>LR994580.1:19114744-20376619 GCA_905187575.2 Celastrina argiolus | reverse complement strand
TCTGTCTCAGGAATTGTATCGCAACCTCACTTGTCCAACTCTATTTTTATAACCTTTATTTCTACGTTTCAAAAGAAAAATGATAGTATGTAACATTAGTAAAGTTGTTATATTTTTTAAAGGGAAAGGATAAGTTGATTAATCAAACTGTCAAATAGGTGTTAAGTAACTGTCAAGTGGGGGTTGAATTCGCAATTCTTAAGACTTGTTTATTAATACAGGCCTAAGACAAGCATTAGTCACTAAAGGATGCACTTTAAAAACCAATTTTCAAATGTAATATTTTTATACTAGTATATACACGTTATTGTTTAATTATAATTATTGCAATTATGCCTGTAACAGGCTACTAGCAAGGTACTTTAAAACATACTTAAACCCACCGTACATGTAACGATAAATCTGCACAGTTCGGTTCAAAATGGTGGTAACCAGAGGTCAAACCTATTGACAGACATTAGCCACATAGTGACGAAAAAAGGTTTGTAACAGGGCCGCGTCGACCCCCTGTAGCACTGTTGTGCAAAACCCATGAAGCGCCTCTTATTTTCAAGAGTCTTCATGTTTCATGCATGTTTTTATGTAATAATTTAGGTGTGCTATCATCTTAATTATTGTTTTAGCGCCTCGTTGTAGTAGCGCCTGTGGGGCCTAGGGGCGGCGCGGTCCTGGGTTGTAGTAAGATAAGTTTATACCATAAGTATATCTCTATACAACTATTGTAAGTATATGATAAAAATTTAATTTTTTTAATTAATTAAATGAAAACAGACGACATAGGAGTAATTAACTGAGAATACTAGCAAAAAATAAAATAAAGACTTCAGATACTTAAAAAACTAAATAAAGATATTTTTTATTAAAACAATATTATAGTGACGACGCAGGCCGTAACTAATATATATACGTAACTGATTTCACAGAACTGTGCAGTTTTGTCGTCTCGTGTGTAGTGGGCATAACAGACTTGAGTCATACTCGGTAAGAAAGACACAAACATCGCATTTTCATTAAATACTAGATATTACACAAGCACTAAATAGGCACGAGCTAAATTTTCATATTTTAGGAAGTTTACATATGAATGACATTTTCAATTTGGCTTATGCTCGTGACGGTTAAGTTTGTTGAATCCATGATCTTTAATTATAAAATGTTTTGAGATAAAAATCTTAGTAAATTACATATTATGCAATGGCGCATTTCAATATCCTGGTTCTTCTCGCCGGACCAGTTTCCGAACCGGTGGTAGGCATCATGTAGGACAATAGCCTACATGGTAATAAAAAAAAATCTATCTAAAAGAAAATATAACGATTATTAAAACGCGCCATAATACTGCCCAGAAAGCACGTATTTACTGCCAAATTAAACGCACTTAATCCATACGCGCGAGTAAAGGTAACTAGGCTTCATACATTGCGTCCAAAAGCTACGCGCGTTTTACACATCTGTATTGTAATTTCCATAGAAAACAGAAGAATAAGGCCATTAGCATGGTTTTATAGTATACAGCATAATTATCATTTCATAGCAAGTTTAGTCGTAAGGTATAAAGATGTTCATAATATATTTAGCAAGATTAGATACTTTTAAGGCAAAAGATTTTATTGTTAGAGTAATTGACTTAGGTCTTAGGGTCAGTTGACACCGAGACGTGACACGCGGTTATTAAATATAGCGATTCAATGTAAAATGTATCTTGTTGTGTATTAGATAATGTTTAAATTTAATCCTTCATGAAAAGCCGTGTCGCGTCTCTTCTTGAACTGACACTTAAAGTATGTACGCACTATAAATGGTCACTAACTTCCTTATTAGTAAATATATTTTAACTATTGTTAATTAGCTATACAGTAAGAGCCTCGCTAATTCGAATAGTTCACTTTTCGAATTGTCGAGATGTCTAGTTTATATCTTGCAATATTTTACCTTATTACAAGGTTTTCAGTTTAAAATTGAAACACTGGATGTGAGAATGATTTTATGACGTTATTTTATTAGGCGTCAGCTACTAGCTGGTTAAGTGCCAATTTCACAAAGTTAATCCTTAATTAAATATCATGTTCTCCCTCTCGTATATCCTGTCAAGAATGAGAAGGCATGGTATTTTGCAAAGCCGATAACACTAACAAGCGTCGATGAAATCTGGACTATGTATGTGCCAATGTTACCAGCACATGTTAAGAGGAAACACCACGGTTGAGAGAAATACAAAATAGGTATTTATAAAATCTATTGCTGTCTCGCAGTGCCTTAGCTAGCCAGCACTAGCGCGATAGAGATAACTGCAACTTGGACTGAAATTACTTATTAAAAGTACCAGAAATCGACGTTTAGGGGATTCCTGTTTCCTCCTCCAAAACTTAACCGATTTAAATATTTTTTTCTTTATTAGCTAAAAAAATAATTGAGGTAGGTTCCTATTTTTTGCTTTTGTTGTTTATTGTAGTCAAATCTGTTTCCTAGATATTTAAACATAGCGGAGAGTCTGGCCATTTTTTTTAGGTTTTTAAACGTCCATAACTCTTTAAATAATTAATTTAGTAAAAAAAGGAAAAAATAGGGACGTACAAACAATATCCATAAATATTCAGGAAAAAAGTTGTTACTCTAGAGGTGTTATCCAGGGAGGAAATAGAAATCCCCTAGACCCCTATTTTTGTATGGAAAAAATTTCGTGGTGTTTCCTCTTAATATTAATCGTTCATTAAATATCATGTTCTCCCTCTCAATTAATGAGAAAGCATGGTATTTTACATGTTGTTAACACATGTTCGTATTGTTGAATAAACGTTTATTTATTTAACAAGCGTTGCAGTTGCAGTGCCTCGATTCCCCTTGGCCGATAGAGAAACTATCGCATGACTTTGTACATTTCGTGACAATCCATTATAATGACGACATGGCGGTGATCTAATGCTGGAGCTGGAAGATGGTCATAGGAACTCCGCAATAAAACGATACTCTTTCAATCGACTTTGGGCTCGTTTGATTTGTATTGACGCGTACTTTGTCCCTGTATCTACCAATTTTACCAACACATGTTATATGAACGGCTTGTTAAAATACCATGGCTTCTCATTCATTAATAGGAATTAAGAGAGGAACAACATGATATTTGAAGACATGAATGGATTAGAATGGATGAATGGATGACATTTTTGACTTAAAAATTTTAGGATATGTAGTAACGTATTATTAAATTGATTCTAGAGACGGATCTTTAGATTAATATACTTAATTCGTTACGACGTATTCTAAAATATTAGTGACAATTTGAACTCAATTTTCTCAAAATCAGAATTTTGCTGTATATCACCCTCATCTATTTATGTCTTTATTTAACAAAGGTTTAACTCAAACATGCCTTAGTGGAATTGGCAGTAAAGGTTATAAGACATACAGTGTTTAAAAGGTATTTTTAAACGACTTCGGCGAAGCCAAAAGGAAGGGTAATGATTTTGGCAGTGTATGTATGTATGTATGTATGTATGTATGTATGTATGTATGTTCCCTCGTAGCGGCTAAGCTACTGGTCCGATTTTGATGAATGAGGTGTCAATCAATTCGTATTAATGCCGCGAGTAACATAGGCTATATAATTTTTTGAAAAATTTTGGACTTTGAAAATTATATCTCAAAAACTATCTCCAAAAAAAATTAAATTAAGATATTTGTCTCGTGTTTGGCATCAAAAGATAGGTCTTGGCAAGCACATTACGAATATGTATTTATATTTTATTTTACTGTTCAATTCAAAATAAAGTTTAAAATGCGGTCGTACAAGTAGTATCCTAGGAGTTGATACTTTCTATGTAATGGACAATTAAATAAAAATATAATAATTATTATATTTGATGTGGAAACAGAAAAATATTAAATAAAAAAAAGATCAAAAACTATAACCCGACTTCGCAATAAATGGGTCTAAAAAGTCTGAAACAAGAAAATAATTCAATTTGAAATCCAAAAATGCATAGGTACAAAAATGGTCAAGGTAGAGCCGTGGTCGTACCCGCTAATACAATCTAAGCATTAGTTCACACCGAAATACGGTAGAAAAAAAAATCAAGGCTCGATGCCAATAGCGGGTGCGACCACGGCTCTACCTTGACCATATCTGTACCTATGCATTTCTGGATTTCAAATTGAATTATTTTCTTGTTTCAGCCTTTTTATACCCATTTATTGCGAAGTCGGGTTATAGTTTTTGATCTTTTTTTTTAAAATCATTATCATTTACGAATACCTTATTCGTAAATATTATAACGACTTACACCCTTACTATTTATTAATAGATATTCAATGTCTGTGTTTGTCTAAAACATTACAAACATAACAGACAAATGCAAACATTGACTAGCTAATCAGTTGTACATATTTATTAGTAGCAGTTTAGTAGAAGAATACCACTCATTATAAGTATCTAATCAACCGACTTCAAAAAAAGGAGGAGGTTCTCAATTCGACCCGTATGTTTTTTTTTTCTATGTTTGTTACGCGATAGCTCCGCCAATTATGAACCGATTTGAACAAATCTTTTTTCGGCGTATAGGTAATACCTCAAGGGTGGTCCCATTTAAATTTAATAATAAAAAAAACAACCCCCAAGGGTGGAAAATTGGGGATGAACTTTTTTATACGCAATATCTCCGCCGATTATAAACCAATTTGAACGATTATTTTTTTGTTGAATAGGTATTATCAAAAGGGTGGTTTCATGCGAATTTGAAGAGAATATTTCACCCCCAAGGGTAGAACTTTAGGGGTGTACCCTTATCTCTGCGATATCTCCGCCGCTTATGAACCGATTTCAACAATTCTTTTTGTGTTTACGCATTTGAAGTCGGTTTTATTATATTGAAGGTTTTGTTATTTAATTATTATTGTTGTTTTTTCTGTTTCCACTTCTATGTCCGGGCCAAAGCCATAAAGGATAAGTAATTAGTAGATATTTATGTACTATTGTAGTAAAGTTATTATTATCCCATAGCTAGTTTATTTTGTTGAAGTTCAGAAAATAGCTTGTTAAGTTTCATTTGGAAATTAAATGTTTTCTATTATTGTAAGTGAAAATGTAAATTAATTTTGTGTCTGTGGTTCTGAATAATTTGCAGAAACATCGTTTCATTTATTGTATTATTTGTTGTGTCGATAATTATTATTTGTAATATAATGTAAGTAAATTCAATTATACTTTTCACTGTTTGATGCTGATTACATCGCCATTTCAGTTCTTTTTCCTCGTTACTTTTATTAAGTATATCCAGAGTCATTTCAATATAATGTACGCAAAAGAGGCAGTTACAGATATATCTTTTAAATTATATAATTATTATAATATGTACATATTTTGTACATAAGCGGACATAGTCCCTCAAGTGAGGCGTGTTTCACCAAGCAATATTAAGGTTAATCCTTCGTTAAATAACATAATGTTCCTATCAATTAATGAGAAGGCATGTTATTTTAACAAGCTGTTAACACTAACGTGCGTTGGTGAAATCGGGACTTAGAGACAAAATCAATATGTTAATGCTATATATTCAAACGCCACTTATTTACAATGAAGAAATGTATCATAGTAATTTAATATTTTCGTTTAAGTATAGATTGAACTACGTCTTTACAGAGTAGTAGCAGACTTGTTTTCTGTGAAAGCTGACGGATGAGAAAAATAATTTTAAATAGTTAATTGAATCATGCGTTACTTTGCGGAAATCCATAACATAAAATTTTAATGTATTATATCTAGCAATATATACATTTATTAATATATTTTCGCGGGATATTGCTAAATATATTGTATTTAAATTTTTGAAACTTTTATCAATTAATAAGTAAGTTGTACAGATAATAAATACTTTAAGTTTATGCGAATAAATGCACATGTCTTTTAAAAACTTAAATTGTTTTTTTTTTCTTATGTATTGGCAACAAAAAGTGTTAACTTAAATTGTTAAAAATATTTAATTGGAATAAAAAAAAAATCTAAATGGTTTCAAAACTGAATCAAACCATAGAGTTAAATTTGACTAATATTAGCGACCAAAAATAAAAATAAAGTAAAATATAACATACATTTTATTTTAACAAATTAATAAAATAAAATTAAAATGGCAACTGGCATAATTACTTGACCTAAGCAGATTCGGTTAAAAAAAATTCATTAACATAATTTAGACAATATTGAAAGTGTTGCTTTATAAGGCCAGTTTGAGGTTAGAAACAAAAATCAAGCTGTCTCGTTTCTTTAAATGACTTACGGTATTCTTAGTGTGAGACGGAAGATATTATCATTTATCTCTGTCTTAACTTTGTTCGTACGGTGGTTTTGTTAACTAATTACGTATACATCCCCTATGGGGTTAAGTCCTGAAGTTGATACAAAATAAAAACTAGAATAAGCAATGCTAAACGGTGCTAATTTTGGCACTTCAATAATACATAGTTAGAATATTAAATCAGTTGTAAATTTTTATGCAAATTATTATTATTATAATATTATGCTTATGTAAGGATTTCTTTTATTTCATTACGCAGTATGTGTTTCGTATATTGTTAATCTGTGCATTATTTTCATGAGTAAATATTGGCTGATTTTTTAATCCGTTTCATGAAAAACAGGTTTTGTATCATATCTCCAGTATTCGAAATTTGAAAATTGTTGTAAAAATTATGGCCTGTGTGATGAATTTTTTATAAATCACTATAAATGCAAGGAAAAAGTAAACTAATTTGGTTGTTACTCTATTTCATGTACCCCGTTTTTCTCGAAACGGAAAAAATATCTCCAATATCGACATATTTTTGTGATATTCATGATGTCTTGAGCAAATATATTGTAAGGTAACACATAATGTAATACTGGGGACTGATTCAAGATGCCATCGCTAATTATCGCTTAAAAAGTTCTATAACAAAATGTATGGGATTTGACATAAGCTACGCTAAATCATCGCCAATTGATAATATGTTAATTAATTTATATAATTAACATGTTAAATATCGGTAAGCGATAATTAGCGATGGCATCTTGAATCAGCCCCCTGAACTCTCTTCCATTTCTCACTGGTATTAATCGCGATTCGTTTCACGGATCAAGTTACGCCATCTTGAAAAAAGAGTGTGCAATGTTGTATTAGCGTACTATTGCTGCACAACCTGTGTGATATACCCTGCGTGCCTCAAGCGATACTCGATTGAAAACTTAATATAGACTACCAGTCCTTACAGGTTTTAGAATATTGCGCACCTAATTTACTTTATCTAGTTATGTTAGTCTATCTAGTGTTTATTTTACATCAATGGTAGGCCACGCGCGTGGTCTATTGCCATGCGGATCATTGGCACATCATGTTGAGGAAGGAATGCGCGTACGCCATCGGTTGCACGTCCGGATGCGGCTAGAAAACACAATAAAATCAATCCATATGTGTGTACGCATGAGTTTTTTTTATGTCCCTTTTAAATTTAACCTAAACGTGAACAAACCAGAAACATCGAAATTTTCACATATTCACTTATTGTGACCATTTATTAAAACTTACATCGGAATATTAAATTTTAAATTTAAACTAGACGTGAACATACCAAAAACACCAATTCACTTGTTCATCAACACTTTCATCGGAATATTAAAAGATCATACTCCACTATCCAATATATTTTATACTTAGCAATTAAACAATAATTATTTAAACATCAAATGAAAAACCTTCAAAGTAAAGCTACGCTATTTTGACACTGCCGACTGTATAATATAATCTATAGATTCATGTAGTCAACAATAATCGTTGCATTAATATTGGCCAATTGGGATCACTGACCGGTCTATGGTTGTGTCATAGACGGGTTTGTTTACGTTTGGGTTAGATTTATCTCGGACGTACTATAGATATTCGCTCCCTGAGCCCGCCCACTAGTAAAGTGAGTACTTACCACTGCTTCATAAGTTGTGAAATTAGGTTTGAGGTCTTTGCCGTTCATCGTGATAAAAGCGCCAAGGTTGCCCATCGTATCACTGAAAACACATTAATTTTTATTGAGTTATTTAAATACATACGTAATACACAAGAAATGTATATGTCGCAGTCATCTGATTGAATCCGTTATTTAATTGAATGACTAGAGCTTTCATTGGATCCTGTTTTACCAAGAAATTTTAGAATCCGAGACTAGGACAGCCATTTAATATTTTAGTTTTAAACTTCGAAATTTCCGAATGAGTACTAATAAAACGAACATTAAAGTAAATTAATCAAAAAATATATCAATAAATTGCTATCTGTACGAGCTGTTTGTCGCCATTATGTAACCCGCCTAGTGATTCAATTAAATAACCAGATTCAATAAGATGACTGCGACATACATATAGATACTTACCTCTTACGAATAAAACTATTTGTATATTATAATACAAGGTACACACCTTATTATTTTTTTTTTAAATAAATATTATAAATATTATCACTCATTTATTTCACAATAAATGAGTGATAATAATTTGGGGTGTGTGTGTGTGTCTCCTATGTAGAGTATACTGTAAAAGTACCAGCGTTGAAAGACTTACTTTTGATTTTCATGTTTCTACGAGAAATGCCCCAATATAATTTTTGCCCTTACAATGACTTAAAAGTACCTCTTTCAGCGCTGGTACTTTCACAGTAAACTCTATAGACGGGACCCGTAGACACTGTAAAGTATTATCACTCCTTAATATTACAGCCTGTATAAATAGTTTTATTTGAATATTTCATGTAACAACTATCTATTTATACACTGTGCTGTATAAGCAATACAATATTTTATTCTTATCTGATGCGTGAGAAAAGCCACTTGACAGACAGAGACAAAATATTGTATGAATATGTTTATGCATTGTGTAAATATTTTTATTAGGAATGGGGTTTTAATGTAATTTGTAAACACTTCACCAACGTCACATGTTATATATAATATAAATAAAGTAAAAAATCGTGACACGTAGCCACCTAAAAGTGGTGGAGTTTTTTTTCTACTGCTAGTATCAAGCAGTAGAAGAAAAAAAATAAAAAATGATTTACTGTCCCTAACGTAACAAAGGCCTTCATACTTTAGCCATCAAGTGATGTAAAGAAATTCTAGATACAGTCCAGGCGCTGGTTCCAGTAAGTAAAAAGGCCAAAGATTAGCTGCAGGCATGACCTACCATCCCATACAATCTATGTTTAATACAAAAAAAATGCAATAGATGTCACTACTTATTAACGTTTGTAAATTATAAATTGTAAATATGCCGAATTAAGTACAAATATTGACATTAAAATAAAGATTTTTTAAGCATAAGATTACATTAAGCTAAATTTAACTCCTCAATTAAGAAGAAGATACGAAACGAAATTAGTAATTAGTATTTTCCAATAGTGGATGGCGGTTTCCGGAATGTGCCTGGACTTCACCCTTTATCTATTGGAAATCGAAGAAAACAAAAATAGCCAGTCGAATTGCCAGTATTAGGGTGATACCATTTTCTACTAGGTTGTGTCTCTGTTATACAGTGTGACTGGTGAGACATGAGCAATACTTGAGGACGTGATATAATATGGCTATTATATGAGATGAAAAAATATTAATGACGCACGCCGCCGCGCCGGCTGCACAGGTATGCCTACTTGCCTAGCCGCGTAATTTTAATAATATCCATGATTCATTTATTTAAAAGATAATTTTGTAAAATATTTAATAAGTACCTAATTTTATTACATATTAATAATGGGAATCGAGTACCGAGTACTCTCCGTAAGTATTGCACATGTCTCACCAGTCAGGCTGTATATTATCTACTTTGTGATAAAGGTGATATAATCCAGGCAATTTATAGTCTAGACAGTGGCTGGAATTAGTACAAATTCCAGGGGATGGCTGCAGGTAATATAGTCCAGGCGTTAGCTGCAGGTGATTTAGTCAAGGCACTCGCTGAATGTAATATAGTCTAGGGGGTTGCTACAGATGAAGCGCAGGCGCTGACTGCCGGTGATATAGTCCAGGCGGTGGTTACTCACCAGTAGTTGGGCGCGGAGAACACCGTGATGCATTTCCCGTCGTGCGCCACCTCGTACCCGTCGTTCTTGACCTCGTGGCTCCGGATGACGTAGTCCAGGCGGTTGCGCTGAAGGAAGTTGGCGGTTACGTCGGGCCCGAATTGGCAGCCGACGCCCCGTTTGGACGGCGCCCGACCCTCCATGGGCTGCGGGTCCGACCAGAGCAGCTCGCACATTATACCTGGAATAGTAATGATGATGATGACGATGATGATTATATTAAAAAGAAATATTTTTTTTTATTAGGTATTTCCAAATACGT
The DNA here is from genome assembly GCA_905187575.2 of Celastrina argiolus. Lineage (NCBI taxonomy): Eukaryota > Metazoa > Arthropoda > Insecta > Lepidoptera > Lycaenidae > Celastrina > Celastrina argiolus. The sequence continues at coordinate 20,366,272 of LR994580.1, read as the reverse complement.
TAGATACTTTTAGAATTGTCCTGCATGATGATGGGTTAGTCCCCGAACAGTATGTTGCAGAGCAACTTACAGCTTACGCATGGATCATCTTTCTTATCAGACAATTAGGTGATCAGCCTGCATTGTCCTAACCAAACTTGGAAACAACATTTTTTTTATTGTTCCAACGCGGGAATCGAACCCACGACGATCGACGACGGTCGTGAACGAAGCTCTGAACCACTAGACCACGGAGGCATATACATAATAACCAACTATAAGCCTGCCTATCCGTTATATGCTTTTATCTCTTCTATGAATAAAACTGACCATCTTCAGGAGGCTGCTGATTCCTCCCGACCTTCCTTATATCGTCCAACGTCACGTCGTCCTTGGAGAATAGTCCACCGTGCATGACCAGCACTCTGCTGTTTATGCAGTGGGCTAGCGGTAGCCAGTTGTACACCTCGGTGAATAAGTCAGCCATCTGAGAGGTATACTTGGAGGTCACTTCTCCTCGGAAACCGTACACCCTGTTCATGTCTAATGTCTCGTGGTTACCTGAAATATTTGAATATTTCTTAATAACAATTAATTACACAACAGATTTTTTTCTTTTATTTCCTTTTTTCATTATCAACTTTTTTTTCTTTTATTTTTATTAATGAAAAACAAAATATCCTTTATCCTATGCAGAAACGCTAATTTAAGTTTGGGAGCCTATTCAGTGTCACTCTTTGGTGGAATGACAAGGACAGTATGCATGCGATTTGGGAGCGACTCAATTTCAGTAGACGGCCGTTATATTATAAAAACGAAAGTTCATGAGAGTCGTATGTTAGTTACTTTACGTAATATGCAAACGGCTGCATCAATCATGATAGAGTTTGGTATGCAACTGTAAAATTAATAAGTGTGATGAACCAATGCATGATATACCATTTTAGGTATTCACACTCCTTACCTCTAGACATAAAGAAGTGATCCGGATACAACAATTTAAAGCTGAACAACGTGAATATACATTCCACACTGAAGGATCCCCGATCGACAAAATCGCCGTTGAACAGGTAAGGGTTCTTTGGAGACGGTAGACCGTTCAATTTGAATATGTTCATAAGATCGTAAAACTGGCCGTGGATGTCTCCGCATACTGTGAACTTCTGGTCTTCTGGCACACTTATGTCTACTAGCGATGGTTGCTTTTGAAGGTAAGATTTTACGTCTATTAGGATCTGCAATGAAAAGAAACAGTAATTTCTATTACCCAATTAAATCGAAAATTAAAAAATATATATTTTGTAAATAAAAGTTTTTACTTATTCCATTTAAACCTACATACATATTAATGGAAGATCAAAGCAAAATCTTTACCCACCGTGAAAAACCATGAAAAATCGGCATAGCCAAATATTTTTATGAATGAATGCATAAGAATGAATAAAAAGTAAACAATTTTAACTGTCAAACAATTGTAGCATACAATTATTTATACACTTTGTAACTTTTTTAATGAAATATCAATTACCTTGTATGCATATTTTCTGTGAAGTCTCTTTTGGGCTACAAAATAATCCATCAGCTCCGTCACAAACTTGAGTGTGACTTTGCCATCTTCTAAGCTGGGGCCCGTGTACTCTTCTTCAATTGCTATAAAAAACAAAAAAAGACCAGTGTTAATATTATTATATACCATTTTTTACATCTTGGTATATCTAATGATAGTAATAATAATTATGTTTTCCCCACTGCATAGTGTAATGTCTGTATTGTTGAATAAACATTTATTTATTTTACTAGAATTTATTTTATTTTATCAGAAACTGGGCATAAACATACTAACAGTAAGTGTAAGTATCAATAAAGTAACACTTGAACTAACAAATATAAATTACTATGTAAGCCCTTGATATTCAATAGAATAAACAGGCTTTATTAGTATATTAAAATCGTAGGAAAGGATATTGGAAATACTATGAAACATTTAGTTAACACTTGCATCTGTATAACAATGACATACTTAGGTTGAGTAATATATCTAAGTAATAAAGAAACAGTTTAAACCTTCCCTGGACTTCCACGAACATTTCAAGACCATAAATAGCCAATTCGGGTCAGCCGTACTCGAGCTAAGCGAGACTAACGAACAACAATTCATTTTTATATATAAGAAGACTAGCTGAGCCTGCGACTTCGTTCGCGTGGTTTTTGAGTGGCTTAAACGGTTTATGCAGCGCATGCTACTCAAGTCCTCAAATGTGAATAATTTTTCCCGTTTTTGCAACATTTCTCACTGTAGCTACGCTCCTATTGGTCGCAGCATAATGTTATATGTATAGCCTAAAGCCTTCCTCTATGAATGGCCTATCCAACAAAAAAAGAATTTTTCAAATCGGACCAGTAGTTCCTGAGATTAGCGTGTTTAAACAAACAAACAAACTCTTCCGCTTTATAATATTAGTATTGATTATTACTTACTCATAGAATCTAAATTAATGGAATCTGCAATATTAACTTCCTTTTTGTCAACTGAGATGGCCTTCTCGAATGCTATTTTCTTAACAATTTTGTTGCATTCATTATATTTCATCTTCGCATCTTGATCGTTGGGCCTCACTTGAGTAACCTGAATAAAAAAATATATTGAATTAATAACCCTTTCATTGCCTTTTGAAAATACTATAAAAGAATATAAAACCATGTTGATAATGGTGTATGAGTAATCTGGATTAACAAAATATAGAATCCCTCTTTAATATCATGTTTTTGGCAATCTTCGTCTTTCTATGGAAGAACAACTCTGTGCCTGACACTGTATAATATTATATTAGAACTTATATCAGCAAGAACTGAATTTGTTTAATAAAAATATAAAATTTACAATACTAGTCTATTATACTACTAGTATATAGTATTGTAAATTTAATATTTTTTTTATTGGATGTTTCCTGCTACTTTGTATGTGCAAATTAAAACCCACAGAATCTCTACATTTGGCTGCTGTGAAAACTTGCCTATGTAAATAGATAAGCTAGTTTGCAGCATGCAAACTACTACCATAACAAGTTTCATGAAAATCCGTTCAGTAGTTTTTGCGTGAACGAGAAAGAAACTTACACACATACTCACTCATAATCTTTCGCCTTTATAATAAAAAAAATTCTTTATTTGAACATAAAATTGTGTAGTCAATTAATGAAATTTACTTCTGCTAAAAGCAGTTTCTCACAGGTATCCATTTACAAATTACAAATTAAAAACATAAAATAGTGTGGTATGGTAATATTAGTCATACAAAATTAATAAATCTTTGAAATGTAAAATGTTGCTATTGTTGAATATTGCTACATATTTTTACACATGTGTCAACTGGCACCTGAATATTTACTATAATTAACATGTATTGCAAATAAATTATGCAATCACTCGTAAGTTGTAAACTATAAAGAAAACTAAAATAAGGAAAATAGGCGCCTACAAATATTATTATGAGAATATGGATGTTTCTGGCAATACTATTAAATATAATTTTCATATGACTATGTCAATTAAGTAGCCTATGTAGACCCAGGTAGGTTTTGGAACTATTTCACTATTGCAATAATTGGAACCTCTACTGGAGAACCTATTTGCCAGTTAAAACAATGTTTTGTTTGACTTTTAAACATTAACAACTTTGCTTATGTTACACATATTAATTTTTTCTTTCAATTGCAATTCTTTCCAAAAAAAACCCCACACACACACACAGACACATCATAACTATGCTATTACTTATAAGGCAAGGTGTGGCAGAGTGTAATTAACTGTTTTATGTAATTACACACACACTACATGCATAAAAAACCAGCCTCAGTTTTTGTTTGATAAAGTCTTTACTATTATATTTGGTCTAAGCACTATGTAAATTGATAAGTAAAAGTTGATTTTGGTTATACTTACAAATTCAAAGTCCTTAAGAGCTAGTTTGTACTTTCCTAAAGACATATGAGCAGCCGCTCGTCTGTAGTACGCCTTAGTATATGTCCTCTCCAGTTCTATTGCTTTAGATGCATCACTTAAGGCATAACCAAAGTTCTCCAGCCTTAAATTTGATATACTCCTGTTTGCATATATTACGGCGCTTTTTGGGTTCTTTTCTATTGCTTTCGAGTACAGCTCAATTGCTTCATTATAGTGTTGATCTAAAAATTAAGAGGTTATATTTAATATCATAAGTTAGAGGTAATATAAATATATAGATAATTTTCTAAGTACTGTAATATGTTGTGACGAAGGTAATGCATTTCGTTGCTGTTATTATGTAAACTTACTTTTGAAAAAGATATTTGCTTCATTTTTAAGTTTTTCTGCAGCCTCCAAGTCCTCTGGTGTTACTACCTTCTCTCCACCTTCATTGACTTCGGCTGAAACTTCACTATTTGCCATTGTGATGAGGTTTTAATACACAACAAAATTAAAATACGTCCTGGTTAATAATACAGTTAATCATGAGTAGAAAATGTGATTTTTACATGCATTTACATGCTATCTGCTTTTTCAAGATAGCGAATTGACGATGTGACAGTCATGACAGCTGACATTGACAGTATGTTTTTTTAATTTAATTTTTGTATAAAAGCAAACAACATTTATGTCAAGAAATCAATATAAATTTTGTGGAAAAATAAGCACATTATTACACAAATAGAAGTTTAATTTTATATTGTTTAAATTACATCCCTTTTTAGCAATGCAAATATTAATTCTTAGTACACACTTCATACTTTTATACGTGGTTTCTACGTTTTAAAAGATTACACAACACTCTCATGTTGTTCTTATAACCACTCAAAACCGAACTGTCAATGCACCAGCTACTGGAGAACTAATTGCCTAGGTATGTGGAGGTCAGGTACGCGTTATTATCAATGGCGTTTGCCCTAGGGCCCAATGGGGCCATGACAGGGCAGCAGTCAGCGATAGGCGGCAAAAATTTTCTGCCTCCGACATTTAGTATTAAAACCAAAAACATTAATTATGCCGATATGAAAGGGCTAGAGTACTCAATCGTACTTCTCTATGAAATGACCGTTTTGCATAAGTAGACGCCTGCCAGTCCTTATGGCTTACGAATATGCAGTAGACTACACTCGAGGGCAAGTTCCCGGCCAAGCGCTGCCACAACATGGTGGTGCTGTATGGTCTATCTGTCGCACTCTAATAGTGAGCCGAGGCCTGAGAGGCTGAGCCCTTCACAGCGTTACATCTGTGACACTGACAACACGCTAATACACCAAAATATAATACACCAAAAAAACCTAACCTAACATGCCGATGCTAATTACTATTATGCATTTTACAATAATTAAATACCTACCGTCAAGTTCTCTCTAATAGTGTGTAGGTACATAATTGAATAGTGAACGAGAGACCCATGCATAGCTGAAGCAGCCTGAACCTAGTAAGGCGAACGTTTCTGCCTATTATATTTATTTTATGCGGCAGAATTGTTAATAAGTATCTAATTACCTACTTACAGTACGATCTACTGTGTAGTAAAACCACGCTACATAACCATAAGGCCATAAAATCGATGATACACAGACAGAAAGCGAAGTCTCAGTAATAGCGTCCCAACATTTCCAAAAGACGTTGAGTGTCGTGGTCACGTGAGGAGTTTAATTACTGTTCTCTGCTTAAAATGTATTTAAATAGATATCTATTTAAGTACCTTCTTATATCAGTATATTAATTAGTGTTAACATTATAATATTGTTACTAATTAGTGCCCGTTCACAAAACTTAGTGAGTTTGTAAACACATCGTAAAAATAGCAGTGTCTTTCTTCTTCTTTAATCTTCGTCCAAAAATAATATAATTGGATAATGTAGGTAGGTAATATAAAAACATGACATTTATATATAGATTTCTATTTATTTCTAGTAGCTACAAAATTAATCATTCTTAATCTATGAACACCGCACAAAAGAAAAACATAGAATTAGATGACAGTTACAGAATATTTAATTTGCTTAGAGCACTTTTGTGGAAGTCCAAGTTGAGTTTTAATTGCATTAAATTAATTACAGCTAGATAATTTGAGTTCATATGCATTGTTACAAAAATATTGATCACGTTAAAACATGGAAATACAAAATTGAACCGTGTATAAAACTAATAATGTCTAAAGTTGAAAAGCGAACATAAGACAGTTGTATTGTTTATGTGATCGAATACTTTAGTGACATTGTACGTAGTTAAACTATTAAATTTATTAATACAATTAAGCTGCTGCGCACGCCTCCTTGGAGAAGTCGTTTTCAGTCAGAAATTCTGGGAGGATGAAGGGGTTCGACTCGGCGGAAGTGAGGATGGCTCTCTTGCCTTCTGTCTTCAGGTCCTTGGACCTTGAGAACACCCACGCGAAGTCTGAAAAATAAATTCAATATTATAAGCCAATCAAATAACGCTTGATAATTCCAGAGGAATGTAAGTAGCTACTGCATTTTACTGGGTATTTTCTGGGGTCTAAGAATCACATCAGTGTGATTTGGTGATTGAAATGGTTAGTTATCTTTTAAATTAAACTAGCTGCTGTGCCCGCGATTTCGTTCGCGTGGTTTTTGAGTGAATTAAGCCGTTTATGCAGCGCACGCAATGAAAGTCCCAAAATGTGAATAATTTTCCCCGTTTTTGCAACATTTCTCACTGACGCTTCGCTCCCGTTGGTCGCAGCGAAATGTTATATAGCTTATAACCATCCTCTACAAATGGACTATCCAACAAAAAAATATTTTTTCAAATTAAAAAAATAATCTCAAACTGACTACTAAAAATATCTTGTAAAATTTTTATGGAGATCTATCTTTAAATGCTGTGTACACATGTAATTAACTACTATGCAAACGGTATTAGATTAAGTTATTAATGTAATTAGCAATAAGTTGTTGGTGTAGATATCTTTTGAATAAATACCTAAATTAAAAAATCGGACCAGTAGTTCCTGAGATTAGCGCGTTACAATTGTTACAAACAAACTCTTCCGCTTCATAATTTTAGTATAGATGGAAGCCACAAATTGCCTTCCTCGATAAATGGTAATATGGTATTCGCCAAGATAGCTAGTACAATATACAGGTCCACAGGCATGACGCTGCAGTTTTGATCGAATCTGCAGTTCGTCAACTCTGTCATTCAAACCCGCCCACACATCGTCAGTTCGAGCTGATATAACCCAATATCATAGCTACCTTTAGTGCCATAATGGCTTAAATACTTTAGGCAGATGAAGAAGTATACTACTTACTTCTGTGGGAGTTCTTTTCAGCGTTGAAGTTGCAGTGGTAGAGCACCGCGTAGCTGTTGTTGTCTGTAGCCAGAACGTTCAAAACGTTCTCAGTGATGGATCCATTTGCTGTAACAAAATATATTTTATTTAGGTACTATGTGTGGACCATGTAATGTATCATAATCATGAGACAGCGCGCCGTCTGAACCAGGATTATGATCAGCAATAGTTAAGACAATCGGGGTTCTGATGAAATCCACCATTATTACTAAAGCATAGCACTGCAGCATTCAGCAATAATGGGCCACAGTGGATTTGTTTTGAGTGTATAAGTACAAGTCCCACTTGCTTGGGGAGGGAAACTGGAATACTTCCTACTCCTCCTTTTTTCTTCCGATTAATTTCTTTGTGGGTCCCAAGACAGATTTAGCTTGTCTCTCGGGCACCCCTGAGATAATATCAAAGGTTTTGTCGTGGTTGGTTACCGCTGTCGATCCTGGCTCACAGGCGTTGCAGTAGTGGGAATGTGAGGTGGGCCCGTTAAAAAAAATAAGTACAAGTGGGGTTAGAAACGGTACTATTATCGCAAAGGAGTCACAGTAGATACAATCGGGTTAAAGTTCCAACAGGGCCATAAGACCAGACTCTGTTTAAAAGGAGGTACAAGTTACTCACGTCCATAAGGCAGACTGTGGATCATCTTGCCTGGGCCAGCTAGTCTGGCGCTGCCAGAGATCTTCTTCAGCACGCCGTTGTATGTGTGATAGTTGTCGATGATGAACCCTTGTCCTGAGGGCGTGTACTTGGCGTATCCGCACTTGCTGTCCTTCTCTGCTGTGTTCTTGTATTTGAAAACTTCATACCATACACCGTTTCCGAACTGTGAAAGTATTTAAATGTTTAATTGTAGTGCATGATAGATGCATCATAGCAGGAATTAAATTGAAGTAGATACTTAAGTTATGAACAAATCTTCCACTTATAAATTAACAACATACTATTATTATTTTCAGTTGTACTTAGTGAATCCATTAATGAGATATACTATAATATCCTATACATATTAACCCAGAATATTATTAAGTACTCTCAGAATAATATTGTATTAATATACTGAGAATAATAATACTTTTATTAAGATTCGGCATTAGACTTGGCCTGTCCGTGTATAGATAATTGCACTTTCAATGGTCAAACAATATAAATTCTTACCGATTTGAAGTCGAAGTTGGTAGTGGTGGTCACCTCGGGGCATGATCCAGGGACTTCGATACTGGCAGCTGAAAAGTAAACGAAGTATTTACATAAACATTTTAGGAGAATATGTACACAATGTTCTTTTTTTAAATTAGAGAAATATATATTTATCGGGGTTTGATTTTCAGGACATACACACTGCCTATCGAATCGCCATGACCTGCTGTTTCCATGAGTAAAAACGATGTGATTTGTGCGTTTTAGACACGGTGTGTCTTAGACATTGTTCGCCATAAGAAAGTTAAATACTAGGTGTATTGATTGTCGCATCCAATTAGTTCCCATTGTCACACTAGAGGCATGGTTTCGATGTTATAATTATAGTTAAATTCTTCAAAGCGAGCAATTACAAAAATCGCACTCAGCCTACATAATATACGTATACACGGTCATAATCGTTTAATAGAAAATAGTTTGTGTACCAATATTGTAAATGCTATGTACACCGTAATTAATTATCTTGTGCAATAGATACTTATATTACCTCTTCTAAGTTTCGTTTTAAGCAAAAATTGTACATTTATTTAATAACTAAGCACTAATGTGGTAGTGCTCAATTATTAAATAAATAAATAATCGTGGATTAGTATAACAGTTACATACGTTTGTTATATATTATATGGACGAAGTGCTGATCTGAGAGCCTGTAGCTATTAGATCGGCACTTCGTCTTCGTTTATTATCTACTTGGAGCCTGCAGCATCATGTCGATTGGACGAAATTACCTTCATATTCGCAAGCTTCTTTTGTGAAATCCACGTTGATCAGTGCCTCCTTGTTGATCTGAGGGTATTCCTTCAGGACCTTCTTGACGGCAGACTTGGCTTCGGAGCTCAGCTCAGTTTTTCTTGAGAACACCCAGAAAAGATCTGAAATATTAGTAGTTTTATGAGCAATGTAGTAGTTACTAAATTCCACCTTAAGGCGAATGGTCAAGCAAAATGCGTTTTTCACGACTTTTAGGCTATGTTTTTCAGCTAAATTACAGACTGGGGAAATAAAGAAATTTTGTGTAATTATAAAGTGTATCTTGAAGTATATTGTTGTTGTCGATAATTTTGACGATCTTTACTCAGTAATCAGAAATACATTTTAGAAAATGCTATGACTCGCGTAAAATGAATATTTTAGGATGGATTTATTTTTGGTTTGGCTTATCCGTTTATAATGAATCTTTGCATGCATGCTTCTTTACTTTGTATCTTGGTGTTCATTGTCGATTTGTAACAAATACTATTGCAAAATAGAAGTTATATCATAAAAGGTCTTTGGTGCCTACTGTAAATCAAACACCACTAGTAAAGTATTTGCTCACAACATTTAATCAGGCGTTTAGTTATGGAATGCAACGTTGCCAGTTCGATGCAACCCATGTACAATGCAGCGTTGCCGTTCCGCACGGCGCGCACAGTAAATAAGCAGATATGAGTAATACAATCTCGCGTGGTCTTGTTTTGATTTGACAAATGACAATTGACATTACCGGCTTGTATAAATTATATATTATAGTTTGCACATGTTGTGTGATTACGGTTCGACTTTGAAACAAACATAGGTAATAAAAGTATTCCGAAACAAAGTAACAAACGATTATTGAAGTTGCTATATAAAAGAAGAACTCGTGTTGCAAATCAGACAAAAGCAAAAGAAGCCAAAGCAAATGATATTAAAAAGTAAGTAGGTATCTATCTAATTATAAAATAGACATATTTTTTGATATTGTACCTATAATGTAAAGAATTTCCCGCGGTCCCATAGACTTAAAATTAGATATGAAGCTGTATTCCTGGTGACGATAGGTTCTATTAGGAGTTGGTCGCTATTGAGTTAATAGGTACCTACTTTTAAGTCTATGGAACCGCGGAAAGTCCCCAAAAGATCCCAAGATTCCGCCTGTACAGAAAAGATAAAAATTATGATGATCATCAGATGCATAATTATTTACAATTATAGTCTAGGTACAGACAGTGTCATTGTAATGTAAATGTTTATCATACAGAATACTTATCACAGAGACATTAAACAATTACTCTTTACTGCTACACTATTATACAGTTAAACCTACAGTTATACATAATGTTAAAAAAATTGCTTGCCATGGAAATATGCCATAGCTCTGAAGCTATGAACCTGAGTTAATTATCAATAAAGGAAGCCGTAAAAAATATTAAAAAAAACATGTCTTTAGTCAACAAAATATTGGCTCCTACTGCGTGTAAAGTGATTCGTGATTTTGCCTTTACAGTTCATTGACTTGGGTTTTTTTGTTGTTAAAAAATAAAAAATGGCATTAAAAATAAATATTGCTGTATTTGTGTCCTAGCTCAGAACAAGGGTAAAGAGGCAAAAGATCACACATGCTACAAAAATTATTCTGGTAATTTACTAGCTTTTTTTTGACTCGTAGTACCCTTTATTTCCCTGTTTTCTACGTGTATTAGGTACTATTATATTACTCTGACTGAGGTATAACTAATAGTTATACTATTTCATAATTAATAATAAATCAAAACTAAATTTAGTTTTTTCTTTTAGGACCGTCTACAGGAATGTAGTCTGAGATCTTGGTGCAAGGGTTTAAAAAAAGTATAGAAATGCGCGTTAAATATCGGACGGGGACGCCAGCACGTATTCAAAAATAATCCAATCTAGACCTTATGAAAATTATACCGTTGAAAAAGTAGAATGCCGGAATCATTTACTTACAAATTTTTGTAATAGATTTTTAGCATTAAGTACAGATACAGAGTATTCTTTGAAATACAGAAAAAACATAACAAAATGAAGAATATTAGGTACCAGAAAAGTATCATTCAATACTCAAAAACCTTTATCCGTTCTGGATAAATCAATTGTTGGAAAAAGTCCACGCAACGAAATTAAACGGAACGAAGAAAAACGAATGAAGAGTCGGAAACTGACTCTGAAATATTTAGAGGAGATTGACCCAAGATGGAACAAACTATGGGGAAAATTGCTCAAAACCGGATATGGCTGAAGATATTATGCTGGAGAATTCAAAAAGAGTATTTTTTGAATTCTCCAGCATTTAGAGAGAAACACCGAGGAAAGACAGAAAAAAAAAGCTGAAAGACTTCTATATGGATTGCATACTACCAGAATTAGTGGATCCTAGATATCTGAGAAATATACCCATTAGAGACCCACAGTATATAACAGAGGCTGTCAACAAAAAATTAAAAAAAGTCTAAAAAAAGAAAATTAGCCCCCTACCATTCAAGCCAACAAGTCCCATTGCCAACAAGGAAAAAAAATAACTTCAAAAATAATAAACAAGTTTATTTAAATGAATATTTTTTTTTGTAACATCCTGTATGAATCATCGATAGACAAAAGTTTCCTGTGTAAGAAGTAAACTGTAAAAAATTAAACAAAATGTATATAATATAACGGGTATAAAAAAGAGCAGTCACTATAACTTTGGGATATGATTATAGGACCTCGACTGATTCTAGAAACTTTATTTTTTGTAAAAAAATTTTTTTTTTTTGCTATTTATTTTAGTCGCAAGGCTAAACTGTTTGGAACAACGTTCTGCATTAAATAATTAAATTTTATAATTTTTGCCCTAGTACGTAATGAACGTCTTACGCGTGCTATAGACCTCTCAGCGTAATCAGCTGATCGCTGTGTTGTGCACATTGTAGATTGCCTATTGAAAGTTTTTAAAACAGTGGATTAAAAGCAAATGACTAGTAGCAATGCATATATCTCTTGCCTGGTAATTCCCCCACGAAGTTGTAGTGACTGCTCTTTTTACAGCCTGTATATATTATATAAAGAGTATAAAAAGAGCAGTCACTATAACTGTGGGATATGATTATATTACCTTTTCTCATTCTAGAAATGTATTTTTTTTTTAAATTAAGAAATGGTAAAAAATATATATATTTTTTTGTTTTTGACAAAAAAATATATAAAAAAATACATTTCCGAAATGAGGAAAGGTAGTATAATCGTATCTGAAAGTTATAGTGACTGCTCTTTTTACACGCTGTATATATATATATATATATAATATATACAGGGTGTAAAAAGAGCAGTCACTATAACTTTGCGATATTATTAAAGGACCTTTTCTCATTCTAGAAATGATTTTTTTTTTCATAATTAATTTAAAAAAAAAAAAAATTGCAATTTATTATTTTTAATCGCAAGGCTGAACTGTTTGGAGCAACGTTCTGCATTAAATTCTTAAATTTTATTGTTTTTGCCCTAGTACGTAATGAACGTCTTACGCGTGCTATTGACCTCTCAGCGTAATCAACTGATCGCTGTGTTGTGCACGTTGTACATTGCCTATTGAAAAATTTTAAATTTTTTAAACAGTGGATTAAAAGCAAATGACTAGTACCAATGGATATATCTCTTGCCTGGTTATTACCCCACGAAGTTATAGTGACTGCTCTTTTTACACCCTGTATATATATATATAAATTAGCAGTCATAAATTAATCTATATATATGGTAGGGTGTACGCTACTATTAAATTTCAAGGGTCAAAGGTCATATTTCTTTGTTATACTTTTCTTATAATTGGGTATCTCGAATTTGAGTTGAACTTACTAAAATGGCTCGACTAATACAAATAATAAGGGTTAAACGGGGATAAAATTAAAAAAATAATCTAAGTATATATTATTTAGTATATAAAATGTAGCCTCTGTTTATTATTACTCTGCTCAACTCAGAGAAATATGCTAAATGCGCCATCTAGTGAAAATATTATTTGACATCCTAATGCACGCTACATTGAACTACTATTCATAAATAGATGGCGTTAGCTCCACGTCCAAACACTCAAGGTCATTTGCTTGACCATTCGTCTTAAGCTTAATTAAAACCTAAATATCTAATTTTCTAATTGATTAGATTAAGACATAAGTCATTGGTTGACACCAATGACTTATGTCTTCATAAGGCCCTTTAGGTTGTGATCTGGGCACATTCCAGGAAATAAGTTTTATTATTTGGTAGGAATTAGACCTTCACCTAATTGTGAAGTGTGTCAAAAGCCAGAGGACCTTTTACATAATTATTTTGTATTGCTGGAGTGTACTCGAACTACAATGGGGAGATTAATTGTATCCTTTCAGAACCATTGTCCCCAGAGGCAAGCAAAAAAAAAGTTTTATGGATATGCCCCTTGTGTAGGGAACATTGACTGAACCTATGAGACTGGCATCAACAATCAAGTGTTAAAAGCCTCTGTTAAAAATTAGATAAAGAAAGTGCTACAACTGAGCACTTATTTAAAACCGCCAGTATTAGGGTTCCGTAGGTCACGTCTTGGAACCCTTATAGTTTCATTTATTACAAAACGCTAGATGATTTTAAGATGGACGTTGTACTCACTTCTGTGCGATCCGGAGTGCTTGTCGTAGTTGCAGTGGTAGAGGATGGCGTAGTTGGAATTGTCGGTGTCCAGTACGTTCAACACGTTGTCAGTGATGGCTCCGTTTTCTGCAATGAAATTAAGTGTGGATTAGATAAACATCTACAGGTATTATGGTACTGTTAAAGGTCCTGATCGGCTAATTGCTCAACATATTTGGACCAGGACGCCTCAAAATATTCAAATACACGAGGAGTGACCTCATTCACCGTAAATTATTGCGTGTGCGTGTAATTCATGGACGACATTCGATGTCATGCCTTATTTAGCGGAAACAACTAGTGCGATAGTACATTTCAAAGCTGATCTTGGATTGAGATGAACATGAGAGAAAGTTTAAAGAACTATAATAATAATTAATCTATGACAACGTACTCGTAATAATAAACAACCACTTGTAAATTCAATAACTTCAAATGACCCAAATCGTTTAACGTCAGAATCGGAATGAAATAGTCACATATTTCAAATTAGAAATTGAAAGCTCTAGTCTTCTGAAATCCCTTAAATAACTTTTAAGCATTTCAATTTATTTCTCCGGAACAATAAACTCGCAACATCAACCGCTTACCTCCGTAAGGCAGGGAGTGGATCATCTGTCCCTGTCCTGGCGCGAGGGTGGCGTGGCCCTGGATGGCCTTCAGCTGCCCAGCGTTGACGTGGTAGCTGCGGACGTCGAAACCGTTGCCGGCGGGCGCGTAGCTGGTGAAGCTGCACTTGCCGCCCTCCTCCGCCACGTGGGGGGTGCGCATCATCTCGTACCATACTCCGTTGCCGAACTGGAATGTTACATAATAATGTTAGACACACTGATGATCCTAAAGCCGATCGTGATTTTCACTCATCCGAGCAGGGGACTTACTCCCGACACAATCGAGAACCGAATCCGTTCGATATCAGTAGTTTTTCGTACTTTATTTAGTGAATTACTTTGAAACTAATCAGGATAAAGAAAATTATTAGATCGTAACTTTTTGTACTCCCGACCATATCAATCGACAGAGAATCAAAATAAACAACTGTCAATTTATTAGGAAGTACGCGGCATGATCGTATCTAAATCAAAATCAAATCAGTTTGGAGAGTAAGGCCCCAGCTCCCTCATTTCGATCGTAAAGTTACAATTAGCGAGACAACATGTCATCCTTTTTCGTGCGTGCAGCCCGTGTTCATTGATTTATTAGACGTTGTCACGTCAAAAATTTATACACCATTTTTTTTTACTTATTCTTAGTAGATTCAGGCATAAAATTCTTTATACCCAGTCACAAAGTAGATAGTAAATATACCTATAATCTATAATTCTCCCAAAGATTGAGCCAGTAAGTAATGGATTTTGCATACAGTAGTACATAACGCAGGATAAAATAACATAATTTTGTAGCGTCACTTACCGATTTGAAATCGAAGTTTTGGGCAGTTTTCACTTGTGGGCAACGACCAGGCACTGTAAAAAAAATAGTATCTTTTAAAATCAAATCCCCAGCAGATAAAAGTCAAGCGATTAAGTATTGTTCAGTCTTATTCACTCCCTTCATATATTGGAAACATAACAATAGATTAATTGAATGTACTGTAGGTTCCTGGTGGAAATTCATGTTACATAAACTACTTGCATGTTACATAAAACATAAACTACTTGCACTTTTTTCCACTTTATTTTTTATTTTACATTAATAAAATAAGTATAATTCTACCTACACCTGATGATGACTATGTCGAAACCGGTCGTGTATTTTAGTAATAATTAATGTAAAATAACAAATAAAGAGAAAAAAAGTGCAAGTAGTTTGTGTTTTACTGTAAAACAATAGATATTATGCTTTTTATTCCTCTCATAATAATTAAGCAAACTTACGTTTAATTTGGCAAGCCTTTTCGGAGAAGTCAACAGCGATCATTTCTTCTCTCCTCAAGAAGGGATTGGCGCTGAAGACCGCGTCAACGGCAGCTTTGCCTTCCGCACTAAGTTCCTTTGACCTTGAGAATACCCATACGAGATCTGAAAATAAAATATAAATAACATTACTGTAATTGTAGAGTTCCTCATATATACCAATATTTCACCAACGCTTGTTAGTGTTATCGGCTTTATATCATGCTTTCTCATTCATTGACAGGAAATACGAGAGGGATGTGATATTTAACGAAGGATTAACTTTAGCATGTGTTGGTAAAATGGACACTAAGTTTACATTGTCAAAATATATAATATACTTTTAAAAAATATCAATTTCCATCTTTTTGCTAAAAGATGGCCCGCTTGCGAGTTTCTTCTCGACGGGGTTGAACCGGTGGTAGCTTGTTTTTATGTTGACTTTTCGAAAATAGCTTGTTAAGTTTATTTGAAAATAAAACGTTTCTTATTTTTTTAAATATTTTCTTACAAACACCGGCAAACGAGTCTATAACACCCGCAATGCCAATACTAAAATTAATATGTTGCTTTTCTTTATTGAGCGGTGAATAAGTGTCATTTAGATTGGAAGCATATTTATCGCCAGCCATATTGAGAGCTGCTTACATTAAAAAACCATCAACACACTATTGCCACATAGCAATAGTGTATTCAGGGTTTTTTTTACAGCTTGGGACTATAGCACTCTCTTAATCACTTTAAAAACAGGCTGCAAGCGTTATTTCGCACTAGTTTTGTGTAAAGCAGTGATGTCTCCGATTAAGTATAGCGATGTTATGGCCAATAACATCGCTCTATCTTGATTGATATGCTCTTTTAGTATCAACTAACTGACTCGAGCCCACTTCGTTGAGCATACAAACAGTTTGTGATGAAATTCAATTACATCGCGGAACCCGCAACGCGGCACCCGTAATTTTTCACCGTTTAAACCTTTCCTGGACTTCCACGAATATTTCAAGACTAAAAGTAGCCGAATCGATTCAGCTGTTCTAAAGTTTTAGCGAGACTAACGAACAGCAATTCATTTTTATATAGTATACATGGTGTAAAAAGAGCAGTCACTATAACTTTGGGATAGGCTTATAGGTCCTTGACTGATTCTAGAAATGAATTTTTTTCATTATTAATTTTTTGAAAAAAAAAAAATTTTTTTTCGCAATTTATTATTTTAGTCGCAAGGCTGAACTGTTTGGAACAACGTTCTGCAATAAATTCTTAAATTTTATAATTTTTGCCCTAGTACGTAATGAACGTCTTACGCGTGCTATTGACCTCTCAGCGTAATCAGCTGATCGCTGTGTTGTGCACGTTGTACATTTCCTATTGAAAATTTTAAAATTTTTAAAACAGTGGATTTAAAGCAAATAACTAGTACCAATGGATATATCTATTGCCTGGTTATTACCCCACGAAGTTATAGTGACTGCTCTTTTTACACCCTGTCTAACATCAATAAATTTTTATATATATAAGAAAGAGATATAAGAAGAAGAAATAATACTAGTTGACCCGTGCCCACTTCTTTGAGCATACAAACCGTTTAAACCTTCCCTGGACTTCCACGAATATTTCAAGACCAAAATAGCCGAATCGGTTTAGCTGTTCTAAAGTTTTATATATAAGAAGAAGAAGAATAATAATAATATTGTTCCTTTGGTTGAAAACTTACTTCTGTGTGACTTCTTCTGAGCGTTGAAGTTGCAGTGGTAGACGATGGCGTAGTTGTTGTTGTCGGTGGCCAGGACGTTGAGAACGTTGTCGGTGATAGCGCCATTTTCTAAAAAAAAACATTCAGTTTCAAATAATATAGGATAAAGTGAAATATATGAAAATATATTTGTGTTAACATTGTCCTGAATATAGGGGTTGATATAAAATAACCCTTAGGCTCTGACTATATTATGATTCGGCATCCGTAAAGCTGGAGAAAATTCAGAACACTGAAAATATAACTCTGGGCTAATACAATAGAGCTGAAAGTCAATAAAAGTTGTCGAGTACTCAAAAGTTCTCTTTTCAATTTTAGAAAATCAGATTTCGTTGATGTTACTAGTAGATCTGGGTTCTAGACATTTCAACATCCCTTCCATAATTCCGTACTCTTGTTAGTTCGCAAAACACAGGAGCCATTATTGAAAAAGAAGAAGTGGAATAAGAGATTAGATTGACTGCATGGGTTCCAGATTCGTACCTCCATAGGCGAGGGAGTGGATCATCTTGCCGGCTTCAGAAGCGGCTCTGGCGAAACCTTCAATCTTCCTCAGCTCTCCGTCTTCGATGTGGTAGTTCTTCACGACGAAGCCGTCTTCAGATGGGGTGTATTGGGCGTAGCTGCACTGGCCTCCCTTCTCGGCGATGTGGGGGGTTCTGGCAACCTCGTACCAAACACCGTTGTTGAACTGCAGATAACATTAGCGAATATAACGAATGTTCTAAAATAAACTCCACATTTTTCATATAACGTCTAGGTCAAGAAAATTATGTATTTATGCATTTATTTCTCCTTCTATTATATTAATTGAAAACAGAATAAAGAATTTGGATGAAGGAGTATTGTACCTTTTCAATGTCAAAGTTGTCAGCGGTCTTCACGTGTGGGCAGAATCCAGAGTTTACTACGCTGGAAGCTGTAAATTATAATATAAGTGGAAATCATTATGTAAGTAGATATTTCTGTACTAAAGAAATTATTATGCAGCAATTTATTTATAACAAAATGTGGAACGGGTTGTTAATTAATTTGTTCTGCTACTTCTAATTAGTGGTTTTAATGTTCAACAGAGCGTCCGCGGCCTAGTGGCTAGACCGTTGATTACCATTCGAAAGAGTGCAGGTTTGATTTCCAGTTTGTGGCATATACTAATGAGAATTTTTCAGATTTGAACTACATTATACGGACGCTCTTACGGTAAAAGAAAAACATCGTGAGGAAACCCGCACATGTCTGGCCCCGTCTTGACCAGTCATTATTCGGATTTGGATTATAATATCTATAATAATAATATCTATGGACGCTTCACACCACGTCAATCTGGCCCTGTGCTAAGTACCCGAAGAACTTGTGTTACAGGTACCAGACAACGGAAATATATTTAATACTTTTATAATATACACATATTTAAGATTTTTATTATATTATACACAAATTTAATACACATCTATGACCCAGGAACATTGAAAACTTTTTGTTCCCTCGGCGGGATTCGAACCCGCGACCTTTCGTTTGAGCGCCAACGCGCTCAACCAACTGCGCTACGGAGGTCGTCAAATTTTATTTTATAGATTACGCCGTCTATCTTGTGAGAATGCCGAATGTGCTGGGCACCGTCCCAGGTACCACAGCATTTAAAGAGTGGTCATAATATGCAAAAGCTTCCTTTTTAAATGTTCAACATTAGAATCACAATTCAATTGAAAATGTCCCTGTATGAAAATCTACTTTCTTGGTAGCAAATTATGTACTTCCAGAATAATTATTTAAAAAAGCTCTTACCATCAATCTGGCAAGCCTGTTCAGACAAGTCCACATTGATCAGCTCCGCCCTCCTCAGGTATTTGTTGGACTCGAAGACAGAGTCGAGAGCGACTTTGGTTTCTTCGCTCATCTTCTTGGATCTCGAGAAGACCCAGACGAGATCTGTGAAAAATATTTAGGTTGTAGGACATGTTATGCGATAAATACTACTAATGCAGTGCTAATTTTAAATTAAATTAATTTATATTTAAGACCTTAAATTGTTTGAAGTAAGTGAAAAAATAAGTGTTTTAGCGTTGTCCTCACTAAACTTTGTTAAACGCGATTAACGCTAAACCCGGTTGGGATTATGTTATAACGGGACAGACAATTCAAATTACGCTGGCTACGGCAGGTTTACCCACTAAAACCACTTGCGGATTGCCATCAGCCGTTATGTTGGGTGGAGTGCCCTGGATCTGTCAATACACAGGCCACTCCTCCCTTGACCAGCCAGTTCACCTCTGTAGAGACCGGACTTCCATCAAATTGAGAGAGCGCTCCGGCAATGATGGTATGGTATTAAACTGGTTCACATAGTTCAATAGAAATCAATGCAGCTATATTTGGTTAAGTACTTACTTCTGTGCGAGTTCTTCTGAGCGTTGTAGTTGCAGTGGTAGACGACGGCGTAGTTCTTGTTGTTCGTGGCCAAGACGTTCAATACGTTGTTTGTGATTTCACCATTGGCTGAAAAATATGTTTTTTTACAACATATAATATAATGTATGTAAGATGAACTTCATTACAATTTTATGTAACCCTGGTCAAAAGAGCTGACTGATGATAGTGTATTATAGAATTATCTTGATCATGTCTTTTAAGCAAGTAAAACTGGATCCAAATCGGTTCACCTGTGGGAACTACCATGCTAAGGACAGACATTTGTACGTCAAAGTTATAACACACCTCTATGCGTGGTTAATATGCAGTTGAATTTTATATTATTTACTCACGTCCATATGGAAGAGAGTGGATCATTTTTCCAGCTTCGGAGGCAGCCTTGGCGTAACCTTCGATGAGCTTGAGTTCACCGTTCTCCACGTGGTAGTTGGATACGTGGAAGCCGTTGGAAGCTGGTGTGTATTTGGCGTAGCTGCAGTGTCCGTCCTTCTCGGCGATGTGGGGAGTTCTGGCGAGCTCGTACCATTGACCTTGACCGAACTAGAAGAATACGTTGAGATAAGTAACTTCTAGGCATCTATACTTATTCCCGACTTCACCAACGCCTGTTAGTGGTAACGACTTGTTAAATACCATGTTTTCTCATTCCTTGACAGGAAATACGAAAGGGATAACATTTAATGAAGGTTTAACTTTAACAAGCGTTGGTGAAATCAGGACGTAATATTACAAAGTTCAAACAAAGTTCTGTTTACTAATTTTAACGCACTAATAGCAGAACTAATAGACATCGCGGGCACAGTCCTATTAAAGATTAAAGCAAAGTACGTAAGTAAGAAACCATTGTATAACCCAATATCTTATTCATTCGAATATCAAACTCGTTATGTCACAGAAACTACCGTATTCGATATCACCAGTTAATTTAGATGATAACCTAAGTAAATTGAATAATTCAAAGAATACTAGAAATCCTTACCGATTTAACATCAAAGTCCTTTACTGTCTCCACATTCTGTGGGCACACACCGGGCACCTCAACGCTGTCGGCTGCAAAAAAATAAAGAATGATGTTTTTTGGAAACTCAAACTGGAGATCGTGGTATTACTCAGCCGAGTCAAGCCGAGACTCAGAAAAGCATGAAACATTAATTGACATTTCGTCAATACTTTTTTTGATGATATCGTATTATACTTATTTTATGGCTTTAGTAGAAAATATTCGTATGGTGTATAAAGTAAAAATTATTCTCCTACAGAGGGAAGTCTTAAACAATAGATTAGGCAACAATTTGAATGAGGATCTTCACGGTAAGGTAAGTAAAACCGATAGAAATGGAGTTACACTACGTCAGCGTCATTCTTATGTGGCGTCTGGGACCTACCGGTGATTTGGCAGGCATCTCCAAATTGGACGTCGATCATCTCTTCCTTCCTCAGATTAGGGTAAGCCTTGAAGGCGGCTTCAACAGCTGCGCTTCCTTCCGCACTGAGCTCCTGGGACCTCGAGAATACCCAGACCAGATCTAAAAAGTGTGAAACGTTGTTTAGTATTTTAACTAGAGTGGTTAATGTAAAAAGTACTGTACTGGTATGTAGGATACCAAAGAATACTGAAATAAAATTCTGAAAACTTACTTCTGTGGGACTTCTTCTGAGCGTTGTAGTTGCAGTGGTAGAGGACTGCGTAGTTGTCGTTGTCAGTAGACAGTACGTTCAACGTGTTGTGGGAGATGGCTCCGTTGGCTGCAATAGAGAGAACAAAAGTAATTTAAAAACCCGAATGCATTGTATATTTTGATATACCCACCGTTACTCCTATAGTAAACACGAATCTAAATTCTAACGATACCTTTCAAGCTAAAATCCATCGAGCGGTTATGGCTGCAGAGCGTGTCAAACAAATACACATGCATACAAACATACATACTCTCGAAAAGCATTTCATATAGACTCGGGTAAAAATATTGGTTTGTATAACTAGCAACTCATTAACACTTGAGACGAAGACCCACCTCCATATGGCAGAGAGTGCACCATTTTTCCGGGTTCATAATGAGCCTTGGCGTAACCCTCGATGAACTTCAGTTCACCGTTGTTGACGTGGTAGCTGGAGACGTGGAAGCCGTCGGCGGCGGGGGTGTACTTAGTGTAGCTGCATTGACCACCCTTCTCAGCAGAGTGAGGGGTCCTCTTCACTTCATACCACACACCCTTACCAAACTGGAAAAGAATACGTTTATTTACATATCGTAGAATAATCAAAAACACTTCGTTGAGCATATAAACTGTGTGTGAAATTAAATCCAATTTCATCGCTGAACCTGCAACGGGGAACCCAGAACCCGCAACGCTGAACCCGCAACGCGGAATCCGCATGTGGAAAATTACTAAAGCAACTATTAAATAATGGGAAAAGGGGTTGGTTGGAAATGCCACATTATGAAAAAATAAAAACAAAAAATTTCGTCCAAAAATAAAAAATAAAAATTTAAGGTTAATCCTTATCACTTAGGGGTATGGAAAATAGATAGTAGCCGATTCTCAGACCTAGTGAATACATATATAAAATTTGGTAAAAATAGGTAAAGCCGTTTCGGAGGAGTACTTACGGTAACTAACATTGTGATGTTGTTTATCAAGTGAAAAATATTTCTTACCGATTTGACATCGAAGTTGTCAGCAGACTTTACAAATGGGCAGAATCCGGGTACTTCAACACTGGCAGCTGTAAACGAAAGGATGAATAAATTTAGAAAGTTGTAGAGGTCTCTAGATTCTTCTTTAGATTATTTTTATGATCTCTCAAGAAATCAGTCCAATTGGAGAGAATCGGTTGCAGTACCTGAGATTTGGCAAGCCTTCTTTGAGAAGTCTACTTTGATCAAATCTTCTCTGTTCAAGAAGGTGTTGGCCCTGAATACAGCTTCCAATGCTGCGTTGGCTTCAGCGGTCAATTCCTTGCTCCTTGAGAATACCCAGACGAAGTCTAAAATAAAAAAGAAATAATAAATATTACAATATAAAAAAAATTATACAAGTAAAATAATCTTTGAGGAAGTCCCGGTATCTAACAATGTAAAGATGAAACATTACCTAGTTGTAATTCTTAATTAAACTAAAGAATATATCGAACAAATACTTACTTCTGTAAGAGTAGTCCTTGGCGTTGAAGTTGCAGTGGTAGAGGACGGCGTAGTTCTTGTTGTCGGTGGCCAGTACGTTCAAAACGTTGTCGGTAATTTCACCGTTTGCTAAAAAAATAATTGTATTATTAAAATAATGAACTGAACGCAAATTATACAAATATTAGATAGTCATGTTACAATGTACATCCGAATTTACTCTAATCAACGCTACATTGGAACGATTGTCTTTTATTTATTTCAAAACGTTACTTTTTACTCATTGACAATTTTAGAGTCAAAATACTTTGACTGTGTTTCTTACCTCCATAAGGAAGAGAGTGGATCATTTTTCCGGCCTCGGCGGCTGCCCTTGCGTAACCTTCGATAAGTTTCAACTCTCCATCTTCAACGTGGTAGTTCTTGATGTCGAAACGTTCACCATTGGGGGCGTATTCAGCGTAACTGCACTGTCCACCTTCTTCGGCGATGTGGTTGTTCCTGGCTACTTCGTACCACACTCCATTGCCGAACTAAATTGAAGACGGAACAAGTTTTTTTATTTTTATTTTACAACCTAAATGCTATATATTTTTTTAAAAGATATAAATACTTTAGCTAAAATAAGTTCCTCTTTTGTCTACTTGTAATTTAAATAAATAAAAATATCTTTATTAAACACATAAAGGGACCAGCCAAAGCTTAAAAAAAACACTAACTTACACATATAACAATACATATTAGGAAATAAAAAAATAAAAAGTAAATAGAAAGTTAAAGTTTTACATCACAATTAAGGCTATGCAATGCCCACGCCATGCGTTTAAAGGGAAGCCACTCAGGCTTCGACCACGGCGAGCCATGGCGCCTGGTCTTCCGTGGCCCCTTGTAAATTTGCGATCTCACAACGGCACGCAAACACAATTCACACTACTTAATAAAATTAAAGACAACACATACAAACATAGAATAATAAATAACATAACATAATAAATTTCCCTGAGTTTTTTTTTTGTAACTTACCGATTTCACGTCGAAGTTTTCAACGGTCTTAACTTTCGGGCAGAATCCTTGTCCCTTAACATTCTTAGCTGAAATAAATATAGATAAAAAATTGTTATTCATTTTTTTCAGAGATGGACCTGAAAATACAATGTAAGGACAGACATATCGGCTGATGATGTGTAACTACAACAACAGAGTAGTTAGGTACACTTGTAACTCCTTTGGTATTATACACTTGCGATCCTGAGCATTTAGGCAAGTAGCCATTGTTAATTACGATGACGAAATAAGAAATCAAAAATATATTATAGTATTGAAGTATCGTGCACTGTCACTAAGCGAAGGTTATGTCAATCCCGTGGGACATATTTTCATTATCGAAGTTCATAATCGTAATTTCATATAAAATCTTGGCGAAAGCCTTAAGGCTTATCATCCTTTTAAGTCCCAACTCCCCTTAATATCCAAAAAATTCGGAATAAAAATATAATGAGCAAACGAACCTGTAACTCTGCAAGCCTCGTTGGAGAGGTCAACAGTGATCAGTTCCTCGCGCCTGAGGAAAGAGTTGGCTTTGTAGGCGTTGTTGAAGGCTGCCTCAATGGCGTCGCGCTCTTGTGGCTTGGGAGCCTTGGATCTTGAGAATACCCAAACGAGATCTGAAATGAAGGGAAACTTATTAGATTTTTTTCTATCATGATTAGCGTTGAAAGAGTTAGAACAAGATAAAACTAATGCCTTTTTAAAACATAAAACATAATAATATAGATACAGGCCACAATATGGCATTGCGACAACACAGCAACATCTAATAGCGCTGAACCGCAGCGCGTTTATTGGAATTTTTAGCTCGGTGTTAGTCAAATATCTTAAATAAATTATCTCACTAAAAACGATTCTAGAACTTGTAGAAACAGTGTAAAGAGCTGAATTTTAGTAGACAACAATTACATTCAAAGGAGTATCTACTTACAGGTATATATAGGTTATAGGCTTATATCTATATATAGGTTTACATTCATATTATTCCATGTGAACTTACTTCTGTGGGACTTCTTCGCGGGGTTGTAGTTGCAGTGGTAGACGATGGCGTAGTTCTTGTTGTCGGTGGCCAACACGTTCAGTAAGTTGTGTGAGATCTCGCCGTTACCTGGAAACATTTGTCATATAACTATCTTGGTCATTTGTTGAAAATTGCAGAATTGAATTTATCCAGACGTTATTATTAGGACAGATATTCCTTTTATGCATTTTATAAGAACACTAGCTGTCCCGGCAAACTTCGTATTGCCTTATTAATTAATTGCTTGACATACTGACTGCAGCGCCACCTATCGGTTCCAATTGTAAATCTAAACCATTCTCGAATCTCCACGAACACACACAAAAAATTTCATCAAAATTGGTCCAGTCGTTTAGGAGGAGTTCAGTCACATACACACGCACACAAGAAATATATATATTAAGATTGATAAATGTTTTGATTTTTGCACCCGTATAATTTACTATGTGATTAATTTATTTTGATTAATGTGTTTGGCTAATGTTATAATTTTGAAGTTACAATTTTTTTGCTCGATTCAATGGATTGTACTTGATGGAATTGGATTATATTTTCGGTATAATCAATTGATTGTTATTGTATGTAATTTATTTGTTGCGTAGAATGAACTGTCATGAAAGCCCACTTGCGCCAGTCTAGGATACATAATAAAGAATAAGGTATCCCGTATCCCTTAAATATAAATCAGAATTATAGGATAACTCTGGGTTTATGAACAAAACTAGATTGGCGGCGCAAGTTAGTCTAAATTTAATCCAAAACGAATCTTGACTTCTAAGTTGCAAATACACTAACATACCTACATAAAAATAAATAAAATTAGCCGTTATTGCTGTACTTAAAACTAATAATAGCAAAACAAAATGATGTATATAGGCTACTTATTCTAATTAAAATTTATTTAGCGTGACAACAACAACCGATTTTTATGTCGCAGCTTGTCCTTCGACAAAGACCAAAGGCCTCCTCTAAAGATTTCATACTTATTTCAGTTCAAATAGATACTTACGACCGTAAGGTAGAGAGTGGTACATTTTGCTGGCGCCAGCAGGTGTAGCGTAGCCCTCAATTTCCTTGAGCTCGCCCTTCTCCGTGTGGTAGCTCTTGATGTCAAAGCCATTGGCGGAGGGAGTATACTCGGTGTAGCTGCACTGACCATCCTTCTCGGCTACATGGGGAGTCCTGGCGAGTTCGTACCATACGCCGTTTCCGAACTAAAAACGTAAGTTTCAGTAAGTAAATTTTTAATGCGATGTTCCTTTGAGTGGTAATTCTATAGCTTTTAAAGCCTTCTTTTTTAAAGTGATCAGAGCGGGTTCATTGCCAAGTTGTAGTGATCATTTCTTGCCAGCAAATGATTGGCGTGTATACGTTAGTGTGAGACAAGTTCTTGTAAATGGACACAAAACCATTTCTATTTCATTATTTTTTATAATCATTATTTCATTAGTTCGGCGTGGGTGATGCTAGTGATGCATTCGCAAACTGTATTAACTATAGTATTGTTAAAAAAATTACCGATTTGAAGTCAAAGTTGTCAGCAAGTTTAACATCAGGGCAGAATCCGGAGACTTCGACGCTGGAAGCTACAAAACAATTCAAGATTAGTAAGTTTAGTGCTAACTTATACTTTTATACTTTACAAGTATTCTAAAATAAATAAAATTTGAAAAGTATAAAACTATAGTTCGAGAGAACTTAGCTCGAGACTAGAATAACGTGATTTAAAGCCTCCAAATATAGTTTTTAATATTCTCGTACCTGAAATCTGGCAGGCTTTCTCTGAAAAATCGACCTGCACCGTCTCCTCTTGTCTCAGGAACTTGTTGGAATTGTAAACAGCGTTCACGGCATCGATGCCCTGAGCGCTTAGCTCTTTGGACCTCGAGAATACCCACACTAGGTCTGAAATTATAATGGAACGTGAATAAAAATGTTTTTTTTATAAAACGTAACATGTTATTCTCGAAAAGTCAACACAAAAGGTAATAGCTTCAATTAAAACTCGCCGAGAAGGACATGCGTATGAAAGTAGTCGTATACTTTGTAGAGAGAGTATACGAGGTGGTCTTAAAACAAAATGTAATAACCAAAACAATGTAATAAAAATATCAGAAAAAGATGATATATGAAAAATTTCCACAGCTACGGTTAATCAGCCTCCCATCTGAGAAAGCCAGACAACTTTGAGCACGATTAAGATTAAATATGTTCTTAAAGTAACTTACTTCTGTGGGACTTCTTCTGTGCGTTGTAGTTGCAGTGGTAGAGGACGGCGTAGTTGTCGTTGTCAGTGGCCAGTACGTTCAACGTGTTGTGTGTGATAGCTCCGTTAGCTGTAAACGTATCAAACAATGAAGTATGTTACCAGGTACACCAAATTCATTAAAACTGTTCTCACAGTAGGGCTTGTATCAGTACAAATACACTAGTTTTTGTTTCATTGAAAAATACCAAGTATTAATGAATTTACGGACATTATAATTCTTCAATATTTGCACGTTGAAAAATGACGTCATCGGATCGAGAATTTGAAATTAATGTTTTAGAAACTACTCGACGTATCGTAACAATTTTTATACTAATATTTTTATTTTGTTTATACAAATACACTAGTAGTATATTTATTAATTGAAAAATACATAGTATTTATGAGTTTACAGACATTTCAAGTTTCAGTGTTGTAGAATAACGTCATCGCGGCGAGAATTTGAAACAAGTATATCTCGGAAACTACACGACGTATTGTAATATTTTTTTCAGACATATTTATTTTCAACAAAGTTTATCGAGGGCATCATCAATACCAATCACAAAAAAATAAGTAAACATTTTCCATTTAATAACTGCGTCGAATAAGTAGTCATAGCTATTAAATATATTTTTTTAGCGATTTTCTCGAAGCTTCTTTACGTTATAAAATCAAAGTGAGTTTTTAAGTGAGTACGAAACATTTATAAATCAAACTTGCTTTCATATCGGTGTTCGATATTTTATAGGATCGATATCGGCAAAGTCCCGCTCGATCAGTTTTCAAACATTAATTACCTCCGTAAGGCAGGGAGTGGAGCATCTTGCCAGGAGCCGAGCCCTTGGCATATCCTTCGATGAGCTTCAGTTCTCCGCCTTCGACGTGGTAGTTCTTCACATGGAAACCCTCGCCGTACGGCACATACTCGGCGTAACTGCATTGACCATCCTTCTCAGCGATGTGGGGAGTCCTGGAAAGCTCGTACCAGATGCCGTTGCCGAACTGGGAGAAGACGAAAAGGAATTAGGAACTGAGGCATTAGCAAAGAATGAGATTTGACATAAGTATCTCCAAGTCACTTGGGGGTCGTAATGGCACTGTCATCATAATCATCATTTTAGCTGAAGTCCAATACTGGACTCCCCAAAGTATTTCATGGGGGGGTAGTCGCCTATACTCGCCACGCTTACCATGCGGGTTGGCGAGCGCAGTGTTAAAATGATAAAAATGTCAGCGGCAACGCTGCTGTCCATTTCTAGATATATTGGCCCTGTCGCATTTACGACACCAACGGGAATTTTTTCCACAAAAACACTTTTTGCGACACCCCACGCATAGTATGTATGCCTAGTAGTGATTCATAAGTACTTCCGAATCTTCCGAAAAGTAAGATGTCCAAATTGGCAATGGAAACCATAAAAATGTTTTTAAGGCCGAATATAATATCGCGACCAAATAATCTGTAAAAGTAGCATCTGATCATCGCGATATGCGATCCGAAGTCGAAAGACAGAAGACACGAGATTGAAATACGGTCGCGGACTCTCTGCCTAGTATGAATTTATATGGAGCACTAAACATACCCTGCAACCTGCGTCGCGCGATCAATGAGCGTGGACATAGAACCTGATTCATAGGTTTGCTGATCGTAGGTCGCATAGATAGAAGGGTAACTGTAGCCACACGAATTTAATGACAAGAATAAGTAACTTAGTGTACAAACCTTTTTGACGTCAAAGTTCTGCACTGTCTTCACGTCTGGGCAGAAGCCGGGTACTTCAACACTGGCAGCTGTAAACGAGAAGATGAACAAGTTTGAAAAGGTCTTCAGATTTTTTTGTATCATAAGCATTATGGCAAAAACATTCCCCAAAATAGCTATGTAACTATTTAGATCTTTCAAAATTAATAAACATAATATACAATACGCTCACTATTTTAAGAAATGCGTATGTATTTAAATTAGAACATTGAACAATATTCTTCTACTTGAATGTAATGAGGATGTAGTTTTAGTCAAGGGGTTTTTTACCTGAAATTTCGCATTGAGCAGGTGAGAAGTCAACTTTGATGAGTTCATTTTTGTTCAAGAATTTGTGAGCGTCATATGCGGCTTCAATGAGCTCGGTGTCTTTGGAAGTAAGCGACTGGCTCCTTGAGAAGACCCAAACGAGATCTGAAAAACACCAGTAAATAATAGAGAAACATTGTATGACCAAGTTTTTTTATTAATTTCACTTTATTTGGTTAATTATTATTCACAAATCATTGATAAGATTATCTTCTAAAATATTAAAATCCTATTTACAACACGTGGCCGCGACCGAGTGATCTTCAATGACAGCGCGTTTTGCAGCAGTACTTATTGTTATCAGGAAATGATAATCAAATTGCAATATTTGATGATAGATACTGTCTCTACTTGCATATGCAATGTAGCCTAAGTTGGTTAAAAATATCTAAAACGTAGGCTATTTCTTGTAAGGCAAGGAACAAAACTTACTTCTGTGGGAGTTTTTCTCAGCGTTGTAGTTGCAGTGGTAAACCAGGGCGAAGTTCTGGTTGTCGGTGGCCAGAACATTCAGAATGTTGTCGGTGATCTCGCCATTGGCTGCAATATAAAGAAAAATATAATTTAATATCTACTTGATGTAATAAATATCGACGAACGCAGGCTGCACGCATGAAAAAGCGTGACATAATGTCACGTTCCACCTGAGCGTGCAAGTGAGAGCGCTATGTCTAAGTTGAAGAGATACAGCGCCATAGGTTTAGAATATACTATCGTACATAAGTTTATGGCGGCAACACATAACTTACAAGTGAACTGTTATGTGATATCCACCGTTTATAGAGTGTAGTACTAGTTTATGTGGTTTCCATTGTTTATTACAACAGCAATTGGGAAAAAGGTGATTCGTTCTTGCATAATGCAATTTTTCATCAATCACAGATTAAGTATTAGTTACTACGTAATCAACAATGACTTTTTTTTCTTATCAACGTGACAACGTCATAAAATTATCGTCCAAGAATCAAACTTCGGAGTCATGGACGCTATAAAAAAATCTCATAGTCGGAAATGTCTTGAATTTGTGAATCGAATTAAATATCTAAAAGTCTGTCCCGCCGCGCCGCCTAGGAGATGTATAATGTAACTCCATCTTTTATTAATATTTGTGCACATTTAAATGCCACTATGGAGACAGTGCAGCGTTAAGTTGTTTTAAAGTTTAAAAAGAAGACATAAAATATTTTTTTTAAATGAAGGAAGTCAAGGTTAATTTTTTACTTTGCTTGATTTTTGAATATGTATGATTTGAGCTTAAAATCCAGCTAACAAATAAAAAACAACAATTCTTGTCATAATACTAATTCAATAATAATAATTAATACCGTGGAAATATTTTAGAGAAGAAGTTGTCATGTTCTATTTCAAAAAGCGGCCAAATGCGAGTTGGACTCGCCCATGAGGTTCCGTAGCAGCAAGTAACATAATATAAAAGTTCTTGTAGCTCGTTGTACTCGTAACTTTGATCTAGTTTTTAATAATAGTGTTTTCCGTACCCAAATGCCAAAAACCGAACCCTTGGAAAAATGTGTGCCCCCCTGTAACTTCTAATATGATACATGTAAAAATAATATATTATGATGTACACTTGCAAACTTGCAAACTTCCACCGAAAATTGGTTTGAACGGGATAGTTTTTTTTGGAGTAAATCTTAATGCGGTTCACCGAATACATCTACTTACCAAGTTTCAACAATATTGTTTAATGGTTTCAGAAAAAATCCATATGCGTTTTTTGCCATTTGGCTACAGAATCCTAAAAATTAGACGTATTGATTATTCAGTGTTTGATTTTTTATTTTTGAGTGGTATTTAATTGAATAAAATTATGGAAATCTAGTTTGAAGACCTCGTTTGAGTCGTCTCGCACAGGATGCCGCGTAGCGACGGATTCATTTGATGTTTTTATTATCTCGCCGCAACCGAATCGGTTCTCAGGCGTTCGAAAGTCCCACACGCGTAGAACCGGCTAGCGGGTAATTTGCATTGAAAAGTTCAAAAGCTCCGCTAGAGCAGTTTTAAGAATTGCGAAACATCAGCAACTAAGGATATTTATGCAATCTTATATTATACTAGCTGTGCCCGCGACTTTGTTCGCGTGGTTTTTGAGTAACTTAAACCGTTTATGCAGCGCACGCAACGAAAGTCTCCAAATAATTTTCCCCGTTTTTGCAACATTTCTCACTGACGCTTAGCTCCTATTGGTGGCAGCGTAATGTTATATAGCCTAAAGCCTTCCTCTATAATTGGACTATCCTATAAAAAAATATTTTTTTAAATTGTAGTTTATGAGATTATCGCATTTAAACAAACAAACAAATTCATCCGCTTTATAATATTAGTATAGATTTACGGAAATATCCTACGTTCTGCAGGCTACACAACCAAGAAGTGAATCAATTCGATCGCTACGGCTTCTAGTATTTTATTCAGTGGATTACTTTGAAACTAACCAAGATAAAGAAAATCGTTGGATCGTAACTTTTTGTACTCCCGACCATATCAATCGACTGGGAATCAATATAAACAAATTCGTGAGTACGCGGCACGATCGAATCTGAATCGATAACGAATCGGCCCCAGGGGCCTTACTCTCCAAACTGATTTGATTTTGATTTAGATACGACCATGCCGCGTACTTCCTAATAAATTGACATTTGTTTATTTCGATTTCCAGTCAATTGATATGATAAAAGTTACGATCCATCAATTTTCTTTATCCTAATTAGTTTCAAAGTAATTCACCAAATAAAATACGAAAAACCACTGATATCGAACGGATTCAGTTCTTGATTGTGTCGGGAGTAGGCCCGCAGGTTTTTGTAAATTTTTTAATTTAAAAAAAAAAGTAAATTTTTAATTATTATATTTGATGTGGAAACAAAAAAATATTAAATAAAAAAAAAAGATTAAAAAACTATAACCCGACTTCGCAAAAAATGGGTCTAAAAAGTCTGAAACAAGAAAATAATTCAATTTGAAATCCAGAATTGCATAGGTACAAAAATGGTCAAGGTAGAGCCGTGGTCGTTGTATACAGTACATTCAATAACATATTTAGGGTGAGGTTTATGTCCATCAGTGGACATCATAACTGAAACGACGACTTTAACTTACGTCCATAAGGCAGGGAGTGAACCATCTTGCCAGGTTCAGCGGCACGGCGGGCGTAACCCTCGATCAGTTTCAGCTCTCCACTTTCGACGTGGTAGCTCTTGATGTAGAAGCCGTCGCCTGATGGAGTGTACTCCGTGTAGCTGCATTGACCACCGGCCTCCGCCACGTGGTCGGTCCTGCCCACCTCGTACCATGTACCCGTTCTGAACTGGAATAGGAATAATTTTTAAGTACGGTGATACTACTCAGTTACTATGGATATATTATATAGGATAGCGGCAGCGGAGCGGGCGCAAAGCGTCGCATCATCAGCAGTCATCGCGCGTTTGTTCCATTACCGCTTGCAAATAGGCAGCGGAGCGGGCGCAAAGCGTTGCATCATCAGCAGTCATCGCGCGTTTGTCCCATTACCGCTTGCAAATAGGCAGCGGAGCGGGCGCAAAGCATCGCATCATCAGCAGTCATCGCGCGTTTGTCCCATTACCGCTTGCAAATAGCCAGCAAGTGAGTAGGCCCCGCCTGAGGAATGTCTTTGTAAAATCTATGCATCTATTTATAGGTTATCATTTTTGAAATGGGTCCAGTAGTTCCTGAGATTATCGCGGCTAAACAAACAAACTCTTCAGATAAATTTATAGATAAAATTTAGGTATATTATATCTAGCAATATTCCGCGAAAAATGATAACCACAACCTGCAAGCAAATAATTGAATGTACGCATAGGCATGCGTTTGATTATATGTACTATGCATACACTCACTCATTTGCAGGTTGTGGATATAATTTATCGCGGGATATTGTTAGATAAAATATATTTAAATTATAAAATTTATATTTTACAATTATAAAATTAATATGATTCCAACAATGTATATATACATAGATTTTAAAAACATATTCCTCTTTATCCATTCCTCCATAACCAGATTATTTATTTTAAAAATGGGTCCAGTGTTGGACAATGGACAGCTTATTTGTTAAGGAAGGCTATATAGGCTATAATATATTGATAAGACAGATAGCAGGATTTGCAGCGTCGTAGGAATTATTCAAAATCGGTGATGTTATTTCGTGGGCACAGCTATGTTTAGATTTGGAACATTTATGACTAAACAATTAAAATGGATGTGTAAACTAAGTATGATAATAATCAATAGTATAAAAATACCTAAATCTCCTCATGCTGTATAAGATATCAAATAAAAATTGGTAAAACGTATTTAACCCGTGAAATAAATAATCTGAAGCAGTTACCCGGTGACCATCGCGCCGATCGGTCCACGCGTCTTATCGCACTGTGGCTCATACAAAACGTCTCGCGCAATAGACATCGTAACTAAACAAACAACATTGCGGGTGCTCCTGTCACCAGGGGCACCTTAACTCATTATGGAGAATTCAACGAGTTACCCAACTGTAAGTTACGCCAACGTCACCTCAAAGATAATGTACCCAAAGAAAGACCAAGCTATAGTTATTGATTCTATTGACGGAATAATGCTGCGAGATTACATACTGTCATTATCAACTGTTACAAAATCAACGTCGATTCGCTTCATTTCACGGATTGCTAACTCAAGAGTATGTGTGTATATGGACTCTAAAGAAACCGTTGACCAATTAGTTGATGTGACTAAAAAAATTAAAATCAAAGATCATAATTTAGAAATTCGACCGCTAATATCGCGAAACAAGCGAATTGTTTTATCGAATGTTTGCCCCATAATTCCACACGAAGTCCTAATGGAAAAATTCTCTGAAATGAATATAAAGATTTTGAGTCCTATCACATTTATGAAAGTCGGAATTTCGGATGCTGGGTTCTCTCACATTATGAGTTTCAGACGACAATTATATGTCTCACCTGAGGACGAGAAAAAGCTTCCAGATTCACTACAAATACAACATGACGATACAAACTACTGGATTTACATATCAAACGAATCTCTAAAATGTTTTAACTGTAACACTATGGGGCATTTGGCTAAAAATTGCCCCCAAAGTAAACAACCATCAAGCAATTCCAACAACCTAAACATTAACCCATCCCAAGAACGTAATGTGAATCTAAATCAGGATTTTGATCATCATCTAGTACAGGTACTAGATGATGTTTTGGAAACTCCATCACAAGTTAATGAATTGCCTTACATTGATCATAACAAGGGTATTAAAAGAATACATTCTAATACCACATCGGAGCCGTCACAGTCAGAGGTAATCCAAAAGGAAATTTTAATAGAAGAAAACATGTCATTGAGTGACTGTACAAATGATACAGATAGCAATATTTCCTTAGAAGAAGATGTTACTAATAAAAAAACCCTTAAAAAGAAAAAGAAAACTTTAGATAGTAGATCTGAAGAGCAGGTATGGAGTGACATCAAGTTTGAAATCAAAGAATCAATAAAGGACAATTCTGTACCCCTCTTCCCCTTATCTTTAGATCAATTAAGAAACCTCCTAGACGAAACTCGCAATAAACAGAATATACAAGAAGTAATACAAGACTACACAGATAACGCTGCAGAACTAATTAATATGTGCCTATATTTTCACCCCAAATTTAATAGAAATTTAAAAAACAGATGTTCCAGATTTGTAAGAAAGCTACAGGAAATTTATGTACGAAAAGATAAGTGATTTATTATTGTATTTTTTTTTTTCACTTGGATACTTATATTATCTTGTTAAATTTAATATTATGAAAATTTTGCAGTGGAATGTAAATAGTTTCCATGTATGATTTGAAAGCATAAGATTACTTTTGAATGATATTGATCCATTTTGCTTATGTATTCAAGAAACTAATTTTAAAAATAACCATTGTTCTCAATTAAAAAATTATGAGTGTTTTTATAAGAACCGCACACATAGCAGTATTGCTAGTGGTGGTGTTGCTACTTATGTTAAATCGCTTGCAATACCTAAACTAATTAATATTAACAGTAGACTTGAAGCAGTAGCAATAAGAATCAAATTTCCTTTAGCAATCACTATTTGTAATGTATATATACCTAATAGCTGTTCCTTTACTGATAATGATCTAATTGATTTAATTAATCAACTACCTACACCTTTTTTAGTATTGGGAGACTTTAACAGCCACCATTTCTATTGGGGTTCAAGCCATTGCGATCAAAGGGGTAAAATTATAGCAAACTGGTTGGATTTAAATGATAATATAATTCTCTTAAATAGTAATCAGCCTACTCATTTTAATTCTAGTAATGGCCACACAAGTAATATTGATTTATCTCTTGCTTCCCGAAATATATCGGCATATTTTGACTGGAACGCATTTGATTACCTCTATGACAGTGACCATTATCCAATATTAATATCTGCAGAAATAAATTTAGGTACAAACATACAAACAATATCCCAACATTGGAAATATTCCAAAGCTGATTGGTTGAGTTTTTGCAATAAAATAGAAAATAAAATGAAACAATTAGATAAAATAAGTACTTACTTACCTATTTGTATTAATGAAGTGGTAGATGAATTTAATAAAATCGTAATTGAATCAGCTGATGAACATATACCTAAAACTAGTGGTAAAATAAAATATAGACAAGTACCATGGTGGAACGAAGAGTGTTCAAAATCACTAAAAGACTCTAAAAGAACCTATAGAAAATATATAAAAATTAAGAAAGAAAACCTAAATAAAATAATAAGACAAGAACTTAATCAAGATGATAAACGTAGGGAAGAAATAGCTAAGATTGAGTATCGTAAAATGAGATCAAAGTCTAGAAGAATTTTAAAGAATAGTAGAAAATTAAATTGGGAAAGATTTGTTTCATCGATTAATAGCCAAACGCCCTTAGGATTTGTATGGCAAAAAATTAATGCTATTAATGGAAAAAGAAGAAAAAAAGAAACAATAATATTAAAAAACAGTGAAGGAGAACTATGTTGTGATCCTAAAACTAACACCGAATTATTGGTATCTAGCTTTGCAGCAAATTCTAGCTCTAATAATTATAATGAAGAGTTTCGCATACATAAAGCAGAAATAGAAAATAATTGTACAGGTTTTGATTTAGAAGATAATAGTAACCCTATAAACCAACCAATCACTATGGACGAACTTGATGTGATCATACAGAAATTAGGAAATTCCAGTCCCGGTCCGGATAAAATTTCTAACACTATAATTAAAAAACTTCCATTTGCAGCCCTTGAACGACTTGTAGATATTTATAATTATATATGGTCTAACCAAGATTTTCCTAATTTGTGGAGAGAGGCAATTGTTGTACCAATTCTAAAACCAGGAAAATTACCTACTATAACATCTAGCTACAGACCAATATCACTGACATGCAACCTATGTAAAATATTAGAAAAAAATTTGTGTAATCGAATGAGATGGTATTTAGAACATAATCACTTTTTTGCGACTTCTCAGTTTGGTTTTAGACAGTTCAAATCTACTTTAGATCATTTAACACTCTTAGAAGATTACATAGTCAAGTCTTTTGCAAATAAAAATAAAGTTGTATTATTAGCCTTAGATGTAGAAAAAGCGTACGAAATGGTGTGGACGCACCGAGTTATATCACTATTACAAGAGTTTAATATAAAAGGTAACTTTCTCGCCTTTGTTATAAATTTTCTATCAAATAGATATATAAAAGTGAAAATTAATGACACTTTGTCGAATCCTCTACGCATGGAAAATGGACTTCCTCAGGGGTCCGTAATGAGCGTGCTTTTATTTCTAATAACAATTAATAGTGTTCTGGGAGTTATAAAAAGACCAGTGAAAGGATTTTTATTTGCAGACGATTTGACAATTGTATGTAGCGGTAATAATCTCAAAATAACTGAAAAACTCTTACAAGAAACTTTAGACAATTTAACTAAATGGACTCAGGAGACTGGCTTTAAGTTTTCAGAAGCTAAAACTAAACTTATTATTTTATGTAACAAAATAAATAAAACTAAATTAAATTTATCTCTGAATAATTGTAAAATAAATGAAGTTAAAGAGTTAAAAATTTTGGGATTAACATTTGATCAAAAATTGAATTGGGTTCCACATATAAAGAAACTTAAATCTGATTGCTACAATAGGATGAATATTATTAAAATTTTATCATCAAATAGTTGGGGCTCTGATAGTAAATGTATAAAAAACACGTATAAAGCTTTAATTAGACAGAAACTTGATTATGGTTCAGTGATATATGACTCAGCCTCCAATAATATTTTAAAAATCTTAGAAAGTATTCATAGTACGTGCCTAAGATTAAGTTTAGGAGCCTTTCGAACAAGTCCTGTTGACAGCATTTTTGTTGAGTCAGACGAAATTCCCTTAAAATACAGAAGGAAAGAGTTATGCCTTACATATGCAACTAAACATATTGTTAACAATAATGACTCTCTCTTTTCAAAATCTCCGTTACTATCAGATATAGAATACAGCTTGCGTCCATCCCTTCCTGTCCCTTTAAGATTAAGAGTAACAAACTACTTAAAAGAGATCAAATTTGATCTTCCACCATTTTTTCCCCGACGTCTCCCTACACTTCCACCTTGGAATAAAATAGAATTTAAAATAAATTTAGATATAGCTAGCAATTATTCCCGAGAAAACACCCCAGATTATATTTTTAGGAATCTTTTTTATGAAATTAAAGAAAAGTATTCTGATTATGAGATGTACTTCACTGATGGGTCTATTTGCAATAGTAGAACTGGTTGTGCTGTTGTATCTGCGACAAGTAGCCACAAGTACAGATTACCCGACTATACATCTATATTTACATGTGAGGCTATAGCTATTTTGAAATGCTTGGAAGTCATTAAAATGAATCCGACTGCTGGAAAACAATACCTGATTTTTTCTGATTCACTGTCAAATTTAACCGCATTATTAAACACTAAAAATATAGATCCTTTAATAAACAAAATTAAAACAAACTTATTACATTTAATTAACAATAACTTCACTATCCAAATTATTTGGATTCCTAGTCACCAAGGTATACCAGGGAATGAAAAGGCTGATGCTCAAGCTAAAGAAGCTACAAACTTAAATATTTGTAACTTCACGATGTCTAATATTACCGATGTTAAAAAATACTTAAAGTTAAACGTTAGAAAACTATGGAACAGCTATTGGGTTAAAAATAATAAAAGTGCATTATACTATATAAGAAAATCTGTGTTCGAAAAATGTAAAATTCAGGTTGATAATAGAAGAGATCAAATAGTTTTAAATAGATTAAGGATAGGTCACTGCAACGTCACTCATATACATCTCATCACAAAAGCGCCAAAAAATAAATGTTCTAGGTGCGGTTGTGAGTTGAGTATCAAACATTTACTAATTGATTGCCAAATGTTTAATTCGGAAAGAATGAATGTTAACCTTCCTAGTACACTAAAAGATTGTTTATCAGACTATAAAAATACTGTAAAATTTCTAAAAGTAATTAGCTATTACACTTTGATTTAACACTGTCATTATTAGTAAATAAGTAGTCGTTAAGGACCATAGTTGTTAAAAGCGACTTTAAATAAAAACAATAAAAAAAAAAAAAAATCTGAAGAGAGAATATAGATCGCTTTATGTTCGCCGATATTAATTCACAAAATAGCAATTACGTTTGAACTTTATAAAGGTTCTTTTGCGTCTTAAATATATAAATATTGTGTCACATTGACAAACTTTAGCGTGTAATTAAGGAAGCTATATACATTATACATTATGCACAGCAAAATGTTCAAAACAAGTGATAAAGTGCATAATATAACCTGTTACATGCCTTTCATTTTTTATAGTTTGCACCAATGAGGAGCAAGCATTACTCCCTGCGCCCGCGCAGCCTTTATAACGGTGTAGTGTGTACCAATCACAGCGCGCGGCCTTTCGCAATACCAGGAGATGTTAATGACTATTATAGATATTATTTCAAATTAAATATTATATATACATTATATTCTTACGTACGTAAATTTTATCGTTTATTAATACATACAC
The DNA here is from genome assembly GCA_905187575.2 of Celastrina argiolus. NCBI lineage: Eukaryota > Metazoa > Arthropoda > Insecta > Lepidoptera > Lycaenidae > Celastrina > Celastrina argiolus. Next base: position 20,326,658 of record LR994580.1, on the reverse strand, counting down.
AATAATCATTAATATATTATTTATTATAAGTTAATTTGATCGGCCCCTACGAGCTATTTTTAGTTTGTCCCTGTTTAAAATAATATTTAGTTTGTTTGTTTTGTTTCTATTTCTAATTCCATTTCTAAAATTACCATCTACAAAACACATAATTTATCTTTTGTATATTATCATCTACAAAATACATTATTTATCTTTTGTAGATGGTAATTGGATTTTTAGCATTTGACTCAAATATTTCCGCCGTTTACGTTGACTTCCTCTACGCGCTACGATGGAATAAATATTATATTTTCAGTATGTTTAGCGCCTAAATTACTGATCTGATTTTAATGAATAAGATGTCTACAATATAACAATATACTATGGACGCTTCACACCACGTCAATCTGGCCCCGTGCTAAGTATCCGAAGATCATGTAAATATTTATTTAATACTTTTATACTATGCACATATTTAAGATTTTTTTTTATATTATACACAAATTTAATACACATCCACGATCTAGGAACATTGAAAACATTTTGTTCCCTCGACGGGATTCGAACTCATCTATAGATTTGTAAGAAAGACTGTAACACAATAGTATGAGAATATATGCGCAGTCAAGTTTCTACTTTTTTATAAAACTACAATTCGAATTTATCAAAGAAGTTTAAATAAATAGATAAGAAGCAAAGTCGGAGCGATATCTTTTATTTAATTAAAATTAAAAAAATATTGTACATTTTTGCGTAGCTTTCAAATAACCTTTATCTTTGATGTGCTGCGGTGAAAATTAACTTATCGAACACTTTTGATAACATTCGTGAAGAGGTTGAGACCCGGCTGATTAAAAGTTAAATAATTGTTATCAAATTCACAATAATATTATACAGGATGTAAAAAGAAGTCACTATAACTTTGAGATATGATTATACTAGATAACCGGTCGGGCTAGCGTATTTTGAGGTGATAACCTTCAAAAATTCTAAAGTTTCTGAATTTTTGCATGTGGATAGAGTAGTGCCCAACTAGCTTATTTTCAAGTTTTGTGTCATTTCTGACCATTGCATTTTGAGTAAATCGAAAATAAGTGGGCGATTTTTTAAATTTGTAATAAATCTGTTTAAAAAAATTAAAGTTTAAAATAACAACGGGGTCATGTGTGGGATATCATTCGGATTCTGGATACCTAATTTGGGCCATTCTCACCCATTGCAACCCGACATATTGCCAGTTCGTTAAAACAGTACCTGTAAAAAAATTATAGTCGATGAAACAACTATAATTCAGGTTATGAGTCTTACATAAACCTATGAAAAAAAATTGTGTGAGATTAATCCACGGGTTTCGAAGTATTTAATGTTTTTTGTTTTTCCACGCTTATAAACACTCCAAAAAAATATTAAAGTTACTAGAGTTTACATATTTACTATCACAATTTAATGATAAATTTATATTTTAATTTTGTGTCATTTTCATGCACGGGTTAAAGAATTAAACACAAAAATATGAAAATAATTGTGAACGGAGTAAGTGTCGTGGACGAACGCGGGGCTGCGCTGCGCGCGGTGTCACGTGGCCACGTGGCCACGTGGGGTAGTCCGTTTCAAACTTTTTATTATTTTGTATATTTTCTGTGTTCGCCGCGCGGCGTGACGTCACGTAAGGTAGGCGTTACACAGTAGGAACACTTTCACACTATACTTTCTGAGTTCACTGTAGGAACTCGGTACGAATTTTTCTTTATTTTAAAACATTAACACAAAATACGTAGTTATATTTAAAATACATACTTTCATGCCATAAACAGCCCCGCGCCCCCATCAAACTGTGGAAGGAATTTATTTTGTGATTTATTCACAAAATAAATTCAAATCACACACAACAAAAAAAAATCCAAGCAATATCTATTAGATAATAATAATATACCTAATATATTAATTTGTTTCATTTTTATATAGGTAAGTAAGTACATAATAATAAACTGTGTGGTATTTGTACCACTTTAAAAGGTAATTCTTTTGAATATTTACAGACGGATAAATAATATTATAGAATAGAAAATTAATAGGCTATGGAACTAGGGAATTTCCCGGTGCCGAAAATCACGGGATTTTTTTAACCGATTTCTGAAAACGAGTTAATGACAGAAATGTTATAATAATATATGTTATTCGTCAAAATGAAATGTATAGAATTAGTTATTTATATTTATTAGAGGGTCACCCTGGGGCAAAATGCAACCATAATTAAATATTAAAATTATAACTTTATGGATTTTTAAGGTTCTTTTGCAACAACATACGCATTAAAATTATCTACACTAATCTACACTAATATTATAAAGAGGAAAGATTTGTATTTTTGTATGTAACGAATAAACTCAAAAAGTACTGAACCGATTTGAATAATTCTTTTTTCATTAGAAAGCTACATTATCACTATGTAATATAGGCCATATAAAAACCAATTGTGCCCACTTCGTTGAGCATGGAGCCTAGCTGCTAGTAATAAATAAAAAGAAAAAAGCATTTACAAACATTTCAACTCGTCTGATAATACATTACATATTAGTGTTTATGTCGTAGTACACTACAACATAAACGCGAATGATTTTGAAAACGAAATTATACCTTTTATTACTTAATTCAAAAGTGTTGCTGATAAGAATCAAGTCCTGGAAAAAGATGATATTTTAAAAAGCGTAGGTAATGTCCGTAACTATACGAGAAACAAAAAATAAGAAGTTGCGATTTCGATTTTGACAAAAATTTTAACGACATTATTAGATCTTTACTAAATCGATTTCCTAGCCGAGAAAAATCGTAATTTATTAACAATATAAATCATTCGTTAGTGTTGATGATAAGGATCATATCACAAGCTTAAGAAAAGTGTTTTTTTTTGTATCAAAAACTTATGTTTATAATAATTTAACTGAGGTAGTAAAATTCTTCAAATGCATTAATCTACGCCAATAAAAGAACAAGGCATTGTGTTCAGCCAAGTTAAAAGAAAACTGTACTGGCCGATGTCCTATGTAGTATGTAATATGTATGTATTACACGAACTATTTGATGGCACTTGTAACATGAAATTTATAATATTTGAAATTTGGCAAGAATACACAAATTCAATTCATGTAGATCTACTAGTTATTAGTTCATATAAATTTTTAAAAGCTAACAATTTCGTGGCTGACTAAGATATAGAAAGAAAATTATATACTAAAAGATGATCTAGACTTAAGCACAACACACACAACACAACACAACATAAAATAAGCATAACATTCTCTGAAACAAAGAAAGATTCCTTATTATTTGGATATTTAAGAATATAAAATTCTATGAATAGTATGCAAACGGTAAAAACCGTTAGAGCTTAGAATCTTTCCACGAGTTTCAGAGGTTCAATAAGTTATAATTATAAAAACTCACCGGTTATCCTGCGGCAGCACTTCGATAATGACTATAGTATCGAAAGTGAACCGCTGGTGACGCATACATACATACAAACATACATACATACATACATACATAGACTGCCAAAATCATTACCCTTCCTTTTGGCTTCGCCGAAGTCGGTTAAAAAAAACGAAAAGACAAGATTTATCCAATTTATTGCAATCGATCAGAAATTATACGCAAACATAATATTATATTTAAGAGACCGAGAATCAGATTTTTACTTCTACCCTCAAACTATACATAATATGATGAAAACGAAACCATAAATATTTAGAGAATTTCACGAGTTTGTACAACAGAGTTAATTTACAGCCATCGTTCGCACTTCGTAATATTCATTATTCAGTAATTAAAATTTTTGTTGGTTTGTTTTTTGTTTTTAAGCTTAGGTAATCCAAATTGATTCATTTAAAACTACAATTTTTATTATTTTAAAATATAGGATGTTTTTCATTTTGCCCGTGTTAGTTTATATTATTTATATTTACAATTTTACTAATATATAACGATATTAACATCGTTTAGTTTTGATCATAATATTATAGTTTGTGGGTAGACAATAAAAACCGATAAAAGTAGTATTTGAAATATATACGTTCGCGTGAATCGCAGTTATACCTATTACACTAAAGAATATAATCGATATTCTAATGTATGTGTGATTTTTAAATAACCGTCCATAATAATACCCGTCAACATATCACCTCTATTATTTATAGAATTCATTATTGTACTTATTGCAATGTAATGAAATTTTGACCAGCCTTTTCTGAAACACAAAATTAACGTTTGCATTATAACGAAATACACAATGTTTACATGCTACTGAAATTTGTCGCGTATTCATAATTATGAATTTAAGTGTGTATACTATTCACTGAAATACTGCTGCTTACTTCATTATGAAAATAATGTATTCATAATTTTGAAACATTTTGCTGGTTACATCGCTTTGAATGCAATAAGGTGACGATATTTTTGAAAAATAAACGTATACATATTTTTGCAAATTTGTAGATGTATCCATGTTAGTGCAGCCGACTGTACATACCAAAATCCCGGGAAATCCCGGTTCCTTTATCAGTACCGAAAATCCCGGATCACAAAAATCGTAGGTATTAAAATTATTAAGGATACTCAGCACGACTAGATCTTATTTTTATTTTTTTTATAATTACTTAATTAAGAAATTATATTTTAAAGAAAATATACTACTATGAATATAATATTATTTTATTCATTCAATAAGTATAAGTGAGAAATAAAAAAATATTTGTCCTCTTAAATAAAATTTGTTCGAATTATCGAAATTAGGCTGGCGCGGCTAGGCGGCTTGTCAAGCAAGGTGATACTGGACCACGTGACACGTGCCCCCCGCCCGCATCCGTGCTTGCTCAGACTCGCGAATAAGTTTGTTTTATCAATAACTTTAAAACCCATGGATGAAAATGGCACAAATTTTCAAATGTGACTTGTAACGACTTAGTAGTCAGAAAGGTGTAAGCTCTAATAACTTTAATTTTCTTTTGCAGCTTCTACGAGCTGTTTAATTAAAAAAACCTCATTATCTTTAAATCCCGTGGATGAATGTGACACAAAACTTGTACAGCAATAGAGGTCAATCATATAAACCGTGTAACACCAATTTTACAAATTGTAATTTTTTTTGGGCTGATTAGGCGATGTTCTAGGTCTTAGATAATTACTCGAAAACCCGTGGATGGATCTGACACAAAATACATCTATAGATCAGTTACTACATCAATAACATCACAAAGGTTAAATTTTCAACTATAATTTTCTTTTCGACCGACAGCGACCAAAAAGAGAAATACCTAAATATCTACTAACGCAATAGTCCAAAATGACACAAAATCAGATTTTAGGCTCAACAAATGGTCCCGAAACTATATGCCAAAAATAAAAAACTTTAGAGTTTTTGAAACCTAAAAACCTATTTCGACGGGTCGACACCTTTTCTCATTTGAGAAAATATGTTTTTTTGTCAAATAAATTTCTTTTGCTTTTTTGTTATAATTTACAAAATGTAAAAAAAATACTAAATAACTTTGTGTCAATGTAGGTTATCATTGCGCAATTAATAAGTGACATTTGAATTGATAGCATATTATAGCCCATACTGAACTTTGTTTACATTTTAATCACATTAAATCAGGATAGGTATAAAATTTTTGTCTGCTTTAAAAAAGCTGTTGAGACTTAGTGATTATAAATTTATTTTATTCATTATTCAACTATGGCAATAGTGAATTGATTAACATTTATTCGATTCGATAATGGAAAATTAAATAATAATTAGTTGTGAATATTATAATAATATAGTAAAATAAATCATTGAAAATTATACAGTACCTATTAATTTTAAAACATGCGCAATTCTTATTGATTTAGATAACAATTTTATAAACAAACACCTTTTTTTTCATAATTAATCCTAGCTCATAATTATTTTTATAACTAAAGCTAAGATTAGGCTATTTTTTGTATTGAAATATTCGTAGAAATCCAGGGAAGGTTTAAACGGTTTGTATGCTTAACGAAGTGGGCACGGTTTACCTAGTCATTAATAAATGCAAAATATGATAGTGGTCTAAAACACGTGAAAGTTTAGAATTGATTGAAAAACATGTGAGAGTTTAGTAATAATTAAAAAAAATAATTCAAAAATATTTTATTTCCATATAGGTTATTAAATAACACTTATAGAATTGTCCTACATGATGCCTACCAGCGGTTCGGAAACTAGCCCGGCGAGAAGAACCGGCGTAAGAAACTCGCGCGGGGCCATTTAGCAAAAAGATTTGAAAATTGTTCTTTCTCTTTTTAAAAGGTTACTGTATTATATAATATACATAACATAACAATTTTCAAAGAAACCTTTGAAACTATTTAGAGTTTTTAGTAATAATTAATCGTCACGTTTCTGCTACGAAATACTACGTTACGCTACGCTGTAGTTAAGTGCACAACCTTTCTAATATCTCCGAAGTTTCAGCTCACGAAGTTAATGTTTAGAGTGGCCAAATCCATGTCAGTAAACTTTGTGGATTATTTGGTAAAAAAAATCTTTGTAATTCTAAAACGCATGTCACATAATACATATTTTTATTTTACTTTATATTTTAATACAAATAGCATCTTGCCAGACATGATAATTACCGCAGTATATCAACGGTTTTGCACTTGTAACGCTCAGGATATTAAAAAAATGCATTATAGAGTCTAGAACTGTGTATGTTAGAAAATATCTAAATTCTATTTTTAAAAAGAATAAAATCGTTCACTTCAGATTTTTTTTATTATGATTGATACAGAGAATAATTAAAAGAAATAAAAAAGTAACCGCATCGTAGTCAAAGTTATATAGTTATAATTTAATCGTTCACTTTAGTTTTTTTTATTATGGTTGATAGAGAGAATTAAAAGAAATAAAAAAGTTATCGCATCATAGTCGAAGTTATCAGCGGTTTTTTGAAAAGAAAAATCGTTCACTTCATTTTTTTTTCTAATTTCTATTATGATTGATAGAGAGAATTAAAATAAATAAAGAAGTTACCGCATCGTAGTCGAAGTTATAAGCGGTTTTTTATAAAGAAAAATCGTTCAATTCTTTTTTTTTTATTTCTACTTATTATTGATAGAGAGAATTAAAATAAATAAAAAAGTTAACGCATCGTAGTCAAAGTTATCAGCGGTTTTTTGAAAAGAAAAATCGTTCACTTCAGATTTTTTTTAAATTATGATTGATAGAAAGAATTAAAAGATATAAAAAAGTTACCGCATTGTAGTCGAATTTATCAGTGGTTTTTTGAAAAGAAATTTAATCGTTCACTTAAGACTTTTTATTTTTTTCTATTATGATTGATAGAGATAATTAAAAAAAATAAAAAAGTTACCGCATCGTAGTCGAAGTTATCAGCGGTTTTCACTTGTGGGCACTGCCCGGGCACTTCTATGGCCGCCGCACATGCCACGAGGGCTAGCACAGCAATTCTGTACATAATAAGTGTGTGCTAGCAGGAGATCGACAATGGACTGCAAGATTTGAAAACACACACTCCTTTTATACTTAATTTTTACGGAGGTCGTGATCTTAATACATTATCAAAGCAGCATTAAATTGTTAACTGTTTTTTTTCGTCTATATTGCTAAACAATCTAAAATAGATAAGTACCCATTTTCGTTGGGGTCACGAGATGTGGAAAATATTTTAGAAACAAAACTCTCATGTCTTAGAACTTAAATTATAATAAATCAAAGTTATTATAATTTAATTTAAGTTATTATAACTAGCCAGCGTTCGAAATTCGAAATTAATTCAGTGTGTCATGATCGGAGACCAATTTTTTTTATTTGGCGTGCGTGTGTACGTTCAGTGTCATTTTGTCGAGTTTTTAGTATGCAGGCTGTTTATATGCGTCGGAATTGTTTTATAAATCTGGCCAAATTGGGGTCAAGTGTCACAGAAGTGTGAATGATAATTCTTTATCATGATGCTTAAGGCTCTCGGCTACTGAGACACCACACAGAAACAAACACACTGACCCAGCGCCAGTGTGTTTGTTTCTATGTACCAATCTTCATGGTAATTTGTAACTCCATTAAAATCCTAGGTTTCTAATCTGTAATTAACCGTCTTAATCGTATTATAAATAAACGTTCTAAACCGTACAATGTGACGGTGCGTTTTTCTTAGCATTCTTTGAAGGGCCTTACTACATGTTATTTCGTAGAGCTGCTACGAAATATCACACAGTAAGGTCCAGAAGTAAAACCCATATTATATGTATACCTACTAGCTGTGCCCGTGACTTCGTTCGCGTAGTTTTATTTGAGTGTCTTAAACCGTTTACGCAGCGCATGCAACGAAAGTCCCCAAATGTTAATAATTTTCCCGGTTTTTGCAACATTTCTCACTGACGCTTCGCTCCTATTGGTAGCAGCGTAATGTTATATAGCCTAAAGCCTTCCTCTATAAATGGACTATCCAACAAAATATATTTTTTCAAATCGGGCCAGTAGTTCATAAGATTAGCGCGTTTAAACAAACAAACCAACAATCTTTATAATATTAGTATAGATAACCAATAGTAATATATTTTTTGTAAATGTTGCTAATTGTGTTTGACGTTTCTAACAATCATTCACCGTAAGTGGAGTTTGGGAGATTGGCCATATTTGCCCGTTTGACAATTAAGGCCAATACTAACTACGCGTAACCGTTTGATTGTCGGTTGGGTATATAACGGGTAGGTAAAAATGCAAATTCGGCTGCAATTTGTGGCTAATAATGTTTGGAAAAATTTACCAAATACCCAAACCATCAGAATATGAATATTAAATTTGTTTACTTTTGTACAGATTCCCTCAGAGAATCTCAAATCTAAAATAGGAATTAGAATAAGTTTTAAAACATTTAGGTATTAAGTAATTAAATAAAATTAGCTATTTCCCCTTCGCAGAACGATATTGTTCAGCAGGCTTACTCCCAACACAAGCGAGAATCGAATCAGTTTGATCTCAACGGCTGGTATTGTATTTGGTGTATTACTTTGAAACTACGAGTAACTAGGATAATGGAACTAGTTAGATCGTAACTTTTTGTACTCCCGGCCATATCCATCGATCGACAATCAAAATAAATTAACGCCCATTTATTGGGGAGTACGTGGCATGATCGAGTCTGAATCAAAATCGAACCAGCTTTGCAGAGTAAGGTCTCAGGGCCCTGATTCAACATGCCATCGCTAATTATCTCTTACGAAGTTCAAAAACAAAATGTATGGAATTTGACATAAGCTTCGCTAAATGACGCAAGAATTCGCTCTTCATTTAGCGAAGCTTATGTCAAATCCCAAACTTTATGCTATCAAACTTCGTAAGCGAAAAATTGCATTGGCATGTTGAATCAGCGCCCAGGTTAGCGTGTATGGTATGGTAATATAAACGGTTCTTTGCTTCTCGTTCGCACATTATATTTAATAGTTTAATATCTTCATTATTTTGATGGCACTTGAATAATTTAGAAAAATAAATTCAAAATACTAACATAATATTTTGAATTTTTTCAAAATAATAATAACTAGCTGACCCGTGCCCACTTCGTTGAGCATGGAAACCGTTTAAACCTTATCTGGAATTCCACGAATATTTCAAGACCAAAAATAGCCGAATCAGTTCAGCTGATCTCGAGTTTTGGCTGAGGTAGTCCTATTTTTAGTAAAATATAAAAAAAAAATCTACACGATTGCGACGAAGCCAAAATAAAGGTAATGGCAGTCTTTGTATGTATGTGTCGCAGTCATCTGATTGAATCTGCTTAAATAAATTACTAGCGCGGTTATTTCATGGCGTCAAATAGCTTGTACAGATAGCAATATGTTGATATATTTTTTATTAATTTACTTTAATGTGCGTTATAATAATACACATTCGGAAATTTTGTAGTTTATATATAAAATATTAAATAGCTGTCCTAATCTCAGTCTCGGATTCGTTGAATTTGTTGGTAAAAACAGACTGCGACATATTATGTACGTTCCCTCGCAGCAGCACTAGTCCGATTGTAATCAATGAGATGTCAATCAATTTGTAATGATGCCGCGAGTAACATTCACTTTAGAAAAATGGTGTATTTTGAAAATTAAAACTGAAAAGGTTCGATTTTAAATGAGGTGTCGATCGATTTGTAATTGAAAGTTAGGTTTGTATTCGGATGTTTCAGCCATTAGGAAATAGAAAACTCATACAAAATATGAACTCAAGCACTAACGGAATAGGTAATAGCTTGATAAAAACAATTACAGAAAATTTGAGCACATCATTTACTAATTACGTAAAGACATTCTGGGAAAAAAATAACTCAAAAAAAATAAGGAAAGGAAGCGTCGTTACTGAGGCAGGCCGTTGACCTCACATTCAGCTGATTCACATTACATTTTAATGAAAGCTTTACATAAGCCAGCCGAGCGTGGCGAGTATGAGCAACTAAAATACTTTAGGGGAGCCTTTAGTCCTAGTGAAACTCATAGCTGAAACGAGGAAGTGTGCATTAGAGACTAAATGCTTCCATGATGATAATATAGATGTCGCTGAACATATTTTGATAATGTTGCAGAGTAACGCGCGACGTTACCAGCTGGCGCGCAACATCTTAGCAATTGATGTGTAAACAGACACCGAATATCAAACGTTCCGCTACTTCCGCACTGAGCAATATGTCGCGAGCCAAATGTTGCGAGGATTTAAATTTGACAAATCGCTTCTTTGTAGTTACCGCTGACAAAATGGTGTCATATCTATTCATACGTTTTAACGCCTCAAAATAAATGTTTACCTATAAAAAACATAAATTTATCATTTTAATATATTAAAAATTCAAATGATTGTATCAACATCATTAAAAGATATGATTAGAAATGCAATATACCTATTATATATGCTCACTAATATGTTTTTGTATCAGCTTCTTTGAGAGCATTAATATTTAAATTTTTGCGGCGGTTTTTCAAGTTGATCTAATAAAACATGTTTATTAACATATTATGTTTCAATGTTTGCAAAAAGTTGAAAAAATATATAAATCTCAAATATGCCTAAAAATTACTGTTTGATCGATTTCAAAATTGTTTTTTTTAACCGCGATACGAATGAGTGGTAATGAAAAACAATCAGCCTTTGTATGCATGTCTGTTCCATTGTAGCACTATACAGACCAAACCCCTGGGCCGATTTTAATGATATACTTTCACTCGTCATTATCGATTCCTCGAACTTTTCGTACCCACCTACGAGTCTTACAGCGCTATAATTAAACTACCAGTCTCTTAGGAATTGTCTGCATAGAATATTAAGCTAATTTTCGATAGTAATAAAGTGAAAATAATGTATGGAAGAATCCTGACTAGGAGTATAACGGTTTTTAGTATTAAAACCAGTAACTAATTAGGTTACAGGCGGAACATCTACAGGATGTTTCATGGTTCATATACCAAGCCGAATAAAGTATGATAAGACTGATTAAATGTACTATTGTGTGGTGTCGCAAAAGAAAACACGGTGCATTTTTGGTTTCAACGCTTTCGTTCTCGAAATTTCGACCTGCAGAACAAGCCCCGTGGACGGCCGGAGACCAAGATCGATAATGATGAATTGAAGGCTATTGTGGAAGCAGATCCATCGCAAACCACATCAGAGTTAGCTACAGGCTGCGGTGTTAGTGACAAAACCGTTTTCATCCTAAGACATCCACCGTACTCTCCAGACCTTGCTCCAACAGATTACCATTTTTTTCGAAATTTAGATAACTTCTTGCGAGGAAAAAAATTCAATTCCGATGAGGCAGTCCAAACCACTTTCAAAGATTTCATTGATTCCCGTCCGAATGGTTTTTTTTAGTAAAGGGATCAATGAACTACCTATAAGATGGCAAAAGTGTATAGATAGCAATGGTACATATATTGATTAATAAAATATATTTTAATATGAAAAAATCGCCTTTATGTTCCTCCTATACAAAACGCCAATTTCATGTGTAAGGACCTAATATAAAAAAATAAGGTCTAAAATAACCACAAGGAGTGAATATTACTATGCTGGGGCTCTATACACACGAACACACTGGTCGTCGACCTAAGATCTGACCAGGATTAAAATTAATCTGTTTTGTGACTTTTATGGAGATCTTTAATCAACAATTTTCGCGTTATGGTAAGTAATTTATTTGAGTTGCCAAAACAAAAGATGCTTGCTCTTTACACTATCTTCGGCTTGATATATGAATCATGAGCCGACCTGTATAGATAGTTATGCGTTCATTGGACTTACGATATCGTCGTTGAAGTTCTAACACCACGTACAGCTTGGCAAAAAAGAGTGTGGAATAAATGAGGTCGCTTTTCCTTTTTAGTGGCAACCCTCAATAACACCTCTATAAACAATTTTAATACTTGTACTTTTTAGTTTTGACCTATTTAAACGATTATAGGGACCTTACTTAACATAATAATATTATAATAAAATATCTTTTATTTTATTATAATAATAAAAATTTAAACAATTTTATACTTGTAATTTTTAGTTTTGACCTATATAAACGAGTATAGGTTACCTTACTCGAAATAATTATACTTAATGATAAAATATATTTTATTTGAAATATGATATCGTTCTTAAAGACTAACGATGTCTAAGACGCGCTAGTTATTCAATTAAATAAGCAGATTCAATCAGATGAATGCGACATATAAACACACACACAGTTTTATTCTATTAATAAAATGTATTTTAAATTTAACACAGTAAAGTGTAAACTTAACTACAGTATGTAAAATCTAGAGGGAAAGGGTATGTTTACCCTTACTACAGGTTTACCAGCATATCAAGGATAACAGGGCTTCACTCATGATGCAACTCTAATGTGTATTTTAAAATTGTATGTACCTTTTTATAAGAAACATTATTAGTATCTACTTCTTTATACAATCAACTTTGGCAATAATAAACTTTTTTTATTTTTATATAAATATTACTAGTAGTTCCTGAGATTAGCGCGTTTAATCAAACAAACAAACAAACTCTTCTGCTTTATAATATAAACTAGCTGACCCTTGCCCACTTCGTTGAGCATAAAAAGAGTTTATGATGAAATTCAACTAAAAAAAAACAACGTGGAACCCGCAACGCGGGAACCCGAAACCCGAAACGCGGGAACCCGCAACGCGGGAACCCGGAACCCGCAACGCGGGAACCCGGACCCGGAACCCGCAACGCGGGAACCCGGAACCCGCAACGCGGAACCCGCAACACGGAAACCCGGAACCCGCAACGCGGGAACCCGGAACCCGCAACGCGGGAACCCGGAACCCGCAACGCGGGAACCCGGAACCCGCAACGCGGGAACCCGGAACCCGCAACGCGGGAACCCGGAACCCGCAACGCGGGAACCCGGAACCCGCAACGCGGGAACCCGAAACCCGAAACGCGGGAACCCGCAACGCGGGAACCCGAAACCCGAAACGCGGGAACCCGCAACGCGGGAACCCGGAACCCGCAACGCGGGAACCCGGAACCCGCAACGCGGGAACCCTGAACCCGCAACGCGGGAACCCTGAACCCGCAACGCGGAACTCGGAACCCGCAACGCGGGAACCCGGAACCCGCAACGCGGGAACCCTGAACCCGCAACGCGGGAACCCGGAACCCGCAACGCGGGAACCCTGAACCCGCAACGCGGGAACCCTGAACCCGCAACGCGGGAACCCGAAACCCGCAACGCGAGAACCCTGAACCCGCAACGCGGGAACCCTGAACCCGCAACGCGGGAACCCGAAACCCGCAACGCGAGAACCCTGAACCCGCAACGCGGGAACCCTGAACCCGCAACGCGGAACTCGGAACCCGCAACGCGGGAACCCGGAACCCGCAACGCGGGAACCCGGAAACCGCAACGCGGAACCCGAAACCCGCAACGCGGAACCCGGAACCTGCAACGCGGAACCCGGAACCCGCAACGCGGGAACCCGGAACCCGCAACGCGGGAACCCGGAACCCGCAACGCGGAACCCGGAACCCGCAACACGGAAACCCGGAACCCGCAACGCGGGAACCCGGAACCCGCAACGCGGAAACCCGGAACCCGCAACGCGGGAACCCGGAACCCGCAACGCGGGAACCCGGAACCCGCAACGCGGGAACCCGGAACCCGCAACGCGGGAACCCGGAACCCGCAACGCGGGAACCCGGAACCCGCAACGCGGGAACCCGGAACCCGCAACGCGGGAACCCGGAACCCGCAACGCGGGAACCCGGAACCCGCAACGCGGGAACCCGGAACCCGCAACGCGGGAACCCGGAACCCACAACGCGGAACCCACAACGCGAAACCCAAACGCAGAACCCGCAACGTTCACGGAAACGCTGACAAAATATGGAATAAATAGTATCCTATGTCCGTCTACTTGCTCTAAGCTACTTCCTCACCAATTTTCAGCCATATCGATAAAGCCGTTCTTGAGTTATAAATAATTTAACTAACACGACTTACTTTTATACATATAGATGTATAGATTACTCCTACTAACATAAGCTAAGCCCGGTGAATGCTCCCGTCACAGTCGGTCCAGCCAATTCGGTGAACATTAGTTAGATGACGACGATGATGATGATTAAAAGTAGCCTAAATGAATCCTTATAACTTTAGCTATCTACCAGTGAAAGTCTCGTTAAAATCGGTCCAGCCGTTCCAGAGATTAGCCGGAGCAAAGAGACACGCTGACAGACATTTTTTTTTAATTACATTTTCGTTTTCAGTAAATATCGTTGCCAATGCAAAAAAAAAGCAGAAGATATCGTTTAAAATGTCATATGCATTCAAAAAGACGTTGCTAATTGAAAGTTACAAACTGACACTTCAATTTTATTTATTTGTATAGATGTATAGATTTGGAAAACTTCCCCAATCTTGGCGTTTTCACTGACGCGGAGCGGGGCGCATAGGAACTTAGAGTTTCCAAGCGAAGTGGAGCAGAGATTTCGAGCATAGTGATTGGTCAATTCGGGTACCGCAAGCTCCTGTCCGCCTCGCCCCGCGTCAATGGAAACGCAGCCAACGTCTAAAGGTCGCCATGGTAACCACGTTGTTTATAAATGGAAAACAAAAATTAGGAAATGCTATACATACCGTATTTATATCAGCTTAAACTATTTGGATTCATGTTTTTGTTAATCCTAATAATTTTATTAATCCAAATAGTTTAAGCTGATATAAAAACGGTATTTATAGCATTTCATAATTTTTATTTTCCATTTGTTAATACTTATGTTGCCATGACAGCCGTGTCATATAAACTGCCAACGACGTGAATCGATCGAGCCCAGGTTCAAACCCCGCGTGACCATCACGTATTTTCTTCTTTTTTCTAATTTTCTGCTTATTTTTTTCAACATTTTCTTTCATAATAACCTTTTCGTGACAATAACGAACATACCGTAAAAAAAATTTGCGAAATTGGTCAAGCCGTTGTCGAAGCGCACACGATGTAAGAAATTTTGGAGGTCGTTTTTTTACACTTTGGGCTACATTTTTGGGGTTTTAGTAAGGAACCCTACTTTTTTTAAACATATAATATAGCCTATGTTCAGCGCTAGGAATGTAGCTTTCCAACGGTGAAAGAATTTTTCATATTGGTTCAGTGGTTTCAGAGCCTATTCCATTCAAACAAACAAACAAACAAACAAACAAACAAACAAACAATCAAACATTACCTCTTTATAATATTAGTATAGAAGTATAGATATAGATTTCATTCTACTTATATTATTCACGGCATTACTATATTAATATGACTTATAACACAAGTTTTTTTAAAAGTGGGTATACAATAAAACTAAATATTACGTATTTCTATAATACTTTAATCAGAGTTTAACAAAGTTTCATCTAAATATTCTACGCCTGAAAACATTGTCATATCGCTGGAGCTTCCTGCAACTTCAGAATCATATTCTGATTCTGATGATTTACAGCTGCTACTGTCGTCTCTGAGGTTCCAGCTGTTCAATATCTTCATAAATTGTTTTAATTACCTAAAACAAAAAAAAAAACATAATATGTAAATAATTTAATTTTAATAATGTAATAATAACTTCAAGTATCATTGTTATTCGTGTTGAAGTATACATTAATTGTCAGTCGGAAAAACATAACCTCAAAATCAGATGTTTGTAAACAAGACTAAAAATCACTGAAATATAGTTTAAACAAAACTATAAATTCATATGCAATATAATAACATATGTAGGAACCTTATTATGCTGATAAATAGGGATAAATACCTGTCAAATCGGCAGTTCTTTGATAAACATTACCTATTTGTGATAAAATTTGTCCTGCTTCAGATTGAGCCAAACATCGCAATAAAACTTTATAAATCACTGCTCTACCACTACTACGAATAGTTTTGTTCATTCTGAACAATTCAGAAGAGCTAATTTGAGCTACAATTATAATTAATCAATGTAAACAGCTTGCGTGAACGGACTTTTGACATTGAATGTACTAGTAGTTGACATGTTCAGTAGTGTTGCCTCATGTGTAAAATTTTAGTTTCCGCTGTCACCGCGTCAGACTCTTTTTTGCCAAGCTGTAAGTCACTTTTTTGGCTGTTTTGACATTTTAATGCCATTCGATAGAGAATCGGAAGACGCATCGTTTTAACCAATCATAAATACGTATTAACCAATAGAAACTTGTTAAAATAAAGAAAATGCATCTAAACGGAATTCATAAAATCGGCGTCACATTAAGAAACAGCACGTTAGTCATCTCAGTGCCATAGTGTGGAACGAACTGCTAGGTCGCTCCTAACAATTAATGGAAAAAAGGGAGAAAAATATCATTATATTACTAAAGTTTTGTATTTTTCATTATTTAAGATATCCCTTCTCCTTAATTTTGACAGATGTATATTGTTTTAAGCTAATTTGAGTTAGATAAAGCTATTGAAAGTTAGTAAAATGACTTAAGTGGAGTTGCTCTAAGGGGTCATCAGGAGTTACGTGGTGTTTTAATGTAACGTTTTTCGTTATTTTACCAACGATTTTATTTGAAATAATCAAATTAATTATTCTGATTACTTTAGAATTAGAATAAAATTACGCGAAAATCAAACGCAATTAGTATCCCTAGAAGATTTTTTGTATGTTAGGCTTATCGTACAGTAACTTCTGAAGCACTTCTAGTCTTAGCCGGAGTCCTGCCAGTTCTAGAAATACAGCGGCATGCAGCATTATGTTATAAAAATAAGAAAATGTTTCCCCCTGACTTCTTAACCGTGAAAGAAGGAAACAAAATAATTCAATTATTCGAGCCTCTAGAGGTCACTATGCAAAACCCCATTTCCGATTGGCAGGACCGATGGAACACTACCAAAGGGTCAAGCGTCATCTTTATTATTTCTTTCTTTCGGTACTCAATCGGCGCTCTCACTACTGGATTGAAATTGATCACTGTGTTTCTGACAGGTCACTATAACTTAAAAGATAAACTTTATGCATTTAAATTTGTATCGTCTCCACTATGGGAGTGCTGAACCGACGCCAGCCCTTATAAACAAACTGTTGATTACATACTTTGGAGTGTGACCTCTGGTATGACGAAAGCATTGAAATGCTGAACAGTGGAGGCTCCATTGTGTCTTTAGGGTAGTGTATTACGAAGATCTCGTGTGTAGGGCAAGGAATTTCTGCGTTTTCAGACATTTTTGTCATAAGTACTATTGAAAACACTCCAATGCTAATTTGCCTTTATAATTCAATGTCAATCAAAGTTAAAACAGAATAACTATTACTGTCATCGTTTAGGCTTTGCCAGAAACATCTTTTACTATTCCCGTGATGGTTCCCCTTTTCAATGACTAATGTGATGTGACTGAAAGTGACTTTTTGTCATTAGAATTTTTCTATGGAAGCTTGAACACTATCTACTCCTATTTATCATGTCCATCTAGCAGGACCCTCGGGCACCCCTGACATCATATCAAAGGGTTTTTGATGCTGGTTAGCACTGTCTATCCTGGCTACTCAGTAATTGCGGTGGTAGGGATGTGTGGTGGACATTATGCCTATATAAAATATCCTCAGATGAAGTAAGCACCGAGAAAGTACCTGATGTAACAACCCACTTTATAATGTTGATGGTGATAGAACTGAGTGACAAAAGACATAATATTATTTAAGATATTAATATTTTAGAAGTTAATGTGCATAAAAACATAATTTAACAACGAATAAATGTGGAGATCCCAATTCTAAACGTATAGAGAAAATCTAAGTCTAATCTAAATAAAGTCATACCAAAAGTGACTGGACCAAAAATAACTACAAGAAATTAATATTGGTGGGAAATCAATGCATAGGGATATCGAAAAGACAGCAAACAAGAAAACGGGCGGATTTATGTGTGATAAATTAAAATAATTAAACGTTTTTGTTTCTTAATTCCCTACAGAAAATGACGTAAGTCATGTGAATTCGGATATTAAAGTGACAACAATACGTATGTCATTATATTTACAGTTAATAACTGTTTTTTATCAATAATTTTTACTGTTACAATAAATAGAACTATAATTAAGTGTACAGAAATAGTAAATTTGTATAATTATGGTATCTATTCAAAAATATGCAGTTTTTTCTCTCTCCTGAAAAGTTGTTATTTTTGACATCCGTGGTGTTAGAACTTCAACGACGATATAATTTTTAAAAGTTGTTACTAAATACATACAAAAATGCAAATTGACGAATATTTTAATAGTGTTACGCAGTCTGCCATAGCGACTCGTTCTAAAGGTGGACTGGTAACATTAAAAAACAATACTGATGATGAGAAACTGTTATGTATCAATTGATGTTTTATATTTGGTTTTTTGTTTTACCCTCTGGCCTTTGAAGAAGCGACATTTAAAATTTATTGTTGGTTGTAAACATAGATTAAGTATAGTAGTGAAAAATATTCAAAATCTATAGTTGTAAAGTGCCTTTTATTGTAAAGATATAAAAAACGTTTAGATATCCACTTTGATTTTATAAAGGAATTTGTGTACAAGATTTTTTAATATTTATAAATTATTTATAAAAATAAAGCCTCTTTAAGGGCTTTTGCCATACCTGGCATGTCAGCCCCATCATAACTTATACTGGATATTAACAAATAATTTGGTATATAAATTTTGCTGCTTCACACGCAGGTGAAGCTAGAGACAAAAATCAAACCTATTACTTTTCAATTTAGTAAAAAACTCCTTTCTTTCGTCGGCACCTCGTTGATATCCTCAACTACACCGCATTCCTCGCAGTTAGGCTAGTTAGTATATAAGATGAAATTTTTAAAAGGGAAGGGCATGTCGATATCCGAAACAATAGGAAAGATCGAAAAATTCTGAAAGGAGTTGCCACTTCTATAATAGTATTGCAGACAATCATCAAATCCTAGAAAGCAATGACATACCGCAAACTAAAGGAAAGTGTTAATATTTTTGCGGATTTAGTTTCAGATATCGCTTACTAAAGATTCATTCTGTATCATACCCATGTGAGCTTATTGTAGATTTGCTCACTTCATGAAATGCTAGAGAATTTCATGAGTGGTAGCATGTGAGCAATTTAACTTGATAAAATTAATAAAACGTTACGTGTTCATATTGTCATCCACATTTAATCTTTAAAATTTTAAGTAATTTACACAATTGTCCGGATTTTATGTTACGATTAAATTGTTTCTGTCTCGATACTGAGCTCCAGGAAACGGCAGGTTTTCTATGCAAAGGGTTTCAGAACTAATTTGGGCCATCATAGCAGGCTACCAAGAATATGTCGAGAACATAACATAACATTGTATAAGGATTTTCATGTTTACTTCGCCGTTCATTCAACTCACCCAGTGTAAGCGTGTGCTAGCGGAGGTCGGGGCGGAGTAGCCTGGTTTTGACAGATCCAGGGCACTCCACCCAATATAACGGCTGATGGCAATCCGCAAGTGGTTTTAGTGGGTAAACCGGCCGTAGCGAGCCGGGAGTCCCACATACCCATGGAGGACCCTCTCTGGGGGGATTCGTAATACATGTCCCTTGCGTCATCAAAAAAATAGGTGCCCTACCTACCTATACCTACCGGGTGGAGATGGAAAAACATAACAGATTGATGAGAAGAGAACATGCTGAGTCTGCCTATAATTCCTCTGTTCCTTAACGAACCTTAAATCTATTATGCTATTGATTAAATATGCTTTCATAAGATGTAGATATGTTGATAAACTTAATAAAAAGTAGTGGGGAAAAATGCAAAATAAAATTCACATAGAATGCACAACACAGGAATTAAAAATGTCAGTCTTATCAGGCTTAAAAGATATTTTTCGATAAGATCAATTAACTAATTAATAATCATGACTATTTCATAAAGTAGCCGCGCATCTAGTTGCCCTTAACGAGAAACGATTTCTTATCATTAATCGGAACACACCACATCATAGTGTGGCACAATTGGCACAGTGACACAGCTGATGACATTCGGTCATCAAGGGGAGACAGTGAGAAAGTGAAATAGTTGATAAAA
The DNA here is from genome assembly GCA_905187575.2 of Celastrina argiolus. Classification (NCBI taxonomy): domain Eukaryota; kingdom Metazoa; phylum Arthropoda; class Insecta; order Lepidoptera; family Lycaenidae; genus Celastrina; species Celastrina argiolus. The sequence continues at coordinate 20,306,068 of LR994580.1, read as the reverse complement.
TTCGGTCATCAAAGGGAGACAGTGAGACAGTGAAACAGTTGATGAAATTCGGTCATCAAGGGGAGACAGTGAGACAGTAAGACAGTTGATGAAATTCGATCATCTAGGGGGGTTGCCAAAGTGATGATGTATGACGAATGTATGAATAGACGCGACAGCAACAGGGCATCTAGTACGGGCAGTTAGGGTACAACTTGAAAGTAATTCTTATTTGCAAATACAGTGTGTAAAAAGAACAGTCACTATAACTTTGAGATATGATTATACTACCTTTCCTCATTTTGGAAATGTAATAAAAACTGACAAAAATATTAACTTTTTACCATTTCTTATTTTTTTGTCGCAAGAATAACGAAAAAACATCAAAAACAATTTTCTTAAATTATTGTAAAAAAAAGAAATGAAAAATATATTTCTAGATTGAGAAAAGGTACGAGTAGTATAATCATATCCCAAAGTTATAGTGACTGTTCTTTTTACTCTCGTTATATTTGCAGTGTACCTATTACTAGTATACCAGTAAATTTCATGCTAGCTACATTCCTGATTCATTACTGCACTGCGTATTAAAGTCTCTTTTGCCTTTAATTTTCTTTTTTTATTCAGTGTCGTCAAATGCGACAGACGGACTATATATCCGGAAATGGGCTACATCGTTTCTGGGGAAATTGTTGTTACTTAAGAGGAAACACTACGAATTTTTTTCCATACAGAAATAGGGGATTTTTTCTTGAATATTTATGGATATTGTTTGTACGTCCCTATTTTTTCCTTTTTTTTATAAATTAATTATTTAAAGAGACTTGGACGTTGAAAAACCTAAAAAAAATGGCCAGAATCTCGGCTATGTTTAAACATCTAGGAAACAGGTTTGACTACAATAAACAACAAAATTAAATAGGAACCTAGATCAATTCTTTTTTTAGCTAATAAAGAAAAAAAATATTTAAATCGGTTAAGTTTTGGAGGAAACAGGAATCCCCTAATCGTTGATTTCTGGTACTTTTAACAGGTAATTTCAGTCCAAGTTTCAGTTGTCTGTATCGCGCTAGTGCTGGCTAGCTAAGGCACTGCGAGACACCAATAGATTTTATAAATACCTATTTTGTATTTCTCTCAACCGTGGTGTTTCCTCTTAAACATGCTGAACGACGAATACAACTGTATTCGTCGTGTAAAGAATTATTTATTTCTGAAATAAACATTTTATTGTTCACGTATAGAGAAACTTAAATAGACAACAATATAATTTTTATACATTTATTAAACAACTAGCTGTGCCCGCGACTTCGTTCGCGTGGTTTTTGAGTGACTTAAACCGTTTATGCAACGCACGCAACTAAAGTCCCCAAATGTGAATTATTTTCCCCGTTTTTGCAACATTTCTCACAGATGCTTCGCTCCTATTGGTCGCAGTGTAATGTTATATATCCTAAAACCTTCCTCTATAAATGGACTATCCAACGAAAAATTAATTTTTCAAATCGGACCAGTAGTTCCTGAGATAAGCGCGTTTAAACAAAGAAACAAACAAAATCTTCCGCTTTATAATATTAGTATAGATTAAATCGGAATGAAATATAGTTTGCAGACTAATTAGGGGATAAAATATACAAATAATACTTCAGAACAGCGATTATATTAATGACTAGCTGTGCCCGCGACTTCGTTCGCGTGGTGTTTGTTTGACTTAAACCGTTTATGCAGCGCATGCAACGAAAGTCCCCAAATGTAAATTGTTTGTTTGTTTAAACGCACTAATGTCCCGTATATGATGCCCAACGCCGCGACGCCCGACGCCGCAACGCCCAACGTCGTGGAGTCGACGCCCGACGCCGCGACGCCCGACGCCGGGACGCCCAACGCCGCGACGCCCGACGGCGCAACGCCCGACGGCGCGACGCCCGACGGCGCGACGCCCGACGGCGCGACGCCCGACACCGCGACGCCCGACACCGCGACGCCCGACGCCGACGCCCAACGCCGCGACGCCCAACATCGCGACGCCGACGCCCGACGTCGCGACGCTGACGGACGCCGCGACGCCCAACGTCGCGGCGCCCGACACCGCGGCGCCCGACACCGCGGTGCCCGCCACCCGACGTCGCGACGCTCAAGGACGCCGCGTTGCCCAACGTCGCGACGCCGACGCCCGATGCCAGACGCCGCGACGCACGACGCCGCGACGCCCGACGCCACGACGCCGACGCCCGACGCCGCGACTTCCGCCGTCGCGACGCCGACGCCCGACGCCGCGACACCCGACGCCGTGATGCCCAACGTCGTGACGCCGACGCCTGACGCCGCGACGCCCAACGTCGCGACGCCGACGCCCGATGCCCGACGCCGTGACGCCCGACGCCGTGACGCCCGACAACGCGACGCTGACGCCCGACGCCGCGACGCTGACGCCCGACGCCGTGACGCCCAACGTCGCGGTGCCCAACGCCGCGACGCCCAACGTATATCTTCAAAGACTAAGTAGTTGTGGTATAACATTAATATTTAAAATCGATTCATAAACGACGAAGATATCCACGAACAAATATAAAAAAAACATAATATATTTACGTATTGAGAAACCACCTCCTATTTTGGAAGTCGGTTAAAAATATTATGTTGATTATTTCATGTTACAATCTACCTTTGTGCCAAGTTTCATTTAAGTACGTTGAGTAGTTTGGCTGAAATACCGTCAAATAGGTAGTTACAATTTTTTGAAGATCCCACGGGAACCCTTTCGTTTTTCGGGATAATAATTTCCAATAATGCTCTTCAGGTCATAAGCTACCTGCCTCCCAAATTTTAATTTAAATACGTTGAGTAGTTTGGCTGAAATACCGTCAAATAGATAGCTACAATTTTTTTAAGATCCCCCGGGAACCCTTTCGTTTTTCGGGATAATAATTTCCAATAATGCTCTTCAGGTCATAAGCTACCTGCCTGCCAAATTTCATTTAAATACGTTAAGTAGTTTGCCTGAAATACTGTCAAATAGATAGCTACAATTTTTTGAAGATCCCACGGGAACCCTTTCGTTTTTCGGGATAATAATTTCCTATAATGCTCTTCAGGTCATAAGCTACCTGCCTGCCAAATTTCATTTAAATACGTTAAGTAGTTTGGCTGAAATACTGTCAAATAGATAGCTACAATTTTTTTAAGATCCCCCGGGAACCCTTTCGTTTTTCGGGATAATAATTTCCAATAATGCTCTTCAGGTCATAAGCTACCTGCCTGCCAAATTTCATTTAAATACGTTAAGTAGTTTGGCTGAAATACTGTCAAATAGATAGCTACAATTTTTTGAAGATCCCACGGGAACCCTTTCGTTTTTCGGGATAATAATTTCCAATAATGCTCTTCAGGTCATAAGCTACCTGCCTGCCAAATTTTAATTTAAATACGTTGAGTAGTTTGGCTGAAATACCGTCAAATAGATAGCTACAATTTTTTTAAGATCCCCCGGGAACCCTTTCGTTTTTCGGGATAATAATTTCCAGTAATGCTCTTCAGGTCATAAGCTACCTGCCTGCCAAATTTCATTTAAATACGTTAAGTAGTTTGCCTGAAATACTGTCAAATAGATAGCTACAATTTTTTGAAGATATCACGGGAACCCTTTCGTTTTTCGGGATAATAATTTCCTATAATGCTCTTCAGGTCATAAGCTACCTGCCTGCCAAATTTCATTTAAATACGTTAAGTAGTTTGGCTGAAATACTGTCAAATAGATAGCTACAATTTTTTTAAGATCCCCCGGGAACCCTTTCGTTTTTCGGGATAATAATTTCCAGTAATGCTCTTCAGGTCATAAGCTACCTGCCTGCCAAATTTCATTTAAATACGTTAAGTAGTTTGGCTGAAATACTGTCAAATAGATAGCTACAATTTTTTTAAGATCCCCCGGGAACCCTTTCGTTTTTCGGGATAATAATTTCCAATAATGCTCTTCAGGTCATAAGCTACCTGCCTGCCAAATTTCATTTAAATACGTTAAGTAGTTTGGCTGAAATACTGTCAAATAGATAGCTACAATTTTTTGAAGATCCCACGGGAACCCTTTCGTTTTTCGGGATAATAATTTCCTATAATGCTCTTCAGGTCATAAGCTACCTGCCTGCCAAATTTCATTTAAATACGTTAAGTAGTTTGGCTGAAATACCGTCAAATAGATAGCTACAATTTTTTTAAGATCCCCCGGGAACCCTTTCGTTTTTCGGGATAATAATTTCCAATAATGCTCTTCAGGTCATAAGCTACCTGCCTGCCAAATTTCATTTAAATACGTTAAGTAGTTTGCCGGAAATACTGTCAAATAGATAGCTACAATTTTTTGAAGATCCCACGGGAACCCTTTCGTTTTTCGGGATAATAATTTCCTATAATGCTCTTCAGGTCATAAGCTACCTGCCTGCCAAATTTCATTTCATTCTATACAGTGGTCTTAGCGTGATGCGACGACAAACATTCCCATATGGACAGACAGACAGACAGACAGACAGACAGACTGACATTTTTTTCAAAAATGTTATTTTTAGGTTCTGTGGCTCTTATAGACCCCCTTTTTTTGATTTTCACTTAAATATTCTTAATGTACAGACATGACCCCTCTACAGATTTATTATATGTATAGATATAAATTTACAAGGCGTTGAAATTTAAATAATTATAATAAGGTATCCTAATCCAATGATGTAGACAACTCAAACTTCAGGGCGTGTTTCACCAAGCAATGTTAAAAAGTTAAGGCCATGGTAAATATCATGTTATCTCTTTCGTATTTCCTGTCAATGAATGAGATGGCGTGGTATTTTAACATCGCGGTAACTTTAAGATTGCTTGGTGAAACACGGCCTCAATGTTACAATTAACAACGTGTTGCTTCAATCGTTTATTTAATTAACGACATACTTGGAGAATCTTTAGGGCGTGTTTCACCAAGCAATGTTAAAGTTAATCCTTCGTTAAATATCATGTTATCCCTCTCGTATTTCCTGTCAATGAATGAGAAGGCATGGTATTTTAACATGGCGTTAACTTTAACATTGCTTGGTGAAACACGCCCTTAATCTCCTTAGGTTAGGTTTGATTAGCCTTTCAGAAACTGGAGAGCAGGTACGTATAGTAATCTTACTTTATATCTTTGTATGTACAGTGTACACGTAAGCTCTTATCAGTATTAATAATCGAAAAACAAATTGCATTGCTTATGATAACAAATACTTTTACTACGCAAGCAGTTTGACTTTCAGTGCTTTAAAGTTTGTATGTTTTACTCTTTGTTTGTACCCTACCAACAAACGATGATTTCCGAGAGACATTAAGAAAGTATGTTTAGCGTCAATTTTACCAAGACATGTTGTTCCAAACAAAGTTAATCCTTTATTTAAATTTTATACATAGTTCTATATCATGTTATCCCTCTCGTATTTCCAGTCAATGTATGAGAGCATATTTTAACAAGCCGTTAACTATAACAAGCGTTGGTGAAATCGAGACGATGTGCCAAGTTCACCAACATAATATGTTAAAGTCCTTCGTTAAATATCACGTTCTTCCTCTCGTAATTCCTATCAACGAATGAAGGTATTTTATACTATATAGTATATTATCAAGGTATTTTAACAAGCCGTTTACATTAATATGCGTTGGTGAAATTGGCACTTTATATATTGTATTTCTGTTTTACCCCCTTACTAACAAAAATATGTACGCTCTAGATAAACTTTTGTTGTCCTTGTCAATCAAGTGAATTTTCCAAGGTATCAGACAAGGAGAAAATATTTTATAGCATAAACTGTGTGTAAAAAAATATTTAGTAAGGGGAATTTCGGAAAAAGTCGTTCAAATCGTAGGTTGGGAAAAGTTAAGGGAATCTAAATAGTTCGCAAAACTTGCAACACTGAAGGCTTGATGTTATGAGTTTGTGTTTCCAGTTTTTGTCGAAACACAAAATTGTTATCTCGATTTCAAAGTTACGGTTTCTTAGCTCCTAAACTAAACTGCTCAAATGTTCAACGAGAGCAGAGAATATGAGGAAAAAGAGAAAATTATATTATATAAATTTTAGCTATAAAATTATCATATTCTCAAGCTATAAATTATCGTGTACTTTGATAATGGCGAAATTTAAAAAGCTAATAATATAACTATTATTAATAAACAAATAATATTTAAAGCAGGTTCCGCAGGTTTTATATTTTTATTTAGAAAAATTATATCCTGACTAATATTAAAAATGCGAAAGTATCTTAATTGTCTCCTTTTTACGATGAAACCAGTAAACCGATTTAAATGAAATTTGGTAACCAAATAGTCTAGAGCCTGAAAAAGGACATAGGTTATTCCATGCGGACGAAGTCACGGGTCCTAAAACCTAGTATTAAAAAAAAAATGGACGCAGCCCTACCTACTAAAACTCGGCGGTACTCCGACTCCACGGCCGCTGACGAAGCCACAGGGACAACAAAACTTCCTCGACAATGCTTTATTAAAACCTACAAGATAAAGTTCAAAAAATTAAAACTAGACAACTAGAACACAAATTTTTAAATGCAAGCAAAGCTGTGCAGCTACACATTATAATATTTATGTATTTGAACGCTAGTAGGTTCTTACAAAGCTCTTTCATTTAATACCCGATACGACACCGTCAAGAACATTTTTTTTTACTTCTTTACATTATGTTCTCTAGACGGTTCCCCGTTCCGGTCGGTTGAGTCTTACGAATAGATAGGGTTCACCGGTCGTTAGGTCAAAATAATTTATTATTTACTTCAATTCATTAATTTATTAATAATTTAATTTACGAATCTAAGGGCTTGTACACAAAACTGCGATGCGACGTCGCATCGCAAAAATCTGCGAGCTACCTCTACGCATCGCAAGAACTTGCGAATTGATTCGCATCGCACATTCCTGCGATGTTGCGTCACACTTGTTGACGCCATTTTTAGTTCGCTCAGGGACAGCGTGTGGGGTGTGGGCAAGACGTGTAGGTACTTTAAAAATGACAGAATACGACGTAGATTTTTAAATATCAATGATTGAGGAGCGCCCTGTTCTTTGGGACACTAGTAATGAGCAGACCAGAGGCATAACAGGAATTCTCCCCTTGTACGATTGTTTCTGAAGATATGGTGATAATAAACTTAAAAGCTCTTCGAATGAAGATATGCTCGTTCTAAAATACTCCAAAAATTTTTTTTCGTCGGTTTTCAAAGCTTTATATTTTAGAAGAAAATAGTTTCCATCGGGATTCATAATAGTAATAAATGGATGAACCCAAAATCTTCTATGTTTCTTTTTCCTGTATCTCCTAAGCAATAATAAAGGGACACTTCTTTTTACGATCCATGTCACGACGTTTTTAATTCAAAATACGTTTAGTACGGTTAACGGTCGTCGAAGGAATGGTCACCCTGGGAGACGCCTTGCCGCACGAAATCGCATCGCAGCAATTCGTGTTGTAATTTTCTGCGTCGCGAATTCGCATCGCGTTGCATCGCAGTTTTATGTACAAGCCCTAATCCTAATCTAAAATTATTATAATTCTAATTTATTCAATTTAACATAATTTATCTATACTAATATTATAAAGAGGTAACATTTGATTGTTTGTTTGTTTGAATGGAATAGGCTCTGAAACCACTGAACCAATATGAACAATTCTTTCGCCGTTGGAAAGCTACATTCCTTGCGCTGAACATAGGCTATATTATATTTTCAACAAAAATACTTATATTTTCATACTAATCACACTAATATTTTCAACTAAAACCCCAAAAATGTAGCCTGCATATAAATTGCTGTAGCCCAAAGTGTAAAAAACGACCTTCAAAATTTCTTACATCGTGTGCACTTTGACAACAGCTTAACCGATTTCGAATTTTTTTTACAGTAAGTTCGTTATTGTCATGAAAAGGTTATTATGAAAGAAAATGTTGAAAAAATAAGAAAAAATTAGGAAAAAGAAGAAAATATACGTATTGGTCACGCGGGGTTTGAACCTGGATTCGATCATTCCTGTCGTTGCCAGTCTATATGACACGGTTGTCATGGTAACAAAATTGTTTACAAATGGAAAATAAAAATTGCTATAAATAACGTATTTACATAAGCTTAAACTATTTGGATTCATAAAACTATTTGGATTAACAAAAATATTAATCCAAATAGTTTAAGCTGATTTTATATATGAATATTTAAGCTGAATACGGTATTTATAGCATTTCATAATTTTGGTTTTCCATTTGTAAACAATGTTGTTACCATGACAACTGTTAAACGTTATAGACGTTAGGCTGCGTTTCCAATGACGCGGAGCGAGGCAGAGAGGAACTTGCAACTTACAACGACACGTTATTCTGAATGGATCCTCCCTAGTTTGGTTGTCTGAAAGTGACATTCGGAAGCAAGTCAAGTGTCACGAGTCCGCTGACTAACTGTCATCATGCAGTTAATATGTGATCGTAATACGAAAATTCCAGGCAGCCATGTTGTATGGCATAAACTGGCTGGAATTAATTAAGAGCTTGTAATGGGCCTCCTGAGCTCACCGCTCCTGTCACTGGCAGCCTCTGCTAGGCCCAGGTGAGATCCCCGGGGCTACCGGCTCACCTGGCGCGGTGGACCGCCGGGAGTGGTACAGGGAAAGTAGAGTTGGATTAGCGCAGTCTGCAACCAAAGATAACGCTCTCATCATATTGATTTGAAGAGCAAGCCTTAACGCAACAATCGTCTCACCGTTGTCAGATGAGGAAGTCCCCTCGGTCAGGGGCCATAGCCCCGTTAACCATGGCCCCAGAAAGGGGATTATGAGAGATATTCCACGGAAAGACCTAGAGGGTGCTGAATCTATTTTAACATAGTGTCATGTAGCCTATTACCAGCGGACAATCGAGGAGCTTCAAACGACGCCTTTTGTATAATTATTTTTAACTGGTTTAGAATGAGGGAACAGAACATACATACGGGTGAAAATTATAACCCTCCTTGCTTCGCCGTAGACGGGTATAAAAAATCTTCAGTGGTTTATAGAGACTGAACCCTAAAACGCATGAGATGATGCAGATTTTTAGACAGTAACATTTTTCACTCCACTATTTTTGTCGGAGATTGAAAAAGTGGACTTTAAACCTCAAATTAGTCATCGCCGGAGCAGGATTAGCATTACGCTCAGACCTATAGGAGTAGAGCACCAATGAAGACTGTTGTCAAGTTTTTTGGGAGTTTCCGTATTAAAATGTTGTTATGTCTGTGTTTCTGCAGACATTATTATTATCTGACAAATTGTGTTTGCATACAAACAAGCGTGCCACATTGCAAGGCCCGCTAGGAAATATAACTTTGGGCACAAAGTAGATATATAACAGAGACACGACCTAGTACTAGAAAATGGTGTCACCCTAATACTGGCAATGCGACTGGCTAAGGGTGAAGTCCAGGCACATTCCGGAAACCGCTATCTAGCGCCACTATTGGAAAATACTAATTACTATTTTTTTTTCTTCTAAATTAAGGAGTTGAATTTAGCTTAGTGTGATGTTATGCTTAAAACATGCTTATCTTTATTTTAATGTCAATATTTGTACTTAATTCTGCACATTTAATGTCAATATTTGTACTTAATTCTGAGCATTTTTTTCAGACTTGCATTGTACAGGCTGATTCATGGTTCATATATCATGCCGTATAAAGTGTGATAAGAATGACGCCTAAAGCATTTTTTGTTTTGGCACCTCACGTAAATCTATGTCTATATCTATACTTAATATTATAAAGCGAAAGAGTTTGTTTGTTTGTTTGTTTGTTTAAACGCGCTTATCTCAGGAACTACTGGTCCGATTTGAAAAAATCTTTTTTTGTTGGATAGTCCATTTATAGAGGAAGGCTTTAGGCTATGTAACATTACACTGCGACCAATAGGAGCGAATCGTCAGTGAGAAATGTTGCAAAAACGGGGAAAATTAATTACATTTGGGGACGTTCATTGCGTGCGCTGCATAAACGGCTTAAGTCATTAAAAAACCACGCGAACGAAGTCGCGAGAACAGCTAGTCTATACTAATATTATAAAGAGGTAACATTTGATTGTTTGTTTGATTGTTTGAATGGAATAGGCTCTGAAACCACTAAAGCAATATGAAAAATTCTTTCGCCGTTGGAAAGCTACATTCCTAGCGCAGAACATAGGCTATATTATATTTTCAACAAAAATAGGGTTCCTTACTAAAACCCCAAAAATGTAGCCCAAAGTGTAAAAAACCAACCTTCAAAATTTCTTACATCGTGTGCGCTTTGACAACGGCTTGACCGATTTCGCAATTTTTTTTACAGTATGTTCGTTATTGTCATGAAAAGGTTATTATGAAAAAAAATGTTGAAAAAAATAAGCAGAAAATTAGAAAAAAGAAGAAAATATACGTATTATTGGTCACGCGGGGTTTGAACCTGGACTCAATCGATTCACGTCGTTGCCAGTCTATATGACACGGGTGTCATGGTAACAACATTGTTTACAAATGGAAAATAAAAATTATAAAATGCTATAAATAACATAAGCTTAAACTATTTAGATTCATGAAACTATTTGGATTAACAAAAATATTAATCCAAATAGTTTAAGCTGATATAAATTCGGTATTTATATCATTTCATAATTTTTGTTTTCCATTTGTAAACAATGTTGTTACCATGTAAACAATGTTGTTATAGACGTTAAACTGCGTTTCCATTGACGCGGAGCGAGGCGGACAGGAGCTTGCGGTACCCGAATTGACCAATCACTATGCTCGAAATCTCCGCTCCACTCCGCTTGGGCACCACTAAGTTCCTATGCGCCCCGCTCCGCGTCAGTGGAAACGCAGCCTTATAGACGGGCCAAGAATCAAGATCGGGGAGGTTTTCCAAATCTATACATCTATACAAATAAATAAAATTGAAGTGTCAGTTTGTAACTTTCCATTAGCAACGTTATTCTAAATGCATATGACATTTTAAGCGATATCTTCTTCTTTTTTTTTGGCATTCTCAACGATATCTACTGAAAACGAAAATGCAATTAATAAAAAAGCATGTCAGCGTGTCTCTTTTGCTCCGGTTAATCTCTGGAACAGCTGGACCGATTTTAACGAGACTTTCACTGGTAGATAGCTAAAGTTATAAGAATTAATTTAGGTTACTTTTCATCATCATCATCATCATCTAACTAATGGTCACTGAATCGGCTGGACCGACTGTGACGGGAGCATTCACCGGGCGTTAGCTTATGTTAGTACGACTAATCTATACATCTATATGTATAAAAGTAAGTCGTGTTAGTTAAATTATTTATAACTCAAGAACGGCTTTATTGATATGGCTGAAAATTGGTGAGGAAGTAGCTTAGAGCAAGTAGACGGACATAGGATACTATTTATTCCATTCGACAGCGTTTCCTATCGACCTACGCGGGTGAACGTTGCGGGTTCCGCGTTAGGGTTTCGCGTTGTGGGTTCCGCGTTGCGGGTTCCGGGTTCCCGTGTTGCGGGTTCCGGGTTCCCGCGTTGCGGGTTCCGGGTTCCCGCGTTGCGGGTTGCGGGTTCCGGGTTCCCGCGTTGCGGGTTCCGGGTTCGCGGGTTGCGGGTTCCGGGTTCCCGCGTTGCGGGTTCCGGGTTCCCGGGTTGCGGGTTCCGGGTTCCGGGTTCCCGGGTTGCGGGTTCCGCGTTGCGGGTTCCGGATTCCCGCGTTGCGGGTTCCGGGTGCCCGCGTTGCGGGTTCCGGGTTCCCGCGTTGCGGGTTCCGCGTCGCGGGTTCCGGGTTCCCACGTTGCAGGTTCCGCGTTGCGGGTTCCGCGTTGTATGTTCCGGGTTCCCGCGTTGCGGGTTCCGGGTTCCCGCGTTGCGGGTTGCGGGTCCCCGCGTTGCGGGTTCCGGGTTCCAGCGTTGCGGGTTCCGGATTCTCGCGTTGCGGGTTCCGGGTTCCCGCGTTGCGGGTTCCGGGTTCCCGCGTTGCGGGCTCCGCGTTGCAGGTTCCGGGTTCCCGAGTTGCCGGTTCCGGGTTCCCGCGTTGCGGGTTCCGCGTTGCGGGTTCCGGGTTCCCGCGTTGCGGGTTCCGGGTTCCAGCGTTGTGGGTTCCGGGTTCCCGTGTTGCGGGTTCCGGGTTCCCGCGTTGCGGGTTCCGGGTTCCCGCGTTGCGGGTTCCGGGTTTCCGCGTTGCGGGTTTCCGCGTTGCGGGTTCCGCGTTTCTGGTCCCACGTTGTTTTTTTTAAAATGAATTTCATCATAAACTTTTTTTATGCTCAACGAAGTGGGCAAGCTAGTTATTTAATAAAATTTAAACAAAATCAATGGGTAAAATTACCACAAGAGGTGAATCTTACTATGCTGGCTATAACTTTATACGAATGCACTGATCGTTGACCTAAGTCCTGACCATTGAAACTCATTTGTTTTGTGACTTTTACGGAGATCTTTAATCGTGATTTGTTACGTTATGGTAAGCAATTTATATGAGGTGCCAAAACAAAAAATGCTCTACGCGTCCTCATCTTCACAGTATATCCGGCTTGATATAATATGTATTGAATCATTCTGTATATCGGTTCGTACCACCATACAACGAATCGGAGGTTGCACGTTGATGACACGTGACGTGGACCAATGGCTGCCCAACTAGGCCTTCCATATTGACAAAAAATTCTCTGTAGACACTTATTAATAATCATAATAAGCTATCGGTAATGAGTGAGGTCTCTGCACAAATATCTACAATCTTTTGTAAACAATTAAATATTATCGAACAAAGCATTACCGACAATTAACTTATCGTGTATAATCATATATACCTACTTGAAACACTAGGTCGATAGGATGTCGCGTACTAAATCAAATCATAATAATTTGCGTAAAAAGTATAAATGTGCCGACTATTTTTATCTTTACAGTGTAATAAAATAGACTTTTTACTATTGCGGTTGTTAAACGTATAGTGTTTTGTCCAATGATTTCAATTACGGATAGGCATGAGCATAGATTAATAACCTAACGTACCCTCAGGTCATTTGACCTGCCTTTCAGAAACCGGAGGGTCAATCATCACTCGCAACCACTTCGCTCACTCGCTACGTTCACCAATGAGCGTTCAGAAAGGCTTGTTAACTCAAATGTTAGCTGATCGTCGATTTGTTAAGCCTTTTAGAACATACTACATAATCTATACTAATATTAGAAAGCGGAAGAGTTTGTTTGTTTGCGTTTAAACAGGAAATACTGGTCCGATTAGAAAAAATTTTTTTTTTTTGGATAGTCCATTTATAGAGTAAGGCTTCACTATCACTTCACTATCACTACATAGTATAAAACAAAGTCGCCTTTTCTGTCCCTATATCCCTATGTGCGCTTAAATCTTTAAAACTACGCAACGGATTTTGATGCGGTTTTTTCCAATAGATAGAGTGATTCAAGAGGAAGGTTTATATGTATAATACATGCATAATATACTACGGCAACATTGCTAATTTTAGAGGTTTCTAACGTGATGTCGTAAATTAACCTATTTTAGCAAAAACGCTGCCTAAACCCTACGAGTTAGATCAAATTAATGTACTACAGTATTGTACACCATAAAAAGGTCTACAAAAAAGTCCGCGATGGTATATGTTTATCTTTTAGGGATAACCAACATTAACCATTTTTAATGTTTACTTTTTACGTGAAAAAATGGCTTATTTACGAGCTATTTCAAGCAATACGGCATTAATCCTTATCGAATTAAGTACCTTAAATACAGTGTGCAATTAATATAGATCAATATGGTTCCTTACAGCATGTAAATTACACAAATTCATTTTCCTACAGAGTTTCTAAACTCTTTGAACCCGTCTGGACTCCCTCCTCACAAAATGGTGTTGAAAGTAGGTTGTCCTGTTATTTTATTAAGAGCCTGAATCCTGAATCCACCTAAACTTTGCAATGGAACGCGTTTGCTGATAAAATCACTGAAAACTTTCATAATAGAGTGCACAATACTCACAGGATGTTTTACCGGAGAAGATGTATTGATTCCCCGAATCCCTCTGATACCATCGGATTTACCCTTCCAATTTAAACGTTTACAGTTTCCGGTAAAGACATCTTTTGCAATGACCATTAATAAATCGCAAGGTCAAACCTTCAACGTTGCAGGATTAGATTTGAGCGTTGACTGTTTTTCACATGGCCAACTGTATGTCGCTCTTTCAAGAGTAACCTCAAGAGAAAACATGTTTGTATTGTCTAATGACAAGAAAGCTGTGAACGTTGTGTATAAAGACATCCTGTAATATATTAATTGTTGTAAAAATAAAATAAATACCTAGGTAAAAATGTAAAAAGTAAATAAGTAAAAATGTGTAATGTAATAAAAATTGTATGAATTTAGATATTCCAAAGATAGCAGGAAATCTTCATAGTAAGTATAGGGAAAGAGGAATTGTTTTACTCCAAATTTAATGCGTGCAGGCCAAGGGCAGTAATGAATGAATCAAAAATACTGGATCGATTTTAATCATGTTTTCATTGAGTGACATAGGCATATATATTTTATGCCCGTGCAAAGTCGGAGCGGGCCGCTATGTTTTTATATACAACGTTCATAGTTTTTCTGTAGTGTATTTAATTTAGTATCAGCATTTCACCCGTGCGAAGCCGGGGCGGGTCGCTAGTTAAGCTATATAACATTACGCTGCATCCAATAGGAGCGAAGCGTCAGTGAGAAATGTTGCAAAAACAGGGAAAATTATTCACATCATAAATGTATAAAAATAATGATATAGAAGAAGATATACCTGTAACCATAATAATTTACAAAATTTCCTAGTTCGTTACACTTAAGTCTATATTTACTCTAACTAAAACCCACACAGAGTCGCGGGAGAAAGCTTATCAACTTCATTTATATTGAAAATGCCTGCCTGAATTACTCGTAAATAAGATAAGTCGATAATTACTTACATTCCTCCGATAAAAAATATTATTAGTTCTAGAAAGATTACAAATTCAGTAGTGATTAATTACTAATGTATTATGTCGGTCGATTCTGCTAATTAAATCTTACAATATGTTAAAACAGCAAAATAGCATTCTCATAAAGGTCAAACCAAAGCGCTTTGATTAGTCCACACTCAAACGCGATTTGATTGGTCTTTACTCTTAATGAAACGCGTTTTGATAGGTCTTTACTCTTAATCACGCGTTCCAATTGGTTAAAATAAGTTTTAGATAAGATAAGAATAAGGAGGCGATTTATTTTAAGTATTTCTCAAATATGAAAGTTTAATACGAGGCGTGAAATTATGTATTCTGGTGTGTTTAATACAATACAGTTAAAGCATTTTTATTTAAAAGTTCCCAAGAGAAGTTAGTTTTACGTTTTTGGAAATTAAACAATATTTATTAATTATTGTGCAATAAGTATAATTTTTTAGCTATCTTTCATCTATATATAAAAGGCAAAGGTCGACTGGTCTATGAGAATGGCTAGAAAAAAATATATTAAAAAATTAAAAAATTTGTAAAATATGTATCCCCCTTACGTCTGTAGGGGTAGGTACTACTAGCGCCAAAATCCAGCATCGCGCTATCGAAATTTTCTAAGTCCGGCGCTATAAACTGAAAACCAATACAGTGTACTTCGGCCTGACCGAGCATACCATCTCGCTCGGTCGGAGTCTCCGTTCCGGGCTTCCACTTTCGCCACACGTCTACTAGCCGTGGGGTGCCTGAGAAAGAGAAGCACCTCCTCATTAACCATCTTTCCAGTAACGTAAAAGGTAACATAGGCAATATATTATATCTGAAAATAAGCAATGTTTCCGAAGACGTTGTTATTCTCAAAACCAGGCAGACATGAGTAGCGAGTATAAGCAACATGAAATACTTTTAGGGAGGGTTATGTTCAGTAGTGGACGTCATAGCTGAAATGTTTTTTTTATTTTATCTATTTATTTATTTAGGAATTTTGATCCAAAGATATGACAATCCCATTGTACCCAATACAATATTAATTTAAACAGTTATCGTCGATATTGGCAAAAATACGGATCAATGAAACAGCTACGTCTGAAATTGGGTCGGAAAGAATAGACAGCATGAGCCCTACCGAATACAAATTAAAATTAAATTTTTTACACAATAAATCTCTTTGACTCTGAACTTGGTACACTCCATCAACAAATAATGTACGTCTTCGATTTTATGACATGTCTCACAATTTGGTGAAGTAACTTTTTTCATTAAGAACGCAAACTTTTGCGATGGAATGTGTCCTGATCGAAATTTAAACGCCAATTTAACTATATTCCGACCTAGTTCTGCTAAAATGATGATGATGAATATTCCGCTTACGTCGTAAGCACTAATGACGGTTTTTTTAAAATTCTACTCCCATGGGGCTACAAGACTATGAAAGGTCTATGGCGTTAGCCAAATACGACGTGGTTACATGTATTAATATAATAATTATTATTAAAATCATACATCACCAGATTTAATAAATTCTATCTAAACTGCGCTATTTAATTCATATCGTGATAAATAAATGATGAATAGATTTACATTTTACATTTGAAATGGCCTTATAATTTGTAAATGCCATTGATATGTTATCACCGCACTTCTAATAGACCGAAATTATTTCATTGACAGTCATGACTTTCATTAATAATTTACGGAGCATTCATAATTTATTTATTTACAAATATTTTTTACTACATTCAGAAATAATTAAGTTGATTCAACACTTGATAAAAGTAAAAAACAAGTTTGTTTGTACTTTTCAAGTTATAGTGATTTTCCAAATTACAAATTAGTTGAAATCTTTGAAAAGTATCAAAAATTCAATGGAGTGAATTCTAGCTAAGTTCACGATCACGTCAGCAAGCAAACAAAAACTATCTTTTAGATACTTTTTTGTCCTTTAGAGCTACGATGCCATACACTTTTTATTTTTAAACTAAAAAACGTTAGTTAAACTAAAACTTAAAACATTAGTTATCGTCGGGGGTTAAAAGATAAAATAACGAAGAAAGAAAACAAAATTCCATACGCAAAAATAAACCCCCGGTACAATCTTCACCTATTTTTAAATGTTATCAATAATTCCTTTGATTGATACAAAAGATGTAACGATAAGATTACATTATTATAAGGAGATAAGTTTGAACAGATATCGCCATTTTCAAGTGTAAATTTTAGTGGTGTGGTTGTAATAATGAGTCAATAACCAATATGATTTTTGTGTTGATTCTAGCGTTCCTAGACTTAAGTAGTGCTCAAATAATACAGCAGGGACAATGTAATCCTGACATCCAGCTGGCTAATAATTTCGACGTTACAGAAGTAAGTAAAGCAAGGATTTGTGCTGTGCAGTAACACAGCTAAAGGACGAGAGAAACCCAGACCGGCAACGAGGTGTACAAAATCTTACAACTTTTTACGGCAGAGAAACTGAATAAAGATACTTGGCAAATTTACTACTTATGGTGCTTGTAGAAATACCTTCAGTTGTTATAGTCTTAGTAATAGATACCTTTTGCATATATGATTGATAACTAGACAAGGTATAGGCATCCCCTTTTACTGACAATTTAAGTAAGGCCGAAATTCTTTTATTAAACATTAGCTGACACGTGCCCACTTCGTTAAGCATACAACAATTTATGATGAAATTTAGTTTAAAGAAAAAACAAAAACCCGAACCAGCAAAGCGGAACCCGCAACGTGAAATCCGTAACGTGGAACCCGCAACGTGGAGCCCACAACGTAGAACTCTAAACGTGGAACCCGCAACGCGAAAACCATTACGCGGAACTCGCGCCTAGAGTACCAATGACTACCTAGAGTTATTCCTCGTATGTGGGCCAAGCGGGAACATTTGACTGCAAGGTAAAGTAACGTAAACGTATGTCAACGAATGATAATAACAATTACATGAAAGCGTTATTAATCATATTGAGCATACAACAGTTTATGATGAAATTCAGTTTAAAGAAAAAACAAAAACCCGAACAGCAAAGCGGAACTCGCAACGTGAAACCCGCAACGCGAAAACCATTACGCGGAACTCGCGCCTAGAATTTTTTTATTTTACCAATTCTACCTACAGTTATTCCTCGTATGTAGGCCAAGCGGGAACATATTTTGACTGCAAGGTAAAGTAACGTAAAAGTATGTCAACATACACAAAAAGCGTAATAGCGCTAATGTCATTCGATAACGTTACTATGGCGGAGCTTTCAAAAGTTCATGCTTGACCAGTAGTATGTTGTAACTGTCGAAGTTTTTGTAAGTTGTGTATGGCTGACTAACACAAAATATTAATCCAAATAGTTTAAGCTTATATAAATACGGTATTTATAGGATTTCATAATTTTTATTTTCCATTTGTAATCAGTGTTGTTGTAAACCATGACGGGCCGAGGTTCAAACCCCATGATTATTACACGTATATTTTTAAAAATTTTTCTTTCATAAGAACATCTTCTTGACAATAACGAACACATAAAAAAAATAGCGCAATCTGTCCAGCCTTTGTCGCAACGCACGCGTTGTAAGAAATTTTGAAGGTCGTTTTTTATACTTTTAGCTACATTTTTGGGTTTTTTATTAAGGAAATAATTATTTTTTTAAATATAATATAGCCTATGTTCAGCACTGATAGTGTAGCTTTCCAACAGCGAAATACATTATATTAAATTTACATTATTATAACATGGCGATTTACAATAAACGAAATTATCTACAATCTAATAATGTAATTAAATATTATAATTAAATAGATGTGAAAGTTACAATTTATTGTTCTAAAGTTACGGTTTTAAATTAAAAACTGCTTAAAATTAATTCTTAATCTATAATAATATTATAAAGCGGAAGAGTTTGTTTGTTTGTTTAAACGCGCTAATCTCAGGAACTATTGGTCCGATTTGAAAAATTCTTTTTTTGTTGGATAGTCCATTTATAGAGGAAGGCTTTAGGCTATATAACATTACGCTGCGACCAATAGGAGCGAAGCGCCAGTGAGAAATGTTGCAAAAACGGGGAAAATTATTAACATTTCAGGACTTTTGTTGCGTGCGCTGCATAAACGGCTTAAGTTACTCAAAAACGAAACGCGAACGAAGTCGCGGGAACAGCTAGTAAATATATATAAGCTTTAAAGTTTAAAGAGAAACTTGGAGAAAGCTAGGTAATAGAGACTTCCTCTACATTTCTAAATTTCTTTCTATTGATTTAAAACGATACGGATACGAGTATAAAGTGGAATTTAAAATTTTAATAAAGTACCTATATACTGCCGCCCTTATCTACCGTGTTCCAGACGCAGCTGTCAGCTGTCAAAAACTGTTCAAAAAGCGCAGAATGATCACGTCATTTTGCATAATTTTACCCATCTTGATTCTGACGTTTACTTAGATTTCACAGATCTCGATGTTATTTTTAAGTTATGGATCGAGCAAATTTATTCTAGATTCTTTTTTAATGTAGTTATTATTGTTAATTTAAAATATAAATTATTTTTATTATATAGATAATAGAACTATCACGAATAAGGACTTCATCAAATTAGTTTGAAATCTTATCAACCCCCGACAAAGGCGGGTTGTTACAAGTTTGACGTGTGTGTATCCATATGGCATCGTAGCCCATAAACAGACAAATCGATTCAGCAGAGCTATTCTCCAAGAATGATTTCGTATCTCGACAGCTCAATCCGCGGTGAGTTTCAAATTCCTCATACTGTGAACTTCGAAAATTTACACTCACCGTGGATTCAGCTGTCGAGATACGAAAAATATTCTTAGAGAATAGCATCGAGTTTTTGTGTTAGAAAACTGACGTGAATTCGGGTTTTTTACTGTGGCATGTAGCATCCAAACGGATTAACCGATTTTTTCTAGATTTTTTGTGAAATTACGTCCCAACGCATGTTAGTGTTAACGGCTTGTTAAATTACCATGCCTTCTCATTCATTGATAGGAATTACGAGAGGAACAACATGATATTTAACGAAGGATTAATTTTTTAACATTGCTTGGTAAAAGACGCCCTAAGTCCCGATTTCACCAACGCATGTTAGTGTTAACGGCTGTTAAATTACTATGCCTTCTCATTCATTGAATTACGAGATGATATTTAACGAAGGAATAACTTTGCATTGCTTGGTGAAACACGCCCTTATTATAATAAATAATAAAATAGAATCCATATGAAGGAATAATGTTATTCTTTGTAATGGAATTTGGAGTTAAATAAATAAATTTTGTAAATAACCTACCGCTAAAGTGTCGATAAAGTGCTCGTTATCATGGCGATAACCTTATAATATGTTAAAATAATTAAACATTTCAACATATTATCAAAGGCGACGCTATCTTAATATGAAAAGAACCAAAACGTTATACAATAACATTAACGATAATATTAGATATTGATAATAATATGTATGTAGGTGAAAATATAATCTAATAAATAAAAAAGTAATAAATTAAAATTATAATAATATCTATGGAAGCTTTACACTACATCAATCTAGCCCCATGCTAACTATTGAAATCGAAGAACTTGTGCCAGGCCTCAGCCTCGAATTTTGCGGGCCGCTGCCCGCTCCGCTGAGCGGCAGCGGCGGCGGCGCGGATCCGATACTCGTTACACGCTCTCGCGCCGCTGTTTTCGAAAACCAGTCCATTTGATTTTACGCAAAAGATCCTGCCGCTCCCGCGCCGCCGTCGCTCCCGCCCAGCCCCGCCCCGCCTCGAGGCTGAGGCCTTACTGGTTAATCCGTACCAGACAACGAAAATATATTTAATACTTTTATACCTTAAAGATATTTATTCTATTTATACACAAATTTAATACCCACGAACACAGAAAATTTTGTTCCTTCGCCAGTTTTCGAACCTGCGACCTCCCGTTCGAACATCAACGCGCTCAACATCTCTCTGGACTACAGAGGTCGTCGCTGTTTAGAATGACAAGGGAACTGTAAATGCCCAAAGGTTGACTGGTAGAGAATGTCACATGGCTTTAAGTGCGCCTTTGTGCAGATTTTGCATTGACTTTAATAAGTAAATAAAAGTAAGCTCTATTTTAGGTTTCAGGGTTTAAAATTCTTTATTTCTCAATAGAATACAGTAATCACTTACGAGAAATACAATTTGTAACTTATGCAAACAGCGAGCATTTTTATACATAGATCTTAAAAGATAAACCTGTTAAGTAACTATAAGGTTTAATTGTATACAGAGTTTATTTAATGTTTCTAATGTGTAAAATAAGTATGTTATGTCCAAAACATACTTATTATACACAAGTATCAAGTTATTGTAGAGTTTTATATGGCAATATTTGTTATAAATAAACTCAAAAACTAATTTGTGTATCAATTCAAATAAAAATCTTAAAACACTTCTATAGCACAAAATTATCAAAAACATATTTCCGCTGTCTGTGTTCCGCTGCTTTTATCAAATAAGTATTCATGTGAGAATCGGTGTTGCTCACGATAGGCTTCGTAATTCCAAAAAAAAATATTATCTATTATATTATATATGCTCTTACCCGAGAGAACGAACGGTTGCAGTAATGAAGCAAATCATGGAAAAAAATCTTTTGTGTCCAAATAGGTTAGCAACTAACACTTAGAACTGTGCTACATGGTGATTTAAAAACGGTTCGGAAGCTAGTCGAGAAGAACCTTAAAGAACTCAAGGCCACCTTTTACAGAAAAAAAAGGAAAAAGAATAATTATTCCTTAGAAAAACAAAATATTTTTTTTTTCCAAATGAAACATCAAAATTTTTCGGAAAGTCACCAAATAAGGCTACCAGCGGTTCCACCCTATATAGGCGATAATATAAACAAAGATATTAACAAACATGTTTTTCTTTCGCAGTTGTATGGAAGGTGGTATGTAGTGTCTTCAACAGGAAGCAGCCTTATCAATGGAGACTGTTCTTACTTTGAATTTGCCAGTGAGAACAATGCTATATCTGTGTACAAGAGAAGCGTAAGGAACAACTTCTTGGAAGAGCTTTCTGGAACAGCCACACATCAAACTGGCACCGCGAAGTTGTCACTGACAACTGCGTCTTCAACAGAACGTAAGTAAAATTCTAAAGAACTTAGTATTATTAAGCGATATAAACAAAATATATTTTAACTAAACAACAATGTTGTCAAGCAAGATAAGTGTTATGTAATGGCAAAGATACGAACAGACAAACAGATACATTGAACTTATATGTCAGATTGAGGGTTTATCGAGATAGAATCTCCCAGCTTTTTCTATGGTGCCTTCTGTGTGTAAAATAAATGAGTAATAATACTTTAGGGTATGTATGTGCCTCCTATGTAGAGTATACTGTGAAAATACCAGCGCTGAAAGACTTTGACTTTCATATATGAGAAATGCCCCAACGTCATAAATTTGCCCATACAATAATTAAAAGTGACTCTGTCAGCGCAGGTACTTTTACATAAAACTATATATACGGGACCGAAACACCCTAAAGTATTATGACTCGTTAATATTACAGCCTGTATATAATGGGCTTAGCAAACTATCAACAACAACCGTAGCGGCTTGGAGATTAACTGTAAACTTTTCTTCTTCCAGCAATCGATTTCTGGATCCTTTTGACGGACCCCGACTTCTACGCCTTGGCATATTCTTGCGAGAATCTCGGCACAACTCAAAGAAGAAGTAAGTATATCTTTCGTCACTCTTCATACTTTTATATCCTAAGATTACGTTCGCACTATAACTTGATGATATGATGATGATGTAACCGAATCGAGCTATGACCTCCACTGCTAGAAATAAGCCTCCTCTTAAGTATTTCATGGGAGGTAGTACCTTTACTTATGACGCTTGTCCGGTGAGTTGGCGAGCGCAATAAAAAAACCATATTCGCGAAAACGCCAACATTTTCCATATAAAGATACAATTATTATTCCCTCTGTCGCCTTTTACCTAATGTCAAATATGGTTGATGGGGATGCACGCACTCCGGCACTGCACGGATATTGACGATGACGATGATATTGTCTTGTTTGTTCTAGTAACAATATGGCAGCTTGGACGACAAACAACATTAGAATACCCTCTAATGATAACTCTCATAAACATGACGCTGAACAATCTCTTGAGCATAACTCTGGAAGATCTAGCAGACCTTGACCACTCGGAGACTGCTTGTGCAGAACTGCCAGTGATTCCAGAAGGAGAGTCAGTGGTTTTGCCTGGACAATGTGACCCCAATGTGAGAGTGGTTGAAAATTTTAACGTTCAACGGGTAAGCTCTCTTTTTACTGGTTTTTAAATTATCATAAAAACAAAATACAGGCATATTGCCAGAAAAAATATATACTCCTAATCGTACCTAAGTCTATCACGGTTTTGCTAAAGAAAAGTTTAAGGTTAGTGGTCACCTTCTTCTCGAGCCCTTTAAATAGTTTTACTATTATTTTTTTTCTAGTCTCTTACGCCCCTTTTACCCTATTTTACAATCATGTTTTGGCTGTTCTTTTACTAAAATATCCTTGAACGAAGCTGTTGACCCAGATGAATGCTGTTGTTCTTTGTACTAACTCTTTGTTACATTGATGTAAACCCTTCAGGATCTTGGCAATGGCGTTCTCAAATCAGTTAGTAAATATATATGTGATAAAAATAAATATTTAGGCTGATCACCTGATTGTCCGACAAGATCCATGCATAGGATGGGCATGAAAAAAGTCGGTCCTGCGCTATTCGTGTCGGTTACCCGTTCCACTGGGCGTAGGTGTGAAGGAAGATAAAGTGCTTCTGTGTATTGTCCACACACTTGGGAATTGCAAATAACTCCTGCATAGTAGGCCTGGTTTCAACGAAACCGGCCACCGTCACCGAAATCGCTGTGGGAGGCATTATTATTATTATATATTATGTGATGATAGGTATTAGTGGTACAGGCTGAT
This sequence comes from Celastrina argiolus, assembly GCA_905187575.2. Classification (NCBI taxonomy): domain Eukaryota; kingdom Metazoa; phylum Arthropoda; class Insecta; order Lepidoptera; family Lycaenidae; genus Celastrina; species Celastrina argiolus. Next base: position 20,282,087 of record LR994580.1, on the reverse strand, counting down.
TGTCCTTCAGAAGGAAGCCCTAACTTGTATAAGGAATTAGGAATTAGGATGAGAGTCTTCAAAAGATAAGAAAACCCTACTCCACTGATAGTTGTTGCTAATTGCTATTGTTGTTGTATGCTTTATGGTATGGTGGAATTTTTTGATTGGGTAAAGATATCCCATATCTGAGGTGATGTACTGACCATGACCTGGTCAGAATGTGATGGATAATAATTACTGCAAACACGAGTCTGTAGCACTTATGAGATTGACATGTACCTACATCATGTTACATCAATCTCATAAGTGCTAATGAGATGTTTTGTTAGAAAATATAAGTACTTAAATTAAGTGGCTACTTACAAAGCCAGGTGTTAATCGAATCACACTGTAGTATAACAATAATCATACATTTAAAATTATAAAATCTATCATAACCTACCTATTTTTTGAGTACGGTACACTGTGGGCATAATTTTTACTCTGGGGCCTTCGTGCCGCATACTCGCGAATAAATTACACGTTAGTTTATTTTGATTCTCAGTCGATTGATATAGTCGGGAGTACACAAAGTAACGATCTAACGATTTTCTTTATCCTGATTAGTTTCAAAGTTCTCCACCAAATAAAACACCAAAAGCCGTTGAGATCGAACTGATTCGATTCTCGATTGTGTCGTGAGTAAGCCTGCTGTTGTTTTGTATAATATTGGACCAGGTAGATGGCGCTGCTATATGTGCTTCAAAAAACTTAATGCTAAGTTTTTTTGCCGGGACGACACTATAACCGAAGATTCACCGAACACACACCGAAGATTCCGGGGGAGACTCCGGAGCGAGGCGCACATCACGTCGCCGTGATACGTGATGGAATAGTTATAATTAATTGTGTAATAATATGTATGTTAGTCTGTAAGGTATTTATAATATGGGCCTATGCAGCCCGAAATAAAGGTTATTATTATTATTATTATTATTATAATTATAACTTATTTTTGGGCACTGTGGGTATTTAGTTCCAATTAATATTTGTTTTGTTTAGATATTATGCAAAATTACATGACTGTTGCCAAAATAAATAATAAGTATGTCAGTCTATAAAATTTATATTATTGTTGTTTATTCTTCACAAACAAACGGTTAAAGCAATTTGATAAAATTTCCCATGCTAGTAGCTGACACCCTGGATTAAAACATAGCATTCGATAAACTTCGGAATTCCCAAATATAATTGAATGAACTGTAAATGTTCTAAGTGGAAATTCACGTTAATTATAATACACGAACTACTTGCACTTTTTTTCACCTTATTTTTTATTTTACATTTTTTTGTTCAAATACAATACCGGTTTCGAATAAGTCATCATCATTAGTTGATTGTCACCTAATAATATATCCACGCAAGTGGAGCCGCGGGCAAAAGCGAGTAGAAAATTATTTTTTTCTTATAATCTTATGACGTAGGTATTATAATTTATAACAATAGGATAAAAAAACCACACCTTTCTTGTTGTTACTAAGTCATTGATAATTATTATCAGTACTTTAGAGTTACAAATAAAATGCTATTAGACTTCCTTGCAATATCTATATAATATTTTAGTGACGACTAGAGCCACTGCGGAAAAAAAATTACTAAATTTCAATAACCTAACTGATTTTACGTCCGCTCTGTTAAAAGGGCTTTGTTACAGTCCGCTAACTAGTTGGACGTTGAGTGAAGCTTGTTCAATCAACGTTCGGCCTATTCAATCAATCAAATGTCGTCATTCAATAAACGCGCCGGACATTTAATTAAAAAGCTGATTCAATCAGATGACTGCGACCCCGACTAGACCCCACTTTTGTATGAAAAACGGCCTTTGTGCTTATTCTTAATAACTAAGCACAAGCATAATGTAAAGAAATCCCTCCGTGGTCTAGTGGTTCAGAGCTTCGTTCTCGACCCGGAGGTCGTGGGTTCGATTCCCGCGTTGGAACGACAAATAATGTTGTTTTCAAGCTAGGTTAGAATAATGCAGGCTGATCACCTGATTGTCTGACAAGAAATACGATCCATGCGTCGGATGGGCATGTAAAAAGTCGGTCCTGCGCCTGTTCTCTCGCCAGTAGTGTCGGTTTAGCGTCCCACTGGGTTATAAGAGTAAAAGGAAGAGAGAGAGTGTCTTAGTGTATTGCGCACACACTTGGGCACTATAAAATTCCTTCCTGGTTTCAATGAAATCGGCTACTATTATTGTTAATGTAAAGTAACGTGCGCTCTTCAGTTCACCGGAGTCTGGCACGAGATATCGAGCTACTACTCCCCGAACGCGCTCGGCACCTGTCCCCGAGCTGAGTACACCCTGTCGGGAGGCGTGGTCAATGTGCTCAACAGCCAAGTGGTCAACCGGGCCCTGGACACCATATCTGGAACTGCTACATTAGCTGGTAGCGATGGATTGACTGTGCGGTTGGAGGTTGCACCTGGAAGTAAGTGGTTTTGAAAAAATGCAGTAAAATACTAACGCCCGGTTTTTGAAGCTGATCATATTGATCAATTGATCAAATCAGTTAATCTGAACGCTCATTGGTGAAAACAGTGACAGCGAAGTGATGTTCAACAATCAGCGTTCAGTTTAGCTGATTTGATCAATTGATCAATTTGATCAGCCTTTCAGAAACCGGGCGTAAGCTAGAGTATAACATCTGGGTGAAGGTACCGAGGAAAATGCAAAATTAAACACGAATTGACTAAGTAAGTTTAGTAATATTTAAATTTTTTTTTAATGTTATTCAACTTACGTATTATCAATATTATTTTTTGGTTTAAGAATAATATACAGGGTGTAAAAAGAGCAGTCACTATAACTTCGTGGGGCAATAACCAGGCAAGAGATATATCCATTGGTACATTTTCACTAGGTAATGTACAACGTGCGCAACACAGCGATCAGCTGATTACGCTGAGAGGTCAATAGCACGCGTAAGACGTTCATTACGTACTAGGGCAAAAATTATAAAATTTAAGAATTTAATGCAGAACGTTGTTTCAATTAGTTCAGCCTTGCGACTAAAAATAATATTGCAAAAAAAAATTTTTTTTTTTAATATTGAAAAAAAAATCATTTCTAGAATGAGAAAAGGTCCTTTAATCATATCCCAAAGTTATAGTGACTGCTCTTTTTACACCCTGTATAGATCCAAATTGTTTGAAGATAGTTCGTGACGTATAAGCAGTGCCACACTCTTTCGATGCCTAAGTTTGATCAACAATACATTGTGATAACGTGTCCTATACTAAAAAACTAGTCTAAAATCTATCCGCGTACTATAATTTAAATTGTTATCAAACAATGCTCTTTTGGCATAAAAAAAAATGCCAAAAGAGCAATGTTGATTGAGCATATAACAAAAAGAGACAAAAGATTTAAAACATTTCAAAGTTAAATATTTTAGTGATTTGAAATCGCTCTTAAAATTTTTAAAAATATAAATGATACATCGCCATGTAAGTTTAAAAATATAAAAAAAAATCCGTGACAAAATTAGCGATTTTAAATCAAGCAATGTGTGGATGTTGGCAGTGCTCCAAGCAAACTAAATAAAATAACTTAACTATAAGCTTAATGATCAAGTGAGTTAGTGATTTGAAATCGCTCTTAAAATTTTTAAAAATATAAATGATACATCGCCATGTAAGCTTAAAAATATAAAAAAAAATCCGTGACAAAATTAGCGATTTTAAATCAAGCAATGTGTGGATGTTGGCAGTGCTCCAAGCAAACTAAATAAAATAACTTAACTATAAGCTTAATTTTCAAGTGAACTGATATTTTTCGAGACGTAGTATAGTTAATTGTTGATCGAAGGTGAAGATGTATTTCTCGTAAGTGATTACTGTAATCTTTTGAGAACTAAAGAATCTTAAAACCTTAAAGATATATTGTATTCGCTGTTGATTTTGTATTATGTGTTGTGGCTTCACTCAGAACATCAGTTAGGTCCGCTATCTTCTTATCTATACTAATATTATAAAGAGGTAACGTTTGATTGTTTGTTTGTTTGTTTGTTTGTTTGTTTGTTTGTTTGAATGGAATAGGCTCTGAAACCACTGAACCAATATGAAAAATTCTTTCACCGTTGGAAAGCTACATTCCTAGCGCTGAACATAGGCTATATTATATGTTTAAAAAAAGTAGGGTTCCTTACTAAAACCCCAAAAATGTAGCCCAAAGTGTAAAAAAACGACCTCCAAAATTTCTTACGTCGTGTGAGCTTCGACAACGGCTTGACCAATTTCGCAATTTTTTTTACGGTATGTTCGTTATTGTCACGAAAAGGTTATTATGAAAGAAAATGTTGAAAAAAATAAGCAGAAAATTAGAAAAAAGAAGAAAATACGTGATGGTCACGCGGGGTTTGAACCTGGGCTCAATCGATTCACGTCGTTGCCAGTTTATATGACACTGGTGTCATGGTAACGACATTGTTTACAAATGGAAAATAAAAATTATGAAATGCTATAAATAACGTATTAACATAAACTTAAACTATTTGGATTCATTAAACTATTTGTCCACCACTAATAAATAGTCGGGTCATTTTAATAGGTAACATTTGACAGTTTATCAAAAATGAGCGACGTAACGTTGTAACGACGACATAATAAAATAAATATTTTCTTTTTGTTAAAACTGCAGAATTTACTAAACTTTATTTAATAATTATTAGATATTTATTGTCAACATAACCAATATGAGTTTTTTTACGATTTGCTTTCACTGATAAACGATCTTAAATATAATATACAAATTATGATTTAATGAAATAAACGTCGTGATAATGTTACGTCAGTTAACACTTTTTCTTATTAAACACTAGAGACTTACTCAAAAAATCGATTAATCTTTTAACAACTATAAATATACCTATTTAAAAAAGTACTTAACTTATAAGTTGTAATAAGAATATATTATAAATGTTAATTTAAAAATCAGATCGAAGGAGTTAGATCCATGGTCATAATTCACGAACAATAAAAAAAAATCGAAAACGTCATGTTAAGACGCCACTATGTCTTTTGTCGTTATTTGTCTTTGTGCGAAGTTAACGTCTGTCTGTTCTACTTTTTTTTTTTCTTGCTACTGAAAACGAAAATGCAATTAAAAAAAAATGTCTGTCTGTCTGTTAGCGTGTCCCTTTGCTCCGGCTAATCTCTGGAACGGCTGGACCGATTTTAACGAGACTTTCACTGGTAGATAGCTAAAGTTATAAGGATTAATTTAGGCTTCTTTTCATCATCATCATCATCATCGTTATCTAACTAATGATCACCGAATCGGCTGGACCGACTGTGACGGGAGCATTCACCGGGCGTTAGCTTATGTTAGTTCCATCTATACATCAGCTATTTGTATTAAAGTAAGTCGTGTTAGTTAAGTTATTTATAACTCAAGAACGGCTTTATCGATATGGTTGAAAATTGGTGAGGAAGTAACTTAGAGCCAGTAGACGGACATAGGATACTATTTATTCCATTTGACAGCGCAGAACCAGCAACGTTCACGGAAGGGTTTGGCGTTGTGGGTTCCGCGTTGCGGGTTCCGGGTTCCCGTGTTGCGGGTTCCGGGTTCCGCGTCGCGGGTTCAGGGTTCCCGTGTTGCAAGTTCCGGGTTCCGCGTTGCGGGTTTCGGGTTCCCATGCTGCGGGTTCCGCGTTGCGGGTTCCGGGTTCCCGCGTTGCGGGTTCCGGGTCCCCGCGTTGTGAGTTCCGGGTTCCCGCGTAGCGGGTTCCGCGTTGCGGGTTCAGCGTTGCGGGTTCCGCGTTGCGGGTTCCGCGTTGCGGGTTCCGCGTTCCCGCGTTGCGGGTTGCGGGTTCCGGGTTCCCGCGTTGCGGGTTCCGGGTTCCCGCGTTGCGGGTTCCGGGTTCCCGCGTTGCGGGTTCCGGGTTCCCGCGTTGCGGGTTCCAGGTTCCCGCGTCGCGGGTTCCGGGTTCCCGCGTTGCGGGTTCCGGGTTTTCGTGTTGCAGGTTCCTGGTTCCCGCGTTGCGGGTTCCGGGTTTCCGCGTTGCGGGTTCCGGGTTCCCGCGTTGCGGGTTTCGGGTTCCCATGCTGCGGGTTCCGCGTTGCGGGTTCCGGGTTCCCGCGTTGCGGGTTCCGGGTCCCCGCGTTGTGGGTTCCGGGTTCCCGCGTAGCGGGTTCCGCGTTGCGGGTTTCGGGTTCCCATGGTGCGGATTCCGGGTTCCCGCGTTGCGGGTTCCGCGTTCCCGCGTTGCGGGTTCCGGGTTCCCGCATTGCGGGTTCCGCGTTCCCGCGTTGCGGGTTCCGCGTTGCGGGTTCCGCGTTGCGGGTTCCGCGTTGCGGGTTCCGCGTTGCGGGTTCCGCGTTGCGGGTTCCGCGTTGCGGGTTCCGCGTTCCCGCGTTGCGGGTTGCGGGTTCCCGCGTTGCGGGTTCCGGGTTCCCGCGTTGCGGGTTCCGGGTTCCCGCGTTGCGGGTTCCGGGTTCCCGCGTTGCGGGTACCGGGTTCCCGCGTTGCGGGTTTCGGGTTCCCATGCTGCGGGTTCCGCGTTCCCGCGTTGCGGGTTGCGGGTTTCGGGTTCCCATGCTGCGGGTTCCGGGTTCCCGCGTTGCGGGTTCCGCGTTCCTGAGTTAGGGGTTGTTTTTTTTAGTTGAATTTCATCATAAACTGTTTTTATGCTCAACGAAGTGGGCAAGGGTCAGCTAGTTGTTTTATAATCTAATTTATAGTATTTTTTTTGTAGGTTTAGCCCCCTAGCACTGGCATAGGATGGGATTTTAGTTCATTAGACTAACTCCCGGTTTTTGAAGAGCTGATCAAATCGAGCTAACATTTGAGTTTACCACTCGCAACAACTTCGCTCCCGCGCAACGTTCACCAATGAGCGTTCAGAATGGCTTGATAACTTAAATGTTCGCTGATTGGCGATTTGATCAGCATTTCAGAAACCGGGAGATTGCGTTCGATTTTTTTGTTTTGCCTTCAAATTTATCTTAAATACCCACGCACTCGTATGACGTATAGAGCATAAAAATATTTAGTATTTTGGAGATAGGTGACCTATACGGGTCGCTTTCGGTACTAAATCTGATAAAAGATTTAGTTAATTACGAAGTCTTTAGGAGTACGGCTTTTGTCAAACAATAATTATTATTAACCTTTAATACTATTGTGTTAATCTGTATTAATAGTTACTACAGATAAAATATGTTTAAAATAGACGCATGGTAGGCGAAATCCGAAATTGCTGCTCTGAAGCTGTCGTTTGTACTGACAAGGTATCAAAATATTGTAATCGCTTTTCAGGTTTTGATCCTTACGAACACTATCGAATAATGTAACATTATTATAAATATATAGGAATTTTTTTTTAATAGATTTATCAACAATCTTATGATGCAGTTTTAATTTATTATTAAAATCGAGCACGCAGGATTCTTCACTATCTCTTATAGTTTTAAATTTGATGATTATCAAATCCGTATTTTTTTTACCTATTGTTTTTTTTCAGTCTTTGCCGAGTCCAGTCTGTTGATACTTGCAACAGACTACGAAAATTATGCAGTATCCTACGTGTGTGTGGATCTCCTTAATAATCAGAAACAAGGTACGTTTAGTTACTACGAGGTATCACCTAAACTCATTGGCAACTCCAACTTGTGTGTGTGTGTAACCACAAGTCTAAATCAACCGATTTATCCATAAATTAAGGTGCTTTTGCCTTTAGAATAAAAAAATAAATAAATGTAGAGACATATTAAAATGAAAAAAATAATAATTTAGAGACACATTGAAATGAAAAACATAAATAAATGTAGAGACATATTGAAATAGTATCAACATACGTAGTTATTAATTTTAAGGTATTTGTAAGTATTATTTTATAATATAATATTATTTATTTATTTATTTATTAAGGTTACCAGCAGCATATACATGAAAACATTCACAATCAACAATATTATAATACATAAAATCTATGAACCTACCTTTCTCTACATAAACTTTAACTGTGCCAATTTTTATACTACTGACCACAATTGAAGACATGAATGGATGAAGGTGATATGTCGCAAAAAATGTTTACCCAGAAAATTAGTTATAAACTGTCACTTAAAAATTTTAGGTTGTGTAGTAACGTAATAAGTAGGTACATTGATTCTAGAGACGGGATTTTAGGATTAATGTGCTTCATTAGTCACGACGTAGGTAATCTAAAATATTTAAGTGACGATTTGAACAAAATTTTCTCGGAATCAGAATTTTGCTACATATCACCTTCATCCATTCATTACTTCAATTCGAATAAAGCCGCACCTAAAGTTTTTGCTACTTACTGACAACGCTGTTTGTATTACGAACAGTGTTGCCAGTGTGATTTCCCAAAAAAGTACGATTGGTGTTTTGAAAAGGTACGGGTTTTAACTTAAAAGTACGGTTTTGCCAAAGCATTTGAAATTCTATAGTCTTCCCGTAGTAACCCTTTTATAGTTTGTATTGAAAATGATTTATCAGTATAATTGATATGGTACGGTCTACACTGAGGTACGGTAGTGGTACGATTGTGTGACACAAAGTACGGAAAACCGTACGTATACGTTCTGACAACGGTGATTACGACAGTGTGATGCTGCGTTGTGGTAATAACCTAAGTTCATAGTTTTCAATTAAACTTCTCAACAAAATCTCAACTTAGTTTCAATTAAAAAACTATCTTACTTTCAACACAAACTAAATCCAAATCGGCCATCTATAATGATTTAATAACTTCACGTCCAACTTGTTTTTGATCAAATTAAGTGTGTTGTTTTCTACATTTTACGATCAGTGATAACTATTTTGTTTGGGTAGGTACTTTTTATCCAGTCTTGGGTTAAAGTTTATGAAATTGTATAGATACTTTTGAAATTCACTTATTTTACTTTGACGATAGGCGTTTCAGTTATCTTATAAAATACGGTGACTTGGTATTAATAATCAAATATTACATGGATGATAAATGGTTGCTACCTATCGGATGCTAAATTTATCATTCGTGTTAACCATCCATCAACAAACTAATAATAATAATAATATCTATGGACGCTTCACACCACGTCAATCTGGCCCTGTGCTAAGTATCCGAAGAACTTGTGTTACAATATATTTAATACTTGTATACTATACACATATTTAAGATTTTTATTATATTACTTATTTTATTATTTATGTTATTAGTATATAATATGTAATGTTGTATTTATTTTTATTACTTTATAAATAAGATAGATAGAATCATTCTGTTACTTTACCGGCACCTATACAATTTTGCTTTTGTAACGCCCAAAGGTTGACTGGTAGAGAATGCCGCATGGCATTAAGTCCGCCTTTGTACAGTTTGTGCATTAAGTTTAATAAATAAATAAAAATAAATATATTATACACAAATTTAATACACATCCATGACCCAGGAACATTGAAAACTTTTTGTTCCCTCGGCGGGATTCGAACCCGCGACCTCCCGTTCGAGCACCAACCCGCTCAACCACTGCGCTACGGAGGTCGTCAAGCTAAATATCGTATCGATGAATATGAGGTCACAAGAAGAGTGAGCTGTTATTCCATTTAATTATACATTATATTTGATTACAGTGACAAGTTGGATCCTCAGCAGATCACGGACTCTATCAGCTAGTGTATCAGAAGCGGTCGCTCAAGTGATCGATTCGCAGCTGGACTTAAATACACAGTTCTATATACCAGCAGACCAGAGTGATGAAGGATGCTTCTACTTCCCCGAACCAGTGGCGAGCCAGCCGGTCACGTTCAGAGGACAGTGCGACGAGAGCATACCAGTCATGCAAAACTTCGACCCACAGAGAGTAAAGAAGCTTTAATATGCCTATGTTACCGGCAATATGTATGATACCTAGATTATGTACAGAATGCCTAAAAGCCCAGGCAATGTATGAAATGTTATTTAATTTATACTTTGGCTAATTACTACAATACGACCCCGCAATCAGTAATGTGTTTAACAAACGTAGATTGAATAGCAGAAAGGAAGGGATAATATTATTTAGACGTTATAAATCATCTACACTAAAGTATGTAATGATAATATTTCATACACGCCCCAGGTATTTTACACATTGCCCAGATATTGTATGTAATACCTGAATTATACACATTGCCGGCAAATAAAAATATTTAAACAGTTAACACAGAGTCGTGAGACCCTTGCGATAAATTATTTAATAGACTGTGCACAGACATTTCAAATGATTGAAGCTTAGGTCGTTGCCTGGTGGGGTGGTAATAGGCGCACCTGAGAGCCAAGGTTACTGACTCACACTCAGCCATATCACGTGGAGACTATGGTGCTCGTCTCCGAGCCACCTTCCTACCGCTCGCCGCTGCGTTCATGGCAGTGGTTTTAGGGTTTATATCAATAGGAAGCTGTGTCGAAGACTGCTTCTCCTTTAGAGGGAAACCCTTGTAATTATACAAGGGGTACCTATTAAGGTAGGAATTTGGATGATGGTCTTCAAAAGGCAAGAGGTAAATAAAGCCTAGGAATGGATTGGTAGGAAACCCTCGCTACAGATAAGTAGTCAGTAGACGTAGTACCCGAAGAGGCTGAAGCTGGCTAGCGTGGTGCGGAGTAGTGTTTTGTCGATGGTCACCAATGTGGGAATACGAGTGGAAGCCCCAAAGTGAGATCTCCGACTAAGCGAGATGGTTTGCTCGGTCAGGCCGAAGTACTAGTATTCAAGTGTCGTATATATAGCGCCGGACTTAGAAAACTCGATAGCGTGATGCAGGATTGTGGCGCTAGTAGTACCATGTATTACAATGAACAATAATTATTTCAAGTTGTATTGACAAATGATGTTTTCCACTTGCAGTATACGGGGATATGGCATGACATAGAGTCATACCCATCAGCATTCCAAGGTGGCACCTGTAACAACGCCGAATATACCTTAGTGAATAGTGAGGTCGATGTGTACAATACTCAGGTAATCGACCAGAGGCTGGACACTATAAGAGGTGTTGCAAGACTGGCGACTACTGATGGAAGTGCAAAATTAGTTGTCACTTTCCCCATCGCTGGAACGGACTGTAAGTAAAGGATTCTCTTGTGCCTTCCAGAGTTTTTTTTTAATTAAGTAAACAATTCTTCTTTTCAAAAAACTGAAGTGTATGTATAATATTAATAAGTGATAATACTTTAGGGTATGTATGGGTTTCGTGTATAGAGTTTACTGTAAAAGTACCAGCGATGAAAGAAGTACTTTTATTTTTTAATTATTGTATGAGCGAGTTTATGATGTTGGAGCATTTGTCATAGAAACAAGAACGTCAAAAGATAAGTCTTTCAGCGCTGGTACTTTCACAGTAAATTCTACATAGTAGGCACATACACAACTTAAATTATCACTAATTTATTTTACATCTTCTATAGTCCACTTTTTCCTACTTTTTGTAAAATTTAACACCTCATTCAGGAGTTTAAAATTTAACCTTTTGCTTAATTTTTCAGTAACAATAGATACGAATTACTGGGTCCTTCGCACTGATTATGAGACATATGCTTTAGTTTACACTTGCGAAAATATAAACGATGACGAAAGAAGAGGTAAGAATATTTTAATAACATATAATATTATATTATATGCGTACCGACTCCGTGGTTTAGTGGTTCAGAGCTTCAATCTCGACCCGAAGGTCGTGGGTTCGATACCCGCGCTGGAACAACAAATATTTTGTAGTTGTTTTCAAATTTGATTAGGACAATGCAGGCTGATCACCCGATTGTCAGACAAGAAAGTCGATCCGTGCGTCGAATGGGTATGTAAAAGGTCGATCCTGTGCCTGATCCCCCGCCAGTCGTGTCGGTTATACGTCCCACTGGAGTACGAAAGTGAAGGAAGAGAGGGAGTGCTTTTGTGTATTGCGCACATACTTGGGCACTATAAAATAACTCTTACGTTTCAATGAAACCGGCCCCCGTTACCGAAATCGGTGTGGGAGGCATTATTTTATGCGGACGTAGTAGGTAACATTATTTCTCATTTGTTTAATCGTGTATTGGAAACTATAATATTAACAAACAAAATGCTACAAAATAGTAAAAGTATTGTGTTAAATTTCCAGTTTGGAGTTGGAAACTTAGCAGAGATAAAGAGTTAACCCCTGACGCAGTTAATAACATAAACGAAGTTATCTCAACTATACCAGTACTGGACCAACGATACTATGAACTCAAGGATCAGAGTGTGGAAGGTTGTTTCTATTTCCCAGAACCAAGGCCAGGACTACCTGTAGTATTCCCTGGACAATGTGACGAAAGTATTGCTGTAGTAAATAACTTCAATTTAGGAGAGGTAATGTACCATATAGTAATAGTCTTAATCATTATCGTTTTTAAAACAACAAATGAGTGGTTATAAACAAATGATTTTTACTAAAATTACAAAACAGTTTACAGGAATATGGTATGAGGTTCAAGCATACCCGAAAGTCCAACAGACAGGACAGTGTATTAGCCACGCTATGACGTCATCAATGAACGTCCTAAACCTTCAGTCGTCAAGTGTTACGGACCAAGAACTGCAAGTCACGACTGGTACCATTTCTTTCGCATCTACTGATGGAAGCGCCAAATTGGTTATAACTATTAATAATAGTAAGTACTTTCTTTGATATGAATGATCAAGAACCTATTCTTCTATATTAATAGTAATTAGTGTGATGTAAAACAGGGAAATTGTTTTATGAAATTAACTGATTACATAAAAATATTTTGCATTAATTTTTAATAAGAATGTATTATAATATAAGCCTTACATTTAATTTCTACACGAACAAGGTTGCATATTATTTCTATATTTAGCACCAATTACACCAACACATGTTAAAGTTAATTATACCTATCGATATCATGCTATACCTATCGTAATCTGTATACTTTAACAAGCCATTAAACCAACAACTAACATAATCGAAATTTTATGCCCACCATGATAATTAAATTCATATAGTAATAATATTGATATCATTTATATAAATTTACTAATCTTTGTTTAAGATATACAAATGCCTTTCTGGATTTTACGGACTGATTACTCAAACTATGCGTTGGCATACGCCTGTGAAAATGTTAATAATGACTTCCGTCGTAGTAAGTATTAATAAAATTTAGGGCGTGTTTCACCAAGCAATGTTAACGTTAACGCCATGTTAAATATCATGTTATCCCTCTCGTATTTCCTGAAAATGAATGAGATGGCATGGTATTTTAACATGGCGTTAACTTTAATATTGCTTGGTGAAACACGGCCTTAGTAATTAATAAGTATTAGTAAGATTTTTGTAGTTCAGGCAGTTTACAGATCAGCTTTGCCTTTAACTAAATAATATTTTATCAGTTTACAGCTGGAAGCTCAGCCGTGCTACAGTGCTAAATAGTGATTCCAACACTGAAATCAATAATGCCATGACTGACAATGTTGTTCTTGACAATCGGTATTTTGAAGACGTCGACCACTCAGATAGAGCATGCTTCGCGTTACCCGACATACCTGCTGGAGAGCCTTTCATAATTGATGGTCAATGTGACACGACTATTCAGGGAATAGCAAACTTTGACGCAGAAAGTGTAAGCATAATATTATATATTTATATTGTATGTATTCAACAACTCCGTGGTGTAGTAGTTCTGAGCTTCGCTCACGACCCGCAGGTCGTGGGTTGGAATCCCGCGTTGGAGCAACAAAAATAGTTGTTTTCAAGTTTGGTTAGGGCAATGCTGGCTGATCACCTGTCTTGTCTGATTGTCTGATTAAAAAGATGATCCATGGGAGGGAGAGTGTCTTTGTGTATTGCGTACTTGGGCACTATAAAATAACTCCTGCGTAGCTGGATAGATTTCAATGAAATCGACTTTAATAATCTAAAAGAACTAACGTAAAAGTTGGAGCAAGAGCATCAAATCCCTATAATATGTGAAATGACTTGTTACATAATTATCTTTCTTATCGTTTTTTTACATTCTAGTATTTGGGTCGTTGGCGGCTTATTGAGAGCTATGCAAGTGACTTCCAAACTGGCACTTGTAGCGATGCCACATATTCCCTAAGTGGCAACAGTGTTGTTGTCGTTAACAGTGAAGTTGTCAACCAGAATCTGGAGACTATCACAGGAAGTGCAGTCATATCGAGCTCAGATAATAGTGGAACACTCCTTGTTACTTTTCCTGGTGGTATGTTTTTATTTAATATTCTAGTGACAGCATAATTTCTACCTAAATACACAATATTATCTGTAATAACATTTAATTTTCCTATTTTGTTTTAGCTCCGGAACCAATTGAGTACATTATTCTTGATACGGATTACAGCAACTATTCCCTTGTGTACAGCTGTTCTAATATTAATAATCAACAAAGACGAAGTGAGTGTCTGATACAAAGTATTTTAATATATAATTGCTACTTTAATGCTTATACATGTTTTACTCTTTTCAGTTTTTAGTTGGAAAATGAGTAGATATCGAGAGTTAAGTGACGGGGCCATTCAGAATATTAATCGAGTAATTGATAATATCGATGTACTGAATAATCGTTTTTATACAACCGTTGACCAGTCTGATGATGGTTGCTTTTATTACCCCACACCTGTACCGAACACACCCGTAGTCTTCAGAGGAAAATGCGATCCTAATGTAGCGGTTGTGACCAATTTCGATGCTGCAAATGTAAATATGGTTCTAAATATTATGTAATATTATGTATTTAACTAAAGTGTTGATCGATGAACTTGAATGTTTGTATCTATTTTAATATTATAAAGCGGAAGAGTTTGTTTGTTTGTTTAAACGCGCTAATCTCAGGAACTACTGGTCAGATTGGAAAAAATATTTATTTAATGGATAGTTCATTAATAGAGGAAGGCTTTAGGTTGAGGCTATATATCATAACGCTGCGACCAATAGGAGCGAAGCGTCAGTGAGAAATGTTGCAAAAACGGGGAAAATTATTTACACTTTCATTGCGTGCGCTGCATAAACGGTTTAAGTCACTCAAAAACCACGTCAACGAAGTCGCAGGGCACAGCTAGTATTACAATAAAATCTTCGGTGTTGAGGTTTCATGTCAACAAGAGTAAACTTTTTTTTATTTCAGTACATGGGAGTGTGGTATGACATTGCATCTTACCCTTCAGTATCACAAGGTGGCACATGTAACACGGCAGAGTATACACTAGTTGGAGATACTGTGGATGTGTTCAACACTCAAGTCATCGGTGAGACCTTAGACACCATCAACGGCGTCGGCAGACTCGCCAGCACTGACGGAAGTGCAAAATTAGTTGTGACCTTTCCCATCCCAGGAACTGATTGTGAGTTATTTTAATCTTATTTACTGTATACTAATAAAAAATAAAAAAATATTAATATATTATATCTAGCAATATCCCTGATGACTCGAATAATATTTAATTCTAGTTTCAAATGACGCCGACTACTGGGTACTTGCTACAGACTACGACTCATATGCCCTAGTATATACATGCATGGACCTCGAAGACGAAGAAAGTAGAATGGGTAAAATACCTTAAATTTCTTAATTACTTAATGTTATGCATACCTATGTCTATTTCAGTGGTCGTACCACGACCTCAATGTCTTTGGGAAATCGACGTTTTTAGACTAGGTCATTTACAAATAAACGTGAAGGTTGCCGTTGCTAATATTAACATAGTTTTATAGTACATTGTTTTAATTTATAAACAAGTTTGTTTCCTTAATGCAGTATGGTCTTGGAAATTGAGCAGAACGAGGCAACTTTCGACAGACGCTATTAACGATATCAATCAAGCAATTAGTGCAGTACCAGTTCTAGACAATCGGTATTACGACGATCGAGATCACAGTGATGAAGGATGCTTCTACTATCCCGACCCAGAGCCTTATGTTCCAGTAGTATTCCCGGGATTATGTGACTCTTCCGTACAGGCTATACCAAACTTCAACATGGACGAAGTAAGGTTATCAGAGATTTTATCTAATATGCAATTTTTAAGTACCATTAACTAATATTTCCAAACTTTTGTAGTTCAGAGGAGATTGGTATGAAATTGAAGCGTATCCCAAAGAATTCCAGCCTGGTCAATGCGTAAATCACGAATATACGGCTGGTACAGGGAACACATTAAACCTCGTCTCCTCGTTTGTGGACAATGAGACATTAAGTACCAGCACCAGTGTCCTTCGGTTTCCCTCTAATCAGGAAACTAGCGGAAGATTGGAATTAGTTACCACGTCCAACGGTGCTGGTAAGGATTCCGACTTAAAATTAGTGATAATATAGCAAATATGGTCAATATTATACAAACTTTTGTTTACTACTAATTATCACAAATTTTCTTTCCAGAGACTGTAATGCCTTTCTGGATTATTGACACTGATTATAGTCGATATGCATTAGCCTACAGCTGTGTAAATGATGTTATCAATAACCGAAGAACAGGTGAGAAATGAGTTTCCAAAAACGAGTGTCAATTTTGTATTGTTAGTCCACAAATTAAACCAACTATTTTTTTAGTATACAGCTGGAAATTGAGCCGATCAAAAGAATTGTCGATTATTGACAACACTTTCATCAATAATGCTATGAACAACATCCAAGTGTTGGGTAACCAATATTTTGAGCCAATCAATCAGTCAGATGATGCTTGTTTCTACTTACCCGTACATGTTCCTGGACAACCTGTTACCTTCATCGGACAGTGTGACGAAAACATCCCAGTCGTCCGAGACTTTAATGCTTCTGGTGTAAGTGTCATTCTAACAAAAAAAAAAAAAAATTAATGGCGTGCTTTTTTTAGTAACATTATTTATTTTTTAGTATTTACAACGTTGGCGTTTGATTGAAAGTTATCCGACAGAATTCCAAAACGGTGATTGTATTGATGCTACATACACTCTTAACGAAAATGGTTTCATAGATGTGTACAACACACAAGTCATAAATCAGGAGCTTGATACAATTGTAGGTAGTGCTACCTTCGCTGTTGATGATACAACAGGAAAACTTCTTGTAACTTTCCCGGGTGGTATGTAAAATTTAATTTTGTAGCCCATTTTGTTATTTAAAAAAAATCTAGTTAAGAGGAAACATCACGGTTGTTTTTGCATACAAAAACAGAGGTAATGCCACTAGAGTAACATTTTTTTTCTTAGTATGTATGTATACTACTTAGCAAGTCTCTATTTTTTCCTTTTATTTGTTCAAAAAACCCAAAAAATATTGCAAGATTTTTGACTGTGTTTAAACATCTAGGAAACAAATTTGACTGCATTATACAGTAAAATCAAAACATAGGAACCTAGCTGAAGCCTTTTTTTGGTTTATAATGAAAAAATTATCTAAATCGGTTAAGTTTTGGAGGACGAAACAGGGGTCCCCCAAACGTCGATTTATTGTGCTTTTAATAGGTAATTTTAGTTCGTGCTGCAATTGTCTCTATCGTGCTAGTGCTCGCTAGCTAAGGCACTGCGAGACAGCTATATATTTTATCAATACCTATTTGGTATTTCTCTTAATCGTGAAGTTTCCACTTAATGTACTGGTTTTAGTAAAAAGGTTAAAAGTATTTTTTTTATTTCAGCTCCAGTCCCAGCTGAATATTGGATATTGGATACTGATTACGACTCGTTTGCTCTCGTGTACAGCTGTTTCAACTTAAACAGCGAACAAAGAAGAGGTAGGCTTCTAAGTATAAATCAATGAAATTTAATAATTAGGCAGCGTTTACAAGAAGAGCATAATTCTAAATTAGCCCATTGTAGTCAAACTTGGCTTCCGACTCGGGGGTCGTGGTTTCGAATCTCGTGTTACAAAAATGATGTTTTCAAGTTTGATTTGGACAATGCAGTGCATGCTGATTGTATAGTAAAAAAGATGTACCATACATTGGATGCGTTGATGCAAAAAGGCATTTCTGCGCCTGTTCTCTCGCCTGTCGTGTCCTGTAACCGTACCATTGGATAACGAGAGAAAAAGAAAGAGAGAGTGTCCTTATGTATAATTGTGTAAGCACACAATAAAAACAACCTGCATAGCCGGAATTGTTTCAATGACGAATGAAAAACAGCCACTGAAACAGAAATTGGTGTGGGAGATTTTATAACTCTCAATATTTACATTCGTAGTTAAAATAATAATGTCCTTGCAGTTACGAGTTGGAAGATGAGTCGCACAGCACAATTGAGTTCAGAAGCTGAAGCAAGAATAGATAGGGTGATGGAAAGCATTCCCGTATTGAATTCCCGATACTTCGAGAAAGTGGACCAGTCTGATGCTGGTTGCTTTTACTATCCTGAACCAACTGGTCAACCAGTGCTTTTCCGTGGACAATGTGACCCCAACGTCAACGTAGTGAGAGACTTCGATGCTCTAGAGGTATAATAATATAGATGTAATAAGTCATTACTAGTTTTATAACTTTATATTAGTAGGCTGTAACACGATCAGTTATAATAACAATTATTTCAAATAGTAATCGTAATTTTATGTTATGTGATGATATTTTTACACTTATCTTTGGTGTTTTCAGTACATGGGATTGTGGTACGATCTTTCATCCTATCCTTCTGTATTCCAAAGCGGTACATGTAACACCGCAGAGTATACACTAGTGGGGGACACTGTGGACGTATTCAATACACAAGTCATCAATAACACGTTGGACACCATTAACGGCGTTGCCAGAATTGCTAGCACTGATGGAAGTGCCAAGTTAGTCGTAACTTTCCCCATCGTTGGCACTGACTGTAAGATTTGTTACTTTACTATTGTTTCCTTCATCTGGGGACAGAATGCTGGCATTTTTTGTATCGCTTAAGAATTAAATTTTTATTTTACTAGCTTTAATTTCTTTTTCTAGTTACAACTGACGCAGACTACTGGGTTCTTGCTACAGACTACGACAACTATGCTCTCGTCTATACGTGCATAGATTTTCCTGAAGACGAAAGTAGATTAGGTACGTAAAAAGTGACATAAATGCCAAAATTTACACAAAGCCGCAACTATGATGTGGATATTGAAGTAGTTTATTTTAAATGAGTAACTTTATTATTATTTATAGTGTGGTCTTGGAAACTAAGCAGAGCAAAGCAGCTAACTCCAAATGCTATAAATGCAATCAATCAAGCTATCGATGCGGTACAAGTTCTGGACAATCGGTATTATATCGACAATGATCAAAGTGACGAAGGATGCTTTTACTATCCCGAACCAGAGCCAGGTGTTCCGGTAGAATTCCCGGGACTCTGTGACTCTTCTATACAAGCTATACCAAGCTTTAATATGAACTCTGTAAGTATTTTTTATCATAATTTTACTTTTTTTAAAAACCATTATACTATAGTTATTAGAAATTTTGCTGGATACTATAAAGGCAACATACACTGACTCTGTGACTCTTCTATACAAGCTATACCAAGCTTTAATATGAACTCTGTAAGTATTTTTTATCATAATTTTACTTTTTTTAAAAACCATTATACTATAGTTATTAGAAATTTTGCTGGATACTATAAAGGCAACATACACTAACTTTTTGTCTATGAAAACTTGTTTTAATATCTATGGACGCTTCACACGACGACAATCTAGCCCCGTGCTAAGTATCCGAAGAACTTGTATCACAGGTACCAGACAACGGAAATATATTTAATAGTTTTATACTATACACATATTTAAGATTTTTATTATATTATACACAAATATAATAAACATCCATGACCCGGGAACATTGAAAACTTTATATTCCCTCGGCGGGATTCGAACCCACGTCCTCTCGCTCGAGCACTAACGCCCTTAACTACTGCGCTACGAAGGTCGCCAATTAGCCTTCTTATGATATTATGTTAAAACTAACTGTCCTGTATGATCTAGCTGTAAGTTTTCCTAAATAAATAAAAATATAAAAACTCTCATTCACTTGTAGTTTACGGGAGACTGGTACGAAATTGAGGCGTACCCCAAGGAGTTCCAGCCTGGTGAATGTGTGAACCACCAATACACGACTGGTACAGGCAACACCTTAAACCTCGTCTCCACTAATGTCAACAATGAGGTACTCGGTACCAGCTCCAGTACTCTCCGGTTTGCTTCTGCTCAAGATACTAGTGGAAGATTGGAACTAGTGACCATGACTAACGGTGTTGGTAAGGATAATATAATTCAAATTTTTTACTTTATAAATGGTGGTAAATTATAAATACTCTAACTATGACAGCAACTCCATTCCTTTTTACCCAGCTACGGCGAAGCAAAAAGGAGAGTTACGATTTTGACCTGTATGTATAAGTGGCTATGGGTGTTCTTCTGTTTCCTCATAACTTCTAAACTAGTTACGGGAATTAGACAAATGAGGCGTCGTTGGAAGCCTCGCGTTAAAATGGTCACAGCGCCCTCTAGGGAATATAAAGTAAAGAAGAAAAAATTAAAGAGCTTTGATAGCACATTTAAATTATGGAAATATTATTACCTGTTGCTCACAGCTTTGCTTGCCTGATGAAAATGAATGAGAAATGAAAAATCTTTATTCAGTATCTTGTTTGTATTATACATTGCATAATAAGTTGCTAGGGTCTCCATTTAATTCTAATGATTGCAAGAATTTATGAGAGTGTGTTTAGTTATAGTCGGGTTTAAATTTTTTTAACTTTATCTTGTTCATTACAGAGACAGTGATGCCTTTCTGGGTAATTGACACTGACTACAGTCGGTATGCATTAGCCTACAGTTGTGTTAACGATGTACCCAACAACCGAAGAACAGGTAAAATGCAGTTGATGGGATTAATGTAACATAATATTATATTTAAAATACAATTAGTTTAACGATAACACAAATTTTAGTATACAGCTGGAAGTTAAGCCGATCGAAAGAATTGTCGACTATTGACAACACGTTGATCAACACTGCTATGGAAAATATCCAAGTGTTGGAGAACAGATATTTTGAGTCTATCGATCAATCGGATAATGCCTGTTTTTACTTACCTGAGTATGTTCCTGGGCAGACTGTCACCTTCCCCGGACAGTGCGATCAAAATATTGGAGTTGTGCAAAACTTTAATGCTTCCGCTGTAAGTAGTTATTAAATGAAATTATATTGAAATATATCAATTAACAAAACTGGTTAATTGATATATTTCATTATAACTGGTGTAAATAGAAAAGGCCCTATAACTTTGGGATATGCTTTTTCTGATTCTAGAAATGTATTTTTTTTACAAAAATTTATATATATTTTTTTCTTTTTCGTCGCAAGAATATCCATTTTTTTGTCGCAAGAATAACAATTCTTGCGACAAAAAAATGGTAAAAAGTAAAAAAAAATAGTTTTTGAAGTAAAATTAGGAAAGGTAGTAGGTACTTATAATCGTATCTCAAAGTAAGAGTGACTGTTTTTTTACACACTGTATTATGTTAATACTTTCATTAACTACTTTTTTATTAGTAACGAAAATTTTGTTTTACTTAGTATGAAGGACGCTGGAGAATGATCGAAAGCTATCCATCAGACTTCCAAGGAGGTGATTGTAGTGACGCTACGTACACTATCAATGCAGAGGGCTCTGTAGATGTATATAATACTCAAGTTATCAATCAGCGTCTTGATACTATCAATGGAAATGCAGTATTAGCAACGACCGATGGCAGTGGAAAATTACTTGTAACTTTCCCTGGAGGTATACAAATGGAATTTTCAATTTTATGTTTATTTTTATTTAAAGAAATGGTGACATTTATTACTATTATAATATTTTAACGTTTATTAAAATCTGATTACAGCTCCAGTGGCATCCGAGTATTGGATTTTGGCAACAGATTATGAGAATTATGCTCTCGTTTATAGCTGTTTCAACGTAAACAGTGAAGAACGAAGAGGTAAGAAGATTTAATACGTTTTCATTAGGATTGAACACGGTGAAATTAATCAAGACTATTCAACTTCCAATATAGTACAATTTATAACTAATGAATACTGAAAGACTGTAAATTATAGTAATTATTTTGTTCTCAGTCTGGAGCTGGAAGCTAAGTCGTACAACTTCTCTTAGCCCCGAATCACTTGCCGCTATAGACGAAGCAGTAGATACCATAAATGTGCTGAACGATCGATACTACGAAAGGATAGACCATTCAGATGATGCTTGTTTCTATTACCCGATACCTGATGGAAATCCTGTAACATTCCGAGGACAGTGTGATGAAAGCATAGCAGTGGTACAAAACTTTGATGCTGAAGCGGTAAGTTGTTGTTATCATATTAGAATTGGTCACTTTCTTGATAAAAAATGTGCTTTTTTTTTAAGTAGAAAGTAAAGAAAAAATTAAAAAAGGTGATGCGATTAAATATATAAATATTTTAATTACCATTTGACTTTTAGTACATGGGCAAATGGTACGACATAGAAAGTTATCCGGTATTGTTCCAAGACGGTACATGTCCCACTGCTACATACGCACTGACTGATGATGGAGTCTCCGTATACAATACTCAAGTACTGGCACAAGAGCTGGATTCCATTAACGGCGTTGCTCAACTAGCTTCTACTGACGGATCAGCTAAGCTGTTAGTTACTTTCCCAATCCCTGGAACGGACAGTAAGTGTGTTATAATACTGTAAATGTTTTATCCAATTGATGATTAATGATTATTTTTGAAATGTATAATATTAACTATTTTTTTTTTAGTTATGACACCACCGTCACCCTATTGGGTTCTAGATACAGACTACAGGAACTTTGCACTTGTTTACTCTTGTGTGAATGTTGATGAAGAACATCGCAGAGGTAAGACTCATATTCTATTAATTATATCCTTTAACGTTATTTCAATATAACATTAATTTAATCCATTGGCTCACACCATCCATGTCCTCTTTAATTAATTGGTAAAGAAATGTTATGTTGTTTGACAGTATCTAGCTGGAAGCTAAGCAGAGAGTGGAATCTAGCTCCAGACGCTGAGAATGCTATAAACGCTGCAATAGCAAGAGTACCCGTGCTAAGCCAAGATTATTACTTGAGGCGTGGACACGATGAGGAGTCGTGCTTCTATTATCCAGACAACGAAGGTGGACCGGTCGTGTTGAGTGGTAGCTGCGATATTGATAATATCAATATCGTTTCAAATTTCAATTTCAACGCTGTAAGTAATAGTTTGATCTCTGCTGTTAAACTCGTTTGAAGGATATATGTTTATTATAAATTACGTTGATAAAAAAAATACCTACTCCTATTTTCCAGTTCGCCGGCAGTTGGTACGAAGTGGAACGATACCCATCTGAATTGCAATCAGGCGAATGTGTGGCGAACTCCTATGCTGTTTCTGGAACAAATACGTTTGACCTCACAATGACTATAGTTGACAATGAACGTACCACCGTCGTTACTGGGCCCGCTACTGTATCCTCTGATAACCGAGGCATATTAGATGTTAATTTATCTAACGGTGCAGGTGGTAAGTTATTTTTATATACAAAGTCACATTTAGATATTATTTTCATAAAATAATATGTTTGATAACACAATACTAGTTTTAACTATTTACTACTAACTATATAAAAAATTGTTATCCTTCCTTTCAGTAAATTTCGCTACAACTATGTATGTGGTGGATGTGGAATACGACGACTTTGCATTGCTGTATGCATGTTCAGATGTCGACAGTGACAACAGGCAAAGTAAGTAATATTCAATACTTTTCTTTAGAGCATGATGATAATATCATTGACAATATTTCATGATAATATTGGTATATAATTATTAAATTTTTCTTAATCTGAATAAAATGAATCATGTCCCTATTCCAGTTTACAGTTGGAAACTTAGCAGATTACAACAAGGCCTTTCTACTAACGCAAATGCAAGGATTGATGCAGTCGTCGATAACACCGTGGATCTATTCAACGGTTATTATGAAGAGACTGATCAGTCTCTAAACGGCTGTTTCTACTATCCGGAGTTTGAAAATGTACCTTCAATAGATCTACTTGGACCCTGTGATGAGTCTATACGTGCAAAACAGGACTTTGAATTAGGAAGGGTAAAATATTTTTTTAATTTACATATTTTATGAAATAAAATTTATATTTCTATAACCAAATCTAGCCTAGTATTGCTGATTCTTTATAATAAAGTGATAATAATAAACTATTTCAGTACCTCGGTGAATGGTACGAGATCGAGAGCTACCCGCAAGCATTTCAAGATGGCGAATGTGCGCGAGCGCATTATTCTCTTGGTGACAATGCCGTAGATGTACTCAACACTCAAGTTGTCGATCGAACCCTGGACACCATGACTGGAACTGCAGTCGTCGCCTCTGATGATGGCAGTGGGTTGCTGTCAGTCACATTCGAACTAGCAAATGGAGGTAGGAATAATAAGTTTAATAGTACATGCATAAGACTTAAAAATGACTGACATATAATTTATGTTTATGAATTCAATTTATAATCCTACACGTTGGAAGCTAGAGCTAAGATATTTTCCATTTTCCAGTTGTCAACGTTGCAAATTATTACGTACTAGAAACGGATTATGACTCTTATGCACTGGTCTACAGTTGTCGAACCTTGGATAACGGCAATAGACAAGGTAAGTACAATTGCCATATAAAATATTATCGTCCAAAATGTACTTTATGGTTTGTAATTTTATTATAATTTAATATCAAAATAATATAGACGCACATGTAATTCAAATAATAATAATGTAATACACAGGGTGCATAATATCTCTTAAAATTATCTCCTGCAAATAGATATATTTAAGAGAGTTGTAACAAAATTAACATGATATAATCTTTTAGTTACAAGCTGGAAGCTCAGTCGTGGTCCAACTTTAAGCAGTGATGCAGAAGAAATCATGAAGCCTATAATCGAATCTACCCAAGGTCTCCTGGAAGACTACTATCAACCGACCAGTCAAACAGAAGACTCCTGTTTCTACATACCAAACGTTAACGCGAACGAAGCACCTCTGTTCCGAGGCC
Source organism: Celastrina argiolus (assembly GCA_905187575.2). Lineage (NCBI taxonomy): Eukaryota > Metazoa > Arthropoda > Insecta > Lepidoptera > Lycaenidae > Celastrina > Celastrina argiolus. Next base: position 20,257,041 of record LR994580.1, on the reverse strand, counting down.
AGTGTGAAGATATAACTGGAATGAACGGATTTGATCCGCAGAGGGTAAGTGAACGTCAATCTTAATAACATATTGTCAATTATGAAATACCTCTTTCATAATAAGCACAACATTTACCCGACTACAGCGTAGACAAAAGTAAGAGCAATGATAGACTATGTATGCACGTGTGTTCCACGGTAGCGCCTATACTCTCCTTTAAAAAGGTCTTGATAGATTGGCAATAATAGCCCGGGTAAATTTAGGTAGGTAGGTTAAAAAAAACCTTAAACCTTACTATTTCACAAACATCTAATCAATAGCTTGGGCACTACGGTGGAGCAAACATAGAGTGCCGATAAATTACCAACCTTTTGGCTTAAACTACATATTTAGGATTTCTTTTCCGTTTCTTTAGAAAATTGTATGATTGTACGAGTACGATAAAAAAAATACATTTTTTTGTATTATTGAATTTTAATTAAAAAATATATATATTTGCAGTACGTAGGATGGTGGCATGAGATCGAGCGATACCCAGTCGACAGGGATGTTGGCGAATGTATCAGCTCCGACTTCCGTGCTGTTGGTAACCAATACCGGGTCATCGATACCAGCGTCTTCGACCTCGTCGCCGAAAGTAACACCAGCACAGTTGCAGTAGACAATAATGGCAGACTAACGAAAACTCACAGCAATGGGCGTGTTGAATGTGTGTATCATCTGTTTTTATTTATTTGCTATACCTTCCTAGTTTAGGCTTTCCACGGCTGAAAGTGATATTATCTTATACTAGCTGTGCTTTGTGATGTGATTAACTTTATTGGGATTGATTTTTGGTTGGGATGTGATTAACGATTAGACGTGTCTCTGTTTCCTAATTACATGCCGTAACATTTTTTATATGTCTTCTTTAGAAGAATATTCTTATCATAGACGGGTATCAAGGTTAAATAAGAAAGCTCGGTATTCAATGATGATTGATTGAATACTAAAATAATTTTTAATAGCGGAAAAGTACAAAAAAGCTACTTCACTTCCTCCATTTTATGATTTATTTTGTATTTTATTTACAGACATATGGGTGCTTGCGACGGATTATGAAACCTATTCTCTCTTGTACTCCTGCGAAAATATTCCTGACAGTCAATATATGAGAGGTAAGTTTTAAAACATTGAAAAAACTAAAATGTTTGTATGCTTTTCTATAACTATTCTAAATATATTTTTCCTGATTTCGCAGTATGGAGTGCAAAACACAGTAAGACACGAAGTCTAACGGAAGCAGCACAAGAAGCCATGGGACCTTTGATAGCTGCTAATAGAGTCCTAGAGCCACAGTTCTACCAGGCAGTAGACCAAAGCGATGACGCCTGTTTCCATTATCCTGATCAGAGTGGAGAACAGGTCATCTTGCCAGGACAGTGTGATTCTACTATACCAGTCCAGCAGGACTTCGATCCAGCTCAAGTAAGTTAACCAAAAATGAATTTATATCAAAAGGTTTTGGATTTGGTGATTATTTAGTTTTTGCTTTGTTACATCTAATTTGTTTTACCATTTATCACATTGGTTTTTTTATTCAAATCATTGTCTTACTTTTACATCCTCGCTATTTTTACCATCCATTACAAATGTTGCCAAAAGAATTACAAAAAAGTATTTATTTGTATCCGAAAGTTTGAGAATTTTTTTTTTTACAGTACACAGGGACATGGTATCAAACAGAGAGGTACCCTCAGATCCATGAAAGTGGATCTTGTATCGGTGCCAGGTACTCACTAGATCCGGACACTGGTGTGGTGACAGTTCTGAACTGGCAAGTGATTGAAGACGCCCTGGACACTGTCACCGGAACTGCTACTGTCAATTCAACTGATGGTTCTGCCAAGTTAATCGTTAATCTGCCAATCAGAGGTGACGATGATGGTGAGTTATATTTAAACTAATTTATTCATGATAAAACCATTCAGTTATTAGAAGATAACGTGACTGAACAATTTGTTTAGTCAAAAAATAATAAAAGAATCGACATTCAGTAGGCTCAGCAGAAACATTTGACAGCACCGTAAAAGTAACGTTATCAAACTAACTTGTATAAAAAGCATGAAAACGCCAATCCCAGTATAATTTAAATTCGATAACGTTATTTTTATGGAGCTTTCAAATATTTATTTTTGGCTTACTAGTATCGTCACTATTATCGTATTGTGTTTAGGTACAATAACCGTTTTGTGTTTGTTTGCAGATGATAATCCCACCATGGTGTCCATGTGGCTGTACGTATTGGAGACGAACTACCTCTCGTATTCAGTTACCTATAGCTGCATCAATGTAGGCGACTTTCATAGATCAAGTAAGTTACTAAGGCTTTTAGGGTCTGATTACAATGATTGCACAACTTCCCTTCGCCGTAACCACAAAGTAGATATAACAGAGACACGACCTAGTACTAGAAAATGATATCACCCTAATACTGGCAATTCGACTGGATATTTTTGTTTTCTTCGATTTCCAATAGATAAAGGATGAAGTCCAGGCACATTCCGAAAACCGCCATCTAGCGCCACTATTGGAAAATACTAATTACTAATTTCGTTTTATATCTTCTTCTTAATTTAGGAGTTGAATTTAGCTTGATGTGATGTTATGCTTAAAAATATGCTTATCTTTATTTTAATGTCAATATTTGTACTTGATTCGGCATATTTTATTATTTACAAAGGTTAATAGTAGTGACATCTATTGCAATTTTTTTTGTAATAAACATATAATATTATATGACATGGCCGTAACCAACAGACGCTTGCCACGCTAAGCGCTAACCAGTTTTTGAATTTGTGTCTAAAGGAAATCGTAAATTACCTTCATTGTTTGTTAATAATATTACAGTACGACATAATAAATTGAACGTAGGAGGAATCTGAAAGACGATAAAAAACAAAACTGCATTAACATGTTTAGAATCTAATTTGACAAAGAAAAAAGATAATATTTATACTTGAACGTTGAGAATTAAAATAAAACACGTAATTTTTCAGTTGGCGTGTGGAAGCTGAGTAGAACTCGGAACATGCTCGAAGCGGACGTTTCCACCATCAATGCTCTAATAACACGAAGACCGGAGCTTTATCAGCCCTACTTCGTACAAGTATATCAGAACGAAGACTGCGATGAACCCAGTTCAGCCGCGACTATCTACAATAGTATTATCGTATTGTTACTATGTGTAATTGTACAAGCACTAAGATAATGTAATAATTTATTAATTGTTTATTTATAAAATGTACTCGTAAATAAAATAAAGAATTTCATTAATGTCTATCATGTTCCCACTTTTTTATGATTAGTTGACCTTAAAAAAATTAATGTCTACTTCAATCCAGTGTCAAATTGGTTTAAAGTTGAATGACGATGTTACGGGACCAAGTGAAATTAGAAAAAAATACCGTTTTTTTAATAGTAGCAAAATTTATAACAAAATATTAACATTGGAATGGGTTTGGAATTGAATTTAGTTTCAAGACTAAGCGGTCTTATCTAAGCATCACGTTTTGACTGCAATGTAGCGTAAGTGAAGTTAAGCCTGGTGAAGTAAGGGCGCATAGATCAAGAATTTTAGTTCTACATGAGATCTGACAACTTTTTGATAGATTTTGATTAAGGTGTAGTGCAAGACTTGGCTTTTTACGATATCTGAGAACTTTTTCACAGGGTGAGCTATATGTAGGCTCGTCTTGGCAACATTTTTACATGAAAATCTTTTTGGTGGGATTTATGCAGACTAGAATTTCTCACCTAGCCAATAATGAGTTGCCGCAAAAATAAGCTGTTGTTGAATAGCGGTCCACTGAGAGTCGAGGCCAACAATAATAATAAGTAATAATTAATCTATGTTAAGAAACTAATTAAATATTCTAGAATTCAAAGTTCAAACATCTGAAGTAGTAACAATTATAACAGTAATCATGATTAGTGCAAATTAAATCTTAAAACTGTTTAAAATTAAAAAATATAATAATTTCTTTAGACTTCACGAAATAAAATTAGCTAGTTTTAAATTTTAAGTTAAACAAAAAAGATTCATTAAAAAAAAGGAAGATAAAGCGTCAATAACGGCTACAAATAAGATGATAACGATAATGCCGACAAATAAACATAAAAAATATCTAAATTATCACAACTTTTAGAATACGTGCGAAAGTATAATATTTGGATAACGATGGACCTTTAACTTTTGCTCCAAGATAAATAATGGAAAGTTCTATAAATATCGGTACCAGATACTTTGTATTCAGTCAGATCTGAACCTTGGCAACCATGTACCGATTCGTCCTCCTCGCCCTGGTGGCCGTAGCAGCTGCTGAACACTCCTGCCCACCCGTGGAAACCGTCGCCGACTTCAAATATGATGAAGTATGTTTCGTTTAAGCACTAAAATTATTTGAGAAATCTGATTGCAAGATTTAAAAAAATATTTTATTCTTGAATAAGGAATTATTCATATTACCTATTTATATTTTGTGTTACAGTTCGCACAAGGTACATGGTATGAGCTAGCTAGATACAAGAACAACGCAAGGGAACAAGGCAAATGTGGCAGGGCTGAATACAGCTTAGAAGGAGAAACCTTCAAAATCAAGAACTGTAACGTCCTCAACGGTACGGAACGTTGCATCAATGGAGTCGGAAAACTGGACCCTGAAGCAGACAACAATGGAAAGCTTATCTGCTCATACCCCTACGGACGTAAGTAAACTAATATAATTTAAAATATTTTTAAATTTACTCGATTTAGAAGATAACATTCTCCTGGAACCTTACATTCAGGACTTAAAGCAAAAAATGGGAAGCCTCATTGCATTGTTAGAAAAAAGAGCTTTCGTAACTTCATTATGTGCATGAACAAATACGACGTCAAGAGGAAACAGGTAAATGTATATATGTACATTTACCTGTTTTATGCTTTATTTAGCCAATGTAAGTCAAGGCAAAAATATAACTTTTTATTATTTTCTTTTACAGCAAGTGGAAAATTAGTGGACAGCAAACTGAACGTTATTGCTACTGACTACAAGAACTACGCTATCCTGTATTTCTGCAAACACGACGAGGCTAAGAACATTCATATGAGTAAGTAGTTTGTTTTTTTCCTAATGATAAGATCATGCATCATATTACACATATTAACAATATACATTCCTGCCTCTTATCAGCTACGGCTGCCCAATAATAATAATTACTGTGTAACATAATCTTCGAGGTTAATTTAAGGCTAAGATTCAGTCGATTACGATAATATATTTTGTGTGTATAACCCAGTGTTGCTTGTATATAGAAATTTCTAGTAAGTAAATATAATATTATTTCAGATCTCTCCTGGGTGTTGGGTAGATCAAAGAGCCTATCCGCCGAAGACAAGGACAAGGTTATGAAAATCATCAAAGATTCACCAGCCCTTGAGGAAGACAAATACGAAGAAGGTAACTTTTCTGAAGAAGCCTGCAAAGTACAGAAAACCGCATAAAACAACAAAAAACCTTTTCAAATTTGGGGTGGCGAAATAAAAATTGCTAGTTATGTTCTCTTTTATTTTATGTTACGCATAACTTTCGTACACTAGAATAATGCCATTATGTGATAATCAAAATAAAAGCAACTAGATTTGAAATATAATATTATTGTAAGAATTATTTTACTAGTTTTATTTATTACTAGCTGACCCGTGCAAACTTTGTTGAGCATGGAAACCGTGTAAACCTTCTCGGGACTTCCACGAATATTTCAAGACCAAAAATAGCCGAATCAGTTTAGCCGATCTCGAGTTTTAGTGAGACTAACAAACAGCAATTGATTTTTATATAGCCTATGTTACTCAGTGATAATGTAACTTTCTAATGAAAAAAGAATTATTAAAATCGGTCCAGTACTTTTTGAGTTAAGTCATTACATACAAAAATTCAAATCTTTCCTCTTAATAATATACTTCGCACGGGTGCAATGCTGATACTAAATTAAATACACTACAGAAAAACTATGAACGTTGTATTTTGCCATGCGTGTGAAGTGTAGTTAAAATTTCTGTATTTGATACAATATTTTTTTTTTTTTTTTTTTTTTTTTTTTTATTATTATAATTTTTTATTATTATTTTATTCTTAATTTTAGAATGGGATTCCTACTAGTCAACTTTAGCAACTATCCATTCGACCAAATGCAAAAAAGTTAAATCAGCTTTTATGCATTTGGTCATTTATTTAACCAAACAATTAATTTTAAATGTGCGCTAAAATCCTTTTTAAGGACTTAATGTTGAGGATTTAACCCTACCATCGGGTGTCACATTTGAATTATTAAATATTTATTATGAATTACTAATTACATATTAAATTACTGAATCTTTTAAACCGACTTCCAAAAAAGGAGGAGGTTCTCAGGTGATTCTTTTTTTATTCCACGCAACATAGCTGCAATTTGGTCACATAAAAATTTACAAACTTACTAACTACTACTGATTTTACTTTCGCATTTATAATTGACTCTCGACACAAAATGTATGTGAATTATATATTTTATAATAGATATGGTGTATGTCACTCTGTCTGTAGCATCGTAGCTTCCAAACGGATTTATCTTTTACTTTGACTTAGTAACTAAAAAGTATATAATAAATAATAATACTTTTATCATGTAGTTACAAAGTTCTTTTTTGAGTCGGTGAAAATAGCAGTGTCCAAAAAAAGTCATGTGTTACATTGCACACCGCTCCAATATTTCACTTATGTACTTACTAAAGATAGTAATTTGTACACTATTCAAATATTTTTATATAAATTGCTGCCCGTAGGTGGACATTTTCACAAAAAATTGTACCCCCTTTGTTTGGTTTGTCCCCAGACTTTAGTCATTGATTTAAGCTACTAATATTTATTTATTTTAGGAATTTTACTCTTCTGGGTAACTATGTGATATTAATATTTAACCATATATTAAAATATTGCGTAAATTTATGAATATATACTGCATTTGCACCAAAATACTTCTGAGAGATCTCATTATTTCGGCTGTCTCCACCCCGAAATCGAGTTGAAATGCGTTATTTTAACGCAATGGAGAATGTTCACTAGTTTTGTTTTTTTACAAAATTCAAAATTCAAAAAATTTTATTTCCAAGTTAAACTTAACAAGCTATTTTCGGAAAGTCAACAAAAATACTACCACCGGTTCAACCCTAGCCCGCCGAGAAGAACCGGCGTAAGAAACTCGGACGGGGCCATCTTTTAGCAAAAAGATGGAAAATTGTTCTTTTTTTAAAAAGTGTAAACATAATATGTTAACAATGTAAAAACTTAATCTATATATTATAACAAAAGACAGAGTACATAAAGTACATTGAGGTAGCCTTGCATGTGGCCATCTTATTCCCAAGGTGTGCAATCGTCAACAAAATCATTGACCTTATAATAAGCTTTAGAACAAAGACGTTCTTTAACTACAATTTTAAATTTATTGATAGGGAGGCTCTGAACGTTATTTGGGATTATATTGTACAGGCGTATACATTGACCTTTAAATGATTTACTAACTTTACTCAGTCTGATCACCGGTATATCTAGCTTGTGCTTATTTCTAGTGTTCCTATTGTGATTGTCGCTTTTCATTTTAAAATTACTTAAATTCTTTTTAACGTACAACACATTGTCTAAAATGTATTGAGAAGTAACGGTAAGAATACCAATTTGTTTAAACTTCTCTCTTAGAGATTCAAAAGAGGACATTTTGTAAATTGAACGTATTGCCCGCTTCTGCAGCACAAATATTGTGTTAATGTCGGCGGCATTTCCCCATAAGAGAATGCCGTAAGACATCCTACTATGAAAATAACTAAAATATACTAATCGCGCCGTGTCTTCGTCAGAAATTTCTCTAATTTTTCTAACCGCATATGCTGCAGAACTGAGCCTACTTGCAAGATTGGCAATGTGAGGACCCCACTGTAATTTACTATCTAGTGTTATACCCAGGAACACAGTGGAATCCTCTAGTTTCATTTTCTCATCATTTAATAGTATATTGGTTTGTAATTGCTTAACATTGGGCAAAGTAAATTTTAAACATTTAGTTTTTTTAGAATTTAATAATAAGTTATTAACATTAAACCAATGTACTATTTTTGAGAGAGCACTATTTACCTCGTCATAATTTGACTGTTGTCGCTTCACATTAAAAATGAGTGAAGTGTCATCGGCAAATAATACTATCTCATGTTTATCTTTAACTAGATAAGGTAAGTCATTAATATAGATGAGAAAAAGAAATGGGCCTAAAATGGATCCCTGTGGGACACCTAATTCTATTTTAGTCCCAGTGGACCGTTTACTATTTACCTCCACCCTTTGAATCCTATTTGTAAGATAAGAACTCAAAAGGCTGAGGGCTGAGTCCCTTATGCCATAGTGCTTTAATTTCCTGATCAATGTAGCATGCTCAACACAATCAAAAGCCTTGGAAAGGTCGCAAAACACACCCAACGCATCCTGCGACCTCTCCCAAGCTTCAAAAATATTACAAAGCAGACCTATACCAGCGTCCGTTGTGGATCGACCCTTAGTAAAACCATATTGATTATTATGTAATAGATTGTTTATATTAAAATGTACTAATAACTGATTTAAAATTAATTTTTCAAATATTTTACTAAAAGTCGGCAAAATCGATATAGGTCTGTAATTTGTCGGATCAGATTTATTCCCAGCTTTAAATAAGGGTATAACCTTGCTATGCTTCATTAAGTCAGGAAAAACACCACTCTTTGTACAATCATTGAAAATCATTGCTAAATGAGGAGCTACTATGTCAATTATTGATTTCATAATTTTTGTAGACATGCCCCAGAGATCAGCAGTATTTTTGATATTTAACATCTTAAATGTATTAACAATTTCTCTGGAATCAATTTCTTTGAACTTAAAATTGACATCACATTCCTTTACATTATCTTTAAGTATTTTTTCAGCAGCTGCAGGAGACGAATCTAGACTTTTTGTAGTTGAGACCGGAATGTCAGCAAAAAACTTTTCGAATACCGTCGCAACTTCTAGATCTGTAGTTATTTTTTTATTTTCAAAACTAAGTTCATAATTTGTGTTACGACAGGTGACGTTTCCAGTCTCACCAGCTATTATCTTCCATGTAGTTTTAATCTTATTTTTAGAATTTTGTATTTTATTTCTAATATGAAGAGCCTTTGCAGCTTTACAAACTTTTTTGAAAATTTTAGAGTAATTTTTAACATATATTTTAAAAGTTTCACTGTTATTTATACATTTTTCACTGTATAATTCATATAGTCTTTGTCTGCTTATTTTAATTCCTGCAGTTGCCCACTCAATAAAGTTACCTTTTTTGTTGCTTTTTCTAACCGATTTAGGAGTAAATACTGAATTAAATTGGGTTCTTATTATCTTAAACAATTTACTAAAAGCTTCATCTGACCTATTTGACCCATCTAATAATTTAATATTTGAACTTAAATTACTCCTAAATTTCTCAATACGTTTAGTATTCACAGGAATAAACACTTGATTTTCGTTTAGGTTAGTGTCACAATATATATTAAAAGAAGCTAACTGTCCGTAGTGATCAGAGCTGAGTTTATTAATTATATCTTTTTTACTTGGAATAAGATTAGTAAATATATTATCAATACAAGTAGCAGTTGTATCACATACTCTTGTTGGTTCTTGAAATAAATTAAATAGGTTATACGATCTAAACAATGATGTGAATCTAACCGTAGTGGAGTTTAGGTCTAACAAATTAATATTAAAGTCACCACATATAATAACGTTTTTGTTAGATGCACATATTTTTGACAATAATTGTTCCATAATTTGTTCAAATGATTCGTATAACCCAGATGGAGGCCTGTATACGCACACAATAATAAGATGACTCAATTCTATGCAGGCCACCTCAATTACTCGTTCAGTTGAGAGACTCACAATATCTTTACGTTCCTTACATTTTAAGGTTTTTTTAATTAATATTAAAGAGCCGCCTCTAATAGAATTCTCTCTACTGAACGAGCTAGCTACCTGGTGATCATTGAAATTGAAAATGAGTTCATGATTTCTGAACCAGTGTTCAGATATGCAAATAATATCAATATTAAATTCCTTTAAGAATAACTCAATTTCAAGTTCTTTACCTACCATTCCTTGTAAATTTTGATGCACCAGATTAATCAAATTACATTTATTATTATTTGAAACTTTAAATTTTTTTAAGTCATTGGTAGGATTTTGTACACTTAAACTTAACCTATTTCTGCAAGAGACGTCCTCCATTGTCTTATTTTTACGTTTCATATAGTCCATATGAAATAAAATAAGTGTGTGTAAAAATTATTTCGATATGTCGCTTAGTACCGAGATATTGAACTTTAAAGGGTGCGAGTGACGGTCTGCCGCCGCTCGGTACGGTGACGTCACGGGGTCATACGCTCACGCAGTACGTTGCGCGCTCCAGTACGGTGTACTACGAAATAACGAAATGTCGAATTCAATTAGAAGAAAATCATGTGTTGTGCCAAAATGTGAAAGTACCACCAACATAGCACCGGAAAAGTATTTTTTTTTGGTTCCAATTGATATGGGGTATAGCAGGGGTTGCCCTACGACTGTGAGGTTATATTGGGTAACTTGTTACTTTGTAAACAAACATAATATAATATAATAATATAATATATAATATAATATGTATGGACGCTTCACACCACGTCAATCTGGCCCTGTGCTAAGTATCCGAAGAACTTGTGTTACAGATACCGGACAACGGAAATATATTTAATATTTTTATATTATACACATATTTATGATTTTTATTATATTATACACAAATTTAATACACATCCATAACTCAGGAACATTGAAATGACTCAGGACAAAACTTTTTTTGTTCCCACAGCGGGATTCGAACCCGCGACCTCTCGTTCGAGCACCAACGCGCTCAACCACTGCGCTACGGAGGTCGTCAAAATATGAGTTATCATATCGCATACTATTTTCGAAATAGTTGTTGTATGTGGCAAAAATTATGCTTACTTACTAACAAAATCACAATTTTTTGCACAATAGCGGGCAACCGTTAGTACATCTATTTTGGGTAAATTATCCGATTGCCCTTTTTCACATCATTCATCCATGTGAAATGAGATAACAAATGAAATAAAGCAACAATTTACTGAGAAGCATTAAGTTATGTCTCCGGACGTTTATACGGCGAGCGCGGGCGGCAGCATCTGTACGACCCGTGACGTCACATTAACACTGTGTCAACGCGCGGCGATTTTAAATTAACGAGATTTTTAAATGCCTATAAAATCTAAACCAATAGATATTTTGGCATGAAACAAAAAATAGTGTATTTATATTCATATAGGCTTTACTGTGACAAAGTTACAATCAATTTCGCATACCCAGTAACATTCTCCATTGGCTTTATAGAGCTTCAAACATATTATATTTTTTATTACAGCAATGATTTACTTACTAGAAATATAGGAATTAAGTCTTTATTAGTATTCAAATAGAATTTCAAAACCGATTTGAATTATGTCCCCAGATTTTGAATATGCCTGACATGTCACTTGTGTTACCAAAAAATCTGGGGGAAAATAATAAAATATGGGAAATAGCAACAAATTCGCTTGAATTATGTGTCTGCCATTTTACAATCATTCGGCTATTTGCACCGGGATCGCAGCAAGAGTTGGAAGTGTCCACACAGTGTTTCGTGAAAAAAAAAAGTCATGGTTTTTACCATTATTTTACTCACTTTTTTGCCTTTACCACATAAAAACTATTTTTATATTCATAAAGTGTTTCGTAAGGATACTGTTACTGTAAATATCAAATATTTTGGTGTAGAAATTAATTAATAGTGAATTTTTAAAACTGGGCGAGGATGATAATGTTACCTCCAATATGTTACCAAATTGGATGGTAACTATATGTTGACTCACAAAGTAACATATTGACAGGATAAAGATGAGCTCACATGATGAATGAATTTTGAGTCGCACTATATGATTGCGAAAGTTTTTGTTTGTATATGTTTGTTACTTCTTCACTTCTAATTGGCTGGAGCGATTTCAGTAAAATTTAGTGTGGAGATAGGATTAAGACATGGGCTACTTATTAATGCGGATAAATACCTCATTCACATTTCACGGTAAAACCTTTATCCCGTGGGTGAAGCCGCGGGCCAGAAAGCTAGTTTAATATAATTCACAAAATATACATTTGTTTCCATTTTTAACTTAACTTTTTTACTTACCTTATTCTGATTTTTCTTAAACAAAAAGAGCAATCATTTAACTAAAATAATAATAAAAACCTTGCATTTGTAAGATTATGTAGAGTACAACTCTCTTTTTTGCCTTTACCACATAAAAACTATTTTTATATTCATAAAGTGTTTCGTAAGGATACTGTTACTGTAAATATCAAATATTTTGGTGTAGAAATTAATTAATAGTGAATTTTTAAAACTCTGCGAGGATGATAATGTTACCTCCAATATGTTACCAAATTGGATGGTAACTATATGTTGACTCACAAAGTAACATATTGACAGGATAAAGATGAGCTCACATGATGGTCGTAGATAAATTGAATTTTGAGTCGCACTATATGAATGCGAAAGTTTTTGTTTGTATATGTTTGTTACTTCTTCACTTCTAATTGGCTGGAGCGATTTCAGTAAAATTTAGTGTGGAGATAGGATTAAGACATGGGCTACTTATTAATGCGGTTAAATACCTCATTCACATTTCACGGTAAAACCTTTTATCCCGTGGGTGAAGCCGCGGGCCAGAAAGCTAGTTTAATATAATTCACAAAATATACATTTGTTTCCATTTTTAACTTAACTTTTTTACTTACCTTATTCTGATTTTTCTTAAACAAAAAGAGCAATCATTTAACTAAAATAATAATAAAAACCTTGCATTTGTAAGATTATGTAGAGTACAAGTAGTTTATTAATTATAATACTTAAATAATTTAGTCAGTTTGTTAATAATTATATGGAAAAAATTTGTAAAATCTTATTGATAATATAGGTAGATTGAAAAAGTTCAGTAGGATACCGAAATGTTTTAAAACACACAAACTGAACCATCGTGTTCCTGTGATGATTCCCCTTCTCAATAAATATCGGTGAAAAGTTTATGATAATAAATAATAAGACTAAAGTTTTGTAACAGCCTCTAATAAATAGTAAGTAATCATTTAAAGTTATGCAATTTTTTAATAAAATAAAAAAATAAAACGTTTTCTTACCCACCCCAGAGTCCACAACCCATCCTAACACCTTAAACTCCACCATGTAAGCTTACCTTTATGATTATGTTACTGTCAGTTATGCTACCCTTTTCTCAATCAATCCATCATGTTTGTTATTTGTGCAGAAATATTGACGTTTTTAAGGTTGTAAATATTAATAAAATTGTTTGTTTTGCTCAATAAATAAATTTAAAGCCAATTCCTCAAGGAACGCACAATACAAATAAAAAAAATATGATGTCTCAAAATACTTGGTATCAAAACTGACATTAAATCAGGGTTATTGCAATATAGGAATACTTGTTAAATTTTCTATTATATTTTTTAATAAATAACAGATAAAATTAATAAAACCAGTTCTTTATTTCCTAAGTTACTTCTAAAATACTCTAGAAAATGTGGTAACATAATTGACCAGCCTTTTGTGACTTTCTCTCATATTTTCTGTAATTCTTTCGTAATTAAGCAGTATTTTAAAGTGGTTTTTATATAAAATGATAGTTAATTATACTCAGAATATTATTACCACATTGAATCCTAAAAATATCACACTTTAAAAAACCGTCCTCAAATCTGGGCAGGTACAACAATTTGTGAAAATGCCCAAAATACGTCTTCCAAGTTAAGTGGAAACTGTTGCCAGAACCGGTTTCGTCTCCTAAATAGTTGACTATATGTCACCCTACAGATAACCAATGGGAGCTAGATAGTTAATACATTAAACTATACTGCTACTTGCTCACGCTCCTCAATTATTGTAAGAAACTAACTAAAACAAAAAAAATATTATTATAATAATAAATCATAAAAAATTGAGATAATGTGGAGAGGTAAAGTTATGTATTATTTATCTTTGGTGCTCGATTATTTTTGTCTGTCACAAAAAAACCCATGCCGAATAAGCGCTGCTTATGTCATAGTGTTACTCATAATCATATTATCATCTCACAATATTTGTACCTGATTAGTCTTCCAACTTCCTAATTTAGTTAAATGACGGCTTGGCGGTCCAGTGGATTTGGGAGGAACAGTGGACTCAGGAGGGCAGATCTAGTACTCGTGTGGGTTTCATCACGTTGGAACAACTAAGTCTTGTCTTGCCTGGTTACGACAATGCAGGCTAATCGCCTGATTATCCGACGAGAAATATGATCCATGCGAAAAAATGAAAATGTCAAAAGTGGCCCCAAATAAAAGTACCTATGTCATTTTGTGGCTTGAACATATACTATACTACAATATAATATACTATACTACAATGAAACGAAAAGTACTCTTGACAATTTGTTATTTATTTACGTACATATTTTATGTTTTATCTATTGCTTAATTTATTTTGCTTCAATGAAAACTTTGAAAAGTCATTATACTAATAAATCTTCAAATGCCTAATTATACCTCAACTTTATTTTTACCTCTAATAAGCTACCAATTATTTTAGAATAAGTTTTTTACTATTTATATGATTTAGGCCGTGTTTCACCAAGCAATGTTAAAGTTAACGCCATGTTAAATATCATGCTATCCCTCTCGTATTTCCTGTCAATGAATGAGATGGCATGGTATTTTAACATGGCGTTAACTTTAACATTGCTTGGTGAAACACGCCCTTAGCATCTTACTTCATCAAACATGTTTCATCGTTAAGATGGCTCCATACAAATTTGCTTTTATCGATGAATCCAGTTGATGTTATGTATTTGTCGATTTTACTCCTAACTTCATCACTTGGTTTTCGATTCCTTGTAATGATCCAGCAAAAATCTGTAAAAAATGTTTTATTCCATCAGTATGTAGGTAATTTAAATGATGTAGAGAAATGATACGTCAAAACACTTTTCACCAACTTTATTTTACAAACATTTAAGTTTAAATGGTAACAAACTTTGAGATACTCTGTTATGCTATTTAGAGAACTGTTAACCATCAGGACTGTCAGCCAGTGTATTTTGTATATCAGCTCTCCCTGCCAACTTCCACGTCTCCCCACTTCTCCCACTATTTTCACCAACTTGTTTATGTGTCGGTGTTGCCAATAAAAATAATAATATCTATGGATGAAAGTATACAATACAACACCAAAGTGACACATGAATTATAAAATAAACACAGGGAGAGAAATGGAAGTTAACAGTCGGCCTTCCTGTATGTTACACGTCCTCGTGTAAAATTACATTAGTTATATTTTATAAACACATTTGTAAATAAAAATAGAGAGCTGTATAATTACTAAATTCATATTTATAACTAAAAATACATAACAAACAAAAAAAAAACACTTTTAAACATAAACAAATCATAGAGTTCACAAAATATGAATTGTAAAAATTTCAATGTTATAAGGTAACATCTATTTCTAAAAGTGTGATTGGAACTCCTGCATGTTTCCATCACGTTATCATAAGCATTACATGACAAGAACTCCTGCATGTTTCTTTCATGTAATTTTATACATTATATTATATTATTATATTCTTACATAATCACTAAGATCGGAACATATGTTATGTTAAGCACCGATTAGTTTTTTAGTTTTTAAGAAGTAAATTGCAATTTTTTTTTATCCATTTCAATCATCCATTTGTCATTCATTAAAAATTTCATTTTCTGTCGCCAATAATTGTATAAGCATGTTGTATTTCACCTGTCATTAGAACTCATTTTACCTATAAGTTATTGTTTAATTATTATTATTTTTTAATTGTACCGGATGATGTTCTGTTGGTGAATCAATAAATAAAATAAAATAAAATAAAAATCCCCATTGAACCTCAGATACTTTTTCATCCCAACAATTTTCAGGTTTACC
The DNA here is from genome assembly GCA_905187575.2 of Celastrina argiolus. NCBI lineage: Eukaryota > Metazoa > Arthropoda > Insecta > Lepidoptera > Lycaenidae > Celastrina > Celastrina argiolus. The sequence continues at coordinate 20,240,904 of LR994580.1, read as the reverse complement.
ATAATTTGCAGATGTTAAAGAACTCAAAATAGTTCTGTTGTATCTCTCCACTTGCCCATTGGCTCGGGGAGTTGCTACAGCATTAAGAATTTGTTTTACACCCAACGTTGATAAAAACTCTTTAAAAGTTTTTGATGTAAACCCACTCCCTCTATCACAAATAATGCGCTTTGGTACACCAAATAAGTGAAAGTAATTTCGCAGTGCTATAATAGATGTAGCTGATTTTGTGTTTTTCACTGGTACTAAAACAATAAACTTTGTAAACGAATCAATAATGACAAATAAATAACAATTTCTCTTTTTGCTTCGAACAAAAGGTCCCAAATGATCAAAATGAATCGTTTGAAACGGTGAAGTTTCTTTGGGAATAGGATGCAATTCCTTGGCTGGCTGGCTGGCAAATGGCTTTTTCCCACCTTGACCTTTTGAGTGAGCACATTCAAGACAACTCTCAACATATTTCTTTATTGTTCTGCGCATTTTTGGCCACCAATAATCACTTTTAATTTTATCTAAGGTTTTATCGAAACTAAAGTGTCCAATACGATCATGATTGGCTTGTAATAAATATATGCCAAGTTACACCCTTTGGAACCACCCACCGTTCCCCTTCACCTGTCTTACGATACAGCAGACCCTTTCTACATATATAATTATTTTTAATGTCAGGTACATTATCCAAATCTTTGTCATTAAGTATTGTAAGAGTTTTACTTATTTCGGAATCATTTTGCTGTACAGTAGCGATCCAATCAATTGTAATATTAGCAATATTATAAGATTGTTTGGTATTTACTGACGCTTCGGGTTTGGTAGGATTCCGGCTAAGTGCGTCAACATGAGCCATGTTTGAACCTGGTCGATATTCCATAGTAAAGTCAAATTCCTGCATGGAATTCCACCATCGAGCCACCCTAGGAATCATGTCCTTTTTCTCAAAAGTGGCTCGAAGTGATTGACAATCAGTTACAATCTTAAAAGGCACACCTAACAGATAAACCCTAAATCTCTGTAACGAACAGACTACAGCCAGAGTTTCCAAATCATATGATGTAAAATGTTGCTCTTGTGGTGAAGTTTGTCTGCTGTAATATGCAACAGGTCTAAAAGGCACATCAGAACTTTTCCTTTGGAGTAACACACCGCCCACCCCAATTTTACTCGCGTCAGTATGTAACTGCGTTTCAAAAGTAGGGTCATAAAGAGCAAGTACTGGTCTGTTAACAAGAGCATTACGTAGGTCAATAAAGGCGTTCTCCTCATCTTGTTGCCACTGCCATTTAACATTTTTCTTTAATAGCTGAGTTAACGGTTTTGCAATCAAAGAAAAACCCTTTATAAACCTACGAAAATAACTCGCTAAACCAATAAATTGTCGAACAGTGTGTTGGTCTATTGGTCTGGGAAAATTTTGAACAGCCTCAATTTTTCTAGAGCCAGGTTTTACTCCGTTATTACTTAATTCAAAACCGAGATAATCTATTTTTTGTTTAAAAAAATTGCATTTTGATAATTTTAAAGTCAAATTATTTTCTCTCAAAAGGGTCAGAACTACATTTAATCTATCTAACCCAGTTCCAGCATCTAAGGATGGGATTATGACATCATCCATATAAGCAAACGCATGTTGGAACCTTATATTACCTAAAACTTTATTAATAGTTCGCTGGAATGTTGACGGCGCATTTGCTAAACCGAACGGCATCCTATTAAACTCATAATGGCCGTCCGGCGTTACAAATGCCGTCAAGTGTTTCGATTCCTCAGACATCGGAATCTGATAATATCCTGATGCAAGATCAAGAGTTGTATAATATTTATTTCCAGCCAAACCATCAATTTGATCTTCGATTCTTGGAAGAGGATAGCGCTCTTTAACAGTGTTTTTGTTTAAGGCTCTATAATCCACACACATTCGATTTTCACCAGTCTTCTTTTTCACTAGAACTATAGGTGACGCATATTCTGAACACGATTCTCTGATTATACCACAAGACTCTAAATCACTAACTATTTCCCTGACTGAATTCCTTTCTGTATGGGAAAGCCTGTACGGTCGATAAACAACCGGAGTGGTATCTTTTAAATGAATTTCCATTTTAGTTACATTAGTACATCCAATTTCTCTAGTCGAAAATGCAAAACAATCTCTATAGTTATTAAGAAGTAATATTAATTTAGATAATATTTTAGGATCTACATCTTTATCTACTGAAATATCATTTACAGTTATTTCGCCCTTTACATAGTCAGCTGTATCTGCTGATACCAAATTTACTTTTAGAGAATCGTCTGCTAAAGATCGAGTCATTAATGTACCCTTTGATATTAAAAATTCTCGGTTTGGAAGCCCCCTTAAATGTAAATGTCCCTTACCCTCTGTCAGATCACAAAAACCCGGTAAAATTTCAAATTCTTTTCTTGGTTGTTGTCTCAATTCATGATTGATATAAACTACCCCGGTGAATTTCGGATTAGTATAGATTTCAATTTTACATACATCGTAAACCTTAGTATCTCGCGTTGCATATAATCGTATTTTGTCTTTGATACTAGAACTAGAGGAAATGTGTAACGAATCACACGTTTTAAAAATAGTTATGTGCTCTTGCTCCGTAAACGTTTGACCCACTAACAGAGGGACTCGAAGAGTTTGATCTGGTACAATTAGTAACGGTACTATTGCAGTAACTGAATCAATAGTTAGTTTTACATCGGTTTTTCCTAATGCCTCTACTGTTCCGTCTCTTCCAGCTATATTTTTAGCTTCAGAAAATCTCATCATAGTACACTGACTTCCGAGGTCAATATAGCATAGAAACTCGGTTCCATTAATACAAGCAGTTTTGAAAAATTTACTATCTACATCATCTTTTTCGGAAACTATCATAACAGTTTTGTTTACTTTAACATTTGTATTTTTGGACAGACAATCATTAGACAAGTGACCTAATTTAAAACATAAATCACATTTCTTCAAAGGTAAAGTACATTTAAAACTGGGGTGTCCGTCTTGCCCACAATTATAGCATTTAAGTATTTTGTGTTCTTTTTTCTGTAGCTTATGGTTAGTCGTTTGTTCAGTGGCAGAAGCAGTTCGAGTATGTACACTTTTTTCTGGTCGTTTAAAGGACTTGACGTTTCTCAAATAAACTAAAAGCTTATCTGGGTCTGAAAACTGTACTGCTTCTGCTCCTGCACGAACTGACCTATCATCAATACCAAATAATATACAATCGACAGCGTCTTTTCCCGAGATTCTACATCTATTAATTAAAATCATTTTATCGTAAAAGTAATTTTCTAATGAATCACCAAACTTAACTCGTAGTGCTAACATTTCAGTTAAAAGTTGACCATAATTTTCGGAGCTCGGGAAAGCAGTTTTTAACTTATTCTGCCACTCTTCCCAAGTAAACAAAACGCTGGGCAAGCCTTGATACCATCTCTGAGCTACACCCGCTAATTTCGGTAACGCGTAGTGAACTATCTCACGTTCTGACCAATTATATATGTTAGCACACTCGTTAACTTTAGTAATCCACATATCAATAGATTGATTTTTCTTCATTGGATCAAACTCAGCGACTGCATTGTTATTAGTTAAGTTAAACCTCTCAGGTGGCTTAGAAAGATTTTCATTCTTCATAACGTTGATAAATTCTTTAAAAATAGTCGCTATGTCCTGATTATTTTGATTCATTGAAGAAATAGTCGGACCAGCGCCGTTGGTTGGCAGTACATTTTGATTCTGAACAGTGTCATTACTTTGACAATTATAATCATTATTAACTAACTCTAAAGGGCTACAAGATCGTTTTCTTGATCCACGGCCACAACTTTTGTTTCGAATAACACCTGGTCGTTTCGATTGTAAAATGTTAGGTTTACCAAGAATTACTGACCGTTGGCGAGGTTCTCTTGCTACAGACCGCACCCTGCTGCGGCTGCGTAGTCGCCGCTGAGAATGTGAAGACCGATCAGGACTCGCAGCACGTGATCGTTCCCTCTGCTCACTCGATAAATGACCACGTCGACTGCTTGCACTAACCCTGGTCGCACTACTTCGATGAGAGCTGCGCCCGCGGCTTCGTGTTTGTCTGCGTATAGGACTGCGCGAACGGTTGTCATGCCTTGTACGCTCAGGTGTCACTAACCTCTTATTATTCCCCATTTCATTTACTAACCTGAAATATAAAATGCACTGGACAAGACAGGTCTTTTGGAAACAATGAAATACAATAATCAACATTTAACTCATCAACAGTTAAAGTCAGTCAGGTATAATAGATATAAAGTCAAGTAATTATTGTAATTATTAAATAATTAAGTATGAATAGTTTTTACTATTACCTAGGCAGCTCGAGTGCTCGATTGTACTATTTAATTTCAGCAAGATTTCAAATAAAATATAAACAAATAAAATTACTGATCACAAAAATCATTCAACTAGGCATTTTTTTTGAAACAATGCTTAATTTCCCTGTCCAGTGATAAATACTATTCCAAGCAGTGCATATTTTTCACATTACTAGGGAGTGCCCCAGCCAAATGTTTATAAATTATCACTTCCAAATCTATTGCATAATGTTAGGGAGTGCCCTAACCAATTATGCCACAAATGGTGCTTTTAGAATGCTATAATATACTTTTATACATTATTTCCACTCCATACAGTTAGTTATCAAAGTAACGGAAAAGAAAACCTTGTATTTTCCTCAAAACAAAGTTTTAAACAAATAAAATTACTTTTTCAATACTACCTACAAAAATCATTCAGCTAGCTCTTATTTTCGAACAATGCTTTATTTTCTTGCCCCAGTAATACTGTTTCAAGCAGTGCTTATTTTTACACATTACTAGGGAGTGCCCCAGCCAAATGTTTATCAAATAGCACTTCCAAATCGATTGCATAATATTAGGGAGTGCCCTAACCAATTATGCAATAGATATGCTTGTTGAATACAATAATATACTTTTATACATTATTTCCACTCCATACAGTTAGTTATCAAAGCAAAAAAAAACAAAGCATTATATTTTCTTTTAGTTAACGACATTTTTACAAAAAGAAAAAAATAATCCTGTATAATAATTAATAATACAATAAAATACAATTTTACTGACCTTTCTGGGCGTAGTTATCCCAATTTCTGAAAGTTGTTAACTTGTGAAGAGAAATGATACGTCAAAACACTTTTCACCAACTTTATTTTACAAACATTTAAGTTTAAATGGTAACAAACTTTGAGATACTCTGTTATGCTATTTAGAGAACTGTTAACCATCAGGACTGTCAGCCGACAGCCAGTGTATTTTGTATATCAGCTCTCCCTGCCAACTTCCACGTCTCCCCACTTCTCCCACTATTTTCACCAACTTGTTTATGTGTCGGTGTTGCCAATAAAAATAATAATATCTATGGATGAAAGTATACAATACAACACCAAAGTGACACATGAATTATAAAATAAACACAGGGAGAGAAATGGAAGTTAACACGAGTGGGTAAGTAATAATATTTTAACCCCCGATGAAAACAGAGGGGGTTATAATAATAATAATAATAATAATAATAACCTTTTTTTTTTTTTTTTTTTTTTTTTTTTTAATATAAGTGTTGCGACATATTTATAGAATGCTGACACAAATGTAAGGCGACGTGGTGTCGGACCACGGCTCGCCGATTGCGCAGTGACAGGGCAGTAGGGAGTAGGGAGGGCTAGTTCAGTGAATATAGACAGAGTTTCGGAATTACATCTTTTATTATATCAAGTCATTTCCAGAGTGGATAGCTGCCAGGTGTTTAAGAACTAAGAACAATATCTATATTTATATCCTAAGTGAACATATACTAAATAAGTTTGACGTGACTGTGAGTATAACTATAACATGAGCTAAGTAAAGGGGAAACATGCCTTTCTGTGGACACATAGCCCAAACGGATAATTCGATTTGAGTTTAGTTTTTTTAAACTTCTGTCTTCTTAGAAGACGAAAATTGGTTGAGCTATTGTGGGGGTGAAAGTGTGGAGGAATTATACACAAATTTAAGACTAGCTGTGCCCTCGACTTCATACGCGTGGAAAAGTGATTTAGGGCAGCAGTTTAAATATATTTTTAGTTTATGAACACTGTCGTTTGGATATTTAAAATCACTAATTTATAGTAATGCTTCTTTGTACACTGTATTGGACGTCCACACTGATGGAGTAATAATAATAGTTTACTGTCAAATAATGGCCGTTGTGTGTGCCGTGTCATGAATGTTTTGAGGTATTCAATTAAAACTTATTATTTATTAATTTCCTACGCTAACAAAAATGTAGCCTACTTTGGGACTTTACGGTTAAAGTACTAACTTCCTTTAGACGACGAAATAACAAAAGTCCAAAAGAAAGAAAAGACCCAAGTCATACCCTAGAATGAAAACTAATAAATAAAAATATCATGAAAAACATAAATCTTACTTATATTGACATAACTTTTCTAATTTAAATGTACCTATGACATCTCATATCTTGAAAACAAACTATCCTACGCCTATACTTTATTTATCGCATTTGCAAAACCTTAGTATAATAATAATAATAACATAAATAAATTACTTCGCACAAAGTAATACTTATTTTCACTTGGGTTAATAATTTTATTCTATAATTTTCAAGTCGGTGCCAAGTTCAGCGTTTTTTCGTAATTTGTTTTCATTTAATATTAGTTTGTAAGCCAGTACTTTGGGTACATAATATTATAGTATAATAGTTACTTTGATAGTTAGTTGTTGTACATAGTTTGATATTGTAGTAAGGTTTTTGAAGTACTTACTTGGCACCGACTTGAATTGAAAATAATGATAGAATAAATTTATTTACCTAAGTGTAAATAAGTATTACTCTGTGCGAAGTAAATTTAATTGTTCCTTTTAGTTTACCTTTTGAAGTCGTTTTTTTTTTGTTTAAAATTGTTTAATTTTAAGATTTTTAGTGATGGGTAGACTGAGTAGGGATAATTCTCGAATGATCAGACGACGGTTACTTGAGAAGGAAAATGAAAAACAAAAACGATTAGATAAGATTAAAAAAAATTAATAGTAGGAAAAGTCTAAAATTTTTTCATAGGTTACCGCTGCTCTTAATAAATATATCTATACATATAATAAATCTGTAGAGGGGTCATGTCTGTACATTAAGAATATTTAAGTGAAAATTAAAAAAGGGGGTCTATACAAGCCACAGAACCTAAAAATAACATTTTTGAAAAAAATGTCTGTCTGTCTGTCTGTCCGTATGGGAATGTTTGTATAAGAAGAAAAGTTTATATATATTATATCAAGTAGATTGACTATAAAATGAGATACAAATTTTCAGAATATTAAAGTCGGTACCAGCCAAACTCAGTATTATGAGTTCTGTAATATAACTCTTTTATTATTTTTAGTCGGTTTACATTCTTTTATTTGGCTTAAAACTATTTTTCCCTTTTTTTTAAACTTCCCTATTTCATCATATTGTTATGATGGTATATATGGATACCTACTATCTGGTGAAGACAGGGGTGGTGTTGACGATGTCGGTTTTCGGGATAATAATTTCCAACAATGCTCTTCAGGTTATAAGCTACCTGCCTGCCAAATTTAATTTCATTCCATACAGTGGTTTTAGCGTGATGCGACGACAAACATTCCCATACCATAGACAGACAGACAGACAGAATTTTTTTTCAAAAATGTTATTTTTACGTTCTGTGGCTTTTATAGACCCCCTTTTTTTAATTTTCACTTAAATATTCTTAATGTACCGACATGACCCCTCTACAGATTTATTATATGTATAGATTTTTAATATATTATACACAAAAATACACATCCATGATAGGAACATTGAAAACTTTTTGTTCCCTCGGCGGGATTCGAACCCGCGACCTCTCGCTCGACTAGCGTGCTACGGAGGTCGTCAAAAATAACATTATGTTTAATAATGAAAAAAGATTGAGCTGTGAAAAAAACTCAGAGTATACAAAGTCGGAGGTCTATTCGAAGTTTGAATTTTATATTTTTCTATAATACGTTTTACTTACCGTGTCGTGTTTTGGTAGCTTCGTCATATTTACACTCATACACTATAGCATAGTTACTGTAGTCAACTTCAATAATGTTCACAGGTATAACAGATGTTCCTTCAACATCTGGAAATAAAAAAAAAACACGTGAAATTAAAGAACATTGTAACCGAACTTAGGTATTCGAACGTTTCGCGCGTTAACAGGAACGCGATGGTAGGTGGTGTCCGCGCTCAACCAATGAGTTGAGTAAAAACCGGGAGCCATGTTTGTTTCAGTCGGATATTAGGAAAAAATATGTAAAACGGACTTGTGTTTCATGTGTGTGTTGTTTGGATAATGTTTATTGTTTTGTAAAAAAGGACAATAAAAGTGTTTATAATTACGCAAGACTTTATTATTTTATTTGTGCGTAGGTATAAATCCACTACAACATTAATATTTAGTAAACTTTTCAATTATACAGGCTATAATATTGATGATAATACTTTAGGGCTTGTATGGGTCCCGTATAAAGGAGTTTAATGTGAAATTACTAGCGCTGAAAGAATTAACTACTTTTTTAAATTATTTTATTGGAAAATTTATGATGTTGGGGCATTTCTCATACAAACAATAAAGTCAAAAGTAAGTCTTTCAGCGTTGGTATTTTCACAGTTTACTCTTAAGTATTATCTCTCATATTTTACACCTTGTATATGATTTAAAAAACAACAAGACGTATTATCAGACCCCTATACCCCTAGTGGTTCTTAACCTTTCGTGATGAGGGACCATTTGCATTTTTTTTGTCTTGCCATGGACCACTAGGCTAGACAAAACAATTTAGTGGTACATATAGTATATTTAAATTATTAAAGGCTCTAAAAATAAAACGTACAACCTTATTTTTTTCATCACCTTATTAATACTAGATGTCGCTATTATAAAAGTCAATTGGCTGAATCGTGCTATCGCCTGTGACGCCTAACGCATTATTTTGTAAATCATTGAGTTCGAATTTTTATATTATGGTGATGATTATTCCGAGGTCTTCGCGGACCACTTTGAGTGCTTCCAGGGACCACCAGTGGTCCGCGGACCACTGATATAGACACAAAGTACTTGTTAATACAAATCAAACGAGCCCAATCTTGATGGGGTTCTGTTGTTTTATTGTGGAGTTGCTATGGACTTCCAGCTGCAACATCGGAACAGTCACATGCTATCATTATATTACGCAAAGTACAAATGCATGCGAAATTTCATATCAATCGGACTGTGGGTCAAATTGAACGTGCAAGATTTCATTACACACATGGGGAAAGGTTATAAATGCTTGTTAAAATATTAACACAAAAACCCACTAAAACGTATTTTTCAAAAAATTTCACAGGCTACAAAAAACGTTGAAGCTTAATCGGATTTTGAATAATTTTGATATTGGTATGCACTGTTATTTTTTTATATTACGGCTTATGATTTTGAATCTATTTTTATTTATTTTCACACTTTATGCACAATGTACAATGGCGGACTTAATGCCAAAGGGCATTTTCTTCCAGTCAACCATAGGGTGATGCAGAGACAAAACAAAAGAAGAAGGTGCTCAATCATATTATGGGAGATAGATGTTAATACAACAAGTGAAATAATTTGGAAGAGTAGAAGGAACAATAACTAATATTATATTATGTATTTATCAAATATTACCAATACCAAAAATATTGTTGGTAGGCAGATTTATGATTTTCTCCTCATATATTTACTTACTAGTGAAATCTGAAGAATCATGGTATAGCACTCCTCCGTCGGTTTTCACCGTGCCCACAACGGACACCCGTTTCCCGCCGACCACGTTGCTGAGGTTAAAGGCGTTGTTGGAGCTATTGAGGTCATACTCCATGACTCCGCAGTCGCCTTTGTTCTCCCAGTCGTCAGGATATCTGGCTACTTCATACCATACCCCTTTGTACTGAAAAATAAGTCACCATGGTCACCGCTGTTTGGTATTGGTGGTATTCATACTGGTGGTATTCTGATATTGGTGTATTCATACTGGTGGTATTCTGATATTGGTGTATTCATAATGGTGGTATTCTGATATTGGTGTATTCATACTGGTGGTATTCTGATATTGGTGTATTCATAGCGCTGAAGATCAGCGCTGATTGTTCGCAATCGGCACATGCTGAGATGGGCCCGGCTTATGCTCCAAAACACATTTTTTTTGTATTTGTAAAAATATTTATGTACAAATAAAGATATTCTTTTTTATTCCGTTAAATAGTATAATACCTAGTGACACAAGCTCCTTTTTGGTGTGTTTGCGGTTCACATTCGGTGTGGGACCAGGAGTTATTTTATAGTGCGCAAGTGTGTGCTCAGAACACTCCTTTACTCTAAACGACACGACTAGTCAGAGATCAGGCGCAGGACCGTCTTTTACTATTCAATCTATCTTTAAAAAACTGCATCTAAATCCGATATTTAAATTAGCTGATCTAAGCATCCATAGTGACAGGCAGTGGAACATTATTCTGCTTTATACTATGGAATAATTACGAAATGAAGAGAAAAAACTTACAGCTGGCCAGTTGAAATTAGCTGCAGGCTTAGCATCTGGACACGGGGCTTTCACGAACACCGTGCAGGTAATCAAAGATGCAGATGCAAAGAACACTAATGACAATGCGTACATTTTGTTTTATTAAAAAAACACTGAACTAACTGGAAACAACTGAATCTTTTATATGTTTTAAAAAACTATAATTATTTTTATTAACATATTTGTCTTCTTCAACATTCATTTGTTAGGTAATTATTTATTTGAAATTAGGCAAATTTTAATGCTATTAAGGACATTAAGTCTTAATTAATTTTTTACTGCGCACATAAAAACACATTGCTTAGGCCACGCTGATATTGACTCATGCGGTACAAAAGAGTCGCGTATGGATTATGGAACTATGATCGCTTAAAAGAGCTTAGGACGAATGTCTCATGAATTCAAACCATTAAATATAAATTTTAGAACGAGAATTTTTGGTCAAAGATTCGCCGGTTTTTCTCGCTCACGGAAACAGTCTTTCCAGAACCAGTGGTAGACGTATTGAAACGACGTTCAGAAACATTTTTGTGAACATTTTTTTTTAATTTTGACTTTGACTATAATAAAAAAAAATAAAAAATAGCTTTATTAAGCACATAGGGGCAGAAAGGCACAGCGAAGAGAATAAACATAAAACAATAAAACAAAAAAACATTATATATAAGTAAACTTAAAACTATCTAAAAATAAAAACATTAAAAAAATTTATATATATATATATATAAAAAAAAAAATTAAATGGCAAAATAGTTGCATAGAAGGCCAGCTGTGCATTGCCCACTTACATGCTCAAAGGGAAGCCACTCAAGCATAACCACGGCAGAGCCGAGGCGCTTGATCTTCCGTGACCCCCTATCAATCTGTAGATCTCACAAACAACGGTACATATTAGATATAATAAGTTTATTTATATAAAGTACAACAATATACAATATACTATAACATAATATAATTAATATAATTTTAATAAATATAGCGGATAGTAGGGTATCGAGAACCGGTATATTTTTAGGAACCGGGATTTTCGGTACCGGCACTAGTCAGAACCGGGAATTCCCGGGATTTCCCGGGATTTTCGGTATTTTCGTGATTTTTTTCTTACTTGACTAAAAACAAATACAATGGCTTCGAAAACTACTTTTTATAAATAAATCACACATTTTGGCATGTCAAGTTGAAGTATGATACATTAATTTGCTAATACAATGATTAAAATATCGTTATAAATTAACCTTTGATAAAGTTTTATTTAATTTTACGTCTCTAATATTAGGGCTTTTTCCGCGGCTTCGGGCGCGTAGAATAGTATTCGTAACAAAAAGTTCTTTATCAAATAACTCTATGGCTGCAGTATGATTAAGATAATGTTATACCAATAATCTTATGACTATCTACTATCCAGTTTCTGGCCAGATCATACGCACTACAATATTTTTTTCCGAAGCGTATATTATGTATAACGATTTGCCAGCCTATAAGGCACACTTAGCAGATTCCCTCCCGCTCTTGCAAAGTTATTACTTTTGAATAGGTAAATAAAACATTGCATATTATATCTACGATCTATCATGAGCCAAAAAACTATTTTACCGGTGTAAATCTATTAAAACTTATAATATTGTAAAATACTGTGTAGTACAAAAAACCCAACAAAAACTGAGGAGTTTTATAAGTTTAAGTATAAGTAATTATATTTTGTTAGTAGGAATCAACGTCACGTTATATACGTGACGTTGATTCCTACTAAGTAAGAAAGAATCCTACTTTGCTCGGTAGTTTTGCCTCGGCGTGGATAAGTCCTATTTATTATAAACTTATCGCCGTACCAAAATTAAACCAAATCGGTAAAACGGTTCATGAGTCTTAAAGTAACAGACATAGTTAGTTTCACGTTTGAAATAATATTAAGTATGGATAAAACATTTTAAAATTATTTTTCTGCTTAGCCAATCGCACGAAATACGGTATAATGTTTGGACAGAAATTAAAATTTTAAACGCAGATATTGTGAAAGTAAGTTTTTACCCTTTGAATGTAATATCGAAGTGAGTTTTACTGGCTAAAAAGATGGATCTTCCAAAAATCTTAACAACTTTATCCAACAGATAAATTGATTCAACAAAAATTCATAGTTCAAAGATATTTTATAAAATTGGTTTTTGCGATTTTTATTTATAAGTAGTAGCAAAAAGATTATATTATTTATTTTAATTGTTATATTTTAAAAGAAATCAGAATACAGATAAATACGATGATACAAAAAATCATAATTTATTTTTGTTTTATAAGCCAGTTCAAAAATACAGCTTCTATAATTATGATCCCTTGGGACCCTTTTGTTTCCCAACAAAGAAATCCTGTTATTAATTTCATGGTCCAATCTACCTTTGTGCCGAGTTTCATTTAAATACGTCAAGTAGTTTCACCGAAATACCATCAAATAAGTAGCTACTGTTTTTTGAAAATCCAACGGGCGCCCTTTCGTTTTTGGGATAATAATATCCTACATTACCCTTTAGGTTCGAAGCTATCGGCCTGCTAAATTTCATTTTATTCCATTCAGTACGGACTCACATACGGACTGACAGACAGACAGTACTTTTTTTCATAATTATTATTTTTAGGTTCTATGGCCTTTATAGACCCCAAATCTTGATTTTGACTTTAATATATATTTAATGAGCAGACATTTCCCCTAGATTTATTTTAATATGTTGAGATAGTAAAATCAGTTAAGAATATTTTGAATAACATCGTAACTTAAGTTAAAATTTGAAAGCGTTTTTCGCCGTCGGAAATTTACACCATCAACGGTGAACACAGGCTTTATTATATTAAAAAAAAAGGGAACCTTACTAAAACTCCAATAATGTAACCCAAGGTGTAAAAAGTATACAATTTATTTAGTTTTTATATGCATTGGTTAAAATATAATGATAGTCATAATATGTTTATTGCTATAACATTATCTAAACCACATTGCAGCTGTAGTGTTATTTGGAAAAAACTTTTTGCTACGAATACAATAATTCCACACGCCCGAAGCCGCGGCCAAAGCTAGTAATATAATATTACTCATGTTTATAGAAATTGTTTATATCTATATAAAACTTTAATGGAAGTGAATGTATAACGATATTTTAATCATTGTATAGCAATAAATATATTATCCTTTAAGTTGACATGCCACAATGTGTAATTTAAATACAAAAGTACTTTTCTAGCCCGTTGCGTTTATTTTTTGTTAAGGTAAAAAAATCCCGAAAATACCGAAAATCCCGGTTTTTTTGAGTTGAGAACCGGTTCTATAACAGTAGTCAAAGAACCGGGAAATCCCGGGATTTTCGGTACCGGGATTTCCCGGTTCTGAACCCTAGCGGATAGACTATATAATATTATGAATATTTTTTTAAAATATATGATTAAATAAGGATTATAATAAATAAACAAACAAATATATGGAGCAATATCATATTGTGTTTGCGTATTTAAGGGTTAATTAAAATTTTTCACTAGGTAACAATTGTCTCTGTAGTAGATATGTTTTGTATTTTAATCTAAACCGTTGCGTTGTTTGCAGAGCACGAAATGGTGGCGGCAGATTATTCCAGACCTTGCTAGACAAGTACCGGAAACTACCCCTGAACGCAGCAGAGTGGTGCAGCCGAGTAACCAGAAGATAAGAAGAACCTCTTGTAGTGATAGTCAGCTGTTTATCTCCTGCCCACAACAATTTATTATAGAGATAAGTTGGTGTTTTAAAATTAATAACTCCAAATAGCAAGGTGGCAAAATGTAGCTGCCTCCTATAATCCATCTTAAGCCAGCGAGTTTTGTTAATAAATGGTGACACGTGAGCGCGAGGAGGGACGTTGTGACAAAATCTGGCGCAAGAGTTCTGGACCCTTTGAATTAGTTTTTTCGACCTGGATAGCAAACAAGGTCCAATGACTATATCCGCGTAATTTAATTTGGACAATATAAGTGATTCACACAGAATAACACGTATATTGGTAGGCCTAATATAACCTATATTTAAATAGTTGCAAAGTAATTCCAATATAAGTGGTACATTAGTTATAGAGATGGAAATACAAAAATAAATAAGGATAAAAATGTTAACCATAATAGTAATTATTATATTCTGTTAAAGTCTCTTCTAAGGTGTCAAAAATCATGAAAATCCAGGAGTAATAGCAAAAGTATGTTTTTTTTGAGTCTAAAAAAATTATAAATTAATGGCTCAGGCATATTTATTACCATTGTATTAAAATTAATTATCATCAGGATCGACAGTGGTCACCAGCTTCAAAAACCCTTTGATATAATCTCAGGGGTCAGGGGTAATTTTGAATAGTGACGCTTAGAGGTTCGAATAATCTAATTATTTTGATTCTAACTTTCGCGGTTAAGAAGTCAGGAGTAGACATTTTCTTATTTTATAGATGCTGCACGACGCTGCATATCTAGATCTACTGGCAGTACAACGACCTCCGTAGCGCAGTGGTTCAGCGCGTTGGTGCTCGACCGAGAGGTTGCGGGTTTGATTCCCGCCGAGGGAACAAAAAGTTTTCAATGTTCCTGGGTCATGGATGTGTATTAAATTTGTGTGTATTTATATAATAAAAATCTTAAATAATATGTGTATAGTATAAAAGTATTAAATACATATTTCCGTTGTCTGGTACCTGTAAGTCCTGTAACATAAGTTCTTCGGATACTTAGCACAGGGCCAGGTTGACGTGGTGTGAAGCGTCTATAGATATTATTATTATTATAGTACTCCGGCTAAGACTGGAAGTGCTTCAGTACTTACTGTACGATAAGCCTTACATAAAATTATTAAAGCGAGGCGTTGGCTTTGTATAAGTTTACGACGAGCCATTTGTAGCCCTGGCCAAACAGCGCCATAGCTTATGCTGCCCAGATACGTGGCTGTATAAATTATTTTACCACAAAAGGTTACAACCCATTCGGGTTGCAGGTGCTTTACTTGTATTCTACTTTAATGGAAATTTTCGTTAGGTCAATATTGTTCATAGGAAGAATGCAAAATAAAAGGTATAACATCTTCAAACCATATTTTAATTAAAGTTTAAACTGGCAAACAGTATCCGTTAAAATATGCAATAAGGCAAACAAAATAATAACAATTGTGACAAAGCAGGTTTTCATAGAAGCCATGCCGAAATACTAACTACAGTAAACTAGCAAATACAGTAAAGGGCTATAAGGTACTAAACTATAAATTAAGGTTTCGATATGTAACCGATACTCACTCATAGAGCAGTGTGGACTTGTTGTCCCTAAAGAAGGCCCCAAAACTTAGTTATTAAAATCACAGTATTGTTTAGAAAAGTGATCCCAAATCAATTGTCTTTGGTCTATGACGGAGGAATTGAGGAACGCGTCAATTGTGTTCCTAGTGTCCCGCGGTAGCTCCGGTGTCCTCGATAGAATCCAAATAAATTCTGTAAAATAATACATCAAATATATATATATATAAATACCTATATGTCGCAGTCATCTGATTGAATCTGCTTATTTAATTGAATGACTAGCGCGGTTATATAATGGCGTCAAACAGCTCGTATAGATAGCAATGTGTTGAGATATTTTTTGATTAATTTACTTTATTGTGCGTTATAATAGTACACATTCGGAAAAGTTTAAAACCAGGAGTCCTATATACCCAGGGGCACTCCCTGGGGGATGCGTAGCCTATTACCCTGTCCGTGTCCTTGGATTGGCATAACAGTGGTGCATAGCATAATATGGACTGCCGATGCCTGGAGCATCATGCTGATTACTTGATTAGACGATGGCTGTGTTAAGTATGGCCTTACCGTGATGGAATTTCTTCTCACTGTCATGCTTACAGTGATGCACTATACAGTAGCTGTCGTAGTCAATACTCAACACATCCGCATCAAACATATTTTCGCCTTCTGATGCTGGAAAAAATTAGAAAACATATCTCAGAATTTAAAACAATGTGCAGAGCCAACCAAAAATCTGGATGGATAAAAAAAGCTACTAACGTAAATATCGAAGAATAATCCAATTTTATACTAAAAGCGTAAATATCGGAAGTTAAAATTTTTGCATTACTTCATTTTATGTATTTTTGTTCTCAGAACCTTTTACATAGTGAATTTGAATTGGTTTTTAATTTTGTATTTATTTTAAAGACTTTATTCAGATGTTTGGTGCTTTATCAGCCTATTGTTTTATAATCTGATTTTTTAAATAAAAACGCAACGGACTTCACTAGGTTAAAATGTGGAGACGACGCGCTAAGTAATATTGCTTTTACAGTTTTATATATGTTGCTCGTATAAACGTAACTTGAAAATACAATTATTTTGTTAGGCGCGAAATAAAATATTTTATTAGAAAATCAATTTTAATTAATAAATGAATATAGGCTGAGGCCGTTGAAATTAAACGCGAATGCTGGGAGCCTACCTAGGCACTACAGCAGTTCACTCATATTATGCTCAGGCAGTTTTAAATGTCTAATAGTTGCCTAGCACATACGGCATTCTCACAACATAGTCGGCCTAGTCCAGTTGAGTAACTGGTCAATACATCTGGGGCCAACCAGGTGCTGGTATCCTCACGATATTTTCCTTCACCGTTAGAGCGTCCGTATAATGTACCTAAACCTAAAGTCTGAAAAAGTCTCTTTGTCTGGCGGGCGGGCGTGCCAGGGGGCTAGGTCCTGAAGGGACTCTAGTGGGATACTCTACGGAGTTTACTTACATTTATAGAAATCTCCGGAATAGATAATGTGGCCAATAGTGTTGTCTCCCTCAAACTTCGTTTCAACCACTCCTCTAACGTTCTCCAGCTTGTGGTTGACGACATCACTTATGGTGAACGTGTACCTGTTACCATCTTTTACATGGTCCATATAGACACAGTCCCCTCTTCCGATCCAGTCGTTGGAGTATCGAGCTATTTCGTACCATCTATTAGAGGCATACTGAAATCAAAGAGAGGCCTTTACTTGAATCTAATTTCAATGCATCGACGTTTTGGATTCATTGGGATTTAAGAGTTCCGTAATTACGATTTTTTGGAACTAAAAGAAGTGACACTAAATCCGCTGATTTTCAAGATTAGGGATGAATGATCCATAAAATATATAGAATTTGCACGACAAAATATATTAACCGAATTCATTTTTAGTGACCGCTTTCACTGAATCCAGCTACCCAGGAGTTATTACATAGTGTCCAAGTAAGCAGTTTACAAGAGCACTGTCGCTTCCTTTTACTTTCGTAACCCACAGAATTATTTACCGACACGATGGTTGAGAGCTATACCATAACCCGACAAATCACGATTAAATATCTCCAGAAAAGTCACAAAATAGATGAGTTTTAATACTGATCCGGTCTTAAGTCAACGGCCAAGTTCGTGTGTAGAGACAGCATATTAAGATTCACTCCTTGTGGTCATTTTAGACATGTGGTGTTTTTGAGTTATATTAAGTGATTTAGGCCTCCATAACATAAACAGCCAACTGGCTGTTTCTGGTAACTACCGATGATTTAAAACTATAGATTAATTCAATTTAGTTTTTTTTGTATATATGGCAATTCATTGTAAAGAAAGAAAAAAAACAGCAATAAAGGCTGTTTTATTTTATTAAGGGCCGATTTTTCAATCGTCAGATAACTTTTATCTGTTGAATAAACATGTGACTTTGACATTTGTTCCATACAAAATCTGTCAAAGTCACATATTTCTTCTTTGGGTAAAAGTTATCTGACGATTGAAAAATCGGCCCTAAGTGATTTATATGAGGTTCCAAAACAAAAAATACTCTACGCGTCCATTCTCTTTACACTATATTCGGCTTAACATAATATGAATCATTCTGTATAACTCTGGAGTTCAATTTTCTTTGAACTTGGTTGACAACAATGCCTTGTGCCTATATTATGATTGTGCATAGACAGTTGCAACTTACCGCTGTAAAATTTAAGTTTGTAACTGGTTTTAAATCAGGACAGGGACTGTCAATATATTTCCGATCGTACGCCACCACTGATGTCACTAAAAATAATATTTTGTAAAAATACATTAATAATGGCGACATTGATTGAAACTAAATCTTAACTATGCGACAATAGTACTTAATAACGTAAAGTAAAATAATTGTGTAATGGGATCCTTTTATAGTTTCTTTTATTAAAATTTTTGTGCATTTTGAAATTTATGGAATGTCCACAATTAAAATTCTACGTTATACCTTTATTTTTACGTTAGGTTTTACTTGAATTTGGATTATAACCAATCTTACTACTGATAGTAAGGACCTAATATTATTTTAATGTGTGTATATATATAATAATCTTTATTTATTATTTATTGTATTGTTGTATAATATATTTTTTATGTTATAATAATTTTTTTATTTTACTATTTAATAATTAATGTAAATTATTCAATATTTATTTAGTCTTTACATGTTTTCGTCTGTACAAGTAATGCATCTACTTATTTTTATCTCTAAATCACCTAAAGGTTGACTGGTAGATAATGCCATAAGGCATTAGGTCCGCCTATGTACAAATGTGCATGATGCTTAAATAAATAAATAAATAAATAATTTCTAGAAGATCTCTATTGTACAACACTAGGTCACTAGAATGTTGTACAATGTAGGTACAAACATAATTGAGACTAGACTAAACACATGAGGTATTTTATAGTGCCCAAGAGTGCGTAATGCGTAGTGGGACGGATGACCGACACGACTGGCAATAGGATCGACCGACGCCTGATCTCTCGTCCATTTTTATCACTTCCTCATTTTACACATGGATCATCTTCCTTGTAAGACTAATCAGCCTGAAGACTTGAAGATGAAATTTTTTTGTTCCTCAGGAGTAGAGGGCCAAGCTGCTGGACCATGGCGGCGACGAAAAAAAGGAAAAATGTTTATCAGTAGCTATCTCTTTCTTTGGAAGTAAAAGAAAAATTAAACATACCAACAAGCAATTTTCAGATTCTTGCGTTAATTAAGCACCTGACAATTAATAAGTATTAAAATAATTAGTTGAAACGTGGAAATATTTCATCGTCACTTAAGTAACTAAGAACAACATATTAAATTATTGTCGTTATACAGGTTAAATTTGTCATAAATATATAAGTTTATTTTGATTTTATATTATAAACATTTTGTCAGAAATGTAACAAACTTTGCCTGTTCGTTTCTGATTAGTGTGTTCTTAAATTTTTTAATAATGATATTATTATCAAGTAAATAGTATATTATAATATATTTTGCTAATTGCTATGTATCTAATAGATAGCATGCATGGTATATGACATTATCGAGGTGTATTATAACAGTTGGTTTTCAAGGTTGAATAAAGTATTTGTTCCAGCAGTCAGGTAAGCGATAGTTGCTCTCGTCGATTTAGTAAGAATTTTCTGTTTTAGTTTTCGTATTGAAATTGAAAAAGAATATATTTCGTAACTAGGCATAAAAAAAGAAAAATAAGGACGTATATTTATTCAGGTCCTATGGAAGTGTAATTGATCCAATTATGAATAACATTCCATATATTATTATTATTATTATGACTTTTTTGGTCCGCTTGACGTGAAACGCCCCTGTTACCGGAGCTACTAGTCGTCGTTTCAGCCTTTTACTGTCCACTGCTGGACATAGGCCTCTCCAATACATTTCCAGTGCGACCGGTCCATTGCCACCTGCATCCAACGTGACCCGGCAGTTTTCACCAGGTCGTCGGTCCATCTGGTAGGTGGCCGTCCCACACTGCGCTTGCCAGTACGTGGCCTCCACTCTAGGATCTTTTTGCCCCATCGACCGTCCAATCTTCGTGCTATGTGGCCGGCCCATTGCCACTTCAGCTGGCTGATCCTACGGGCAATGTCAGCAACCTTAGTTCTTCTACGGATCTCCTAGAAGAACAGTAGTACCTTACTAGTATTATTACGAATCTATTGACTCCTCATTAATTAAAATCGGATTAGTATTTTTGGGCCCAACTTACTTGCCTTATAGACTTCGGGTAAAAATAATTCGCACCCGAATAATTATAAACCGGCAAAATAATTCAACGCTGGACTCTACTACTTTTCGATTCAATTTATACAATGTAAACAAAATACCGAAATTCGACTAGATCATTGTGCAAGTGGATTTATTCATGGCGCGGATAGTAAGTGACATTTAAATTGGTAGCATCATATTTAGAGCCCCCCATATTTATTTATTCATTTACGTAATCTATTCGTCATTTTACAAAACTGCAAGTTTCATAGCAGTTGTTTTGCGATACAGCTGTATCACAAGGTTAATTTCTAACAATAGTATTCAATGTCTCACTATCAGTGCCAGATTAAGCTGGCGCGAGGCCCGAAGCCTCTCTGATCAGGATAGAGCGTAGAGCTGATTATTAGGCCGACCGATATTATACACTTTTTACAAGCAAATTTTTGTAGAACTTGTGGGTTATCCGTATAATTCTTAAAATTATGCACGCAAGAAAATATTCAGGTGCTGACATCCATTGTCTTAGAAGGAAAAATTGTAACGTTTCACGTTCGTGTGAGGTAGAAAATTTTTTTTTTTTTTTATGTCCCATGTATGTACATATTATGTTTTACGACAAGTACGTTTACAAAAAACCGACTTCAACAACTAAAAAGCATAAAATACTATTTTTTGGTGAAATATTAATATAAAATAAAAACTATAAGGCCAAATAATGTAATTTTTTTATGGGACCAAAATTAAATAACATCTGTTCTGCGTCGAATAAAAAAAGAGTCACGCAAATTGGATCATTAACCAGAGTAATCGTTGTACATACCTACATAAAACATTCAGGCTGAATTAAGAACCTTTTCCTTTTTTTGGAAGTCGGTTAAAAATTCAGCATACTTATCTCATCATGCTCAGACAGGATTTAAATATGCGGGGCCATTTTCGCGAGGGGCCCGGAGCAATTGCTACTCTTGCTACGTGGTTAATCCGGCACTGCTCGCTGTGATAATATTATTTGCGCCGACATTAACATATAAGTAGCGACCTTATTAGCGTCTGCAATTTACAATATTCCAAGTCAGACATGCTCGTGATAATTTTATTTTTCATACTTTCTTGTTCGAATGCCAAAAACACTTGCCCAGATGTCACACCAGTCGCACAATTTGATTTCCATGCGGTAAATATACTTTTAATTTAATTTAGCAATTCAGATAGGCTTTGAAAAAACCGTGACTAACCTGTAAAAACTATGTACAAATTTCACCAACACATGTTAAAGTTAGTCTTTAAAATAAACACTTATAATATTACTTTAAAATAATAATCTACATAACATATATAAAAATCAGCCATGTGAAAAAAAGTTAAATAACTCTTATTATAACGCTTTTATTAGCTTGGGTTGTATCTATGTAACGGAATCTTTGAACTTAATTTTCACCAGTTTCCAGAAGTCTGATTAATTTGAAACTTTGCATACGTATCAAGGACCGATGACAATGAAAAAAAAAAAAAAAAAAAAAAGACCGGAACTTTAATTAACTAGACGTGTCGAAAAGTCCCGATTACTTCTGTATCACATACGATTTCTGTATAGCTTCGGTTTTACAGTCGATAAGGAAGGAATTAATTATATTTAAAACATATCACGGTATTCGGATTGAAGAACTCGATTGTTCTAAGTTAACAGGAAAAACTCCATGCAACAGTGAAGCTTTGAATGAAATGATGAGATTGCGAAACGATTTGTGAGAAATTTCGATACCACATGTCAACAAATAATTAATTGATAAATCGAACTAAAAAATGAAAAAAATAAATAATAGTTAAAAAAAACTAAAAAAACACGCTTTTATTGCTAACCGAACTAAAAAATAGAAAATAATTTTAATTTCGAAGAGTTTATATTACAGTACTGTAGTAGAAGATCGAACAATCAATTAGAATTTATCACCTCAAAATAAAATTATAATAAAGTTTAAGTTGTTAACAAAAGAATTAAATTCAGAGTAAAAAGCGTGGGGTGCATTTTACTACTTTTCATAACTGTCCTCTCATAGACTGTTGCCAATAGAATGATTGTTACATTTACTTTATCAAGCACCCCACGCTTTTTACTCTGAATTTAATTCTTTTGTTAACAACTTAAACTTTATTATAATTTTATTTTGAGGTGATAAATTCTAATTGATTGTTCGATCTTCTACTACAGTACTGTAATATAAACTCTTCGAAGATAAAATTATTTTCTATTTTTTAGTTCGGTTAGCAATAATTTTTAGTTACCTTTCTCACCTAGTACCTGCCCAGGTGTCACTCGGCAAGTTACACAAAGCGCGTAGGTATTCAAGGCACACGAGACGCTACTGAAAACTTCAGGTTTCATTCGTGTGAAAATAAGTTATGTCTGATTGCTCTGGGATCCAGGTCTATATTTTAACAAGCCGTTAACTAGTGTTAACGGCTTGTTAAAATATATAAGCGTAAATGAATTCGGGACTTAACTATGCCTGGTTTATGAAGCTAGCCATCTAACACGAAAAATGAGTAGGTTAATTAGTTAAGTAACTTAATTTACTTTAGTGACTGACATAGATGCTTAATTGTTAAAATGGAGGTTAAGGATGTAGTGGACTACATCCGTAAGAAGACATCCCTCCCCTTGAGGGTGGAGCGTCTGGAGTCTCGCCACAAGTTTAACTTTAGTTCCTTTGTGGTGAGAGTACCGACTCATCTTATTTCCACCTTCGAGGCGGAGGCGTTCTGGCCGACGGGTGTGGTCTACCGGAGGTTCCGGGGGAGACTCCGGAATGAAGCGCGCTACACGTCGCCGACAACACGTGTAGTTTAAGTGTAGTTTTAAGTATATTTTGAATGTATGTTAGTATGTAAGGTATTTATAATATGGGCCATGTAGCCTGAAATAAATGGATTTTATTTTTATTTTTATTTATTTAATTCTAGAGGGGCGTTTCTAAAACCAAAATAAATAAAAAAATAAAAATAAAATAAAATAAAAACCATTTTTTTCAGGCTACATGGCCCATATTAGATATAAAAATAGATTTTGTTACTGTTATAGATTTGGAACGCCATCAAAGCATTATATATTATATGAAATTTTTGATGACCCCAGTGTGGTCATAATTAAAATTAAATAAATTACTCTAATGAAATAATATAAACCTTTGCATAGTATGCTTCAGGAAAATGGTACGAGATAGGACGATTTGAGAATAAGTTGGAAAATGGAAGCTGTGTGGTTATGAACTCTACACCAGAGGGTTCAGGCTACATACTACAAGTTAGCGAGGTGGATAGCCGTACGCTTAGAGTATATGATGGGATCTTGCTAAATTTAGAACCTGGTCGAGGAGTATTGGACTATGTTTTCGAAGGTATTTTTTTTCCTGCAGACTTGTCCAAGTACAAATGTAAAGTAAGTAATGTGTTATAGTAAACAAAGTTTTGGAGAGGGTGTGAAAGTGTGACGTTAGTATTTCGTCTATAATTTGTTATTTCGATTCTTAAGGTACACAGGGGGCCTACTCAAGATGCCATCGCTAATTATCGCTTACAAAATTCTATAACAAAATGTATGGGATTTGACATAAGGTACGCTAAATCACATACCAAATCGCGATCATTAAGCGTACCTTATGTCAAATTCCAGACATTTAACAAAATTCGATAACAATCGAACTTTGTAGGCGATAATTAGCGATGGCAACTTGAGTAGGCCCCCTGGTTGTAAAAAGAACAGTAACGACGTTGAGATACGATTATACTATTATTTCTCAGTTTGGAAATGTATTTTTTTTGTTGTTTGTCAACTCCTAATTCGCTATGTCTCCCTAAACTGTATTTAACTACTTTTAAATATAATACAACAACATGAAAAATTACTTTTATTATTCAGGTTACGAAGTCGTTATGAATGTCATAGCAACGAACTATACTGACTACGCCATAGAATACAACTGCTGGTACAATGAGGCATCTGATGAAATATCAGGTTGATATATTTTTTGATCTCCCATAACTAATATCCAATACTTATATTTATCACATTTTGAATACGCCATTCCATGTTACTGTCTTTGTCTACTTGGGAAAGTCACTTGACATCGTCGTCGTCGTTACAGCCTTTTACTGTCCACTGCTGGACATAGGCCTCTCCAATACATTATTGAAGGAAGTTAAGCCTACTGGTACCACGCTGGCTAGACGGGTTGGTACAGGGTTTTGTTTCGAGTTTTCCTTCTCTCACACTAGCTGTTGATGTGTGTGTGTTTCCTTTTAGTCGCCTCTTACGACTCCCCTAGGATAGTATCGGGGGTGGTGATAATTGTATTCTAATGCCGTCACCACTTGACATACAACAAAAAAAAAAGATAAGAGCAATATTGGTTCGTGAGTAGTCATGAAAAAAAATATTGTAGTGGAATCTGAATAAACTCAGAAAAAAAATTTAAGTCAACCCGACTAGACTACAATAATAATTATAATTCATGTTACCTATTAGTTATGTTAAAATCGGTATACGTTTTTGTAAAGGTTGATTTATTGTCAATTGACATTACGATACTGGAACGTATTATAGTCTGTAAAAAGAAAATGCAAATATTGATACATTCTTTCTAGTCTTCTCTTCTTTTACCTTTCTATTGTCCATCTCCTAGTTGAATGTTTAGAATATAATACCGAAAAATGATAATGTAATAATTTACCAAGTGATATTTAAAAGAATGTTTAAATGATGAAAATTTATGTATTTCAACTCTCAAGTTTCTGAAAATTATAAAATCTTATAAATCGATTTAAGTCACTTACAGTATATGATGCATTTTATAGAGGTCGCTAATGACCCAGATGTTTTTTGGATTAAATAAAAAATAATAATAATAATCTAACGAAACTTAAGTTTTAATTCATTTGCAGAACAAGGATGGATCATGTCACGCACTAAAGATCTGAACCACAATATTAAAGACAATTTTATACGATTTCTACAAGATTCAAATGTTATGAGTACTGATAAAATAATTTGGGATGATTTTTCTGAAGAGTCCTGTAGCTACAGTAGCAAGGAACAGGATATATGATTACCAGACAACTTACTGAAGATTCTTGAAGTTGGACTATCATATAAATGAGTCTCTCCAACTGGACAGACATATGTGCATTATCTTATAAACTAAATATACTGTCGCTATATCAAGTATATGAATATAAACCCTATTTAATACTTTTTGTGAATTAATATCTTGAACTCTTTTAAAGGAAATAAAGATACTAATAAACATAATATTTTGCTTTATTATCTACCCATTTGTTATTTTAATAATGTCTTTATATTGTTACTAATTAAATAATGTATTTGCTCACTATAATATTATGACCGTGGTTTGGAGATTGGCTGCATAGTACATCTGCTTTCAATGAAATCGGAGGAATACCTATTATTATATATTAATAATTACTGTTTACTGCATGTGCGATTACCTAAGGATAATGTTTTCTTACAAGCTTTTTTATTTTCCCTCTTCCCGTGTGTGTAATGAAATCTCACACGTTAAATTTGACACACTATAGTCAGGGTGCCCCCATACATGATTTTCACTTGATTAGTATCAAGCTAATTTTTCTTGAGTAGCTTTATTTCGATGAGTCGCCCAAGACTTTCTTGGACGGAACTCTCGATTGTGGTAGCTAACAGAGTTACCAAGGATAAAAAAAAATGCCCAACTATCGAGTGTAGGACCGGGATAACGTACCACGCAATTTGTAGGACAATTATGTCTGTTGAATTACATTAATATCAACTAAGTAATAAAAACAAAATCAGCTGGTTACTAATAATTTAAGAAGACCTTGTTATCGATACAAGTTGGCAAGAGGGAACTCTTTGATCAAACCGTAGATTTTGAAGGACAAATATTTTTTCGGATAATTTAGATCATTATCATGACATTTATAAAAAAAAATAGATATTTTGGAATCACCAATTCCACAAACTTTATTCTTCCTATCTCCGTTAGCTACCACAGACAAGAGTTACGTCCAAGAAATTCTTGGGCGACTCATCCAAATGAAGGTACTCACGAAAAATTAGCTTGATACTAATCAAGTGAAAACCATGTAACCCTGACTACTACACCTGGTGAGATTAACTTGAAATTTCGCAAGCTTTTGTTTGGAGTTGATCTAAAGCAGAAGCTTTGGCCAAAGGAACTGTTCAATGAAACGACTGTCATTAGTTAGGGTTTGATTATTATCGCCTCCGTGGTCTAGTGATTCAAAGCTTCGCTTTCGACTTGTGGGTTCGATTCCCGCGTTAGGACAAAAAAATGTTGTTTTCAAGTTTGGTTAGGACAATGCAGGCCTGTGATCTCCCACCAGTCGTGTCGGTTGTCCGTCCCACTGGGCCTCGAGAGCTAAGGAAGAGAGACTGCTTCTGTGTATTGCTCACACTCTTGAACACTATAAAAAAACTGCTTCGTAGCTTTCCTGGTTTCCAGAAACCGGCAACCGTCACTGAAATCGGTGTGGTAGGCATTATAATTATAAGGGTCTGATTATAAAAGTTATGTTTTTTAAAATAATTTATTATTTATCATAATTATTACAATTATTTCATTTCTGCATTAAAAGAGATATTCTCAGAAATTATAATTAACATTTTCGTGGTATCGAGCGAGAAATATAAATAAATAGCACATACTTGAGATAACCTTTGACAATGCTATAACTGTATCTTTCTCTACAGTTGTGATCATGGATCCCAGTCAAATACTCGTTGTGTGTATATTCTTTAGTTGTTTTACCAATATTCATAGTTATTTCACACTACCCGGCAAATGTCCCGATGTTTTGAATTTACAAGAGGATTTCAGGTTGGCTGATGTAAGTATACGTTTATTAACTTGAATAGACTGTAGACTAATAATTTTTAAAGAGGTTAAAGTTGATTGAAATTAGGCTTTTACTGATTTTGTGATTGCTTGTTTTAGTGCTGTTAGAACGCTTAAACGAATTACCTACCTAAGCATGTAGTAGTTCCCGAGAAACGGGAATTCTTCAGTGTTTTAAAGACCTGAATCCTATTCTATGTCATGTCTTGCTACAGTACCTACTATCTAAATTGCATTGGAATCAATTCCGTGGTCTAGTGGTTCATAGCTTCGCTTTTGATCCGGAGGTCGTGGGTTCGATTCCCGCGTTCAAGTTTGGTTAGGACAATGCAGGCTGATCACCTGATTGTCCGACAAGAAAAATGATCCATGCGTCGGATCGGCATGTAAAAAGTCGGTCTTGCGCTTGTTCTCACGCCAGTCGTGTTGTTTATGAGAGTAAAAGGAAGAGAGAGTGTCTTTGTGTATTGCGCACACACTTGGGCACTATAAAATAACTCCTGCATAGCTGGCCTGGTTTCAATGAAATCGGCTACCGACACCGAAATCGGTGAGGGGATCTATTATTATATAAATCGCATTAATTTCAGTTCTACGGGAAGTGGTACCAGTCCTACCACTACTCCAGCGATGGCCAGAACCAAAACAATTGTTCTGCTGTGGAGCTGATGACGAGACCTTCAGGGATCTACCTGAACATCTCCAGGGTGGACCGCGGGCTGTTCAACCGATTCAGTGTTGGGAAGTTGGACATACCTGTCAAAGTGGACGACGCGGCAAGACTGGATCTTATCTTTGGATTCAAAAACGCACCAAGACGATGTAAGTTACCTTTGGTCCCAATTTTCAAAGTTAGGCCACTGAGGATGTGGGGATTCTATGAAACTCTTTATTCCTTCCTAGATCCAAAGCACTGGATCGCAGTAGAGTGAAGAGAACAACAATTATAGTAATCCCGTTCTAATTTAACCAACGCTTGTTGTCGTTGATGATCGTGTAATCTTTCTCATTGTTCGTATAAATGATACAGAAGGCATGATATTTAGACTAACGATTAACACTAGTAATTAGTAAAATCGAGATTCAAGATATTGTGGTTTTCTTGCTGCTACCTAATGGTTAAGTTTGGAGCTTAGCACTAGATTCTGGAGATTGTGGGTTGCATTCCCACTTTGGAACAATAAAAAATGTAGTATAATAAGTCTGGTAAGAACAATCACTATAAAGCTAATAATAAAAAGTTAATCACTATAAGTGCGTCGGATGGACATATAAAAAGTCGGTTCTGTGCCTTATGTCTCGTTTGTCATCTCACTGGTTTAAAGAAGAAAGAGAGTTGTTAATCTTTTGTATTGCATCACTGCCAAAGAGTTCCTGCGTAGCTAGTCTAGTTTTAATAATATATTATGAAATTTAATGAAACCAGCCGACGTTGCCGAAGTCATTCTGGGAGCTATTATGATTTATATATAATAATTATAGTCTAGACCAGTGTTTCCCAATCATTGTTTTGTTATGACCCGGTAATTTTCACCCTGCCTTTTCATGCCCTATCTAATTTTAAATTCAAGCTGGTTTCATAAGATTAAAATATATATTTTTAATAATTATTAATAAGATTAAATAATACACGTATACTAATACTAGAAAAAGTTTTTTTAATACTACATAATTATATTTTGAATACTTTACAAAACATAAATAGTCAGGGTTCCCCCATACATGGTTTTCATTTGATTAGTATCAAGTCAATTTTTCGTAAGTACCTTCATTTTGATGAGTCGCCCGAGAATTTCTTGGACGGAACTCCTGATTGTGGTAGCTAACAAAGTTAGCAAGGATAAAAAAAATCTCTACTTTCGAACGTAGGACCAGGATAACGTACCACGCAATTTGTAGGACAATTATGTCTGTTAAATTACATTAACATTAATTAAGTAATAAAAAGAAAATCAGCTGGTAACTAATAATTTAAGATGACCTCGTTATCGATACAAGTTGGCATCAGGGAATTCATTGATGAAACCATAGATTTTGTAGGACAAATATTTTTTCAGATAATTTAGATCATTATCTTGAGATTCATCAAAAAATATATATATTTTGGAATCACCAAATCCACAAACTTTATTCCTGCTATCTCTGCTAGCTACCACAAACAAGAGTTCCGTCCAATAAATTCTTGGGCGACTCATCAAAAAATTAGCTTCATACTAATCAAGTGAAAACCATGTATGGGGGAACCCTGACTATTATCAGAGTGGCATTATCGGATATGTATGTACTTTCATCGACTTGTAAGGAAAAATAATTACATGATTTCAGTTGCCTTCTTTTTTTTTCAATGTTGAATGTTGATTTTATACGTAGGTATTATTTTTAAAACAAGGCGACCCAGCAATTGGTAAACTCTGGTCTAGACAAAGAAATTATTTAAAATGATTTGGTGATTATATCTTTTATTATCTATTTTAGTGAAAACGCGAAGGTATCCGTTTCACGTACTCGCAACAAACTACAACTACTACGCTACTGTATACACCTGTCAGTACAGCTCCCTTATCGACAAACATTTTGGTAAGCATCCACTTTCAATCTACAGTTCATCAGGACATACTTAGGGGATAACGTTTCATTTTTAAGTCCAAATTTCTCAGTTTTCCAGAGGCCCTTTACCACGACGGCTAATAGTAAAATATATTACCTTTGTCTAGCACCTCCGTGGTCTAGTTTTTTAGGTTCTGAGCTTCGCTCTCGACAAAAAATTTTGTTTTAAAGTTTGGTTAGAACAATGCAGGCTGATCGCCTGATTGTCTGACAAGAAAGATGATCCAGGCGTCGGCAAGTCGATCCTGCACCTGTTCTCTCGCCAGTCGTGTCGGTTTACTGTCCCACTGGCTTATTAGATTAAAAGGAAGAGATAGTGTCTTTGTGTATTGCGCACACACTTTGGCACTATAAAATAACTCCTGCATCCTCCTGGTTTCTATGAAATCGGCATCAAATGAATCGGGAGAGATGGTTGATCATCAGGAGGTGCTATTCATTCTCTGGCACGCCATGGACAATTTGTTTAAAATGTGTGAATTTTAATGAACTAACATTGTAGACTATATTATAACGGGTGTAAAAGAGCAGTCACTATAACTTTAGGATATGATTATACTACCTTTTCTCATTCTAGAAATGTATTTTTTTTACAAAAAAAAAAAAATTTGCTTTATTTTTATTTTTACGACATTAAAATAAGAAATGGTGAAAAGTAAAAAAAAAAATTTTAGTTTTTAATAAAAAAAAATAATAAAAAATTACATTTCCAAAATGAGGAAAGGTAGTATGATCGTATCTCAAAATTATAGTGACTGCTCTTTTTACACCCTGTATATAGGTACTAAAAAGTTTATGATAACTTTATTCAATATTGTATTAAATATTTTACAGTATACGTATGGATATTGTCCAGACATCAAACACTTAACGACGTGTCGAAAGAATTGGCCTTGAAACCGCTGAGAGAAATTGGCATAAAAGATTCGGACTTGTTAAAAGATGAGTTCGATAAATGCCAACCAAAATATTACGAAGACTTTCCTGCAGAACCACTGACATTTAGATTCCCAGTGCCTATTTAATAGATACTAACATACCTATTGTCTCTACAATTCTATATACAGTGTGTAAAAAGAGCAGTCACTATACCTTTGAGATACGATTATTAAATTAATTATTAAAATATTAAATTTCCTTTATTTCAACCATCAACATAGGTCATATAAATTACAATTACATTAAAACTACATTATTACATAAATTATTTTTAACTTAACTAACAAATATTCAGGTGGATCTGAGCATGTGAATCATTGAGAAATGGTTCACATACTCAAAATCAAACCTGTTTGATAGCACTTTTAGGATAGTGTTGTCGCTGCGGGCTGCCCCTCACTCTGCTGCCTAGAGATGTGCTCCGCTTCCGCATGGTCGCATAGAAGCAGTCCACGCGGGCGGCGGCGAACATCCCCGACGCGCTGCAGCGCGTTTACATTATATATTGTACCTTTCCTTATTTTGGAAATGCTTTTTTTTATATTTTTATGTCAAAAAATTTTAAATTTTAAATTTTTACCATTTCTTTATTTTGTCGCAAAAATGAGATATTTTTTTGAAATTTTTGTAAAAAAAAATACATTTCTAGAATGAGAAAAGGAAGTATAATCATATCCCAAAGTTATAGTGACTGCTCTTTTTACACCCGTTATACTAGATATTGTTGATGTGGTGTTTTCTAAATTAAACGATTTCAAAAGATAAGGAAGTTTTATTTTATTAAAATTGTCGTATATACTCCGTTCCCAATAAATGTGATGTTAAATAAACGAATCTTAGGGCGTGTATCACCAAGCAATTTTAAAGTCTTCCTTAAATATCATGCTGTTTCTCTTGTAATTCCTATCAATGAATGAGAAGGCATGGTAATTTAACAAGCCGTTATCACTAACATGCGTTGGTGAAATCGGGCCTGAGGCCGTGTTTCACCAACCAATGTCAATGTTAACGCCATGTTAAAATACCATGCTATCTTATTCATTGACAGGAAATACGAGAGGGATAACATGATATTTAACATGGCGTTAACTTTAACATTGCTTGGTGAAACACGGTGTTAGTATGGGCGACTGTAATGGTTTCCAAATCAATGTCACAAAATCAACGCGCAATTAAGAAATTTTTCGACTTACTTAAAATAAACAAAAAGGTGCTGCAAAATGACGAGAGAAATATTGTGGAAGAAAAATTTAATTAAACTAAACGTAATATACCTAATGCTATTACTATATCGACGGTCCATACGTATATAAAGTCAAGTCCAAAATCGCAATTTTTTTTTATTAAACCATATAAATCCATTTATTGAGACGCATATTTCTACATAATTATTATTTTTCTATCACAAGTAGTTGAATGGATAATAAAGATGTAAATGAAGACAAGTTAAGAATTTTATAGATTTTACTGTGGTAGATGCGGACATGTATGAATTACCATCTTTTACCGAGTTTGAAATTGCGCACCATTTCGCGTAAAACACAGACATGTCCACATACTTGTTGTTATTTAGTTATAATATTTCCTTAAAAGAGAGTAAATTTTTTTTGCAGATTAACCAGACGTGCAATTTAAATACGATTTATTTGAAGAAAATTATCGTAAACTAAATTGTATCTAACTTTAATAAAAAGATACGTGTATTCATTAACATACTCCACCGATGTGTCATTTGCTATAATAGGTATTTTGTCTGCATTTGTCATTAATTTGGTTTTTTAGGTATTCATAGACAGGCCAACCTTCCCACTCTCGTACACTAATGCCAATTACTAACTCCCAAAAGTTTTATTAATTATGTAAATATTAAACCCTAGTTAAAACGTACGGCTGTGATTTGCGATGATTAATATAATTAATTATTATAAGAGTTCAGACTGAAAACATTAGTAGTGTTACTTTATTTTTTATATTTAGAACTATTTGTATATTTTTTTCCTTTAGTGAAAATGGAATTATTACTTTTATTATATTACTAATATTTACTATATAAACATAAACCTACAAATAAAAGTGATTCTGTTTAAATTTACAATGTTAATTAAAAAAATATATACAAAAATGTGTAGACTTTTTACGATTAAACAGTTTAATATAGCTAATAATCAAGTTTTATTAGTATTTTACATTATGGACCTATAGTTATTAATAACATATCCTTTTATTCGTTGCATTATAACATATAAAAAACGACCTATATTAACAGCGTATAAAAAGATATGTCCATGTTTTTCGGTTTTTTTTATGGAGAGCCAGAATTTCTATTAATTATATTTTATAAATTTATAAATTATGACAATACTAATCATTTTTATAGTGCAGAATGAATTTAGGGCTTAATATAATGTTTTTATTGTTTGAAAATAAAAACGGACATGTATGACTTAAACGTTAAGGGCAGCGTTAAATAGTCAGCGTAAAAACGGTCATCTTGCAATTTTGACGAAAATATTGTAAATGTTTCAATTTGTGTTACATATTTAAAAACAGCCTAAATTAAGCTTTACAGATCAACAAAAAATATTGTGTTTATGTTTTATGATAATTCTACAGAAGAGTTTGAATCTTTAAAACGCTCTCCTGGAGACCACTACTTTTGACATGTCGCTTTATACGTAGGGACCGTCGATATATTGTATATAATAATGAATTTTAGAAATAGGTATACTTAACCCTCGGCGTACAAGGTGAAAAATACTCCTCACCTGTACAACGCGGGGTTAAAATAACCCCACCATGATTTTCTTTTATTTTAGTGTTTTAATGAAATTCATTAAGCTAATTTAAGTTTTTAAGAGTATTTTATATGTGATGCCAATAAATAATATAGAAAAACATACAAAAATATACATTTATTAAAAAAAAAAACACACAGTTGGAAATCATTACCATTAAATTAACATTTTTCTAACTAGCTTCAAATAAAGCCATTAAATAAAAAAACTAACAAAAACGTAATTATTTTTGTTTTTAGTTAAATAAACATAAAATTATATGTAATTATAAGAATCACAATAGGTTAAAAGATTGAGATTATTTGTTACCTAAAATAACTCAATTTTAGAGGTTTATATACCACTTTATTCTGCCATCTTTACCATAAAAAAAATTTCTGATGTCGATGGTGTATCTTCTGCTGTAGCTTCATTGTTCAACTAATTATCTTCCAAGTCACTATCAACTTCAGAACCTTCGCTGAGGTGGTCAGTTTCGTTCTCGCTACTAGGGTGGAATATTATGTCATTATCCGACACACATTCCTACAATAACGCCGCCGAAATTAGATCTCCATTCATTTTATTATGGTTATTGAATATCTGTAGCTACTATAAACACAATTTTTTATAATTAAAACACATATTCCATCTAAAAATAATTTGAAACTGAAACAAGGTATACTTACTATTTAGCGACGTCCCGTACAACGTGGGGTTAAAAATGCCCAGGAGCCGCTTGATGTGCGTGCACACACGACCATGGCGCGCGGGGTATAAATCTAGCGCTATGAATCGACGCGGGAGGTCTTAAGTTTCAGCTACTGAGAAAATCGAATCGTTTTGTTGCATTTTTATATTAAATAAATGTATTTTAAAAATGTTGGGGTTAAAATAATCCCACGTCGTACGCCGAAGGTTTCATTATCGAATTTAATTTTTTTTTATATATTTAGATCACAATTTCACTGAACGGAGTAAAGTTATTTACAACTAGTGTATTCAATTACTTATTGACAATTTGTATATTTACAAGAAGTACGTAAGTATTGAAGAATTTGAAGACACTGCATAGTGCATACCTACAGTACAGTTGTACCACCGCAGACATGGAAATATGTAATGATAAGAAGAGACAGATATTACAAAATGAAAAGTACTGGATAAATAAAGAATTGTATAATGTATGGTAATTAAAGCAATTAGCTTAAATTTAATAAAGTACCAACAGTTTATAAATCATTAAAACATTTTATTAACACAAAATTTTACGAGCGTTTGTGGTCTGGTGATAACTACGTAATACCACTAGTCTGCAGGTTCGATTCCCGTTTATAGCGTGTACCAATGATACCTATTAATAAAGTTAATATAGAGACGCTCAATCTTTTACATCAGGACCTACCTGATGAGGCTAAGTATTTAGGGAAATTACAAACTGGAACCCCAGGAGCAACGTTGATAAAGTGCCTACCTATCTATATCTATACTTATAATAAAACTGTAGAGAGGTCAATTCTGTACATTGAATATTTTTTCAAAATACATATTGGAGGATGATTGGTGATCGATACTGATGCCAAAAATGCAATTGGTAAAATTTTTGTCTGTCTGTCTGTCTGTCTGTATGTGCACGCATGGAACAAAAACTACTGAAGGGATTTTAACCAAACTTGGTACGATTGTAGCCCATATTCCTGGGCAGGTTATAGGCTATATAACATAACGCTACGATACATAGGAGCCGAGCAGTGACGATAAATTTGAAGCAAGTCGGATGAATTTCACGCGCGCGGCCTGCTGGCGGACGTTTTGTGCGGGGGGCGCGGAGGGATCGCTGACGCGAAGCAATAGAACGTTAAAGTAGATTAGAACATGAAATAAGTACCTAACAGGATTTTTTTTCTGGGAAGACAAGTGTTTCCACAGTGTCATAATAATATAAAAAATGTATTTTTGAACTTGCTTCACAAATTGAAATAAATTATCATTTATTGTATAAAATCAACTTAATTAACTGTATTATTAAAAGAAAGCCTTTCGCGATAAACTAAAAAACGGGCAATTAAGTGGTTTTTGGAAAGCCATCACGGTATTAATCCTTATCATTTTTTATACGTTAGTTGGCTTAAGCATTCCATGAAGACTATATTTGCCCTTTATACCATGCAAATATAATGAATAGTTTAGGTTTAGTCCCTGGTTTACTAACTGTCAGCTTAAAAGAAAGTTTGTAGTTATAGGCAATAGGCTACGTTCCGGTCATGTTCCTCTCGGCAAGTTTAGACACCTCGTTGGAATCAGTGCCAGCCCTAACTGTGATGAGTGCGGCACTGTAGAGGATGTCCACCACTTGCTGGTGGAATGTTCCCGGACCAAGTTGCTTAGAGAGGCTCTGATGAGGGCTTTCAATTTAAATTTATTAGATGTATGATTATTTCAAACTTTACTGTCGGAGCCTTCATCAGAACCTGCAATTATAATATATAAATATATAAGTAATATAATATAAGTAAGTATGTACTACATGGTATGAATTAAGTTAATGTATAAGTATATTTAGTTTGTAAGGATATAATGGGACTGACATAGTAAATTAGCACTAAAAGTCCCTAATTAAAAATTGAATAAAAAAAAAAAAAACATGAAATAAGTACCTAACTAATAGGATTTTTTTTTGGGAAGACGAGTGTTTCCTCAGTGTCATAGTAATATAAAAATTGGATTTTTGAACTTGCTTCACAAATTGAAATAAATTATCATTTACTGTAAAAATCAACTTAATTACCTAACTGTATTATTAAAAGAATGCCTTTAGCGATAAACTAAAAAACGGGCAATTAAGCGGTTTTTGGAAATCTATTTATACCATCACGGTATTAATCCTTATCATTTTTAATACGTTAGTTGGCTTAAGCATTCCATGAAGACTATATTTGCCCCTTTATACCATGCAATTTTTTTCATTGAATTTTTGTCTGTTTGTCGGTGCATTTGGGCACGCTAATCTCAGAAACGGCTTATCCGATTTAGATGTGGTTCAATCATATTATAATGTAGTAATCTTGACTTAACATTTATTTCATCACAATCGGTTCAAAAAACTTATGACAATTTAAAAAAATGCTGGACGTTTGTATAACCATTAAAATTTAATCATTTTTTATTTTATATTTTCTTTAAAACTAAAGGGGATTGTCCACTTTGTATAGACACTTTGGCCATTCGTGGACAATTAATTAAGCTAATAAAATGATATAAATTAAATACTTCATATCAGTAAAAAGGAGAATACAAGCCTAGTTTTGTGTCAGACTTTATATTTAGTTAGGTTTTTATGTGTTATTGAAAAATGTAAACAATCAAATAAAACAACATACTTTGCATGAATATTTTATTATTCTGCTTCATAGGTTAGTAGTACATGATCAAGAAACTGGGCAGGTGGATTAATATGCTCTTGATACCTTGCCCAGCCTATAAACTCAGACACTGGCGACTCACTAAGAAGCCATTAACAAAAAAAAAGAAGAAGAAGAACCATAAAATGGTCGTATTATGAGCGCAGCAACCTACTGTTATTATTCCAATTATTATAATACATAACCTTTTATTATATATGTGCCGTAAAGGTCCCACTATGCAATTGCAATAATAATATTTTATTTCCTATCTCCTTCCATTGTAAAAAGCCAAGTAGCAATAATATCTCACACGAAAATAACATTCACGAAAACAAAGCGAATGACGTTGCATATTTTGACATATCGTATTTGCATTGCCATAATATAAAAAAGTTATTGCTTTTATACGTCACTGAAGATTTAATATTAAAGAAACTATTTAAATAAATTCCATTTTAACAACAGTAAACTACTTGCGAATTTTTAAAGTCTATTAGAACATTCAAAAACATAAAAATAGCATAAAACAGAGGCATGACTTTAATATTAATATCAATTTGTTGATTTCTCGGCGCTTGACAATGGTAACACTGGAACCATTTGCCGACTTCCGAACATGGAATTCAAACTAGAAACTATAAATAATTGTGTTTTTTGTTGTGTTTATTTACACAATTTGTTTTTCAAATAAAATTAACAATAAATAAATAAAAAATATCCATTAAGTTAGTTTTTTTATAACGTCGTGTTCACGGATGGCCAGAAATGGACAATGCCCTTTCATTTATTTATATTATTATTATTATACTTAGGGTAGGTCAGATTCGCTCGTGCCGCATACTCCCGAATAAATTGACGTTTGTTTATTTCTAACGGTTTTCTTTATCCTAATTAGTTCCAAAGTAATCTACCAAATAAAACACCAAAAACTGTTGAGATCGAATTGATTCGATTCTCGGTTATGTCGAGGGTAAGCCGGATCCTCGGCGGGGCGTGCCACTGCGCCCATGTCTAACCGAGAGTTTCGTTTTAAACACTTTAGTAATTGCAATATAAGTTTCAATTTAATACCTCAAAACATTAATGACAAAAACGGTAGTAAGTTCAAAAAATTGAAAATATTTTTATGGTTTCGCAATTTATCATACGAGTATGTTGGCACTATTAAGACGTTGCTTCATATCAAATTTAAAGATTCTGAGTTCCCGGGAAGTAACCTTTAGGTTTTGGATCCCTTTGGAGTGTCGAAAATTACGAAAATTAGCGACATAAACGGCTGAATCTTTGGGTAGATGTGGCTAAGAAGTCTGTTTTTTTTACAGCCAGAAGGGACAGAAGATCCTGAGTATTTAATATGATTTTTAGCTTGATACCTACATGTGTTAAAGTTTTGACACCCAGACAGACGGACATCGAAGTTTTTTACTAAATTTACGTGAAAAATTGGCTGGGTCTATACGGTGCATTCGAATAATATTATCCTAACTTCGAATACCTTTGCTGATTTCTACATATTGTTTGAAGACCTACTTCTTTTGTCGAGCTCCGAAAGGATGGTACTATATTATTATTATACCCTGCATACCAAGAGTCTTGCCGGGTACGTGACTTGCTGGATCAGGATCAACACTGGGATACACTGGGAAGTAACTATTTAATTAGCGAAAGTTGTCAGCGGTTGCGCTAATAAACTAAAAATATATTTAAAAATACTAAAGTGCCCTAAATCACTTTTCCACGCGTACGAAGTCGCGGGCACAGCTAGTCTAACATAAATCAGAAACTTATATTAAATTAATTAGTTGATAGACATAAAAATCCAAATACTAAAAATCTTATGTGTACGTAAATCTACCTAATAATTTATTGTATTTACACGAACCATTAACTTGCGTGTAAAACTGATTTAGTTGCGTATAAAATCAAATAATTACTACAAATATAAAATAGAAGTAACATGATCGAAGTATCTGGCAAAATGTTCCGATCTTTGGGCTTCATTATGGTTGTGTCAGTAGCTTTAGTGAAACCTGAAAAATGTCCCAAAGTAAATCCTGTGTCTAATTTTAATCTAACTGGTGTAAGTATACTCGATTCAGAATTATTAGAACAAGTAAAGTTAAAGAAGATGTTTCTTTAAAAGATGGATATCCGATTATTAAACAAATTAAATATGCAAATAGAGTGCACGGAATATCTCGGTGAAAGCCTTAAAGT
The DNA here is from genome assembly GCA_905187575.2 of Celastrina argiolus. Taxonomy (NCBI): domain Eukaryota; kingdom Metazoa; phylum Arthropoda; class Insecta; order Lepidoptera; family Lycaenidae; genus Celastrina; species Celastrina argiolus. The sequence goes on along the minus strand of LR994580.1, from coordinate 20,201,360 downwards.
GAACAGAAAATCCAATCCGAATAATATACATATAGTAGAGTATACTGTGAAAGTACCAGCGCTGAAAGACTTGCTTTTGACTTTCATGTTTATATTAAAAATGCCCCAACATCATAAATTTTCCCAAACAATAATTATAAAAAAAGTATTTATTTCAGTGCTGGTATTTTCTTTCTCTATAAACGGGACCCATCACCCTAAAGCATTATCACTCATTAATATCTATATTGCATTTGCGTTTTCACCCAGGCATTCGACGAGCCCTATTTACCAGTTGTTAAATAATTCAAAGTATTGATATTGTATATTTATTTTAGGTAACTGGAACATGGTATGAAGTTGCTAGATATAAAGAAGATACAATTGAAAAGACAGCAAATGGAACGAATATAACATCTACGTTAGTTAATGATGGTTTAGCTTACTCGATGACTTCTTTTGTTGGTGATAAGTTACATACGATAAACGGCACAATCATCACTACGCCTGATGCTAAAGGCAAAGGAATCATAATGTATACAATGGAAACAGAAGGTAAAAAATAATATTTTTTATACAGCGTGTAAAACGAGCAGTCACTATAACTTTGAGATATGATTATACTACTTTTCCTCATTTCGGAAATTTTTTTTTGGTCAAAATATACTAAAAAATATTTTTTTTTCTTACTTTTCTGTCGCAAAAATAATAATAAAGACAATTTTTTTTTAAATTTTTGTAAAATAAAATACATTTCCGAAATTAAAGAAAGGTAGTATAATCGTATATCAAAGTTATAGTGACTGCTCTTTTTACACCCGTTATTAGAACTAGCTGTGCCCGTGACTTCGTTCGCGTGGTTGTCGGAAACACTATCGCGATCATCTTTTGCTTGCTCAAGTTCGTTTTTGTTATTGTGAGTATTAAAAGGGAATAATTATTTCAGACATATTTTTTAGTAACTTAAATCGTTTCTGCAGCGCACGCAACGGAAGACCTCAAATGGGAATAATTTTTTGCAACATTTCTCCGGTCGCTTCGCTCCTATTGGTCGCAGCGTAATATTATAATATAGCCTAAAGCCTTCCTCTATAAATAAACTATCCAACATTTTTTTCAAATTGGATCAGTGGTTCCTGAGATTAGCGCGTTTCAGCAAACAAACAAACTCTTCCGCTTTATTATGTTAGTATAGATAAACAATGGTCAGTTAGAAATCCTCTCTTGATAGAATGATGATAGAATCGGCCCGCGAAGTGGCCTGGGGCCTTACTCTTCAAAGTGATTCGGTTTTGATACAGATTCGATCGTGCCGCGTACTGCTGAATAAATTGACTTTGTTTATTTTGATTCTCAGTCGATTGATATGGTCGGGAGCACAAAAAGTTACGATCTTACGATTTTTTTTATCCTGTTCAGTTTAAAAGTAATCCACCAAATAAAATACCAAAAACCGTTGAGATAGAACTGATTCGGTTCTCGATTGTGTCGGGAGTAGGCCTACTGTTTCTCGCATTGAAATCGCATTGGAATCGCATTTGAACAACTAAAAATGTTGTTTTCAAGTTTAGTTATATCAACAGCTGATCCCCTGATTGTCTGATAAGAAAGTAAAGCCATGCGTTTTCTCATCGGCCGGGATAGGTAACCGTCCCACTGGTTTGTGAGAGTAAATGAAAGAGAGTGTCCTTGTGTATTGCGCACACACTTGGGTACTATAAATGGTAGTACGATTTCGACGAAACCGGCCACCAACACCGAAATCGATGTTAGCTTAGCTTATTATCTTAATATATATATTTCTTGTGTGCGTGTGTATGTGACTGAACTCCTCCTAAACGACTGGACCAATTTTGATCAAATTTTTTGTGTGTGTTCGTGGAGATTCGAGAATGGTTTAGATTTACAATTGGAACCGATAGGTGGCGCTGCAGTCAGTATGTCAAGCAATTAATTAATAAGGCAATACGAAGTTTGCCGGGACAGCTAGTATTATTATATAATTTGCTTTTCTTTACTAGAACCGATAATCAACGCAGCTGTTATTGTATTCCCAATTCTAGGTAAATCAAAAATTATCTAATTATGATATTTTAATCAGTTGATTTTTTATTATAGATGGGACACATTTGCCAAATATTTATGTATACATATTGGAAATAGATTACAACAAATACCTTATATTATATGACTGCATCCACGACGAGAAAATGAATAAAATTACTGGTAAGTATATAAATAGAATTTTATTTTTACGTAACATATGCTTAACCTCAAAGATTACCATTAGTAGTAGTGTTATTAAAGATCCAATCAGCTAGATTTAATCATATAAAAAATTATTTAATTTACTTTCATTAAATTGCCACTTTGTTTCAAACCATCTTTGCGCTAGCGTCTAGCTAGGCTTCTATATCGGTCCAATGTAATTCACGACTAAGGACGTGTGTCACCAAGCAATGTTAAAGTTAATCCTTCGTTAAATATCATGTTGTTCCTCACGTAATTCCTATCAATGAATGAGCTCAAGAGAGATCAAGCCGTTAACACTAACATGCGTTGGTGAAATCGGGGCCTACTGAGCCTACTGAGTCCCTATTGTCACGCGTCGAATTAAGATTCAAACGTCAGTCTCTCCCGTTCGTGTACGCAATATTTAACGCGCGCAAACGGCATAGACTAACATTCGAAACTACTAGAATCGGGGCCCTGGTCATCTATCTATAATATAAAAATGGAATGTGTTGGTAAGCGCATTACTCAACACTCAACAACTCCTGGATGAATTTGGCCGATTCTTTTTTTGTTGTATTTGTTATGGCCAGGATTAGGTTTTTATGAAAAAAAATAAAAAAAAAAATAAGCAGAAAATTATAAAATTTCCCGTTGCGGGGTCCGGTCATGTGGATTCCGCGTTGCGGGTTCCGGGATCCAATTTCCGGGTTTGCGTTCCGGGTTTTTGTTTTTTTTTAATTGAGTTTTATCACACTCTGTTTATATGCTTAACGAATTGGGCATGTGTCAGCTAGTTAAACAATAATTAATTAAATTAAAGTTTTTGTTATATTTTCCAGAGTTAGTATGGATATCGGTGAGAAACCCGCACGTACATAAGGACATTGAAGATGCAATCAACGCTTTTGTCAACGCGAACCATCTCATCAACTTGGACAAACTTATTTGGGAGAGACCATCTGACCACAAATATGCATAAATGTGTAGACTCTAGGTCTTCTGTTCTAATTCCTATCAATATTTAACTTTCGAAAGATACCAGTGTGGAAAGCTGTAGGCCTAGCAAAAGTAACATTATTGAATGTCGCTTGTTTGGCGCTGTCATGCTTTTCATTCCATTATCATTCGATAACGTTTCTTTTACGGAACTTACGGAGCTTGGTCTACAGAAACAATTGACAAAAATGTAACGTTATCGAAAGACAATTGTATGAAAGTTATCAGCATCTGTACATTTGTCATTCAATAATTTTACAAATACGCAGTTTTCAATTGATTCTGCTTGGTCAACTGTACTAGTATGTATTTAAAATATACACGTATCAGATTGTAAGAAATCTAATAAGCTACTTATGCATTGTTATATTTAAGCTATTTTTCCATAAACACACAATTAGATACATTAATTAATCGTCATTACATCTACGATAGCCACTGCTGAACATAAGCCTGGACATAAGATTAATTATTAGGTAACACCAATCAAAAATGTATAAAACATAACAATAAACTTTATTTAATAATAAAACACATTTAGATTTTTGTTTAGTAAAATATTTCATGGTAAGTAAAGGAAATCTTTTGATTTCATGTAAATATGTTATTGTTATCCATCAGAATTACTAATATGGAATTATATAGTTTATAACATAAAAATGTGTATGTAAACACATTAAATCTAACATTAAAATTTTATATTAAGATACTACCTAACAGCGGCGGGGCCTACGCCTACGCCCGAGGCCTTTGCAGGGGCCTCGCGTCTTGCGTCAAGCAATGGAAAAAGGTCCATACATTTAGAACAAAGGGCCTCGCAAAGACCTGCCGCCCGGAGAATCGCAATGGATAAGCCGCCATGCTACCTAATATACCTAATACTTTTTTTTCCCCTTCTAATACAGCCTTCTGAACAGGGCCATAGCAGCAGCTGAACTTATAAGTAGAGTCGCAGAGTTTGGGCTGTAGCTCTTGTTGATGACGCAGGAGTCCTCGGTGTTGTTGAAGAACATGAAACTGGTGTTCTGTAGATTGTAACTAATTAGCGCTTGGTCCAATTTGATTGCGTCGCTCTTTTTTAGATGCGGTGACCTTGTTAGCTTCCATAGCTCATCTGAAATTAGGAAGACAAATCATTAGTCCACAGTATACATTAAATCGAATCAGTTCGATCTCAGCGGCTTTTGGTATTTTATTTGGTGGATAACTTTGAAACTAACAAGGATAAAGAAAATCGTTAGATCGTAACTTTTTTTACTTCCGACCAAATCAATCGGCTGAGAATTAAAAATTAACAATCGTTAATTTGTTGGCATGTTTAAATCTGTATCAAAATCGAATTAGTTTGGAGAGTAAGGCCCAAGTTTACGTCGAGCGTTACATTTGTATGATAGCAAAACGAAATGCCGTTATAACTTTGATGTCAGCGATAGCTTTATGCGAAATAATATAGTTATAGCGAGTGATAAAAATTTACTGGAGCAATTGTCGACGTTTTATCCAAAAAATAGTAAATACTTTGGACAAAAACTAAATTGATGTTATTGCAAAAACCTTTTGCAATATTGCCCCCGGTGTAGATGGCCAGTATTCTTTTAATTGTCACCACATTGACGTATCGAGGAGAACGACAATCTTAACCAGAGGAAAACCAGCCTCATTTATGGCATTTTTTTATTTAGACTTTCATTCAACTAGTTTGTAGCTAGTAGATTTACCGCTCCAAAAAGAAAAAAAATGGACTTGGTTGGCATATAGCTACTAAGACTACGGGTAACTCTTTTAGCATTGCTACTTCCACAGAGAACCCAGTCCCAGACTAAGTTTCTCTTCAACCAATCAAATTCAAAAAAGTTTTATCATTGTAGCGGAATCATAATGGCTACCAACTTTTCAAATCAGCGTAAAATCAGCGTACATAGGGCAGTAAATTAAAAAATATTTTTTGCAATATTTAAAATTACTATTTCTGTAACATGGTATCATTAACAAATTTCAGCTACTACTTTGCGCAACACGTATCTGTAATCTTACAACTCTTGGTATTATTTTCTCAAGTAAATGACCATCTCAATGCCGAAAGTCAAATGAGTACAAAAGTATTTCAATGTCATGATCTTTCCGCGTGACCGAGGAAGATCACTGAAGCGACAAATTAGTGCAGGCACATGATTTGTCAAAGAAATGGTTTATCTTTTCCGCTTTTAAACTGGACATACTAAATTAACAAAAAAAACTTTGGCTTGGCAAATTTGTACAACACTTAACTACCACACACCTCTACAACCAATATTTTTACCTGCTTTATAGTTTCATTAAAATTAACATTCCTATATAGCACTAGCGCCAGTCTTAAAGCTAAAAACTGCAAGTCCGTGACATTACGCCAAGCAGCGTCAGAGACAGTCTGTATTCTTATACAGCTCCTACTCATCCCTCTTGGGCTCGTGGCTTTTATTGAAATTCAGTATTGGATCCAGTTAATCTATACTTTAATATATTATAAAGCGGAAGAGTTTGTTTGTTTAAACGCGCTAATCTCAGGAACTACTGGTCAGATTTGAAAAATTTTTTTCTTGTTGGATAGTCCATTTATAGAGGAAGGCTTTAGGCTATATAACATTACGCTGCGACCAATTGGTGCGAAGCGTCAGTGAGAAATGTTGCAAAAACGGGGAAAATTATTCACATTTGGGGACTTTCGTTGCGTGCGCTTCATAAACGGTTTAAGTCACTCAAAACCGACGCGAACGAAGTCGCGAGCACAGCTAGTTTGCCAATATACCCCAGAGTTAACTTATGTTTCTACTATCTCTGGGTTTATTATTTGACCTAGACTGGCGCAAGGGTAGCTAAATTGAGAATCATGTAATACTTACATGTACTGCTGTTAGCGGTTGGATCGTCGTAGCATGCGAATATGACAGCATAGTGTTCATAATTTATGCCTAATATAGAATACGTTTCTGTTTTTTTATCTGCAAGAGTATAAATTACAAAATTAATTATAGTAGTAATAAAAACAGTTACACAAAATGAATCAAAAATTTATTACAAATATTTAAAAAACCAAAACATAATAAAAACATGTAGACGTACTAAGTAGAATTAATTTTATGTTTTTAATAATTGACTTGGCAATAATCCCTAGAGTTAAGCGGAAGAGTTTGTTTGTTTAAACGAGCTAATCTCAGGAACTACTAGTCCGATTTGAAAAATTATATTGTTGCTAGATAGTTCATTTATAGAGGAAGACTTTAGGCTACATAGTATTACGATGCGACTAATAGGAGCGAAGCGTCAGTGAAAATGTTGCAAAAACGGGGAAAATTATTCACATTTGGGGACTTTCGTTGCGTGCGCTGCATTTAAGCCACTCAAAAACCACGCGAACGAAGTTACCTGCTGCTTCATCAGTGAGCTCTGAATATTCAACTACCTTGTAGTAACCGTTCACTCTGCACACCATACCTACGGGCTCACACGGAGAAGACTTTTGTACAACTTTGGCAGCACTATCAGCGTTTTTGCTTTTACAGTAACTAATAAATACAGGATCTGATCTGATCTCATACTTTAATAAGAATATTGTCTACGGAATGTGCATGAAGGTGTTCCACACCTCGCTTCGCGAAATGGTCTAAAATACCTTGACTCTTCAAAGCTCTATATATTCCTCCATTACCTGTATAAGTAACAAGCAGAACATCGTTATTGCTCTTAGCATCAACAGCAAGGGAGACGGATCCATTGTAGAAGCTGGAGGTGTTGTTGGTGATCCAGTGGATGGAGATATCGGTGGTGTTGTTGCTCTTGTGGCTGAACATCACCATCGCGCAGTCCCCGGCGATGTTCATGTCAGACGCGACGGCTGCTAAGTACCATTTTCCATCTAACTGCAATTTTATCAGCCTAAGTCCCGATTTCACCAATGTTAGAGTTAATTGCATGTTAAAATACCATGCCTTCTCATTCATTGATAGGAATTACTCTCGTAACGTGATATTGAAGGAACATCATATTTAACGAAGGATTAACTTTAGCATTGGTTGGTGAAACACGCCCTTCGCATTATTAGTTAGCCTTGAAAGCATATTTAGAGGCTGCATCAATTCTGATTAATTTGAGCATATAACGTGCTAAGCTCAGATAAAAGAATTTAGAGACAGACCGAACATTTAAGGAAATCAACAAAAATTAATATAAAAACTAAATACAATTTTATAATGAAACACGAAGAATCCTGAAAGACATTAAGGACTTAGATTTACTCTATTCTATTTCTACTTTGAATGTGTTAACTTCTTTCGGGACTGGTTTTTTTATGAAATTATAATCGGCTTTGTAATTGTTATATTTCACTCAGATGTTCAGTGCTTTCTATTGCTCATTAATATATCTCATATTATTAACCATTTTTTTTGATAAAGCGCATTGAACATCTGAGTGTAGTTTTAACTGTATCTAGATGTTGTTTTTTTAAATGAGGTTATAGAACCTTTTTCAGTGAAGTATAAATTTTGGGTATAACAAGGTTATGCCCAAAATTTATACTTGATTCTGATAGTATATATTATTTGTAGTTGCTAAAGATGCAATCAAATTTTCAAATTCACTTACTTCTTTCAAATCGATTTCCATAGGAGCAATTTCTGGACATTGCATATTTTGTACCACACCTTGCACTTGGTATTCTAAAAGAAACAGAATGACAACTGTCCCCAACATCATGGCATCGATCGACTAAACCTTCGCAAGATGGATCAGAGCTTAAATAAGGTTTTTTCTAATTAACTAACTGGTTCAACTCCGTGAAGAAGTAATTGTTCTTTTAAGGTCGTATCAGATAAAGGAATTACTGATGGATAAATCGCAGTTTTTCTTTCCACCCAAACAAAAGAATTTACTGTAGGTACAAATTCAGTCTTTTCATCCGTTATTGGATGATGTTTATAGTATTCTCCCAGCAAGTCTTACGAAATTTTTATTCAGAATGAATTAAAAGAAAAAGATTTCTGAACGTCGTTTCTATAATATGATGCCTAACACCGGTTCGGGAACTAGCCTGGCGAGAAGACCCGGCATAAGAAATTCGCATGGGGCGACCACAAATATGAAAAATTTCTTAAAATTTAAAATGCTGTGTATTGGAAAGGTGGTTTTAAATGGCGGCATTTTACCGTCCGGTTGGCTGAATTCCTCAGGACTAAGTCAACTACGGTTTGATTATTTCCATAACCGTTTAGAGCGTCTGTATAAACTATTTTAGATTTGATAAAAAAATGCCACCACACCACGTCCACGGATGCTCATACTAGTGGTACTGTTGTCTTTTCCCAACATGTCAGACAACAACAGAAAATATGCTTTTTAGATTTTTTTCTCATAATTAGAAGAAATTAATAATACATCTGGTTAAGTATTAATGTCTTTTCTTGTTTCTATTCTTATTCTATTCTTGTTTCATTATACGCGACTAAAAATAATTTTCAAACCCACACCGCAATTGTATAAATTATTAATGCCAAAGGAAATGACATTGTGAACAAATAAATTAAATATTTAATATTATAATTTTAATTGATATTTTTTTCATAATTAAAATAACCATTAATATTTAAAAGTCCCATAACATTAGCATAAAACTTACGCAAACACACGTTTATGTATATTGTGATTTGTGTATAAATATTATTTTTTATATGTAAAAAAAAACAAAATTACAATTTTTGTTGCTCTCAGTCGACTTTTATTAGGGTTTTTAAAACAGCACTTAACCCTTTTGCTCAGCCCAGCATCTTAACTAGCCCTTATTTATAGCTTTCATGATTTAAGCTATTTTTGCCTACTTTTTAAAAACCTATATTCTGATTTGCAATAATGTATTTTATATCAACAAGGTACATAATTCATGCTAATAAAAAACGCCTGAGTAGTTCCTATAGTGTAGGCAAGGGCATTACGCATCTCCCAGGGTCCCCTACGGGTATGTGGAACTCCTGAGTCGCTACGGCCGGTTTACCCACTAAAATCACTTGCGAATTGCCATCAGCCGTTACTGGGTGGAGTACCCTTTCAAAATACAGGCTACGCCCCCAACCAGCCGTTCTACCTCATAAGGGACTGGACTTCCATCACAATAAGAGAGCACTCGGCAAACAGATGCGCTTTGCTCGGCGCCGAGACTGACAAAGCCGGGAAGGTTACCCATCCTTCTTCAGGAGCCCCGTACAAGATGTGAGATGGTAAGGCCTCTATGCTATATCGCCACAACCCGTCCTGCGCCAGCGAAGCAGAACAGAGGATGGGTCTCTTCTTCGAAATGAGGCTCGTTCTTGGAAATGAGGCCTTGGGAAGGAATACGTCAATTCGCAGAAGGAGACCGCCTCCTGCAGGCCTAGGTGCCTACTGTATAGCCGCAGGTGTAGCTACTGATGCAGAATATGGTCTTTATTCACTGTTCATAGGCTGACTGGGATCTTAATAATTATTATGATTCAGATTTCGAAAGTCCGGAGAAATTCAGTGAGAATAGCACCCTGAATTAATATAATATATGTAGTTGAAAATTGAATAAACTATTGATTTGTGCAATTAAACATCCAAATTCATATCGACATACGTGTGTTCGTTGGGATACCAACTTAAACGCATTTTCTCGGTGGAAAAAATTGTAGATATTAGCGTACAGTAATAAAAAGGATATGGTATTGATTTACAATATTTTGTAACGTAACGAAACTAACGTGTAATATTACGTAATGGATTGAGAATCTTTAGATTATACCTATAGCTAATTAGAGACATAAAACAATATTAAAATTCAACGTTTATTTTTGAAACGAATAATTTTCGTAAAAAAATAAAAATTATTAAGTAAGCAATAGCAGTGTATATAATTGGTTTACGCCGAAATAATAATTTATTGTCACCGTACGAGCTGTGTCTACGAATCTTTTGATTAAATTTATTTTTGTCATTAAAGTTTTAATATTTATTATATGTTAGAAATGAATTTTGTAAGGAATTGTCTCTTCACATTGTGTATTGCATCACTTGGATTAGCAGATCCAAAATGTCCAGAACTTAAGCCTGTGACACATTTCAATTTCACTGCTGTAAGTACTATCTCTACATTTTTCACTATATATTTTTCTTTTAATGGTTCTACATATTTCAAAATGTATTTTTTTATTAAAATTATATCCCAGACCGATTTCAAAAGCCGTGGCTGGAATTATTGAAACTAGTTTGTCTACGTAGAAGTAATTTAGAAAGAGCCTAAGTCCCGATTTCTCCAACGCATGTTAGTGATAACGGCTTGTTAAATTACCATGCCTTCTCATTCATTGATAGGAATTACGAGGAACGAGGAAGAGGAACAGCTTGATATTTAAAGAAGGATTAACTTTAACATTGCCTGGTGAAACACGCCCTAAGTCCTGATTTTACCAACGCATGTTAGTGTTATTACACGGCTACGTTATAACGGCTTGTTAAAATACCATGTTTTTTCATTGATTGATAGGAATTACGAGAGGAACGACACGATATTTATCGAAGGATTCACTTTAACATTGCTTGGTTAAACACACCCTAAGTCTGAGCGCAGTAAACAAGAGCACTATCTCTTCTTTTATCGAAACTGGCTAGATACTAGCACATGACCGACTTTTTTACAATTACCGGGGGTCGGACCCCTAAAAAAATTATCTATTTTCTTGTGAAACAAGATAAAGTTTAAAAATTAAAACCGCACTACTAAAACACGCTCTAATAGATTCTTGCAATTATCAGGTGATTGCAAGCAAAGCTGTGAGCAACAGCTAATAATATTTATATTACCCTACACGATATTGCCAAAAAAAAATTTTTTACTTCTTTACTTTATGTCATGACGTCATGTAACTATAACCAGGCGGACGATCAAGGGACCGATAACACCTCATTTGTCTAATTATTATAACTAGTATAGAAGTTGTGGGAACAGATGAGCAGCGGGAACAGGTCAAAATCATATCCTCCCTTTTTAGTTTTTGCTTCACCATAGTCAGTTAATTATTAGGAAATCAGCCTCGCATTGTCCTCTAGCCATAGCTAAGTCGAGCCATTCGAAGTCAAAGCCCTTAACCACGGAGGTAACATACGTCATCAACTGTTATTGTAAAAACTCTAGGGTAGTCAATCAAAAATACAATGCGCTTCAAACAACTTTAATTACCTACTTATAGATGACGACTGGTGTTTGGTACGACTTGGCTCGCTATCAAGAAGCAACTATTGAGAAAGCATCGACTGGAAACAGATACACGTTTAGTACTAGGAACGGCCCTTCGGTATTTTTTAGTGTGGACGAGCTCCTTGATGGAAAACTTAGCAACTTTAACGGTACACTGAAATTAGTTGAAAACGCTGGTGATACTGCTCAACTAATATACGATGTTAATGAAGAAGGTATGATTGATTGTGTAACAAAAATAATAAACCATAAGATTTTTTAATAATTTGAATTACATTTTTTTTTCTTTTAGGAGGAATTTTGGTGTATCTTGACGTATTGGCGATTGAATATGATAATTACCTGATAATGTACTATTGTTTGTTTGACGACAAGACACAGAAGCGCACTGGTGAGAATTTATTTTTATTTAATTAAATATTAAATACCATTTATTTCAGGCTGCATAGGCCCATATTATAAATACCTACAGACTAACATACATACATTTTTTTAAATTTTTTGGATGTACTCGTACCTACGTGGTTTCTCTATTATCAATTTCTTAGTTCGCCATTAATTTGACATGAGCTGTCTGTCGCAGTCATCTAATTGAAATCGCCATTTCATTGAGTGACTAGTGTTTTTATCGAATGACGACATTAAATTGAAAGACTAAAGGATAACTCGTCATGTTGTTTATTGTAACGTCCAACGTCTTGACTGAACGTATTACCTACTTATAGGATATCTATAGTTAGGTGATATTTTTTTCTAATTTGCGCTACTACCGATATTTTATCGATAAATGTAACTTTGAAAATTCTAGTATAAATCTAGTAACATAAATACATCCACTTAGTATAGTTTTGTATGTTTTATCAGCTAAATTAGTAAAACGATGTCGTACAGCATGTTTAAAACTTACCTTTATTGAGTATGTCGTTCGTACTCAGTCAGTTTCACCTTAAATTTTTCTTTAAGAGTAGCCGTCGCGACGTAATAAATCCATGCTTTCACGCTATTTTATAACGAGTATCGCACTTTAATGTAGATTTAATGAAAAAAATATCAACTCAGTGCTATCAGTGCCAGCTGTTTGACGCCATATTTGTTTTGGTGACTACTAGCGCCGCAGTGAGAAAAAATTTCAATCACCTTACTGACAATACAACATTACAGCTAACTAATTGGGCGTTGACTTACGATTGTTCAATCAATGTTCGGCCTAGTCTTTCAATTTAATGTCGTCATTCGATAAAAACGCTAGTCACTCAATGAAATAGCGATTTCAATTAGATGGCTGCGACATGTCTGTTAAGAGACCACTTAAAAGTGTTCTATTAGACTTACATTATTCTACACGGTTATGGCTATTTGTAAACTTTGTAGGCTCGTATTATAGATTTTAATGTGCTGTTTTTGTCCAGACAAAAACAAAAGACAGAGAGATTTCGGATGATGTTGTTCTCGCCTGCTCGGTAATGTACATATACAAATACTTATATGATTACAGTGACTTCTTAGACTATGCAGATCGTTGTCCAAATTTTTGTTTTAATTTGTCTAACAAAGTACCAAATTTTTTCAGACTATGTATGGATTTCCTCAAGAAAAATTGGAGCTGATAAGCAAACTATTGATAAAATAAAGAATTTTATCAACACGTCCGGTTTTATTGATATCAAAAAAATCTTTTGGATTAAAGACGAAGATCATAAGAAAGTATCGGAACTGCTAAAGCAACAGGGTTAAATACAGTAATTAGAGATCATCAGCATACGTACTGAAATAGTGATAAGAAATTATTTTCTTTTATCACTTAATAAGTATTTATATTGTAAGATTTTATTGGTAAAAGTAAACTGAATGTTAATCAATAAATTAAAATATCTTAATGTTTGTTTGTCTTAATCCTTCAAAAGATTACTTTATTTTTCGTGGACGTCAAATAAAAATAGTTGTTAAACATTGATAATGTCATCTATATTGTGGTAATATTTTACGATTCTCTTTTTCTCTTCTTCTTCTGCATCGACTTCAGTAGTATTAACATAATACTGCGCTTGCACATGAGCTGTCCAATAAGAGTCACAGAGTTCTTGATTATGGTATATTGTTTCCAAGTAAACAGCACTCGACGATGTTCTTTTGACCAGAATGTCTTGAGCTTTCGATAATGTCTCCTTGTCCAGTGAGTATGACCGAGAGAGAATCCACGCCGATACTGAAATTAATTGTTTAATATACATATAACAGACCTCTTTATAATATTAGTATAGATGTTATGGACTTCATTATTCGTAGTAGAGTGTTTCGTAGATATAAGGTAGAAGAAAACGAAGGCAGAGAAGAACTTTTATAGACCAGGTGAAGGAGAAAGTGATGGTCGTATCAGGAGGTCAAGAGAAGGGCGGAGTGCAGAGAGGAATGGAGAAAGCTCCATCGACAAGAGCGAAGTTCTTAAGTTAGAAGAAAAAAAGTGTTTAGCAATATGTTGAAACGTATCCGTGTTGTCAGGGCACGATTGCTCTTTAATAATGAATAGAATAGAATAGAATTCATTTATTTCCAAGAAATTTGTACAATAAGGTCTTACAATTATTTAGTTGAGCTCAAAATTTCTGCCTCTTGGGCGTGGAAATATTGTTATAAAATTGTGCATGCTAAATTATCAATGAATGTTAGGTACATGCATATTTCATAATCACTTAAAAATATTACAATTTCATTGTGTCCAGGACTAACTCTTTAGTAAAGAAGGATTAGATTACAGCCTGATTTTCTTTAGGCGATGATCGACGATCGTATTGATAGGTTATCAACCAAAACTCATTGTTAATATGCCCATAACTCACAAGGCACATTAATTAACATTTGATCAGATTTAAATAGTTATAAAACAAATTATGTACTTACTATATTTTATGTGTAAATTATTGTTACTCTTACATCCATATATTACAGCATAATCTTTGTAATCTGTATCTATTACCACCAAAGGTATCCCCACTGGATCTGCAAAAGAGTAGAATTGATTTCATCATATTTTCAGTTATCGCGTCCACTACAGATTTAATTTCAGATTTAATTTTAGACATTACACTGCTCAACTGCATAAATCCTTGTTATTTGTTTTTTGTTTTTTTGTTCTATAGTGTCAATATTTTACTTTATTTTATATGTTTCAATTAATAGGTATGTAATGTCTCAATTATTTTAATAAAGATTTTATTATTATTATTATTACAGCTGGACATAAGTGGTGCATAAACTACAGGATGATTTTTTATACTCGCCATGCTTAGCACATGCATTGGCGCAGTTTTCAGATAACAATGTTCGCTGAAATATTCCCGATTTATATTCTCTCTGTCACTTTCTACAACAACCACGGTAAAGATGGTTATTGGGGAAGTGCTATTGGAATGAAATATACAGGAATAATAGTTATAATAATAATATCTATGAACGCTCACCACGTCAATCCGGCCCTGTGCTAAGTATCCGAAGAACTTGTGTTACAGGGACCAGACAACGGAAATATATTTAATATTTTTACACTATACACATATTTAAGATTTTTATTATATTATACACTAATTTAATACACGTCCATGGCCCAGGAACATTGGAAACTTCTTAATGACCTCTCACTCGAACACCAAAGCGCTCAACCACTGCGCTACGGATGTCGTCAAAATAGGAATGGAGCTGTAGAAACCCCACTCTACTGATAGGCTGCTTTGTTTATATACTCACCAATATTACTCTTCGGTATCGTCAATACAGCTTCGTCTCCGGGTGCATAGGTGGTATTCACGTGTAACACGTACTCCACCCCATCTCTCACGTAACCGTGGCTTATCTCCAGTCGTCGTCCACAGTAGTCGAAAATTTTGTATGCGCATTGACCATAGTCTTCATACCAGGTTGGGAAGCGTTGCATCTCGTACCAGGTTCCGAGAAACTGTTATATTTATTGCTATTATTAAAAAGTCCCTAGTACTGTTTATGTTAATTTTAGCCACATGGCCCATACTCCAAAAACGTGATGATGATTAGGCAACGAGAAGTGTCTTTTACTATAAAACACTTTAATACTTACTATACCTACATAATACATATTCAGAACATTAAAAACTTTTTGTTTACTCAGTAAGATTCGAACCTTTTGAACACTAAAGACGATCGACGCTCGATCCACTGAGCCATAAAAGACAAAAGAGTTTTCCATATTTTAGATATTGTACAAATGAGTAATCAATAATAACACTGCTCGAAGCTGGTTTCAGTCTGTTGCTTTGCTGCTGCCTGAGTGTAAGCCCATTTTAATAGGCTTATTAAAAGCCAAGGCGCATGTAGGCCACAGGGACAAGTAGTCGCCTAAGGTAAAAAAAAAACTTTGTAGAAAAAGTCAAATTGAAAAATTTTACTCGGGTAACTATAATTCTATAGAATCACATGTAGAAAAATATATCGAATGAAAGTTTTTTACAGGATCAGTCTGGCAAAGTCTAAAACTGTTAGTTTCGTTCCGTTGACTGGCTCGAAGTTGTGACCCGGACGTGTATGGAGCGTGATTCATGTCCTTTTATACATTTTTTTTTGTGCAAAATTTTCAGAATATCAAACTAACCTTTTCCATTTCGAAATATTTCATACTTTGCACTTCTGGGCATGAGCCAAACTGTAGCACTTGTCCGTAACACACATAATATCTTAGAAAAATTAAAACAACTGACAATTTAAGCATCTTCTATTTATGTTTTCTCTTACACTCACGTCCTACAAGTACGAGATCTTATTTAGATAACCCCAGACGATAACTGATAATAAAGGTATCTTCGTTATCTATTGATTGAAATATTTTTGTGCAATTCAGAAAATTCTATATTTTGCCCTATTATATTTAAATTGATTATTATTATATAAATAGATAACGTAACCCTCTATTTATTAATGGTATATAAAATAGCACTACTAGCGATTCATGACAACGCCTGCGTGTAAACATTTTTTTCGAAATAAAAATGCACAGGTAGCTATTTAATTTTATCAAAATTGGTCCGACCAAACGGTTGGCCCAATCTAAAGAAAGGCAAAAAGAAACAAACATAAACTTTTACCCTATGATATTAGTGTGACTGTATTAAAATATATTGTAGCATTTACTACATAGTAATATGCGCAATCTTTATTAAACATAGAAAGGAAGGAAATTGTTATTTCAATAGGTACAAAAAAACGCCATCTTCTTTTAATATGATGAACTAGATAACTAGGCAAACAACTCGTTTCAACATGTAGCAAGATGTTTAAACTAGATGGCAGCAGGGTACATTAAATTTGCTTTTGCCCGTGGAACACAGGATATTCCATGAAAACACTGTACTTTTAGTAATTAAAAAATTTGCTTGTGTTAATCCTGAGTTTAACACAAGCAAATTTTTAGAAACTACAACTATATACGAATTACCTATAATACGTCGACGGTACTACCATATCTCATCAGAGTAAGCCCGCTGTATGAAGTTCCATACAATCGACACTTACTTTCATAACAACTTAGCGCTAGCGTTTTGTTCAAGATTAGGGAAAAATTCCAATGTCGAGGTATTAAAGTTATTAAATTCAAGTGTATGCTTACTGTTCAGTGATTTTTGCGTGAAAAAGCTGAAAATCCGTTTATCCTATCCTCACAAACTATTACATATTTTTTAATAGCTATACCCTGTGTAAATATAAAGAAATACATTTAAAAAAGGGATATTTTTTATATGATATGAATCCAAAAAAAGTTATCTGTGTTCCTGGGTCAACGATGTATAGTAGATATTATTATGCAATGTATAAAAAGTATAAAATATACTGTCCACTCTTTGATATATCAGACAATGGAACGTACTACCCGTAACAAAAGTTTCAGCCTCTGTATTACGCCAGTGACCTGATTTCTTTGTCGACAAAGCGCCGACTATAGAGTATTGAAATCATATAAAAATCCTAGAAAACTGAAACTACTGTCCCCTGAGTCTTGCCTCATTTAAAATACTGAAAAAAAATTTACACTTGCGTGACAAATATATCAACAGAAAAAAGAATTTAATTTAAAAAACGCCGGCTGCACGCACGAAAAGGCATGACTCATTGTCACGTTCCGCATGAGCTGATTGTTATGCATCCTAGGAAGAGAAACAGCGGCAGGTTGCACCTACACGTGAACTGTTTTGTCAACCGCTTTATTTTATTCAAATTAATAGTTGACTTTACAGACAACTAGTTCTCATTATTAAAAGCTTTACTTTAAGAATGAACATTATTTCTTAAGCTATTTATCAAATTAACTTAAACGATGAATTCAAAAGAAGGATAAAAGTTATCACTCCAATCAGTTCCAGTTACTTATTGCGATTACCTCCTGAAACTCCCTACAGTTTATGTTCTCGGGAACTTGCAGAGTTTAGACGCTCGTTCAATTTTATGGCACTTTTTACACTCACGTATACTAAGCTGGTTCAAGGGGTTGACACAGTATTATTTTTAGTAGAGACATTTTTTTATCTACAAACTCCTTCTTTTTTAAAGTTCCGTTCCTGTCTCGTTAGTTATGTCATGTTCGTCTTCGAGTTACCATTCGAACGGTTCTAGATAACTGCGCTAATTCATAAGTTATAAAGGCCTAACTTGGAAAATACGCTTACTTGGATAGCTTCGTACAAATATAACGAAATAATACATGTAAAAAAAAAAAATATATATTGGGTTTCTACAAAATCCTAAATTATTCATGACAAAGTTCTTGGAAGGTTTATAATCAAAAACGCTTTATTATTAGTCAGTAACTATAAAAAATATTAGTTTCATTTCTAAAATTCCTTTTATATTTATTCCAAAAGGAACATGAGACAGCTACACTTTTTGATAGAGATTTCGTGCTATTCGTCATTTTAATACTATTTGATTCCCTCATCGAATTTCGCATATCAGATATTTCAGGAATCACCGATCTGTTAATTAAAGATTTCCATTCACGTGGCTGCGGTGGTAAGCCCTTCAATCCTGGGATTAAGTAGGCAAGGACATCCTTGAACCCTCAATCAATTTCATCAGACCTATGTATTTGTGGATTACGGTATAACCATTGTACTCGCTGTAGTGTGTGGAATTTCCACTTTGGCTGTCATTCAATTCGTCATAATTTACCAGACAGGCGTATTCATGATATTATTAATTACTAGTTATATAAATACTATATTTAAGTCTTCCATAGATTGTAAACTTTTAATTTTATAATTATAGTATTGTCGTCTTTTTAAAAATCTATTTGTATAATCGCAACGGCAGACAAATATTATTCTCTTTTAAGTTTTTTTTTATACCGCATTTCGGTGTGACGCATATATTTTATTAGCAGGTACGACTACGGCTCTACCATGAAAATTTTTGTGCCTATGCATTTCTGGATTTCAAATTGAATTATTTTATTGTTTCAGCCTTTCTAGCACCTTTTTTTTGCTAAGTCGGGTTAAAGTTAATTTTAATCAGCATCTATAAATTGTAAACTTTTAATTTCATAATTATTTTCTAGTCTCTTTTAAAAATCTCCTATAATATAATAACAATATTAATTTTATGATCATTATATTTGTTTCTTCTTCATTCTATATAATAACACATTCTAGATGGACTATTTTGATATCAAAATTTGAGACAATAATTTTGATCCACATGTTGGCAGCCCTAGTTAAGTTCTGTTGGAAATGCACAAACTTATCTTTGCTAGTGACGTAAAACAATGTAGCATAACACCATGAAGATAGGGTTGAAATCGCTTTACCTCTGTCGGAGTTGTCGATTCTATCTAGTGGGCGAAAGAGGGGTTGATTACTATAATGCCTGAAGGTGAAATAGTAAATCGTGTACATCCTACCCTCCCGAGGTTTGTGGGATACAGTTTAGATAATAGTGGCGCTAAAACTATACCGTAAATACTTTCCTATCGATAAGATATAAAGCCAATTTTGTTTCCCTGTACCTCTTTATTTACCGTGTTCACCTAATAAAAGCTTATTGGTTACCTGTAACATAAATATGATATTTAGGTAGGATGGAAATATATTATAATAGATCATAATGTTCCAATTTATTAGCAGTAAAATGAAATCACAGTTTAATGAAAAACCATTTTGAAGAATCACCAGAAGTTAGTCGTGAAGAAATCTACTCCGTACTTTTCTGTGTACGCACAGCTTGCATCTGAGAAATCTTTCAGCACAAACGACTTTCGATGTTCAGCCAATTCTGTATACTTCGAAAGGACAGCTTCTATTCGCTCTAAGCTCTGACCTTGCAGCTTCTCCTTATTTCTGGACATCACCCAGGTAAATACTGAAAAAATAACAAGACTATAAGCATTAAAGGTTCATCAATGAACGTAAATCGTTCCCATAACGGGGTGAACTCTTTATATTCGGTGTGTATGAAGTCTTTGGATGAAAATCTCATAAGTATAGGTTACATAATATCTACAGCTGAAACATCAGCGTGTTTCAGTTGTAGATGTGACTTGGGGCTCAAGCAAGTTTACGGATGCAAAAAAGCAGTTGAAATATTTATATTATTATTCCTGCCAAAACGTTTCAGCATTTATACTTCATTAAGTTTTAAGTGGAAAATAAAATAATAACAATACGAACCGTAATGAGTTCTCATTTTCTTCTTTAGAGTCTTGCAGGTGTATGCGATCGCATAATTGTCGTAGTCCGTAGACAATATGAAGAATGGAAATTGGAGAACTTTGTCTGTGGAATAACGAAAGGACATTGTTATTATTATGAATATCACGCCCTTAAACTGTTTTTTGTGAGTAGACTAGGCAAATAGGCATCCTCACCATCCAGCTTGCAAATCCAGCGCCAGCACTCTTGTCAATAATTTTAAATTTTGCATATCATGTCCGCTTCAATTTACCCCTATTGACAGGCTGCTGAATTCGCAGGATGTATGGCCCGAATGTCCTTTTACTATATCATCTCTTATTTCTAATAATTATATAATAAGATAAAAATTATGATTGCAAATAATATGTTTTTTCTAGTCAATATATATAAAAATGACACGTCGCGACGCTTCGACAACGCGCTAGTGTGAATTGAGTCTATTTCCATTCAAATTTGTCTGTCAAAAAATACTAATGTTTGCACATAATATAGATGGAGCAATTTCTTTATATTATGTGTGTTCTTCTCGTGACTATAAAGTACAAACTAAGTAAGGTACAATGAAAGTACAAGAACGAAATAAATTCATACCTCCATCTTCATGACTCACGATGAACTGCGCTTTGGTGCCAGCGTCAAAAGTTGGGTCCACTCTCGCAAAATATGACTTCTGGGTCCGATTCCCGTTGTCAATATCCACATAGGTCTCCCTGAGAGTGTAGCCAAGATTGTCTTCTTGGAATTCCAGAGACGCACAGTCGTAGATATTGCGACCGTCGCTGGCATAGCTGCCCACGTTGTACCATGATCCTGAGAACTGATCAATAATACTCATATATAAGTCAGAAACACCTAAAGAGTTAAATAACATGATTAATGACTTGCATCAAGCCAGCATAAAAGTAGGGCTGGATATGAACCTCGACAAAACCAAAGCTATGACGAATGCACGGATGATACCTATTCTAGTAAATAATATTCTTCTTGAATTTGTACCAAAGTAGGTATATATACCTGGGTAAATATATCTCGTTTAGTAAAGAAAAAAATGCAGCTGAAGTGGACAGAAGGTTAGCGATCACTTGGAGCAAATACTGGGAGCATAAAAAAATTCAAATCAAACCATCGCTAAGTATAAAGAAAATTGTTATGGAAATATTGCCATGCCTCACTTACGCTACATCTGATCCACAGTTCGTCGGATCGGTTCTTTATTTATATTTGAAACGTTATTGATCAAGTCATATCGTCCTTTGAATCTCTGAGAGAAAAGTTTAAGGAAATAGGAATATTGACCGTCGCCTCTCAATACATTTTGGATAATATACTGTATGTCAGAAAGAACTTAAATAATTTTAAAACGAAAAGCGACAATCACTGTAGAAATACAAGAAATAAACACAAGTTAGATATACCTATGATCAGACTTAGCAAAGTAAGCAAATCTTTTAAAGGTCAATGTATACGCCTATACAATAAGATCACAGAAAACGTTCAAAATTTTTCCATCAATAAATTTAAAAAAGTAGTTAAAGAACGTTTGTGTGCTAAAGCTTATTATCAGATTAATGATTTTGTTAATGATAGCACACCCTGGGAATAAGGTGGCCACTTTCGAGGCCACTTCTATTTTATAAAGTATACTTTTGTAAATTGTAATTTATGTTAAGTTATAACATTGTTATATATACATATTTTTTTAAAAGAACAATTTTCCCATCTTTTTGCTAAAAGGTGGCCCCGAGCGAGTTTCTTACGCCGGTTCTTCTCGCCGGGTTAGTCCCCGAACCGGTGGTAGGTCATCATGTAGGACAATTCTGAAAGTGTTAGTTACTAACCTATTTGGAAATAAAAGATTTTTCATTTTCATTTTCATTTTCATAAGACTATTACATAGCATGTTCCTGGGACGAATTCATGATAGACACGTCAGAAATAACAGAAATAACACTTCTCCATTAACCATCTTTCCCGTGGGTGTGGTAGAAGGCGACAGAGCGAATTAATAATATTAAAACTGCGAAAACTAACCCGACTGGCAAGCATGGTATACTTCCAATAGCAACTACCTCCAATGAAATTCTTTGGGGGATGCTAATGTCAAGTAGTGGGTGTCATAGCTTTAATGATGATGATTATCTGTGTATGTTTAAAGATACAAATTTATATTTACTTTTATCGCCTAGCTAAATTATTATTATAACTTGAATCATCGACGAATGTCACAGTTGTTTACATTCTAGAGTTCAGAAGTAAATGTATATCACAGCATTTATCGGCGACCAACAATACTGACTTCTAATCTAAGAATATCTTCCGTTTATGTTCCATTCCATTCCTTCCATTGTTGTTCAAAATACTTTTCGTCATAACTTTCACGTATTCATATAAACATCTTCATCTTTTTTTCGTTTTTAACTACACTTTTCGGCAAAATATTATAGAGTTTCTTACCTTGGTATAGTCCAGATTTTCATGTATTTTCACATTGGGACATTCACCGGGTAAGGTGAATTCTGCACAATACACCGAAGCGAGTAGCGATATGAGTAGTAAAGGTAGCATTTTGAGACACAAACTGACCGAGTGTTTGCTCACAAATGGATAGCGAGACGCGTCCCACGCTGTAATTATCCAATGACCTGACCCCACAACTGTGGCAGTAAGATTGTTGATTAGGCCAGAACGTACGGAGCGACAAAATTCGGTTAAATTGTGACAAATCTTTGAACGATACGAATAACGATGCTCTAAAGGCACTCTTGCAACAGCCAATCAGTATTCAAGGTCAGGTTTTTTGCAAACATCCCATAAATTGTTAGGAAATTGTGAAATCTTATAATCAAATAATCTGAATCTTTGCAAAGATCCAAGGAATTTCGCGAGAAACCTATTTTCAAATTATTCTACGACATAAAAGTATTGCAAAATTAAATCTTTCTGTCATACTAAACATCAAATACAAAAACCCTAAGAGTATAACAGAAAAACCATCTTTTCGTTATTTTCTAAGGTCCGAATGGAGTCAAGTTTGAAAAACTGCATCACCAATAAGTGACATTTTGAATTGATACAAATTAATGTTCTTATTTAATATGTTTGAACAGACTCGGGGCATTCAATACAAATCTATGCTCTAGTTATTACTCTAAGTGCCATATCACATTTGTGTGATGGAATATGTGCCTTCAGTTTACTGAAGCCAAAAACCAATCTGTTCTATAGAATTATTATAACAATCAACAGCTCAATAACAATAACTTACGTCAGAGTGAGCGAGAGAGCGTAGAAACTATCATCATTAGTCTATCCCCGTCCACTGCTGAAGTTATGCTTTTTTTATGTTCAAGGAAAATGCATTACGCATCCCCCCGGGAGGGGTATATAAAGTCTTTAAAGTAAAAAGGTCTTTATTTTTTTATAAAATTACATTTTCAAATCATGCAGCCCACCAAACCGCCGCAGCAGTTTGTCGGTGGGACTCCCGGCTCGCTACGGCCTGTTTAAAACCACTTGCGGATTTCCATTCATAACTCCTGCGTAGCTGGCCTGGTTTCAATGAAATCGGCCACCGACACCGAAATCGGTGAGGGGAGCTATTAATTATTATTTGCTATAAGTGAGAACCTGTAATTGGCTTTTCTCTTTCTATACCTAATAAGCATATCTGTAATTAATAAGCTGTTGGTTTTCTAAATTAATAAAATAAAATATGGCGTTATTGACCCATCTGCTCTTTTGTCAGTTCTTCATAAAAACGCTGTATGCGAACATAGCCTTAACTGCAACAGTTTTTATCTTGCAAGTGTCCACGCACGCTGTACTTACAAGGGAGAATGTATTTTTAATACTTAACAGGAAGCCGTCAATTTGCGCCGAGTTTTATATAGCTGTTGTGTATTTTTATTTGCGATTTTCTCGACCTTACTGTCACGCCGTACACGTATTCGCCATTGGCCAAATAAAACTGCGCTTAAATGAAATGTTGCTATTAATTTCAACTAGGTAATGTACTCATACTGAAAATGTAAGTAGGCAATGATAAGCTGAAACCCGAGTTATTTTATAGTGTCCAAGTGTGTGCGCAATACACAATGACACTCTCACCTTGTTTACTCTCATAACCCTGAGGGACGGTTATCCAACACGACTGGTGAAAGAACAGGCGTAGGACCTTCTTACACGTCCATTCGAAGCAAGGATCATATTTCTTGTTAGACAACCAGGCCCCGATTTCGCCAACGCATGTTAGTGTTAACGGCTTGTTAAATTACCATGCCTTCTCATTCATTGATAGGAATTACGAGGGGAACAACATGATATTTAACGAAGGATTAACTTTGACATTTCTTGGTGAAACACGCCCATCTTCATTGTTCTAGCCAAACTTGAAACCAACATATTTTGTAGTTGTTTCAACGCGGTAATCAAGCCCACCTCCGAGCCGATAGTTTGGTACTGAAAATGTAATAGCTAAATACAAGCATTACGGACAATGTCACAAGGAATTTAAGTAAGTATTTAATTTCATGTATTATGTTAATTATTATTCAAATATAGCGTGCACGAGCGGGATAGACTGACGTTCGAAACTAAGTTCGAGGAATGAGAATCGGAGCCCTGTACTGTGCACATATAACTTTGTTCCAAATCAAAGTAATTTCATCATTTCAGAGGTACACTACTGGACACAAACCTCACCCAAAGTATTTAATAGCTTGACAGGCAGGTTGACTAGCGCAGTTTTTACAACAATTTCCGCTGACCATTTCCGGATATAATTATTCCCTTTGTCGCCTTTGACGAAACCTACGGGAAAGATGACCAGGTGCTATACTTTCTCTGGCACCCCACAGATAAGTAATTTAAATGTAAACAAAAAATAAAAGGCTACCAAATTAATTTTTTATTTTTTTTTTATTTTATTTAAACATCATGCACATTTTGTACATAGGCGGACTTAATGCCTCAAGGCATTTTCTACCGGTCAACCTTTAGGTGATTTAGAGACAAAAATAAGTAGATGCTTTCCAAACGATATAAAATAGGATAAATTTAAATTCAATATTAAAAAAAAAATATAAGTACATACATTAAATCAATAATATATATATACATACATACATACATACATACTTATATATTACATACATACATAAATATATAATATACATATTTGCATACAACATAGGAATAAACAAATTTATAACTCATAATAATACTATTATAAAATACATGAATATTATGTACAATAGTAAAATACATTAAATAATAGAAAATTAGTGACAACAATGAAAAATCATATTAAGACTCTGCCAAGAGTGTGAGATACCACTCACGGATCCTGCGTTTGAAAGCCTCTTTAGTTGTTGACATCCTGATTTCTATAGGAAGAGCGTTCCAAAGTAGAATAGCCTGAATGTTAAAAGAAGAGTGCATAAGACTGGACTTATGTGGCGGACACAAGAGAAGAGCATTGTTTGTTGAACGAAGATTTTTATCATGACTGCTGCAGAGAAATTGAAAGTGAGAGGACAGATAGGCAGGAGAATGAGGAGAATGTAGAAGTGAGTAGAGCGTACTCAATGCCCGTGCCGAGCGTCGTTGTCTTATCGGCAACCACTTCAGCTTAGAGCGGTAGTATGAGACATGGTCATATTTTTTTAGGTTATAGACAAATCTAATACAGCTGTTAATATGACGATCAAGTGATTATTAATGTGTCTTTATTTTTCTATACTGCGCGGTGAAAATGTGACATTCAAAATTGGAATCATTATAGCCGCCCATTTTGTTTATACATTGATACATAGTTCGTATATAACCTATAAATGTAACCTAAAGGTAAACAAACCGAAAACATCGAAATTTTCACATATTATTCACTTATTGTGCACACTTATCAACACTTTCACAGGTATATATTAAAGGATCATACTTCATTATCCAATACATTTTATAACAATTAAACAATAAATAACATAGTATTTACACATCAAATTAAAAACCTTCACAGTAAAAATACGTGTCAAAAACACTGCCGACTGTAGAATATAGTCTAGAGTCTATGGATTCATATAGCCAATAATAATATAATCATTGCATTAATATTGGCCAATTGGCATCACTGACTAATCTATGGTTGTGTCATGGACGATATTGTTTACGTTTGGGTTAAATTTATCTCGGACGTACTGTAGATTACACTAGCTGTGCCCGGCGACTTCGTTTGCGTGGTTTTTGAGTGACTTAAGCCGTTTATGCAGCGCACGCAACGAAAATCCCCAAATGTGAATAATTTTCCCCGTTTTTGCAACATTTCTCCCTGATGCTTCGCTCCTATTGGTCATAGCGTAATGTTATATAGCCTAAAGCCTTCCTCTATAAATGGACTATCCAACAAAAAAAGAAATTTTCAATTCAGTCCAGTAGTTCCTGAGATTAGTGCGTTTAAACAAACAAACAAACTCTTCCGCTTTATAATATTATATAGTATAGATTGAATAAAACGGTAATATTTTTGGTAGAATGTGTAGAACACAAAAAAGATCATGTATAATAATATAATAATAATATATATAATATATTAATTATACATTCAAATAACATTGTAACTAGAATTATTTTATTTGTTTTTGTATCACGTTCGGGTACCAAATAAAATGTATTTTATTCGGAAAACGCAAAAAGTTCTTACGCCCGGCTTATCGCCTTAGGACTTAAAGTTCCTGTTAAGTTTTGTTAAGCGAGGGATCGCCCTAAAATGTTAAGGTAACGTGTTACACGGTTGTAGTCTAACATCATCATCAGCTTCTTGTCTAGTTTCTTTATTTATTTATTATGAAAACAAACAGCATAATACAAATAATTTTACAAACCTACTTACAAAAGTGAAGTCAATAACATTATAAATTACCATTGTGCTAACGTGAAATAGAAATGAGAGCTTGATAGTAAAATACTAGTTTACAATAGTTTTAAAAAACCTAGTAGGTATTTGAGAAAATAAAAAGTAACTCTTACCGGTCTATAAATTAAACAATAGGTACCTAATAAGCCTTATTGGTTGATTCACTATGGCAGCTATAGTATCTACTACTAATTAAATTACCACAGAAAATCAAGCAGTTAATATTTTATTTTGTAAGTATTTACTTTTGTGATTTTAGTGTTTTAATTATATTATTTTTAAATTTAGTTTTAGTGTTACAAAACAAGTCAACTTCATTGAAATTTTCATTTTATACGTTCACATGAATAGCAAACATAATAATAAAAAGTTATGTCTTTGAAATAGCAGGGAATTAGAATGTTGAAATACTTATTTTGTTGCATTTTACTATGCGACAAAAACATTATTGATATTAAAATATGATCAAAATAATGGCCTATATCAGATGACTGGCGTTACCTATGAGAGACAGCTACGTTATAAGGATACCCATGAGCGACAATGAATCGGTCACCGACTTTTTATCTATCAAATAAGATCTCAAGCAGGCATGAAATGGATGTGAAATTTCGGATACGGATACGCATATGGATATTTAATGATTTCGGGTTATCCTTTTGTTTCAGACAATTTCTGTTATGGATATTTCATTTTTACAAAATTCAAAATACAAAATATTTTATTTACAAATAAAACTTAATAAGCTATTTTCGGAAAGTCAACAATAACGCTACCACCGGTTCGACCCTTTTTTTTTTTATCGCTGAGAAATGCATTTAAGCATTCCGTGGGGGATTGGGGATTCCCTCCACGGATATGTAGGACTCGCTGCGTCCGAAAGATGGTAAATGGACGCAGCCCTACCCACTAAAACTCGGCGGTACTCCGACTCCACCGTCGTTGACCACCGGTTCGACCCTAGCCCGCCAAGAAGAACCGGCGTAAGAAACAACGGGGCCATCTTTTAGCAAAAAGATGGAAAATTGTTCTTTTTAAAAAGTGTATATATAATATGTTTTACAGTAGCAATTTTAGCAATTTGAGCTTTAATTTCGGATTCGGTTACGGTTATGGATAATTTTTAATATCGGATATCCGATAGTTTCGGTTACGGTTACGGAGCTTCCTAATATCCCTGATCTAAAATAGCTCCCCTCACCGATTTCGATGTCGGTAGCCGATTTCATTGAAACCAGGCCAGCTACGCAGGAGTTATTTTATAGTGCCCAAGTGTGTGCGCAATACACAGAAGCACTCTCTCTTCCTTTTACTCTCATAACCCAGTGGGACGGTAAACCGACACGACTAGCGAGAGATCAGGCGCAGGACCGACTTTTTACATGCCCATCCGACGCATGGATCATCTTTCTTGTCAGACAATCAGGTGATCAGCCTGAATTGTCCTTACTAAACTTGAAAACAACATTATTTGTTGTTCCAACGCGGGAATCGAACCCACGACCTCCGGGTCGAGAGCGAAACTCTGAACCACTAGACCACGGAGGCGATCCTGATCCTGATCTAAAGGATTTCGTTTGAGTATTATAAAAACGGACCGATAACACAAGCTTATATATTATCGCCGTACTATTATGCCGCTGTAACAACCAACTTGTAGTGGTGAACTGAGTTGATGTAATACGATCTTAAAAGGGAAGCAGTCCTTAAATATTATCACTCATTTATATTCTAATGGGCTGGAGATGGCAATACTATAAGACATTAAACCGAAATCGAATGCCTTTATAACGTTTCCGTAACCGAATAGTTTCGGTACACCCGAAACTTGTATTGCGGAAATCTGTGATGTTCGTGTAAACATTAAAGTATGAAACGGGGCTACATAATATTCTCGTTTATTACGCAAGCGTTACATTATCGCCGGGCCTTATGCTTCTACTAAGCGTTTCGCTTGTCGCGTATAAGCAAAGGGGGATGCCAAGTCTCCATAGTAATTTAGACCCTATGAAGACTAATGATAGTAGCAGGCCATAGCAACAATTAATTCCTAAAAGAAGTGGTTTACCTAAAACTCAATAAAAAATACTACCTACCTATATAGGGTAAGCAGGAGTGTTATTGCCCACTGACAGTTATTGCCCGTTTTTAGAAAAATTAAAGCTGGTGTTTATTTCACGTCTTTTTATTTTGAGAACTATTCACCAGATAGCGCTGTGATTAATTTATGGTAGATTTTAAATCAAACTATGGCAACACTGGAAAAAAAAAAGTTACTAATGGCGGATTTGTAAAAACAAGTGAAAGTGTTACTCAAACAGGTGAGCATTTTATCAATTTTCTTAAGGAATTACTTGCCAAAAGTCAAATGTCTTTGACCAAAAAAAATACGTTTTACCATTTTTATTTTTTCTGTCGAAAAAATAACAATAAAGCAAAAAATATATATTATTTTAAATTTTTGTAAAAAAAAAGAAAAAAAAAATACATTTCTAGAAAGAAATTAGTATAATCATATCCCAAAGTTATAGTGACTTCTCTTTTTACACCCAATAAATAATAGTCGCTATTATAAAATATTATTGTTGTATTCACACGCTGGATCAATCTATCTTCTATTTTCTGTTATCTCTAGATCGTGATAGTAGGTTCGTAACGCCTTGGACCTTACAATAACATAGGCTTTATAGTTTACGTAAACGTTTTTCATAAAAATTGTGGTACAGAAACGGGCTTGTCGTCCACATGCATGTTCCGCAAGACGTATCGTGTAGGCGCGCCGTATGTGCTTACCTCTGAATAACCACTGTAATTATTCGCCTGTTCCGTACATTGTGTTTTACGGTAACTTGCTTTACCCTTCTATCAGACCGTTCTGTAACATTGTTCTCAAGGTTTGCATTAAAAGAACAAAGAGGTAGATCTAGAACAAGAGCATTCTTTCTTGATCTTTTAGTAGCAACAGATCAACAGAACCTCTGTTGTGGTGGTAAAACATCGTGTAGCTTATACAGTGTGTAAATATTTTTTTAGGGCCAAGGGGATATATTTTTGCTGACAGCTGTTTATGTGATCTGAAATTTTAATATTAATAGCACGATTAAAGATAAATTCGTTAATCGTAAGTACTAATTTGTGGAGATAAAGTTTCTAATTGTAATAAAAGTAAGCTAAAATTCTGTTAAGTATATTCTGGAATTCTAGAAAAGTAGTAATCCAGGTAAAAATCCAGGTAAAAATCCAAATATTATTGATTCATGTCCTTCTTATTATAGAAAGTACGCTATGCACTATTAAAATCTGAATTTACTATTTTTTTATCTTAAAGAAGTCGGTTACAAAGAGTATGACGTGTGTGGGCATACTAATACTTTTATTAATTTATGTGCTAACGGTGTAATACACGCCCAGAGCTGTTCCAGTCGTTGTTTTTAATGTAGCCCAAACCCAAAAGGTTCGGGCTTGGATATTGCGAATGTAATTGTAACGTCTTTGCACCCAATACTTTTCCTAACTAAACATGTAATAATAGGTACATCATACCATGTTAAGATCATACGCGATTAAGGCCTGTATTTATAAATAAGTCTCAAACTTAACCTCACTGGAGTACCTTTAATGACAGATTAAAAATTGTTTTGTTTGTTTCACTTTTAAAAATGAAGAGTTTTACTTATGTTACATACTTTTTTTTCTTTTTAAAACATAAAAATAAATATTATAAAAATATAGATAATGCTTATTAAAATGCTTTTCTGTAATCTATAATATTAATACTAAATTAACTGCTCAGATTAAAGCAAGAACTTGGGAGAAAGCGGCTGGAATTTATGAACAGAAGGGGTTTGGTTTTTCACCATGATAACGCTAGACCACTGTAAGGTTGGTGGTATTAAAACAAAGATCAAATGAAAACTGCTCTCCGTTTATTAATAACATCTTAATTTATAGGCTACATCATTTAGTTATTATAAGGGTGTTAGTACACTTAGAATAATTATTAGGTTAGTTATACACTACACCTCACACATCTTTAGGCACTCAGCAAAAATTACGAGAGTTTGGCTGGGAGGTGTTAATGCACCCGTCGTATAGTCCTGACCTTCAGATTTCAACCAGTTTCAGTCACTGCAGAATTTCTTAGGCCGTGTCAGGTTGACATCACAAGAGGACTGCCAAATCCACTTGTAGCAGTTTTTTCATCAGAAGCTCTAAAATTTTTATAGCAATGGGATCATGTCCCTACCAACAAGATGGCAGAAAGTTATCGAACAAAATGGCACCTATATATACTATAGTCAAATGTAAATAAACTTTATAAAAAACCTTTTGAATTTTTATATAAAACGCGAAGAAACTTTTTTCCGAACCTAATACGTAACATTAATACAGTTGTTCACTTTTGTGTCTAGACCTGGGTCCTGATTCAAGATGGCATCGCTATGGTCACATTTTGAAGTTCGACAGCAAAATATATGCAATTTGACATAAGTTTGACAAGTGAAGTTGTATAGCACTTGGCGAAGCTTATGTCGAATTCCATACATTTTGTTTTCAGTCTTCGTAACTGGTCCCAAGGGGTCCAAGGCCAGCCGGACTAACCCTATACTCTTACTGATAAATGAACATTTTGTAATATTAGCATGTTCAATAAACTAATGGATACTTAATGGTAAAAAAACCAAATTAATTTAATCAGAAAAAATGAAATATAGATGCAATATTTTACAAAACCAACCGTGCTCATGGAAGCATTCTATAAAGCACTTTTAAAGTTGAAGCAACTTAATTTATGGACAGACCCTACAGAGCAATATTAAGAAGCTCATACAAGTTTGTTTTGTTTGGAGATACACTAATAGGCGATACGACCAGAGACCAGACATAGTTGTCAATGTTTTAAAGTAGCAAGTTTCCACTGTGACCATAGATCGGCAAAGTACAGATATGCCTCAATATAATGCCTCAAATAATCGAGCGCCGCAAAAAAATCTGTAGGCCAGGTTCATTCGACAGCCGTAAAAGTATCGAATGATATTTGTATGAAAATGACGTTTAAATACAGATACGTATAAGGATGATAATAATTTAGAATCTAAAAGGCTGTAGAAAATTTCTGTAGGAGAAGTAGAAACATTTGACAGTTCCGTAAAAGTGATGATGATAATTGTATGAAAATTATGTTAAAATACAAATATGCCTAAGGCTGGAATCTAGAAGGCCGTAGAAAAACTCCGTAGGCCGGGGTTGACAGGTCAGTAAAAATATCAAATGTTATCAAAATACGTATAATATTTTGACAACATATAATATATTCCTGCTTGGCCTACTGTAGCTCAAGCAGGAACATATTATTATTATGAAAATATATCCGTACTGTAAAGAAATTAATTGTCAATTATAATATTGGCGGTGTCATGCTTTTCATCCAATTATTATTCGTTAACGTTACTTTACGGAGCATCAAATGTTCCTGTTTTTCCTATGAAACTGAAAACTGAAAAATATTTATCTCTGAATATTCTTCTTTTCTCTGAACAGCCTTTCCAGATACGAAATTTACACTTCACTTCATTTTAGAACCAAGTTCACTCAAATTGCAGTATTTTCGATATTAAATTATTTTTGATTTAACTAAATTGTAGTAAAATAAAACTTGTTTTAGTTTAAAATCCTTACATTTTTGACATCATAAATGAACTACCCAAAACCCTATCTTTCTCTTTCTTATTTTCTATATGAAAATTAATTGCTGTTCGTTTGTCTCCCTTGAACTCGAGAATGGCTGAACCGATTCGGCTATTTTTAGCTTTGAAATATTCGTGGAAGTGCAGGGAAGGTTTAAACGGTCTGTATGCTTAACGAAGTGGGCACGGGTCAGCTAGTAATACTATAATTATCTTATGTTATTGAATATACTTTAGGTTCTTCGTGGAAATTCATATTATATGGATAATTATAGTTATATAGTATTAATACACAAACTTTTTCCCACTTTATTAGTTTACCTTTATCTGATAAAGACTATGTCGGAACCGGTCGTGTATTTTGACAAATTATTGTAAAACGGAAAGCGGGAAAAAAGTGCAAGTAGTTAATGGAATCAGGCATTACTTTGTGCATAGCATAAAATGTAAATATATTATATCTAGCATTATCCCGCGAAAAAAAAAATTTTCTTTACTTGGGTAGTTAAGTATAAATAAATTAAACAAAAAACCTTTTTAAAAAAGGTTTTTATTACTTTTCGAGTCACTCTCCACAAGCCCTTACATTTGATACCCATATTGTAGAAATGCATGAAAAATAACTGTTCCGCCATCTTGGATGGTCCGCCATATTGAATTTAGAATGACGTCACACAACTAATCGTGTATTTAATTGTCATCCAATCAAGAAACGTGCATACAAAATTTCAGCTTAATCGGTTGTGAGTATCTGCTTCAAAATCGG
Source organism: Celastrina argiolus (assembly GCA_905187575.2). Lineage (NCBI taxonomy): Eukaryota > Metazoa > Arthropoda > Insecta > Lepidoptera > Lycaenidae > Celastrina > Celastrina argiolus. The sequence continues at coordinate 20,167,846 of LR994580.1, read as the reverse complement.
GTCGCAAGATTCCACCCGAACATCCTTACATACATAGGTACATTGCAAGTTAAATAAAAGCTTTTAAAATTGGCACCCGTCACTTTATTCCAGACGCCACATCTACCAGTTTTATATCTTTAAGCAAAACCATTAGACATAGTTTCAGAGCTTAAATGCAGACATAGACTTGCCAAGCTTTGTGTCTGGTCGAAGTAGCAATTATCTAATATGGTTTGATGTAGCCTTTACTTAAACCTCGTTCGATTCAGATTGAAAATTGATCTGGCAAAGTGGTCTAAAACGAGCCTTCGATGTTATGTCTTTTGACGACCTCCATGGCTAAGTAGTTGAGTGCGATAATGCTCAGAGGTCGCGGGTTCGAATCCCGTAAAAATGTTCTGAATATGATTTATCGGCTCTCAAGTACTCGTAACACAAGTTTTTCGAAAGCCTGGGACTGATTTTGATTTGGTCTTACAGAAACTAACTAACATTGGGATTAAAATATCTAACGTATATTGATTATGATCACTAGATGTTGTTAGACCGACCGACTAACCCCTACTTGGCATAACATGTATCTTACAACTTTTTACGGTAGAATAACTAAGTAGCAAGACTTGGCACTTTTTACAAGTTATGTTTTTAGTGGGATCTCAGTTCTTTTTGTAGAAGATTTACTAAAACGCGTGTTTTTGTCGAATAGTGCAAATATATCTTTGTAATCCTATACATTTATATGGGATTACAAAGTTAATTATACAGTTGGCGGTAGTACATCTACTAGACAGAAATTCCAAAGTTTTAATATTTATCCTTTATTTATACACTAAACGCTACTTGTATTACAAATTTAAAGCTTTTGTGTCTGCTAGAAGTGCCTAATACTTTTGATGATCGGTCAGTTAGCGAGTGAGTGAGTCAGTGACAAAATTAGGAAGTTTGACAAGTTATAATTCTTAATCTTCTGTTTCAAATTGAATGAAATATGCCGTGTTTATACAATGCTTACTTAGTAACTAAAAATTCAGGCTTTTAGTTTAACCAACGACAAAGCTATAAGGACCCTATAACTTTGTTGTGGGTTAAAATGTTTTGGTGAAAATGGCCTGAACTGCTTCGAGAAAAGGATGGTACGGCTGTGCAACCTGCCGTGTCCCCAGATAAAAAAAAATACTTTCAACAACAAAAAATGGCAATTTTGACGTTGTATATCGATGCATGATCGATGAAATAAGACGAAAAATGAGTTAGAAAAATGCCTCAAGCACATATAGATTGTTCATTGATAATAATAAACTGGCTTATTCCTATCATCCTATATTAGGACGACAAACTATTTATTTTGCCGCATCCCGTGTAGGATGAGGATTCCTAACATGGGTAACTATATGGGGAGTATGTCACAACTTAGGCACAATTTGTGTCATGTTTTACCGGTAACATACACTCGCGAACGGAGAGGAATAAAAGCAAGATAAAACAAATAAATATGCTTGCTGGGTTTTCCCGGTATCGGTTCATAAACAAAATAATACTATATTTATTAGATAAGAATAAGTGAGACGCAGTAAACTCATACATACAGTTAAAATTAAACTTTTTATGAGTACTTAAATCTTTTTATTGGAATGCACTATGGGTAGTAATGGTCAGGGTTGAACCGGTGGTACTTTTCCGGCTTTTTCTGTTGACATTCCGAGAATAACTTGTTAAGTTTTATTTTTTTTTAATTTTTTATATATATTCATAACGTCACGGCTTAGAGCAGCAAATTTGGAAAGTAGAAAAAAAATTTTTTAGTGCTATCAAGTTCCCAATGGCTTTTTTTATTCATTTAATTTACCGTTTATTATTTAGGAAATAATTCGAGTTATTCAATTTAGCAATATTTGTCAAATAGAAGTTTGATAAATCATAATTATCTCAAGTTATCAAAACTTGTGTAAAAATTAAACTTCGAAATCATTTAATTCATTCATTTTCTTCGAGATTTGAAATAATATTTAGTATTTTATTATCTAGAAACAAAAAATTCAGGCTGTTTTGTGCCCAAGGGCAGCAGAAATTTAAAACGGCCCCGACAATGGGTCCACAGTAATACGGTTTGGAAAAATTAGTAACGGGTAAATCTATTTTATGTTAAGAAAATTTTCTGAATGAAAAGTTTATGAACTATTTACCTAATAATCAATAATATCAGTAGGTTAGATACGAGTATTACATAGGTGCGCTTGGGAGGGCAGATTTGCGTCACGGACTGGACACATAGTGTAGGCGGCATATCTAGAAGACCATCATCATTAAATATTTCTTACAGGTTAAAGGGAGGGGCCCCTCCCCTCTATCTGCACTAATATTATAAAGAGGAAATATTTGTATTTTTGTATGTAACGACATAACTCAAAAAGTACGGGACCGATTTTAATAATTATTTTTTCATTAGAAAGCTACATTAACCACTGAGTAACATAGGCTATATAGAATCAATTTCTGTTCGTTAGTCTCGCTAAAACTCGAGATCAGCTGAACTGATTCGTCTATTTTTGGTCTTGAAATATTCGTGGAAGTCCCGGAAAGGTTTACACGGTTTCCATGCTCAACGAAGTGGGCACGGGTCAGCTAGTGTATTATAAATCTGAAGAGTTTGTTTGTCGTTGTCGCGAAGACTTTGTTGTTGCCACTAGTCGAGGGAACGCCTTGGCGTTATGCGCTTTAAAATTTAATGGATTCCTGATCATCTTAGCAATCTCTCAATGTTTTTAGATTCTTTTGTAATGAGTAATGACACTGTCTAAAATAAATATTAGCCCTATCGTGTCCTCTTCACATAAAGTGGAGATGACCTTTTTGGTACACCAAAATATGTTTAGTGTCTTTGTTGACGTGGTATAAATACATAACATCGCCTCCGTGTCCGTCTAGTGGTTTAGAGCCTAGCTTGGAGGTTCGATTCCCATGTTGGAACAATAAACAATGTTGTTTTAAAGTTTGGTTAGGACAATGCAGGCTGATCATCTGATTGTCTGACAAGAAAGATGATCCTTGCATCGGATGTGCACGTAAAAAGCCGATTCCGCACCTGATCTCCCGCCAGTGTTTCGGTTATCCATCCCACCGGGCTACGAGAGTGAAGGAAGAGAAATTGCAGCTGTGTATTGCGCACATACGTGGGCACTATAAAATAACTCCTGCGTAGCTGGTAGGTTCAATGAAACCGGCCACCGGAATCGGTGTGGGAGGTATTATTATTATATCCATGAAAATATAAATATTTATGGCACAAAATTTTTGGCCGAAGACGAACAAGAAAAAACTATAATAATATTTCCGAGACCTGAACTACAGAACCCTCAATGGTTAAGTTTTTTCAAGATAACATCTTATTCTAAGAAGAGAGGATAGAACAATGTTTTATTTATTGGTCTCGATAACCTTTGCCTCTTCGATGGTTGTATTTTTTGAAATGATAAGTTTGGGATAAATACGAAGAAATCACGGTAAGGCGTGTATTCTACAACATGTGTCGTCTGGTGGTGCTAGTGTTTTGCTGTTACGCGGCCGCTGCTGTCTCGGCACATCGAGGTGAAGGCGAAGCTAATCCAAACTGCTTCCAGGCTCTTCATATCAGTCCATACGAGAGACCCGATTCCCATAGAATGATTGATACCAGACGTTATGACATTCAAAACGTGCAATGGTTGGCCTTGTCTCGTCACCACATTATTCCGTACGCCACGATGAGAGATTTCTACAATGCTCTCATCCGTCGCGACAGATCGGGCTTCATGAGGTTGTTCAACGACGTAATAAATGTGGTAGCCCAGAACGTATTGGGCAGAAGACTGGTCTTGGACTTCGAGCAGCAGCAGCCGGCGGTGGCGGACATAGTCGACAACCATCTGAGCGGTGACTCGGTGACGGACGTCATGTACACACAAGAAATATACGCCTGGCTACCGTTCAACATTTACATCGGACCCCACGGAGATCGAAGATGGGACGAGGCGTTCGAGAACAGATTCGATACCACCGCTTATGCAGTCATCGGAAGACCCTTGTCGAATCGTTTAGCAACGGTGACCCGGCATATGACTGCGTACATAAGGGATGGTGAAGCTGATGATATGAATTTTGTGCTACGGGAAATGGCTTCTCTGGTATACGAATACAGAACTCCTTTCGCTTTCAACAGAAATAATTGGGTCGTGAGAAATACAGTTGATCGGTATGAGTTCGCTTTGGCCACTGCGACTCTGAGTTCTCATGAACATTACAGGGAGTTGAGAAATGACGAGTTCTGTCAGACCGACACCAATCAACCGACCGCTGCGACCCCTCGCACTGATTTACGTAGGAAAAGAGATGCGCCGCCCATGTGTCTGCTGGCTACCGAAAATTACGACACCTGTTGTATAAACACACTCGATCATTTGAGACAATTGCACCGTTCTGGAAACTTTGCCTATACCCAGTCAGGGGACCAACTCAAGGTGACTAACCGCAGCAGCGGCGATACAGCGACGAATGACGTTAACCTGTCGCTGCCGACTCCTCGCAGTTACACCGCGACCGGTTGGTTTTTGCGTGTTATAACGCTTGGTGCTTGGCAATTATTGTAAGTTGAGCAATAAAGTTACTATACCTATTTTACCGTTTTTATTACTCAATACATTCCCTCATCTTTATATTGATATAAAAAATACATAGTTTCAAACACTCATTCCTCCGCCAAAAAAAGGTTCACGCTGAAATGAACAAAAAGTACATTTATTTGAAAATTCAGAATGCAGACACATTAAATGTCGGGCTTAGCGGGTCTGTAGTGTGGTCCCGGGTAATGTGTGGAAATTAATTTTAAAGCTTCAGAGATAGCTTCTGAAAACTACGAAATTGTGATACTTTTTGCGTCAACAGAGTAAAAATTCTGCTTTCACGACTTTTATGTGTACGAGTATAAAGTTCCGTGTCGCTACAATTGAAACGCGATACAAAATGTAATAGTATTAGTGAGTGTGTTGTTATTATTTTATTAAATTTATTTATTTCATGATTAAAAAGCTGAACTAGTTCTATATCTATACTAATATTATAAAGCTTACTTAACTTCTCTAAGTTTAAGGTTTAAGAGTTTAAGGAAACAGGAATCTTAATTGTTCCTTCTCAGTACGTCCTTTCAAATTTAATGTATGTTAAAAAAAATTACACTTATTAAATAGAAAAGTGACAACCATAATAGAAATACTCGAAATAAGCATAAACTTGATGTACCAGTGACTAGACTTAGTAAAATAAAAAAATCGTTTAAAGGCCAATGTATAGTTGTATACGCCTATACAATAGGATCCCAGAAAATGTTCAAAATTTTTCAAACAATAAGTTTAAGAAAGTAGCCAAAGAACGTTTGTGTGCAAAAGCTTACTATACAGTAAATGATTTTATGAATGACATCACACCTTGGGAATGAAGCAGCCCTCTGCAAGGCTATATTTATATACTATAAAATTAATATACTTTGGTTAATTAGTTTTAGTTCTGACATTTGTAAATCTTATATAAAAAGAGCAATTTTCCATCTTTTTGGCCAAAGATGGCCCCATGCGAGTTTCTTACGCCGCCGGTTCTTCTCGCTGGGCTAGTTCCCGAACCGGTGGTAGGCATCACATAGACACGACGTTCAGAAAACATTTTGTAAAAATTTATTCTGAATAAAATGTTTTGATTTGATTTGAAATTTTGAATTTGAAAAAAAGCAGAATAGTTTGTTTGTTTGTTTAAACGCGCTTATCTTAGGTGTGTAGGTACTAATGGTCCGAATTGAAATTTTTTTTTTTATTGGATAGTCCATTTATAGAGGAAGGCTTTAGGCTATATAACATTACCCTGCGACTAATAGGAGCGAAACGTCAGTGAGAAATGTTGCAAAAACTGGAAAAGTCATTGACATTTGGGGACTTTCATAGCGTGCGCTGCATAAACGGCTTAAGAGGAAACACCTCGAAAATTGAACTTTGACGAAACCTACGGGAAAGAACAAGTGCTATACTGTCTCTGGCACCCCACAGATAAGTTACTTAAATGTAAACAAAAATTAAAAGGCTACCAAAGTAATGTGTCTTTGTTTTTCTATACTGCGCGGTGAAAAGATGACATTTAAAATTGTAATCATTATAGCCGCCCATTTTGTATACATTAGGTCCTTACATATGAAATTGGCGTTTTGTCGTACTGGCCCCTTTGATCTTAAATATATCCTCTTTGGTTAAGAATTCCAAATTAAAATTTAAACAGCTATTTACTCATGCATTTGTGTTTTGAAAACCGTAATTCAATTGTTTTTTTCTCTTTTGCTTTTTTTTCTGCGTCACTCATTTCACAAAATGGAAAACTTAAAATATCGCATTATTTACGAGTGCGAGTTCCACCGTGGCACCAGTGCTGCAGAAACGGCTCGAAGGATTAATGATGTGTATGGGGGTGGTGTCGCAAAAGAAAACACGGTGCGTTTTTGGTTTCAACGCTTTCGTTCTCGAAATTTCGACCTGCAGAACAAGCCCCGTGGACGGCCGGAGACCAAGGTCGATAATGATGAATTGAAGGCTATTGTGGAAGCAGATCCATCGCAAACCACATCAGAGTTAGCTACAGGCTACGGTGTTAGTGAAAAAATCGTTTTAATCCACTTGAAGCAAATTGGGAAGGTGAAAAAGCTTGAAACCAAATTAGAGGAGCTTCAATTGGAATCTCTAAGACATCCACCGTATTCTCCGGACCTTGCTCCAACAGATTACCATTTTTTTCGAAATTTGGACAACTTTTTGCAAGGAAAAAAATTCAATTCCGATGAGGCAGTCCAAACCACTTTCAAAGATTTCATTGATTCCCGTCCGAATGGTTTTTTAGTAAAGGGATCAATGAACTACCTATAAGATGGCAAAAGTGTATAGATAGAAATAATAAAATATATTTTAATATGAAAAAATCGCCTTTATGTTCCTCCCATACAAAACGCCAATTTCATATGTAAGGACCTAATACATTGGTACATAAAGTTCGTCCCCGATAAATGTAACCTAAAGGTAAGCAAACCGAAAGCATTGAAATTTTCACATATTCACAATTAAACAATTATTAACATATTATTTAAACATGTAATGAAAAACCTTCACAGTAAAAATACCTGTCAAAAACACTGCCGATATACTGCCATATATACTTTGATTAATAAAATTTATTTTAATATGAAAAAATCGCCTTTATGTTCCTCCCATACAAAACGACTATTTTTAAAAATGTACCAATAATATAATATACATGGTGTAAAAAGAGCAGTCGCTATAACTTTGTGATATGATTACACTACCTTTTCTCATCCTAGAAATGTTTTTTTTTATTTTCTTATTTTTTACAAAAATTAAAAAAAAAATTGTTGCTTTATTGTTATTTTTGCGACAAAAAAAATGAAAAGTAAAAAATTTTTTTTTACATTTTGACAATTCAAATATAAAAAAAAATACATTTCCAAAATCAGGAAAGGTAGTATAATCGTATCTCAAAGTAAAAGTGACTGCTCTTTTTACACCCTGTAGGTATTATATGATTGTTGTACGAGTATTCACACGCTGGATCTATCTATCTTCTATTTATCTTCTATTTTCTGTTATCTCTAGATCGTGGTAGTAGGTTCGTAACACCTTGGACCTTAAAACATACATTGGCTTTATAGTTTACGTAAACGTTTTTCATAAAAATTGTGGTACAGAAACGGGCTTGTCGTCCACATGCATGTTCTGCAAGACGTATCGTGTAGGCGCGCCGTATGTGCTTACCTCTGAATAACCACTGTAATTATTCGCCTGTTCCGTACATTGTGTTTTACGGTAACTTGCTTTAGCCTTCTATCAGACCGTTCTGTTTGACTCTGACATTGTTCTCAAGGCTTGCATTAAAAGAACAAAGAGGTAGATCTAGAACAAGAGCGTTCTTTCTTGATCTTTTAGTAGCAACAGTTGTGGTGGTAAAACATCGTGTAGCTTATACAGTGTGTAAATATTTTTATTAGTGCCCAGGGGGTATATTTTTGCTGATAGCTGTTCATGTGATCTGAAATTTTAATATTAATAGCACGATTTAAGATAAATTCGTTAATCGTACTAATTTGTGGAAATAAAGTTTCCAATTGGAATAAAAGTAAGCTAAAAATATGTTAAGTATATTATGGAATTCCAGAAAAGTAGTAATAATCCAGGTAAAAATTCAAATATTATTAATTCATGTCCTTCTTATTATAAAAAGTACGCTATGCACTATTAAAATCTGTATTTACTATTTTTTTATCTTAAAGAAGTCGGTTATAAAAAGTATACCGTATGTGGGCATACTAATACTTTTTTTTTATGTGCTAACGGTGTGATACACGCCCAGAGCTGTTCCAGTCGTTGTTCTTAATGTAGCCCAAACCCAAAAGGTTCGGGCTTGGATATTGCGAATGTAATTGTTACGTCTTTGCACCCGATACTTTTCCTAACTAAACATGTAATAATAGGTACATCATACCATGTTAAGATCATACGCGATTAAGGCCCGTATTTATAAATAAGTCTCAAACTTAACCTCACTGGAGTACCTTTAATGACAGATTAAAAATTGTTTTGTTTGTTTCACTTTTAAAAATGAAGAGTTTTACTTATGTTACATACTTTTTTTTCTTTTTAAAACATAAAAATAAATATTATAAAAATATAGATAATGCTTATTAAAATGCTTTTCTGTAATCTATAATATTAATTTTAAATTAACTGCTCAGATTAAAGCAAGAACTTGGGAGAAAGCGGCTGGAATTTATGAACAGAAGGGGTTTGGTTTTTCACCATGATAACGCTAGACCTTTGTAAGGTTGGTGGTAATAACATCTTAATTTATAGGCTACATCATTTAGTTATTATAAGGGTGTTAGTACACTTAGAATAATTATTAGGTTAGTTATACACTACACCTCACACATCTTTAGGCCTCAGCAAAAATTACGAGAGTTTGGCTGGGAGGTGTTAATGCACCGGTCGTATAGTCCTGACCTTCAGATTTCAACCAGTTTCGGTCACTGCAGAATTTCTTAGGCCGTGTCAGGTTGACATCACAAGAGGACTGCCAAATCCACTTGTAGCAGTTTTTTCATCAGAAGCTCTAAAATTTTTATAGCAATGGGATCATGTCCCTACCAACAAGATGGCAGAAAGTTATCGAACAAAATGGCACCTATATATACTATAGTCAAATGTAAATAAACTTTATAAAAACCTTTTGAATTTTTATATAAAACGCGAAGAAACTTTTTTCCGAACCTAATACGTAACATTAATACAGTTGTTCACTTTTGTGTCTAGACCTGGGTCCTGATTCAAGATGGCATCGCTATGGTCACATTTTGAAGTTCGACAGCAAAATATATGCAATTTGACATAAGTTTGACAAGTGAAGTTGTATAGCACTTGGCGAAGCTTATGTCGAATTCCATACATTTTGTTTTCAGTCTTCGTAACTGGTCCCAAGGGGTCCAAGGCCAGCCGGACTAACCCTATACTCTTACTGATAAATGAACATTTTGTAATATTAGCATGTTAAATAAACTAATGGATACTTAATGGTAAAAAAACCAAATTAATTTAATCAGAAAAAATGTAATATAGATGCAATATTTTGCAAAACCAACCGTGCTCATGGAAGCATTCTATAAAGCACTTTTAAAGTTGAAGCAACTTAATTTATGGACAGACCCTACAGAGCAATATTAAGAAGCTCATACAAGTTTGTTTTGTTTGGAGATACACTAAAAGGCGATACGACCAGAGACCAGACATAGTTGTCAATGTTTTAAAGTAGCAAGTTTGCACTGTGACCATAGATCGGCAAAGTACAGATATGCCTCAATATAATGCCTCAAATAATCGAGCGCCGCAAAAAAATCTGTAGGCCAGGTTCATTCGACAGCCGTAAAAGTATCGAATGATATTTGTATGAAAATGACGTTTAAATACAGATACGTATAAGGATGATAATAATTTAGAATCTAAAAGGCTGTAGAAAATTTCTGTAGGACAAGTAGAAACATTTGACAGTTCCGTAAAAGTGATGATGATAATTGTATGAAAATTATGTTAAAATACAAATATGCCTAAGGCTGGAATCTAGAAGGCCGTAGAAAAACTCCGTAGGCCGGGGTTGACAGGTCAGTAAAAATATCAAATGTTATCAAAATACGTATAATATTTTGACAACATATAATATGTTCCTGCTTGGCCTACTGTAGCTCAAGCAGGAACATATTATTATTATGAAAATATATCCGTACTGTAAAGAAATTAATTGTCAATTATAATATTGGCGGTGTCATGCTTTTCATCCAATTATTATTCGTTAACGTTACTTTACGGAGCATCAAATGTTCCTGTTTTTCCTATAAAAAAGAGAACACTGAAAAATATTTATCTCTGAATATTCTTCTTTTCTCTGAACAGCCTTTCCAGATACGAAATTTACACGTCACTTCATTTTAGAACCAAGTTCACTCAAATTGCAGTATTTTCGATATTAAATTATTTTTGATTTAACTAAATTGTAGTAAAATAAAACTTGTTTTAGTTTAAAATCCTTACATTTTTGACATCATAAATGAACTACCCAAAACCCTATCTTTCTCTTTCTTATTTTCTATATGAAAATTAATTGCTGTTCGTTTGTCTCCCTTGAACTCGAGAATGGCTGAACCGATTCGGCTATTTTTAGCTTTGAAATATTCGTGGAAGTGCAGGGAAGGTTTAAACGGTCTGTATGCTTAACGAAGTGGGCACGGGTCAGCTAGTAATACTATAATTATCTTATGTTATTGAATATACTTTAGGTTCTTCGTGGAAATTCATATTATATGGATAATTATAGTTATATAGTATTAATACACAAACTTTTTCCCACTTTATTAGTTTACCTTTATCTGATAAAGACTATGTCGGAACCGGTCGTGTATTTTGACAAATAATCGTAAAACGGAAAGCGGGAAAAAAGTGCAAGTAGTTAATGGAATCAGGCATTACTTTGTGCATAGCATAAAATGTAAATATATTATATCTAGCAATATCCCGCGAAAAAAAAAAGTTTTCTTTACTTGGGTAGTTAAGTATAAATAAATTAAACAAAAAACCTTTTTAAGAAAGTTTTTATTACATTTCGAGTCACTCTCAACAAACCCTTTTATACCCATATTGTAGAAATGCATGAAAAATAACTGTTCCGCCATCTTGGATGGTCCGCCATATTGAATTTAGAATGACGTCACACAACTAATCGTGTATTTAATTGTCATCCAATCTAGAAACGTGCATACAAAATTTCAGCTTAATCAGTTGTGAGTATCTGCTTCAAAATCGGGTCGCAAGATTCCACCCGAACATCCTTACATACATACATTGCAAGTTAAATAAAAGCTTTTAAAATTGGCACCCGTCACTTTATTCCAGACGCCACATCTACCAGTTTTATATCTTTAAGCAAAACCATTAGACATAGTTTCAGAGCTTAAATGCAGACATAGACTTGCCAAGCTTTGTGTCTGGTCGAAGTAGCAATTATCTAATATGGTTTGATGTAGCCTTTACTTAAACCTCGTTCGATTCAGATTGAAAATTGATCTGGCAAAGTGGTCTAAAACGAGCCTTCGATGTTATGTCTTTTGACGACCTCCATGGCTAAGTAGTTGAGTGCGATAATGCTCAGAGGTCGCGGGTTCGAATCCCGTAAAAATGTTCTGAATATGATTTATCGGCTCTCAAGTACTCGTAACACAAGTTTTTCGAAAGCCTGGGACTGATTTTGATTTGGTCTTACAGAAACTAACTAACATTGGGATTAAAATATCTAACGTATATTGATTATGATCACTAGATGTTGTTAGACCGACCGACTAACCCCTACTTGGCATAACATGTATCTTACAACTTTTTACGGTAGAATAACTAAGTAGCAAGACTTGGCACTTTTTACAAGTTATGTTTTTAGTGGGATCTCAGTTCTTTTTGTAGAAGATTTACTAAAACGCGTGTTTTTGTCGAATAGTGCAAATATATCTTTGTAATCCTATACATTTATATGGGATTACAAAGTTAATTATACAGTTGGCGGTAGTACATCTACTAGACAGAAATTCCAAAGTTTTAATATTTATCCTTTATTTATACACTAAACGCTACTTGTATTACAAATTTAAAGCTTTTGTGTCTGCTAGAAGTGCCTAATACTTTTGATGATCGGTCAGTTAGCGAGTGAGTGAGTCAGTGACAAAATTAGGAAGTTTGACAAGTTATAATTCTTAATCTTCTGTTTCAAATTGAATGAAATATGCCGTGTTTATACAATGCTTACTTAGTAACTAAAAATTCAGGCTTTTAGTTTAACCAACGACAAAGCTATAAGGACCCTATAACTTTGTTGTGGGTTAAAATGTTTTGGTGAAAATGGCCTGAACTGCTTCGAGAAAAGGATGGTACGGCTGTGCAACCTGCCGTGTCCCCAGATAAAAAAAATACTTTCAACAACAAAAAATGGCAATTTTGACGTTGTATATCGATGCATGATCGATGAAATAAGACGAAAAATAAGTTAGAAAAATGCCTCAAGCACATATAGATTATTCATTGATAATAATAAACTGGCTTATTCCTATCATCCTATATTAGGACGACAAACTATTTATTTTGCCGCATCCCGTGTAGGATGAGGATTCCTAACATGGGTAACTATATGGGGAGTATGTCACAACTTAGGCACAATTTGTGTCATGTTTTACCGGTAACATACACTCGCGAACGGAGAGGAATAAAAGCAAGATAAAACAAATAAATATGCTTGCTGGGTTTTCCCGGTATCGGTTCATAAACAAAATAATACTATATTTATTAGATAAGAATAAGTGAGACGCAGTAAACTCATACATACAGTTAAAATTAAACTTTTTATGAGTACTTAAATCTTTTTATTGGAATGCACTATGGGTAGTAATGGTCAGGGTTGAACCGGTGGTACTTTTCCGGCTTTTTCTGTTGACATTCCGAGAATAACTTGTTAAGTTTTATTTTTTTTTAATTTTTTATATATATTCATAACGTCACGGCTTAGAGCAGCAAATTTGGAAAGTAGAAAAAAAATTTTTTAGTGCTATCAAGTTCCCAATGGCTTTTTTTATTCATTTAATTTACCATTTATTATTTAGGAAATAATTCGAGTTATTCAATTTAGCAATATTTGTCAAATAGAAGTTTGATAAATCATAATTATCTCAAGTTATCAAAACTTGTGTAAAAATTAAACTTCGAAATCATTTAATTCATTCATTTTCTTCGAGATTTGAAATAATGTTTAGTTTTTTATTATCTGGAAACAAAAAATTCAGGCTATTTTGTGCCCAAGGGCAGCAGAAATTTAAATACGGCCCCGACAATGGGTCCACAGTAATACGGTTTGGAAAAATTAATAACAGGTAAATCTATTTTATGTTAAGAAAATTTTCTGAATAAAAAGTTTATGAACTATTTACCTAATAATAAATAATATCAGTAGGTTAGATATACTCGTAGTATTACATAGGTGCGCTTGGGAGGACAGATTTGCGTCACGGACTGGACACATAGTGTAGGCGGCATATCTAGAAGACCATCATCATTAAATATTTCTTACAGGTTACAGGGAGGGGCCCCTCCCTCTCCTCTATCTGCACTAATATTATAAAGAGGAAAGATTTGTATTTTTGTATTTTTGTATGTAACGACATAACTCAAAAAGTACTGGACCAATTTTAATAATTCTTTTTTCATTAGAAAGCTACATTACCACTGAGTAACATAGGCTATATAAAAATCAATTTCTGGTCGTTAGTCTCGCTAAAACTCGAGATCAGCTGAACTGATTCGGCTATTTTTGGTCTTGAAATATTCGTGGAAGTCCCTGAAAGGTTTACACGGTTTCCATGCTCCACGAAGTGAGCACGGGTCAGCTAGTGTATTATAAATCTGAAGAGTTTGTTTGTTGTTGTCGCGAAGACTTTGTTGTTGCCACTAGTCGAGGGAACGCCTTGGCGTTTTAACATTAAATGCGCTTTAAAATTTAATGGATTCCTGATCATCTTAGCAATCTCTCAATGTTTTTAGATTCTTTTGTAATGAGTAATGACACTGTCTAAAATAAATATTAGCCCTATCGTGTCCTCTTCACATAAAGTGGAGATTACCTTTTTGGTACACCAAAATATGTTTAGTGTCTTTGTTGACGTGGTATAAATACATAACATCTCCTCCGTGTCTGTCTAGTGGTTCAGAGCCTAGCTTGGAGGTTCGATTCCCATGTTGGAACTATAAACAATGTTGTTTTAAAGTTTGGTTAGGACAATGCAGGCTGATCATCTGATTGTCTGACAAGAAAGATGATCCTTGCATCGGATGTGCACGTAAAAAGCCGATTCCGCACCTGATCTCCCGCCAGTCGTTTCGGTTATCCATCCCACCGGGCTACGAGAGTGAAGGAAGAGAAATTGCAGCTGTGTATTGCGCACATACGTGGGCACTATAAAATAACTCCTGCGTAGCTGGTAGGTTCAATGAAACCGGCCACCGGAATCGGTGTGGGAGGTATTATTATTATATCCATGAAAATATAAATATTTATGGCACAAAATTTTTGGCCGAAGACGAACAAGAAAAAACTATAATAATATTTCCGAGACCTGAACTACAGAACCCTCAATGGTTAAGTTTTTTCAAGATAACATCTTATTCTAAGAAGAGAGGATGGAACAATGTTTTATTTATTGGTCTCGATAACCTTTGCCTCTTCGATGATTATATTTTTTGAAATGATAAGTTTGGGATAAATACGAAGAAATCACGGTAAGGCGTGTATTCTACAACATGTGTCGTCTGGTGGTGCTAGTGTTTTGCTGTTACGCGGCCGCTGCTGTTTCGGCACATCGAGGTGAAGGCGAAGCTAATCCAAACTGCTTCCAGGCTCTTCATATCAGTCCATACGAGAGACCCAATTCCCATAGAATGATTGATACCAGACGTTATGACATTCAAAACGTGCAATGGTTGGCTTTGTCTCGTCACCACATTATTCCGTACGCCACGATGAGAGATTTCTACAATGCTCTCATCCGTCGCGACAGATCGGGCTTCGAGAGGTTGTTCAACGACGTAATAAATGTGGTAGCCCAGAACGTATTGGGCAGAAGACTGGTCTTGGACTTCGAGCAGCAGCAGCCGGCGGTGGCGGACATAGTCGACAACCATCTGAGTGGAGAGTCGGTGACGGACGTCATGTACACACAAGAAATATACGCCTGGCTACCGTTCAACATTTACATCGGACCCCATGGAGATCGAAGATGGGACGAGGCGTTCGAGAACAGATTCGATACCACCGCTTATGCAGTCATCGGAAGACCCCTGTCGAATCGTTTAGCAACGGTGACCAGGCATATGACTGCGTACATAAGGGATGGTGATGCCGATGATATGAATTTTGTGCTACGGGAAATGGCTTCTCTGGTATACGAATACAGAACTCCTTTCGCTTTCAACAGAAATAATTGGGTCGTGAGAAATACAGTTGATCGGTATGAGTTCGCTTTGGCCACTGCGACTCTGAGTTCTCATGAACATTACAGGGAGTTGAGAAATGACGAGTTCTGTCAGACCGACACCAATCAACCGACCGCTGCGACCCCTCGCACTGATTTGCGTAGGAAAAGAGATGCGCCGCCCATGTGTCTGCTGGCTACCGAAAATTACGACACCTGTTGTATAAACACACTCGATCATTTGAGACAATTGCACCGTTCCGGAAACTTTGTCTATACCCAGTCAGGGGACCAACTCAAGGTGACCAACCGCAGCAGCGGCGACACAGCGACGAATGACGTTAACCTGTCGCTGCCGACTCCTCGCAGTTACACCGCGACCGGTTGGTTTTTGCGTGTTATAACGCTTGGTGCTTGGCAATTATTGTAAGTTGAGCAATAAAGTTACCATACCTATTTTACCATTTTCATTATTCAATACATTCCCTCATATTGATGACAAAAAATAGTTTCAAACGCTCATTCCTCTGCCAAAAAAAGGTTCACGCTGAAATGAACAAAAAGTTAATTTATTTGAAAGTTCAGAATGCAGACACATTAAATGTCGGGCTTAGCGGGTCTGTAGTGTGGGTCCCGGGTAATGTGTGGAAATTAATTTTAAAGCTTCAGAGATAGCTTCTGAAAACTACGAAATTGTGATACTTTTTGCGTCAACAGAGTAAAAATTCTGCTTTCACGACATTTATGTGTATAACGTTTTCCGTGTCGCTACAATTTAAACGCGATACAAAATGTAGTAGTATTAGTGAGTGTGTTGTTATTATTTTATTAAATTCATATATTTCATGATTAAAAAGCTGAACTACTTCTATATTTATACTAATATTATAAAGCGGAAGAGTATGTTTGTTTAAACGCGCTAATCTCAGGTACTAATGGTCCGAATTGAAAATCTCTTTTTTTGTTGGAAAGTCAATTAATAGAGGAAGGCTTTAGGCTATATAACATTACCCTGCGACCATTGGGAGCGAAAATTCAGTAAGAAATGTTGCAAAACACATTTGGGGACTTTCATTGCGTGCGCTGCTTATAGTATATAAGTCACTCAAAAATCACGCGAACCAAGTCGCGGGCACAACTAGTACAAACTAAAGCGAGGTAAGCCAAGACTTAAGCCGTTTATGCAGTGCACGCAATGAAAGTCCCCTGTAGACTCCCAGATGAAATGAAGATAGAAATTAAATGAAAGACTTAATAGCTGTAGACTGTATAATATTATGAAGGTCGTCTACATTGGATGGTTGGTTTGATGAAAAGTGTTCTAAAATCTATCGCACGGCTGTGTGTGCAGGCGCATGCGAACACCCCGCGCGTCCCGCGCGTTCCGCACGCCCCGCACGCCCCGCACGCCCCGCACGCCCCGCTCGCCCCGCTCGCGCCGTTGCGATGTAGCCGCAACATCCCCAAACAGACAAACAAAATAATAATAATAATAATATCTATGGACGCTTCACACCACGTCAATCTGGCCCTGTGCTAAGTATCCGAAGAACTTGTGTTACAGGTACCAGACAACGGAAATATATTTAATACTTTTATACTATACACATATTTAAGATTTTTATTATATTATACACAAACTTAATACACATCCATGACCCAGGAACATTGAAAACTTTTTGTTCCCTCGGCGGGATTCGAACCCGCGACCTTTCATTCGAGCGCCAAGGCGCTCAACCAACTGCGCTACGGAGGTCGTCCAAAATGTATAACATTATTTTGTTTATGTTTGTTTTTGTTTGTTGACATTAAAGTGTCTTGCTTTTTGCTTTACGGGTCAACATAATGTTATACATTTTCACCGTAATAAAATCAACATTGTCAGACTGAAATTTACGTTTTCATAGTGATTATTTGCGTTAAAGTTATTGCAAACTACCCTAGTTAGAAGACAAACGCTAGCGCGCTGGAATTACCTAGGGGACCCTTTTGTTTTGCCCGGAGATAGGGGAGCTGGAATTACGCCCAACGTTTATCTTTTATAGCTGATGAGCGCAGTTAATATTCGATTTCGTATAGATTACTTTGTATTTACAGGTGTAAAACTTACATTTTATACTGATTTAG
This sequence comes from Celastrina argiolus, assembly GCA_905187575.2. NCBI lineage: Eukaryota > Metazoa > Arthropoda > Insecta > Lepidoptera > Lycaenidae > Celastrina > Celastrina argiolus. Next base: position 20,150,118 of record LR994580.1, on the reverse strand, counting down.
GGTGCCCAATACGGCATAGGCTCAAATAAGGTACCGTAATGTTGAGATGTTACAAAATAGGGACTATGATGTTGATGCTTATTTCGCCTCACGACAGGCATGCAAATTAAATAAGCATGAACTTATAACCCTATTTTGTAACATATTGTACCATATTTGAGCGTAAAAATTCTATCTATCATACTTTTCATAGAACCGGCATCCGGGCAGATTTTTCCTCCATATCCATAATATCCATAATAAACATATATAACTAAAATATACGCTACAAAAATAATTTTATTTAAAACTTCTATTGTAAAAATATACGTGATAGAATTTTTTTTATCCCATATTTCTATTTAGTACTATTGAATAAATAATAATAATTTACGGTTACGTAAAGGTGGTAAACAAATATTTTTTTGCTGACCAGTGTACCTAATCACTTGACCACGTGAGTTTCGGTTTCGGTTTCGGCCGGAAAACCAGTTTCGGTCGGACTCTACTAATCAGACTGACCTTTTGTAGGTGAAATTAAAAATCTATGCCCTACTTTGCAAGAAGGGGTCTAAAAAGACTGAAATAAGAGAATAATTCAATTTAATATCCAGATAAAGGTACAAAAACATATACAGTGTGTAAAAAGAGCAGTCACTATAACTTTGAGATACGATTATACTACCTTTCCTCATTTCGGAAACGTATTTTTTTTTGTCAAAAACTAAAAAAAATATTTTTCTTTTTACCATTTCTTTTTTATGTTTATGTCTCAAAAATAATAATAACGCCAAAAAAAATTATTTTTTAAATTTTTGTAAAAAAAATAATTAAAAAATATACATTTCTAGAATGAGAAAAGTATAATCATATCCCAAAGTTATAGTGACTGCTCTTTTTACACCCGTTATACGGTCGAATTGAGAAACCTCCTCCTTTTTTTGAAGTCGGTCAAAAATGGTCAAGGTGGAGCCGTGGTCTTACCCGCTAAACAAATATAAGCATCAGCTACTTCGTCAGTCTATTAAAATATTTAGGATAAGTTAATAACTAAATTAATATACCTTCATTTTTTAGTGTATTTTACTTTATTACGGATTAAATTTAACAGAAACCTAATATTTTATGATATTGTACATTAAATACGATGTCTCCACTAATATTATAAAGAGGAAAGATTTGAACTTTTGTATGTAACGACTAAACTCAAAAGTACTGGACCGATTTTAATAAATGTTTTTTCATAAGAAAGCTACATTATCACTGAGTAAGATAGGCTATATAAAATCAATTGCTGTTCGTTAGTCTCGCTAAAACTCGAGATCGGCTGAACTGATTCGGCTATTTTTGGTCTTAAAATATTCGTGGAAGTCCCGGGAAGGTTTACACGGTTTACATGCTCAACGAAGTGGGCACGAGTCAGCTAGTATATTGATAAAATAATTGTTTGTAGTAGCTATATTATAATTTTGCATATATTTAACTAGACGTTGCTCGCGACTAGCCACGACATGCCGCGGAAACTCTACATTTTGCCGCGAAAAACAATGTTATTTCCCTCTCTACGGTCTACTATTATATATCTGTGCCAAGTTTTATCGATATCGGTACAGTAGTTTCTAAACCTATTCTATGCAAACAAACAAACTAATATTTCTTCTTTATTACGAGTCTACATAAAGGGCTTTTGATGTCTTAGAATTTTGCCAAAATATAATCAATAAGAGACTTAATACATTTTTGTTCACACAGGAATTGAATCCTCAAGCGAGTTGATAGCCTCAACCACTGTGCCACGGGGGTGTTGATGTGAAACAATAGTGTGTAGCGATCTTGTTTAACACCAATGGCATGTCATAGTACAAAGTAAACGAAGTTCCAAACTAACAAGTTTATTGAAGCGGAACATGGGAGCTGCGTTAATCCGTCGGAGAGCATCGCGCTTTCTGGGCCAGGATTCTAGTGCCTAGTTCGTTTCGAATATCCGCCTCCGTGGTCTAGTGGTTGAGAGCTTCGCTCTCGACCCGGAGTACGTGGGTTCGATTCCCGCGTTGGAACAACAAAAATGTTGTGTTTGGTTAGGACAATGCAGGCTGATCAGCAGATTGTCTGACAAGAAAAATGATCCATGCGTCGGATGGGCATGTAAAAAGTCGGTCCTGCGCCTGTTCTCTCGCCAGTCGTATCGGTTATCCGTCCCACTGGGTTATGAGAGTAAAAGAGAGTGTCTTTGTGTATTTCGCACACACTTGGGCCTTGTTTCAATAAATCGGCTACCAACACCGAAATCGGTGAGGGGAGCTATTATATTATAGTACATTTTTTATTAGTAAGAGTAGAAAGGGTCCTGTCGGGCTGGGATCTCGCTCTATTCGGGATAACTCATAATACTGTTCCAAATTGTGATGAAATTGCATAAGTTGCTCAAGTAGGTTCGATAGGATGCCTAATATTAGAAACAGTAGCTCTACATTTAGCGTGGCTTAGACTGGAATATAACGTGTGGATTATTAATTTATAAGTTACATTTGGGTATGGCTGTTTTTTAACCGGCTTTAAAATCGGAGGAGGTTCTCAACTCGTCGGATTTTTTTTTACCAAGGAACCAGTTTACGCGGCTTATACGCGCTTTCTATACACTTTGTCCAGGAAGCGCGTATTTGGCATGTCTATTCTCGAATAGAAGGAGAATAGAGGCAAAAAACATCTAGATAATGCTTGTCTTGAAAAAACCACGTCGAACGAGGTACAGTAAATCCAACTATGGCGCAGTGACGTCAGGGCCTAAATATGACCAGGAAAGGTTTCCGCTAGATAAAAATAGGACCTACGATACCACAGGCATACTTACACAGATAGAGACGTCAAACTTATGAAACCTCACAATTTTTGTAGAGGTTAAAAATGTATATTTAGTTTGTAAATTTCATTGTTCATAAACTCTTTTCCGAGCATCTTCTTTTTCAACGCTTTTAGCCCAATTAATATCTCCGCTTCAGACTAGTTCAGTCCGTAGGAATTACCAAAATTATTTTCCATTCCACACTACTGCGAAGCGTTTAATTTGCCAGAGCATTTGTTCCTTTGAGGAAATAACTGCAAGCAACGTAAAGTAATTGCTGTGCTGTTCAAGTGTATGAGTATCTAGTGTCAATTATTGCTAACTGTTTACGGTTAGATGAACTTTATGTCAGGCATTTAGACGCTATTTCTGAAATGTTACTGCTTCTTTTCAATTTCCCATTCATTTTCTTGTTTAATTTAGCTAGAATACTTACTATTGCTACTGCATACGTTCAGTTTTGCCGTGTATCACCCAATTTCTATATTCTTCGAGCATTATACTTATAATTACTATTTTTACTAATCAAGGACGTCTCCGTTGTCCACTAAGCAAGTTAAGAGCTTGGCAGAGTGGCTGGAGAAAGAAGTAGAAACTAAAAATGTTGTTTTCTGGTCTGGTTGGAGGTCTGCAGGTTTCCTGACGTGAATGATGATCCATGCGTAGGAAGGGCATGATAAGTCGGTCCTGCATTCAGGCGCACTCACTCTCTTAAAACAGTGGGATGAGCGTCATGATGGCAAGCCTATTTAACCCTGTATGCATGAATTGTCATGAAATAACTAGAAGCTATAAAATAAAGCTAGTTTCATTAAAACCGGCACTATTACACCTCTAGTTTTATTGCACGCTATGTGGTCAAAAGCCGTCGAAAGTATAAAATTTCGAGTTTCCAGTTTTTAAGGTTCTCTAGTAATAAAAATAATATTTTATTATATTATATATTATGTTGTTAAAAAAATCAAAAAAATAAATAATTACATATGTGTCAAATGATGCATTTGTGTAAGTGCATGTTGTTGTTATTTTTATTAATTACTAGCGGACCCGTGCCCACTTCGTTGAGCATAAAAAAAACCGTTTAAACATTCCCTGGACTTCCACGAATATTTCAAGACCAAAAATAGCCAAATCAGTTCAGCCGTTCTCGAGTTTTAACGAGGCTTACGAACAACGATTCATTTTCATAATATATAAGATCATTATAAGCGTGATTTTAAGAAATATTAGCATTCTGTATTTAAACTAAAAGTGTGGGAAATTACATACCCTTATTATTACATACACATACACTTTCGTCCGTGAAATTCGATATAGGGGTACAAAGTTTTTATTTCAAGGAACAATATAAATATTTACTTACAAAACAAAGTCGCGAGAAACAACAATATGGTAATTTCATGTAATCGATACACCTTAGATAACACGTTAATCTTGTTTTTCGAGTCTTGTCCAATCTTTTAAATGCTCTCCAGCGAAATTAGAATCACAATATTCTATAACACCATCGTGTTTTGTTGTTGTTTTAAAATGATTGTACGAGTATTTTTAATTTCTCTCCATGTGTCTCTCTGCGTTGGGGACTCCTTCGCTGCAGGCTGTCCAGATGTGAAGGGTGTGGAACATTTCAACCTAACTGGTGTGGGTATTTTTTTTACTTTTTTAAGCCCCGACGTAACGTCTATCTGTCTGTATCCATGGCATTGTATCTTCCAAACGGATGGACCGATTTTGATCTAGTTCTTTTTATTTGAAAGCTGACGTGATCGTTCTTAGATATTAGATATTTTGTTATTTGACTGCGATTATTTAAAAAAAATTTGTGTTGTTTAGCTCGGAAGTTTCAATTTAAAAAATGGTAGTTAATATAAGCGATAAGGAGACATGTATACGATTATTTAATGTTAATGTTTGTATTTTTTTATGTAGTTGGTCTGACTGTACAATGGTACAGTCAGACCAACAGATCAGAATAACCCATTAATTTTTTCTGGCACTTTCAATTTTGGAGCAAAATGATGTCCTTTTGAACATAATTATCTAGAACCGACATTACAATTTAGTGTTTTTTATTATTATTAAATTACATAAATCTTATTCCAGGTTTCCGAAGGCGTCTGGTATGAGATAGGCAGGTATGAGTACGACATAGAAGTAGCGACGTCCTGCGTCGTGGTCCGCACCAGCCCTCTCGGCGGTGGGTTTGTGGCGGAGTCCACCAACGTCCCTCCCAGTTCCTCCCAGTACCTGCGCGGGGAGTGCAATGTAGCTGACGACAGTGGACGGGGAGTTTTGAACTTCACTGTCTCTTCTGGAGGAGGTAATTTTTTTTATTGAAATTAATTGCAAACAAGAAGCATGTTTACTGTATAATATATTAATTTACATGACAAATGACACGAATATACCTTAGGCTGCTTATTTCGCAAAAGAAATTTCTCATCTCATCTCTACACTTTTTATTACTTACTACTTCTGTCAAATGGATGAACCGATTTTGATCTAGATTTTTTGGTTTGAAAGCTCACATGATCGAGTTTGTGTGCCTGTTGTGTATTACCCAAGTTGAGAATCGAATCAGTTCGATCTCAACGGATTTTGGTATTTTATTTGGTGGATTACTTTGAAACTAACAAGGATAAAGAAAGACGTAAGATGGTGTCAATCGTAAGATGGAATCTGAATCAGAATAGAATCAGCCCTACACTTTTTACTACTTACTTTACTTAATACTTCTGGGCCACAAATGGATGAACCGATTTTGATCTAGATTTTTTGGTTTGAAAGCTGACGTGATCGAGTATGTGTATTACCCGTGGTTGCCTGGAAGACATTGCTACCTAGTAATAAGGCTGCCATTGTGTTGCGTATATTGTTATCTTCCTCATTTATGTATTTTTTTTTGTTGTGTGTAGAATGAAAAATTCATTCATTCATTATGTTCTTATTTATTATTCGTCAACATCAGCAGGTTTACTCCCGACACAATCAAGAATCGAATCAGTTCGATCTCAACGGATTTCAAAAGCCGTTGAGATCGAATTGACTCGATTCCCTAGTAGTTTGGCCCCAGTTCTCAAACTACTTGAAAATTCGAGAGTTACTTAAAAACTTTAATTTTGTTATAAATTTAATGTTTAGTTTGAAAAGACAAAGAAGACATGAAATGTTAACATCTACACGTACACGTAGTTAACCCACGTTACAGTAGCGTAGCGTGCCTTGCCGGGGCCCCGAATAAAAATTTGTTTGGGGCCTTTATGAAGGATACAGATTTCTCACAATAGAAAAAGAGTACGTCACGTTGGGGGCCCCGTAATTGATATGGCAGATACGGCATACGGATATATAGCTACGCCCCTGCCACGTAGTAAACCTACTAATGTTTCCTAGATCCTGTATCATTTCAATATCATGTTATCCCTCTCGTATTTCCTGTCAATAAAGGAGGTATTTTAACATGGCGTTAACTTTAACATTGCTTGGTGAAACACGGCCTTAAGGTCTCCATACGATTAGCTTTTTCCTCTATATTTAACTTTTTTTTTCAGTGCCAAAAAGAATACGTCAGCTTCCCGAGGTGAAAGTTATCTACAACGAGGGTAGTAATATAATAAACTACAGCTGTCTTGCTGATGAGACAAAAAATACCAAAGAAGGTGAGTACAAACTTTTATCAATTGCTTTAGAATTTAGATAGATTCTCATTGGTCGTCGGAATAATTGCCATGTTTAACCCCCGATGCAAAAACAAAGTTGAACGTGTCTGTGTAAATATGTATATGTCTGTCTGTGGCGTCGTAGCACCCAAACGGATAATTCGATTTTAATGCGTTTTTTTTTGTTTGAAAGGTATACCAGACTGATATGTCAGTCGAGTGTTCTTAGCTATGTTTAGTGGAAACCGATTGAAGTCTTCAAGGTCATCAGGTCGTTTGTTAGGTGTGATAGGAATGTTACACGTTAAGTCGGGGGTTTTTTAATTAGTTTTTCTCAGTCCTGTGCTTTACTTTTGGTCTCTGGAAATACGACACAACGTTTATCTTTTCCTTTACTTGTTCTGTATATCTCTTCTGACTTCCTCTTCTCCTTTCAACAATATTTATAAGAAATTCGTTGTGTCGTACATATTATGACTGTAATGTATAACCGATTGCGATGCAGCCAAAACGAAGGGTAATTAATAATTTTGACAATGTAGAAAAAAATATTATTATAATCTCTAAAATTAGTAAGTTTACTTACATTATAGTACTTCCTTGTATTAAAAATCAGTAGATTAAAAAACGAATAAGGATTTTTAAATATTTAATTGCCAGTCTTTGTAAAACGCTCGATGTAAAAGTCACTGCAAATAGAGTACACGCACACGATGACCTCCGGTTTCCGGAAAACTAGGGGTTAGAGTTTCATGAAATCTTACGAAACGTATGTAACCGATTTTTTATTTTTGATTCAACTTTTTCAGAATTCGCCTGGATCTTTTCTAGAAAGCAAGAGCTATCGGATGAAGAGAAAGAAGATCTCATGTCAACTGTTAGGTCCATCGATGTATTGGATATAAATAAATTCATATGGATAGATCAAAGTCAGTGTAGCGAAAATTGAAAATAAAATAATAAATTGAAATGACAACAAGATTATTCTCATTTATTATTTCTATATACAGGCTATAATATTAATGAGTAATAATACTTAAGAGTGTGTATCAATTTCGTATGTAGAGTTTACTGTGAAAGTACCAGCGCTGAAAGAGATACTTTCTTCACTTACTCGTATTGTATGGGCAAATTTATGACATTGAGGCAATTCTTATAGAAACATGAAACTCAAAAGTAAGTCACACTTTCACAGTATACTCTACAGAGTAAGTGAAAATACCGTCTGTATGTGCCTCCTATACTCATTTATTTTACACATTGGTAAGATATTTATAGTTATGAATAGAAATATATATTTATATAGATTTTTAAAAAATCTTTCCAGCATTAGACATTTAAATCTATAATGATTGCTCTATTCCTTTTAAAAAGTATAGTGGGAGCTCGTGAAAATACATTAAATACAATGTTAAGTTTATCTCAAATAAAATCGAAGCCACGTTTCCGAGAATCTCGAGTCAAGAGGGCTTCGGAAGCAGTTTTATTTGTAGATACTTTCACCCCTTCCAGTATATAGATAGGTCAAATTGTATGACTTCGCAGCATTAAAAGAACCTAATGGAAAAGTGTGATCGGAACGCCGAAGCAAATATAGATTATTCTCGATCTTTTGAAAAGCAAAATGTAAGATTGTCGCCTCGAAGTCGAATGTTTTTATTAACACGTTTTTCCTTTTTGGGCGTATTCTCGCTTTAGTGAATTCGCATCATCATCAATATCTAGAGAGGAAAGATGTTAGGACACTTGATACGGCACGACAACTTTATTAGAGGAATAATTTAAGGAAAGATAGAAGGTAGAAGAAAACGTGGAAGACCGAGAAGAACATTTATGGACCAGGTGAAGGAGAAAGTGATGGTCGTGTCGTATCAGGAGATCAAGAGAAGGGCGGATTGCAGAGAGGAATGGAGAAAACTCCACCGACAAGAGCGAAGCTCTTAAGAGAAACACCACGGTTGAGAGAAAAGCAAAATAGGTATTTATAAAATCTATTGCTGTCTCGCAGTGCCTTAGCTAGCCAGCACTAGCGCGATAGAGACAACTGCAACTTGGACCGAAATTACCTATTAAAAGTAAAAGGAATCGACGTTTAGGGGATTGCTGTTCCCTCCTCCAAAACTTAACAGATTTAAATATTTTTTTCTGTATTAGGTAAAAAAAGAATTGAGGTAGTTTCCTATTTTTTACTTTTGTTGTTTATTGTAGTCAAATCTGTTTCCTAGATATTTAAACATAGCGGAGAGTCTGGCCATTTTTTTTAGGTTTTTAAACATCCATATCTCTTTAAATTTTTAATTTATTAAAAAAAGGAAAAAATAGGGACGTACAAACAATATTCAGAAAAAAATTGTTACTCTAGAGGTGTTATCCAGGGAGGAAATAGAAATCCCCTAGACCCCTATTTTTGTATGGAAAAAATTTCGTGGTGTTTCCTCTTAAGTTAGAAGAAGAATCAATTAGTAAAAGCCTTGCTTCAGTGGTTTAGCTTGGCTCTTAACTTCGATGGGTTCGATATCCGCATTGGAACAAATCCTTCCACCAACCCATTTCACCATCAACCGATCGTTGTTATACGAGTATGCGCCCCCTTCTGTCTCGAGAATTTCCCTTCAGGTGCGCGATTCTTGTTTCCCTTCAAGTTATTTTATCTTCATCAACAGTTTATTCAATCAGTTGTACTCAAGGCCTACTTGAATTTGACAGTTCGTTGCGACACTAGCGCCAAGTTGGTTTGACATTGAGTGTCGATTATATGTAACTATTACAATGCAACTAACAAAAATTAACACCATATTCATTTTTCTGAATTTTAAAACTTTGAACAGCTCTCTTGTTCAATTTGGTTTTTGGTGTTAATGACGACGGTATATCGACAGTAAAAAGGATACCCTCGATATAGTTCAAGAGCAAAAATTGCGCAAATTTTGCGATTGCTATGCTCTTGCAAGATATACCTAACTAGCTGACCCGTGCCCACTTCGTTGAGCATGGAAGCCGTGTAAACCTTCCCGGGACTTCCACGAATATTTCAAGACCAAAAATATCCGAATCACTTCAGCTGATCTCGAGTTTTAGCGAGACTAACGAACAGCAATTGATTTTTATATAGCCTATGTTACTGAGTGATAATGTAGCTTTCTAATGAAAAAAGAATGATTAAATCGGTCCAGTACTTTTTGAGTTTAGTCGTTACATACTAAAATACAAATCTTTCCTCATTAAAGTAAATTAATCAACACATTGCTATCTGTATGAGCTGTTTGACGCCATTAAATGTCCGCTCTAGTCATTCAATTAAGCAGATTCAACCAGATGACTGCACATATACGTTTAAAGTAATTGCTCCCAGCATCGAACTAACATCTAATCTATAATAACAGCATGTTGGCCAACACTGGTAATATGTTAATGTATGCGTATTATGCAAGCAATATTAGTATGTTATGCCTACAGCGTGATATATTGTCTGTGATTATGTCATTAGGGGCTTACCATATCTGGGAATAATTAGAGCTAATAGGCATTGTATGCAGTACCTAGCTATATAGCAAAATATTATATTATGTGACTAGCTGTTCCCGCGACTTCGTTCGCGTGGTTTTTTAGTGACTTAAGCTGTTTACGCAGCGCACGCAATGAAAGTCCTCAAATGTAATAATGTTTCCCCGTTTTTGCAACATTTCTCACTGACGCTTCGCTCCTATTGCTCGCAGCGTAATGTTCTATAGCCTAAAGCCTTCCTCTATAAATGAACTATCCGACAAAATAATATTTTTTTCAAATCGGACCAGTAGTTCCTGAGATTAGCGCGTTGAAACAAACAAACAAGCTCTTCCGCTTTATAATATTATAAGTATAGATTTGAAATCCACTCCATCAGCAAAATAGCAATTCACATTAGGATGACCGGCATACATACTTTTTGTGACCGACATTTGTAGGTGATAAATGGAACATACAAACAGTCGGTCATATATGTATGGTGGAACAATCTGCATTAAAATCGGCTAACAACAAGACGCTCTAATTAGAATAAATCCTGCTCGAACCTATTTAAACACAAACAGACGCATCTACAGTCAATAAGGTCATCAATCATATTTTTGTTAAAACAGTTTCAACTGTTTGATTCGCTGGCGATAATAGTAGCTATATGGTAATAAATAATAACGACATAGTCATTATCAGGTGGTCTTTGTCGAAACCGGTCGTGTATTTTAACAAATAATTGTAAAATAACTAATAAAGCGCAAGTATTTAAGTGTATTATTACTATTTACCATATTGTATTTCCATCACGAACCTACAGTACTTTCAATAACATAATATGTTGTTAGCTGCCTGCATCTAGTTTAATAGTAAGTAGATACTAGATACATAAACTTCACGATTTGCTTCTCCATAATATTTGCTTACCTTCAAGATATTTGAGACACACATTTATCATCATTTCAGCGATGATACACACTAATTCATGGGGGTAAATTGCCTAATTCATCACGTTGGGGGGGGGGGGGGGGGCTGTGTGTTGAAAATCCAGGGCTCTTCTGGTTTTGGTGGGTAAACCGGCCGTAGTGAGCCGGGGGATGCGTTATAAAAAAGGGTTTTAGATAACTGTACAATGTACAGGGAAATTTGACGGTTCAGTAGCTCATAAACATAATATAATTAATCAATTTACCTTGATACTTAAAAAATACCTGAGATTTAAATTTAAGATAATATTGCGAAAACAAACATTAAATAAAACTCTTTTACGTCTTAGGGCTGATTTTTCAATCGCCAGATAACTTTTATCTGTTGAATAAACATGTGACTTTGACGTTTGTTCCATACAAAATATGCCAAAGTTATATATTTATTCCTTAGTTAAAAGTTATCTGACGATCGAAAAATCGGCCCAGTTATTTTCTTATTATGACTTTAACAATAAAAATAATTTATAGACGCTTCGCGCCAGTCAATCTGACCCCGTGCTACGTATCCGAAGAACTTGTTGGGGACCAGACCATATAATCATCTTTAATACTTTTTATACTATACACTTATTTAATTTTTTTATTACATTATTCAACAAACTTAATAAAGAAAACTTTTTAATACGATGGGATTCAAACCCGCGACCTCTCGCTCTAGCATCGTTCTCAACCACTGAGCTAAATAGGTCCTAAAATAGGTCTGTATCGTTTAAATGAATTAAAATATTACACGACCCCTACTATCCAAATAAATGTACCGTAACCTAAACGCATACAGAGAATAATAGAGACACATTTACAAAGACAGCTTGAGGGATTTCCCGCATTATAGGGTCAACTGCTCTTCAACGAGATAATAAAATACTATTTCTGAAGTAAATGTACCAGATAAAATAATAATAATAAAAGTTGGCCTTTGCATCCGTTATTGAATGATTTAGGGCCGTCTTTGACGATTGAATGATTTCAATCGTTGGTGTTTGTTACATACAAAATCTGCCAAAGTCTCATATTTTTTCCTTACATAAAAGGTATCTGGCGATTGAAAAATCGGCCTATATACAGTAATCTCCGAGCGTAGTAACCAATCTTTAAATACTGTAGTGCCCGGGACGACCGGTATTAAATGTCGCATGGTTGCCCAGCACCGCCCCAGCGCCTATGTTGTATCTGCTTATATAATATTACTAGCTGTGCCCGCGACTTCGTTCGCGTGGTTGTCGGCAACACTATCGCGATAATCTTTTGATTGCTCACGTTGGTTTTTATTATTATGATTATTAAAAAGGAATAATTTTATCATACATATTTTTTGAGTAACTTCAACCGATTATGCAGCGCACGCAACGAAAGTCCACAAATGTGAATCATTTTCCCCATTTTTGCAATAATTCACACTGACGCTTCGCTCCTATTGGTCGCAGCGTGATGTAAAATAGCCTAAAGCATTCCTCTATAAATAGACTATCAAACAAAAAATATTTTTTCAAATCAAACCAGCAGTTCCTGAGATTAGAGCGTTTAAACAAACAAACAAATTCTTCCGCTTTATAATATTACTATAGATATCTAGGTAAGAACTAAGAACCTACTATTATCAAATCTGTACTCATATAACATTATTATTTAAGTAATATTTATGATACGAATTTTGCACATACATCGTAGATCTTCCATCACTTTCCTCTACCCGTGGTTGTCTGGAAGAAATTACTAAATAATAAGGCCACCATTTGTGTTCTACATTGTATAATATTGATGGACTTTTTTTTTAATTAATCGAAGGCTGGCCTTGTTAGGCCCAGACGTTACTGCGACCCTTCTGGATCTATTGTAACTCCTTCGCTTTAGAGTACCGTCCCCAGTCCTATATTACTCATGAACGAACGATATGGTGGGGGTCTGCGGTGCCAATTTCCTCTGCTGTAGAGTATTCGTGCAGCCCGCGATACTTGCTCCTGCTTATATGAAGAGCTGGACAATCAAGAAGAAGGTGGAGGGGTATTACTGTGATGGAAATTACTTTGCGAATTGTTTTAATATGTGTGCACAATAATCAACATTTCATTCATTAATTTATTCACGTACGACATTCTCACAACACAGTCGGCCTAGTCCAGAGGAATGACTGATCAATACGTCTGGGGCCAACCATGTGCGGGTTTCCTCGCGATGTTTTCGTTCAACGTTAGAGCATCCATATAGTGTAAATGAGATCTGACAAAATCTCATTGGTACATGTCACAACCGGGGAATCGAACCTGCACCCTTTCGAGTGCCAATCAACGGTCTACCCAATAGGCCACAGACGCTTCAATAATAATAACACATTATACTCGTATAAATTAATTATATCTATGGATGCTTCACACCACGTCACTCTGGCCCCGAAGTATCCGAAGAATTTGTGTTACAGGTACCAGAGAACGGAAATATATTTAATAATTATATCCTTTTTTTTAGACATATTTCAGATTTTTATTAAATTATACACAAATTTAATACACATCCATGACCCAGGAACATTGAAAACTTTTTGTTCCCTCGGTGGGATTCGAACCCGCGACATCTCGTTCGAGCACCGACGAGCTTAACCACTGGGCTACGGAGGTCGTCGGTCGATTATTTATGATATGATTATGGTAAATAGCGGTCGCCCTGTGGTCGAAATTAGACTATCCAACTAATATACCGCGAAAGTTTGTAAGATAAGGATTGATATGTTACTCTTTAACGTAAAAAGTACTGAACAGATTTATATGACATTTGGTAGTAGTTTACTTAAAGTAAAATACCGTAAAAAGTATCCTTAGATGCATTAATCCAGCATGTTAAAGTACTGCATAAAGAGATGCAGTTCCCGCGGGATTTCACATTTTAATTTAATCGTACAAAAGGGCAAAAATATGTCTTAACTTTCAAGATCTTAATGGCGTTAACTTTAACATTGCTTGGTGAAACACGGCCTAAAGGAAAGAATGTTCTTGTTCAAGCTCTGGCTCTGTGTTCTTTTGATGTAAATCCACCTTTAGATACGCAATAAAAATATTTTATAAATGTTGTTTATGGATTCCAAAAGAATGGAAGATTGAATATTAGCATTCTCCACTCCTCCTCTATACATGGTGTAAAATAAATGAGTGATAATATTTTAGGGTGTGTATGTGCCTCCTATGTAGAGTATACATTCACAGTATACTCTAGTACATGGAATACCAGCGCTGAAAGACTTACTTTTGACTTTCAAGTATGTATAAGAAATGCCGAAAGTTCATAAATTTTCCCATACAATAATTTATTAAAAAGTACATCTTTCAGCGCTGGTACTCTCACAGAAAACTAAATACGGGACCCATACACACCCTAAAGTATTATAATTACTCATTCATATTATAGCTTGTATAAACTTTAAAAGTAGAATTCTTATACTCCTCGACACTCACCATTTTCCTAAAAAGCGGTACTTGCAATGATTTTGTATTTTAATACAGGATACTATCAATTATATTATCAGTGTATGTTAAAAGAAAGGAGAAATGAATTCAAAGCTAGTACCATAAGCGGCAGATTTCACAATCCTAATATTAAAAGTATAAAATATTACAGACTGCGCAAAGATTAGAGGAAATTGCGTATTAAAATTGCGCCTGTTATCTCTAAATGCTCCCGAGTCACACTTCCGCATAAGAAGATATGTCATAAAGAATCCAAATTGGCCAAATTCTAATTTTGAATTCTGTCCCAACGCGGGGTCATAAAGATGTGTACCTAGACGGTATAGCGTGAGCGCAGCGCACATCACAGCTGAAATCTCTAAGCATGCTAGAACAATTCATTCAAATCTTAAGAGCTAGGCTCTTGTCGGTGGAGTAATCGCCATGTTTCTCGGTCCTGTTCTTTACTTTTGACCTCTTGATACGACCCAACGTTTATCTTCTCCTTTATTTGTTCTACATAACTTCTCCTAGGTCTTTCTCTTCCTCTTCTCCCCTCTACTTTTCCTTCCATAATATTCTTAAGAAATTCCTTGTGTCGTATCAAGTGCCCAACCATCTTTCACCTTCTGTTTTCAATTGTTTTAATTATAATAATGCTAGAACAAAGAGTCCCTGAATATAATTATATGGAAAAGCTATTTGAAATAGAGTAAATGAAACTACAACCTTTATAACAAGGTTTTTTTTTGTAAATAAAGGGTTTATTTTGTAAGAAATGAATGCTTTTGTTACCTTAAATAACAAATTTTTGTAATAAAAATCAATCGAAAAATGTTGATTAGGAAAATTTCTCGTTGTCTTTATTATTTTTCATAATTACATAAAACCATGTGTACGTATTATTTTATTAGCAGTTAGAGCTAGAAATTACTGCCGAGATAATACTAAAAAATTAGGTATGTATCTGATAAAAATATTATTTTAGGTTTTTTAAAATTAGCTTTTCCATTTTACAATATTTTTTGAAAGAGTCTTAAAAGCCGAGAACAATAAAATTTAATCTTCGCAACGTTCAGTAGGTCTACTTTTGAACAAAATAATGTTGAAGTAGCGTTTTAATTTGACAGTTCATCACGATTCTAGTGACAAACTGTTTGAAATTGAGTGTCAATTTTATGGAGTTACTTCATTCTCCAGTTCAGTCTCCAGTCATCGATATTATTCCGAGAGTAGCACATGCCTTGACAGCACTGGAATTGGATTGTTCTTAATCTTTGTTCAAATTTGTTTTGTGAGTGCCTGTACTGTAAAGCGAAGAAGTTACAATAGATCCAGATGGCATCAGTGCCTGACAAGGACCAGCCTTCGAAAAAAAGGTTTCTAAGGTTCACAAAAGCATCATTGGCACGCATTACAAATTTTTTACTATGTATAACTAATACTCCTCGGCTACAATGTGCGTGTTCTTTATACTGAGACTTTTATGAATTTCGTCTAGTACACGGTTTATTCGGCCAGATGCTGCAGGCTTATTAAATTTTAGCCGCTCGTTAAATTTCATATGTTTGTCTAAATGGGATATAGTTTCTACGTTTTATCGCGAAATCCCCGTGTTGGGTACACTATTTATTAACATTAGTTCTGATTGTCCGTGCAAATAAAAGGTGTTTTTATTACATCCAATTTATAAGCCTGCTGGCGTAGAATAAGTAATGTTATGTTTGTAATAAAAAAATTTAAAACCGACTTCCAAAGTATAGTGTTCTTAATGATATGCGCTAAAAAGAATAAATTTATGATTCTTGTTCTCTGCAGTTTTTCTTTTAATTTGTCTAAAATTTAACTATTCCTTTATAAAAGGAAGAAATAGTGTCTTTGTGTATAGCGTACATACTTGCGCATGATAAAAAATATTCTTGTCGCCTGGTTTCACGGAAACCGGCCACTATGTATGCATATTATTCTTTTTTAGGTTTTTGTCATTTTTAGCAGTAAAAAAAGTTGTTTCAATGTAATAGTTTATTTAAGTGAGTGCTGTATTCGCTAACAAACTGTTATGCATATTCGTGAAATATTTACTTTAGTAGTTCAACACTTATACTAAAAAAATATAAAAGCACTAAAAATATAGTCCGAAAATACTTTAAAGACAATTATTTTACACAATATAATGTAGCCTTAGGCTAAGGAACATTTGGGAGCTCCGCAAAATAAACGTTATCGTATATTAATTGTATAAATAGCATCAACACATTTAGCATTCGATAACGTTACTTTTATGGACCTTTTAAATGTTCATGCTATTTACATATGGTTTGATATTATCTATTCAAACGTCGTTTGATATTTCGTCATTAGACCAGATTAGTTTGTTTTCATCAAGTCCTGTGTTTTTAATTACATCGATGAATTCTTCTTTTGATTTGCCTGGAACCGGTTTAGTCCGAGATAAAATCCATGCATGTTCTGAAAAAGAAGGACTTTTTAATTACTTTTTCCTTTTCAGTAACACTATCTCTACTTTATATTTGTATTATGATTAACGGGTGCTAGGTTTTAATGTAAGTACTAATAACAAGGATAACCGTATTTTATGTTCAATCTGTTGAGCGTTTATAGATTTTTACTTATTACTAACACTAGATACTTCCACATCTATTAATTGCTTACATTATAAAATTTTATACTTAGAGAAAATGAAATGCAAATTCTTCTTCATTATCTTCGTTATATTTATTTACCAAAGGATAGTCGTTTTATAAATTGATATTCGTCGTTTCAGCCTTTTAGAGTCCACTGCTGAACATAGGCCTCTCCAACACATTTCCAGTGTGTTCGGTCCATTGCCACCTGCATCCAACGTGACCCGGCAGTTTTATATTGGTATTAAAATATAGCTGTGCAAAGTATTTTCTTTTTTGGACTATTGACCTTGATTATTATTTTTTAAGAAAAATTTGCAAAAACTTCGATAAAAAATAATAATCAAGGAAATTAAATAATTTCAATACGCTCCGGTCAGCGTGATACCCTTTTCTTGCCACACGAATAGTAGTTATACAAAGCTTTAAGAGTTTTACATTCCTATATTTACGTTATAACAAATACTTAGATACCTTGTATTTCATTTTCGTCAGCATCATAGACACAAGCATATGGAACAAAATACTGGTCGTAGTCCACAGCCAGAATATACATTACAGGCGATACAAGTAGGCGACCACGATCTGAAGACGAAACAGATATTCTCTAATTACATCGATTTTAAGACCCTTTAAAAATGATGTTGCTTTGTACCAAATTTAGAGATTCTTTTCAGAAAAGTTCACAAGACCCTGAAGGTTTTGATTCCTTGCAGGTGTCGGAAATTTTAATTTTTTTTTAATTAAAAAATCATTATTTTTAAGTTACATTTAAGTCATGCAGCCCACCAAGCAGTTTGTTAGTGGGTTTATTTTATTTGTAGTATACCTATATAAGGCTATTTCTTTTGATTTCCTCGGTAAAGAAGACTAATTTTTGACATCTTCAGGGGTAGGTTAGTATTGATATGAATTTTCAAATTGATGCCTTGACGTGTTCTTGAGAAAAAGTGTCTTGGCAGACAGACAGATAATAATCACAAAGTAATCTTAAAAGGGTCTCGTTTTTCCTTTTAGATACAAAACGCTTAAAAGAAAAAGTAATATAAATAAGAATCATATTATTGTCTTCCAGCAAAGAAGCAGTTTAAAATCTTTGACGAACTCCGTAGCGCAGTGGTTGAGCGCGTTGGTGCTCGAGTGGTCGCGGGTTCGAATCCCGCCGAGGTAACAACAAGTTTTCAATATTCCTTCATGAATGTGTATTAAATTTGTGTATAATATAATAAAAATCTTAATTAAGTGTATATTATAAAATTATTAAATTATGCTTCGCAGCATTCATTCTTTGCGATTTATTGTTTACGTGTTGTAGTAGCATCCCCTAGCGTCAGCCTTGCACGGTTTTAAGAGTTTTTTTTTTTTTTTTTTAAAGACGGTAGTTCTTTTTAAAAATTCCCCACTATGATCACACCGGTATTGAGTCGGTGCGCTGCGTTCGGCTTCATTCTGTGTCTCCGTGCTCAAGCCTTCGCACGTTCGACCCCTGCGCGTTCAAGGATTGTTCAAAATAAGTTTTTACTCTCAACTATGGGAAGGAAACGAAGAAACGAAAACGACAATGATGAAGAAATCAGGCGGAAAATAAAGAAATGGGAGCAACCATTTTTAAAGGCTAAACAAAGCAAAAGCGATAGAATTATTTATTCTTCAGACGAAAGTACAAATAGTAAGTACCGAATTATAACGTTTATACAAGCAATATGGACTTCCGATTTAAAGGTCGTTCCTTTTGCCGAATACTACCCTCATATTTTATATTGTGGGACGTTAATACCTGGTGATTTCGTTGTGAGTTTCCGATTTAAAGGATACCTCCTTCGTTTACTAAAACTAAAACTAATCTATGCAAAAGAGCCTCCGCCTTAAAGGTTGTCTCGATGCAACACTGACCGACTGTATATTATAGTTGTGTCTGAAAATTCGCCATGTGCGACCTACGTGACTCTCGAGTCCCGTCCCCCGGGTCCGGCGACATCGCTGGTGATGACACCCAACCGTACTCGCCTTCGCCGGCACAGTCACGGCCACCGTCGCCGGGCCCGTCGCGGCGCCAGCCCCGGCCCCGGCCCGGCCGGTACCCGCGTCGCCGCCGCTCCCGGTAACGGTAACTCTTCCCACGGACACTGATCTCGTGGTTGAATAAATGGAATTGTATGATAATATTTTATATCTTGTAGGCGATGAGCCTTAATCGGATATCTCCCTCGGACCTCCTATTCATAAAAAGGTAACCAGTAGGTGGCAAGAAATATTAGCCAAGGGGTTACCGAAAGAAGTGAAGGATAAAATATTGGAAGATTATTTGGTGCCTCAAAATTGTGATTTTTTGGTAGCCCCGACATTGAACCCCGAGGCTAAAAGCTGCGCTCGCAGATACTTTGGTTAACAGTTTGTTATCTAATTTGTGGTTAAAAGAGATACATTTTTAATGTTCATACAAAACATATCGGTATTGCACGCTCCGCACTATCCTCGGCCATTTCTTTTATTCTCAGTAACGAAACATCTAAACAAAAAAAAAAAAATATATATGATATTATTTATTAGTAAGTTTAAACTTCAAAAATAAACATCGCACGACGGACGGACAGGAAGCCGGCATTCAACGGCGACGGCGGGCGCAGTCACCATGCGACGCGGGCGCAGCCCTGGCCCGCGCCGCCGCGCCGCCAGCGCGAGCCCCGCGCCGCGCGCACAAGTAGATATGGAGGTAGGTTTCGCGGGCCGACTTCAATATTACAGTTATAATAATTGGTCTCGCATACCTAGTAATTCTACGATATTATCGTGGATAAAGGAGGGGTATCGTATACCATTTAATCACCATACACCTCAATGTTATACTACTCCAAATATTTTACCAAAAAATAATCTGGAACATGTAGATTTTATGAACTCCATTAATGTACTATTGGAAATTAAGGCGATTTTGCATTAAAATCATGAACCGGGTATCTAGACTATATTTAGTGCCCAAATAGAATGGAGAAAAAAGATTTAAATTGAATTTAAAAACATTAAACCGATTTATTCTTACTTAACGTTTATAAATGGAGGATTACCGAATTGCATCAAAACTTATAACGAATCACTCTTTTAAGGGTTCTATAGATCTAAAGAACGCCTATTTTTTCGTTCCGGTTCACAGCTCGCATAAAAAATACCTGCGGTTGCAATATAACACTTTATTTCTATATTATTTTAATTGTTTACCGTTTGGTTTATACCTACATCGACGCCTCACAAAATGTTATCAGTTTTCGATCATGACGACATCTAGTGTTGTGCAAAAATTATTTAAAATGAGCGAATAATATAAATATTACTTCGATGTTATTTAAAACCTTAGTTTTATAACTAACATTGATAAAAGCAGTTTGGTTTCTTAAACTCGTTACAAGAACTTAGGATATGGTTTTTGACTCTAAAAATATGATACTTACGCATTCATCATTTTTAACCGTCTTCCAGAAACGGAGGAGGTTTCTCAATTCGACCGTACATAATATGTTTTATTTCAAAGGTTTAAAAGATGTAAATTACGGGAATCCGCTAGTTTTGTCAGTATTTTTTGATATCTCTTTGTCCCGCCATTAAATATTCATACTTGTATACAATATTTAGATGAAATTATTAAAATTCTATAAGTAAATATAATAAAATATATATAATAAAAAATATATAATAAATTGGTTGAAATTTGACACGTTTTGGTGGTTGAACCACATTGAGTCTGGTTCCATGCCTTTAAATAATATTAATTTAGAAATTTACACAGACGCTTCCAAATCGGCTGGGACGTAGTAATAATACCTGTAATAAGTGCTTTGGATACTGGAAAAATGACGAGCTGGAATCGCTTAAAAACGAATTAGAACTTCCTTAAATCTTGGCTCATTTGAAATTGATGTATATTATTACGTATTGATTTTTGTTTCGATTTTTGTATATTATTGATGTATAAATAATGTAACTGATATTGTGTGCATTAATAGAATTAGCAGTACAGACATTTAAATGAAATAACAAAGTTATTGTGGAAATTATGTGAATGCTTCGGTGTTATTGTCTTTGCATCTTATATAATACCAAAGATAATTATATTGCCGATCGGTTATCTCGTAAAAAATTCGAGAACACCGAATGGGAATTAAATAATATCGCATTCCGATTCCATTCAAAAAATTATTACCGACTTTGGATGCCCTCAAAAAAAAAATTTTTTTTGCGAGCAGGTGTAATGCCAAATGTCCCGCTTATGGTACTTGGCTAATGGACCCTGAAGTTATAGATTCTTTTACCATATAATGGAATAAATATTTTTTCTGTGCATTTCCACACTTACCATTTACAGAACTTACTAAAATTCTTCAAAAAATTATGAACGACAAAGCGGAGGGTGTAGTTTTAGTACCTACCATACTGGAAAACCCAGACATATTTAAAAAAAAAAAAATATCTGACTATATATTTTGAACCCAGTAAAGTAAGTAAAATTAAAATGAAAAAATTAAAGTGTAGTAAAGATTTCAATAATTTACTACTTTTTTATTTACTATAATAACACCACACACCCGCTTCACGAGGTGCTCCGATTAATTGCCGCGAAGTTTTCCGGGAAATATTCCTAAAGAAATCGTTTTTCTCCCCAATCAATCAATACAATGTTAGCTTCTGTATGTGATTCCACATACGAACAATATGATGGGTGTATTAAAGCACGACTAGGGTTTTGTAACAAGCGCAATTATGATTACACTAAGATTTCAGTCCTTGATGTATTAAATTTTTTATTATTAACATTAGTATATTTAACAGAGAATTATGAAAAGGGTAGATACGGAAACATCAATAGTTATAAAATAACGAGATTGATGTTATTATTTGGAAATGAAGTAGAGGATGAGAACATTCGTGGTTTATGTAGGGGGTTTCTAAGTTGAGACCTCCGAATCCCAGGTATGAGTTTACCTGGGACCCTAATATAGTACTAATTTTTTTTAGAATTACAGTGCCCCAATAAAAATATATAAATAAAAAATAAATTAAATGTATTTCAGGTATAATAATAAATAACTACAAAAAAAAAAAAAGAAAAAAAAAAACAGTTGCAATGTCCAATGAAAGCCTTGGTTTAGAAACCGTCCCCAAAAAGATTGACTCTGCTGGCATTGGTTACTGCGCATCGCGTACAAACCTTTTCACTAATTAAATTACCTAATATACCTAGTTCAACAGGAAGGTTCTGTAATAATTAAAATTCCGGATTATAATAAGACGTCTAAAGTAAATATATCGCAGCCAGTTTTGAGATTACCGTTCTTTAATAGTCCAAAGTATGTACCGCGCGTTGTTTAATCGCTTTATTAATAAAAATACGGCAGTTACGAAATAGTCATGAATATTTATTCATAAGTTTTAAGAAACCTTATAAAGATATAAAATAACGCCACAAACTTTGAGTCGCTGGCTGAAGACCACTGGCAACCTCAGCGGTGTGGACACGATGGTGTTCAGTGGTCACAGCACCCGCCGCGCGGCCAACTCTACCGCGGGGCGACTTGGGGCTAATATCGATATTATTAGAAAGACTGCCGGATGTTCTCATTCTTCTGCTGTATTCGCGAAATTTTACAACCGTGATCTAGTGCCCGACCCAGATCTCTTCGCAAATTCTATTCTTTCGGCAAACAGTAATACCCTGTAAAATATGATATAATAGAATATATAGTTTAATTATATAAAATAAATAATATACTGTAAAATATATAACCAATGTTACCTTTGTACTCAGTTGATTTTACTCAATTGTAATATCAGATAGGTACTACATATATTTGATTTGTTAAAAATACTTTTATGAATTGGTAGATATTATAATAACATAAATGTAAAATTTATATATTATAGTCTATTGAACGCTTAACATATATTTCACATTTTACTCTGAACATCCTACAACACGTAAACAATAAATCGCAAAGAATGAATGCTGCGAAGCATAATTATAAATCAAACGAACTTACCAAGTGAAGTTCGATGATAATTATGTGAGCAGCATTCATTCGAAGCGATTTATATACACCCACCCAACTCTACACAGCAGTCTACATACTGCTACCCTTCCCTCAATAATGTGAAATATTTTCTCTAAACAAAATGAAGCCGAACGCAGCGCACCGACTCAATACCGGTGTGATCATAGTGGGGAATTTTTAAAAAGAACTACCGTCTTTAAAAAAAAAAAAAAAAAACTCTTAAAACCGTGCAAGGCTGACGCTAGGGGATGCTACTACAACACGTAAACAATAAATCGCTTCGAATGAATGCTGCTCACATAATTATCATCGAACTTCACTTGGTAAGTTCGTTTGATTTATAATATAGTTCCGTTGTCTGGTACCTGTTACACAAGTTCTTTACTTAGCACGGTGCCAGATTGACGTGGTGTGAAGCGTCCATAGATATTATTATTATTAAAATCTGAGGATTTTAGATGTACTAACCTGCCGCAGACAATGTGAATGACATTTTGCCTCTTCCACCAGGCAGCAGCCGGGCGAATACCTCTGTGAAGTACGGAGAGCTTCTGTCTACGTTGATCGTCTCTGCTATGTACAGATCTCCCTCTATTCTGCTCTCGTAGGTCAGAAATTTTATGAGCTTATGGCATGGGTAGGGGTATCTTGCTACTTCATACCAGATTCCTCTACCAATCTGTTGTTGAAGATGATTGTATTTAATCTCGATCATCTTAAGGTATTGGTTAAGTTAAACGTTTTTGGTACTGTATGTAAATAAGCTTTGATTTTCATAAATCAATGAATATGTGTCTATAATAACAAGCTCAAATATTTGATAAATAGTAATAATATACTAAATATTTGCACTTTTTCCCACTTTATTAGTTATTTTACAATTATTTGTTAAAATACACGACCGGTTTCGACATAGTCATCATAAACTGTATTTTGATTATATGTTATTTAATTATCTATAAAATATTTGAATACATTAAGGTTTGTTGTATAGACACAAATATTAAAACCCTTATGGTCTTGAAACAAAAACAGATAACTGTATTCGATTGAAGCGAAATAATCGAAGTATACACAAAATATATCGACTTACACCAGATATATTGAAATTTTCAACTGGATTTTTTTCGGGACACTGTATCTCTATAGAAACACAAAAAGCACTAACGGCGAAACAAATTACAAATACGAACCACATTGTATGAGAAACGTGATTTCGGTCCGTTTTGTAAGGAATATCAATATACTATAAAGTTATTTAAAAAAAAAGTTGTATTATACTAACATTAAAACTAAATAAACAATATATTATGAGCATATCTTGACAGCCATTAAGCCTAAGGTTATCCATGTATTGGTAATTTATCTGAATCATGCTAAGCAATCACTTCTTTTGAACTCTCTTTTGTGATATTTATATATTCTGCCTTTGTGATATCACAGTCATTTTGTTTTTTTATCAATGTTATTCTATTTACAATATATTTATTTGATTTCATGCTAAAAAGTTTAAGCCTCTCGTGGCAACAGAAATGTAAAATAATTATTAAATTTATCCACATAAGCATAGGTAATAGGCATACCTTCATGTAGGAAATGTTTAACAATTTTCAATTCAATAATATTATTTTAATTAGTTCCTTTTTTATCGTAGATAAGATTTAAATAAAACCTATGGAAATTATTACGGTTTTTTAATAAGTGTTTTTACAAAATATATAACAAATAATCTTCGAACTAATAAAAATATCTACAGTTCCATCTTTTTTCTATCAAACTATCTAAATTTGACTGATACATTGGGAAAGGTATTTGAAAGAATAGGACAAGGACATGCGATAACTTTTCAATTAAATATGTTGATTGTTATTGGTTAGTAATAAAATATTAATTAAAAAAGTTTTTAAACAAGCTTTTATTTAAATGCACTGGGAGCTTTTCAAATGAGTCCAGACTCGATTGTTATGTCTTGTTTAGTTCAGAAATTTCTATAGCCACCTAAGGCACAATTTGTCAATTAGAAAAAAGTGCTTGTCAAGACTATTCGAAATTGTATGGATTCATTTTGTTTAGCTTAGTTGTTTAGTTTATATGGCCACCTTCCTACTCTATCTTCAGACAAGCTTCATGGTACCATATTATGATTGCATTATCACAGAAGTTATGTTGTTAAACCAAATTTTAACCTTTTTTCTATACTGGCAAGATTTGTCCCACATTAACATACGAGGGCAAGTTGAATAAAACCTTTTAAAAAAGGCGGCACTACTTATTGCTTTTGGTTAAGTTTTTCATAATTCATTTGATGTTTCGTCATAGTTTGACGATTCTTCGTGATACCAGATCAGTTTATCTTCATCGAGGCCTGCACTTTTACTGATTTCCAAAAACTCTTCTTTCACTTTACCAGGAATTGGTTTAGTACGAGAAAGTACCCACGCATGCTCTGTAACATTAATTAATTTACTGTCACTGACGTTTTTAACGTTAATTTCTTTAAATTTGGTTTTTAAGTCATTATTTTTAATACCTTGGATTTCATTCTTGTCATCATCATAAACACAAGTGTATGCGACGAAGAACTTATCATAGTCCACACCCAAAATATACATTACTGGCGATTCGATTAGCAGACCCCGTTCTGAAAAATATTAAAGTATGTAGTATCAGAATTATGGTTTAAATTTATTTGTTTTATAGTATTATGCTGAATAGATTTATCTACACTGACATAACAACATAGACCAAATATTTATTTGTTTGTTTTTAGTTAATAGAGTAGACCACGTGGCCTTTTCCCATATCTATGTCCACGCTACTTTTTCTCGCGGTAAAATGTACGATTACTGCAAGATTTAATTTACCATATATTTGAAGATAGCATCTAGTAATTAGTGAATTCATAATTAATATCTTATCTAGCTAGATAGTAATAAATATTCAGAATTCTATAAAATACATTAAAAATGCTATTAATGTACTAATAACTAACCTGAGGAAGAGAATGCGAACGAAATCTTGCCTCTCCCGCGAGGGTCTGGCAGTAGCCTGGAGACTACCTCTGTGAAGTACGGAGAGCTTCTGTCTACGTTGATTGTCTCTGCTATGTACAAGTCTCCCTCCATTCTACTCTCGTAGGTCAGAAATTTGAAGGGCTGTCGGGATGGATAAGGGTATCTTGCGACTTCATACCAGATCCCTTTACCAATCTAGTGTAATAAACATAATATTAATTTTAATTAACAATATATTAACTCATGTTAAAATTAGCCGTGTGGTGACGGCATTAGAATACAATTGTCACCACCCCCGATACTATCCTAGGGGAGTCGTAAGAGGCGACTAAAAAGAAGCACACACACATAACAACAACTAGTGTGAGAGAAGGAAAACTCGAAACAAAACCCTGTACCAACCCGTCTAGCCAGCGTGGTACCAGTAGGCTTTTAAACCTTCCTATGTTTACGCACCAGAAGACCAGGCCCCTAGTCCCCGGCGGCCCCGCTATTCCTGGCTACGGTAGCGGCCACGGTAACGGCGGGGCGGGGGGTGCTAAGAATCCCCGGAAGAGATCCGGCTACCACCCCCCTTCTAAACGACAACTGGCCCTGGTAACACACAACGTGCGCACTTTGAGGTTGGACGAGAAGCTCGTAGAGCTGGAAGAGGAGATGAACAAGTTGCACTGGGACATTATTGAATAAAATAAATAAAAAAAAATAAAAAATTATTGGTTTATTGGAGATCCGAAGAGAGGGCGAGGATACGATAACCTTACAGTCCGGCCACTTGTTCTACTACCGGGAGGGAGAACAGAAGTCCCAAGGTGGTGTTGGGTTTATCGTCCACAAATCTCTCATCAACAACATTGTGTCCATCGAGAGTGTGTCAAATAGGGTTGCATACCTTGTACTGAGAATCTCAAAACGATATTCGTTGAAGATTGTACAGGTATACGCCCCATCGTCAACACATACAGACGATGAAGTAGAAGCTACGTATGAGGACGTCAGTAGGGCCATACGTAGCCCTAAAACACACTTCACAGTTGTTATGGGAGATTTCAATGCGAGGCTGGGCTGCAGAAGCGACGATGAGCTGAAAGTGGGGCCATTTGGATTTGGGCAGAGGAATCCCAGAGGACAGATGCTGGCGGACTTTATGGAGAAAGAAGGACTCTTCATGATGAATTCTTTCTTCCAAAAGCCGCCGCAGAGAAAATGGACCTGGTTGAGTCCCGACGGTGTAACCAGAAACGAGATTGACTTCATTATGAGCACCAAGCGGCAGATATTCAACGATGTCTCTGTGATCAACATGGTTAAGACCGGAAGTGATCACCGAATCGTCAGAGGCATGTTGAATATCAACGTCAAACTTGAGAGATCGCGTCTGATGAAGTCTACGCTCCGACCGTCGAATGCCCATATCCAAAACCCCGAGAGCTTTCAACTTGAACTGTCAAATCGCTTCCAATGGCTGGACAGCTGCACATCAGTGGACGATATAAATAGCAGGCTGGTAGAAACTGTCCATACGGTGGGGTCCAAATTTTTCAAGACTCACCGTATAAATAGACCTCAGAAACTATCCGACCAAACCCGGAACCTCATGGCTAGTCGACGTTCAATGACGATCCAAACTTCGAGTGACGCTGATTCATATAGGCAGCTCAATAGACACATTACGAAGTCCTTGCGAAACTTAATACCCAGCGTATTAAAGAGACAATAGAGCGGAACCAAGGCTCCAAAGTGTTTGCAAGAGACGTATCTATTGGGCAAAGCCAGTTGACAAAGCTGAAGACCGAAGATGGACGCGTAACGTCAAATAAGTCCGAGGTACTACGGGAGATAGAAAGGTTCTATGGACAGCTATATACCTCGGTCTCAGCTGAACCTGCTAGTTTAGCTGCAGACCCAAGAGCCAGGCTAACACGACACTATACCGAAGACATCCCGGACATCAGCCTGTACGAGATTAGGGTAGCTCTCAAACAGCTTAAGAACAACAAGGCTCCGGGCGAGGATGGAATCACTACAGAGCTTCTGAAAGCGGGCGGCACGCCGGTACTAAAAGTCCTTCAGAAACTCTTCAATTCCTCCTTACTCGATGGGAAAACGCCAGAGGCATGGAACAGGGGTGTTGTGGTCCTGTTCTTCAAAAAAGGCGACAAAACCTTACTGAAGAACTATAGGCCCATAACACTGCTGAGCCATGTCTACAAGCTGTTTTCGAGAGTTATTACGATGCGTCTCGAACGCAGGCTGGATGACTTTCAGCCTACCGAACAAGCCGGTTTCCGAAAAGGCTATAGTACCATAGACCACATACATACGCTGCGGCAGATTATACAGAAGACCGAAGAGTATAATCGGCCATTATGCTTGGCGTTTGTGGACTATGAGAAAGCCTTTGATTCCGTCGAAATATGGGCGGTCCTTAGATCTCTCCAGCGTTGCCGTATTGACTTTCGGTATATCGAAGTGTTGAAGTGTTTGTATAATAACGCCACCATGTCAGTCCGATTACAGGAGCACTGCACGAAGGATATCCCTTTAAAGAGAGGAGTAAGACAGGGGGATATCATATCCCCGAAACTGTTTACTGCTGCTCTGGAGGATTCTTTCAAGCTCCTGGAATGGCAAGGACTTGGCATCAACATCAATGGCGAATACATCACTCACCTCCGATTTGCCGACGACATAGTAGTCATGGCAGAATCGCTGGAAGATTTGGGGCGCATGCTCGGTGGCCTCAATAGAGTTTCTCAACAAGTGGGTCTTAAAATGAACATGGACAAAACAAAGATCGTGCACAATGTCCATGTTGCACCCACCGCACTAACTGTTGGGAGCTCTACTCTTGAAGTTGTTGACGAATATATATACCTAGGGCAGGCTGTCCGATTAGGTAGGTCCAACTTTAAGAGAGAGGTCAGTAGACGGATCCAGCTCGGCTGGGCAGCGTTCGGTAAATTACGCAACGTCTTCTCGTCCAAAATACCTCAGTGCCTTAAGACAAAGGTATACAACCAATGTGTGTTACCAGTGATGACTTACGGTTCTGAGACGTGGTGCTTCACGAAGGATCTTTTCAAAAGGCTCAATGTCGCTCAGCGTGCTATGGAGAGGGCAATGCTCGGTATTTCTTTACGGAATCGAATCAGAAATGAGGAGATCCGTAGAAGAACTAAGGTTGCTGACATTGCCCATAGGATCAGTCAGCTGAAGTGGCAATGGGCCGGCCACATAGCACGAAGATTGGACGGTCGATGGGACAAAAAGATCCTAGAGTGGAGGCCACGTACTGGCAAGCGCAGTGTGGGACGGCCACCTACCAGATGGACCGACGACCTGGTGAAAACTGCCGGGTCACGTTGGATGCAGGTTGCAATGGACCGGTCCCACTGGTAATGTATTGGAGAGGCCTATGTCCAGCAGTGGACAGTAAAAGGCTGAAACGACGACGACGACGACGAAACATAATATTGTAATAATTGAAGACATGAATCGATGAAGGTAATATGTCGCAAAAACAATTGCCCTGAAAATTTACCTTAAACCGTCACTCAAACATTTTAGGATAAGTAACGTCCGGTCAAAATAGACATTCAAGGTTACATTCATTCGTACCTAGCAAAAATTGTCATGAATGTTGGGAACCCTATTACTCATAATTTGTCAATTATCCACATCAATCCACATCAGTACAAAAAAAAATGCTCATTTTTTTATTTTCTACAATGTTTGTGCATTTTCTTTTATACTTACCATACCAACTGTTTTTATTTATTGTTCGTAAAGAATTATGTATTTTTTTAACACTAATTAATTATGTAAAAACATATTCCAACTAAAAGTAAACTGAACAGAAAATGTATTTTTCTTTTATTAAGTTGTACCTCATTATTTATGAATACATTAAAAATACATGTAGCAAATACTCGTTATTAATTACTTATGAATCTATTATTATTATTCATTGGGTATTACACTTTTCTCTGTAATTAACCACTGCATGCATATCCAACTTCATTTCTAACAATTTTAAATTAGGATTTCCAGTATATTATATGTACTTACACCATGTATATCGAAATTTTCAACAGCTATTTTTTCGGGACACTGCAGGGCCTCCAAAGAAGCACAAGAGATTACAGTAAAAATACAAATTGTAAATATGAACCACATCGTGTCATTTAACTTGATTTCGGTCTGTTTTGGAAGGTCATTACCGAAAAACTGTTAATCTATTGGATTGTCACTTTATTTTATATACATAAGAACTTATAAACATTATCTATTGTTATCTTCACAAGAAGGTAAAGGTTATCCATTTATTGGCAAATCAAAATTATTATTTTCGGTATCTTCTCATCATACTGAATGATAAGGTATATTATCTGGCTATTAATACATAACGAGGAATACTTATGAAGGCATTATGGCAAGGAAAAATAATAATTAAGCCTCGTGTACATGTAGGCAACATTTGGTGCGCGACGTATTATTGCCCAATGTGTTGCAAGTAAGCACGCAACTTTTGTTTAAAATATTTATCTACGACCTTAGATGGGGTTTTAAGCTACGTTCTACTTCAAATTAATCAAGTCAACAAAAATGAAATTCGGCTAAATTAATATGCCATTGTTTTTATTCATTGCACATTGGGTAACTGACATTTAAATTAGTATAGAATTCTATTCTATATTATTATATTCGCGCATACTGAGCTTTGTTTTACATTTAGTTAACATTTAATCGGAATCGAAGATAATCTTGTATATGGACAGCTAGTAATATCGTGCATTAGTTTGGGAATTGCAAAACAAGTTGACCGTTGTGTTGCACGTCATTTGACGTTTTTGACGAATTCCACTACTTCTAACATTCTTGGATAGCTTCGGAAGTTTCGCTGCTGCTTTTTACGTCTAGAGTCAGATACAAAACACTAATATAAGTTTACACTTAATTATATATTGTCTTAAATATAACACAGGTAATTTTCAGATGTAGGTTTTGATAGCCGAAATCGTAGCCTACTTTAACATCTAAAAGAAGTCTTGATCAATCCAAATTAATTTATCTCGGTCTAGATCCTTTAGAATGTCCGTATATTCTTGTTTTGATTGACCAAATTTTGGTAATTTCCGTGACAAAATCCAAGCGTACTCTGTAAAATAAAAAATGAATTTACAAACTTGGTAATTAAATACAATATTGGTAAATTCCAAAAATATAAATAAAAAAACTTTAAAAAACAAGCTTTTTGTAACGGTGTTTTATGACCCTCTATATCAGATTTCAGGACTAGGTACATAATATCATGCTTTAAAAATTCTATCGGTAACTGGTAGTAAGTTAAATTTAAGTCGCAAGATTTTCCTGCATATACACAAAGGATTAAGGTGACGCAATATAGGACATTATAAATCCTTGGTACGTGTATATGACTAAACTCTTAGGAGTTGGGCGAACCGATTCTAATGATTTTTCTGTCCATCTGGAAAGGACTGCACTAATTATGATAATTCATTTGATTACTAATTATGAACCTAGGTTCATAATTTATAATTCATTTGATTACTAATTATGAACCTAGGTTCATAATTTATAATTCACTAGCTGACCCTTGCCCACTTCGTTGAGCATAAAAAGAGTTTATGATAAAATTCAACTAAAAAAAAACAACGTGGAAACCCGAAACCCGAAACGCGGGAACCCGGAACCCGCAACGCGGGAACCCGGAACCCGCAACGCGGGAACCCGGAACCCGCAACGCGGGAACCCGGAACCCGCAACGTGAGAACCCGGAACCCGCAACGCGGGAACCCGGAACCCGCAACGCGGGAACCCGGAACCCGCAACGCGGGAACCCGGAACCAGCAACGCGGGAACCTGGAACCCGCAACGCCCGCAACGCGGGAACCCGGAACCCGCAACGCGGGAACCCGGAACCCGCAACGCGGAACCCGGAACGCAGAACCCGGAACGCGCAACACGGAAACCCGGAACCCGCAACGCGGAACCAGCAGCATGGGAACCCGAAACCCGCAACGCGGAACCCGCAACGCTGAATCCGGAACCCGCAACGCGGAACCCACAACGCGAAACCCTAACGCAGAACCCGCAACGTTCACGGAAACGCTGTCAAATGGAATAAATAGTATCCTATGTCCGTCTACTTGCTCTAAGCTACTTCCTCACCAATTTTCAGCCATATCGATATAGCCGTTCTTGAGTTATCAATAATTTAACTAACACGACTTACTTTTATACATATAGATGTATAGATTACTCCTACTAACTTAAGCTAACGCCCGGTGAATGCTCCCGTCACAGTCGGTCGAGCCGATTCGGTGATCATTAGTTAGATGACGATGATGATGATGATGATGATGAAAAGTAGCCTAAATTAATCCTTGTAACTTTAGCTATCTACCAGTGAAAGTCTCGTTAAAATCGGTCCAGCCGTTCCATAGATTAGCCGGAGCAAAGAGACACGCTGACAGACAGACATTTTTTTAAATTGCATTTTCGTTTTCAGTACCTAGATATCGTTGCCAATGCCAAAAAAAAGAAGAAAATATCGTTTAAAATGTCATGCATTTAGAAAAACGTTGATTGAAAGTTACAAACTGACACTTCAATACGAATAGATTTCTGAACGCATAGTTGTTACATCATTTGACAACAAATGTTTGACATTTGATGAACAAAATATGAGCATATATATATGATTAATTATTCATTACACATCAAGTTTTCACTATTTTTATTATTGTATATATATATGTATTCTGCTATTCGGGGAGGAGACAAATCCAACGAATCAAAAACCATGAAAATTGGTTCAGCCGTTCTCGAGTTATAAGTGTTGTAACAAACACGACTTTCTTTTATATATATAAGATTTGATTACTAATTATGAACCTAGGTTCATAATTTATAATTCATTTGATTACTAATTATGAACCTAGGTTCATAATTTATAATTCATTTGATTACTAATTATGAACCTAGGTTCATAATTTATAATTCATTTGATTACTAATGTTCATAATTAGACCCGGTAGGTGGCGCTGCTCTCAATGGGTCAAGAAACTTAATTCTAAGGCGGTACGAAGCTCGCCGGTATATAGTAAATGTACCTTGAAATTCATCCCTATCAGCATCATAAATGCAAGTATAGGGAATCATGTACTTGTTGTAGTCTACCGCCAAAAGATACAGCACAGGAGAGTTAATCTGTAACTGATGACCTGAAATTAAGACATTTTTAGATTTGCATTACAAGGTTTGATGAAGGTTTGAAAACAATTTTTCATAAATTTATTTATTTATTTAATGTCGCTTCAACATCTGGGACATAAGCGACCACCATAAATTACATCTTATGTTACTTAAATTAATTTATAGACATTAATTACTTTTAAAAAGCTTTAGAGTAGCAATACATGCATTGTCATATAATTTAAAATATAAATTAGACATTTTTATGAAATATAATTTGCTAAACATTCTACTAGGAGATGGAAAATAGAAAGGAAAGATGCACATTTGCATTTGATTATTCTGTTTTGAGTACAAAAAAAATATATTAAAAAAAATTGTCGGACGCCCGATATAATATGTGACACACAAGTAATAATATAATTAGTGTATGACGTACGACTATACGCGCACGCCATCGCAACGGGGTCGACAGAAGCGGCGTAATATAAGGGAGGCGTCGTGCCACGACAGTGTCATGCCGTTTTACGTCACGGCATTCAAGTCAATATTACTGCCAAGCTGCTCCAGTAGTTGTTTCACATCAAAAAATGTTTAACTTACCAGAATATAACAAAAACGCAAACGCAACGGGGTCGACACAGCCAGCGTAAGGGAGGCATCGTGCCACGACAGTGTCATGCCGTTTTTCGTCACGGCATTCAAGTCAATTCTACTCCAAGCTGCTCCAATCACTTCAAGCATTTTTAAACTTACCAGAATATAACAAGAATTTCATCATAGCTCTGCCGTTAGCTTCAGGCAACATCTTGCAGATAACCTGCGTGTAGTACGGGGAGGTTTTATTCACATAAATCGTCTCTGCGATGTACACGTCTTTCTCCATTCTACTGGCATACGTCATGTGTTTCACTGGGCTCGGGGCTGGGTAAGGATACCGGGCCACTTCGTACCATTCACCAGTTCCAATTTGTTAAAAAAAAACCAAATCAATTGAAAGCTTTTTTGGGAAAGTCAAAATAGGCTACCACCACGGCACCGGTTCAACTCTAGCCCGCCGAGAAGACTGGCGTAAGTTGCATTGGTCATTCATTGGTCATTCATTATTGGGTATCAATAATTTTTAGTGTTTACATAAGTTACTAATGCTGTATTAAAATACTGGCAAACAATTATAACTAAATCAAAAACATTAAGTTACTCCCGAATTTTCAAGCAGTGACCAAATAATTATAGCTAAATCACGTAAACTTCCTAATAAAGAAATTAGATCAAAATCAGTTCTTC
Organism: Celastrina argiolus; assembly: GCA_905187575.2. Lineage (NCBI taxonomy): Eukaryota > Metazoa > Arthropoda > Insecta > Lepidoptera > Lycaenidae > Celastrina > Celastrina argiolus. The sequence goes on along the minus strand of LR994580.1, from coordinate 20,115,515 downwards.
AGATAACACATACATTTTGACGGGAGTAAAAAAGACCTAATTTTTTACCCGCGACTTCAAGTCAATATAATCTATAAAATTTTACAATTACTGTAATTCAGGTGGAAAGGTAGATATACTAAAAATATAGGTGACTGGTGAGACATGAGCAATACTTGAGGACGTGCTTATTTGGCTATTATATGAGATAAAAAAAAAATATCAATTAATCACTGAGTAAATGTAGCTTAATCTTGAATAATTATTTACCCAACGCATGGACACCGCCTGTAGGTACGCGCCCGTACTACCTACGTTGATGTCGCACGCCGCCGCGCCGTGCCGCGCCGGCTGCATAGGTATGCCTACTTGCCTAGCCGCGTAATTTTCATAGTATCCATGATTCATTTAAATAAAGGAAAATTTAGTAAAAAATTGAGTACCTAATTTTATTACATATTTATAATGGGAATCGAGTACCGAGTACTCTCCGTAAGTATTTCACGTGTCTCACCAGTCACACTGTATTTTACAATATGAATATACATAATATAGTATTTACCCCACCTCCTGCATATTTTATGCGACCTACACCGCATAATCCAGAAGTAATTACGCTTACATCTAACCTTATTAATTTTCCTGTTTCCATAGTCTCTTGTTCCATACCCAGTTACATACCCAATGTAATTTAGATTGTCTATTTTTTTACTTCTTTAATAAAAATACTGCTAAGTGGGAGTCGTTATTGCGCACAAAAGGTACCGTACAAAACGAGAAAAAAATCGAGTTTGTTGTATAAATATATTATTATCTTTTTTAGTATATTTTATTAAAGAAGCTTTTCACAGATGTATGTCTATACATCTGTAAAATTTATAGTACTATTACGGTTTAGGATATTTTTTTTCGATTTATGAAAATTTTATACTTCACTGTTATTGAAATTAAGATTGAACCTGAATAAGAAAAGACTGCACTAACAAGTAAAATACTTTTTTAAAATTTCAGCGGTTATTAAAAAAATAATTTAAGATATTATAAAATAAATGGTGATTTTCTAGAAAAATAGCAAAAGTAATTGTTATTCACGAAACTTACGCCAAAATGTTATTTTGTTAGCCGCAACACGTAGCCAACATCTATCGACCATTTTCCTATGGCTACTCACCCTCCAAACACCCTGTACATTTTTTTTGTCGCCTTTTACGACACAATACGGGAAAGATGATTAAGTTGAGATACAATTCTTTCGTCTTTATCCTACCGATAACGGTTGTTCGTTACAATAAGTAATAATATATTGTAACGAACATTGTTCGCAGAGTCTACATCCTGAGGATGCTCCGGGGTCGAAGCGAAACGCGCGTCGAGTTTTGCAACCTGCACGGTGGTGGGGCTTTGCACGATCGTGTTAACATTATTGCTTGTGTTGTAACATTATTGGTGGTGTCTTTGCTTGCGAGTGTACGCATAAGCAGTGTGGGATCCTTCCCAGAAGGAGGTGCATCAAACGCATGCCTATGCATACACTCACTCATCTGCTAGCAGGTTGTGGTTATAATTTTTTCGCGGAATATTGCTAGATATAATAATATATTTAAATTTTATGCTATGGATTTTCGCCAAAGTAACGACTGATTCCATTAACTATTACAATAAGGTTCAAATATTAACTTACATCAGATAAATTTAAATTCTCAGCTGGTTTCTTCTCGGGACATTGAGCACACGAAACTTCTAAAACAAACCATAATATCACAATAACACAGTTTTGTTGAACTCGAAAACCCTGTGTAGGGAAGCCATATTGGACAATACCTGTTGGATTATTGTAGAGACGGTAGAGTTATATTAGATTTAACGAAAACATCGGTATCTGTTATTGAAGTGACACGAAGGTTATCTGTTGTCTAAATTTCGTATTTTTTAATTATCCCTATAAATTAATATATTTAGAAACAAATATAATACAATTGAAGACATGAATGAATAATGGTGATGAAAATTGAGTTCAAACTGTCACTTAAACATTTTAGAATACTTCTTAATCTAAAGACCCGTCTCCAGAATCAATGTCCTTAATACGTTACTGCATAGTATCATAAATGTTTAAGTGACTGTTTAAACTCAATTGCGTTGGTTATTTTTTTGTAAAATATCACCTTCATCAATTATTTTTTCATGTCTTCAATTATTAATAAACACAGTATAACAGTTTCTAATTATTATTTTTTTGTGAAAAATATATACTTCCATTGTTTATGTAACCTAAGTTACCTTTGCGTTTTTCCTCATGTGAAACATTTATTAAAATAACACCTCATTTATTAAAATCGCATTAGTAGTATAGGCACTACAGTGTAACAAACATACATATACCATAAATACTGATACAAAGAAAAATAAATTTTTTCTATTGCAAATAAAATTTATTTCTTTTACAGTGTGTTAGTTTTATTCATAAATAAAAAGGTATTTAAAATATGAAAAGTTTATTCAAAGTGGCCGCTGTTGGCTGCAATACAGTCCTTTAAACGTTGAGGCCAGATATCAATAGAAACACACACTCTTTCCATGGGAAAATTCCTCACTGCCAATCGTATGTATTGCTTCAGGGACTCCAAATTTTCATGGCGTTTAGAGCAAGACATACTCTCTAAATCTGACAAATAAATCGTAATCTAGCGGATTAAGATCGGGACTAGACGATGGCCAATCTTCAGCTCTTATGAAGTCCGAAACGTTCGTTTCCAACCAAGACTGCGTACAGCAAGCTTTACGTTTGCATACAGAGCTGGTGCCGAGTCTTGTTGGAAGGACCATTCTTGGTTATCGAACATAGTTTTGTTAAGGGGTTTCACTACCTTCTCAAGAATGGTATCTTGATATACTTGTGCCGACGTTTTGATACCTTTCTCACAAAAGTATGGCTCAGTCACTCCTTCATAGCTAATACCCCACCAAACCATCACTGACGTCGGATAGTGCCCACGTTGCACTCTCTCAACCAATTGGGAAGCTTCCTTAGAGCTTTGAGCATAAATACGGTAATTTTGCTTGTTTAAATGTTGTTCAATTGTAAAAAAATTCTCATCAGTAAACAAAATTTTTCTGTGACCTCCCTTTGCGTACCCCGCCTCAGTAATTGTTTTGATTTTAGCACCCTATTCTTTTTAAATTATCAGTTAGAAAATGACCAGTACGTCTCTTATAGGCTGAAAGTCTTAAGTCGTCTTTTAAAATATGCGACATGGTTCTAGGGGCTATCTTCATCTCCCGAGATAAAATCTTTTGTTTTCGAACCGAATTCCTTCGAATTCTTTCTCTTACTGCCTTAACCACCTTTTCCGTACGAACACAGCGTGGACGGCCAGATATTTTTCCTGTCACAAACAGAAAAGGTCTCATTGTAATATGTACCCTACTTTGTAATAGCCCGGTACACAAAAATTTTGCTTATACCAAGCGTATGGAGAGTTTTAAAAATTGCATTGGGCTCCATACCTACGAGTACTTTGTGTAACGCAATCACAGCGATTCTGTTCTCTTTATCACCCCACTCCATTTCAATATCGCAAAATAATAAGCAATGTAATGGCGCCAACATGAGAAAACACAATGAATAAATAATCATGTAAAATTTGACAGATTCCAAATTCAAATCGAATATTTTATTTATTTTTAATTGTAACAGTATTTATGGCCAGACTAAATATATATAGGCTTCGCAGTAGTAGGATAAGACACAGCCCTAAAATAAAGTTATAAAAACATACACAATCCAGCAAAAATGTTTTGTAATAGTTTGACAAATCGTAGATGTATATTATATGGAAAAGTCATGGTTGAGTTTCTTACAATAAATCTCAGACGTGTTTTTTTTTAAATGTAAAATATTATTGTTAAATATTATAACACAAAATAATATTTTTCATAAAATATCGTAGTTTTTAAAGAAAACGATGTTCACGAATCATTTAATAAAACAAATAATCGCCATAAAACCATAAGGCGATTTTACTGAGAACTTTCACATTTAATAAAAAAGTAGAAAAAAGTTTCTTTGTGTATTGCGCTCACACTCGGGCGCTGTAAAAAATACTTCTACATATCCGGCTACCGACATCGTTGTAAGGTTGTAAGGTTGAGGGGAAGGGGTCGACCATGTCTTATTTTTAACCCCCGACGGGGTGTTATAAGTTTGACGTGTCTGCGTAAATGTGTATGTGTCTATCTGTGGCATCGTAGCTCCCAAACGGATGATCCGATTTTAATACGGTTATTTTTGTTTGAAAGGTACCAGTCGAGAGAGTTCTTAGTTATGTTTGGTGGAAATCGGTTCAGGTCTTCAAGGTTGTTTGTTAAGTGTGATAGGAATGTTACACGCTAAGTCGGGGGTTTTTTTTTATTTTTATTTTAGTTTTTGTCTTTCTTGCTCTGACTCTGCTCTTATTTTTCTACTGAAGTCTTTTTTCCTACTAAGTGGATCAAAATCTGAACGGGGATAAAAAAAATTGCAGCTAAGGCACATCCAGCAAAAGTATAGCTCGGTATGAGACTTTACTTTCAACAAAGTAAAAAAGTCCCCTGAAAATAATAATTTCTGGGATAGGCTATTGAACGCAGGCATTCTGGGCACGTATTCCTGACAATAGGGAGCATTCCTAACCTTTACAAAAATCGGTATTGTAGAATTTACTACCTTGTATTCGTTCGGTTCGGGTCATTTTAAAACGAAGAAATTATGTTAATTTTCTGCAAATTGCGCAAAAGGCTTGAATCCGACGAGAATTATCTATGGATTCTTCACATAACGTCAATCTGGCACCGTGGTAAATACAAGGTGTAAAAAGAGCAGTCACTAAGGCCCGTATTAATAAAGAAGTCTCAAACTAGGACTCAAGACGGTTCCCCTACTCGAGTACGGTTAGCTTCTCAAGGTGGTATTTGATTAATAGTCAGATCTCAGCTGAAACTTGAACTGGGTTTAGGAACGCTGCCTCAACTAGAAACGTCACCTCACCTTTGAAAACTGTTTTTTTTAAGTTCGTTCACGATGAACAGGCTAAGGTCGTAGACCATACTTCCTAGTTTGAAAACTGAATTTTTTATTATATTACTAGTCAAATACCGTTTCAATATACCTACTTTTAAAAATAGCAGATTTATATTTTGTTATACATTCTTACAAAATTTCATAACTTAAATGTAACATATATTATTCTAGTAGGTATAAATATCAAAAATAAACTTTAGTCTTTATTAATGTAGTGAAAAACTGGTTTTCGTTAATATTGTGGTTAATTACTTAATATTTAGAAATACAATATTCCTTCACATATTATCCATATTTGGAACTAGGAATAAAACTGCGGATTGGCATTCGAAAAAAGTTTAACTGTCTTATTAATATTTCCGCCATAAAAATTTGAAGATTGAAAGTTATTTTGTGATGTTTTGCCGCCATAAACAAAAGAAGAAGAAGAAGTATTGTAACTTTGTAAGTATTATTAATTTATTAGTAGGTACCTACAGAAACGTAGTGATTATATTCTCTTTGCCTACATGTAGACCTGAATAAATTCTAAACCAAAGATTATTATTATCATAAATAGGTTCTAAACTATCTTTTAAAATTGTGTGTCTCCTCTTGAACTTACACTTCTTTAATATACTACCACTAACTCCTAAATCCAACTAGGTAATTCCATTCTGTTTCCTTTTTTCAGATACTGTTACACATAAACATCTGAGCCATGAGTGCTGAAGCAAATTGTATGCACACTAATTATTTATTGTAGATGGTTCATTCCCTGTAGTGTTGATAATCATTTTTAACCAATTTTCAAAAAAGAAGTCAGTACAACAATGGGGTAACATATTAATTTTTGTTTATAATAATAATATAATAAAATATTTCATAAGAACATGTAATTTTATTTATTTTCATGTACCTACCTACTTTAATATTATTATCATATATTATAGTTGTAGGGTCACCGCTGCTAACCATAACACGGAAGTGTGACAACTCCATTCCTGTATGCTTCACTTAGCCCTTACTTTTTGGAGATCTCCATGTAGAGATTTCTACCTTTACATACTATAGCCTAGACCTAAAGGAGAACCAGCCTTTTCTAATGATGAATATTAATAATATTATTTACACACTACATACTTAAAACTCCCTCACCTATTTAAAATATGCTTTATGACTTAATTAATAATTATTCTATATTGTTATTAAAATATGTACCTACTTTAGGTTCTTAGTAAAACTTCATATTAATTCATAATATAAATCTAAGATACTAATAAGACTTTATTAGCTAGTTATTTTTAACATTAATTGTGTTAAATATTACAGGACTATGTGAGAGGTGGTCCTTTGCAGGACACATGTTTCAATTAAATTAAATTAAATATCATTTATTTCAGGCTGCATTGGCCCATATAATAAATACCTTACAAACTAACATACATATTAAATATACATAAGAACTACACTTTAACACGTGCTGACGGCGACGTGCAACGCGCTTCATTGATTTCATGTTTAGAAGTTATGCCTGTGTTTACAGGATATTATCAGTCTAGTTTGTCAACCGAATGAAGGTGTACAGTCTGTGTATAGTCAGGAACAATTACGAGACGTCTGCGCCGTCGCGACGCCGACAAGTCCAAAGAGAATAATATAATCACTACGTTTTATTCGTGCATTATATTATCCTCTATGCTTTCGTGGTTTCTCCCGGCGAGTGTGGGCTGCTCTCTCTCTTTGTCTTCGGGCTAAAATTACATACAATAAGGGCGTTTTAACGGTCAAGTACTACGCGGTAGATAGATTTGTATCCGAGTTATTTATTCACGTTAACTTTCAACATATATCTACACGTTGTATATTATACAAGATAACTTGGACTTTTCTATTTATTTATAATTATTTTTGCTTAAAAAAAGCTATTAGAATTACATCTCGCATTACGAAAATTTGAACTTAACTTTGTTATTGTACTTCATCTTCTACTTTTGGCATAAGCCATCAATAGAAACTGCCAACGTCGGAGTGCAAAAAGCATGGCAGTATAGTCGGTTAAAAAGACCTTCACGCGAGTCTCGTGTAAATACAAGCTTAAATAATTTTTAGCTGAATAATTTTCTTAGAGGATATTTCTTAGCCTTTTTAGAATTCTATTATGATTGGTGGATTGGGATTGGGATAAGTGTTGAAAAGTGTAAATATTACAATACAGACTTACTACCTGTCATAAATTTAAACTAGACCTATAGTTGTTGTCACTTTGTTATTTTATTATAATATTATTGTTGGGTTCCTTCTGACTTTTCTGCGTGTAGCCTTTAGGTATGGACCAGTGAATAATGGGGGCATTATTAATATTGCGCGGGCATTTTGAATAATGTCTATCTATAACGGGTGAAGTGATCCATTAAAATATAAACTTCATTATTTATTTCATTGCGCAGTCTTTATGATATTGCTACGTGAAAATTGGGCAATTTGATAATAAAACTAAATTTGACGCGGTGCGGGGAGGGAATATGCGTAACACACATTGCCCAATCATATACTGTCATTCAGCGTGCGGCTCATTTGGAGGATTTTGAAGTCCACCCCATGAGCCCCACGCTGAATGACTACTACTACCTATAATATAATATTTTAACCCCCGACGAAAACAGTTTTTTATAAGTTTGACGTGTCTGCGTGTTTATTGTACCTATAATAATAATCGCACTCCTACTATGATATATTTTTTATAATAACCGGGCATTATGTACCTACTTATAACGCATAACTTAATTATTTAGTATAGTTTAGATAATAATAATTTACTAATATTAGCGTTATTAATATTAAATAAAATTTTAAAATGTATTTTGGTAAATTTAGAGGTGTATTCAACGCTTAACATAATACTTGGCCATTATCATAAAGACAACAGCTCTTCTATTTATTATTGTCATAAAATAAAATAAAAATATTTCTAACTCAAAATAACAATATTAATAATATGAAACAAAATAAAATAAAATTAATATTTAACAACTTTTACGTACAATATTTATTTTATAACTCTGTTACGATTTGACGGCAGTAGATTTAAAAAAAGCAGAAGAAGAAGAGGAATTGTCAAAGAAAAGTCAACATGGGGGAATGTCAACATATTTATTTTTTTCGATTTTAATTATGTAGTTTTAAGCATTTAATTTAAGTCAAAAACTATGGATATGTGTTTTGAAGTGGCAAAATGGCTTTGTAATTAAAACCTCAACCATAAAATTACCATATGCACAATAATCGATGAACAAGATTCTAAAGTTAAGCCAGTTGGGCTATTGTTCCCACAACCTCACAACAAACAATTTATTATTTCTTAAAAATATAGATATAAGATTACCATTATTTAATTATATTTTTTTGAAAAATAAGGCGATATCGCAGTGTGCCTAAATGATAGAAAATGGGTGCTCATAAAATAAGAAAGTTGCATTAAACACTTAAAAATACAGTAAAAATATTGAATTACTATTCTCCAGGAGGCTTATTAAGTTATTGTTTTAACATGTTTGCAGATGTAACAAGTAAGCACATTGACAGGCTTTAATGTGCAAGATTTATTTTCAGAATAAGGGTTTCAGAATTAATATTCTTGTCTTAAAGGAAATGCACAAAATCCATGAATCTTCAATCAAAGGCAAATAAAAAAGTAGCCAGCTAAAGTTAACTTAATGAAAGATTAAAAGGTCTACCATCTGTCCAAAACTAATGCAATATTAAAATCTGAACTGAATCAATTTTATGAGCCATTAGGCTCAAAAATATTCTTCATAGTATACTTTATGTTAAGTAACTTCAGAGAAATTAGGTATTTTAAGTAGAAATAAAAAAGTAATAGTTTCAAAAGTTGTTTTATTCTGTATTCTTTCATAGTTATAATATAAATATTTATTAAATAGAATTGCTTTAAAATGATATTCATAAAATAAATTCTATAAGTCCAGCAATGCTAGCAACTTATAAATAATTTCTTTACATTGTCCTTGGACATTCTCATTCTCGAGTAAGCCTTAGGATTTACTGACATGAGTTGGTAAATGTAAGGAGATATGAAAATTGGTAAAATTTTTCAGGCTTTTGTTAATAGAATTCAATATATTATTCTTTTTAATAAAGGTTTTACCACTAACAGCTAGTAAAAGTTTGTTGGGAATAAAAGAAAGATTAATTCTTTCATATTTTGTTTCAGTCAAAAATATAGGCACCTACATATTTTTATGTAGGCAACAGTAATATTATAGTAGGTAGGTACCAAGTGAATGTTGAAAAAGTGTAAATTGTAAAATCATTGGAGCTTTTACCATTCACAGTTGGTAAATCTTAGGTTTTACTCTTAAGTCTTAGGATTTACCTTATTTAGAGCATTTTCAGTAACATATTGACGCAAGAGAATGAAAATGCTGTAAGCTCCATTTTCTTGCATCAATATACACTTATAAATTACAAAAATCTCTGTATGTGCAAGTACAATTGGCCCTGTATTTGATGGTGTGATATATGTATTTGAATCAATTGATTTACTTTGAATCAATTAATTTGACATCTATGAGAGACAACAAAGTGAAAATATGCCAGTAAAATATTGGAAAGAGATGTCTTCAAAACATGAAACAATGAGCACAAATTAAACATTATCATTTACTTGTTAGCAAGAAAAGACTATAATTATCTGGTTGCTTCACCAGATGGGATACTACTTACTATGATGCAAAATTTTTTATTTATACATTTATAGAGTTGCAATCATTCGTCTTTTACGTTGAAGATGCCCCATTTTTGAATTTGTGTTTGATTGATTGTGTACACTATGTAATGTCCACTAATTATAATTAGTTTCTTCAGACATCCACATCAAAATAATGATCATCTGCCTGAACAGCATATCGATTTTCTGGCTCATAACATATTTCACTGGATGTTTATTGGCAATATTTTTACCATACATATCTAACCTTTCAAGTCTTTTTTGCCTCGCGAATCACCACGTCTTCTGTAAGCTCTGGCAGTCGCCAAGTACTAATACATAAGTACTAATAATCAAGTAGTTTACGGTTGTCTGTATTGTATAACCATGTACAGGTGCCAAAATCGTAGATTTCCGTTTCTTATGTAAAACAAATAACAATAACTAAAACACGTATCAGAAGCCAAGGTCACCAAAGTAGGTACCTACAGGGTACATCAAAATAATAGTTCAAAGAAAAGCCTAGATTAATCATAAAAACAGCTTAAACGTAAAAACAATTTAGGGAGAAAAACACGGAAACACATTGACAACTAGTGACATATTATGCCTCACTCACCTAAGTTGACGTATCCAAGTATCAGTTTGTCGTGTGACGTCACTTACGAAAAGTTGACATAGCCAAGTAGCAGTTTGACAGCTGTTGACAATGCTCGCCCCGGCTGAGACACCTTTCTTGAGCTAGGTGCTCAAGTAATGTCTATTAATTCGAACGTCATCTCAAATGCTGTCTTGAGTTTGACGTCTTGGTTGAGATTTCTTTATTAATACGGGCCTAAAACTTTGAGATACGATTATAAGTACCTACTACCTTTTCTCATTTTGGATTTTTATTGTCAAAAACTAAAAAAATTTTTTTTACTTTTCACCATTTCTTATTATTTTGTCGCAAAAATAACAATAAAAAAAATACATTTCTTGAATGAAAAAAGGTCATCATATCCCAAAGTTATAGTGACTGCTTTTTTTACACCCGTTATAGTGAACCAGACAACGGAAAAAGTAAGTATTTAATTTTCTAGCACCTAGTTTTAAAAAAAATATTTGGTTTTTTTTATTGTAAAATATTTTTCTTTTGGCTTTGTGTTTTTGTAAGTACCTTGTATGTTCAGTAAAGTTATTATGTATTTTTATTTTTTAGTATTACATAAGCATGACCTTGGAAAAATTGTTCCCTCGGCGAGGTTCATGTAAGGTTTTTGTTCTAACCAGATAATTTTTTGTTCTCACGCGGGATTGAACCTCCACCTCCAGATTCAGGAGCCAAACTTTATTCATTGGAATATGCGTAAAATATAACGCATCTATTACAATATACTGCGCGTACGTAGTAGCGCAAAACATCTTACAACAAAATGAAATAATCATAAATATGAAAAAGTATCGAAATGAAGATGGACGATCACATTAGATCAATCGTAAAACTTGATCCGAATTGTGAAACTGGAACAGAGATTAAAATTAATTTGTAACATAATTCACAAAAAACAATATGTCTACTCGGAAAACGAAGTCAAAACAAGGATGTTAACAGCCGACGTACAACGTGTTAGATGTATCGCAACAGCTGCAGGGAACTAATATAACGTGTAGGGTTGGGACACACAAAAGATTTAATCGATAATTTTCATCCTATCTATAGATACTAATATTATACAGTTTGTTTGTTTGTTTAACCCATTTAGACCCAAATAAAACACAGCCGTGGATTTTTTTTTATATTAATTATTAGAAATCAATACAATTAATAGAAAAACACAAAAAAAAATTAAAATTTTGGAATATTTATATAAAAAAAAATGCAGTCCTCAAATGGGGCCACTGGGCTTAAATGGTATAAAAAATTCCAGAACATTATTTTTTACGCACAGTGTTTTCTCACATTTCTTACATTACCAACGAGCTTTTTTATGGCATACAGTGTCATTTTTGGGAAAGTTTGCCAGGATAGTGCCCACATTATCATGCTGCAGACTTGGCACTACAGATGCTGCTAGAGTAGACGCAGAGTCCCACCACTTATGTGCCCCAAGTAATGACGAGCAATATACCGGCAAAATTGGAGCTGATCCATCTTGTTTTCATTACTTATAAGGTGTGGCCGCCATGCGTTTGCCACTGCTACATTCAGCATGTAAGTAAATAGGACCCACCAACATTTTCTGCCACGTATAGTTTAGCAGTGCGGTACAGGGAAATCGACTGATCAGCTTGATTGACCCCGCTCTTACTCTTGTTTATAACTTTGATCAACGTGTGGTATCCAAACATCCACCTTCTTCTTCTATTCGCCATCTCTATACTTTTCCTAGAGGAAAAACGCTGTCGTAGTTTGACCCCATCGTACAGAGACTTTGTCCAGCCAACGAACGAACAAAATCTGATTGACTTGGTACGGTAGTCATAACGGTAGTCAAACTCAGCGCGGATTTTCTTTTTCATATCCTTAACGGATACTAGAGGACACTTTCTGTCCTGCCTTTGCAAACACTACTAGTTGCACGATAGCCACATAGCCACTTACTTACTTCCCGAAAATCTCGTAGCAATGCATAACTGGTAAAAAAGTTATTAAACTATAGCACATGGTCTTGAGGACTGGTTTCTAGTTTCTCGAGTAGCAGCTTTACCACTCTGGTGCCTAACGGGTATGTTGGGTTGAGTCCTGGAGACTTTCCACAGTACAAGTCGTACTTGTAACAGTATCCGTTAGAGCTTGCAATCATCCAATTCAACCTTCTTCTTCATCGGTAAGCGCACTCGGTTCCTAAAGAATTACGACTAAGTCTATATCTGTACCGTCATATTCATCTATCACAGCTTCAAGGGCTTCCAGAATTCCATGATAGTCATCACGGCCAATGAATACCCTTCGAGTCATTGTTTGTATGAAATTGACCTGTGGAAAAAATATCGAATAATTTACCTCCGATGTGCCCACTGGCCTCAATTGGGGACACTGGTATGAAACTACTCCTTAGTAAATTAATGCAGGAGTTTTTCACAGAAATATAATTTTATTTTATAGCTTACAATATATTTAGTCCTTTCAAGTAAAAAAAAATAATATCCAGATGAAAAATTTAAAAATAAAAAATACTTACTTTTCGTTATCTCCGATGTTCGAATCAGTTTCAGAAAAAACACTATAAAACATCACTAGATATATTTTTACAGTTTGTACAGTCTAAAAATACAAATAAACACGTTTACTGACTTAACACCCACAGTAAAAATATGTAGAAGCATAAATGTCAAAAAATTTTGGTACTTTGAAAAGTGTCCTCGTATGGGCACGGCGGGTCTAAATGGGTTAAACGCGCTAATCTCAGGAACTACATGTCTGATTTGTAAAAAACTTTTTTTGTTGGATAGTCTATTTATAGAGAAAGGCTTTAGGCTATATGACATTACGCTGCGACCAATAGGAGCGACGCATCAGTATTTGCAACATTCCTCATGTTGCAAAAACGGGGAACACTATTCACATTTGAGTACTTTCATTGCGTGCGCTGCATAAACGGTTTAAGTCACTCAAAAACCACGCGAATGAAGTCGCGGGAACAGCTCGAATAAATTTAATATGCGTTTATTTTTATTACAATTTATTAATAAATTAATTACTTGAGTGTATTTAATTATGGCTTTTGATAATGACGACCTCCGTAGCGCAGTGGTTGAGCGCGTTGGTGCTCGAACGAAAGGTCGCGGGTTCGAATCCCGCCGAGGGAACAAAAAGTTTTTCAAAATGTTCCTGGGTCATGGGTGTGTATTAAATTTGTGTATAATATAATAAAAATCTTAAATATGTGTATATTATAAAAGTATTAAATATATTTCCGTTGTCTGGTACCTGTAACACAAGTTCTTCGGATACTTAGCACAGGGCCAGATTGACGTGGTGTGAAGCGTCCATAGATATTATTATATTATTATTATTATAATTACCAGAGATAATAATAATTGTTAGTTCTCAATGATTTGTACAAAAAGAAGATCGTGTTTTTGTATTGTTGCTTTCAAGTCAATTATCAAATTATGAATCAAGTCGATTGATTTTCGCATGTCTGCCTGTATGTTTGAAATGTGTGTATTTATCTTCCTTTATACTTTATTTAAATATAACGTGGTGTTATGGTCAAATGTGTAATGAATAAATGAAGACACGAATGGATGAAGGTGATATGTTCCAATTTTTTTTACATTGAATATTGGTTTTAAACTGTCACATTTTAGGATATTATGTAGTAACGTATTAGGTACATTGATTCTAGAGACTGATCTTTAAATTAATGTACTTTATTAAATTATTTTATTACGAAGTATTCTAAAATGTTTAAGTTACAGTTTGAACTCAGTTTTCTCGAAATCCGAATTTCGCTATAGAATATCACCTTCATCCATTAATGTCTTCAAATGTCTATTATTATTATTAAGATAAGAAAAAAATCTAAATTATTTATTTTCTTGCCTGAATACCTTATACTACCTCATAAGGCAGTACCTACCTACCAAATTGTATCGATAAACGGCTTCACCGCGCTTCACTAGCGCACGATGAGTAACATTGCGAACTGTCATAATCATAACTCAATTAAATCTCATGTATTTATGAAACTTATTAAATCATAATTACATAAAATAAATATCCTTCTGGATGGTTGTATTATTGGAGCTGAACTATTAAAAGGATTTGCTGCTTGGAAATAAAATAACGAGCAACCACAGAACAGATATTATTATTATTTTAAGGCACGGTTTTTAACAAGTTATAACATTAACATGCATTGGTGCAATCGCAACTAAGTCCCGATTTCACCAACACCAATATTAGTGTTAACGAAATGTTAAAATACCATGCCATCTCATTCATTGACAGGAAATACGAGAGGGATAACATGATATTTAACATGGCGTTAACTTTAACATTGTCAAGTCAAGTCAAAGTCAAAAAATTTTATTCAGATTAAATTTTACAAAAATGTTTTCTGAACGTCGTTTCTATATGATGCCTACCACTGGTTCGGGAACTATCCCAGCGAGAAGAACCGGCGTAAGAAACTCGCATGGGGCCACTTTTACTAAAAAGATGGAAAATTTCTCTTTTAAAAAAACAAATACCTATATATAAAAAATATGTTAACATATAAAATAGTCAATACTACTACAAAATAAAAATTGCACTTTTATGCAATTAAATAAAAGAAAAAAAAAAAAGCCTTGCAGGGCTACTTTATTCCCAAGGTGTGCTTTCATTCATATAGTCACAAACTTTATAGTAAGCTTTTGCACACAAACGTTCTTTGACTACTTTCTTAAACTTATTGTTTGAAAAATTTTGAACGTTTTCTGGGATCCTATAATTGTAAAGGCGTATACATTGACCTTTAAACGAATTCTTTACTTGGTGAAACACGCCCTAAGAATTGTACACTGTGATGACACGATTAACCGTAATATTATAATTATACCATTGGAACGGGATAAATTAACTGCGAGCTTCGGCAACAGTAAATTATTGTATTGTTACAATACACTACAATAATGGCGAGGAATAATTATTGTTCTCGAAACTAACAATAGCTACATGACATAACTGTGATTTGAGATTGCTGTTGTAGGCTATATTTTGCTTCTATTGAAATGTTGTTTCTATTTTTACCCGGTTATGCTGAAGCCTATCATCACCCTACCTTTTGGTAGGGTGATGATTTTGGCAGCCTATGTATCAGTGGCGAAGACTGGTTAACATTCAGAGGAAAGCCCTTGCCTGTATGATAGTGTGAAGAGAATGACGCGTAGAGCATCTTTCGTTTTGGAACCTCTTATAAATTACTAAATAATTCAAAGGTCTAAAACAAGGAGTGAATTTTACTATGCTGAGGCTCGCGGGCTCCTAGATTATACACACGAACCCACTGGTCGTTGATCTAAGCCTTGCCAGGATTGAAACGCATGTGTTTTGTGACTTTTATGGAGATCTTTAATCATCGTGATTTGTCGCGATATGGTAACTAAAAATGCTCTACGCGTCATTCTCTTCACACTATATTCGGCATAATATAATTATGAACCATGAAGTCCATGAATAACCATGTATAATTAGTATGTATGTTTGTCCAATTGGTTCCACTCGCCGGTTTAGTCTCCGAACCGGTGGTAGGTCATCATGTAGGACAATTCTAAAAGTGTAACATACATATTTCGAAATAATAGATTTTTCATTTTCATATTCAATGTGGGATTAGATTCGTTTTTGATGGTCCAGTATTTTTTTAAAATTCTAGATATAATACTATTATGTCAATGGCTAAAATGAAATTAATAAAAAAATGATATCTACAGTCGCCTCCTTTTATGGAAAACGGTTAAAATAAGATCACAAGGCACCTGATGACTTGTGAAATTAACTAAAAATATATCAAAGCGACCGTCCCGATGTCTGCTGTTACGTTGACAAACATCGTAAACGTTTAGGCTAAAATTATAACAACTATCAATCTAGTAGTGCAGCAAGGCCTTATAGATAGAGCTATCCGTAAACGTAAAGTAAACAAAAGTCATTTCGATTATGTTACGTAGCTTTTAAATGTTCCAAATTGGCCTACGGAACTGTTCCAGATTATTTAATTACTTTTTTTTCGCTAAGAAATGCGTCTAGACTCATACCGTGGAGGATGGGGATTCTTACTTTGGATATGTGGGGCTCGCTGCATCCGTTAAGATGGTAAGTGGACGCAGCCATACCTACTAAAACTTGGCGGTACTCCGACTGAACCGCCGCAAGCGGAGCCACGTGAAATACAATACACCCGCGACTTCCATTCCATTAATACACTTCCATTGATAAGGAAATGCAAAAAATAAAAATGTAATTTCTAGATGTAAAATTGCAAAATATGTGACGTCACAAGGACAAAAAATCATGAAATTCGTGTGACATAGGGTGGCCACTTACGATAGTACCTATTATATTATATTACTAGCTGACCCTTGCCCACTTCGTTGAGCATAAAAACAGTTTATGATGAAATTCAACTAAAAAAAACAACCCCTAACTCGGGAACGCGGAACCCGCAACGCGGGAACCCGGAACCCGCAGCATGGGAACCCGAAACCCGCAACCCGCAACGCGGGAACGCGGAACCCGCAACGCGGGAACCCGGAACCCGCAACGCGGGAACCCGGAACCCGCAACGCGGGAACCCGGAACCCGCAACGCGGGAACCCGGAACCCGCAACGCGGGAACCCGGAACCCGCAACGCGGGAACCCGGAACCCGCAACGCGGGAACCCGGAACCCGCAACGCGGGAACCCGGAACCCGCAACGCGGGAACCCGGAACCCGCAGCGCGGGAACCCGGAACCCGCAACGTGGGAACCCGGAACCCGAAACGCGGGAACCCGGAACCCGCAACGCGGAACCCGCAACGCGGAACCCGCAGCATGGGAACCCGAAACCCGCAACGCGGAACCCGGAACTTGCAACACGGGAACCCTGAACCCGCGACGCGGAACCCGGAACCCGCAACACGGGAACCCGGACCCGCAACGCGGAACCCACAACGCCAAACCCTTCCGTGAACGTTGCTGGTTCTGCGCTATCAAATGGAATAAATAGTATCCTATGTCCGTCTCCTGGCTCTAAGTTACTTCCTCACCAATTTTCAACCATATCGATAAAGCCGTTCTTGAGTTATAAATAATTTAACTACCCTTGCCCACTTCGTTGAGCATAAAAACAGTTTATGATGAAATTCAACTAAAAAAAACAACCCCTAACTCGGGAACGCGGAACCCGCAACGCGGGAACCCGGAACCCGCAGCATGGGAACCCGAAACCCGCAACCCGCAACGCGGGAACGCGGAACCCGCAACGCGGGAACCCGGAACCCGCAACGCGGGAACCCGGAACCCGCAACGCGGGAACCCGGAACCCGCAACGCGGGAACCCGGAACCCGCAACGCGGGAACCCGGAACCCGCAACGCGGGAACCCGGAACCCGCAACGCGGGAACCCGGAACCCGCAACGCGGGAACCCGGAACCCGCAACGCGGGAACCCGGAACCCGCAACGTGGGAACCCGGAACCCGAAACGCGGGAACCCGGAACCCGCAACGCGGAACCCGCAACGCGGAACCCGCAGCATGGGAACCCGAAACCCGCAACGCGGAACCCGGAACTTGCAACACGGGAACCCTGAACCCGCGACGCGGAACCCGAAACCCGCAACACGGGAACCCGGACCCGCAACGCGGAACCCACAACGCCAAACCCTTCCGTGAACGTTGCTGGTTCTGCGCTATCAAATGGAATAAATAGTATCCTATGTCCGTCTCCTGGCTCTAAGTTACTTCCTCACCAATTTTCAACCATATCGATAAAGCCGTTCTTGAGTTATAAATAATTTAACTAACACGACTTACTTTAATACAAATAGCTGATGTATAGATGGAACTAACATAAGCTAACGCCCGGTGAATGCTCCCGTCACAGTCGGTCCAGCCGATTCGGTGATCATTAGTTAGATAACGATGATGATGATGATGATGAAAAGAAACCTAAATGAATCCTTATAACTTTAGCTATCTACCAGTGAAAGTCTCGTTAAAATCGGTCCAGCCGTTCCAGAGATTAGCCGGAGCAAAGAGACACGCTAACAGAGAGACAGAATTTTTTTTTTAATTGCATTTTCGTTTTCAGTAGCAAGAAAAAAAAAGACAGAACAGACAGACGTTAACTTCGCACAAAGACAAATGACGACAAAAGACATAGTGGCGTCTTAACATGACGTTTTCGATTTTTTTTTTAATTGTTCGTGAATTATGACCATGTATCATCTGATTTTTAAATTAACATTTATAATATTATTATATTCTTATTACAACTTATAAGTTAAGTACTTTTTTTAAAAAGGTATATTTATAGTTGTTAAAAGATTAATCGTTTTTTTGAGTAAGTCTCTAGTGTTTAATAAGAAAAAGTGTTAACTGACGTAACATTATCACGACGTTTATTTCATTAAATCATAATTTGTATATTAAATTTAAGATCGTTTATCAGTGAAAGCAAATCGTAAAAAAACTCATATTGGTTATGTTGACAATAAATATCTAATAATTATTAAATAAAGTTTAATAAATTCTGCAGTTTTAACAAAAAGAAAATATTTATTTTATTATGTCGTCGTTACAACGTTACGTCGCTCATTTTTGATAAACTGTCAAATGTTACCTATTAAAATGACCCGACTATTTATTAGTGGTGGACAAATAGTTTAATGAATCCAAATAGTTTAAGTTTATGTTAATACGTTATTTATAGCATTTTATGATTTTTATATTCCATTTGTAAACAATGTTGTTACCATGACACCAGTGTCATATAGACTGGCAACGACGTAAATTGATCGAGTCCAGGTTCAAACCCCGTGTGACCAATACGTATATTTTCTTCTTTTTTCTAATTTTCTGCTTATATTTTTCAACATTTTCTTTCATAATAACCTTTTCATGACAATAACGAACATACTGTAAAAAAATTGCGAAATCGGTCAAGCCGTTGTCGAAGCGCACACGATGTAAGAAATTATGATGGTCATTTTTTTACACTTTGGGCTACATTTTTGGGGTTTTAGTAAGGAACCCTATTTTTGTTGAAAATATAATATAGCCTATGTTCAGCGCTAGGAATGTAGCTTTCCAACAGCGAAAGTATTTTTCATATTGGTTCAGTGGTTTCAGAGCCTATTCCATTCAAACAAACAAACAAACACAAACGGGTTCCGGGTTCCGCGTCGCGGGTTCAGGGTTCCCGTGTTGCAAGTTCCGGGTTCCGCGTTGTGGGTTTCGGGTTCCCATGCTGCGGGTTCCGCGTTGCGGGTTCCGGGTTCCCGCGTTGCGGGTTCCGGGTTCCCGCGTTGCGGGTTCCGGGTTCCCGCGTTGCGGGTTCCGGGTTCGCGCGTTGCGGGTTCCGGGTTCCCGCGTTGCGGGTTCCGGGTTCCCGCGTTGCGGGTTCCGGGTTCCCGCGTTGCGGGTTCCGGGTTCCCGCGTTGCGGGTTCCGGGTTCCCGCGTTGCGGGTTCCGGGTTCCCGCGTTGCGGGTTCCGGGTTCCCGCGTTGCGGGTTGCGGGTTTCGGGTTCCCATGCTGCGGGTTCCGGGTTCCCGCGTTGCGGGTTCCGCGTTCCCGAGTTAGGGGTTGTTTTTTTTAGTTGAATTTTATCATAAACTGTTTTTATGCTCAACGAAGTGGGCAAGGATCAGCTAGTTAATAATATAATTGATACTGTATTAATATGATATCAATATTGGTAATGCAGCGTCAATAGACTAATCGCGTGATTGCTATAACCAAATATCAGGCGTTTAATATAATTTAATAGTTACCTTTGTCGTGTTAATATCTAATCAAATATTCAAATGATTAATATTTTTTCTATAAAAAAAATATTACACAGATGGCTAAATAATATTACATACGAACTATTATTACGAATCCGTTTTTCTTAACTTTACACAGAGATACAGTGAAACAACAATAAATAGTTATATAAATGTATATTATACACAGATTGCCAAAATCATTACTCTTCTTTTGACTTCGCCGTAGTCAGGTAAAACCTAACATTGGTTTTCATTTTGTCTTTACAAAACAGTGCAAGCTGCTAGCATAAAAAATCAAGTAATACAATAAAGCTAATTGAAATAATATTTCTAACTCCAAACTACATTTGATCTCGTGCCACAATTTTATCGTGAAAGTATTCGAGAATTCTCGAAAACATTTTCTATTTCCAACACAAAATGTAGTCGGGTATTGCTATGTATCGTTTACCGTCTAAAGATCGTCACAAACGCTCGGTGAGTTTTGAGCCAAGTTCGTCTATAAATTGCATTCCTCTACGAAAGTCTCCAGAGTTATGGTCTCACGTCTTATTTGATAAATTCAGGCAAATGTCCAGTATATGTGGAGCTGGCCTGTCGTGTACAATATTGTGGAGCACGTTCCAAATTAGACCGCTCGTGGCGACTGGAGGGGTTTTTACGCCGTAGATTTTTTAAACGCAACACATGAAAGTGAGTCAATAAATGGAGATATCGATCCTTTGCAGGTGATTAAGGCCGTGTTTCACCAAGCATTGTTAAAGTTAACGCCATGCCATCTCATTCATTCACAGGAAATACGAGAGGGATAACATGATATTTAACATGGCGTTGACTTTAACATTGCTTGGTGAAACACGCCGCTTTAAACAAAACAAACAAATTGGCAGAGTCCTGCTTTTACCTTTTAAGCAGTCGTGTTTTGAAAGCTATATTAGAAAGTCCTAGACTATATTATCGATTTGTAGTTGGATTTTTTCGGAATACGGTGAATAAACTAAAAGATGGGTGCTGATTTTTAACCGACTTCAAAAAAAGGAGGAGGTTCTCAATTCGTCTGTATGTATAATTTTTTTTTTTTTTTTTTGTAATTTTTTATAAAAGAGGTAAGTATCAGTGAATTCTAAATAACCTGTAAGATACCTAATCCAGTAACATAACCTATAGAATTTTTGAAGTCAAGTTAAAGTTTTAATAAAAAAATAGGTTATTTAATGTAATGTACGAGTAGGTACATAATATTTTTTTGTAAAATATAAACGAAAAGTTGTTTAAATAAATTAGATATCCGGATAACAAAGGTATAATAAAATATAATATTTAAACTGGTTACCTAATATTTTTTTCATAATTATGATTATTAAAAATTAACGAAAGCAAGCATATTATTTTATAACGATAAGTCACAAAAGCAGACAGTGTAAACTACGCTCTTGGAAAGTTGAAAATAACATTTGCAAGTGTAAATCATATTGTTACAAGAATAATGTTCGGCAACCGATTATCGCCATCTTGTTTCGGTGCCAAGTGACAGTGTATAAATAATAAGCTCATTTAGCTAAGAAGCGACACCCCATGTGTGTATGTTTGGATGTATTCATTTGCAGAGGCCTGTCTAAACGCATAAATCAACACTGAGATTATTAATATATTGCGACTGAGAGATAGTGCCACTGGATGGGATTTTGATGTCTTGAAAACATTGCAGTCTAGCAATTTGGTTATTAATTATTAAAGATAAAGTTTATTTACTTTTGGACTATAAAAACTTATAAGAATTAGAATAAGTTAAAAAAAAAAACATTTAAGTTTTAACTTTTAAGCAATTAAATAAAATTATCCATCTCTTTTCGCAATACGATATTTGTACGCAGGTTGGTGTAATGTATATGTCGCAGTCATCTGATGGAATCAGCAGTTTTATTGAACGACTAGCACGTTTATGAAATGACGACATAGTCTTTTAGGACAACTCGTAATAATAACGTTCAACGTCTTGACTGAACGTCCTTTTAAGTACGTTCAGTCAAGACGTTGAATGGGATATATCATATTTTGTAATGTTTGGTAGGGGGACCATAAGTTTGCAACTTAAGAGGAAACACTACGAAATTTTTTCCATACAGAAATAAGGGTTTACGGGATTCCTGTTTCCTCTCTGGATAATGCTGCTAGAGTAACATTTTTTTTCCTGAATATTTATGGATATTGTTTGTACGTCCCTATTTTTTCCTGTTTTTGATAAATTCATTATTTAAAGAGATATGGACGTTCAAAAACAAAAAAAAATGGCCAGACTCTCCGCTATGTTGAAACATCTAGGAAACCGATTTGACTACAATAAACAACAAAATCAAAAAATAGGAACCTAGCTCAATTCTTTTTTTAGCTAATATAAAAAAATATATTTAAATCGATTAAGTTTTGGAGGAGGAAACGGGAATCCGCTAAACGTCGATTTCTGGTACTTTTAATAGGTAATTTCAGTCCAAGTTGCAGTTGTCTCTATCGCGCTAGTACTGGCTAGCTAAGGCACTGCGAGACAGCGATAGATTTTATAAATACCTATTTTGCATTTCTTTGACCCTTGGTGTTTCCTCTTAAAAGGTCCTCAAAAATGAGAACATGCCATGTCACACAAAATGAAAATATCAACTTTGTAGGTACTATATGTGCGGGCTGTTTGCCACCATGTTTATAAGCAGGCAAAGGGCATAGTTAACGTTTTTAAAATGTGATATCCACTTTTTTAGATTTTCTGACAATTTAGTAAAATAAGGCTCTGGTAGAATTTTAACTAAAGTAGGGTTCATCTTGGTCCTCAGCTTCACGCGGGAGTCGAAAAAATGGAACCACATCCAGGAATTGTATCTTCAATAATAGTTGAAGTGCGATGCTATCTAACTCAATTGTTGCTCGCGTACAGGAAGGTCTGCAAGAATGTATACATTTTGTTCTGTTAGCTTAGGGTTATCACGTTCCAGGTTCTAGAACTGAAAATTTGAACACGGGCTTGACTAAGGGGCTTTTTAAAAACTTACAATTTCGATTCCGATCCTAAATGTCAAATCATGTGATAATATCGAAAACAATACCGTTGACATTGGATTTGAATCTTATATAGATATATAAATGAATTGCTTTTCGTTAGTCTCGCCAAAACTCGAGAACAGCTGAACCGATTTGCCTATTTTTGGTCTTGAAATATTCGTGGAAGTCCAGGGAAGGTTTAAACGGTATGTGCTCAACGAAGTGGGCACGGGTCAGCTAGTAATTCCATAGAATTACTAATTGACCCGTGCTCCTGCTACGTGCCCACTTGTGTGTCTACAAACAGATTTGGCGCTAGTATCGTGACGAATTGTCAAATTCAAATGCAATTCTAATGTCAATTTTGTTATGCAGTAGGTTTTAAAACCGACAATTCAGAGCCATGCCTTCGTTCTGAGTAAAATTTCAGTTGAATATGGAAAATTTCAGTACCTAGTTTATTCTTACACCTGACGGACATGACATGACCAAAAATACCGGACATTGTCCGGCATAATCCTTTGTGTGACAACCCTAAGTACAGTCAGCTTATAAACCGGGTTATATTAAGGAGAAAGCTCATCAAAGGCCACATGTTATGATATTTTCATTAGCCTCCACCCGCGATGTATAATTTTCACTTTGCACGGATTATACTCGAAATGTTTTAGTCCCTTTCGTGCATGTCCGACATAAAGTCGTCGCTTTAATCTTTAAAGTGTCCTCAGACCACAATGTTTTTGTCAGTATGAAGTAGTTAATTTAATATTTAAAGTGTAGACAGTGTTTTTGTTTTAACAAATATTTTAATGTTGGGGTTTTCAGTTGCTAAGTATTAAATGGTATTAATAATACTTAGTTAGTAACCGTAAACATAAGGCGTATCTAGATACAATACGTTTTCATAATAATTAATAGATAATATACAACGGTACAGCGTAGCTATGTTGCTATTGGGTAATAGTTCTCGGGTATTAAAAAAAATAAAGACGATCTAGGACTCGCAAATCACATTAAAATTGGTGTTGCTGTAAGTAATAAGTAATATACCTCCGTGTGGTCGTCTTATGGTCGAAATTTGCAAATAATAATATAATTTAAATTTAATTTAAATTTAATTTAAATATAATTTTAAATATAATTTATTTTTGAAACCTATAACGATTCTTTGCCTCTTACAAAGTAAAAAACGCTCACTTCTGTGTTTTAACCTTTTTACACATGTCCTTGCACATAAACTATAACTGTGTGAAAATATAAGCATACTCCTCTCGTACAGTTCCCATAAAACTGTACTTTCTTAATATAATAATGTACCAAACCAAAGTTTTCACCAACCAAAGGTTCACTAAATAAAATTACTCAGTTTAAAAAAGTTAATTAGGTAAAAGAAGGTAGAGGTATATCGGTAAAAAGTACAACGGTTTTGTAAAAATGTATTTATTTCTCGCTTTATTGTGCTCTTCTTCTCAAGCAGACTTATTAGTCCATTTAAATGTGTTTTTGAAACTATACAATGAAAAACAATTTAAAATAAATATAGTCTTAATTATAAATAAACATAATATACACTTCAGTAGCCAGTTTTCCTTTAATTTATCCACAGTAAAGTATAAATAAACTTGATTTTCAAAAAGAAAAACAAACGTGCAAAAACAGCACAAAACAAAGTTTTCAAATCGTGCAGATGTTTTGTAAATTCAAAAGCAAAAACCTATTTTTACATTTTAATAGGTAGAAAAGATCTTAATTTTTACTGATTTATAAGAATTTTACAATATTAATTTCTATTTCATAATATCATATTTGTAATAAGTTCATGTGTTAATATTAAGTTATGTAGTAAAAAAATTAACATGAATTTGACAGAAATTGACGAACAGTATTTTTACAGTAAATAGGTAATGCAGCTGTTATGTTAATATATATTAGTTGGAAGTTAATACAAAATAATATGATATTGCTTCATGAAGGCGCACCCACTGCAAAGTATAATATACAAGGTGTAAAAAAATGAGTGAATAATACTTTAGCTCGTGTCTCCTATGTATAGTTTACTGTGAAAGTACCAGCGCTAAATGCCTTACTTTTGTCAACAATGTTTCTTTGGGTAGTAATGTATATTTAAACCCCAACACAATAAATTTTCCCATGCAATATTTAAAAAAAAGTAACTCTTTCACCGATGGTACTTTTACAGTAAACTCTACATATAAACGGGACCTATACACACCTTAAAGTATTATCACTCATTAATATTACAGCCTGTAGTATCTAAGGCAAAAAATTACAATTGTAAAAGCTGTTGTAGGCCATGTTTACATAGTTTTAATTAAAACGCAATTCAGTGGTTTACCACAATATCTTTTAGGAAATTCATAAGCTAAGCCCACTCAAAAGGTTTCCATCTTAAAAAATAATAAAGCCGGCGCGGTGGTTACTTTAGCATTTAAGTTTTAGCCATTTTTTGCACTGGAGTGTATCTTAACCTATTAAATGCGTGGCGGAAATATTTTACGTGATATGATTATAAAATTCAGACCTATTTTATACTTTAACTACATTTTTACATTATCTACAACCATAATAAATTCTAATTAGAAAATAATATTTTCACAATTTGTACAAAAAACAACATTCTGGTTACATTTTCAATTGCAATATTTTAGGACTAGTTCGAACTTAAAAGGAGCTACGCTTAGTCTAAACGAGGAATAATTTTGTACAATACAATATTTGACAATTTAAATACAAAACTCTATAAGACGTAACATCTAACCTGCGGGTTCTCTCGCTAACTGTACATTTACCGATCTAGGAAACGTAACATTTAAGTTCAATAAAGATATCGTCACTATAGTAGAAGGCAAAAATAGGCCGTACTGAATATCAGCGGAGACGGGCCTGGAAGTGGTATCTAACAGTATAGTCATGATGGAAATCACTAAACGAGACTACGGCACGCCGAACAGCTGGAGACACCTTCATGACATCGGTATTTCGGCTGACAGGCGGTGCCTGGACGACGCCCGCGTCCCACAGGTTCCGCAGGTATTATTGCTGTACCCAGAGTCAGACCCGAACGAGGAGTCCCCGCTCGGCGGCTTAGGAGACGCTCTGGGCCCTCTCCAGCAAGCTATCCCGGGTAGCTCTCCCCCGGGCCAGGCTCCACCTCCACCTGGAAGAGGCCCGGCAGGTCTCGCGCCGACCGTCCCCACTTGCGGGTATAATCTTAGCAGAGCATCCAGCAGGACTCCCTCGTGGAACTCCGAGGGGTCAGGCGGATGGACGTGTCTCGGCACTCGATGCGTCCTCCGTCGCTCCAGTGACTTGGGCCGTCGGTCCAGCCTCTGATGTCTGGGTCTATGTGGCAGGGACTGCGGAGCCGGCCTGGAGCACGTTCGACAGGGGATCGCTTCCCCGACGAGGCTGAGCTCGTCTTCTGCGAAGTGGTCGTCGCTGTGGACGGAGTCGTCGGATCTGTGAGGCAGCTCCTCGTACAGAGGAGCTCCACAAATATCTCCTCCGCAAGAGTTTGCTCCTCGCCACGAGCTGCCCGTGCCGCATACGAAGACGCGTCCTTGACAGTTCGGCCTCTTCGTTTCAACCATCTGCAAAGAAAAAAAACATTAATTAGTTTAATCAAATGAAATAACTTTAAACATGGACCAGCGTGTAATGCAGGTTAGAAGAGAAAATGAAGTACCTACAGACATAAAATCTTAATATTCAAATAACTGTAGTAGTTATTTGAATATTAAGATTCAATAACGTTCTGATTGAATATACTGTTTGGTATATATGTTATGGACCAGGTGATCAATGCGGGCACCGGGCAGTATGAATAATATCTATATAAATCGGGCTAAGTTTAAGTAAAATGAGTAATTTTATAAAAAAAATGTTTTATTACTCTGCCCAAAGGTGATGGACAATATTATCTTTAATAGGTCTTTGTATATTATTAAATTGCATTCTCATAAAGGAAATATTTCATTATGACCGAGCACTATTTATTACTTGATCCATAACTGATTGAATGTACTGTTTCTTGATGGAAATTCATGTTTACGAGTTTTATTTACACTTTTCAACTTTATTACGTTTTTATTAACCTTTAATAAAGAAACATAATAAATTGAAAACGTGTAAATTAAAATTGTGTATTATTATTGTGAGCTTCAATATTTATTTTATTAATAATATTCCTTTATCGTAAACTTTGAAAAACGTGAGCAAATATTACATACAATGTTCGCAAAATCTGAAACACTTACATAAAACATTACTGAGAAACGGGTCTTAAAATAATAAACGTACATTTATTAAGTCCAAGATATATTGTCTACAGCCGCGTCATTTGTCGTCTAAAATAAAACCCACAGTCTATGGACTACAGGAGATGAAACATTTTACACGTATTTATGAGTTCGTAAAGAAACGAGTTTTCAGCCGTTCGCAGTTCGCAGGAAATTAAAGCTATTTACAGTTGAGTCAGTCTTTCGATACAATATACATAATAGTATGCAAATTGAGTAATAATCGGTTATTCTTAAGACCAGGATAATCATAATAAATATCTAATAAACATAAACATAAGATAAGTAAGTAAAATGTACAAGAAACAAGTTAAAATAGAACAGAAAATAAACAGCTAAGCAAAATTTTAAATACTAGATTATAGAATGTAAAATAATAAGTAAAAGTGATTCATGTATAATACTGTAATAATTCAAATAAAGAAAATAATTGTCCTTGATAGGGGAACAAGTCGGAACCTTTACATTGGCTCCATTTAAAAAAAAACTCATATATTAAAAATATTAACATGCCGTATTAGCAACGTTTTACACTTGCGTTTTACGTTAGAAAAGTCACTTGAGAGACAAGGATTATAGCTTATACATGGTGTAAATATTTTTATTTGTAAGAGGTTCACCCACATTACATTTTAAAGGCTAAGGGCGTGTTTCACCAAGCAATGTTAAAGTTAACGCCATGTTAAAATACCATGCCATCTCATTCATTGACAGGAAATTCAAGGGGTAAAACATGTTATTTAACATGGCGTTAACTTTAACATTGCTTGGTGAAATACGCACTAAAGTTTGCGAGTGTGTGTTTGTTTGTTCGCTATCGGCTTGACTAGTACGTTACAACTGGATAAGGGATGTTTTAATGCATAGGTACATGATATATTTAGTGTTTCCGTGGAAAGATATTACGCTGGCGCACCCCGACAGTCAGATAGCTTAGTTTATAAGTTTTTGTAGCTTACTTTTTAGCGAGCGACATATATTTTGTGTATTGCGACATATTGTCGGAAATCAGATTAACGGCCATTTTTAATGATAGTTAAAATCCT
Organism: Celastrina argiolus; assembly: GCA_905187575.2. NCBI lineage: Eukaryota > Metazoa > Arthropoda > Insecta > Lepidoptera > Lycaenidae > Celastrina > Celastrina argiolus. The sequence goes on along the minus strand of LR994580.1, from coordinate 20,086,931 downwards.
AAATCGACAAGAATTTGTCGCGAAAAGATGCAATTACTACACTGGAATATACCCTCCCACTAATAAAATACATAACACAACTGATTGGTTATTCAAATTTGTCTGATACGTTGGAAAAATACCTCACATAGTGTAGTAATACCATGCATGCGTTCAGAGCTTCGCTCTCGAGGTCGTGTTGAAAAATTAATGAAAAATTGTTGTTTCAAGTTTGGTTAGGACAATGCAGGCTGATCACCCGACTGTCTGGAAAGAAATGATCCATCGGATGGCCATGTAAAAAGTCTGCGGCTGTTCTCTCACCAGTCGTGTCGGTTTACCATCCTGTCACTGGGTTATGAGAGTAAAAGGAAGAGAGAAAGTCTTAGTGTATAGCGCACACACTTGGGCACTAAATGTATGTAGCTGGCCTGGTTTCAATGAAATCGGCTACCGATATCGAATTTTTTTTTAAACAAAAATATAAATATATTTATATATGAAAATGTGTGCGAAAAATCTCTTTTATAAAAAAAAAAACATCTTTAAAACAAAAAGAGATGTTTCGCACAACAGGTAGTTAGAATCAAGGCTTTCCCCTAATTTTCTGGATGGACGCACACTCGACGCGACTGTCTTAAATAACTCTCAATATCATTTGTGTTTTCCCATTTTCTTGGAAGACATTTAATCCCGTCGCGATAGTTTATATAACGTGTCAAGTAAATTAGTGATAATATTTAACGATGCGTATACAAGACGTAAAATAAATAAGTGATAATACTTTAGGATGTGTCTGTGACACCTATGTAGAGTTTACAGTGAGAGTACCAGCGCTGAAAGACTTACTTTTGACTTTCATGTTTCTGAAATGGCCAACTTCTTAAATTTGTCCATACAATAAGTAAACAAAAGTTTTTTTTTGTTTTTTTTTTCACAGTAAACTCTATACAAAAACCACACGAAGGAAGTCACAGCTAGTAGAAATAGATACTGAACCGATTGCTACTTTATTAATATCACAGCCTGTATATAGTTCAGAGTGGAAGTAGCAACGCTGAAGGAGTTACTTTTTTACGCATTACAAGGACCATTGGAGTCTATTAATCAATCAATCATTTTTTTGCTCTAAAAGTGGTACAATAGATGTTTATATTATGTCAGAGATATGTCGCCAGCCGATCGGTCCAGACGACTTCCTTCGCGTGGTTTTTAAATGACTTAAGCCGTTTATGCAGCGCACGCAACGAAAGTCCCCAAATGTGAATAATTTTCCGCGGATTCGCAACATTTATCACTGACGCTTCGCTCCTATTGGTCGCAGCGTAATGTTTTATAGCCTTAAACCTTTCTCTATAAATGGACTATCCAACAAAAAAAGATTTTTTCAAATCGGACCAGTAGTTCCAAAGATTAGCGCGTTTAAACAAACAAACTCTTCCGATCATTGGAGCCGTAAATCAAAATTGCTACAAAGTAGTAAAATAAAATTCGACGTGTAAATTGCCATATGCCTGAAATTCATATATTTTTTCAATGTTTTAAATTCGGTTTTTTTTCCAAAATCGGTTTACAATTTTTTGCTACTACTTTTTGTATACCCCATGAGCTAGGTAGGTATATAATTCAGGAATTATTATCACTCATTACTGTTACATGTTTTATAACATAGTTCACAATATTGAGTAAAATATAATATGAAGTTCTTAATAATTTTCATCGTTCCTACTTCTGAGAAACACGTCCTTAATTATTTTCATCTTGTATTTTACTATTTCTAAGAATACGCAGATCTATTAGATTTAATATTTTAACACCTTATCACGACTTAAATATTCACTTTATCTATCTTATATCTTTCTTATATATTTATATATCTTATATACTTTATATAAAAATGAATTTCTGTTCATTAGTCTCGCTAAAACTCTAGAACGGCTGAACCAATTCGGTTAAGCCAGTATCATTTGGAAATAAAATAATTATATATACGTTTTGTTGCTCGATATTAATACAAGTATTCGTTTTGAATTTTTAACAATTTAATGTGTGTATTTATAAGTTTTAATCCATAGGAATACCGTATATCATCATCCTGCATTAATTGTAATGTAAAACTTTAACTTTCTGCTAATAAAAAAAAAAAAAGTATTTTGTTTTTTGTTAACCTTTGGCTGTGTTATGTCCCTTTATGTGTTTAATATATTTTAATTTAAATAAAAGCTAACGAAATAACACTCCCAAACTTTTTTCTTTACAATGTTAGTGTGATGATTTTCTAAAAAACTAATTGATTTTAAGTGCAATTTACCTCTAACTGTGGTTCCATGTCGGGTCGCATAGGTAGTGGTGGTCGCCTGGGCAGGTCCTGCAGGTCTTCGTACAGCGGCGCTGGAGGTGGCACCCGCCTCTGCGACCCGCAGGTGGACTTTGAAGGCAATAAGTTCGTCACCTTCCGCTTATGTCTGAAAAAAGACGTAATTTGTTAATTAAAAACATAGTATATAATAATAGCTCCCCTCACCGATTTCGGTTTCGGTAGCCGATTTCATTGAAACCAGGCCAGAAGTTATTTTATAGTGCCCAAGTGTGTGCGCATATTGCGCACTACAAGACACTACTAATAGTATATATGGTTGAATTGAGAAACGTCATCCTTTTTGGAAGTCGGTTAAAATATTAGTTAATAGAGTTTCCATTGGAAGTAGTTTCAGAGTTTCGTATGTTAAGAAAAAAATGGGAATATATTACTAAGAGTTTTATGTAATGTCTGCCGTATTTGGTATACAGGAAAAATAGAGTAAAATAAATATTTAATTATTCTTTCCACAACATGATTTTTGCAACGTTATACAAAAGGGCGAGTCCGAATCTCGATTGATTCTTTAAAACAGTTTTAAAATCAAATTAATAATCAAAATGAAAGTTAAATGAAGCTTCACAGATATACATTAACAATGAATAACATTATAGAAGAAAAAATGAACAGAGAATATAATTAAATGTGTTAACCATTCGAGCGTACAATTTCTTACTTCATTGAGCAAAATTATTTCGATTCAGAGCGAATTATGTTCAGTGGCTTATTTATAAATGAATTAGACACGGTGCTTAAAGGCGACGCAAGAAATAGTAAACCGTAGTAAGAGGATCTTTTGTTGAAGTTTAAGTGCCTTCAAGAAATGGAAAATTGCAATGGCTATTGGGATATCGATAAAGGATTTTTAAGCGCAAGTTTAAAAAACACAATTGGCTATTGAACTAAAAATCATTTAATCTATAATAGATAATAGTAATAAAAAAATCCCATCTCTGCAAATTTCGAAGATACAAATAATTTAAAACTGCAATACAAAAGAGAGCCAAAAATTACAATTATTGTCATTGGTACAGTGCATGTTTCATAGCCAAAATTATATTGAGAGAAAGAGATAGACCATATTTTCCATTTTAATTTTCGCCTAATTCACGTGAACTGAAATAGCTTTTCTATTGCATACGATAATTTATATTAAATTTCATTGGTTTGAATTTGTTTTCTTGATACTTGCCTTCAACTCCTACAAGATTGAAACTTGTGAACGCAGTGACAGCCAAACACAAATACTATAAAATTAACAACAAGACTTTAACGTGAGGAAGTAAACATTAAACTATGATTTTTCTGGCCACGAACTGATAAAAGATAAGATATCATAAAGGCCCCGACCACCCGAGACGATGCTCACTGACTTCAAAACGTTAACTGGACGTTGAGAAACTTTATTTTGCTAGTTCTGAGCATTAATGAATCATTACCATAATGTTTTTTTAGGTTTCAATTAGAAATCACTACTTTACACCAATTATTAGGTTTTGAGTAGGAATATTATATTGATTTGGGTATAAACTTAAATACTCTCAGAAGGGAATATAAATAAAACACACGCCCTTGAGCTCTTGTATATAAGAAGTAAAGTCTTGAAGTTTTTAAATATTCTTATCCACTCTACGCGTAAAGAGTCCAAAAAATGTGTAAACTATTATAGATGTGGTAATAACAAACATTTATAATTCATATTAATAATAAAAACAACATATCTAATGTACACGCAAAACTGCAACAGTTTATCTGACAAATTATCTTAATCAAAATTTAACGTTATTACTCGTACTACAGAAGGGTTCTAATTCTCATGACTCGAAATTAGTTTCGAATATTAGTCTATCCCACTCGCACGCACGCTAAATCTAATTTGAAAGCGGGACAGACCGATAGTAAAAACGAAGTTCGGGGCATAAGAACCGAGGCCAAGATATTATGTCGTTTACGTAGTACAAGTTACAATGAAACTTGTAATTCCAAACTCTTGCAATGAAAGAACGCATGGTGTCTGATGTGAGGTGTGTATACACTCAGTTGAATAACTTTACCATTTATGTTTACGCATACAATAAAATTGTAACCCTTGGCAGGAATTAGAAATAGCTTGTATCGTCAATAGTGATGGGAATTTACGGCGCATCGATAAAACTTAACTATAAATCAAACCAAACACGGCACTTCAATACAAACGAACAGTTATTTATTACTAGCATCTCGTCTCCCTACGACGTATTTCGGTTGTAAATTGTAATAAAAACCCTAATGAGCTTAAGTCATAATTATTAATTTCCTTAGAATATTTTCTAATCCGGAATCCATCTTGAGATGAAACGATAACGTTAACATCTAGTTTTATCTTACATAACATCAAGATTTTATACCGGTTTTATGTAGCAAATGATTGTCAGAAGGTAAACGTACGATTGGAGATAAAATGTACTCCGGATAAAGTAATAAAATTTTATTCGCATTTTAACACAGAACACACCTTACATTTAATCGAAGACCATAGATGCATACAACAGAGGCTAGATGCTAGATATGTCATAATATATGATCCGAACAAAGGGACGCCGAGAGAGTTGTCGCATACGACGATATGGCGTCATATATCACTGAATATATCTTACGTGTAACAGATAGTCTGCGGAGTATATGAATACATTTTGAAGGAGAAATGCAAGCGAAGCCCATGGGAGGCAGAAACATTAGGACTCCAGCTTCAAGTCATGCATATCTCAACACGACGATGGCACAGATAGTTTACGTCAATTCCTCCTAAGATACCGACAGTTCTCAGAACTAGAAACAAGTTATGATCTAAATGCATATATGATATAAATGCTTCTTGTTTAAAATGGAAATTCAAGGAATATAATTGCTTTAACTAACACTGTAAAATGTTAATTAAAAATGTCCGACTGTGTGGTATTTTTGTGTTATTTGTACACATAAAGTAAAAGGATTCTTTACAATTGGACGTGTCTTTATAAATAGTATCGTTGCATGTACCGACACGGAGCCTTGAAAAATTATCAAAATGTGATCGTGTCTGCGCATTGTTACTGCATCGCGGTATCAATCGTGACTTAGAATTTAATTATAATCGATACAACGTCTGAAAAAGGTGAACGTTTGAAATCTATGAACGCTTCGGCAATCAGGGCTCCGATTCTCGTAACTCAAACTCCGATTCGATCGTCTGTCGTCCGCCAAATCATACGTGTACGAGCGGGAGAGACAGAAACGAAGTTCAAGACACGAGAATCGGCACCCAGGCCCCGTGTCAAGTTCACGAAGAATTTGTGTTACCAGTAAAATACACAAGTCCACGACCCAAGAATACTAAACATGGTTGTTTTTCCATCGAACCTCAGGTCGTCAAAAGGCCTTCTCGATACAAAAAATTACACGAAATGAATTTGAGTGTTAAAATTTACACTAGACCGTATTAGCGTGGCTTGTATCACACGTCACAGCTGATTACCTCACTACGTCGACAACGATATCGATACACGTCAATCAATCTCATAATACGTCTAAGCAATTAGTGATGCCCCACTAAGTACGGGGTATCGAGAAACCAGATATCGAGCTCATTGTGGTTATCGACAAAACGTGGTGTGAACGGTTTAGCAACAAATTATATTTTTACATTTGATTGAGTATGTAGCGCGGGATGATTTGTGTCTGCGGTTAATTTTCCTATTTTTATAGTGTTAAAGAGATACTTTTGCCTGAATAATGTATGACGTTAAACGTTCTAAACAACTATAAAGGATAAAATGACGAAGGAAAAGTTAAGTAAGGTATAACAACAAATAACATGTAAACAGGATGTTTTAGTTCTGACTTAGAGTTATGTCTGATTACTAAAACGTATATTGTTCTATGTAATTTAATATCTACATAGTATCTAAAAAGGTTGGTTTATTTGTAAAACACTTTTACGTCGCCTAATTATAAACCCCACCAAAACCCACACGAGGCTAAATGCATCGTATGAATTCATTAGCGAAAGCAAATAATCCAATTGGATAAATTCGTTAAAAAATAAACAGAGAACGCAATTATTTGGCTTAATTACATAGCGGTAAATGAAGCAGTGTTTTCAATTTGTGCTTATGTAACGATCGGCTTTTTAATTGACTCTTATTTCAATAATCCACGAAAACATATTTACAACACGGTGATTTGTTTGAAATATATAATTGTGTCGTTTTGCGTTCGGTAATTGGCTGGAATGATGTACCGGTTAATGTAATTAATAAATTATGGACTGATTATAATCCTTAACTATATTATAAAACTTTTGTATGCATAATTGTTACTCTGTCACAGAGTAACAATTATTGTTACTCTGTACAATTATTCATACAAAGTACAAACTTTTGATATAATAGTAGTTAAGGGATACGCTACTTTTAATCGCAGCAGAATATACGATTTTTGAGGGACTTCTTTTTGCATGTACGAAGACGCAGGCATTATGTACTATAGATATATTGCTTCATAGAGGCCTTATTTGTAATATCAGTCGAGTCTATGATAAACGAGGTGTTATTTAAATAACTGATAATACTTTAGGGTGTGTATGTGCCTCCTATGTACAGTATACTGTGAAAGTTCCAGCGCTGAAAGACTTTTGATATTCATATTTGTATGAGAAATGCCCGAACATCATAAATTTTACCAAACAATAATTTTAAAAATGTACCTCTTTCAGCGCTGGTACTTTCACAGTAAACTCTATATACGGGACCCATGCACACCCTAATGCGTTATCATTAATATAATATAATGTATGTAGCAGGAACTACAATACTAATAATATGTTTTCATCCTGTTAATTAATTATTAGAGATCTTGGATCTAGACTCGAAAACAACTTGTTAATATTGAAATTGAGACAGTGGATTCAGAAGCAATTTCGTCGAGAGGCGGACCCAAGTTCGGAACTTTAATGTAACTTCGATATGCCAATGTTCGAAACTTTTCCGACTGGTTAAGAGTTCTAGTAACGGACGTTAACACGAACTATCCTGGGGGCCCCTGTTTACTGTCTCAAACTTCATTTATCATTTCATTGCATTCAAATAACTATTCATAAATTGTATAGATAATGGATCGTTAGTCTTTTATATATAGAAGAGTTTAAATTATCAATGTAATGTTAATTATTAAATATTAAAGTTAATGGAAGTTTCGCCGTTATAGTGACTACTAAATGAAAAATCACCAAATAAGTAATCTTTAAATCGAATTCATTTTGATCTGACATCTGTTACGTTTGGAGTTTGGACGTGTGAAGTGCTGACTCGCAATTTTAAATTTAATTGTGCTCCAACTGTTTTCCAGTTAATTACCAATTATTTATCATTTCCACTATCATCATTCATTTCAAAATAAGCCTCTGTTTTAAAATTATAGTGGGAGCTTTCGAAACAGGAACGGATTGAATAAGATTGTTTGAGCCCATTTTAAAATATATTTTGATGTCGATCAGTGTTGTGTAACAATTTAATGACAAGATTATAGGTTAGTACACGAAAATAGACATCATGTATACATTACATAGCAGAGCATTACATACTGAAGCCATGCGTGAAATTCTTCGGACCATTCAACTCTACGAATGAATTGAGATATCATGCAAATTTGTGATTGTATGCAGATCACCAATAATAAGAGGCCTGCCTTACTATTAGGCACCGATAGGTAAGAGGCAATAAACGGAAATGGATCCTATACGTTGAAGATACAATCTATATTGCCTTGCGTTTATGTGTCCAGGGATAAGCCAACCGTAGTTCACTCTCCATAATGAGAAGAAACAATAGGGCTTAATAAAGACGTTATGCCGTATGCGTGTGTGACCCTGTGTTTCCAATAATCATCGATGAGATCGAGATCTTTTTATTCTGATTCAGATAATCGTGTCGAGATAAAGGTTCCTGACAATGAGAATAAGGTACGTAACATTTCTCGATTAGAAATAAAAGTCATTGTTGGACCAATTAAAAAAGTTGAATTTATTAAAGAGCATTCGAACTTCATCAACAACACACTAGATATCGTGTCAGCACAAGAAATGCGGCTCGGCAAATATTTCACTTGAATTGTGAGCTGTTATTTCATTTAGTTTGTTTGGAACACTGTCAACGTCCACGCGTGTTATAATGTTTGATTTGAAATCGCTAAATATGTCACTTATTTTTTTTTTATCTAAATATAAACTTTTATTTTATTAAATATACTTTTGCGCAACTCCCATTCTCTAGCATTGTTTTCTCTAACACCATAAGGTTGTCTGGAAGAAATTGCTATCTAGTAATAAGGCCGCCTTTGTGTGCATGTCTGATTTTTGTAATGTATATTTTTTGTTTTTTTGTAACTTGTTGTGTGCACAATAAAGTATATTTGTATTGTATTGTATTGTATTGTATTGTATTGTATTGTATTGTATTGTATTGTATTGTATTGTATTGTATTGTATTGTATTGTATAAATACACATTACTTGATTAAATTTAGATTTTCAAAAATGTAATAATTAGCGATTTCAAATTACCAAATCAAGTTTGAAATGTTTTAAAACTTTTGTCTCAGTTCCTTATTGAAAAAATCTATTGGCATTGACACGGACAGATTTAAGCCTTGTTCTTGTCCACCACTGCACATCAAATTCTTATTGAATTTATTGAACGTTCAAATACTATATAGTCGTAACTACAACTGCTACCTTCATTTAGTGCTGGCCTCTCAGAGCTAAGACAAAGCGACCCTGTAAATAGTCCATTGTGCTATCCTGTATTGTGGAGAGCACTTGTCGGGTTTATGCGGGTTTTTTTGAGTGCACAACTCCATTGAGAGCTGTTTGCACAAGGACTTTGGTTCCGTTAGATCTCTGATATAAGGTTTTCGATTATTCTCACGACTTTTATCCGATCATTTATTTATTTACAACATTTATATTTTATTTGGTTTTTGCGACTATTTTGTTTACTTCGTTCCGGTAAACAAAAGTGTATTTCTCAATCAACATTCCTTATTTGAAAAAGCTGGAATCTAACTTGTTCCCTTTTCAGTTCAACGTGTACACAACAATTATAAGTGTGAGATGAATAAATTATTCATTCAATTTCTTGTTCTGAAATATAATGCGTTGATAAGTTTAGGTAAAAACAATTATCCCGGAAAACAATGTAGATTGTTGATAGTATCATTGGAATAGGGTTCGTAAATTATTAACTAATTACAGTGCAGGATGTTTGAATATTCAAAGGAACGCTACATTGCGCAAGAGTCCCGCCCTCGCTGTCTATTGGTCCGCCATTTTGAATACGGCCAATCACAAGCGACACGCTGTACAGTATAATTTTGGCATAATTAGTCACGCATGAAAATAAAAAACGTATCACACTACATGCAGGAAGTTCTCCACTGAATACCTTGTGGTAAAAAGGGACAGGTGTATCACACTATTGTTAGACCACTTTGTAGGACAGAAACCGCAAGAAAAGATAGTAGAAAATTACTCTAAATAAGTAAGATTATTAGATGCCTAATTAATATTAGATTTTTAGATATTTATCTTTTCAGATATTTGTTTTAATGTTGATGGAGGATCATAGAATTAGAATTTCATTATATTCGTTAGTGTTAGGTGTCACTATTACAAGTGGCATTACCTACCTACAAAATGAGTACAGTTTTATAAATTTTGGTTCACACACCTGGTTCATAATTATTCATATATCCGCTGGTGTATGAATCTCATAGTTATACGATTATGAACAATAACTATCATGACATAAATACCATAAATAAGCTACCGTAATATTAGAGTGATCAAAGGGCCTGGAAATGCAAAACCATTTCATATCTTTAGTTTCATTAGCAGTTTAAAGGAAGTCAAACATGCATCAGCTCCAATATTGACAGTGACGATTTATGAACAATAAACGCGCGGCATGCTGCCGTATTGTTCTAAAATAGACTATATTTTATCCTGCAAAGCGTAAACAAACAACTTACTGTTTGTTTAGAATTTTACTTTAATCTTCCGTTCGGTATTTCCTGAGCTAGTTCTAATTTTATGTTTCCCGAATTAGCGTCATTCTTTCTAACTTCTATTCCTTCTACGCTTCTACGTAGGCTTGGCTACTTTGGGTTTTCAGTGATAATCATATTATTTGTTACATTTAATTCTAAAAGGTGATTTAATATATTTTATTTTCTGCACTGTTTTATATTAAATTGTAGGTCTCTAATATTTTCCATTATGTATCTGAATAATTTGATTTTCTTTAGGTTAGGATTCACTGGTACTGTTTTAACTACTTACTTTTTGGTATATTATAGTTTCTGTTTCGTATGTTAAACTTGCATTAATTACTATTTTGCTACTATTGGTTATGACAATAATAATTAACTGCCTGTTGCTGTTGTCAGTATATTGTCACAACCTACTTATCATATGGAAATTAGCTCCATAAATCTCGTAACGTCAAACTGTCCTCCCGCGTGACGACGTGCGTATTGTGACACGTATAATTAAAACTTTGTGACGTGACTGTGCCACTGCTCATAAGACTTCAGCGATATCAGAGTTAAATTAATTAGAAATGTACAGACGAGGACATTTAATGTACCTATAGCATAATGATAGTTCTATGATCAGTCATAAGAATAAGTAAATGGGAAACTACGAAACGGTTGCTGTTGGTGTTGTCCGTAGCTGTAAAGTTTGAGTACAATTTTATTAATGGAATTAATATTCTTAGCAGATTGCTGTGACATTGTATGGCTTTCAAACTTTTGTTATATTATATTGATAGGTTGGTGGAACAGGCCGTTAATAGATGATTGTAAAAAATTGAATATAATTAGTATAATAATATAAATAATATTTCGCTAATTTAAAATGTAATGTAGCTATAAAGAATTTCATTCGCTACAGCTTGTAACTCGGGGACCAAAAATATTAAAGTTTGGATTAAATCTTGAATAGGTGACAGCTACTCCAATCAACTTTCTCAAGCCACTGCCGTGTGTGACGACGGTTTGAGCGCCGATTAAAGTGTCACACGCCGGCTCGGGGGACTCCTCAGCTAATAACAGAGCTTTGTCGCTTTTTGAAAATAACTTTAAACGGCTATCGGAGAATTAACGACGTGGTAACGATATACTGTTTCAAACAAACGTTTTCGATTTTAAATTGTTCCAAGCGGAGAAATGTGGATTACTGAAATAAAGTGAGATGAAAAAGGCATTGAGGATTTAGTTTTACATTAGATATTGACTGTTTATTTTCAGGAAAATACTTGTAAACAGAAAAGCTAACATTCAGGTTAGTACCTGCAAAATGATTACATTAGTACCTACCTACTTATTGAAATTAGTAAGACATGTTACGAAGAATTTGGGCGGATAAGTTTCTTTTAACGTGTAACCTATTAATAATTTATGTTTACTTACTTCCAAACTAAAATTGCACCAACTAGGACACCAATAACTAGCACGATTGAACAGAGCGCGATGGCCGCTGACGTCTGTAGAGATGGCCCGCTGTGGTTGTATGCGTCTATTTTCTGGAAAAGACAAAATAATAATTAGAATGCTATGTGTATGTATCGACATAACAAAGAAAATAAAAATAGCTCACATTAAAACAAGTTGGAGATGAATAAAAACTATATTAGTTACAGTGATAATCGATTATTAGGAAAAATCAAAACAAATTCTATTAGCATTAAACGATAATAACTGAAATAAAATACTAGACTGAACTGTGAATATTAGAACCTAAACATCATTACCAGAACCCTATTTGCTTCAGAGGAATATTTTACTTACGAAGCAAATTGCAGTGAGACCAAACATTCCTTTATTGTGTTAGAAAATTAGATAGCTAAATAAGACATTTTGCTGTGTCTGCAAAACAAAGGAATATCTAGATGTTGTGAATACGCAAGGGATAAATCTTAAGCATTATAGAACACAGAAAAATAACAGACAAAAAGAATTTGGGACATCAATGGACAAAAAAAGCGTTAGCAGGCAGTTGAATACTCATTATGACACTACCAAATCTATTCAAGCTAATATAAGCTCTACATTCACACATGAATGGGTCATATTGCTGTAAGTTCTGACAAATGGATGAAATTGTGTTGCTGGAACATTTCCAATGTTTCACGTATCGAATTATTCTCCTATTGATATTGGCTATGATTAATTTCCAAGAGAAATGGTAATGTAAAGCTCTGTAGTGGCTGCTGGCTGTATTGTATTTATTTTACCATCAGGGTCAGTGAACGTTTCATTTTAAGTTATTGTTGTAAATGCATTAATTGTAGGTACTTAGTAAATGTTCTTACCCGACTGCGCGACGCAAAGGAGTGGTAAAGTGTTTAACAGCCTATGTATATAAGTATGTATGTGGGGATAGCCGGGATCCATTATTCATCAGCCAATTTTTTACTGGATCCCGACTGTTCAGTTGTTATGTTCCATTCTAGACCACCGGACATCTTGGTGCTTGTTTTTTCGTTTCAGTTTTTTATCTATATATATTTAGTAGTTTGGTTCACTTTTAATGCAGTCGGGTTTTTTATTCTTATTTTGTTTATTTTTTACAATCTTGTATATAACATAGATCTAATAAGCTATCGTTCGCACGAATGCTTTTTAAAGCAGAGTTGATAATATGATTAATGATAATATTATCAGCTATGCTTTTAATAACATAAAACTGAAAACCGAACACACGTAAGAAAACTAATTTGCTTTAAGTAAGATTAATATAAAGTGATTATTAACTTCCTTCATCGAATTTACAAAAAGCATGATCTTTAAGTTAACAAATTATAATCACTCTATTATACATCGTTAAGTCTATAAACAAGCGGATGTGTGTTCATTATCATTTTTTATGAAAAAATTAAAAACCTGTCTAATTATCACATACAATAACAATTAACATAATATTTAATAATAAGCATGCCATCGAACTAAGACTGTCCAGAAAGCACGTATTCACCACGAAATGATATGCACGAGTCGTATTTACGTACCTAGTACCTACTGACATTGAGTCCAGAATGTACGCGCGTTTTTTTTTCTTGTAAAGCACGTATCAATGATGAATTAGATTGCTAAAACATTGCATCAAAGCTATAGCTGCATAATTGAACTTTCTGGACATGGCTGATGCATAAAATATGTTTTAATAGTGGTTGTTGTTCAACAATCCAAAATGAAATTAAAAAGTAGAGCTCTTGATTAAATTGAACATGTTGTATTGTATCAAACCAAAAATGCTACCGATACAGCAATTACCCTCAACGAAAACATGTTTGCCTATTAATCGTAAATAGCATTTTTAATATTACACCATAGACAAAAATGGGGCCACGCCATTGTGGTAATGACGGACGGGAGTTTTTGTGAAGGTGTATGAAGTTATTAGGGTAGGTGTTTCCTATATTAATAATATGTGATATTCCAAACACGCAATAGGGTGAGGAATCATTACTTTTTTGTCTATGGTTGGCAACTTTTTTTAATGTTTCCGTCGGCAAGTTTCTATTATCTATAGTTTCACCCTTGTGGCAATCTCGTAATCTTATTTTCCATTATTTATTTTTCTTTGTGTTATTCGACAAATGCTATTTTTAGATTGCTCTTAACAAGGACAATATTGAAGATATTAAAAATGTGACAAGTCGTTTCTCGGAAAGAAGATTGAAATATGCCTAAATTATTTGAAAAGCGTGCCTACGGAAGGACCGGAATTTTTAACAACTTAATAAACATTTGAATATAATAATTTTATGAATAATTCATCAAATTTCTTCACATATTTATAATATTAAAAGATTTTTATTTATAATTATAAGATATTACGTTTCACCCAGTGCAGAATAGTAGTTTAAATATCTGTTAAGAATATCCATTTTACGCAATGGTTGATCAAATGGTTTTTATTTTGAAGGCAATGACATAATCGAATTCAATACTTAAACTTAATTTAGATGCATCCAAAAATGATGGTTCAGTTACTTTACTGTACATTATAGTACCATAATTTTCCAAACCATAACTTTCAACAATAGTATCTAATTTATGCAACAGATGTCGCTACTGCCATAAGCCATCTGTGTGTGCGTCGCGCACAACAAACAAAAGTTGACAGTTTATGCTACACACTCCACGCTCGGAAACAATTAACTTAATAATAATTCTTAATTGTTAGTTGAGGAGGACAGTAAAGATTACGTTGGCTGCATGAATTCGTGTTTATGATAATTTATTTTAGATATTATCATAAACCCGAACTTTCGATGTATCATCTATTGTTACCAAAATAGCTAAATAACATAAAATAGACTTCCTTTTTGTAAACAACGTCGTCTTCAATTACGTAAATTGACCACAAACAATGTTAAGCAAAGTTTAATGGACGTAAGCTATCAAATTTCCGAAACTTCGTAAGGGCAAAGTTCAGTTGCATTCAAACGATTTTCAGAAAATAATATGTGATGTAAACGCAATCAAACCATAGAAAGAAACCACAAAAACACAGAAACGCTCGTAAATACATAAAACACGATGCCATGAGCATAAGGTAAGCTAAGAAACAAAACACGAACAAGCCGCTATTTCCTTGATAGCTACTTTAGATTACTTCAGCAAAGGAGTATAAGTGAAGCTTACGTCGATTCCAGAGGGACCCCTAATTGAAGTAGACATGGGGAGTTGGACCTCTATGGGCTTGTTTCTCCATAATGCAGCAAACGCTATTAGGGTAAGGGGAATGGAAATTATTATATATTGAGATAGGGTAGATTTTATCGAACTGGGCGTTATGTTTTGTACAAGTTAAAGTCACGGAGAACAATAGGGGTGGATATTCTAAAATATGCTTTTTTTGGAAATTTAATTAATATGTTGAATAAAATAAATTGGGTACAAACAGTTTTAAAGTAATCTTAAAATATTATGTGCCATTAAACACGCACTTCGTGTTAATTACAAAAAGATAAATAACAGAAAAAATGCTATACGAACAGGATAATGAATATATTTAAACGAAGTTACAGAATAAGACGACAGTATAATATACTTGGCCGTGTGGTGACGGCATTAGAATACAATTGTCACCACCCCCGATACTATCCTAGGGGAGTCGTAAGAGGCGACTAAAAGGAAGCACACACACATAACAACAACTAGTGTGAGAGAAGGAAAACTCGATACAAAACCCTGTACCAACCCGTCTAGCCAGCGTGGTATCAGTAGGCTTTTAAAAACCTCCTATGTTTACGCACCAGAAGACCAGGCCCCTAGTCCCCGGCGGCCCCGCTATTCCTGGCTACGGTAGCGGCCACGGTAACGGCGGGGCGGGGGGTGCTAAGAATCCCCGGAAGAGATCCGGCTACCACCCCCCTTGTGGGACGGCCACCTACCAGATGGACCGACGACCTGGTGAAAACTGCCGGGTCACGTTGGATGCAGGTGGCAATGGACCGAACACACTGGAAATGTGTTGGAGAGGCCTATTTTCAGCAGTGGACTCTAAAAGGCTGAAACGACGATAATATTCTAATATATTAATAGCAATGGACCATTCACTAAAACAACTCGCTCCATCAAGTCGTCGTGATAAAATTGGAGAGGAAACAGTAACAAATATCTATTGTCTGATCTTTTATCGGTTTAGAAAAATAGAACGGGAGGACGATATTTTATGATCGCAACGGTCACTAAGACACGGATGATCAGATAGCGCCCATGGGCATTAAGCCCGAAAAAGGTAGGACGATTTGTCAAAACGTCTCGAGATCTGCGCAGGAATCCGTCATCGGGACAGAGGCATTTGTAAATATATCTTTTGAATCTAAATATCAACGAATCTCGAACGGAACTTTTTCAAACCGGACTCTAGGGTTGTCGTATTTGTTATTGAACACAAACAATGTTATTTAAGTTTTATTAACCTCCACTAAACTGAGGGAATAAGTAAACTGCGTAATTCATTTAAGTTTTCCAATTGCCCGCTTTTGTTCTAAAAGTAAAAAAAAATACTTTTTCCTAAAGAAAACCGACATAAAAGTAAAGAAGAACGTAATTAGCACTTTCAGAAATGAAATGGTCACTATAAAATTAAATTGTTTGAAGGAAAAGAAAAGAGATAGCGCGCCAAACTGCTCAAAGCGGTAATATTTTGTGCAAGGAAAATAGGACAAGTGAAAACATTCGCTTAAAATATTTACTTTACTAGGTGTATAGTTTTTAGGATACCGTGCTCAAAGGGTGAAATCGGGACCCTTTTACTAAAACTCCGCTGTCTGTCCGTACGTCTTTCTGTCACCAGGGTCTCAAGAACATTTTTTGCTCGTTTTTTACCTTCGTACGCTAGTCCGACTCGCACTTGGCAGTTTTTTTTTATTTTTACGCATGTGAAGGCTAAGCAGAAAAATATACAGTTCACGTAAAAAAGTATATCGATACCTAGATATGTTCAAATAACCAACTGTTAATGGTACCTACTCAGTAACCCTTAAACTTTAATTGAAAACTAATAATAAGTAATGTATTATTTAAAAGCATATTTTATAACATAAAGTTTTCTATGCTTTTATTATGGTCAGCATAGCTTAAGCGGAATTTTTAAGATGATCGTAAAACAGATAAGCATTTTTTTGTAGAGAGGCGTCCATGTCCATTTTTTTATAAGGATCCACAGTTTTAAATTCGAATAAGATTTATTTTTGTAAATTTACTAACAAAACAATGGAGTAAATCAGACCTGATTAAAATGGACGTTTTACAACAATATGTAGGCATATCAATATATTAAATGTCTTAGTAAATAATTTTAAATTTTAAGTCCATTATAAAATTTAAAATAAATAAATAAAATACCAAGAGCTTTATAATGACAGTGATGAGTATATTATGAGTTTATTTTTGTATTATAAATTATAATGCTTATGATATTAATCCTGATGATAAGCAGGTGTGGCATACACCTGCACATAATTTAGAATTTCGAAACCCACGTTTTTTCCTATTAATGGGTAATATCTACAATAGTTAAATTATCACTCACACATTATACTTAATGATTGACAATAGGTACGTAATAAATATGTTTAAATGATTTAATTAGTAAGTGGAAGCTAATAAATGCAAATATTATCTATACTATCTATAGGTACTAATATTATAAAGCGGAAGAGTTTGTTTGTTTGTTTAAACGCGCTAATTTCAGGACCAGTAGGTCCGATTTGAAAAATTCTTTTTTTGTTGGACAGTCCATTTATAGAGAAAGGCTTTAGGCTATATAACATTACGCTGCGACCAATATGAGGGAAGCGTCAGTGAGAAATGTTGCAAAAACGGGGAAAATTAATTACATTTGGGGACTTTCATTGCATATATTGGGTATCTAAGTAATTAATCAAGATTCGTTTTACTTGACATTCGATGGGAAACCAGCTAACATTTTGGTTTATGCCGAAAATAAATAGCACTTAACAGCAAGTAAAATCAGCCTTCTAAAATTATATTCAAATTCCGCTTTACGGTACATCAGCTTTTTATTATTTCACGTTTACAAAAGATGATTTATTTTCTCGAGACGGAGTGTCTGCACAATAAACAAAAATGTGAAATTTATATTCGAGATAAAATATTATGTGTAGGGATTTTATTATCTACCTCCGCGAAGTATGTGACACCAAAGCGTACCTGTACAGTATATATACACTGGATATATTTTGTAGATATAGACAAAGAACTGAGTCACGATAGTAAAAATTTTGCGTAAGGTTGGGACGTTAGCCATTACGGTTATCGATATTTCTTTTGTGGTAAATGTTGTAGGACTAGAGTATTTTTCTATTTCGAAAACAATTTCGCCGCGTCATTATTCTTTTATAGATATTTTATGTTCATTAAGAATTTATACGTTTATAAGAATGGCAATTAATTGATGTGACGAGCTCAGTGCTTTTGCTTATTTTCATACAAGTCCCAACACATTGCTGGAGTAAAATGTAAATAAATAAACAATAAATAAACATTATGTCATCAAACACTCATGTAATAATATAAGTATTAGAATTAAGAAAATACTTGAAAATGTCTATCGATATATTAAAAGCACCTCACTAAAATATAATATACCTACTAGATAAGATGACTACGAAGGATGTCATTGGTTTTTTACAGAGTTTAATTATGTGCATTTTTATAAGTGAGTCTTGCAGTATCATCTCAAACAATTAAAGAATTATTTCGAACAAAGAAATAGTACACCAGGGCTGGACCCAATAATGAATATTTATGAAATTGTTAACATATTTTATTTGAACGATACGAGAACGGTACAGATTATTCAAATTCTAAAGTGTAATGGCTAAGATACTAAACATTGACATTTTATGTTGTTTGTGTTACTGAAAGTTTTTGACTGTTTAATGTTAAATAGTAAATGAAAATGTAGTATAGTAAATGCAACAAAATTTTGTTTTAAAGATCGAAAAAAAATATGCAAAATTATAATAATAATTTATATTCTTTGAAATGCTATTCAAACAGACCACCAACAAGTGAAATATGAAGAGAAGAAATTAAAAACATGTTAAAAAAAATGGAGAAAAAAGATACCAGTTTCTACCAAAACAACAATTTTTTTCCTCTAAATTAATCGTTGTACGTTATCAATAATATAATGTCATGTAAAAATAATATAATATTACATTAATATAAGTATATACATATTATAGGCCTTAAATAATTGATAGAAACAACATGAACAAAACAGTAATACGGTAATACCACTATAATATAATGAACCACAATATTTTAAAATAAAAAATAAAAACTCCCCACGGCTACATGAAGAAATTTAAATGTCTTAATCATGCTGCTAACGAGGTGGTCTCTCCTTATTCAATATTGACTCACCGTGCTAAACGGAATTTGCATTTAAAAACAAGCCTTAACAACTTAATAAACATTGAATTTATAACCAAATTTGACCGCCTCGATTATCACGCGACGACCACCCGATGTTTCTGCGAATATCTCGTCGATAAATAAAAATCTATAATCGATACAATTAATGAACTTCACTACATTTCTTGTAAGTGTGACGCCTATAGTGTTGTATAAAAATAATAGATAAAGTGTGAATCATAAAACCTTTAGGGTTCAGTATTATCTTATCGCAAACCCTTACGGTTATAAGTAGACTATCTACCTGGAGCTACGTTGACATTTTCCAGTTAACATTTTTGTTAACTGACTAATCAATAATAATTCTTGGTTACACGTAGAGTAGAGTTCTACAGATTCCTATGCAATATTATGTTTGACTCGCTCTTGACCGTTTTTCGTGTTAAAACATTAGCATGTTTTGTCAGATTTATGTCTTAATTATTTCAGAATCTTTGTGTTGGAATTTGTGAGTCATTTCACGGTGCCCTGTTATCTATAAGGATCCTGCGACATTCTTGTCGACTGTCTTGTCTTTTTAATGTTGCCGATATTTTTAATGTCGATTCCTTAGAGCCAAATATTAAAATTTTTGTGAGCATGGAATTTGCAAATTAATTGACAGAGTTGTGGTGTAAGTTCCCACAGTTATTTGTAAAAAAATTACAAATAAATTACAAATTTTGCCATGTTTCAAACTCAAATCGGGGAAAACACCGCAACACTGCGTGATTTGACCGCTTAGGGGTTATCGAATCACTCATTTCGTATGGAAATTGACAACTCTGTACGCTCCATTTGTATTGTGACTTAATTATAATTGCTAAACTGATTTTTAAGTCATTTAAGTAATAAACTTATAACTTAGTTACGAGTATTTAGGTAATAAACTTATAATTATTTAAAAACAATTTGCCTTTGCCACGAGAATCGAGAATTCGAGAATCGATAAAGAAATAACTTTCCAAAATTTATAATATTTTGCTAAGGTGCTTTTCAATATTTTTTTCTTCTAATTTATTTTCTATTCTCTTTAATTTAGGCAAATTGGATGCCACATGTTAATCACCAAGAGACAATGTAAGTTGAATTCGTCGTGTGTGGTTTGTTGTTGTATATTGTCGCAAAGGTCTTAAGTGACTTTTTTATTTTGTGAATTTTGGGACCAACGTCATTACCGATTCACACTCACTCACCCTTAGAAGTCCCTTCTATCACGAAGTAAAATATAACGAAATATTGATATTCACTATAGGTATTTAGAAGTTATAGGAATCAAATTCGCTTCTAAAAACTAAACATGTTTTTGACTGCAGGATTTTAATATGATTTCTGGGTTTAATATGGGTAAATCTCTATTCATACATTATTAATTAATACATTAATAATAAACGTCAATCAGTAATTAGTTAATGGAAGAAAATGGTACAGACGGGATAACATATGAATAAATTATTCAGTATAATTACGGATTAAGTAGCATATTATTATGAAAGTATAATATTGGTGTTGGATGTAAAGGTGGATTTATTGGCCCACACGAAATTACTTATGAATAAAACATAAGTGATAGAGATAATTTGGTTATTTATTATGACATTTTCGGAGTGGGAATAGATAATGCAAAATCAACGTAGACGTAAATATTCACAAGATTCTCGTATGCAATAGGTAAATAATGACATTCATATTAATTAATTTAATTACTCTTAACACTTTACATAACTATATTATATAAAATAATGCGCAGGAACATGTTTAAAGTGTTAGAGGAAATTGTGTAAAAGACAATGAAGACTATTACGTTATCAACAGAGTACGTAACCTAAAAACTGTATGATTCACAAAACTTATCTTTACTGTTAAGCCAACAGACCGTTTCTTAGCAATAAAGGAGTAATGAGGTAAGCAAACACCACGTATCAGTGTTAGCATTACTTAAGCTGTATCCGTTATACGGCAAACAAAAGTATTGTAAATACCTTGGAGGAAACGAAGGTTTATGATGTAGGAACATCGCTAGCACTAACATTTACAAATGAGGTTACTAAACAGTGGTAATTAAGAGTGGGTACATAATCACAAGTACGTCATGGAGAAAAAAATTACTTTTTGGTAACGCAATGAACGCATAAATGTTGAATAGGCTATTCAAGATTTATGCGTTCATTGCGTTACTATTAAAAGAAAAGTTATTGTACAATCCACCACTTTATAGTTAAATACAACATCTAAAAATATTGAAGGCTTACTAATTTTCATTTGACAAAAAGGTTAAACAAGTATACCTATAGCCGCCCATGTTTGAAAAAATAATATGCTTAAAGACACTTTTAAAATAAATAGAGGAATGTTAAACAGAAAGAAATTAAAATTAAATAAAAAAACACCTTTGTGCTTTCCAACGCTTTGTAAAGGACGTCTGTAGGAGCCCTAATTAGCATTTGCATTTAAATTTACAACACACTTAATATGAAACTCTAAATTATTTTCTATTTAAAAAATTTACTTTAGTATATTACTCTAGTACTTTGTATATTTTACTGAATGGACGTGCAACTAACATATAAAATATTGAAAGGTATGCTTAAGAGGAAACACTACGAATTTTTTTCCATACAGATATCCCTGGTCTGCTAGAGAAACAATTTTTTTCCTGAATATTTATGTATAGGTATTAATTGTACGTCCCTATTTATCCTTTTTTAATAAATTAATGATTTAAGGAGATATGGACGTTCAAAAACCTAAAAAAAATGGCCAGACCGCTAAGTTTAAACATCTAGGAAATAGATTTGACTACATTATACGAGTACAACAAAATCAAAACATAGTAACCTAGCTCAATTATTTGTTTAGCTAAGATAGAAAAAAAAAAATTAAATCGGTTAAGTTTTGGAGGAGGAAACAGGAATCCCCTAAACGTCGATTTCTGGTACTTTTAATAGGTAATTTCAGTTCAAGTTGCAGTTGTCTCTATCGCGCTAGTGCTGGCTAGCTAAGGCACAGCGAGACAGCAATAGATTTTATAAATACCTATTTTGTATTTCTCTCAACCGTGCTGTTTCCTCTTAAACTGTTCATTGTTTGGCGATAATTATTACATATTTTAATAAGCGCGTAAGTTTAACACGTAATTTTTTATTGACACAAAATATTATAATGGAATAGTATAAAGGCAATTTGTAAGCAGTAACAGACTAATATGTACGAACCCTAAACCTAAAAAATAATAGCGACTTACCGGTTCGTTGTCACAGGTTTCTAATTCTGGTATGGGGTCGTCCCCACAATAGTAGTCTGCTTGTAGAAACGGTGGTCGTGGAGGTGGTGGCAGCAAAAACTCTGGAGGTGGTCCAAGACAATCACACTCCGTAAGGTCCGTGGGCTCCAAATCCCACATCTCGTATTCTAACTTAAAATTATTCACAACCTTCTCACTAACACTAGATGAGCTAGTATCACGCTTAGATCGATTCACCTCATCTGTAGTCCTTAGTTTTATTAAATTAGCAATGTATAGTTCATCATCAACATCACTCCACACATTTTTTTTAACACTTTCGTAATCACTATCACTTGAGCCGATTTCAGATGCTATAACATTGTTTTCTTTGGATTTGGAGACGACACTTCCTGTCGTTTCACTAATGATTTTGTCATTTTCTTTACTGTTCACTTTTATTTTGTTCACTCTTATGTTTGGACTCCGCAAATTTTCGATACGCTTGAATGGCACATTTCGTCTAGTCCAAAAAGCGTTTGACGCTTTACTTGGACTTGAGAGATATTCTTTGGCCATACGCGTTCCTCGTTTAGTTCATCTGTAACAAAATAAATATCATGAGTATTGTGAAACTCACTCCCCCAAAACAACCGCTACGCTATCGGTAGATCGATCAGGCTTGACGCCTAACTACTTATTATTTAATAGAAGATCCAACACCTCATTTTATTTAACAAAGACACCGCAATTAGAGACTACCACATCTGAGAGCACAATGGCTACGTAAGTATCGATATCATCTAACTCGCCTGGTTATTTTAATTTATTTTTTATCACGTCAATTTAAACGGATAGGTTTCGAGCTATGCACTCCACCTATCAAGATGATGTCACGATTGGCCCGGGAAAAAATTGATCGGAATAATTGTGATATTCCGAATGTAAAAGTTGTAATCCACTTTGATGGCTGGCAATATTTTATAAATTAACTCATTGTTTTGTTATAAAGTACTTAACTTTATTAACAAATTTACTTGTTATCCAATTGCAATATTCCCGGTATGCAATGAACTATACTTACAATATAACTAACTACTCAAAATGTCTTTGAACATAGCGTTGTCGGACATGATCTATATTCATATCTTTCTAGACACGATATAAAAACTTACACACATTTTTTTCATCAAAGAGTTTTCCATACAATATGAGTTAACGGTACAGTATGCGCTGAAGGTGGTGTGAATAGTGCAACAATTTATTTCGTTGCTTTCACATGGACACAAGCAATACGGTATAATATACTTAATCATCGTTGCTTAGCTCAAGCAATCTCAATGACTAATTTACACTTGACTACGAAACTATTGACAATGACGAATATAAAATGTAGAGAAATGCTTAGAAATCTCTAAGCATATAACGTGAAGTAAAATATTTGCTAGAGGCCGCTGTCGAGTTCATAGGTCAGACAGCTTGAAGTCTTAAAAGATGTTTAGAAAAGTATTGGAATTGTGTGGGTGATTGATTGTTTTGTCCAACTGTAATTACAAATCTTTTATTATATTTACTTTCATTGTTGACTTATATGCACCGTCATTATAACGTATTAGTTTGTCCACTTAGTTATTTTTCGTAATCATCGATCAATGTTGTAATACCTGGTAGAGCTTCGGTGAAACTCATTATAATGTTTTGTAAATGTGACAATCCACAGTTTTTGAAAGAAGCGGTTAACAGATGAACGATACAAATATGAAAAAATAGTTTTACAAAAAAGTATATTACTTACAAACATAATAAAAATGAGGATCTAATAAGACAAATTTGTAGCTATTGCCTGATTTACGTGAAAGTGTTACGTCCTTCGGCTTCAGCATACAATGCAAAGTGACTTTTATTCGCATTTTCTTTAAGTTTCCACGTCGGAAATCTTTTGTTGGACCAGGAAGGATTTTCTACGCTGTTGGAAATTGCCAAATTGATGTACAGTTGCGTCCTTGCAACTGTACATACATTTGGCAACACACTAAGATTTATACAAAATGTATATAATCCGCTATAAATATTTGTTTTGAGTATTTATTCAATAAAAGATAAATAAATGTATCTTCGCCATATTATGATACGGTAAATTATAACAGTTTAGTATTGCTAAGATTTAACGACTTAAAAACAAATGTTTTGCTGACATTTTAATGCGTATAAACTTCTAAAAAGTTAAAATATTTCGACAACTAGTATATTCTATTAATTGGCAATAAAATTAATTCTCGACGAGATATTTCTGAGTAAATAAATGACAAGATAGATTGCTTTGACAAATTTTGTGTATATTACTAATATTAATTGAACGACATTAATCAAAACCAATATAAAATTTAAATAAATTACACATTAAGTAACATGTACAATATAAAAGCGACTTTAAAAATTATTATTCATATATTACTACATCGATTTACATTAAAACACGCTACCAGACTAAATAAAAATATCAATCTAAATTCTTATTTGAATCATATTGGAAAATTTAATTAGTTATTATAAAAAAAGTATAATCTTTTCAATTTTGCATCACCTGTCAATCAATCCTAAATTTCACGATTATGATAGCATTCGAATTAAGAAGTGTATGGCTATCATAGGATAGACTCATTAACATTTTGGCGAGAACTACTCGAAGGAAAATCTGACATCAGCACAATGGCAAGTGGAGGGCCCTCAAGCCTCTTAACGAACCTATTCTGTTGGTTTTCTCACGTGAATTATTGCTGGTCGCGTAGGGTTGCCAAAACCTTGCAGATCTAATCTTAGATACAAATATTATTATGCGAAATCTACTTTGTTTGTCTGTTACCTCTTCATGTATCACTAAAAATACGGGGACTCCCGGGAGAGGGCATTGTATAGTTGTTATCCTTATATACAGTGTTCCCTGTGAGATAATGTGTGTACTCAAAGAAAACTAATTTCACGCGGAGACGTAGAAAAATAAAAAAATAACACATAAAATAAAAATAGATATAATAGATTTCATGTTTTATTGACAAAATTGTTTAATATTTGTCTTCATAAACTTATACATATACTCATACTACTTTATGTAATTCGTACATTAAAATTATTAAAGAAGAAAAATGAAGAAAAATATCTGGTATATCTAGTGTACATACATAGTCTACATACATATGTCATTTTTATACCAGTTTCGCTAGTGGCAGCCCTACCAATAACTGTGATACCTCTTGAAATCTTAATCCGGGCCTACGTGTAAGGTCTGCGGGTCTCGTCTCACTCGATTTCCAATCGGATTCCAAGCGTTTTACACTGGCAAGGCTTTTCTTATCATCACGTATATTAGATGTTAAAACTTTGAGGTTTCTTGTATTAAACTTCTCTTTTACTTATTA
Organism: Celastrina argiolus; assembly: GCA_905187575.2. Classification (NCBI taxonomy): domain Eukaryota; kingdom Metazoa; phylum Arthropoda; class Insecta; order Lepidoptera; family Lycaenidae; genus Celastrina; species Celastrina argiolus. The sequence continues at coordinate 20,060,939 of LR994580.1, read as the reverse complement.
TTTCATAATCATAATCTATATTTGCTAGAATGTGGTCTTACCTAGTAAAAATATTTTTTTACAAGTCGTAATGTTAAACTTGTCTCTTTTACTTATTATTTCACATTCATACCTAATATATATTTGCTAGAATTTCTTACCTAGTAAAAAGGTTTTTTTCAACTAGTCATATTGTGCTTAAACGTTCGATTGTAATTTTATTAACTTTGTATGTCGATATGCAATATTTTAAATATTATAATTGGAGTCACAATATTATGCTTATTTAAAAATCTGGTCCAAAATAAACTGTCAAGAGCTCCAAAACCTAATAATAATACTCTCTATTAATAAATCTGTACAAAATATGTTATTGTATTGTCAGCAGTTTTAGTCTATGAAGATTTTAATCTATAATTTAAAGTATAATGTAGCTACGTAAAACAACTGCAAAACATTGTGACAATTATAATATCTCATCTGGCACTGTCGCTCTACTGCAGTCTGCAGTACCTAACTGTTTAGATATATCTGTTAGTGATTTGGTAACACAGATAGACTTGTAACTAGACTGTATTTTTGGTAACAATCCAAAACTCTTTGCCAAATTACATCAAGTCTGAACGGAACAATACGATATCTTATTGCATTTAAATATTTGGACGTATTGTATATTTGAGTTATCTGTTGAAAAATTAAAATTGAAAACACAATGAAAATGATTTAAAGAGAGAAATTCTGAAAACTGTATATTTCAAAATGATACGGAAGAGAACAACGAAAACAATACAACTATGACTTAAGCGCGAGACTGTTTTTAGAAATAAAATTAGAAGAGCGAATACTGGATTGTTTGTTGCTTAGCCAATTAAAACTTACCTTTGCACTCGACATGAAAAATATGAATTAACAAAAGATAACTATAACTTCGTTTGAATAAATATATTATTACAGTTTGCAGGCGTTAATATAGTAGATTCTGTTGATACACCTATACTTAAATTTAAAGGAAATATATTTTTTTGTTTGAAATTTTGTACAGATAAAGATTTCGATACGGAAAAGGAGACATAAGCGCCATAGATGCAGAAAAAATATGGTTCATACAGTAATTTCTTTTGCAAGAATGAAATGTAATAAAAACCCAAGAAAAAAGAAACTAAAAGAACAGTAGTTAGTTTTTTGACACTTTAACAAGTTTAACTTGAAGATTAACTAGAGTTTAGCGGTAACTACTAACTAAAGTACTTGTGAAACTTGAAACGTCCATTACCGAGGCTCAAAGTGCCGGCAGAATATTATTTTACATCCTAACCCCTTCTAATAATATTGACACTAGATATACAGTAGCCGCCAATAAGCCAATGGGATTGAAAACGGCTTACTAAAAGGCCGCCGCTTCGCGTGAGGTGCTTGTATGCATCCTCTGTAAATATTAGTCGTTTTATAACTAAGTAGGTGATGGAAACTAGATATGCAAGAATCAGGAAGCCACTTTCTTGATGACCTCTATGGCTTGGTAGACGGACATTTAAGACGGAGGTCACGGGTTTGAATCCCGTCCAATGTATCAAAAAGTAAACAATCTTGTGTGTTAAAATATTTTTTTTACAATATTTCCGTTTTCCGGTTCCCGTGACGTAAGTTCTTTCTAAAATTTAGCACGGCACCAGATTGAACTGGTGTGAAAGCATCTTAAATGATTTTTTTCTTCCGAATAGTATTAAGGTTATTTTGTTTACGTCTACACCATAATCTTTGTAGACATCAAAAGTAAAGTCAAAGTTGAATATTATTTTAAAGTTTTACATTTTCTTATCTTTGATAATTTCCAACAATTGGGAAATTTTTCAATAAGTTTTTAATGAGCCCCGTGTTGAGTAAAAACTTTTTGAGTTCGAATCTGAAAACGTAATTATTGAAATGGAAAGAATATTTTGTTTTTGCTAGCCTACTCGCTAACAAAATTTAAAAGATGCTCGGTATTTTAAAAACTCATTAAATTGAATTACGCATTCTGAGAGACTTCAAAAGTTAAAACAACTGTTAATATACCGGTTTCTTTGTTTTATTTACATTAAGATAAAATGTAGATCTAAATCGAGACTCGAAAGAAGAAATCTATAGAGATTAAGTTTCTCTATGTAAATAGCTTAGTTAAATTATGACATCAACTAATCATTATCATAATATTTCTTTATAAAATTTATGCTGGATTATTTAAAAATGGCAGGCCATTATTAATACTCTTATAAATATTTAAACGACAAAAAAAATGTGAACGATAAGTATGGCAAAATTGATGACAAAAGAATTGAAAGCTTGAATTATAAACTTATGGTACGGAATTTTTAAAGTTAAGCTTGTAAATAATAATTTTTGCAATCAAAATCTTTAAGGAAGAAATAATATTATGCATAAATCACGATACTCAAATATTTTTAATCATAAAACTCTACCCAAACACATATTCTACAAGTAACTTCAATAGAAAATGGAACACACAAATGGAATCAAACAAAACCGAAGAAAAGAACATTACAATAAGAATCAGTACCTTCATTCACTTTCTGTCCAATCCAATACACTTTCATATTGAGTTGCACTACACTCGGTAACACAGCTACACACACACGTCCCGCGCGCTCAACCGTCGCTCACTGAATGCGGCGGGTTCCCGCTCAGAAGTGGGATACTTTTTTATAACCGTCTTAATGCAACTCTCGTGATTGGTTCGGCTCCAGGTACTCCTTTTTTATATCCCTATTCCCGACTTTCTTAAACCTGTCGAATTTATTACTTTATCTGCTAAAGCTGCGTTATGATATTTATTATCATCCTACCATGCAAACTTCTTAGCGCTGAGCACCAATTTAATCTTATTTATGTACGTCTAGAAATATATATTTTTTTATTACAGTAATATTTCTTGTCCATTCGAACGAATAATTATATCCTAAGAATACTAACTTGTCTCGATAGTATAACGGAATTAAATTTTACTGGCGAAAACAACAAGTAAATTTCATTAAGATTCTTAGATAAAATATTACTGCTCGAACACGTGATTACATCACAAAATATTCTGTTTAGCTTTTGTAGAATTTAAATATATTGTTTATTATTTCATTAAAATTAAGAATTTGAATAAGTTTAAAATCAGCTGGAAACACAAAAGTGATTACAATAATATTAATCAATAATGTTATTAGTGAAATCAATGGTTTGGACAATTCTAACATAATCCAGTTTAAGCGCTTCCACTAATCTAAATTAATCAGATTTAGCATGTGAATTGAACACAAATTAACATCAAATTACCTATTTTAGATTTCCATACTAAAACGGAACATTGGTTCCTAAACAAGTTCCAATACTTGTTTCATCAAGTTTTATGGTGCTATTAATTTTTCTTAATCTAGGTCGATTATGTATTTGATAACGATAATGTGACTTTAATAAGCAGATGCTTTTTCACAAGTTGTGTTTGGCTGATCAGTGAAGACCGCATTCTCTAAGTTAGAAAGTTCACCTTCTCTCGTGGGAAGTTGAAATATTGCAGAGCATAATCCAAAAACTTATGTTTTTTATTAACAGTTTATCATTAATATTAATAAATCCTTAGACTTAATCTGCTTGACCAAAAGGATTTTAAATAAAAAAAATTAACATTACTGAAACGTGTGCGTTTTAAAAAAATAAAAACGAAACTTATATCTATTATTTCCAAATGACACTTAACAAGCTTTTTTGGAATACTACAAAATAGTCTAGCTAGGCTATAAATATTTTGTCAAGCTTTAAGTTGAAGATCTGGACGAGAGTAGGTAAGCTTGGTGGCAGTTTTGAGTAACAGTAATTGTAAGTATGATCCATTATTTTTGAAATTAATGCCTCATTAAGTACCAAAACTCTTATAGTGACATAATAATTAATTCACATATTAATATTATTATTATTGTGGGATTGTAATTTTACTATGTAGTCTGATTTTCTCAGTTGTTAAATTATTATGTTCTTTGAGATACTACTGAACTTAAAAATGTTTTTTAAAATTCTAGTTTTTTTTTTAAATTAATTTGAAGTTTTAAATTTTTAAAATTCACACAAAAAATTGGCGATAAATTCACAACAGTTAATCTGTTTTAATAAAACATAAGACACAATAATATAATACAAGTAAATGATATAACTGAACTTATTTGTTCTGTAATACCCTCAACAGCTGTAAGGGCTGCTAAGGAACAAGACGACGCCGCTACCATTAGCAGAGCCGCGGCTAACACCAAAACAAACACGAAAACATCTTACCCTCTTACGGCTAAAACGTTTGACCACGGCGCAGAGTAAACGGACACAGGGAATGGTGGAAGCTTATTATCATTTTTTTATTAGAATCATTTAGTTCATGCTTAAATTCTTCTTAACCTCCGACAAAAACGGTGTTATAAAGTTTGATGTGTCTGTGTGTATGTGTCCGATGAACCGATTTTGATCTAGTTTTATTGTTAGTACTGATGTAATCGCTGGGTGTTCAAAGCTATAATTCGTCAACATCAGTTTGCCCACATCTCGAAACTCGGATGTTACTTATTTTTTTATTTTGTTTATTATGAATCATGACTTAAGATGAGCATTTTGCCGATTAGATGTTATTATTTAATTCCAATAAAACAGTTTTCTATATATTATTAAAATATCATCTATCGATTATGTTTTCTCCTTATATTTATTCCCTTCGTATTATTAAATTAAGTAAATTATGAACTATTTATACCTTATTATAAAATAAGGTCGAAACCAAAGCTTATATCTTATATTTTGTCAAATGAAATCCCAATCAAGAACGTGATTCGTTTAGTCAGACATTGATTTAGATACGTAGTAATCTCTGAGTGAGCTTGGTCTGTAAGCATCGATTACTGACTAGTAATACATCAACATATTACCACGTCCTCAGTGGCATTACAGCCGCCAATGATGAGTAAAGGCCTCCATGCACGTTCTAAACATCCATCATCAAATAACACTATGCAACAAAATTTTCGCACTTTCGAAAATAAAATATTTCTTAGTAACAATTTGTCCCTAATTCATGTCAATTCATCAAGTATCTATACTAATTTATAAAGCGGAAGAGTTTGTTTGCTTGTTTGTTTAAACGCGCTAATCTCAGGAACTGCTGGTCCGATTTAAAAAATTCTTTTTTTGTCGGATAGTCCATTTACAGAGGAAAGCTAGGCTATAATAATATAACTTTACGCTGCGAGCAATAGGATCGAAGCGTCAGTGAGAAATGTTGCAAAAACGGGGAAAATTATTCACATTTGGAGACTTTCGTTGCGTGCGCTGCGTAAACGGTTTAAGTCACTCAAAAACCACGCGAACGAGGCACAGCGGGGCACAGCGGGGCACAGCTAGTAATCAATAAACGCATTTTAGTACTAAATTAGACGTGATAGAAAAAAAATATTCCACATAGTTTGAAGCTGGCAAAATATAATTACATAATGTGAACCCAGCAATTTTTTTTGTTGCATTGTATAATTTGTTTTATCAGATACTTCAAGTTTGGCATGGTTTTTGTGATTTGACAAGACATTGATTAGTCCAATCTTTGATATTATGTGAATTAAAAACTTTAGGTTTTACGAGAATTGCATTGTATGAAAAACGTCAGTTTTTATGCGCATCTTCCTAGATAGGCATAAAAATCTTATTATATAGGTAAATAATAATATTATAAATAATATCACTTAACATGACTGTTAATTAAAAAATAACTTAATGACTGTAGACAGGTCAAATAACTTTTTAAATTCAGGTTTAAATCTGGTTTGAAACGCATAAGCGTGGGGCATAAAAAGTTCAGAGTGTATTTGTTTGCAAAAGTTGTCAAATTACAGGTAGTATAGCGATTCAAAATTACGAACGTTGAAACTACTTGAACGTGTGTGGCTGGCATTACAGATACTCGAGCTCCCCGTAAAGCTAATATTAAGTATCCATAATACATAGGTTGTAAGTACCTCAGTTTTAGTCAAACATTTTCAGCTGCCTCGTTACGCCAATTTACTGCGTTGTAAATATTTTCGAGAATTTAATACGAGTCTTGTATGCCGACAATGTTGTGTAGCGTCTCTCCATTTTTGTAACCCTCGACGAAAACACAGTGACGTTATAAGTTCCACGTGTCTCATATCATCACATGTAATTTACATAGTTACTATTTTGATCTAGCATTGATGGAACCGTAATCCAGTGGATGAGAATTTGGTCCCGACTCGAGAGGTAGTTTTAGGTTTTATCATATTTTTATAAACTTCTTTTTTTAAAAGAGATTTTTTTAATATTTTTGGTACCTAAAAGAGTTTGTTACGCCAGTTCTTCTTCCCCAGTATGCCTACCATATTATAAATCCTAATCATTTTCGATTCCAATCTAACACCTAATATTTTTTTATTATAATCGCTACTCATTTAAAATAAATTCAATTATATACAAACGCACAGAATATTAAATGCATAAACAGATATTTTCAAAACTGACTTTTAGAGAACACATAAATATGAAATATGAACAAGAAAATTATGCAACGTTAAGTCTGCGGCAAACATAAACATAAAATCCTATAAACATAAAGATAAAAGAATATAAAAATGTATGAGAGCTGTTTATGAAATATATTACAGTGCTTTAACAATAGTGTAACCAATTTTCGAGAGACTTTCAACGACAGAAATAATAATAGTTCCCTTTTTGATTCCCTGATTGTTCCCTGATTGCAATTTCTATAGTCGGCTTAAACTGTTTTATAATGCCTAAATGTGTGCACAATACAAAAAGACACCTTATTACCGAGTAAGACGGATACCTGGCAAGAGATCGGAGGTCGGGTGCAGCACCAACTTTTTAGTTGCTTTTTGAATCATGAATCATAGATATTTCAGACAATCAGGTGATCAGTCTGCATTGTCCTAACCAAATCAAAAAACATTTCTAGTTGTTCCAACGTAGGAATCGAGCCTACTACCGTGGAGGGCCAATCTCTAACCACTAGACCACGAAGGCGTTATAAAGTACACCGAAAGAAAACAACACCATAACCCAATTTTTGACACATTCATTCGCTAAATGTAGGTTGAAAGTGCGCTCCAAATACAAATCTGCTTTCCTGCCAAGAGGCAGGCCTGCCAAGATCGTCAGAAACGCCTCTTAGTCCTGATATTCCATTCGGGGGAAACACTTGTAGGGAGTTACAGGACTTGGCAGACGCTGCGGATGCTCGCACATTGGACTTGTTACAAACATACTGAAGAAAGCCAAATGGATATATGCCTTTTATTTTGTTTGGGCGTGATATTTAACCCTATAAAATCTTGGTTATATTCTGTGCTTTTAAACTATCTAGATTGTAAATAATATGCATTGTAGGTAATACATGCAGTCACTGTAGTCAAAATTCAACAATTCATATTTATATCATTAAGGTTTTTTTGACTATTAGATAAGCAATAAAATGTTATATAAATGTTGTTTATCCAATCTAAAGATATTATGAGATCGGTTAATATGACGATAAAAAATATATATACCTGTAGTGTAATAATACTACGGTAAATAGGTAGACTGATAGGGAGAGAAAAAAACATTATATTTAAAGGATGTCGTAAGGTAAGCAGAATAAATAAAATAACAATAAAATCCCTTGAGAGGTTGTAAGCGCAATGTTTACTTCGTTTATTCAATAAAACTAGTCTTATAAAAGGAAAATCAAGTTAATTTAAAGCTAAGCGAATTAAAGGCTTAGAAGTTGGCGTCTCACGACTATCCTACGCGGCGGGCCACGACGTCGGACTAAAAACTGAAGAGACTTAATTAAGATCTCAAACGACGCCAATTTACAAGGAATCTCGTACGTGCTGTAGAGTTAAGAAGCCATTAGAAGTTCTCGCGTGTTTATAATGTAGAAGAAATAAATCTAGTTGTAAAGTTTTTTATGAAAAAAAAGTGTTCACACTAAGCGTTTAAACAGTTAGCTCTTTAATTTTCTAATTGTAGTTCCTACTAATATTATGAACAAGAAAGTTTGTTAGTTACGATGGATGGATGGATTTTGTTGAAATTTATATTATTTTATAGTAGTAGTTTATATGGTGGATTACCACATAGGCATTTAACCGCAGCAAAGTATACGGATAATTATCGTGTAATTGGATAATAAATTAAAATAAACCATGACGTTATTCCTAGTATCCAACTCTTCAACCTGGTTTGCGTTAAGGGCCAAGGCCACTTACCACTTGCCACTTGCGCCAACTCTGGGTTAAAGTGTTGGATATTAATCTTTAAGTAATAAAACCTAGACCAATAAAAAACACGAAGTAAAAATGTGAGTTTTTAACAGTAATATAGAATATTTATATGTGAATATTTTTTCTTTGTTTTCCACTAGGAAAGTAAACAAACAGTTCCGTATTGTTTTACATTCGTAGTATTACATAGAAAACAATAAAATCCCCCAAATCCTAGATGCAGGAGAAGTTAAACTCGACGAAACATAAGCATCAGCCGCAGAAGTATTAGAACAAGTCACTTTAGGTGGCAACGACTTTGAAGTTACGTACAGTTTCCATAATTGTGCGCACGTGGTCCAATCACAATTCAGATTCGGTTTTCGGTACGTGTATGCATATCATTGTAATTAAAATTGGAACGTACCCCTAACATGAGTTGGGTAACTGGAATTCCGAGTACTGATTTTGCATAACGAGTTTTCGAGGGTTACGAACTTACCGAATTCTAATGTTAGTTTAATTTCTTTACTGTCAAACGTATTTGAATAATTGTGTATATATAATTTAATAGTTTTACATGATATACAGGACTTTAAAAAACTCTAACATAAACCACAAAATGTTCAGGTCTAAACAAAAACCTTGCAGGACACCCATCGCTGTTCCAGAAACTAATTTGTAACGTAACGTATGGATTGTCGAAAATTTTGAATTGCCTTTGTCGCTTTCAAGATGACAAAACACAGGAGGATAAAAAGTAAACTGGAAAATTCGCAAGCTCTGCACGTTCCTAGCCCACATACCGCTTGCCCGTATTTATGTTGTCAGTAAAACTGAGAGCGTCACACCGTCACACGGGGAGTCTGACATAAACATGAATGAAAATAGTCACATCAACTCGACAGTTTTTCTGTGCGTGTCCCCTTGATGACTCTATCCAGTCTAACAAGATACGCTAATAGGGTAACGTATGTTATAAAAAGCGTTTCATTTAACAAACTGGGTAATGGAACTGAATGGCTAAATAGCTTCTCCATTTAAAATAAGAAGTAAGGACTCACTTTATGATAACGAATACATTATTTTTTTTATTATTGATTTAAGAGTATTTCCATAATAATTCTAATAATGAAAACATTATTATTGCTTCATAAAATACTGCCACTTAGCATTCTCTAACACTTTACTTAGTTTTGTTTTGAATGTCGCTCGTGGCTATAGTGCTATTAAAAACGCATGGCAATTCATAAAGGCACCCAATAAATACGAATAGCCATTTGGAACGAGACACAAATAATTTTCTCGCCGAGTAGTTACTCACTGACAATATCCTATTACACACAGCCTAGATGGAGAACGATCTATCTCTCAAATATACATCGAATATGTTAACAAGGCACAGAAAACAGAAACAAAAGACGTATAAGGCTAGCAACGTACAAACACAATTGCAGAATATATTCTGCGATACCTCCAGGTAGACATCTTTAAATTACAAGTGCCTTTAAATATTTAAATTTATAAAGAGTGGTGTAACCGAAGTACTTTAATACTTTTTGAAGTGAAAGAATAATTTTAAGGTTCTTTCACAATTTGATTTGAAAAATAAATTGGTTTAGAAATCATTATAATTTACGTTGAAATACAATTAAATCACAGTTTGCCTTAAAATCAATTAACGTACTATTTGGCTATAACTCCCTAACTCTACCTAGTTGTCGTTCGTTCATTTGGTACATTTTGTTTGACAGATTTATGTGGGGACAGGTCGGCTTTATGCGAAGACAGGTCAGCTAGCACCTCAGCCGTAAAATCGTCATCCCTTTTTGAGACTCATGAAAGTTAAAACGCAGCACTTACGTCGTTCGTTATCCTGCGATATTTATAGTGACCGAGATGATAATTGGCGCTTGGAGCTATATTTTAGTTCTCCTTTAATTTATTGTACGCTTCATACGGAGTAAGCAAATTGGTTGCAGCATTTAAATCACATAATTGGTATCGGTCGAATGAATTTGCAAATCGTCGACACACTGATGGATATTTTGAATGGTGTCCAAGTTTAATTACATCTGATATTTGACGCGTTTAGTACTGCTGAGTGTACAAATAATTCGTTAATTAAATTAATTAATACTAATAATTGTTTGGTAAGTCGATAGTAATTACGGACGAAATACATTATGCTGCTTGTTTAAATGTTTTTATAAAATGAGTTAATTTTAAATCCAATGTATATTTTGTCGTTAATATTTTATAGTTCAGCGGTATTTAATATTTATTATAAAATACGTACATTATGCAGGTGATTTTCACAAAGCAAAGATGAATAATTTGACTTTTACAGTTTATCAATTTTGGTGAAAATACTTTAGTTTTGTATTCAAACTGTCTGTTTGTATAACAGCATAAAATCATCACTTTAAGTCATAACAGAGACAGATACAAAATGCAATCCAAGCAAATTATTTTCAATGAAGTAAGCGTAGATCAGTTAAAAGGCAATTCAATCAAAATAGTGTAAAATGTCATTGACGTATAAAAAAACTAATCACTTTAGTTTACATATACTACTCTATTTTCATGACAAGCGAAATGACAACTGCATAAATAACAAAAGACACATGCATCTGTAATCTCGATGTAAGACGAAATAAGAAAACCAAGTACAAATTATTATAATCAGACTTCCAAGATTTTGCTACACGTGATAACTTTCAGTAATGATAGATTGTAAACATTAACAACAGATACAAGAGACGATGATAAATTAATGGCTACTGATGACTTAGTCTCGTATGACCAGACTTCAATGAAAGTGTCAACAAATTTTCAATAATAGCCTATACAATTTACACAGTCAGGTTAAAGAATTAAAAATCGAGGTTATAAGTAGTCACATATCGGTATCAAAAGTTTTTATCGATCAGTTTAAAAAATTTGGTAATAGAACTGAAACTGTATGTTATTTATTGGGTGACAAACCATTTTTTCTCCCTTGAAACGACAACACATTTGTATCTGCAAATAGAGCTCGTTATTAATGATCGTAACATTAAAGAGCGGTTGGTCCCAAAGGATATTGGCTCCACACAAACACATGTTGTAGGTGAAAGGATGTATGTGGTAGAGTTCCAGCTGTTCAGACATTTTATACGGTCTTTTATACTAAATGTACCTTTTCAGAACTTTATTTATAAACCTAATATAGTGTGAAATGTGACTAGGAGGTCTAAAAGGTCGCTTTTAGCAGTTCTTGTTATTTTGTCTATTAATTGTATCTTATTAAAATTATAAATTTATTTTTTTACATACTACAACTATCATCACAGGTATTTAATACAATATACCTAGCGTAACAAAAATCTAATTGGCGGCCAGGGAGCCATTTTTTTTTGATCTCAGAATATTAAAATATTTCCAACCAAAATTTTACTATACCAAGCATCAATTCACAACAAATGCTGAAAGCTGCCATCTTAGACCTCCTCTATGAAATCTTTGGGAATATTTTCCAATAATTATACAGTTTTCAAGGAATTCAAGAATGTAACTGAGGTTGTATTAAATTCTATGAGTCACTTGTAGTGCCCGTAATAATCAAGAATTTCTTGTAAATGATGAAGTTAAACCGACACCATACTTAATGTTAGATCTGTCTGAGACATGGGTCTTGGTAAATGTGACAGGATAATTAGTAGACACCGGTTTGTCCGCAGTGTGTCTAGTGACAAAGTAAAAAAAAAAACAATAGTATCAACATCTACCTCATTACGAATAAATATACACTGGATATTGGATAAGCTATACAGTGTTTTGTCTTTGTCTTTATACTCATTTAACGTATCTGTCTATTATTATTATTATTATTATTATAACGTATCAGTATAATATCACGGTTTAGGTAAATCAAAATCAAGATCATTTTCCTTCCGTATGCCATTTTTTTGCCTCTTCCATTCGAACGCCTTTTTTCTGCTATTTAAGAGACTATCTTATATTATTACATTACATTACTATCTTATAACATTTTTTTTAATTATCTACTATTAAGTCAATCAGTATTAATTTTATAATTCTATTAAGTATTTTAGTATATTAGTAAATCAATGTTTTTTTTAAAATTAATTTGCTATTTTATGAATTTTTAAATCAAGTATTATTATATTTTAGCCAATTGTGACTCATTAACTTTTGTCTATTTCAATTCTAATTTATTTATGTTTTTTTATCAACTTATGTGAATGTGGATTTTGTCTATAAGTAATTGGTATGCGTTTTATTGTATTTTATAATTGTATTTTTTTTATGAATTACATGTAATCAATTGTTGACAAACCTAATAAAACAAAATAAAAATTAAAAAAAAAAACTTTTATGTGTCTAGTTTAGGTAAAGCTATTGTACTAAGTAAAGCTAAAGTAATGAGATTTACGGAGCGCACGCCTAATTACAAGACGAGTAAGCTAAGGAGAACACTAATGACGCCTACTTAAAGTACGTACTTATATGCGGAAATGCGACTTTCTTTCAAAAGGAAAGATTGCAAGCCCAAAAGACTTTTACAATATTACGTCTTGGCACGGCCCGGAAATAGAGGGTGTAAAAGAGCAGACACTAACTTTGGAGATACGATTATACTACCATTCCTCATTTTGGAATTGTATTTTTTTTGTCAAAAACAAAAAAAAATACTTTTCACCATTTCCTTTTATTTTATCGCAAATATAACATTAAGTAAAAATTTTTTTTTTTTAGAATTTTTTGTTATAAAAAAATATGTATATACATATATAGGTATTTTGTGACTTTGGTGGAAGAATGATAGGATTTCAAGTCTTATAAAAATAGTTAATGAAATCAGGCGTTACTTTGCGGAAATCTAGAGCATAAAATTTAAATATTATAGGTATTATATCTAGCATTTTTTGTATGATATTGCTAGATATAATATATTTATAAATCTTATAAAAATATTAAATTGTTCTTGTGAAACCCAAGAGGATACAAAAACTTTTTAGTGTAGTGAATATTCAAACAACTACTATATTGTCTTTTTTACAAGTTACTTTTATTTATAACTGGTGCCATAAACTCTTTGTAGATAAATGTAATCTTCCATATTTTCTTCATTATTTTAATGGAATTGGCTTAATTGTATTACTTAGAAGTAATTTACTGTTAGCAATAATGCGTCTTTACTATCAAATATTTGCCCTAGGCGGTAACTGAGCCCGCGACCTCAGAAAACATCGCCTACACAAAAATCATCAATTCGTATACACATTCACTAATATTATTAGGACTTATCTACAGAATACTATTATTATGTAATATTTATGGATTAATAATATGTAAAATAATATAATGGAAGAATAATTGTATTTATTGAAAGAGAAAATAGGTCGTAAATTATAGATACGATAAACTAATGTCACACGCCATTGTAATGGCAGGATGTACTAGAACTATACCAGATATTTTTATAATTTACCATCTTTGTACTGCATTCTGGTGATCAATAAATGAAATGAAATGAAATTATAATTTATTTATTTCTCGATTATAATATGTTAGCTAGCATTCGCGTCTTTAAAATTGTATCTAACACTCATGCGGTATTGTGATGTGCTGTCAATGGCAGTGTTCCAAGCCAACTAAATTAAATAACATCTCACTTTTCAAATTAGCTGATATTCGCCGAGACAGATCTTGTGCTAGCACGATATCTAGTGTATTGTTGATCGAAGGTAAAAGTAGATAGCTCGATCGATCAGGGCTTTTACATCGACGCGCCGTTTTTTAGGCAATGACATGAAGCATATCGCCTGTTTGTTTTCGAATTTTTAACGCACGTACGTCACTAAAGCGTCGTGATAAAATCGTGATCCCCATAAAAAACATCAAATTGTGACAATAGATCCATTATCCGTATTTGTACTGGAGGGAAAGTGATAGCTTACGCAAATGCAAACGAGTGAAACGGATAAAGTTTTAATGGAAATGGTGAACAAGTTGTCTGTGAAACGAAAAAAAATACTTTGCGGCACTTTGAAAATGAAATCACTGATTGCTCTACTTAAAATTTAATCAATTTAACTCTTTTGAGGTATGAAATTAGAGAGAGAGAAAACCAAAATAGTAATCAAAGTTGTCCGATATCGTTAGGCATGAATCACAAACTATTGATAAATTTGTTACAAGTACACATTTTGTGTTTGTATCGCCATTTTAGAATCACACACATACTGCTTCCAGAAGCAGACGAACAAAATGTTTATTTATCGCGCATAGATCCCACCAAAAACATAAATGTAAAGAAGGAGAGCCAAGTTCAATACAAAAGTTATTATGCTTTGCTGTGGGCTCCGCCGCAAAAAGAATTGAGATCTAAATGAGTGACAAGTTTTATGAAAAATCCAAATAATATGTATTTATAGGAATAAAATAACATCATGACGAAGTTTTAACATCTATTACTTTGCTAAGATTAAAGAGTTTTTCGTTAAAGAAAATTTGAGTTATAAGAGTAGTTCTATAAATGTGTTCGTGTAATATTACACTCGGCCTAGGTAAGACAGTTCTTTTACTTGAACTTGGCTTGACTCGCTGCTGCGTGTCTAGATCATTGAAACACCAAGATGAAAGAACTTCTTCCTATTAGGAAGCTAACTAAGCTAAAACTTATTGAAACATTTTCCCGAAATATGACATAAACCAAAGGCCAGTGTTGGCACAGGAAAGAGATACGTAGAAGACCTTGTGGAAGGCCTTTGCCCCGCAGTGGGATAGCATATTTTATGCTTATCAAAAAAAATATTACAAAAACAATGTCGCATCCAATGGACTAATTAAAAGTTGAAGAAACATTTATGTATAATTAAACGAAGCATTTTGTTCTATGTTCTGTTTTACAGAACATAGAACAAAATGCTTCGCGGTTCGCAACTTTAAATCTTTGATAGATTACTCCCTTATATACTTCACTAAATGTATAAAATATTGGAAAACTTCGGCCAGGAGAAGTAACATTTAAGCGAAACAAGTTCGATCAATGTCTGCCTACGAAATATATATCAAAAACGTTCGCTCCAACTACCGAGTTAGTTTTAAACCTGAAACTAACTTACCGAGGTATCACAGGTCGTAAATCTTTCAGCTTTCTTAATACGAGGTTGACACAGATTGAGGAAAGCTAAGACTGAGACGTGCACCTATTGTAGAATAGCTTTGTTGCAGAGGCGCTATTCATATTTTACGAGGTATGATTATACCTTGTTTCGTAGATAATAATTCCTAGTGCAAATGCAATGAATACTTTTTAACATTTTGTATATTAAAATACAATAGTGAAACACAATTTTACTCGAATAATAAAATAGAAATGTGCTTAGAAAATTAGCTAATAGCATTATCCCGCAAAAATACATCTAAGGTATTTACTAGTTGTGGGCGTTATGGCGAAATCCCATGACATAAATAGTACAGACTTTTTAAAAACTTAGTTTATCTATCCGATTAAATATTAATAGAAAATTAAATGAACAAAATTGATTAAAAATAATTTTCTTAATACAATTAAGTAATTAGTCCTCACGGGTGGCGACGCATGCTGTGCTATAAGGTTTTCTATAACCGTTTAGACCACAGGTGTCTATCGATCGCGTCAATCGATTATTGAACTGTATAAATAACATATTTGCATAAGAATAACTATAAAGCTAACTAACTTAAATTTTAAATTATAACGTGAAAATTGAAACACGTCAGCAACCAGTTTCGATGTTACACGAATGAAATTTTAATGGGGCAACATATTATATTAGCTGTAAAATTTTATTTTTAAACAAACCATCAGTATCAGTATATCAATATGAAACGGCAATTTTCTGATGAATGCTAAACCATTCGGAAATTAACAAAATAATAATATTATTGATAGTCACGATAAGCTTAAACTTAAACGGAAAAGACGATGAAAATACATCATTTTTTCTAATAGTTCTACATCAAATACAATAAGCAATAAAAATGGAACCATCACATTTGATAATAAACTACAGGTCATAACAAGACTACCTATGTATTATTACAAGGTTTTATTTACTCACACCTGTCCCCGTGTGGTATTGAAATCTCATACGATAAATTTCTCCAACTCTCCATAGTCATATTGAGTTGAAATTGGGGATGTAGGTTGCGTGAAATGTTTTGATGGCTGGAGCTGATCTAGTGCTGGAGCTGGAAGCTGGCCACACAAACACTATCTCATCGTTACTAGATATCCTAAAATGATAAGTGACAGTTTATACTCAATTTTCTGGGATAAAAAAAATTGTGACATGTCGCCTCAATCCTTTCATGTCTTCTATTGTTAATGATTATAATAATATTTGATGTATTTAGCATTAAATTAGCTAAATTTATTGCAATGGTAGATTGAGTCAGATGGAACAATTATATCTCTCTATACCTCTTTAGTCTGTGGTAATCAAGAGATATAATACTCGTTTTTCTAAGGCACCGAGCTCATCAATCCTACACTTACTGAGCTCCGATTTTCGTTGTTAAAAAATATCTTTTCCGTTTCGTGACAATTATCACGTCATTTGTCACAGTTAAGGAATCCGAACTTGATTTCGTCAGCTTAACATTGATTGATTCACCCTTTTTGTACCTTTTGCTGGAAATGATACGAATTTTCCCCGAAAGATCTGCACTGTTGTATTATAAGGATGGTTGATAGGGCATCAAATAAAACAGTTGAACAGTCTCTGCGTATTATTATAATGTATAACAGTGGCGACTAGGGTGGGATAGAGCATCTTCACATTTTCACATTCACATTCACATTAATTCCACTACGTAACGAAACAAACTATTTTCTAAGGGATTTAGATACTTGTATTATTAAAGAAAAATCTAGTAGTAGTGTATTTTAATTGATAGTTTAAATAATAAGATTGTTGTGGAATCATAATATTATATTACATAGCTGAATTATGTGCATTGTGCCTTGAACGATATTTTTAGAAAAGTAGTAAACGGCTAAGGTCGTGTTTCACCAAGCAATTTTAAAGTTAACGCCATGTTAAATATCATGTTATCCCTCTCGTATTTCCTATCAATGAATGAAATGGCATGGTATTTTAACATGGCGTTAACTTTAACATTGCTTGGTGAAACACGGCCTAATGATGACGAAATAATCAAGTGATGAATGAATAAGATAATAAATAATAATTAAATTATAAATTGCCTTTGCCTATGTTGGGCTTTCTTAACAATAAAAAGGGGAATACCTTAATAAGAACATAAAAGCTTCCTACTCCTTTATCTTTGAACGCTTATTACTCAGCAATAGGGGATGAAAATTAAATCTACAACAAAGCCCTTACACCGGCAGATAGGTATCTAGCGAGGAAACGAGGCGGAGTCTAATTTAAATCCAACCAGCTGTTAAGAAGCCAACTGGTACAGCGATAGCGAATATAACTCTCACTTAATAAAATAACAGAAACTAGCGCCACGACACAAAGGTCTTATAAAAAAGTAATCGGTTGAAACTCTTAGTAAATAGTTAAACTAATTTATCGGCATTTAATTACAGCTCTAAATCCTATAGTGGCCGTTTTTTTATTACTTGTGAGAGTAAATAGAGTATAGGATTTAGAGCTGTAATTAAATGCCAATAGATTAGTTTAACTATTTACTTAAAATTTTAAGGGATTACTTTTTTTAATAAAATCTTTGTGTCATTGTAAAATTTATTTTAAAAAGAGTGGCGCTAGTAGAGGTTATTCCTCGCCCTGAATATGCCTTCTTTGGTATTTTAGCGGAATAAGGCAAACATTATAAAAAATCATTTTTAAAGAGAGTAGGTCGTCGTTCGTCGTTTCAGCCTTTTACTGTCCACTGCTGTAGGCCTCTCCAACACATTTCCAGTGCGACCGGTCCATTGCCACCTGCATCCAACGTGACCCGGCTGTTGTCACCAGGTCGTCGGTCCATCTGGTAGGTGGCCGTCCCACACTGCGCTTGCCAATACGTGGCCTCTAGGATCTTTTTGCCCCATCGACCGTCCAATCTTCGTGCTATGTGGCCGGCCCATTGCCACTTCAGCTGACTGATCCTAACAGAGTAGGTACTTTACCAAATACCGAACCAAATAATTCCACAATCCTGAATATTAATATTATGAGGACAAACCTACAAAAGTTTTTCATAAAAATCCTTGGATCTTTCCAAAGAGATTATTTTGATTCCGAGGTCGAATTTCTCAGTCTAACAATTTTGAGAATATTCGCAAAAAACCTTACTATGCTAAAATAATTGCGTAAAATCTATTTTAACCCCCGACGCAAAAACGACGGGGTGCCGAGTTATAAGTTTGACGTGTCTGTGTAAATGTGTATGTCTGTCTACTCTTTTTTTTGTTAGAAAGGTATATCAGTCATAATCAGCGTTCGGTGGAAATCGGTTCAGGTCCCCAAGGTCGTTTGTTAGGTGTGATAGGTATGTAACACGCTAAGTCAAGATTTTTTTAAATTTAATTTATTTAATACAATAATAATTATTATGTGCAATATTATAACAATATCATGAAACTACTAGACGCTTCGGCATTGTTTTAATAATACTGGTTATACAGACCATCGGAATATTGGTGCTTTGCTCACTGACGGAGACATAATGCAGGATTTGGTTGCAAGCGATTATGATGACTATCTTAATATGTTGTATACACAACAGCCTGTCATCAAGCGTAATTAGTCACCCCAATGATGAATGGGTTTCATCTGAGACCAGCTGATAATCACGAGAGATAGGCGGTAGCGGCTCCTGTGATCACAGTTACGCAATTACCAACCCTACGTCTAGCCGTCACATTGAAATGAGCCGGTTATTATTTTCATTTCTCAAACGAACACTATATAGGAATTTTACTTAATAGCCTGATGAATAGACAATCAAAATGAAATTGGAATATATTCTTATTTAGGTATCGCGAATTCAGACTGAAATATAGAACTTGTACCCAACGTAAGTGTAGCCAAAAGGAAAGGTAATAATTTTGGCTGTCCATCCCCTGGTTTCTGAAAGGCTGATCAAATTGTCGATTAGCTAACATTTGAGTTAACAAGCCCTTTTGAACGCTCGTTTGTCAGCCTAGCGAGTGAGCGAAGTTGCTGCGAGTGACGTTCCTGTGACCAATGAAACGTACTGCGAATCGAACAATTTGATCAACCTTTCAGAAACCGGGTATTAGTCTATGTTTGTTATACTGTGGTGCCTAAATTACTAGTCTGAATTTAATTACTGGATTTCATTAAATTTTATTATTATTATTTTATTTATTTATTCAAATCAAACAGAGAAGGAGAAAAATAAGCCACATTTTAAGTTATTACAATATCGCCGTCAGAACATTAAATAAACCCACGCAAATGAACCGAATAAGTATTTTTAATTTCTTTTCCGAAGACGTTCGCGACTTCAAATATTTCAGTCCACTACGTAATTGGATTTGGACGTTTCAGTTGACAGTTCATTTTCGGTTGTTCCGAACGCTGATGTATTTCGTTATTATGAGTAAGCTCCAAGATGTCTTCATTTGGGTAGCAGCCAATTACGGGCATTTTTGCTCATTTGAATGAATGAAAAGGATCATTGTTTTGTTATCTTCTTATTATTTACTCAAATTATAATGTACCTACTTTATAATTAAAAAGATTATAAAAAGAGTCATAATATTATATATACGTATTATTTGTCCACTAAAGTAGAATATAAATGAAGTATTGTATAAATTATTAACAAGTCCAAAGAAAAAAAAATGTAAAGAAACATTTATAAATATAAAAATATTAATTAAATTGAAAAAATATACTGTTTTAAAATAATTTTACCATTATGGTTGATAATTAATTAATTATGTGTACCTATTATAATGCGATTTAGTAAAATTGCATATAGTTTTTTAATTTTTAAATTGCATTTATTTGGCATAATTATTAAGACGAATAAGATGCTAGTTTACAAAATTAACGTACAATAGAAACAAAAATATACAATCATCAAAAGATAATATCTGATTGAATGTATATGAATAAAAAGAAAAGTATAAAACAACACTAAAACAAAGTGTCAACAACCAATAAATCTTTAAGTAATAAGGTAATTATTCTGAACAAGTGGAAGCAACTTGTCGCATCGCAAAAACAGTTGACAGTGAAACAACAGTTTTTGTTGCGAACGACAAAAACCACGGCGTTGAATTGTACGACACCATTGATGATGGCAAAAACGTGCATCGGATTTGTCGTTGGCCCTTAAGTATGTCTTCAAGTTGTATCAGAAATTCATCAGCAACGGATAAATAATAAACTTTTAGTTGAAATAGAGAGAAATTCAATAAAAAATTTTAGTGGTATCAATTTTTAAACAACTCCCATACTGGTGTCAGTATAGGTGGCAGGTTTCGTTGAAACCAAGAAAGTATACAAGGATCCTTTTTCCTTTACTCTCTTAATCGACACGACTGGTGAAACTTTAGGGGCAAGACCAACTTTTAAAATTTTCAAACATTGCAAGGATCACATTCATGTTTGTCAGACAATCAGCCTTAGGTAAGCAGGCACACGATCAGCCTACATTATCCTAAAGTAACTTGAAAGCAACGTATTTTAGTTGTCAACTTGGGAATCGAACCCACTATCCCCTGGTCGAGAAATCTTACCAGGAGTGCTGGACCGTCGTCTATTTTTTATAGTAGGTAGGCACATTAATAAGTAAAGATTTATCAATATTATGTAAAGCGTACATATTCCTGGATAAGTTGCTTGATGAAAAATGCTTTGTGAAATGTTAACAGCGATTATCGCTATAAAGTTCTAGACGAAAAAGATGATACACCGTTGATCTTCAAACAAACGCTATTGTTTACTTCATTTGATAAGAGAATGCTTTTACACCGTGACAATATTGTTATAGAAAATGAATAATGACTTAGAAGATAATATATTGATGTAGAAATAAAGGGGGAGTACAAATCGCGCCCGTCAATGCTTTATCTACGAGACATGCATCAAACACGTGTAACGGGAGTTTTATAATTCCTTGGCAAAAAAACCTTCATTATGATGCGAGATCATCGGTGACCGATTGTAGGTGAAATATAAATGAAGACATGAATCGATGAAGGTGATATGTCGCAAAAAAAATTACCCAGAAAATTGAGTTTAAACAGTCACTTAAACATTTTTGGTTATGTATTAACGTATTAAGTAGGTACCTACATTGATTCTAGAGAGGGATCTTTAGAATAAAGTACTACTTTACGACGTATTCTAAAAAGTTTAAGTGATAGTTTAAACTAAATTTTTTCTAAATCATAATTTTGCGACATTATTATCACCTTCATCCATTCATGTCTTCAAATATATAATATACGTGGAACCTTTATTCAAATTTCCACGTTAGCTCCTCGTAAATCTATTCACAATGTTCACTATAAAACTATACCCGCTCCTTGGAACTTAATAAGTCATGAGTGATGTTTCGCACGAAGCAATTTTTCAAATTTTATATTGGAAGTGGACCATCATTTACAAATTTATGCCCAGTAAGTGTTTTACGTAATAAGATAAGACACTACATTATGATAAACTTAGAATGGAGTTTTTCATTGGCTAATCTAATTTTATGAAGAGGAAAGATTTTTTGTTGGCGTCAAAACTTCTGCACCGATTTTGTTGAGGGCACACAGGAGTATATAGATTAGACCATAGGGAAACAATATTGTTTTTTGTCGTGTTGCTGCTTGTTGCTGCGGGATTTCCTTTTGCGTGGACATGGTCACAAGCAACTACATAAGTATAACATAATGTTACTCCTTTCTACTAGTAACACTAAAGACACAGTATCCGTAGGGTACCGGAGAAAGAATAACACCTCCGCATCAACCATCTTTCCCGTTGGTGACGTAAAAGGCGACAAAGGGAATTTATATCCGGAAATAGGCAGCAGCATTTCTGCGGACATTGTCATTATCTGAAACCCGCTTGTCAAGAGTATAGGCCCATGACAAACTTCAGGCGAGGCTTATGGCTAGCATCATAGCATGAAAATATCAATGATGGTGATGAAGCAGGGACGAAGAATCAGCTTTTGACAAATTTATACACGTGTGTCGGATTTTTCGTGTGCTCTATTGTAATAGCTCAGAGTTCAATTTTAGTTCTCTGAGTATTCTTAGTTTTCTCCGGCTACATATATTTCGTGAGCGGAGAGAAATCTATACTAATATTATAAAGACAAAGAGTTTGTTTTTTGTTTGTTTAAACGCGCTAATCTCAGGAACTACTGGTCCGTCTCTTTTTTTAGATAGTCCATTCATAGAGAAAGGCTTTAGGCTATATAAAATTACGCTGCAACCAATAGGAGCGAAGCGTCAGTGAGAAATGTTGCAAAAACGGGGAAAATTATTCACATTTGGAGACATTCGTTGCGTGCGCTGTGCACAAACGGTTTTGGTGACTCAAAAACCATGCAAACGAAGTCGCGGGCACAGCTAGTATAGTCATATTTAAGCAAAAGTGAGGTGCACAGTACATTACCTAGATCTCGAGCGAAGATATACAACAAAGCACGGAGAACGAGATCTTCTCACGATTATTAGTCACGAAATTAATCACGAAAGTAGACAGTTGCAATTATTTTAATTGAAACTCACACTACAAAACCTGCAGGTCGATTTTAGTATGTTCAAAATTAAACCATAATAATAATTATTATAAAACCGAAACCAGATCAACGCAGGAGTTATTTTGAAATACCGAAGTGTTTTAATTTTCTCTAGAGCGTATTATTTATTAGCATTAGCCAATGGCCAGGCCAAAACCAGGGCCCCGATTCTCCTTCTTCGTTTCATATTTGAGTCTGTTCCACGCGTGCCCGCATGATTTGACTCTCGAGCGATCGGGACAGACTTACACTCGAAACGAAGTTAGAGGCCAGAGAATCAGAGAAGAGGGCCCTGTAGTAAGTCGATTACAAAGTTCCTGACCGCATTGTAAACCCTAAAAATAGAGGTTCCTTAATTTTACAGGCTCCATCCAGGATTCACTGTACATATCGCTAAGTCTAAAAGAATCCTGTTTTTAATATCGTCAAGGGACGTCACTGTTTGATATAGCGTCACTGTTATTTCTTTTTCTGAGTCACTGTGATATCGCATTGTTTTGTGCCACTAACACCACTTTTCATTTCCATTAGTCTAATGGAAATGAAAAGTATTATATAGGACATGGATCACGCTCCAACAAGTCTGAGCAACAAAAAGTATCCGGATTATGAAAAAATTTTAAGCTTTGAAGATTTGCTTTTGAGAATTGCTGTCATAATTGAAAAATATTCAGTTTGACTTCCCCTACAAATATGTTTTTTGTGAGTTGGTTATTTGTGGTCCAGAAAGATCTTTGTCCTTTCATCCACCGCTTCCATGTTTTAACATCGCGTAAAATACTTTGAATTAGATTTACCTGTTGCGGAGGTGCATTGATACAACTCAAGTTTAAAAAAATATTCCGACTATTTCAGTTGAAAAATATTCATCTGAAATCTAAAACATAAAATACCATTTGAAACCAATTCACTTTCATAAAATAACAAGATTTAAAATACAGTATCGTACTGTATTTAAAGATTGGTTTCAAAATAATCCAATAAAAAGCAATAAAGGGAGTTAATAAAAAGCAATAGATATAGGAGTGAGTGACTTTAACGAAAATTGTATTAGTTAATAGGATTATTCGTTAAACCAATATTTTTTTACTCCAGTACGATGAAACTATAAAGAAGTTTATTCCAGCGTAAAACCTAAAATACTTATTATTTCAAAGGTTTTTTGTTGGTTCAAAGTTTATATTGTGATCCTGGGTCATGATGTTTATTAAATTTGTGTGTTAATATAGTAAAAATCTTAAATATGTGTATAAAAGTATTAAATATATTTCCGTTGTCTGATAGTGTGTTACAGGAACACAAGTTTTCTGTATACTTAGCACAAGGCTAGACTGACGCGTCCATAGACATAAATATAAATCGGTCACCGATTTTTGCTCGTGGACACCCTTATATAAATGTTGCCAACGAAATATAATTGGCTTGAAAATATCAAAGCAATAAAGCGCCAAAGGAAATTAATACAAGCGGTGACATCCTACTTATTCCTGTAGCAGTGACAGATGTCGCTTACATTAAATATCTGGCCAACGTAACAGACATAACAGACGGTACAAGTTTCGGGGAAGTTAAAATTAATTTCGATTTCGATAAAAAACTATCGTACGATCCGACTTGATTGCAAAATTAAATGCCAATTATTTTGTATCAGCATTGTTTTGATTGTTGTGTTGTTTCTGGTTTTTGTTACTCCTGATTTCTACATGCTTCGTATCATATTTTTATTTATATTCAAAGTAAATGAATTAATTTGAAAATACATAACGGGTGTAAAAAAAAGAGCAGTCACTATAACTTTGGGATATCATTATACTACCTTTTCTCATTCTAGAAATGTATTTTTTTTTTAATTTTTTTTTTTTACAAAAATTTCAAATTTTTTTTGCTTTATTGTTATTTTTGCGACAAGAAAAATAAGAAATTGTGAAAAAAAAAAAAAAATGTTAGTTTTTAAACTTTTTAACAAAAAAAATATTTTAAAAAATACATTTCCAAAATAAGGAAAGGTCGTATAATCGTATCTCAAAGTTATAGTGACTGCTTTTTTAACAACCTGTATAATACCTAACTAAAGAAAAGATAAAAGTTTCGAGTAAGCAAAATGGGGTCAGAAATATCCATCATTTTTCTGAAACATTTTTTTATTGATGATCTGTGACGGAAAAACTTTCAAAGGTCGACATGGAACTAATCTTGACCACCCAAGACGAACATTGTTTAGCGATCAGAGTATCATAAAATCGGGCTTTTTATCGTGTTAAGACCATCCAACCGCATGCGTATCTGACAAAGACTTAACACCCACTCAGCCGCACTATCAAATGATTTTATAACCAAAATAAATAGGTTATTGATTTGAAAATTGTTGCACTTCATTAGCGTGGATGTATCCATTGAAGTTTTTATATTTTTCAAAGTCACAGACGATAAAAATTGTAATAACTATTAAGCTTTTTATACGGATGAATTTAGTTATCCAGGATTTAGACACTGAAATCCATGGAGTAATAATTACAACCTAAGTTGATACGGTTCATTTTATTATAGTCAACAAAGTTGCATGTATAGTTGCAAACTTTATTGCACAATTAATGGTAACGACTGTAACTCGAAAGTATTCGAAACAAATACATAAACGATAACTGAAAAACTATATTATACTATGCATTTCTATTATTTAGTTCTTTATCTGAAGTGATTTTGTGTTACATTGTTAAAACGTTCAACATTAAAATACGTAAATTTTATACTTCATCTAAAATCCAGTCGCTACTGTAGGGTCACAGGTTAGACTCCAGCCATAAGCATTTATGTGATGTTAACTGTAAGAGGCAGTAACATGGAATTCAATATCACGTTTAGTGTTAGCTTTATGTATGTTTATTTGCTTTTTATGTTCATGTACTAGTAAATTGTTGATGGCATCTTCACACTTATTACCTGCTACCTATTATATATATATATATTTTAGGGTTTTGTAACTCAAACGGAAAATATGGAACACTTTTAAAATTTAAGTGATATTTGAGCGTCCATTTGTATGTTTGTTAAGACAATTTATTTCAATGGTGGATTTATCTAAAGATTTTTGATACAGTTCTTGCTTAATAGATTAAGGTTGTGTTTCACCAAGCAATGTTAAAGTTAACGCCATGTTAAAATACCATACCGTAAACCATGCCATCTCATTCATTGACAGGAAATACGAGAGGGACATTATATTTAACATGGCGTTAACTTTAACATTGATTGGTGAAACACGTCATTAAGAGATTAATGGTTTCTGTTACTTTGAATTAAAAGTCGTAATAAAAGAAGAACTAAATCTCTTGAACAGTGTAAGTCACGTACAATTAGCGACACCGTGAAGTGTAAGCGTCAAATGTAGCCAATTACTGCATCTAGAACATTCTATAAATAATTTTCGCGGTTCCCGAGTTTCGTTGTAAACGTCCCCTTGATATGTTTATTTAATTTATACCAATAATTCTCTTTGAATTATGAGCGTGGGCAGGAAGACGGTGTACGATCAGATATTTATTGTGGATCGTCTATTTACTAACGATTTATCGTCTGTGACACGGGCTAGTTTGCGGCTTCTTTGTTAAGTGGACATTACAAATTTGGGTTTTTTTTCTTCGTTTTATTGACTAAGCGTACGATTTAAAGTTTGGTAGGTTTCTTCATATATTTAATTAAAGTCGCTCAAACATTATAGTAATGTAGTCATAGTATATTTAATTAATTTTAGAAATTAAATATTTTTTATAAAACATTCAAACGTTCATTTTTTTAACATAATATTATGACGTTAAATTCATAAGTATTTAATAGATAAGATAAGTAACTTTATAAGCATAAAAAGTGGAGATAGGTATCCACCTAACACCGGTAGAAGATTTGTTAGTAGTTACTAACCTACTGTACCTACCGCAAAACAATTTCTGTACTATAATTTTAAATACAATTAATTTTTTAGTTATTGTGAACAATATTTAGCTCTCTGTTTGTATAACGCTATACTGTCCCTACTTACCATAGTTTCTACTTTTTTATAGGTTAACTGTTAAGAAAATATATGTAATGCACACTTCGTACAATATTTACTAAAATAAAACATCAAACAACTTTGCAATGCTACGAAAGCTTATGAATTGTATAACTAATCTCTTCCTGGCTTTAAATCCTGCTGGTAGATATCGTAAAACTCAATTAGGGGGACCAAATCTCCCAAGGTGAGCAAAACAACTCCGCCAGCCGGTGACGTCAAACTGGCGCCAAGTGATAAAATTAATTTAAAAGTTACGCTGCAAGAGAAATTGATAAAATACATCGTTGTTTAGCTGATTTATGTGTAGACGTTTAATTAAATTATTGTCGGAATCTCTTACTGTACGTCGCCAGGATTATTAATTGATTACGGATATTATATTATTACGTGAAGCACAAACTTTGAGTGCTAATGAAGGAATATTAAGGCCGTGTTTCACCAAGCAATTATAAATATGTAAAGCATAAAAATGTAAAGCAACGCCATGTTAAAATACCATGCCATCTCATTCATTGACAGGAAATATGAGAGGGATAAAATGATATTTAACATGGCGTTAACTTTAACATTGCTTGGTGAAACATTCCCTTAATATGGCATATTTAGGTATTGGTTCAACACGCCCTTAGGCCGAGTTTCATCAAGCAATGTTAAAGTTAACGTCATGTTAAATATCAAGACGTTATTCCTCTCGTATTTCCTGTCAATGACTGAGATGGCACAGTATTTTAACATGGCGTTAACTTTAATATTGTTTGGTGAAACACGTCTTTAACGTTTATGTAGGGGAAGGTGTGTTGGCTAAGTAAAAAAAGAAAAAAACGTAAAATTATCAAAATAACCACAATACACTCTACATACTCTATGTAGGTACTACGACTATTTATTACATATACTAGCGTGCGTGATGGGTTTGATTTGATATTTTTTTTTGGATTTTTAAAGGGTTTTGATTTGGTGTGACAAAATTTCGTCTTCTTCTTCTTTTTTTAAATTTATTTTTCAAATTAAATTACAAAATAAAGAGCGAGCTCGGTGTCCCATAAACCCGTGGGGTTTGTCCGTACACCGGCGTAACTATTATCAAATACTCAAAAATAAACAATACCTCAAATATTATTAACTTATAATTAAATATAAATAATTTAACAAAGTGTGTATTTTTGGCATATTAAGTTGCCAACCCTCTCAATATACATTTTTACACTACTTCTATCTAAGAGGCAAAAAACCTTAAAGTTCAAACTTTAAAATTTTAGATAAACTATAATTTGAATAATTTGCAAGTTTCGACAGATATATCACATATTAAATAGTTGACAGTGATTCAGCCTAGTATTCTTAGCTGTGCTATTTACTATTCCTAGTGCATATACTATCATTGGTTCAGACAATTTAGCAAACGACTGTTCGGAATATCAAAAATAGCATTTCTAAAATCGGAAGTCGGCGTCACGTACATTATAGACACTACGAAGTTTACAACAAACATCCGAACCTTCTGAATGGCTCTGTAGGTGTTCGAGCACTTGACTTTAGACAAAAAATTTATTGTCTACCAGTCAAAGGATAAAAATTATGACAAAGACAGAGGATGACGTCATGGCGATAGAGCTTTTGAATAGAAAAAATATTCATTCATTTTAAAGTATAAAACACAATGTGGGTCCATTGAATTTCAAGTGTAAAATAAAAGGAAAGCCTTAAAATGACTCTTAAGTGAAGTACATGTTAAGTGGAGATGGAAAAAACTAATGATTTGTATTTATTAAAAAAAACTTTTCATGTAACTATTTCATAACGTAGGTTTGGTTACGATCTGGACACATGATTTAGGTACTGTGTAGGTTAAGTAAAGATATTAGAAATCAAAAAAAAAAACTGTATTTATCACAAAGAAACGAATTATCAAAACCGCGTTGACCTCACGTTTGCGGTTAAGCTGATTTTAGTACAAGTGGTTTTATACTTAAAACTTTTGCTGATTTTAGCACAAGTAGTTTTAAGTATCCAATAAAGGCATTTTACAAGTTAATCAGCTGAACACGATTAGCGATCTCAGCGGCCACGATTCTGTAATAGAGTTGCCTAACTCTACATTTTTCTGTCTTCACATTATAAGCAGTACACGCGCCTACATATTTTGCTTTGATTTTACCAAACCTTATATTGCTTTGAATCGTAACATTCTACTGACATCTAAGGGATTCCACCCGCTACATTTCATTACGAGTTTTTGTAGGTGAAAAATACACCAAAGTACAAAGTGCAAAGCAACAGTCATACTAAGGCCCGTATTAATAAAGAAGTTTCAAACCCAACCTCAATTGAGAACCAATTTGACAGATAAAAAAACGTTTCGTTTAACTTTTAAAAGTGAAAAATTGTAGGATAGTGAAAAAAGTGGGATTACCTAGATTTTTTAGTGCATCAGAGATGTTCGCTCAGGCTCATACTGATGATTACTATGGATGCATCAGGAAGAGGGCAGCATCTCTGCGAATATGTGGAAGTTCCAACAGTATCTTGAGAATGTTTTGTTGCGAATGGGACTCGCCTTTGTTGAAGCACTTCATGCAGGTGCTAGAGCATCCACCTTAGAATTAAGAGTACTAACCCTAGATATAAACAAAAAAATATGTAAAACTAACAAAATGGAACTGGTTTTCTAAATAAAAATCTTTATTACTATTATTATTATTAATAAAGTTTTTCACTTTTAAAAGTCAAACGAAACGTTTTTTTATCTGTCAAATAGGTTCTCAAGTGAGGTTGGATTTGAGACTTCTTAATACGGGCCTAAAAATCAGTCATAATTCATATTAAGAACTAGCTGTGCCCGCGACTTCGTACGCGTGGAAAAATGATTTAGGGCAGTGTTATTTAATTAGGATAATATTATTCGGATACCCCGTATAAACCCGGCCACTTATTTTGTTAATTTAGTATAGGATTTAACTTCGTGGTCCATCTGTCTGTCTGTATGTCAAAACCCTTTATCTCAGAAACACGTGTAGGTATCAAGCTAAAAATCATATCAGATACTCAGGATCTATAACTTTCCCTTGAAGTTGTGAAAAAATCATAAGTAGGTACTTGTTAGCCACCGCAAACAAAAGATACAGCCGTTTATGTCGAAACTTTATATCATTTTCCACACTTTCAAGGGAATTAAAACCTAATGGAAGTAAGCCCTTACTTCCCGGGAACTCAGAATCTTTAGAGATAATCAAGAAATAACATTTTAAATTAGTGTTGACAAAGGATAAATTGCGAAAACATAAAAATATTATATTTTTTTGAACTTACACTACCGTTTTTGTCATGAATGTTTTGGGGTATTAAATTGAATCTTATATTATAAATACTCAGGTCTCTAATATTTTCAAGCTGTAATCAAATCAAAATGTATTGCGCCCTCGGTGCGCAAGTCCAACTCGCACTTGACCAGTTTTTATTTATTTATATTATTATTACTAACTTACGCTAACAAATATGTAGGTACATAGTACATACAGTACTTATCACAAAGGACTTTACAGCAAAAGTACCTACTAACTGATTTTATCCAAAAAACTTTCGTAATAAAGAAAGTCAAGAAAAAAAACTTAGATTGTCCCTACCTAGTATAAAAACTAAGAAATAAAAATATCAAGAAATACATAAATCTAAGTTATATTGACCTAACTTTTTTACTTTAACTATTAACATATTGTGTACATCAAAATTCTATTTATTGGGTATGTAATATTAGTAGTATAATAGTTTACTTGAAAACAAACTATACTACGCCAATACAAAAATAATTGTTGTATTTACAAACCCTAAATAATATAAACAAATAAATATCACTTTTATCGAATGCCATTCTCTCCCGGTACGTTCGCTGCGAATAAAATTTGAAGCAGCGCGCGGCTCCCGGCCCCGGCGCGCTTCCTACAAAAGTCCAGCAAATAGGACATAACGTTTTTAAATTGTCATAACTTTTTTATTTATAAACCGATTTACATGAAACAAACACTAAATGTTAAGTGAAGCTTGCCGCAATATATTAGTAAAAAGTACATTTACGTCGGATAAGCCGTTTCTGAGATTAGCGTGCACAAACCCACAGACAAACAGACAAACAGACAAACAGATAAACAGACAAACAGACAAAAATTCCAAAAATCATTGTTTTGGGTACTATTGCGTAAATAAATGTCCCCTATAATATTTTTTCTCAAATATCTTCAATGTACAGACACGACTTCTCTACAGATTTATTATATGTATAGAAAACGAGGTCAGCGATTATCGGTCCTACAGAGAGTAGACCGTGGGGACACCCGACTAATCGCAAAATATCGGTACGTACATTCAGTAAATTTCCGTAAGACAAAATCCAATAGTCCGGCGGGACGGAGTTTATTTACAGCAATAATACAAAAGACAGTATTATAGTTATTGACCTAAGCGAAGCGAGCCTTGCCGTCGTAAAGTCCTGACATAAAATTCAATGGTAAATTTTTAGTGTTGGTATAAAATCGGACATGATTATGCTATACAAGATCCCTCTGCTGAGGTTTCATGTTTATAGCCAATCAGCAGACCCGGCAAGAGTTCATACGTAAATATGAACATAAGTTATTTAAAATGTTTGGATATTAATAATTCTGCGGTATGTGAGTGTATCGTCGGGTTAGTCCCCGAGACATCTAATGTAGGACAATTGTAATTCCCGGTTTTTCGAACGCTATTTAAATGAATGATCAAAATAAGATAGCATTCAAATCAACAACACATATTGAACGCTAATTACGAGACAGAAAGGAACGGACAGATATTTTATAATTACAGCACAGGTTAAAATTCCTCAGATAAGCTTGATTCAAATCGTATGTCAACTAATTGGTGTCTTTGGTGAATTAACCTTATTGGAATTTTAACCAATCTTGGAAGTGCGAGCGTGATGTAATTATAAAATATGTATCTGTTCCTTACTTTCTGTCTGATAACATTCCACCAATCAGTGTCCAATATGGGTTTGAATGCCATGTAGTTGATCATTAATTTGAATATAGTCCGAGAAACCGTGGGTTAGTGTTAGTTTCTAACCTATGTATTTAAAAAAAATCATTTCATAAGTAACGTACAATGTACAGTCACGTGAATTAACATGGATACATTGACAAATTTTCACAAAAATGTTCATGTTTTATAATTCAAAAACATGTATGCCGTGATTGCATACGTGGTTGAGCTTCAGAGTTGTCTAGCGATTTTGATATTATGCCTTGTCTAGTTATAGTGACTGTTCTTTTACCAACCTGTATTTAGTTATAAAAAGCGATCTTTGAAAATTAAAAGAACAGTTGCAATAGACAAGTTAGAGGCGTCAGCTATTTACGCTGCGTGCTGGTATGGCTCCTAATTATAAATTACTATCAATTTAGTAACTGTATCTACCGCTTCGAAGCCTGTATTTTATCAGCGGCATTCCGTAAAAGGCAATGTAATGCAGCCAATGTTGTTCTTTTATTTATTTTGAAATTGTGTACGGTACTTTTATTGTAGCCTGGTTCTATGTGAAAAGGTCTTGGGATAGAATGCTTTGGACATAAGTAGGAAATCAGACAGCGAATGTCATGGAAACTGCCGACAAAAAATATAAGGGCTTATGTTTGAAGTGTATGTCTCTTGCAGTTTGTGTGTGTATGTCTCTGGCATCGTAGCTCCCAAACGGATGAACCAATTTGGATCTAGTTATTTTTGGTTGAAAGATCACGCGATCGCAAGTGCTTTTAGCTATAATCATCATCAGTTCACTAACTGCTTGATAATGACAATGGGGGGTTCATATACATAATTTACCAGACTAGAAACTTTAAATAGACCACGCACCCACGCAGAACTGGTTTTTGGTGCCGAAGTGTGCACCCAATATAATGAGCAGGCATACTCCCGACACAATCGAAAATCAGTTCGATCTCAACGGTTTTTAGTAGCTTATTTGGTTGATTATTTTGAAAATAATCAGAATAAACAAAATAGTTACATTGTAACTTTTTTACTCCTGACCACATCAATTGACTGAGAATCAAAATAAACAAACATCAATTTATTCGGGAGTACGCGACACGATCGTATCTGAATATAAATCGAATCAGTTTGGACAGTAAGGCCCCAGACCACGCAGCTAAGCAGAACTCATTTTTGGTGCCCCAGTGTGCATCCAATGTATTAAGGACGCATAATTTCTGCCTTTACTCTTCACTCAGTTACCCGACAAGACTGGTGTAAGAGAAGACCAACCTACCCGTCCACGTGAGTGGAATAACATACAATGTACTATCGAGCGAGTTACCTACAACAAAGGTACATACAAGTACACAGACTACTCATGTCTAATCTCACAGACTAATCATTTTTCTTTCTTTTGGATTGATCCTGATTGAATAAAAATCATTACCCTCATTTGGCTGCGCTGTAGTCGGGTAAAATATGTTGCCTTCGCTTTCAGTATCGCTTTATTCAGGCACATAATAAATTATAGTAATTCGAGTAAAAATAGATATCTTATCTCTATGTTCTTTCATTAATCCCTTCAAACAATGTTAACACAATCGTATCTCGGGTACACGTCACATCTCAAATTCACAAACGTTAATTAAGATGGTAATGATACTGTTCTACAATAGCAATTAGAACAGCCCCACGTAACTGATTAGGAGCTGCCAATAGCACAAACACCTCCGCTGCGATAGTGTGTCCTAAACGAACAGAATACGCGCCATTTTACAAACGCTGACAACGTCGTGTTGTCCTTTATTAGTCGACATATTGACAGAACGAGAACAGAACTAACGACATAGACGAAATCGGGTCAAATATTTGGCCGTTCAATTAAACAAATGAAATGTGGAACACTTGCGAATGTGTTTAGGGGAATCGATGGATTTGTATAGAAAGAAAACAAACACGCGCCGGTAACGAACGGCCCTGTTATGACATCTGCCGCCGCGGACACTTCGACAATACAAAATATCAACGGTTTGTTTTGTCCGGAGTTAAGCTGATTGGTGACACGCTACAGGAATCGGAAACAATTGGGACAATCATTCGCGTTCTTTTGTTTTCCCTGTTAACGCAATCACAAAGCACTTTTGTTGTGACGATTGACTTTCATATAAAAGACTTCTGATTCACACTAGTGGCTTTAATTTATTTAAATGCTGTGTTTCGGCACGTTCAAAATTTACTGGTTTTTTTATATATTTTAGTATGCATGCAGAAAGCAGAAGTTTGCTTACATATCATTTTTAATGAGCATATCGTTAAAATTAATAATAACAGTGAAGAAGATCAAAATCGCCGATATCATTTTATTCAACTTTTGAGTAACTCAGGTAACATCTTGGCTACGGTCACGGGTATAGAGATATCAAAAGCCATATTGGAGCTATTACCTGCTCGAATTTGACCGTAGCACTGGCCAAACACAAAAAACATGACAGCTGTTGCTAATAAAGTAGGAACTTCCACCATTATCTCAATCCTGATACAAAATGGCGTTAACTCGTGCGACATATGCGAGGGTAACCGTTGAACGATTAAATTAAACTTCTGTTTAATTCATTTACAAGGAATTGTAGAGATAAAGACTCTTTGAAACCTTAATTTTACGCAGAGCTGATAAAATACATTTCTTGGATAAAATTATAATAAGTTGACAGGGATAAAGATATCAGATATACCAATATTATTAACAGATTGTTTGTTTGCCATGAACAGCCTCTAAAACTACTGAAACTATTATGATAAAATGACGCAAAATAGACAACGAAAAAAAAGAAAGGCTCATGCCTATTGCGAGTCCGTAGTCTATATCAAATATAAATTTAGTTCAGATAATAAATAAACTGTTGTTGTTTTAAGAAACATTGGCAATCATTCTTCCCGTGATCGTTACACGAACACTGGTGATTACTTAAACAAAATTAATAGGCGCTGGTCACCCATCAATTAAAAGGCTCAAGTCAACAAAACTGACAGCCTTCGGTAGCCATCTATTATTGGTTATCTACTTCACGCATCGTGACAAACTCGCCTGACATCGAGGGTAAAAAAAGCCAGAGCCTTCGTTAGCGGTATGAAACTCAAAGCCAACTACGATAGACATCTATTCTGAGAAGCATCGCTTCCCCTAAAACGATGACATTTTTGAAACCCTTAAAATTATATTTATTTCTCTGTTCACACTCGGGTAAAGGAACGGGCTTGAATTTTAATGGAGATATTAGGATACGCAAGACTTGATACCAATGACCCATATCTTAAACATTTATAAATGCATAACCAACGTTTAAATATAAAATTAAAATTACCAAATATATTTACATAACACGCCTAAGTATATTTTATAAATAAGGTTACCCTTATATTTTAATCTTAAGCATCCTTTATAATGAAATCATAAGACATTCCTTTCATACTTACCAATGATAATAAATAAGTAAAAAAATATAGTTAGATAATAATATATTGCAAAAATTAGAAGAAATAACATTGAAGAGTGTATAATGCGTCATAATTGCTATGCTGATAATTTCTCTAAGCCATGGCATACAATTAAAAAGCAACGATCAAGGTAAAACTACAAACTTCGTGTCTTTTTTGTGCAAAAATCGATGAGTCTAGAAAACAGTTGATGCATCTGACTGTAGCGTTCTAAGTCGTTAAAGTTAAGAGAGTCATAAAAATACTTAAGATATCGCTACGGAGTTTCTCTATTGATTTTGCGAAATATCTTGTACAGGTCTTCGACGGTTGTGCAAATAACAAAGAAAATCATAAATTCTAAACGGTCTCTATTTGAACACTATTGTGTTTTCTCCGACTTTGTACCGTTGGAACTGTAGTTATCTTTTTGGGATACAAAGTAGACTATGTTCTTTTACGTAGTCTAATCAATATTATAAAAAGTTTATCAAAATTGGTCTAGTTGTAGTTATGGATTTTGTGCAAACAAAAAAAATATTTTTTGTAATACTTAATAAAGTATCTACTTAAACTAAAGCTATAGGATTTTAATCTTAAAATTATCAAAAGTATGCATTTTCATCTAATATCCTACAACATAGTCATCAATCTACGGGCTTGAAGTGAAAATGACTATTTGAAATATATTCTACAGCAGCAACTCTTGTAACAAGTTACATAGTTTCGGAGCGCTAATCTATTTGTTCATGTCTAGATGCTAAATGTGGTGTCTTCTACTACTTCACACCAAATCTATCTGCGGTAACATCGGCTTATTAAGACTTTATTACATGTGGAATGTGGATATCAAATGCTTTGTTAGAATAAATAATATTTTTGTATAGTGTGTATATTACATAAAATGCGAATTTAATAAAAGAGACTTAGGATATTTCATACATTCACAAATAATAAGGTATTACAAAGATAAATACAAACTTCCCTAATAAAATAGTCATAATTAAAAATTATTAGTGACTAAATGACGCAAATATTAATCATAACTGACATAATGCTGATGTAATATGATATTTTTCCATCCCTTTCACCGCTTCCATAGTTCCAAATCTGAGGTTCACATAATATTATCAACGTTCGCGTCAAAAACGACACCAGCCTGGTATTTAACGAAATTAAGCCAGCGGACCATACTACTTGTCATATTCTTTAATGTGCCGTAAAAACTTTTAATGAAATCATCCGAGCGATCGGATATTCCATACTCTGCCATTAATCATTCCTCCAATTTTATAAGACCATATGCCAACACCTCAAATCTTTACCTGAGAAGGGACGTTG
Organism: Celastrina argiolus; assembly: GCA_905187575.2. Classification (NCBI taxonomy): domain Eukaryota; kingdom Metazoa; phylum Arthropoda; class Insecta; order Lepidoptera; family Lycaenidae; genus Celastrina; species Celastrina argiolus. The sequence continues at coordinate 20,024,048 of LR994580.1, read as the reverse complement.
TTGACGTGTTGTAAACTTACCAGATATCTCAATATGTTACAGACGGTTTTTTATGTTTCGGTTTGTTCTCGGAAGTTTATTTCGTATTTCTTTGTGGGACCAACTTTGAGAAGTCCGATTGCTTACTTTTTCAGAATTATCGGAAAACTTTAACAGTTGACCACCATCGATGGGTCAGTAAAATCATTAGTTATTTATTTGTAACTAAACAAAAAAAAGAGGTGAGAGACACCGAAGCCAATTACTGTCAATCAGACTACAATCAAAGCTATTATGCTGTTTAACGAGTATTTCTACTAATATTCATGTGCAAGTTTGTAAAGATGTAAACAAACATACAATGATTGTCATTACTTCACTATATTATTGGTATGGTAGTAGCTTAAGCTCTATATTAACACATACCACTTTTAACATTATCAAATAAATAAGTCAAGTAATGCACAATGCGTGTTTCACTATGTGCTCTCATTATCCTATAATCTCACAGGGAATCTCTAAATGTGCATCTAATAAACTTAGCACATGCTGTCGCGATGCAAGAGAAGTAAATTAAGGAGATGGAAGACAAAAAAGACCAACACGGGTCGGTAGCTGAACTATTTCTAACAGTCATTCTAACAAGTGCAAGGGTAAACACGCTTTACGATCCTCAGGGGAAAAAAATTAACTATTCTCTTTTTTCAGACTCGTAAAGACCTTTATTGTTTGGCCGAGGTTTCAACACCATATGTTTGGCGCCGGGCCGAAAGTATTTACTTTGGCAAGAGTAATAAAGTGTTTAGTATCTTCGCCATGATGTCTTCCCTTAAAGTGGGAGTATTATCATAAACTTCATTATTCATACAGATGCTTTTATTCAAATCTAGCGCCTATCCTTATTTTGAAGAAAATATTTTTGGTAACGTGGAGATCTTATTTTCGCCGTTGAAATTATGACGTTCAGATAACTTTCTATTATTCATTTAGAGTACAATATTATTCACAAACGAAATAATCGCAGAACGAATTATTGCAAAGAAATCAATAGAAATTATTACATTATAACATCATGGTGGTATTGTACAGGAATATGTTCTCAGGGGTCATTTCGGCCCCACAATAGCGCAGGTAAATTGTGAAATCGCCAGCAGCATTCATTGTCGACAGCTTATTTGTTGATTTAATATTCCGATCAAACATCGATGCGATATAAATTATAGATATTGTATTATACAAGTCTCATAGTCTTAAATATGTATTAATCTATATATTTAAGAGAATTGTGTTATGGAACAGTAAAATAAAATAATTATAACGAAACATTCCAATCATTTATTCTAATTTAAGAGGTTCGCTCTTGTCCATGTAGCTTTCTCTATTTCTCTTTGCACTCCGCCCTTTCTCGATCTCCTGACACGACACGACCATCACTTTCTCCTTCACCTGGTCCATAAAAAGTTCTTCTCGACCTTCCACGTTTTCTTCTACCTTCTATCTATCCTTCAATTATTCCTCTAATAAAGTTGTGGTGCCGTATCAAGTGTTTACATAATTATATTACCTTTCTAAAATTTATTTTATATGAATAAAATAGTAGATATATAAACATATTTTATTATTATTTTACAAAGCTCTGCATTTTTTGTGAAAGTTTTATCTTGAACTAAAATATATTTTCAAAGTACGTTCCTACTAAAATATTGGTATACGCCACGCGTACAGTTATGAAATAAAAGTTTTTATAACATATCGACGTAATATCGTCGGCCAACTATAGAAATATGTGAAATGTGTGGGGTAGGATCGACCATCTGTCTCCCGGGGTTCAGTTTGTCCATTTGTATATTGATGGCGTTTTCATGTAGGACCATCGATGTGTGATAAAAACGAGAGCCGCAATGCGGTTTAGCTGCGATTAATGATTGAATACAAAGAATTAATTAATAAATTGTTCGTAAATGAATACGCGGTAATTTTGTACAAAGTTTTGTAACGACACCCATTTAAGCAATTATGGAAGCACGCGATCTGAAACCCGTTTTGAGTTTTTTAACTTTTTTAATTTTTTGATGATATGGCTGGTTCAAAATGGTTATAACTACTCTTGTGGGGTAAAAAACGAGTTAATGCTTTGAGCTACTGAATTTGCGGCTTGCTACCATAGAATAATTACGTCTATTATTGTGTTGTTATTAATCTAAGCTTGCAAAATTATTTGCTGTACCCAATTTATTACTTTTGAGTTTTATGTTAACAATTTTTATTTAACATCGATGATTATCCAAATCAAATTTGGCAAATAAATGCGTACAGTTTCCGCGACCACTGTGTTTTATTGTTTAGGTATGCAATATATTGAATAATAATAATAATATAAAATCTAGGGACGCTTCACACCACGTCAATCTGGCCCTCTATATTATAATACAATAATGAATATAGATATTATAACGGGTGTAAAAAGAGTAGTCACTATAACTTTGGGATATGATTATACTAACATGTCTCATTCTAGAAATGTATATTTTTTTCTTACATAAACAAATAAATTTTTTTTTTGTCAAAAACTTAAAAACTTATTTTTATGTCGCAAAAAATAACAATTTAAAATATAAAAAAATACATTTCTAAAATGAGGAAAGGTAGTATAATAGTATTTCAAAGTTATGGTGCTGCTCTTTTTACACCCTGTATACAATACACATATTATAATATTATGTGTAATGTAGGCAAATATATCAAGCTAGTGACCAGTTGCAATAGTAAGAGATTCATAATATTACGACCACCTCCTAGAGTGATAAAAAAGTTGGAAACTAGCATAATATTTAATTGACCCGTAACACCAAGAAGGAGATAAACCGTAAGGAACCTCGCTTTACTAATTGAGGCCTATTAGCTAGGTTAAATTATAAACCTTATTTATCTTCTTCTTGTCTTCTCTTATATTTAAAAATGAATTGCTGTTCGTTACTCTCGCTAAAACTCGAGAACGGCTGAATCGATTCAACTATTTTTAGTTTTGAAATATTCGTGAAAGTCCAGGGAAGGTTGAAACGGTTTATATGTATGTGTAGAAAGTCCCGGCAAGGTTTGAACGGTTCATTACAAACTGTTTCTATGACCGAAGTGGCCACGGGGCAGATAGTTATTATCTAAATTTTTCGTCAAATATGCAAGAAATACCCACATGTAACATAAACTTAAATATTATTATGTAGGACAGCCATTTAATATTTTAGTTTTAAACTTCGAAATTTCCGAATGAGTACTAATAAAACGAACATTAAAGTAAATTAATCAAAAAATATATCAACACATTGCTATCTGTACGAGCTGTTTGACGCCATTTTATAACCGCCTAGTGATTCAATTAAATAACCAGATTCAATAAGATGACTGCGACATATATACCACCTTTTTTTTCTTTTCTCTTAAATATCGATAATGTACATATTTAACGTGATTCTAGTCTAGGGTGATAGATATCAAAGTTCAATTAAGCATAAGTTGTAGTGTATGTTCGCTGATTGCCCTTCATGGCCTACTTTTTCATACATTTCGGACATGAGCAAAATGCCGTAAAGCAGTTCTAGAGCAGTTGCAAGGTGCTATAGTAAATTTTGTCAGGATAAATATAGTAAAAAGTTAAGATGTTGTCGTGGTTCTTGAAGCGGTATAGTAAGGGATGAGGATAAAAGGAAAAAAATGTGGACATACTCTCAGCGTCTCCACGCTTTTTAAATCGACTACCGACTACAAAATTAGGCTATAACTTTAAACAGTCGATATGACATGACAAATGACCCAAGGGCTGGCGCTTACCTCGGCCAACGTATCAGTTTAGCGATACAGCGAGGTAATACTGCCAGTCTTTTGGGTACATTACCAGCGGCCGCCGATTTAGATATAGTTTTTTACATATAGCCTTTTTTATTACTTGTTTAGTTTGTAGTTTAGATAATAATAATTTACCTAAAATAGTTTCAATTTATATAAGTTATTTTTAAGGAGTTTTTTGTGATATGATATGACATTAAAATATAATTTAATATCGGCCATCAATGTGACACAAACACAAACATTTATTCATGAGCTACTTAGTGAAAAATGATTTGATTTTTTACAAATCTCTTCTATAGTGACCATAATAAGCATATGGTGTAATAAAACATCCCCACAAATTTATACCACGTCAGAATCTCAAGAGTAATGGTTTCCTTGGAATAGAGACGTTATTTTTATATAAAATTAATCGTGCAGTCGTTGCATCTGCCGCTTATTGTCCCTTTTTTAGACCCTTGAGGCAGTCCCAAGTGTTATATAATTTAAGAATTTTGAATTGACGTATATCTGATGAAATAAATTTTAATAAATGTAGTGACTATTAAATATTAATTCGTTAAAATTTTAATCAGTTAACGAAGGCATTTTTGTCACCTGTAATAATAATAATAATAGCTCCCCTCACCGATTTCGATGTCGGTAGCCGATTTAATTGAAACCAGGCCAGCTACGCAGGAGTTATTTTATAGTGCCCAAGTGTGTGCGCAATACACAGAAGCACTCTTCCTCTTACTCTCTTCCTTTTACTCTCATAACCCAGTGGGACGGTAAACCGACACGACTAGCGAGATATCAGGCGCAGGACCGACTTTTTACATGCCCATCCGACGCATGGATCATCTTTCTTGTCAGACAATCAGGTGATCAGCCTGAATTGTCCTAACCAAACTTGAAAACAACATTATTTGTTTTTCCAACGCGGGAATCGAACCCACGACCTCCGGGTCGAGAGCGAAACTCTGAACCACTAGACCACGGAGGCGATTATAAAGTAATACTACATATATAGTCTAAAAAATAATATACATTTTAATCAAAGTAAGAACCTATGCCTTTATTTGAATTTAATATATTAATTATAATATTATACCTATGAATAGTATAGAACATTTTTATCATATCAGTCGGCAAAATAACAGTACTTATATATGATAATATATAAGTACCTATGACCAGACCGGGTGATGATGATTATGAATTATTAAAGACAGGAAATCACAACAATCTACCGCAGTCAAAACATTCGATTGGTTAATAACTTTACTTAGATGTAAGCTGAGTGCTGACCTCATGTATCGGATGACTTCATTAAAATTCAACGTAACAGATACCAATAATAATTATTCCAAACTAATGCCAACCAATATTGAATCTGACATAATACGTTAGAGATACCCTTCATGTTAAAATTTGATAATGAACATATTAATAACATGATATTTTACTAGTAAGAAGTAAATTCGGTAGTTGAGAAACAGTTACATGCAGACAAAAATTTATAGAGTCATTTTAGAAGATTAAATTATGTCCAAAACATCATAATCTTAATTAAATCTTGAAGATAAAATGTGTAGCCATCGAATATTTAAGACGCAATTATTGTAAGCGATTGGACTTGAACAAAACCTGATGAACATAGACAACGAATCACGTAGGTACATTTTATGATTGATGATTAGAATTAAATACCTATATTATTTAAAAAATACGTCTAGACTAAGAAAGAATCATAATAAAAGCTTCAGCAGTTTATGGTAGGCACAATTTAAATGTTTATCTAAAGAATTAAAACCTTGCAAAATGTAATAACCCTGAGTATAATTTAAAAGTGCTTGCTCCGGATTTTGTCCCGAACTCTAAGCCTAGAATTTATACAAAATAATTTACAAAGTCAAATATTAATTTACTTACTATATAAAACCGTTTGTAAAGGCTTTCGTATACGAACTGATTTATACGATACGAGCAATTAATGTTACCTTTGTTGTGTCATACAATTTGAGACCAAAATACTACACCAATAAAGCGTTTTAGTTACGGGCATTCTGTTTTTTATTCGTAACCACAACCCTCGGCTCATTTAACTCGTATTGTTTAGAATTAAATACGTTTTCCAGCACAATGCCACGAACAAAACTCTGATCCCTCGATACTCGTAAACGTTTAAGATCTTTACAACTTAATTGCGTACATATGTTAAGTGGACTACACGATTTATAATACAACACAACTATAAAATTCACCAGACAAAAAGTTATTTGCATGATAAAAAACGGACGAAGAAAACAAAGCGCATAATGAATTAATGGGCCCTCGATTCGGGTCCGGAGAGTCATGGACACCTGCAGACGAAATAAAACATCTTCATTAAAACGCTCCACACAGGTGCATTTTGATTGGAGGTTCTCTGCCAATAAACTGCTAGTTTACACACTGCAATATTATCTTGTTTTATAAGCTGGCAGTTCATTATTATTCCATTATAGCTCGCTTTTATGCTGCCTATCATCGTTTTATTATAACTTTCATTAAGCCTGATCTAATGATCTAAAATATGATGTTTATTATCGTGCCGTGGCATTTTTATTGTACGACGCGTAAGTTATTGCCGCTTCGAATATACAATTTTAACTAGTTGAACGATTGCGTATTCGTCTGCTATTATCATTTCGTTTAAAAAATGTTTGCTTTGACCTGAATTTATTTTATTTTCGTATCCAAATTCTAAAACATTTCAAATAAAGTCGGTCTTTTCACAACTGCAAACTTTGCTCCTTTTCATTCTGTTCGCATAGTTGTTTTGTTTGGCTTCAGTTTTGTTTTTCGAATTTAAATACCGTTACGGCTGAAGTTTTAAAAATGCGTCTCTGATTACTTCTAAAATACTGTGTACCAGGTAATTGTTCGTCGCCGTTGACAGGTTCGGGTGGATCGGTGGGATTACAAGATGGCGGAGTGGCGGGCCGACCTCGCCTGACCCATCCGTCAAATGAAAGCGGAACATCTGTTTTAACATTTCGGAATGGCAGTAAACTAACATGTCCTGCAGTTAATAAACTTTTGAATCGCGAGATGTTTTCGTGGAAGAGATATTACGTTGACAACAGTCTGTGGATTTATTGGGTAGGGATTTAGAGGTATTTGTGGATTCAGGGAACGCAAAGTTTTGAGTTAACTGCCTTGATTTATGCTAATTTGTTACGCCGTCAGCCGTTTATAAACAATTATTTTGGAGCTGAGGAGATTGAAGTTTTAAATGTTTGTAGTAAACGTTTTATTTTGTTTTATTCCGCCCCGTATATTGCGATTTTCAGTGTTCCAGTTATGGAAGCGTTCTCGAATTTCGAACACGTACATTAATAATTTTACAGCCTGTTCCAACTTCCAACATAAACAAGTTTTAAAATTTTAAATTCAAACACTTTTGTCTATTTTGATTTACACAATAGTGATTTGTTTGTCTAACAGAACTGTTTATGATATGATTAAAATAGACCAAACGACATACTTAGCTTTTATTTTAGAAAATGTATGATTCTTTCCTATGTCAAAAACGAAAGAGTTGCCTGGAAGAAATTGCTTTAAAGTAATAAGGCCGCCCTTGTGTGCATGTCTGATTTTATGTTTTGTCGTATATGTTACTCTGTAAATATTTTGTACACAATAAAGTATATCTGATTGATTGAAAATTACCTATCAAAATTTTTGCAATATCATTCAACGCACAACTTTATTCAATGCCTTGGAAATACTAAAAAAATTAACAGATAAGCGCGAAATAATTGCCAGTCAAAGATGAAAGAGGATAATAGGATTGGAAAATCTTTAAAAAATATTTAAGATGACTTGGAAGTACGATGAAATAAAGCCTTTATTTAAAAATGTAAGGGAACAAGATCAATTCAATATAAAAGGTGCCCAAGGCGAGCAATTTCCTTTTCGCTACCGAATTCCGCTGAGAAATACTTTGTACCTTTGAATTTGTGTCATTCGAATCTCTTTATAGCCCATTACCTTGTTTACACTAATCGTTGGGAACATACGTTGGTAGTTTTCTTTAAAAACCTTTGTAGCATCATCATCGCTCCCAACTGGGTAACTGTTTCTTTAAAAACCTTTGTATCATCATCATCGATCCCAATTGGGTAACTGTTTCTTTAAAAACCTTTGTAGCATCACCATCGCTCCCAACTGGTTAACTCTTTCTTTAAAAACCTTTGTATCATCATCATCGATCCCAATTGGGTAACTGTTTCTTTAAAAACCTTTGTAGCATCACCATCGCTCCCAACTGGTTAACTCTTTCTTTAAAAACCTTTGTATCATCATCATCGATCCCAATTGGGTAACTGTTTCTTTAAAAACCTTTGTATCATCATCATCGATCCCAATTGGGTAACTGTTTCTTTAAAAACCTTTGTAGCATCATCATCGCTCCCAACTGGGTAACTGTTTCTTTAAAAACCTTTGTATCATCATCATCGATCCCAATTGGGTAACTGTTTCTTTAAAAACCTTTGTAGCATCACCATCGCTCCCAACTGGTTAACTCTTTCTTTAAAAACCTTTGTATCATCATCATCGATCCCAATTGGGTAACTGTTTCTTTAAAAACCTTTGTATCATCATCATCGATCCCAATTGGGTAACTGTTTCTTTAAAAACCTTTGTAGCATCATCATCGCTCCCAACTGGGTAACTGTTTCTTTAAAAACCTTTGTATCATCATCATCGATCCCAATTGGGTAACTGTTTCTTTAAAAACCTTTGTAGCATCACCATCGCTCCCAACTGGTTAACTCTTTCTTTAAAAACCTTTGTAGCATCATCATCGCTTCCAACTGGGTAACTGCTTCTTTTTCAATTATTTTAGATTAGATATCTTTTTTAGGATTCTGTATACAAAGGGTAAAAAACGGGACCCTATTACTAAGACGCTGCTATCCGTCCGTCCGTTCGTCTGTCCGATAATTGTATTTCTGTCGCCGCTTTATCAGATACTAAAAATCAGAATAAAATAAATATTTTAGAGGGCTTCCAAACAACAAAAGTGATTTTTACTCGTTTTGGAAACCTTCGTGTTAGAGTCCGACTCACACTTGACCGGTATGTTTTTGTTAAAACTGTCTGGTCCAGAATCTGGATGACCGGAGAAAACCAGAGCGTTGAAAATATAACTCTCGGCTTCTACAATTGAGCCGAAAATCGACCACATAAGCGTCGAATCAAAATAAAAAAAAAATACAGACGAATTGAGAACCTCCTCCTTTTTTGAAGTCGGTTAAAAATGTGAAAATTGTCAAATTTTATTACTAGATGTTTGTGACTGCAATTTAAACTCCTTAAAAAGCCCATAGGTCTATTTTTATTTTCAGTACCCTCAATTTGTCCATGACAAGTCTCCGCATAAGACTTGTAGAATACTAATAATAAAACTAGTTTTTATTCAAAATTAAAACACAAGGTTTGTTTTTTGAAGGTCAATTTTGATCGTCGTTTCAGCCTTTTATTTTGTCCACTGCTGGACATAGGCCTCTCCAATACATTTCCAGTGCGACCGGTCCATTGCAACCTGCATCCAACGTGACCCGGCAGTTTTCACCAGGTCGTCGGTCCATCTGGTAGGTGGCCGACCCACACTGCGCTTGCCAGTACGTGGCCTCCACTCTAGGATCTTTTTGCCCCATCGACCGTCCAATCTTCGTGTCCCAGTGCAACTTGTTCATCTCCTCTTCCAGCTCTACGAGCTTCTCGTCCAACCTCAAAGTGCGCACGTTGTGTGTTACCAGGGCCAGTTGTCGTTTAGAAGGGGGGTGGTAGCCGGATCTCTTCCGGGGATTCTTAGCACTCCCCACCCCGCCGTTACCGTGGCCGCTACCGTAGCCAGGAATAGCGGGGCCGCCGGGGACTAGGGGCCTGGTTTTCTGGTGCGTAGTCATTAGGAGGAAGTTTAGCCTACTGGTACCACGCTGGCTAGACGGGTTGGTACAGGGTTTTGTTTCGAGTTTTCCTTCTCTCACACTAGCTGTTGATGTGTGTGTGTTTCCTTTTAGTCGCCTCTTACGACTCCCCTAGGATAGTATCGGGGGTGGTGACAATTGTATTCTAATGCCGTCACCACACGGCCATGCCGTCACCACACGGCCAATTTTGATAATAAATTACAATTACCATTGAGAGAGCGAACTTCTGTACTACGCCAAAAGTGACTAGAGGACTTGTATAAGTTTACTAAACTAATAAAAAGTAAATTCCACCAGCTATTTACACGGCAGTAAAACACATTTTTATACTATTCATAAAGTTTAAATATGACATCGGTTATTTCATAGAACGTTGGTTATTTTACAGAATTTATCGCGTAGCTATTGAAATAAAATAGGCAAGTAGTAAGTACATGTTTTTACGACCTTGGTAATTCGATTCTGATCGTAAAGTTCAGACATAAAACAGCTTTTAAAACAATTTTCGTGATTTACGTGCAAAGAAATTTATGTTTTAATCAAAACAATAATATATTTTTCCTATGTTTCCATTGACATTTTTAATAATAACAATTTATCTACATTAATAATATTATAACGATTTTAAATATTTTAATTAAAATACATGCCAAAAAATGTTACTTAAATATCCAACTACGTAGATATTAAAGTTTCATAAGGTGTTTAACTTACCTAAATCATGCCAAATGTATACTGTTTTTTGCCAGTGTACCTGAAATCAAAAGAAAACATGATATAGTTAAAAATATGTATTTCGTATGCCTAAACTGATTTCTGAGTGCGATCTATTGAAAACTAAAAAGTAATTAACAAAATCAGACACAAGTGTTAAATCTCTTTTTAAAACGCGTCATCTTTTAAAATTCGAAAGTTTTTCATAATCTACATCATTACTACAAAAAAGATGATTCTCTCGCGTACCTGGAGGATACCGGTGATTTCTTTATTTTGTCTCTCTCTGTCTTTATTATTTTATATCTACGTCCCTTTCCCGCATAGACCTTACGAGATGAGTAAACAGCGGTCCGAATTAAGCAATTATGGTTAATTTCGATCCCCCCATGGCCGGTCGTGTTGGAACGAGAATGTGTTATTTTCGATCGTAATTTGTGAGAAGCAACCGACGAAACAGCTGTAAATTACACACTATATTGGTCATTTTTAAAGGTTTGAAGTACTTAGAGGTGCCGGATTGGATCAGGCACTTAAATCCAACTAGATTTTGACGCTGATGATAATGGTGGATCGACTTAATCATCTCGTCATTAAAAAAAAAAAACAGCACCTTATTACTTAAATAGGTACTGCAAAATAAAGTGTTAGTTCGATTTAAGGCTCAATTCTTAATTTATTATTGAAATTATTAGTTGCGCATTGATTTACTTCTTACCTTGCGCGTGTAAGTCAGAACTCTGAAACCATATTTTCAAAATACAAATTTCTATCTTAATAATGCAAAAGTAGAGACAAATATTATGATATAGATAAAAAAAATATGCTTCTGCGTGCTCTGGTACTAACTTATTGGTAATGTTTAAATTTGTATAAATAATATTAATATATCTTTTTTTATTTGCAATTCCAACATAAAATTAGTTGCCAGTAACATAATATTAAATCAGAATTACTTATCATCATCTGTATGAGTGCCTCTTGTGATAGCATCTCATCTGACAGGCCGTAACAATCATTTCCGACCCGACATCTCAATGTCAATTCTAATAATGTTAAAAAATTGTCTATGGCTGAGGCCACATTCCATAGAGAGCATGTACTTATGCCTCATCTTATTTATGTTGTAGACGGCTAAATTCATGCTGAAGTATACAAAACTCTTACAACTCATGTTCAATGTTATATACAGGCTATATTAATGATTCATAATAATATAGGTATGTATGGGCCTCGTATATAGAGTTTACTGAGAGTACCAGCGTTAAAAGAGGTACTTTATTTAAAGTTATTGTATACGAAATCGTATGATGTTGGGGCATTTTTCATACAAACATGAATGTCAAAGGAAGTCTTTCAGCGCTGATAATGTCACAGTATACTCGACATAGAAGGGACATACACACTCTAAAGTATTATCACTCATTTATTTTACACATTGTATAGATGCTTTAAAAAGAGGCACGGAACTGTACGCGAAACTCAAAACTAAAGGAGATATCAAAAAAATTACGAAAAGTGTAATAAGTCCGATTTTGAAAACTAAAGCTGCATAATTAAGTTTAAAAAAAAATCGACTGCCATGGCCGGGAATCGAATCCGAGGTAGGTAAGTCATGTCCCCAAGCGGTGACAGTGATAGCGATATGAGAGCTTATAACACTGGATTCAGCGTTTAGCAGTTAATACTAAACGCTGAATTATAAACAAATTAAAATTAAACATTCTTACCTGACTATATAATACAAAACCGAGACATCTGAAAACAATGCTCATTTGAATAATGACGTTATGATTAATGCTCCAGTAAAAATGACGCGTCAACGTAACTTGATTGGACGTTTTCCTACAAATTACCATCAGGCGGGGCCTATTGTAATTAAATAGATAATAATCTCGAGAGTTAATAAGCCTCATGTGAACACGATGACTATACGGTTATAGACTTCAAAGAGTAACTTTTGAATTTATTCAATTTCACACGGACCGGATGTGATGATTGGAACTTTGTTGTGCAATGCATTTTTCTTATGAAATAGCTACTGACCCATGTTATTTTGAAGCGCGTATCCAGCGTAAACTATTAAGGTGAACGCACACTTATTCGATCCGAATGCGTTAAAACGAATCGAATTTATTTTTTGGCCTTGGGCTATATCTACTTTACTTTTATCTCAAAATCATCAAAAAGTTGACTGGTAGAAAATGCCTTGAGGCATTAAGTCCACCTATGTACAAAATGTGCATGATGTATATAAATAAATAAATAAATAACTAAATAAATTAATAAACTACCCACATGGTAAGAATCAACTGCACACGAAAATCGTCTCTAATTCATTTATACCTGTCGCACTAAAAAAAGATCTGCGTATTGTGTAACTGCTATCAGGGCCCTGATTCAGAATGCCATCGCTATAATCACTTACAAAGTTTGAAAACAAAATGTATGCGATTTGACACAAGGTTCAGTAAGTGACAAGTTCGTATGTCACTTAGCGAAACATATCTTAAATCCCTAATATGTAATAATAGCGATGAGATCTTTAATATTGAACTAGTTTCTATGCGCTTGCGCCATATGAGTACATTGTTCAAGTCAACTGCATCAGACGCGCGAAATCTGGTGAAGTCATCGTATTTGTCTAGGATTCTTGGAGTTATTGCAAATTCACACGCAGATATTAAGTAGGTATCGGAAGTTACATTAAATGTCTTACATCATTATTTGTAGAATCCTAAAATTGAATTGCGTTCGGCTAGGATAAGTATGCGTTCACCTTAATACACATCTGAAATGGTACGGGAACTGTCATAATGTTATTTTGAAGCCTATTTCCAGTATGCTGCATAGCTATGACGTCAACATGCCGTTTTTGTATGAACACGTAACACATTCGCAATTGTATGCAATATTATGGAATATGGTAGTCCATATTCCATAATACAGGAGAGTTCCTATACTAGTTGCTTGCAAATTATACTAACAAAACTTTATAAATAAATGAATGAAGTGAAAATTATGCATATTATTACCACATATACTTAATGTCTTTTACTACAAGTTTGATATTAATATTATGCCATTCAAAATACTTTACAGTATTAAATCCGAAGGTAAACTCCTGAGCGTTTAATATACAGTTTAATACTGGCATTAACATACTTTGTATTGCCAAATTCCTAATACAAGCCTATCAGGAGTTCCCGCGGGATTCGTTTGAAATGCAAATTCGGGCTGGTGTATTAGTTGCTTTATTGGTTCCGTGCTGTGCCTTCCTCATGAATAGTTGAGGAACTGGATTATGAATTATCCATGCCGAACCCAATATTGTCACAAAGTTACAGCTTTGAATATAGAACACATTAGTTGTTGGCTAAATCCGAAATTGGAAATTTAGGAGATGCTGTTTCTGGTTTTGTGTTTACAAATTATTAGTTGCCAATGTTTATCAATCGATACGTTCTGACAGTCTTCTATCTATACTCAATAGACGTTTTAAATTGTGTGCCACGTCTCACGGTACGTAAGAACAATTCACAGTTTAGTCCCGATATCACCAACGCATGTTAGTGTTAACGGCTTGTTAAAATACCATGCCTTCTCATTCATTTATAGGAATTACGAGATGAACAAGATGATATTTAACGATTACTTTAACAATGCTTGGTGGAACGGATTAACTTTAGCAATTCTTGGTGAAATACACCCTTAGTATTCTATTTCTTGTTATAATATTCGTAATGTTTTTTGGGAAAAGTCTTTATTTATTACAAAATAGTTTTTATTTAGCACTTCATCCAGGTATTCGTTCTGCATGTCTGCTTTGTATTTCCCTAATGTTTTATAAAACAGAATTATACAGTCTGAGGTAAAATGTGTAATGATATACTTTACTGTATATCATTGCACATTTTACCTCAGACAGATCTACAATTAGCATACTGTATTCAAGAAATAAAGAAAAAAATATCCCCATTATTTGAGTTCAATTTGATTAATAAGCTCGTCTCCTTCCGGGTCAGGAATAAGAGAAAGTTTTCTTTGCAAATCTATAATCGTACTTTTTTGCCGACCGTACTTTGCGTTAAAAATGTATGGGCTTTCGACCTATATTCCGTTGAATGGAATGTCTTTTGTCTCATTGCTCTATTATTCCTTTGAATTATGAAATCTGGATCTTGAGGTCGGTTGGTTCTTTAATGTATTCATTATACTCTCCATTTTTGCTTCGATATTTGAAAAAGCATCTATTAGGTATGTCTTTCGTTTTTTTTGGTATGTTTGTTAAGTCAATCTATGTTTCGTTACTAATGTACTTACTATTATTAATCTAAGTTCTAACTACTATTCAATACTCAATAGTTTGACGTGCCTTAAAAAATCTTCATGATTTTTATTATCAGTAAGTCCAACGATTTTACATTTTAAAATTAAATCATTCAATTCACTTATCGTATCAAATGAGCTAGTAGAGCCGGCCCATACAGTCCTTCTGAAGTTGTAATTTAATTTAAATAATTTAAAATTAAAGTGCTTATCACCACTGCAGCTCGCGGTCACAGCAGTTCATATTTAACCGCGAATTTACATGTTAATATTTTACAGGAAACACAAGCGCAGACTCATGTTGTGTCAGATTAATATTATGGCAGTGTTTGTTACTTTGAATTATGGCGGTTTAATAGCAAAATATTGTATACAATTGCTATAAATTTACAGAAAAACATAGGACACGGCATCAGTTTTGAATGTTAGAAAATTAGCTATAATATTATACTCAAATTTATAACGATACGTATTTAGTCATTTTATTAATATTTTTTAAGGGTTCTATACCCAAAGAGTGAAGCAAGGGACCTTATTACTAATACCCATTGTTTATCTGTCCCTTTTACACTCATGTTGTATTTCTGTTGCCGCTATAACAAAATATAATATTAAAGAAACCGAATAAAATAAATATATAAGGGGTGCTCTACAACAAACGTGATATTTTCCTTTTTACGGAACCCATTGTCTGCGAGTCTCGCACTTGGTTTTATTTTTGTAATCCTACATAATATTTCAATTCTCTTTTTAAAATGACCATCGTATTTTTTTAATTCCGTAATTACAATGTCCACATGCAAAAAGGCTAATTCGAAATTTGAATGCAAATGTTATCTAGATTGTTCGGTCACATTAGTTACGAATATTAAAACATACGTGTATAGAATGTAATAATAGCTGCAGGAAACGGTTGCCATTACTGATTTACGCGTGGTGTTAGTGCTTTTAGTTTACAGCCCGGCAAATTCGCCGCTGAAATGTATATTCTGAAATGCGTGCAATTTGCGTTACATACTACAATGTATCTGCAACTTGCAAGTTTTTTAGGTACAAATATATTTTCATCCGAATTTTGTCCCAGTCTCAACTCACAATAAGTTACTACAGTTAGTGACGATTGTTTGCTTAGCCTTAAATGTTTGAAGCTTATAATATCACGACTGACAACATTAATTAAGCATGGAGACCATCGCGATTACGTATGCCATCTTTGAAGGTCATGTGCCCGCCGCGCAGTTATGAATCGATGTTTTTTTTATTGGGTAACATTTTGACCAGGTAAATTGTTATTCTTAGATCTAAGAATATAAAGTATGCAGAGACGAAGCATGTTTTAAAACAAAATGTATGGGATTAGATATAAGGTTTGCTTAATGACAAACCAATGGGCGTTGTCCAAAAAAAAATAACATGTACTTTTTATTTTTACGTCAGTCGTGAAATTTTAAAAATACAAAAATACAAATATTTTTGAAATTCATTGGCTTGTTTTTTTAACATTTTTTTTTTAAGTTTTCGGATCTATGGCATCATCATCGGCGAGCAATTGACCAGCATTGAATACATAAAATAAAAAAAGAGTAAGTCACTTAGCGAAGCATAATGCAAAATCCATACATTTTGTTTTCGAACTTCATGAGTGATAGTGGATGATGAGTCCTAAAACTCTACATTATGACATAACACATCATACAGCGATCCTCATGTTACTATAAATTTAAGGGACATGACATCTGGGATATTATTTACTGCAATCCTTTCCCAATACGTGTTGTAAATAACGTCAAATGTATTGAGTGTTGACTTTTCAATTTTCTTGTGACAGGCCGGCTGTTCCTAAATCAGGATATATTTTTTAAACTACTTTGGAACATCTGTAAAGGTACAATTCCTCTGCGGACTGTCGCATTTTATTATACATTTATACCAGTTGCTTTAGGAACAATTCATTGCTATCATAGTCCAGTGGTACCTATAGAGTAGTAATCCTTGGGTTAGGACAATACAGGCTGATCACCTGATTGTTTGACAAGAAAGTTGATCCATGTCCTGCGCTTGTTCTCTCATCCGCCTGACCGACCCACTGGGTTATGAGAATAAAAATTGCGCACACACTAAGGCACTATAAAATGACTAATGTGTATTCGGCATAGTTTCAACGAAATCGGATAGTGACACTGAAATAAGTTGCATAATTATAATAAATTAGGAACAAGAGCTGCATATTATTATCAAAGTATTAAGTACTAACAGCTCAATTATTTGTAGGTATGTATAAATATAATATTATATTTAAAAAGAACCTAATAATTCCATTAATATTATTAGTAACAATAGTGCGTACAATATGATGGTGATTAAACGTACTGCAATTTTCATAATCTGTGATCGAGTAAACGTACAAAATGCACGAATCCGAAATGAAAACACGCTTGTTTTCGGACCGTACAAAATTATATGCAAATTAATGGACGAACGAGATAGTGTTTGTTCGACCGCAATCCGAATTTGGATCCAGATTTGGACAAATAAAAGTGAATACACGGAACTGATAGTTACACGCGTCAATATTGGCGGGAACAATACGATAATGAAAACACGTTTAAAATCAGCGGAGTTCAATTAAATCTTGCAGATTGTCATGATTTACGAGTAATTAATCTACAAACGAGTCGATTAGTAATTTCTTATTAATAATTTTGTGATAGTGGCTCAAAATGATATATTGTAATATTATTATTAAAGTTTATAAGGACAATGATTTTATTGACGATGGTAGGATGGAGATATGCATACCTACCTTGAGAATAAGATGGCCACATGCAAGGCTACTTACTACTATAGAAGTAGCCTTGCATTAACTTATTAAATTTTAAATATTTTATATAAAGAGCAGTCAATATAACTTTGAGATACTATTATACTTTTCCTTTCCTCATTTTGGAAATGTATTTTTTTTTTGGCAAAAACATTTTTTTTTTCCTTTTACACCATTTCTTATTTTTTTTGTCGCAAAAATAACAATAAAGCAAACAAAAAATAGTTTTTTTGAAATTTTTGTAATCATATCCCAAAGTTATTAGTGACTGCTCTTTTTACACCCGTTATACATTTTTAAATATAAATTTTGTTTTTTTTTTTGTTTTAAGGATGTTTTGCTTAAATATGATACTGTATAAATCATCTAATAACATACACCATAATATTTGCTGCTACGACATGCATCTATTATGAACATCATTATAGGTAGGTACTGTACGTTAAATATTGGTCGAAAAGGTAATACCATATAAATCTAAATTTGCCAGGATAAAAATTAGCAAGTGTCCTTTTCATGGTCTACTATATATGTGTCAAATTTCATCGAAATCTGTCCAGCAGTTTCAGAGCCTATTCAATGCAAACGAACAAACAAATCATTCTTCTTTATTATAATATTTGTTAGACAACAACTGGTACCTACCAAATTGTAAGCTTCCATTCAGTCACCTAATGCTACCAATTTAAATCTTCATTCACAGCCCACTAGCGCATATTTCAGATTTATCAAATACATCTTCATAACGTAGTTATTGTCGTTGTTAACCATATTTATCACGCTGAATTAACAATGTCCGAAGCATTGTCCGCGCTATCCGCAGTTATTTATGCCTGTAGCCACAGATGTAATCTCACCATAACTTCTAGTATCCCTATGAGTGCACTGACTGGGTACGTTCCAGTGTTTCACAATAAACATAATAATATTGTAAACACCCTGTTGTGCTTGCGTATGAAAATATTCTAAGATAGTGTCTTGTTGTATTTTTTTGTTAACATTTTTAAAAACTTGTTTTTGGCACACCTCCGTTCACATAAACTATGCCTGTGTTAAATTGTATGTTCATCTGTTTCCACTATTTTCATATAATTACAATAAGCATCGTTATTGTTTCACGTATGAATAGAATAATATTTATAATTATAGAGTTTCCAGTTGTCCGTATAAAGTTTGTCTAGCTATCGTTATAAATAAACTAAGTTTATAAATTTCTTAGTAGTTCCGTTCAACTCTTCATAACTTAGTGACAACCTGAGTCTAAAGCCATTAAAATAATTTTAGTACCTAATTTCTTAACACAATATGGTAACTTTCAAGCAACCTAATCATTAGACAAATTAAGTACTTTAGATACCTTTACCGGAAAGCTGGTTAAGAATGCACAATAATAATATAAGCAACGACAGTAAATTTTGCCATTAAAACTTTCGCTACTTACCAACTGTACAATGTTTGCTTAAGATATTTTACACGAAGATTAATAGTCTGACTTTATGAAAGTAAAAACTGAGTACTCGCAGAAACATGACACCTTAATGATCTCTCATCTCTAATTGACAAGACAAGCGCCTAGTTCGTTAACGACGTCGCACAAACGATCGCAGAAAGGATACGCAATCCTGCACCCATAGCAAATGACCGAAATTAAGTCATCATTGCATTCTACAAGGGGTCTACGAGCTTCCTCAGCTATATTTAACCACAAGCCCGAACTCATTCAAATATCAACCCTTCTGGATTAGAATAGAGTGTATTTTTCCGAATTAAAACCGTTCAAAAGTGGAAAAAATCGCGGCGTCATCTCGTCGACGGCAAGCGTGACGAATCGCGATGGAGACGTCAATTTCTTTACATTCTCGACAAAACCAACAAGTAAAGGAGAAAAAAACGGATGACAAAACAAAAAGTAAATCTCGAAAATGATGTTCGACTTGTCGTGACTACCGTGGGGGATAGGATGAAAAATTTAATTCCAATAGGACAAAGTAAATACTTTACGCGTAACCGTTGACCCGTTTCAGTAGTGATTTTGTTCCGTGTTCGGATTGTATTTTCAATCTCTCAGGAGTCAGGGGGCATACATTTTGTTACTGTTATTCGAATACACCATTTCTGTTATAATTATATTTTTTGAGAATCAAGTTATAGTAATTGTGCTAACAATAACTACATTAGGCGTTAGGAATGTTACAGTTCCGCTATAAAACTTTTATTATTTACAATAGTCTTCGTTGAATAAATGTCGATTTGATAAATTATTTATCCTAAGATTTTAACTTGATTTTCATAAATTATAATTTAGGTAATCGTATTGATATCATTAACCGCTTTTTAGTGTGAACCAAAGTATCATTCATAGTGAGAGTACCACTTTGCTGTTTTAACATAATATCGAGATTTAATTTAAATTACTATTTGATTTAATTTGTACAATTTATAATAATTTTACGCCGCGCACTCATTGGCTGATGCTTAGCGCGACAAGCTCGAATCAGAGTCGACGCATTGTGAATCATGCCCAAGATTACAAAATCTGTATTATGTATTCCATAATGAGCATTTTAAAGTTTGGAGTGGCCGTCAGAGTCAAGACGCGCGTGACTGGGGTGGGCATTCTTGTGAATTACTCGAGTCTTTTGTGTTTACGTTTTGTTACATTTATTGTTTGCCCACTCCAAGTACCGTCACGAGTTGCTTCGATTTAAATCACAAAGGGTTTAAGTAAATGAATGTTTGGTTATTTAATACTTCTCTTTCAGTTAACTTTTGGTACGGATACTTTAGAGTTGATGATGTTTACTCTGAATGTAATGTAAATAAAGATTTAATCGGAAATTCTTTCGGGTCGGCAAATTGGTTATCGGTATCTATTAACTACTTTTGCGGCATGAAATTCCATAGTTTCCTTTTTTATTATCCATTAAGATGAAACTCGTGAAGTTCTTCAGTAATTTCATGATTTCATTAATCTCGAAGTTTAAGGTTTGGTGGTTTATCAATTTATTTTTATTTTTATTCTGATGTACTATTTACTAGAATACCTATAGATAGTTGCTAAGTATTACAATACCTGCTAACAATAATCATATTTTAGAATTAATGTCTTCATTATTACTTGATTTGTGTGAATATTGAGTAAGCACCGAATAAAGAATTAATTTGATATACCTACCTACCTATAAAATTGCAGAAGTTTACTTAGAGTTTCAGTGTACCTACAACATAATATTATACCTACTAAATAATATTATGTAGAAGTTATGTGTTGATGAAATATGCAGCTATTGTAGGTGTGTAAATAGTTGATCAAGGGCCAATTTATCAATCATCAGATAACTTTTATATGTCGAATAAACATGTGACTTTGACATTTGTTTCATACAAAATCAACCAAAGTCACATATTTATTCCATAGGTAAAAGTTATCTGAAGATTGAAAAATCGGCCCTTAACCCAGAAATGTAACTAAGGTAAGGTCCTCTAGCCCCACTTAATCTCTATTCAAATAACGGCAATCGCTCTATGAAGAATTCTCGTCAAGAAGTCATTATGTTAGTTTTTACGTTAACCAACACTGACAACACGCATCTCCACAAAAAGTGTTAATGAGATTCTGATTTTCGTTTTTTGGATGCCATGAAAAACTAAGAAGAAAATCTTAATAATATTATCGCGTAAGTTTGCGAGGATTTTTATGAAAATCCCTTAATTTCTCAATTACGAAGATGTTGCTTACCAAATTATAAATAATGAAACATATAAATACTTAGATGCTTTAGTTGTATAGGCATTTTTTTTAACTTAATTATTCGATGCGGGTAAGTACTATGTTAAATATTGAGGTATCTTGGAAGACCCATTATACCTACATACATGCAAAAAAGCTTTCGCCACTGGCAGTTCTACTGAACAATATTAGCGATTGAACTCATTTGTGAATTATCAAGAGACAAAAGTGCTTCACACGTCAAATAAATTTAATAATTAAAATATTAACTGATTTAATAGAGCATTATGATGAAGTAGGTACCTACATTAAATATTTATGATATTATGACTAGCTGACCCGTGCCCACTTAGTTGAGCATACAAACAGTTTGTGATGAACCGCTTAAACCTTCCCGGGACTTTCGCTAATATTTCAAGACTATAAACAGCCGAATCAGTACAGCCGTTTTCGAGTTTTAGACTAACGAACAGAAATTCATTTTATATATAAAAAGAAGAGATGATAATATTGATAGCCTTCCTCTGATTTACACTGATTTTTTACCAGTAAATAAATAAACAAACTCTTTACCTTTATAAGTAATATTAATACAGATTTAAAAAAAGGAAATGTTACTGGACCCTTATTTCAAAATAAACAATTCAGAATGAAAAATTATTATAAAGTTATTATCATTGATTTTGAAATTTACATAACAACATAATATTAACATTTTGATGAGTTTACATCAAAATGTCAAGCAGAATTAATAATACAGTACTAGAAAAGTATCTCAACTCTCAATAGGTAATTGCAAAGAAAACCTCGGCTCTCCGAAGCCTTAGCAAGTTTTATTGTTGGTTGATTTGATGAAAACCTGCTAGGTCCTTTCAAGACTAGAGCCTGAAGAGATACTTAGGTACTAGTTACTACTAGGATTTCTCGACGAATTAAGTTTTGACTACATATATTGACAGTGATGACCCATTCAGAGTGACATAAAATTATTCAATATCGAAATAAAAAAAACGAAAAAGTCAAACAAACGAAACAAAAACACGTCCTGTCACAAATAAACAAACAAAAATCCTAAAAACCTTGCTATCTATAATATAACACTTTTTTTAAAGTCGGATAAAGTATTAGGTAGGTATCTAAATTAAAAAGCCAAGCCACGACTAGATGCAATAAATACTAACTGATATCGACGATAAATATCTACCAAACAATAGGTTATGATCATCAGCGGGGCATGATTAATTAAGTTTTATATTAAAAAACAACGTAATATCAGCCTTCACACCAAACGTGTCTACCTTGATGAAGACATTAAAAAAATATACCAGATGTGGGGCGTGGCTCGCCCGCGGTGGAAGGTACAGTAATAACCGATAGACAAACGCACCAAATCAAAAAAGCCGACACCCACACATAAACATTCCGTGCACACACACACACAATTTGCGATACGCTATACGGCTAGGGTGACTATTGTCGTTGCCTTTGGAGAGACTTTGTATTTTGGTATCCATGGTTGTTATTTTATGGAGTAGAAGAAGATTTTCTGAATTTAAATACTCGTCTATAAGAACTGTGCAAGCGTAATGACTTTTCAAATATAGTGTTAATATTTGCACAAAACTAATCCGATCTTCGCAGTGTCAGCTTACTAAGAATTTTCCCATTTCTTTTCGGAATCCAAGTGCCCAAAATAAAATGATAACATTAAAATATTTATTGCTTTTTAAAAATATATTCCACATTACAAAGTTTTTGAGATAATATTTGACCTGTAATTTCTAAATGAAACCCAAAAACATATTTGGGACTGTCCGGGAAATATCTATAAACAACCACACCGCAGGCGGCACACACGCTGAGTTCCTAACATCATAATTACGAGGACCACTGACGTGCGCCGAGCTGTAACGAGCTTAAACAAAATGGAGGCTAATTTTATTTGTACCCATCTAAAAGGTTGATAGGCAAAGGATTAAACACAAACTATTATCTAGTTCACGTGGCCCGTGACTATCTGATGGAATACAAAATGTTTATTAATTAAAAACTCCATGTGACTCTAACAATGTTGTTACCGGGTCGGGCTCTACGGAAGCTAATATTGAGTTAGTAGTTAATATATAATAGCGCATACCTAATATTGTTATATTATCAGTAATCAGTATTAATTACGCGTGTAAGTTAATTATACTATATATATATGATCATCATCATCATCATCATAATTTCAGCTATGACTTTTTTATTTTGAATAAAATTTTTGCATTGTCGCCCAAAGTATTTCAGAGTAGGGATTTGCCCATACTTGCAACGCTTGGCAGGTGGGTTGGCGAGCGCAGTTTTTATATTCAATATGTAATAAAATACCTAGTATTTTATTTGAAATAGGATTTATCACGTATTTAGAATAAATTGTTTTGAAGTCTATTTTCAAGACTAACAGAAATGATAGAAGAAAATGTTATCCGAGTAAGATACAGATAGAATTATTATTTTAATTATTTAAAGAATACAATATAGGAGGAACTAGAATGAACTTTACTGTCGTTTCTCGTATTTTCAGGTATTGTATATTTTATATAATTTCTAAGTTGTTTATTGTATATTAATTTTGTAAGTTACTTATAATATACTCGTATTTACGGAGAAACAAAATGGTTTATTTTCCCTATAAGATATAATCTTATAAAACGACAATTAAGTTAATATAATAGACTAGCTGACCCGTGCCCACTTCGTTGAGCATGGAAACGTGTAAACCTTCCCGGGACTTCCACGAATATTTCAAGACCAAAAATAGCCGAATCAGTTCATCTAATCTCGAGACTAACGAACAGCAATTGATTTTTATATAGCCTATGTTACTCAGTAATAATGTAGCTTTCTAATGATGAAATTAAAATCGGTCCAGTACTTTTTGAGTTAAGTCGTTACATACAAAAATACATTTTTTTCTCTCTTTATAATATTAGTGTAGATAAGTATCAATAATAATCAATATATTATATCATAGTCCGCGAAAACGCTGCTCCCCATTTCCGGATATATATTCCATGTGTCGCCTCTTGCAACAGCCACCAGGAAATATCGTTTTTGGGGACTTGGGACTCTTGGGAGGTGCTACTCTTCCACCCCGCGAATAATATACATGTATTATGCTCATTAATTATATCCAAGGAGTCATCAGTGCAAATGTGAAAATAGCTTACTGACGATTTTGTCAATTTCGACATTAGTTATGTTGGTGGTCAGTGGTGGGGCGCTACTACTACATCAAGGCGTCGTGTATGGATAATGTGTAGTGGCAAAGACTGGTTCCTTCAGACGGAAGTCCTAGCTTGTATAATGGGTAAGTCCCAACTTACTTACAAGCTAGGACTTCCGTCTTTATTTCCGTCTCTATTGCTAGATTTAATTTTTTTAATCCCAGTAAAAAAAATCTAGCCATACGCCCGTTTTCTGAAAGGCTAATCAAATTCACCAATTGATCAAATCAGCTAATCTCAACGCTCATTGGTAAAAAACAGTGAGTGCGAAGTGATGTTCACCAATCAGCGTTGAGATTAGCTGATTTGATCAATTGATCAATTTGATCAGCCTTTCAGAAACCGGGCGACAAACTGCAAGCAAATGACATTGCTTGCGAGTGTACACTGTACGCATAAGCAGTGTGAGCAGCAGGGAGGTGCTTTAAATGAATGCCTATACTAAATGTACACTCACTTATTTGCTTGCAGGTTGTGGTTATCATTTTTCGCGGGATATTGCTAGATAACATTTAAATTTTATGCTACGGATTTCCGTAAATTAGTAACGCCTGATTCCATAACTAAGTTAGGATCCTCAAAAAGTAGGGGATAAGTGATAGGAATGGAAGTAACAACCACACGCTGCTAGTAGTAAGTCTTGAAGCCTTGATGGCGATGATGATGTTATGATTGAGTGCTCCCTGTTAAATAATTAAAAACGCTGACACATCGAACGGCCTTCTTATAAATTATAATGAGAAGCTCACAAATAAAGTTTAGGAATACGATTATAACAAAGAGTGGTAGCAGCCGTTGACACTTTATGGACACACCACAAAAATTGAGTTTTGCAAATAAGTCCATTATATTTTGCGTCAGTTTTTTCAGATATTTTTTTATACTTGTCATACTCCTTTCCATTGCTCTTTGGCAGTCTCTTATTTTGTAGATTTTTCGAGTGAACTTCCACGTTTGTAACGCATAGATAGTTGCACGCAGGAGTTCATTGCACGTCTTTTATAGATCTACAGGCATATTATGACTTTTAAAGATTTCCTTTATTATTATATATTTCCAGGTACAAGATAAATATTTAAATTTCTTTGTCAGTCATCTAAATATTTTACAAATATTACAAACCGGAATCACGGTTAATGCCTATAATTTATTTCTGCATGATTTAAGCATTCAGGACTTTGACTAGGGATTCAGGAAGAAAATTCAAATCAAAACCAAAAATATTTTATTTTCAAATGAAAACGAGCAAAATTTTTTCGAAAGATCAAGAAAAAGTTTGAAAAGTAAAGCACTCGTATACAATCTTTGAGTGTCTTATCCACACGATACAAATATTATGTTACCCCAGTACTGAACATTTAAATATGAGCAAGCAATTAATATTTATAAACTCAAACGGTAGTCAACTCGAATAACATTTTGGAATGGAAAATTATTATAATATAATAATATACTGACTTAATTATGTACTTAAGTATTATTGAGTACTTTGGTGTATATCCACACCTACTCGGTCTAGTGGTTTGGCTCTAGACTCCAGAGAGTGTGGTGGTGTGTTCGACTTTCGGACAGCAAATGTTTTCAAGAACCAACGCAAGCTGATCATTATGAACCTGACCTCTGTCTGACTAGAAAGATGACCTATGCTCCGGAAAGGCAAGAGAAATGTCAGTCCTGCTCTTGATCTATCGCCAGTCGTGTCAGTCATTCGTCCAACTGAGATTCGAGAATCGAATAAGTTCGATCTCAACTACTTTTGATATTTTATTTGGTAGATTACTTTGAAACTAACCAGGACAAAGAAAATCGCCCCTGATATTTGATTTTTTTTTACAAAAGATGTATGTCTGTTGCCGTTATAACTACTAATACTAAAAAATATTAATGGGGGTTATGTACGGAAACCTTCGAACTAGAAAAGCAATACTTGCACTTAGTCGGCTTTTATTGTTACAGTTATTTTGACTGTTTTATTAAATTACTAGCTGACCCGTGCCCACTTCGTTGAACATACAAACAGTTTGTGATGAAATTCAATAAAAAAAAACAAAAACCCGAGCCCGATTATTTTTATTTTCCATTTGTAAACAATGATGTTACCATGACAACCGTATCATATAGACTGGCCAAGAATCGAAGAGGTCTTAACCTCTATTACGTATATTATTTTCTTTCCTTTTTTTATTTTCTGCCTATTTTTTTTAACATCTTCTTTCATTCCTTCGCCTGACCAATGACCCTAAGGAATACAAAAAAAAATTGGCCAAATTAGGCGATTAAAGAGTTATGCGCTTACCAACACATTTTGCGATTAGATTTTCATTACATAATCCGAAAAACTGATGTTATAATCAACAAGAAACAAAACCCAAGACTATTATAACTATTACAAGACTGTTGTCGGGAGTCGTATAAACATCAAAACAACTTGTTTTGATTAATGGACACAAGTCATTAACAGTAACAAAGGTAATTGCTGGCATTATGATGAATCGTTCCCGCGGACGCGAGATTCCCGGGAATTAACAGCTCAAATTATCCAAATATAGTCATTAGAATCGAAATTTTCTCTATTTTTAATTCTAACGAGGTTGTTAGTCTGTTCCGATCCATAATGATATAAATGAAAACTAAATAATGTGCCTTTGTACTTTTTTAATGCGCGGTTAATAGGTGACACTTAAATTGCTATAATAAGTCCTATTTAATTTTAAAACAAACTTAAACAAACCCATCTATGACATATGTAGATAAGTTAGTGAAGCGAATACAATACAATGATTATTGTTTGCAACTATACGAATCCAAAGAAAATAGACTATATTCTATATAGTCAAAATGGCGTATTTTACCGTGACAGTTTTTGATTTGATGTTTAAATATATTAATTATTGTTTAATGAGCATAATAGCCGTCCCTATTGAGCTTTGTTTACGGTTGGAACACATTGAATTGGAATAGAGGAAAAGCTTTATATAATATGTTTAACAATTGTTTTTTTTTTTACTCTTACCAACTTGGCAATGATGATTGTAAGACTAAATTGTTTATTTTATATATTATTTATATATTAATATGCTCCTTTTTTTAAAAGTCTTTTTCTTCTATTTATTAAAAGTCGATAGAACTAATACCTTCAAATGTAGAGTCCTACACAGATCGTAACCACTAAGGTAGCAATACCGTGACGAATGTTGGCGACCGAGTGAAATGCACAATGTTACCATAATTTGCATTCTCACAATATTAAATTTCACATAATTCATAAGATTTTGGAGAAATTTCCAATATTGCAAAGAATTACAAATTACAACTAATGAATTGCACGTAGACGTTTATACGATGCTTCTTTCACTGGTAACTCTGGAGAATAATATTATTATTATATGCATCCGTAAATATTATCACTTATTTGTTTTAAACTATGTATGAAAGTTAAAATTAAATGTAGAGTACCTAAGGCACCTGTTCGGGAATTGTCGTGCGCCGTTCGGATAGCTCAGTAGCAACAAAACTTAGAAACATTTTGCTGTGAGAAAATAACTTAAAAAATGTATATTAGTATTTTTTTATACTTAAATTAAATATATGAATGATTACAACAAACTTAATATAATGTTATTCCATTTTATGTCCTAATTAATGTAGAATAATGGGTAAAATGCACCAAATTTCAGTATTTTAAGGAATTTTGACTTGAAAACTTTCGGTTTCGGCCAAAACAGAAGCCATGGCCGAATATTCGGTTTCGGCCGGAAAACCGGTTTCGGTCGGACCCTATTTAATTTGCGTAGAAAGTAACGTTAAATAGTAACATTGCTATTGCGGTGGTGTTGTCGCTGGTCGGTAACGGTGAATTGCATGTCGCGTGTTGTAGTCGCGTGTCGTAGTCGCGTGTCGCAGTCGCTTGTCGCAGTCGCTTGTCGCGTTCGCCACCATTGCACCACCTTAACCAGCACCATCTCGATTTTAATTAACGAAATGAAACGAATTCTATTTAAAGATACAACCCGAAATCCGTCTAAGACGTTTGAGTAAATTGTATTATACTACATTATTTAATCACAAAGAAACTTCACTCAAAGGATTCGCAGACAATAATTATAACAGACATTTACACGAGTACAATTTGTATAGAATTGGGTTACATTATATTATTGTATCGTTTGTAAGTTATTTTACGTCTCCTGGGCCTATATCCAAGTTGCTATCACAATTATCACATATGAAGTTCGAAAACTAAAATGTATGGCATTTGACATAAGCTTATTAAAAAGAACTTGTCTAAACTTGGTCTCAAGCTTGAGTATAAAATTTTATACTAAGAAAGGATTTTCATCTGCTTGAGAACTTATTCCTTTCTTGTTTGGTTCTGTTATTTAATATTTTATTCTAATCCTTTATTTTTAAAGCAACTAAATTAATATTTGAAAAATTTGTACGACTTTGAAAATCTTCGGATTCCTTTAATCATTTTATTATCAATTCAAAAAATTCAAAATTCAAAAAAATTTATTTCCAAGTTAAACTTAACAAGCTATTTTCGGAAAGTCAACAAAAATACTACCACCGGTTCAACCCTAGCCCGCCGAGATGAACCGGCGTAAGAAACTCGGACGGGGCCATCTTTTAGCAAAAAGATGGAAAATTGTTCTTTTTTAAAAAGTGTATACATAATATGTTAACAATGTAAAAACTTAATCTATATATTATAACAAAAGACAGAGTACATAAAGTACATTGAGGTAGCCTTGCATGTGGCCATCTTATTCCCAAGGTGTGCAATCGTCAACAAAATCATTGAGCTTATAATAAGCTTTAGAACACAGACGTTCTTTAACTACAATTTTAAATTTATTGATAGGGAGGCTCTGAACGTTATTTGGGATTATATTGTACAGGCGTATACATTGACCTTGAAATGATTTACTAACTTTACTCAGTCTGATCACCGGTATATCTAGCTTGTGCTTATTTCTAGTGTTCCTATTGTGATTGTCGCTTTTCATTTTAAAATTACCTAAATTCTTTTTAACGTACAACACATTGTCTAAAATGTATTGAGAAGCAACGGTAAGAATACCAATTTGTTTAAACTTCTCTCTTAGAGATTCAAAAGGGGACATTTTGTAAATTGAACGTATTGCCCGCTTCTGCAGCACAAATATTGTGTTAATGTCGGCGGCATTTCCCCATAAGAGTATGCCGTAAGACATCCTACTATGAAAATAACTAAAATATACTAATCGCGCCGTGTCTTCGTCAGAAATTTCTCTAATTTTTCTAACCGCATATGCTGCAGAACTGAGCCTACTTGCAAGATTGGCAATGTGAGGACCCCACTGTAATTTACTATCTAGTGTTATACCCAGGTTCTTTTCTGTTCTATTCTGTTTACTAAATAATATAACACAATAATAAAAAGTAAAGATTTGAAGTAATGTTACTGTGGCCACTTATTTATATATTTTATTTCTAATTATATTTTATAGGTAGGGAAGCCATATCGGGTAGGTACTCTTCTAAGTACTTACAGCTGTTTCTATAGTATAATTCGGCTTTCGATATTTATTATGTAAACTTATTTATTTTTTATATATAACTAAGTAAAGATTCGGAAAAATAAAGACAGATTTAAAGACAGTAAAATATGTGAACAAGAAAGACACATTATAAAATAGAGATACGTAGTAAATATAGAATTCCTTCTGTTTCTTCTATTTGAAACGCTATTCTCTTGATCAAAATAGGGCAAAAATTAATCACTATGTCATAACTCATGTTGCGTCGTCCAAAAAATAGTCGTTCTATTTCAAATTTTCAGCTTAGCATGTCAGTCGCGGATGATTACTTCGGGACGCGAGGCGTTAACGATTTAGGGCATAAACTGCGTTAAGCGGGCACCCGCGCGGTTTCATACAAAAGTGACCCGTCGCGGGAAGCCGCGCGGGCGACCCGTCGCGGGTAGGCGGGCCGCGCGCCCGCGCTACGGAGCCCGTCTCCCCGCGACGGGCACCCGCGCGGGTGCCCGTCTCCCCGCGACGGGCACCCGCGCGGGTGCCCGTC
This sequence comes from Celastrina argiolus, assembly GCA_905187575.2. NCBI lineage: Eukaryota > Metazoa > Arthropoda > Insecta > Lepidoptera > Lycaenidae > Celastrina > Celastrina argiolus. The sequence goes on along the minus strand of LR994580.1, from coordinate 19,993,328 downwards.
GCGGGTGCCCGTCGCTTCATGTTTATATAAGTAGATTGACTTGGCAATCGCATGAAAACATACATAATATTTATCTCACATGATACATATTAAAATCAGATCGTTTAGTGTGATTGCCAAGTCAATATACTATTTATTTTAAATATGAAAGATTATTAATAATATCGATTATGAGCACTATAAGATGTTGTTAGACCGACCGACTAACCCCTACTTGTCATAACATGCATCTCACAACTTTTTACGGTAGAAGAACTAAGTAGCGAGACTTGACACTTTTTACAAGATATATTTTTGATAGGAACTGATTTCTTTTTGTAGAAAATTTACTAAAACGCGTGTTTTTGTTAAAAAGTGCAAATATAACTTTGTAATCCTATAGGTTTATTAGAGATTACAAAGTTAATTGTGCAGTTAGCGTTTTTAGATAACTAGACAGAAATTCCAAAATGTTTAGGTTTTTCCGTCATTTATATACTAAACGCTACTTGTATTCCAAATTTGAAGCTTCTCTGTCTGCTAGAAGTGCCTAATACTTTTGATGCTCGGTCAGTGAGTGAGTGAGTGAGTGAGTCAGTGACAAAATTAAGTTTGACAAGTTATAATTCTTAAACTTCTGTTTCAAATTGAATGAAATTTGAATTAGACCGTATTTATACAATGCTTACTTAGTAACTAAAAATGCAGGCTTCTAGTTTAACCCACAACAAAGTTATAAGTTATAGGTTGAAAATGGCCTGAACTGCTTCGAGAAAAGGATGGTACGACCGTGCTTAACTTCGCAGATTATAGACGTACATCCTCACCCTGATATTTGGAACCAGGCGAATGAATTATATAAAGACGGACGCATGGCTCTAAATTTGCAAATAATTACCTATTTGAAAATTTCGAAAATTTCAGTGCCGCAGAAAAATCATAATATTAAGTTCTCCATCGATACGACTGTTGAACGACGTACATGCAGACTGTTAAAATTAAACTGGAGACACTGCGTATTACCCCGTTGCGGGGGCAGGCGCGGGGCGCACCGACAGAAACACGCGCGGGTGTAATTGTCGCTCGTTTTTATTTTATGTGATTATGTAAAATGCTAGGAATAATTATTTAATGTATTATTTGTTCTGATTAGAATGAGGGGTTTTCGAAGTGTCACTTTTAGGTGCAGAGACTACCGTAAGATGGCGCTTGCATAATGTAATATGTTAAAAAATCTTTGTTGGGTGGTTAATAGTTGCCAGATGCTGTTTCATACACAAAAATAATCCTTTCAAATTCCTTTCTTAGTGATCTCCTACACTTCCGAGGAAACCTACATACATTATAGCTCGCTGGCTTCGATATATTTGATTTTTGAAACAAATAATTAATCACACTTTTCTCCCGTTTCCGTAGGGATTTCGGGAAGTTCTTGTTTAGTACTCCCCTATACTTAGATTCTAAGAAATATACATGCCAAATTTCAACCTGCTGCCGAGTATTTTCGACTCGACGCTAAGATAAATATTTTACCTCTTGGGGCTCTTGCCAAATGTGATGACGGAGAGATGAAATCTGCTGGCGTAAAGTGAGTTGAACATAATATGAAGGATTTTTTTTCTTATAGTTAATCCTGTTTTTATATGTTTGATATCCTCTATCCATCTTGATCTCCGAGTTTCATCTTGGAGAAAGCGGTGGTTACCTATATTTTTACAAAATTGTACTGCGCATGGACTAACCATGTTTAGTTTAGTTCTCAGGGCACAATTAATAAATAATAAACTATTGCAAGTGAAAGAAAGAAAGTTGAAAGGTAAACAAACAAAAAACAAAGCGGAAATTGACATTTTACACAGGACTCGACATATTACTTAGGTTTAATGCCATCTATCAGCAGTTTTCCGAAACTAGTAGAACTGTCAAAATAAAAACCACTCATTACATGTATGATTTTAATATACTGGCATTGAATAACTTAAAAATAATAATGTGAAGTTTGTGAGTCAATTGATTTAGTTTATGGTTATCGGAAAATTCTAGAAAAAAATATGGTCAGGAAGGGGAAGGGGCTATAAAAGCAGATGCCTTACATCTGGTGGCTCTCTTGCTGGCAAACTTTGGTAATACAATCATCTGTTTGGTAAAGTGTAAGTGTGTTACACATGTAAGTACAAAATTATGTAACTATAATAGATAATATGGACATTGTAAGAGTAATAGAATGATTTGTAGTAAATGTGTCAACTGAATATTAATGTGTGGTTGTTTTCTTATATGGGCTAGTTTAGTTATTGGCGCTAAATGTTACAGGCCGCACCGCGCACGCGCTCACAAAATGACTTTCGATACTGATAGAGTAATAATAGAAGTACATTCTCACCCTGTCATTTGGAACCAGGCGAATGAATTATATAAAGACCGAGACGCGCGGACGGCAGCATGGCTCGAAATTTGCAAAGAACTATTTGAAAATTTCGAAGCTTTCAATGATGCAGAAAAAAAAACAACGGGTAGGTAAATAATTTATTATACAGGATATAAATCATACCTTAACAAAGTCGAAGACCGTGTGTTTTGCTCCAAGCAGAATATTAATTTTAATATTAATTAATTGTAGGTATTGCAGGGAAACGAATTTTTGTTAACTTTATTGCATAATTATCACTTATTACTGAATCTCACAATATATCGCTCAAAACAAAGTGTAAATGTGAGTTTATCGCGTGTATCCAAAATTTGACAAAGTTTATTTATTAGAAAGCAAATTACATTTTAAACAGTTTTTTGTGATAAACGTGTATCTCTGTCAATGTTCATTTCTCAGTCATAGTACCTTAGCAAATATTGATCGTAGTAACTAGGAGAATACGTGTCTGACGGCTTCGTTATAAGGTTATTTCTACATCCTTTATTATATACTTACATATAACTAAGTACATAGGTACTTGCTATTTATGTAATACCGACAGGTAAGTACCTACTTAAACAAAAGGTAACTTTATACAGTTGGGTTCGCAGGTATTCTCAAAAAATACTGCGATCTTGCCACGACAACTTACCATCCATGACAAAATAATCAGCGAATTTATCACGTATTGTGTATGCATCTCTTTGGGTGTTCCCAAACCCACTGTCAATGTCACGAATATGGTGTGGTGTGGTGACAACATCGCTGATATTATCGACTTGTTGTCTAGATCTAATAAAATTATGCAGAATGCATATGGCTTTAGTAAAACAAATGGCATTTTCTTTTGAAACATTCAATGGACGATGAAGTATTCTAAATTTATTGGCCATGATACCAAAAGTTGATTCAATATAACGCCGCGCTCTTGTTAGCCTATAATTGAATATTTTTTTTTTATGATCCAAATTGAGAGCTCGAGCATATGGTCGCATTATATGGCTAGATAACCCAAATGCTTCATCTCCTACAATAACATAAGGTAATGGAACAGTTGCTGCAGTATTGGTTGATTTATTATTGAGTAGCACAGGTAACTCTTTAGAAGGAGGAATATCCAACAAGTCATCATTCATTTGCTGGAACAAGCGACTTTGAGTGAAAATTGCAGAATCCGATTCTTTACCCTGTACACCCACATTTATATAGGTAAACTCATAATTTGCGTCACACATTGCTAGTAGGACAATAGAATAATAATGTTTATAGTTGTAGTAAAGGGAACCACTGTGAGGAGGTTTTATAATGCGTATATGTTTTCCGTCTATTGCACCAATACAGTTGGGAAAATTTGCTTGTCTCAAAAACATTAATGCTATCTCTTCCCATCGCTCACGTGAAAATGTTGGAATACAATCTTGCTTCAACTTTTCATTTATAATTTGACAGACTTCTTTTACTATTTTTCTGATTGTGGTTAATCCGGCTTGATATGACAAATGTAGGTCGACGAAAGTATGTCCGCTTGTCAAGTACCTTAAATATAATATTAATTTTATTGTTTCAGTCTCAAAAGTGCAATCTCGTTGGAAAACTGCAAGAGATACTTACATGAAAGTGAAAGCAAGCAAAAAAAAAATTAAATCTGGTTCAGGTGCTAAAGCAGAAAAAAAATATATTTTTTATGACAGTTTAACTTTTTTAAATTCAAATTCATGCAATGAACCAGATGAATCTATTGACGGACCGAGTGCAGAAGATAGCTCATCAACAAATTATAATATTGCTAGCACCAGTGTCCAAAATTATAATCATGAAGAAACAGGAACTGAATCGCCAAAAACATCTCGAAAACGTAAACGAGCACCATCACCAACTTCTTTTGAAAAAGAATTGTTACAATGTGTCAAAGAGAGCAATGTTGCCAATAATGACGAAGATATGAATTTTTTTAAATCTTTATTACCAACCGTCCAAAAATTTAGTACTTTTAAAAAATTATTATTCCGAAACAAAGTTTTAGAAGCTATGATTGAGATTGAAAAAGAAACCGTTATTACACTGGATGATTTACCATCACTTAATGTAACAGAAACTCATAATACATCTAGTATGATTGATTTAACATCATTAAATATAAGATCAGAAACGCACAATCCAGATACAATAGAAGATTAATTACTGGTGCAAAGTATTCATATTATGTATAAGAGAATAAAGACTTCAATAATATTAATAAGACTGCATGACAAAAATATATCAAAAAATTAGTTATAATGTTATAATAGTTGTAAGAATGTATAAGTTAAGAGCCATGTGGCTGTTCCGCCAACAGTTTTTTATGATTGATTGATGGTCAGTGAAATAGAATTTAATGTATGCTATGTATATTTAAGAAGTGTGATATAATGTGATTTATGAAAAAAAAATGATTATTTGTAATAATAAGAGTAAAGAACTGTGATTATAAATGTGATTAATAAGCAAAGGAATAATAATAATTAGTATTAATAATAAAAATACACAAGTAAAGATCTGTTTTATAAATATCCTGAACCAAATAGAATTTAAATAACTAGTACGAGTATAAGCAAACATAAAATTTTATTTTTTTCTTACTTACCGCATTGTTATTGCCAGCCTCTCCATTGGTGATATGACTGATATAGATCTTACTTTGAGATTGTTGACTTTCAAATACGGTTCCAGTTTTGAAAATAGCTCGTCGTAGACTTGAACCGAAACTTTAAAATAGTAATTAAATAAATTTTCATTATCCCTTAATTTGCTAAACTTTACAACAAATTCCCCGCATAACAACCTAGATTCAACGAAAGGGCTCACTGGTTGTCTTTTTTTTTGTGCTAGTCGTCGTTTTGCTAGGTAATAACATATTAAGTTCTCCATCGATACGACTGTACATGCAAACTGTTATAATTAAACTGGAGACACTGCGTAAGTCGGGTCTCCGCGACGGGCCACGCGACGGGCCCCGCGACGGGCCCCGCGACGGGGCGACGGGCCCCGCGACGGGCCCCGCGACGGGCCCCGCGACGGGCCCCGCGACGGGCCCCGCGACGGGCCACGCGACGGGCCCCGCGACGGGCGCCCGCTTAACGCAGTTTATGCCCTTACAACTTCAAAATTACACGCCATTAATTGAAACGTCAAGTTTGCGAAGCAGAATAAAAAAACATGGCCGTCTCCATACTAATTTAGATATCAAGCGGTGCCGACAAATTGAACCATTCGTGTTGGGTTCGTGGAAACGAGCCGTCGAAGTTCCACTTCCAACGCTTTGTTAGGCATATTTTTAGTCATTTTATTGTGATAGTGCACAATTTTCTATAAGGCGTAGTAGGTATATACTCTCATCTGTATAAATAATGTATAAATCTTATGCTCTCTTCCTTTCGGTTTTTAACCAAATTCCTTCTTCCAAAAAAAGGAGGAGGTTCTCAATTCGTCTGTATGTTTTTTTTTTTATGTTTGTTACCTCAGAACTTTCGCCTGGGTGAACCGATTTGGATGTTTTTTTTTTATTTGAATGGTGGTGCTTCCCGTTTTTACTCGTAGTTTCATAGTATAGTGGGTATGGGACCTTATGCGAGTTCATTCGTGTTGTATTCGTGGAAATGCGCGTCGATGTTACAGCACCCAACGCTTTGTCGGAAATATTTTTAGTGATTTTTTGTGATGGTGCAAAATTTGCTGTACAAAGCGTAGATTTTATATTAAGGTGTATATATATACTAAAATCACATTCTCTCTTACTCGATATTAGTTTTAATAGAATCTATTGTTCATCAAAAATCAGCTAATTTGATATATTTAGCCAACGGTTGATAATATTTTTTGAAACAAATGAAATAATTATAGTGTTAGGTTTTTTACAGTTTTTTACTTTTTCAAAGGCTTCAGCACTTTAATTGTTGACCATAGTCATGCCCCCTTGGACGTAGAACCAGTAAACAGATAGTCCCAAGTAAGTTTTCGTTTGGAAATTGTCCCAAATTAAAATTCGCTTCGGGCTTTTCATATGAAATAGAAACGCTTTAATTGAATTCTGTAATTGGCTTGTCAGTTTCAACATTGACTGTCTTTCATTTTGTAATTAATTATTACAGCTAAACCTATTAACATAATTATTTTTACTGTTGATAATATTCGATATTAGTGTAAGTGATTTTGTGCATATTATACAAGTTATGATATAGTTTCGAATACCGCCAAAGGAACATGAAAAAAAGCTCGCACAAACTCTTAGAACAAAAAAAAATGATATAACAACGGACACCCTGGCTTAGCAAATATACTGAACACATTTTATCCCAAAAAAGTGCACCGTTCACGTGTGATGCTGTATATGTCGCAGTCATCTGATTGAATCCGCTATTTAATTGAATGAGCGCTTTCATTGAATCCTGTTTTTACCAACAAATATTAGAATCCGAGACTAGGACAGCCATTTAATATTTTAGTTTTAAACTTCGAAATTTCCGAATGAGTACTAATAAAACGAACATTAAAGTAAATTAATCAAAAAATATATCAACACATTGCTATCTGTACGAGCTGTTTGACGCCATTATATAACCGCCTAGTGATTCAATTAAATAAACAGATTCAATAAGATGACTGCGACATATGTATACATACACAGATTGACGTAATGTGAAAGAATCTATAGATAAAACATATATTATTATAATATAGTGTATATATAGATATCAATCTAAATAAAACTTACGTCTACATCGGTTCAAATATACAGTTAGATAAAGCAAACTGGATTACCCTGTAACTAAAAAGACACCCATGGCTCAGTAGTAATTTACATGAGTGTATTCAAATGCAAATGACGCTCGAAGTTTATGGACATTTTAGACAAAAGAATACGTTTTTATTACGTTTGTTTTCATTTTGTGTTAGGTGGTCAGTGGTCACCATTTGGGGATAGGGAGAAAATTACTTAAAATAATTATGTTTATTACTCAATATTGCGTTAAAGCTAGATGTTACCCGCTACCTCGCTGGCGCAAAATAAAATTCCGCAGGAACAATATTCATCGAAATCGTTATTTCGTGAAAGAATAATGACAACGATACTATTACCAATAATATATTGATAACGTTTTCTGTTGTTTTAAATACGAAAGTTTGTAAGTGTCTGTTTGTTACTCTTGCATGCAAAAACTACTGAACGGATTTCAATGAAATTTGGCATGGTAGTACTTTACATGCTTGATTAACACATAAGCATTACCGCAGCAAAATGTACGGTTTCCGCGGGATTTTATTAATAATAGCTCCCCTCACCGATTTCGGTGTCGGTATCCGATTTCATTGAAACCAGGCCAGCTACACAAGAGTTATTTTATAGTGCCCAAGTGTGTGCGCAATACACAAAGACACTCACTCTTCCTTTTACTCTCATAACCCAGTGGGACGGTAAACCGACACGACTGGCGAGTGAACAGGCGCAGGACCGACTTTTTACATGCCCATCAAACGCATGGATCATCTTTCTTGTGAGACAATCAGGTGATCAGTCAGCATTGTCCTAACCAAACTTGAATCAACATTATTTGATGTTCCTACGCGGGAATTGAACCCACGACCTCCGGGTCGAGAGCGAAGCTCTGAACCACTGGACCACGGAGGCGACAACGACCACGGAGGGATTTTAATATACGTGTACGAAGTAGAACATCTAGTACTTACAGTTCGGTCGCTAAAGTGTAGACATGACGCGATGGCCCGAACTATAGGAGCGTGTGCAGGGTGTTATTGATTGATCAAATTATTTTAATGTGTATAATTTATAAGAGCATTAATTTCTTACTATACAGTAGTTTGTACATACATATTATATTTTAAGTGTTATCGATGATAGTCAATTTATCTGGCAATTAAACAAACTGAGAAGCTAGCCAACTATTTAATTTTCCGTTAGCTGCAACTTGATATAAATTGGTACAAATTACTGATGTGATTAGTTATTTAGGTATATTATGTTATTTATACATTTTAACATGTTTATTTACCATTTACAAAGATATGCATATGAATGAGATATTCAGATAAATAATATTTTGTTACGTATTTTAGCGACAAAAGTATCTTCAACATTTAAAAATGGAGCCAAAATCAATAATATTTGTGAGCGTGATCGATTTCGGCACAAATAAGATAGTAAAAAAAACACTCACTCACACAATATTTAATGTAAAACGACTAATGAAATCAATAAACTTTGAATATAACCGTCAACAAAATATTGCAATATGTGATCGGCGACAAAAAAGTGACAAACAGTAATTGCTTTCGGAGGCTCAATAATTTAGGTAAAGTTTAAATATGTATCGGACATTTTGATTAAATTCTACTCCTGTATTCACAATAAACTATGTCAACGTACCCTTGTCAAATGAACAATAAAAAGCGGGGGAACAAATTTAAAAGTATTTCTGTGTTTTTGAAATGTAACCTAACTTCTGTGACCGTACTCGGGCGTCCGGGGCAGCTCCACGATCCGGGAATTACAATGAGCATGACTGGTAAGAGCAAATAATTATAATACAACGGTTATGTGTCATTATGCATTTTAACATGAAAATGTCGATACTTAATAGTAAAGGTACATTTAAAATTGTAATGGTGAAACACATTTTGCAATGTGACTATTCAAGAAAAAATTATAACGCAACTAGCTGTGCCCGCGAATTCATTCGCGTGGTTTTTAAGTGACGGTAAACTGTTTATTCAGCTCACGCACCGAAAGTCCCTAAATGTGAATAATTTTACCCGTTTTTGCAACATTTCTCACTGACGCTTCGCTCCTATTGGTCGTAGCGTAATGTTATATAGCCTAAAGCTTTCCTCTATAAATGGACTATCCATCAAAAAAATATTTTTTCAAATCAAAGCAGTAGTTCCTGATATTACCGCGTTTAAACAAACAAACTCTTTCGCTTTATAATATTAGTATAGATAAAGGCTATAATATAATCTATATTATCCGTGATGGAGGAATAATAGCACCCCATAAACCACCTTTCCCGTGGCTTTTGTAAAAGGCGATAGAGTGAAAATATCATATCCGGAAATAGGCACCTAGCAGCATTTCTGCCTTCCCGCCAACCGTGGCGAGTATAGGAAACTACCCCCCTTGAAATTCTTTGGGGTCATGTCCAGTATTGGCATCACCATGAATACAGCTATGTCTGAAATGATGGTGGAATTCGGAGACCGGAACACTCAGAGCACGAAGGAATAGAAGTATTAGTTCTAGAAGAACACACGAGTGTAGATTAGTCAAATTTACCATAGACCTTTGACTCATACTTGCGCAGATCAGTTCAGAGCTCGTCTCAACCTTATTGTATTAACACAGAGTTCTATTTTCAGCACAATGTATTTCTCCGGATACAATTAGAATACAGTCCGAACTCCGAGCTAGACAACAATTTTCGATACTAATAACCCAATTTTTAGAATAGTGTATTGTTGATACTTATCATCTAACTATATATTATTATAAACTTAATAGAACTGGCCAAAAATATTTTGCTCGCATTTTATTTTTTCTACCTTTTTCCTATCATAAAATTTTACGGTTCATATTTCGCAAAACAGAAATAGGAACATTATATAAGCTGACTCCATCAAGTCTTATGATGCTAGGATTTGGAGCACCGACGCTCATTTCCATATTATTCAGACCATGGAATACAGTTTCTTTTGTCATTAAATTATAGATACTATGTAGCTTTTCCGTACCGTTGATATTTCTTTTGTAACCTAATTTTATTGAACAAAATATAAACTTTTATTGCAAGTACTCGTAAACTCGAAGTTTGTCTATATACATATTATTATTATTTATTTATAAATTAACGAAATTATGAACAAAGTAAAAATTTTATCACTCGAAAGTTATTAGTTAAGTGAACTATTATAGGTATATACATATATACAAGTGGGAAATATTATATTTATTAAATAAGCCGTTTAAAAAAAATCTTTTAAAAAAAAATGATTAATTTTATTTAGATTCTTTGATATATTATTAAGTTCTAATAATTAATGTTGTTTGAAATACAACTGAAGGAAATAAAGTGAAAAAAATCTAGCAATAACCACAAAAAACAAATTCCTAACGACATTTTAAATATAAGCTTTGTTATTTAGGAGTACGTGATTGTGCATGAGTTCCGTTAATCCGGGTCAGTTTCAAAAATTCCATTATGAGTATGTTTATTTTCCCGTATCCTAGATTATATTTTAATACTACCTATTATATGTGAATCTCTTTTTTAGAATTATTAAATTCTATTAATCTTATTTTTATCATTAACTGCGTTCAACTGAGTATACTTTACCTCAACAGCAGTGCTTTTAAGAAGATTGTTTTAGTTTCGTACTGTAGTTTGAAAAGTAAATTCAAAAATGGTCTAAATATATTAAGTGATAAATTTAAAGAAAGTGTTACAAAATAAAACATGGACTTAGATAACCCGTTTGATAAAATCAATCATCGTACCAGAATCTCGAGTAACAATTCCTTTATCTTGTTTCGTTAATGTTACACTCTCGGAATTACATATTCAGCCACGGTGATCGGAGCTAATGCAACGAGACATTAACGTTCAGTCAATGTTTATAGCCTGACTGCACTAATAACGATTAATCACGTATTATGTTGATAGAGGTGCCACAAGGGCTGATATTAGGATCACTACTTCATATATTACACATATCGATGTTGCTGACAGATTCATATTGTCGTTATATTATGATTGCAACAACACTTTGACGAATTAGTAAGAATTAACGACACATAAATATTATGAAATAGCTTGGGAACTAAAAACAAAATAAATGAATAATAACTACAAAATGTCAAGACATTACCTTTCTTGTTCCTTTTTCTTTTATAAAATAAGTGAGCAATTTTATAAAATGTGTTTTCGATGAGGATATAAATATAGTTCTTATAAAGACAAGAGCAATAATCCAATAATGGCTGCAACATAAATAAAGTTTCGGTATCATTTTACAGGCACACTTGGCGACGTGTAAAATATTGTTATCGATAATAAATGTACAATAACTCTCCGCGACGACTTTATACGGATCGCGTCACGTATTAAGAAATCTGAGAAGACCGTGTAAAGCAATCCCATCGGAAATAAAACAAAACACTCATGAATAAATTATAGCAATGTAAAATATGATAAATGATGTAAGGGTTGTAATGAAACAGAGTACGGTGCACAATTAACAACGTAAAATAAAACTAGCAACGTAGCCCTTAGTTGATGGAGATAAGGCTTAGAATCCTAATTTTTAAATTGTCTTGAGTGACGTATAAAGTCGTTTGTACAAACGCCTCACATCGAGCCCAGCAGGAGGCTCCGGCTAGTAAACTAGTATCGTACGGACTAACGTAATAATCCAACTATCTCTTGGCCAAGTTAACAAGATACTTAGTAACGAAGATCTAGAGCATAATAGCGATGTAAGCATGACTCAATATGGAGAACAGGTTAAATATTAAATTGGATCGATACGTGAGTGTCTGCTCACGATTCCGATGATTATGTTGTTGAGATTGATAATTAAAGTTTCGACGTTTGAGACTAAAGGTCAAAGGATTAACGCCGCATTAAACGAATATATTGTTGATGCATAATTAAGACTTTATTGGTAACTTCACGGCTGTCCACGACTTAATTTAGGCTGCCATCGATGTTGAATACGAGACTGATTTTACAGATGATTTTTATGGCTCGTACGAAATCAAATGTAATTTTACACTTACTTTTATTTTAAAATAATAGACTGGTATCTGATAATTGAAGAAATTTAATGTTGAATTGGAATTTTAATGACTTTTTGAAATATGTTATAGTTCTATGAAATGATTATTACGAAGGCGTGGGTATGATTTATCTTTATTTTTCTTAAATCTGGGCGTAGGTACCAGTTATATCGGTCACCTTAAAATATTTTTATGAATACGAATATAAATGTTAGTATCAAGCTGTGATAAAGGTTTTATTTACTTCTTAAATATTTAGATTATTATGATGTCACCTTTCCAAATAATATATACAAAAAATAAAATGTTTTACCAAAACTTAATACAACGCAGTCAATTCCCCAAAAAATCAACCCTAAATAACTTAGATAAGTACATTTTGTGTGTACAAATAAAAAAAAATGTAATTGTTGTCAAAACTATAAATGGATGTTGGCAAACAAAAATTATGTTTAGTTGCCAGTCACATAATAAATATTAACATCATCAATTAGTGTTTAAGAATCAAGAGTAAACATCAAAATAATATAGGTTATATAACAATATTATACAAATCCGTTTACGCAAAGTTGTACGAGCACTCATAATAGAACCTCGTGGAACATAAAATTAAGTTAATTTGCACTCCAGATCTCGAAGTCAAACTAAAATTACGAACTTAAACTACGTAGATCTGATTTCGATTAATCTTACATCTACACTTCATATGCATCTAAGTTGGAAACTAGTTTTGGCGGGCATTAACGTAGGAAACTCGGCAACGTTTTGCATAAAATAAATTATATTTTAAGTGATGCAAGCCTGATATTAAAATGAGTTCAATAAATATGGATAATAACTACAATGTGTGGTCTGCTTGTTAAAGTTATTATCTTCATTTATGCATTACAACCCGGTACATGGAGCGTTGATTTCATGTAAAATGTTTACTATGTTCCGTTCTGGATTCTCGTGTTTATAAATAAATATATTAGCTTTATATTCTTAAATATTAAAGGTGCGCCGGTACTCATAAATAAAATGCATTGACAAAATTAGTTTTTTGTTCTTTTGTCTCGTCCTTTCGGAGGTAGATGATCTGAGAATAATAACGAAACGGGTTTGCGGTCAAATAAAAAATGTCAGCCCACATATACATCACGGGGCAAACTTTAAATCACCACGCGAGATACGTCCTGACATTACTGATAATGACGATGTATTACCGATTCTGGTTACCGTATAATCATTAAGGTAATCCTTATCCAGCCGAGCCCAATCTAATTTATTGACACTAAAAATTTATATATCTATTTTGATGAGAAATTTGAAATTGTTTTATTTCGCTCTATAAATGTTTTGAAATTATGGTGACCAAATTTCCTTCTTACCTATGCACTGGATCGGAGATAAGAAGAAGGATAGAAGTTCAGTTCGATTAAATTCAAGTATTCTGAAGTCGTACAGCGTAAGCTCTAACAGCTTGGTGAAGAAAAACATGACAGTAATACGCGGAAATGTATGTAATGATATGAATGAGATTCCATAGCTCATTCAATAGAAAAAGAATTGGCGTCGTCTGTGCAGGCCTCGAGTATTGGAGGCACGTTGATATGATAGGAAGAGGTTATCAAACTGGTGGCCAGGTGACAAAAACTGTTATGAATGCAAGGAACAGATCCTTGTTTTTGCTCAAAACCAGTTCTCAATGCAGGCTCAATACTTGAGAATGCTGCAAGATGGATGCGCTGATGAGAAATCTTACGAGCTTTGTTTCGAAGCCACTAAAAATACGTTTATAGTATATTCAAAATAATTATTATGACATGGCCTAAATCTACAAGTAACTTGTTGAAAACTAGGTCCGAGAATGGTCAATAGGAAATTACACTATTTTTTAAATTACTTTTCCATCCTTGTTATACAAGATATACCTGTATAGATAAAAGTAGAAGGCATATTAACATGAAGTTTGTAATTCATACACAAATTATTAATTTCTTAAATGGATTTTTAAGAAAGTAAAATATATGATCATCACTGTTTTCCTAAGGATTGATTTTCCAAAATCTCGACAAAATGGCAACTACCAAAAGAATAGCACTATCGACTCTTGAAAATCGATTACTGCCCATGGATAGAATACCAGATCTTGTTTTAAACTTATGATAAAACTGATTAACCGCTTACTCCGTGGCCTCAGATCACGCATAAAGCAAAATATCGTCGGCTCCGGCTGTATTTCTGACACGTCCGTCATAAGCGCTATGAAAATGGCGCTCGTCGAAATAAGAAGCTCGAATTTCTTGCACCAGACGGTAATTACATTTTCATAATATATGATTTTTACATGTATATTTTTGATTATTCCTTCATGTTTACGTTTTGATGTTTATCTTAAGGATATTAATGCGGTTTAATATAATATGTATTATGATTTTTGTTAGTCATACCTATTTTGTTTAGAGAAGACATTGATTTTATTTTTAACCTCCGACGCAAAAACGACGGGCTGTTATAAGTTCGACGTGTCTGTGTAAATATGTATGTATCTGTCTGTGGCATCATAGCTCTCAAACGGATGATCCGAGTTTAACGCGTTTTTGTTTGAAAGTCATATCAGTCGAGAGTGTTCTTAGCTATGTTTGGTACAAATTTGTTCTAGTCTTCAAGGTCATTAGGTCGTTTGTTAGGTGTGATAGGAATGCTACACGCTAAGTCGGGTTTTTTTTTTAATTTTTAAATTTAGTTTATACTTTGAAATCACAAATATCTATATCATATCTATGTTAAAAAAAAATATAGACATTATGAAAATTAAATAGGCTTTAACTTACATTACAGTAATCTGAGCAAAATACTAAGGATAAATCTGGAATACTATGTCAGACCTCCTTGCATTTTTAGTAGGAATGACCCATATCTAGGTTAAGTTCTTCTCCAGTCTTGCACCAAGAATCTACTTACCACAGAAAAATGTGTTTGTAGTATAGAATTGTGCTCAGCAGTTTATATTTCATGAACTATTTTAAAATATTCATAATACAATACTTATATATAAATTTTGTTGAAAACTATATCGCTTTATATTCCCTGTCCTACAATAAACAAAATACATGGTCAACCTAGCCCGCGTGCAAATTACAATATACAGATATAATAATATACAGATATAATTAGGACTTCTTTATTTTGCTCTTGTAATCGAATATACTTTCAAAAACATTGATACCGATTTTTGGACCTCCAAATACGAATCAAGAAATGATCTTGGGAATAAATCATCTTACTCTTAAATATTATGGTAAATGCAAATTTTTATATTGTACATGATAAAATAAATGAACTGATTGATACACTCTTCAAAAGATAACTTTAAAAATAATTATTTATATTAATAATACTATTACAGACTATATAATATTACTATGACAAGACAGGACAATTCAATATAAAAAAGGAAACGATTAAAATATTCATGCCCACTAAGCAAAACGACTGCATTCTATAATTGTGATATGTATTTTCCAAAATATAATTTAACGCTTGTATTTAACATTAATTATTGTTTTATTTAAGTTGTTAGGGCACTTTGTTTTATTACTTTACAAAGTAAATTCAGTAACTTTCTCAGTGTCCCCAAGACGTTGGTCTACATAGTAATTTGTTTAAGTACCGTGTGTAACTGCCATCTGTAATCATCAGCTTTTAATTATACACCGACCATTATCACCCCTTCATGGCTGCCAAATTGCCGAAATTTGAACCATACTGGCAAGTTACTTCGTACAACTTAGGATAGGCAATCTTACTTGATATTTTAAATGTGAAAGTTTGTGAGGATGTAAAGATAGTACTATGTCTGCTAATCACAAGATTTATTATAGAATACGATGGTTACAGTAACTGTAAACTTCTATTATTTGTCGATATTATGGGTATAAGATATGTCATTTTAAATAGTACTGCCATGTAAACTTGTTGCAACATTTCTATTCATCATACTAACCATCCTATGTTTCAAATAACACTTTTATTTTATTCCATATTCCACATCCTGAATTTCTACTATTAAAGATGTACCTTCCTCATAATTTCGTTTCCAATTATCACGAATGTCTATCGGAGATTTCCGTTGTCAACACAAATTATAAAACATCAGACGTCCACACTTGTTTCCAATTATAATGTATGAGAACAATCCTCGGGTATCCGTCTGTATTGTAATTAATAACTCCTGAACTTTCAACACATGTGCGGCTCGTATGTCTGATTTATGGTAAAATGATTGTGCGAACAGCTTTTTGAGTTTTTATGCGAAATTACCTGGCTTTATGTTATGGACTACAGTATGTGTCGATTTTTTTCTGTTTTGTATTATATTTACATACAAAAACCTTCTGATTTCCGATTCACAAATTCCAACTTATTCGTATAAGTTGGAATTTGTGAATCGGAAATCACTATTTGTTGAACTGTCTTTACCATCAAGCCACCTGCGTGGCTTTGTTTTGCTGACCTGGATAACGCTTTAG
This sequence comes from Celastrina argiolus, assembly GCA_905187575.2. Lineage (NCBI taxonomy): Eukaryota > Metazoa > Arthropoda > Insecta > Lepidoptera > Lycaenidae > Celastrina > Celastrina argiolus. The sequence continues at coordinate 19,976,599 of LR994580.1, read as the reverse complement.
GGTAAAAAATACTAGACTCCAACAATACCTGGTGAAAAAACCCTTGGACAAGCCGTTGCTTAATAATGACCGCACCTTCCCGGGTGTTATCGAACAAACAAACGACAATTAAGGGTGGCGTCACATTTCCGACGTTATCAGTGCATTCGACAGACACGCTCCCGTAGATATCGAAGTGGTCAATATTTGGAAAGCTACAGTCATTTCTTAATCAAACAAATGTACATTTTAGTACAATTCGAACTAAACTTTACTGCTTTGTAATAGAACTCAAAATTAAGTAGATATATCATATCTTTGACGTATTTGACTAATTAGAATGTTCTCAGTGTCCCAATGTAATGATAACCTTTATTGTCTAAAATCTGTTGGGTAAGAATAATTACGGTTTAAATGTTGGACGGTTTTATATTAATTGCAATAATATGCAAATGATACATCTAAATATGCACATCAGGTTTAAACCTTAAGATAAGAAGATAAACATTGTTATGCAAAAATCAAAGTGTTTACCTAAATAAAATAAAAACAGTCCGAATTCATGACCTAATCCTTTTTTTGGAAGTTGGTTGAAAATAAGTTAATACCTACCACGACAGCAATATCAAATTTACAAAAACACTCAGATTGTATAAAACAATTGAAGGCAACTTAAAAAATTCCAAATCTGCTCTCCATTTACGAATAAATGAGTCTTGAGCTCTTTGAAAATTAAAAGTTCTTAAAAATTAGGTCAGACTCAAATGGGCATTCAACTGTGAATTACGAATTCGCAGGAAAAAACATTTAATATAAACTTGTAATGATACAAACACTTCAAGTTCCCAAACTAGTACCATAAATACTCGCGTTTAACAAGAACAAACTTAATTTTGTACTCTCAAGTTGGATAATAAATCCTAAAACGAAATTGTATTCACAAATGCCCCTGTAAATAAAGATTAAACCATTTAATCAGTCTGCCCTGTTCCTGTAAGTTGCGCAAAAACTTTTGACGTGACTTATATCTCCGCAAGTTTGGACTGAGTAACTCGCGCAAGTACAACACCTAAACACGAATAAATTAAAAATATATGTCGGGGACCAACTTTTAAGCACTTTCTGGATGTTTTCGCGTCGCTCGGATTACGCGGCGTAATTTTTAATGAGTTAATTAATTAAAACTTCTTTTGATTTATTTTTGACGTGGAGTTATGACATTTTAATTTCTGTTCAATTATTTTATAACTTGGTCTGTTTTTTTACGTTACGTAATAATGGTGAACTAACAACGGCAGAAATGATTTTTGTTTTCTTAGATATTACAAGTTTTCCTTAAATCATTTATTATATTCATATCAATATGATTTAAGTAATGCGGAAATTAAATAGAATATGATAAATTATAGGATACAATATAACCCTTTTACTGTATTATAATGTGTCCTTGCATGCAAGACTGACATATTATTAATAAATTCGGACTCATGTTTTACCCGTTTCAATCTATTCCAGGTCTATTATGTATATGGTGTCCTGTCAATATTACAATACTTGTTATTTCCGTACATCGAATATCTGAATATCTGTTTTTACATTGATCAACATTTCTTTTCACACCTAACAATATCTTCCGTCGACTAAAAACTGGTTTAACGTTAATCCTATCACTTTGACTTTACTCATTAGGTTAAATAACTTACTTATTGAAGCAGGATGAACACCAAGATCATCTACCTGTAAAAATAAATAAAGACATCAATGTCACAACTCCATTACAAGTGTACCAAGAATCATGTTGTTATTTAGACTTTCTTGTTGCTTATCTAAAAAAACATTAAAATTGACAGTGCATTAGTATCATGGGAGGATTATTACGTTTTAAATGCACGTAGGTGTAGGATCAAAGAAACACCACATTACGACTTACTATTTTTAGATAAGAGCGTGTTATGGAGACGCCTGTACTCTTAGTTATAGATAACAAATTTATTTACTGCCCAAACGTTTGATAATGCATGTCTTAATTAACCAACCGAGAATACTGTAATGTTTATGCCAACCATCCTATAAATTCAAATGTACAGTCATAGAGAAATTAGAACAAAGTTGTTTGTGATAGTGATTAAAATATGCATATTACAGATACAAAGTATTTATTTAGATGGAGAAAATTATCTTCAACTTTTTATTTCGTCAATTAATACAAATATTAAAGCCACCACTTGTATTTAAGAAATAAAACATTTGTATGTAAAATTTGTATATGAATTTAAAAAAACGTATGAATGAGAGACTAAAATTTGGATCATTATAATAAGCCACCTGTTGATTTCCGCGGCGTCTTCAAGGAGACTTTTATGACTCTTCGGTATCATGGATATAATAATGTCAACACAAAACTGTTATTTATACAATAATATAGATTGTAATATAAAATAAAAAATGTAAAAAAGGTTTTAAATATCGTTACACATACTATAAAAATACTGTACAAACAATCCATTATAATCAAGAAACTGTTGATAGAACGGCATTTTTGTAAGTTTCACCCATACAAAAGTAAAAAGTTGTTCATTCCGTAATCACTGATAAGTATAGTGAAACTATGTAAACATAGGCGCTCCCTCCCCCCCTCCGCCCACAAGATGGACCGACGATCTGGTCCGAGCCGCGGGCAGCTGTTGGATGCAGACAGCGCACGAGGTCGTTGTGAAAGTCCTTGGGGAGGCCTATGTTCAACAGTAGACGTCTTCAGACTGATGATGATGATGTAAACATAAGTAGGTGATAAATAACACGAGATGGCCGAACCTAATGTCCTGAAGTACAAACCATAAAACAAAAGTGGACAGTGTTTGAGGTGTTCTAAAGTAATTTAGAAGTGGAATCAATCAAAGACGATAATTCCGTATCCAATAAACATAGCCGTAGAAACGTCACTAAACTGGAGTTTACGAGCTGCCACCTTATTTATTACGGTGTCGATAGCAAATGCAGAGAGTTGGTCCCCCAATCCCCCTTGGGGGGACCACGGGCGATGGATTTAATTCAGAAATTGCCTATAGTCCCCTTAACAGGACATAGTCTGGGGGACTAAAGGCGACAGATGAATTGTGTTCACAAATCGAACCGTTGTGTAACTACGTACTATCATTTACGATTGTAATATAAACCAAATAGTCCTTGAATTCTATTGAATTTCAGGGCTCTTGAATTCTTAAGTACCGGTTTTTGCATCCAAATGGACATAATATTAATAATAGCATTTCAAGTTAGTTGCTTTTTTTCTGTGTCCCTAATTTTTTAGGTTTAGACTATTGAATTTCTGTCGTGTGATGTCAGTAGGTAATCTTGCAATAATTCTTGAAGTTTAGAAACACGATATTTCGTTATATCACGTTTCATTTCATAAGCACCAAAGAGCAATTTCATGCTTTATTTACTATTACTCTTACTATCTAAAGCTTAATAAATCTACTTCTAAAATTAGTTTTTAACATAATGTACATCGCATACAATATTAGGATCTGAAAAGTTGTTTAAAGTACGCATAATATGTCTCTGTCTAGTTTTATTCTATAAAGACTAAAATAACCTATTAATGACTAGATAAAAATAAATATAGAAAATAATATAAATCTTGTGCCGCTTAGTGTCTTAGATGACGTTCTAATCAAAATAAATCAAACAGATTTAATATGTAATAAAATAACCATAAAATATGTTAAAAACTGTTTCATTTTTGAGATATAATTTAAAAAATGTTTGCATGGGCACGCCACAGTTTTATAGTACTAGTTGAATGTGATATATGGGATCTATTATAGGTTTTATGACACTCACGTAATCTGTGATAACGACCATGGTAAAATACTCTTTGGAACATGAAATGCGTTCCTTTGATCTTTCATTAAATTAATAAATAATTGAAAACCCACAGTTAATTACAGGTGGAATGATAATGGTGAATTACTTGCTGGCAGTTTCTGACTAAATTTAAAGCAAATTGTAAAAATTATATTGTTAATTTAAAATCCATAGCATTTTCACTTGTCAGTATGAAATGTTTTCAAGTTTCTTTAAACTCCAGCTATCTCACCAGTAAAAAATTCGTTATGATGATTGCTAATTTTTAATCTCGATAAAATTACGGCCTTCAATGAATAGTGTAATGAAAGTGACAAGTAAAGACTTACTAATCAGGAGGTGAATTAGATAATTATTTCATTTTACTGAGTGATTAGGTTATTAGTCTGAAAACTTTAATGTTATGTATGATATTAATGTATATTAGTAATATACGAGCATTAAACTTTACATAGTTTTCAATGATAAGAATATTCTTAAAAACCAAATTCTCTATAAAGCTCACGGACAAAAAAAACGAAACGACGTTAAAAGCAAACAGAGCTGACTCAAAAATGGTTCACGAACTGAGATAAAAACATCAAAACGACATCTCGATCACGATTCCATATCGGATTCTATGCTGTCGGGGGGCAAACGTAACGGCAAGGTCATAGCTCCTTACAAGATTAATGGGGCTATCACATGAATCGAGACGTTTGAAATCAATAAAGCTACTAATTCTAAAACAGGCAATGTAAACAGATTCCAAAATCGCATAATTTCCTCGCTGTGATAAAATGGAAATATTATATATTATACCTATACAGTCTGAGAAACGGAATAGGACTAAGATTAAAGGAAATTTTTCAAGATATAACTAACTAATTGGATCAGGTGATGATGTAAACCAAAAAGTTCCATTAACCAAGCCTCCAGAGATCTTGGTGAAATATATATTCCAATGATAATATGACCCAAATCATCTTGTCCGCGTAATACCAGGGATAACGAACCATGTGGCAGGCTCGCCACGCAATTTTCAGGCGATCTGCAGCGAGCGTGTCCATCATCGTTGACAGTTCGGAGCCCGTCAAAAAGCCTAACGAGGAAAATAATACGAGGACAATTTATTATGGACTAAATTGTATTCCAAATTACAGCATGAACTCTCATAATTATTAGGCTGTTAATATTATGCTTTTGTTATCGGATTATTTTGACGTGTATCACATGCATAATTAAATGTAGCTTTTGTACACCAAATTGCACGCTAGTTCTTTCAATATGTCAAAGTAAAAAAATCTGAATTTAAATTGTGTAATGTTGCTCTCCAAATGTAGTAACAAAGGTCATATCAGACGAAGACGAAGGTACAACCATTAACAAAAATAATGATATAATTTTATCGATAGTCGATAGGAAGCTATTATAAGCGTGTCCAATTTTCTACGCCATTCCTCAATATAGTATGTCAAACGGTGACAAAATAGCTCTTGTAACTTTATTTTCTTTCCGATCGCGTTTTCGATAATAGAATATCATTTCATACAAAAAATAGTATTTATATACACCGCTTTGCAATATCTGTTATAGATTTTTTGTTACATTTAATTTTTACTAACAACATGAAAGAAAATTAGTTGCCGGATATTATGTGAATAAAAATATATGTAAGGAACAGACAACATTCTGATCACATTTCTTTGAGATGCGTTAATTGAGACACACGACAAAAACAGACATAACACACATAATTCCGTTTCCTTAGACAGGAATCGCGGCATCCAGCCTGAATCAAGAATTCTTCCAAGATTGGAACACACAAGTATCCCGTCGCAACACGTTTAAGACCAAAATAGAGACACAATTACAAAGAAAGCATTTTGATTGCGAGGCGAAATTTCGAAAAGCCCATTAGAAAAATTGGCCGTTCGAGTTTTCAATGGAATTCAGTTTCGAGTGAGAGCAACAAGAATGTTGGAGGCGCAACAAAATGAAGAAATTAAGTTGGAATCGGTGTAACAGCGGGGAGATTACTTAATCGCCGCTCGTCAAGAACCGGTTTGGGAGGTCAGACGCGTTGTAATAATAGACGCGATTGTTTTCATCTAACTTTGCATTAAAAGATGTTATTACAAAAGTGAAGATAAAGCTTTTGGGACAAAGCTACTTAAGCATACTTTTCTTTTGAATAGCGTAGGGAACAAGGTAATTCAGATAGATATAATAAATAATTATCCATTTACTAATAAAAATAGTTACGGATAAGCTACATAAGTTTGTTGTTTACAGACAAGAACTTGTTTAACTGCTGAAGGATACTTACAGACTTAACTTTGTAAAAAACATAAATGTATATAAATATATATAAATGTAACTATGGTAGTCGCTAATGACCTTCGTTGTTAAAAAGCGACTTTAAATAAATAAATTAAAAAAAAAAAAACACCATTAACACTAGGAATCATTTGCCAATTACAATAAAATGTATAATTATAATTATCATTTTACAACATTGATAGTCTTGATAGCTATTTTAAAACTGAAGCCACAGGAGAATAATTGACAAAGAAATGAATCATTTGTAAAGTAGCAACAAATATATTGAAATTTCATCACATATAAATTGCAAAACAACGGTAAACCAAATCAACACATAAATCTATCCGACGTTAATTGAAGTTACATGATCCAGTATTTGATATAGTAACACTAAGTACAAGGGTGGTACAAGGCATGCAAACGCGATTGAGAAATTTATTTTACGTCTAGATAATACCGTGGACTGAGCTAGCGGTGTTTCTAAGGGATCAGACCACGCCACCCAGAGACTCGAGTTTACGAACGTGTTTTGTCGGATGGCCCAATACATGAGAGGAATATTTTGTGAGTTCTTTTAAAACTAGAATTGGATTTTTTGGAACTTCTAAACAAAGGATAGCAGTTTAACGGTCTTGCTAATCCTATTTTCGTTCTAGTTCTAGACCTGATGACCTCAGTGGCTCAGTTTAACGTATCGTATTATGATCACCGGTTTAAACACACTAAAAAGTTTTCTGTATTCCTTGGTTATAGGTACATATTTATTATTATTATATATCACCCATGTATTCTCAAAGGCAAAATTTTGTTATTGTTTGATATAATAATATCTATGAACGCTTCACACCACGCCAATCTGGTCCCGTGCTAAGTATCCGATAATATGTAGTGTTACAGGTACCAAACCATGAAAATATATTTGACATTTTTATATTAAACACATATTTAAGATTTTTATTATATTATACACAAATTACACACATCCGTCGCCCAGGAACATTTGAAAAACTTTTTTAATCGAACCTGCGACCTCTCGCTCACCGCACCAACGCGCTCAACCACTTACTTACGGTCGTCAAAGATGAAGATATTATATAGTAAGTTAGTCGTTATTCTGATTTTTTTTAATACAGCACTATCGCCCGTTTTTCTGGAAGCATTTTGCAGCTTTCTTAATAATTTCTCAGTAGAAAGACTTAGGGCGTGTTTCACCAAGCAATGTTAAAGTTAACGCCATGTAAAATATCATGTTATCCCTCTCGTATTTCCTGTCAATGAATGAGATGGTATGGTATTTTAACATGGCGTTATGTTTAACATTGCTTGGTAAAACACGGCCTTAGCTCTTTTTCATTTAACGGTTTTTGTGGGATTCAATTTTTGATTAGGAAATCACATATTCAGAGAAAATTATACAAAAAATTGGGCATTACTTTTTAATAATATTCATCCTCAGCTTTCTTGATATAACTCACAAAGTAATCCCCTATGATCTTAATATTAAACGAGACGAACATTTATTTGGGAGTCGGGAGTCTTCCATATTAAGCCTAATCCAAAATATTTAAATATGTTTGTTTAGACTGGACTCAGTACTATTTTATGTTGTTTTATATATACAAAAATCAGACATAAATTTTGGTATTTTTCCAATCTATGGGTACTAATTTAAGGCCGTGTTTCATCAAGCAATGTTAAAGTTAACGCCATGTTAAAATACCATGCCATCTTATTCATTGACAGGAAATACGAGAGATATAACATGATATTTAACATGGAGTTAACTTTAACATTGCTTGGTGAAACACGCCCCAAATTTAATACATTATTTTCAGATGCCCAGATAGTAGTAGGTACTCACTGAACATCTAGGTGAAACCACTCAAGGAAATATAAAAATAATTTCTGAAGGATATTAAGAACATTTTAAATAATAATATCTATGGACGCTTCACACCTCGTCTATCTGCTGCCACGGTCCCGAGCTAAGTATCCGAACTTGTGGTACAGGTAGGTACCTACCAGTCATCGGAAATATATTAATTGATACTTTTATACTATTTAAGTTTAACATATTTATTATATTAATACACAAATTTAATACACATCAGTGAAGCAGGTACTCAGAAAACTTTTTGTTCCTTCGGCGAGATTCGAATCCGTGACCTTCCGCTCAAGCACTCAACCACTGCACTACAGAGGTCGTCAAAATAAAACAGTAAAGCAACATTTTTAATGTTGTTCGGTAATTATCTGTCGTGACCACCTCCGTAGCGCAGTGGTTCAGCGCGTTGATGCTCGACCGAGAGGTTGCGGGTTCGAATCCCGCCGAGGGAACAAAAAGTTTCAATGTTCCTGGGTCATGGATGTGTATTAAATTTGTGTATTAAAATAATAAAAATCTTAAATATGTGTATAGTATAAAAGTATTAAATATATATTTCCGTTGTCTGGTACCTGTAACACAAGTTCTTCGGATACTTAGCACAGGGCCAGATTGACGTGGTGTGAAGCGTCTATATATTAATTATAGTTTTGCATTGATAAATTGTATTTGCTTTTGTATACCACATACAGGCTGATCCATGGTGCATAATATTAAGCCGAATATAGTGTGAAGGGATGACACGTAGAGTTTTGTTTTTGGGCACCTCATATAATTTACTTAATATTTAACTCAAAAAAATATATTCGACAGTCTAAAATGACCACGAGGAGTGAATCTTACTATGCTGGGGCTCGCTGGCTTCTAGTCTATACACACGAACGCACTGTTCGTTGACCTAAGACCTGACCAGGATTGAAACTCATTTGTTGTGTGACTTTAATGGAGATCTTGATTTGTCGCGTTACGGTAAGTGATTTATATGAGGTGCCAAAACAAAAAAATGCTCTATGAGTCCTTCCACTATATTTGTCTTGATATCATTGTTTTGACAACCATGAATCACCCTGTATAATGCTTACATAATATGAAATTTGTGATTCCGTGCGCTCTATCTGTCTATTGTTTTATAATCTGAGTATCAAATTTTCAAGTTTATGAAAGGGCAATGTGATGTTTAAACCACAGGAAGTTCATGCAACATTTTCAACAGTTAGAAAATTTTCGGATTTCACCCCTGGGGTTTTTTGACCGTAATAAATTCTACGCTCCGCGCGATAATGTTGAAAGTATTTTAAACTAAAATGTGCGATATAATATTTTTTGTTCTCGGGAAAGTTACGACTAAGGATCCGGAACCATGACCAGTCCTTACGTAGCCTCGATTTCCGGTTTCTGAATATCGCCTGTCATTTAAACTTTTGATCATTTTAAAAACACGATGTAAAAGTTGAAACGTCAAAATTTTGACAGTCCATGTTCAGCGAAGGATGGCCATCCAGCCACTGAAGTTATGTAATCCCTGGGAGAGATTGATTTTATATTTGTATCACCCCATGGTTAACTGGTAGAAAATGCCCTTTGACATTAAGTACGCCATTGTATATAGTGATAAAATGTAAAATAAATATATCAAATAAATAATACATAATAAAATGCCTCATATAAATACATGACGAAAGCAAATTGGTCCATTAACTAACTATTTATTATTTAAAATAAATGGGCAAATCGTAATGGCCACTAATAGCTGAATGAAGTTCACATGAATAATAATATAATGAAATGAAAAATGAAATGTGAACAATCGCCATAATTCAAATACTTTTACAATATTAAAATTTAGAAATGTTTGCCGATACTCTGACAAAATCCTCAAGAATTACGCCAATAAATTTTCATCACTTACTTCTGTTACACATTTTAGTTTTCCTGAGTATTAGACCTATCTGGTCTTTTTTTGCGTCGAAACACCTCGTCGTACGTAGGCGGTACCCAGGGACTGACGCGTCAAACAAACCCTTAGGAATAAGCCCGATCAATCAAACCTTATCATAGCTCACACGTCTGATCACCCTAATCCATTACAAGTTTCCACTTAATAAAATCCAGCCGTCGAGCCTTATTTACAAATTGATAAACACGATACGTCGCAACGGCTACCGGCGCGATAACAGCCTGACATGTTTGACAGTCTTATCTCTTTCTAACACTGCGACAATAGTGAGTGCGAAAGGGACACGGATATCGATATATTTTTGAGATGTTTGACAAGTCTCAAAATATATTATATATAATACACGAAGTCAAGTTTCAAATAAATTATGTTAAAAGAATTACAATAATACTGGCTATGTAAATAATGAGGTCTGTTTTATCGAAAGGAATCTGTTGACAGTTGACACCCCATTCATTAAAATTAAAATCCGTTCCGTTTAGCATCGCTGTAGATTAGTCGGGTAAAAAATCAGTTATCTCTAGCATATTATGTACTAGTATTTTAGTCGGAAAATGCACATATAACTTTGTAATCCTATGCATATATATGTGATAGCTTTGAGAAGTTGTAATTCTTAAACTTCCGTTTCAAATTAAATGAAAGTTGAAATATAACGTGCTTACTTAGTAAATGAAAATGCAGGCTTCTAGTTTTATCTACATCCAAGTTATAGGAGGTCGAAAATAGCCTAAACTCCTTGGAGAAAAGGATGGTACGGCCGTGCTTAACTTGGTGGGGGCACTCTAATGCCCCCAAATATTGAAGCTTCCGTAGTCTAGTTTAGAGCCTAGCTCTCGATTCGGAGGTCGTGGGTTTGATTCCCGCGTTAGAACAACAAAAATTCAAATTTGGGTGACAATGCTGGCTAATCATCTGACTGTCTGGAAAAAATATGATATACGCAACGGATGTAAAAGTCGGTCCTGCGCCTGATCTCCAGTCGTGTCGGTTATCCGTCTCACTGGGCTACAAGAGTGAAGGAACATAGAGTGCTTCTGTGTATTGCGCACACATTTAGGCACTATAAAAAAACTCCTGCGGCCTGATTTCAATGAAACCGGCAACCGTCACCGAAAGCGATGTGGGCGGCATTATTTATTATTAATTTTATTATTACGAACGATCCCTATTCCCCACATATTGGGGTGTTAATTACTATGTTATTCAAGGCTAATGTAGCATTCTAATTATGAAAGAAGACGTCTAGTAGTTTTTGAGTTCATTCGTTACAAACTTACGAATCTCTCTCTATCACTACCTCAATAGGTAGAGATCTACCTATTATGGTATCTCTACCTAGATAGAGATAGAGAGATTCGCATGTTTCAAATATTAGAATTAGAAATTTCCTACTAAACTTATACCAATGTATAAGGTTAGTGGGAAATTTCAAATATTTTTTACACAGTAGGCCATGAATTGCATTTCGCTAATAGCCTTCTCACGAATAAACGATGTAATTAGCAAAATGTAGCAGATTAGACATTTGCGTGTGGCTTCATTAATTATTTATAAAATAACGAGTAATTTTAGTAAATTAGACTGGGGCTTAATTACTTAACTTGCATTATAATATCATGTTGATGGGTGTTACTTTGCAGAAATAATTATAAAAAACTTGACGTTGTAAGCTCAAGTTAGTAAATGATTTATTAATAAGCATATTATAAATCATAATATTATACCGCTTACAGCCGAACACTGAAATATTGAAATGTGCTTCACAGGCTGAAACTATCACTGCTTGTAGGACAAAATGTGGGTTGAGCGCCATTTAAAATATAATTTCAATATTTGGTCATATCTGTATAAAAAAATATAATAAAAAGTTCAATGTATTTTATCGATGTCTATTTTACAACACTAATGTACTTTAAATACTCAATTTGTGTAAAGGCTAATAAATTCAAACGACAATTTAATCTAATATGCAAACCCATGAACCTGTCTTTAGTGAGAATTTAGAGCCACCAGTGCGATAATTACTTGTAAGTAGTCAAAGACCTAATACAAGACTAAAGGATAAAACATATTACGGCAAAATAAATCCTACGTCTTTGTAACTGAGCCCATATTCAAATAAACCCCAACATAAGATGGCGTATTAATTGCCTCTGTACGAAGATATATATTTCGTTTTATGTAATTAAGTAGCTGGTGCCTAGGTATCTTCATTGAGTCGCGAATCTCGAAATACTCGTTCCTTGCAATAATTACAGTTAGTTATTTTAAGGGCCACTTAAATTGGCCGCATCGACATCGTAAGCACGGGCGCATCACTAGATTTTTTGTCCCATTGTATTGAAAACTAACCTAATTAAATTTGTGATTGCTACTCACTTTTTCTGCAATGCCTGTTTATAACTGCGCATGACACATTCAATATTAAAATGGTTCTTTAGCTTTTGTAAATATAGCTCACGGCATAAAAAATGAAGGCTGTAGGGTTTTATTTATTAATGACCATATTATGCTTCATGGACAGCTTCATGGCCTGGACATGAATAAAAGAAAAATAACAAAAACAATAAATGACGGGTTTTTGGTTAATATTACAATATACTATTTAACAATGAAACACAACAATCTTATGATGTTAAAATGATTAAATGTGTACGTTATGTCAGCTAAACATACACATAATGTACCCACACTAAAAATCGGATTTCGTCGCGTTATACGTTGAGATTGAATCGTCTAGACTCTAGACGATCTTGACGCATTAATTTTATGCCTATTTAACTTACACGGGAAACTAACTTGAGTCTGTCCTAAGAATAACCTAATCCTAAACTCTACAGGCTTTCTATATCTATAAAATATAACACCACGTACACAATTAACGTTGTATTTGCCTGTCAATTGACTTTGCAACGTACCAGATAAAGACCACCAGTCGGATAATCGTATCCGTATTTAAAAGAAACAGAAGTAAAGTAGAAACTGACGAACTTTTATCATTTTATGCAAGACAGCATCGGAAACTTTTCATATTTTGCACTATATTAAAGATTTATCATTAAGTAGATAATAAATTACCATTAACTAATTATTAATAAAACACAATAGTAGTATGGGGGGCCTGAAGATTGCAGGCTTTGCTTAGTTTAGTTTCCAGATCTCCCACAAGTTACAATTTCTGTCAAATGATAAATTTAAGACTATGTTAACCACCAATGTAATTTGTGGAGATGAAATAAGCGTTTTATTATTATTAACGTAAAACTATTGTTAAAACGGAATGCAGATTCAAATATATCGATAAATATCGCATGTTAAAAGCACATCACTACAAGTGATTACATACAGCCACTGAATAACATCCCACGCGAAACCGACGCTGTTAATTAAGCTAAGGAGTACATAAGTTTCATCTTAAGGAAAATGACCACTGTCACGAATAGTGCAGCACCTCGCACTCACTTTATCGATATCGTCGTTTAATTACAACCCTATTTATATAAGATATGGGATTAATGCGTAAACGATAGGGAAACGTTCGCTAAGGATGGTATCAAATGTGTATGTGATAACGGGTAATTGACCTATTAGTCTGCAGTATAATAATATTACGTGAAGCAAAAACTTTGTAGCTATTTTTTCGTAAATTACGCGGAGTATGAAATTTCCGACATTAAAAGTTTATATAGAGGATTAGAAATAACACCAACACGTCACTTTTAATACGCTATAAATATAATAATAGCTGCAGCTTAGATACAATTTGCAATTTTTTTTTGCAGATTATAAAGACATACAAAATCTATAGTTATCATGCATAGGTGTCTAAAAGTAAAACCTAAAGAGGTCAAAATTTCACCAATGACTTCCACCACACTCCTTCAGACCAAACCTCTAGTTATAATATACCTTTATTTCTTGAATGAAAAAGTTAACTGAGTAAAATACTTCCAAACTTAAAGTAATCCTTGAGGGCTAAATTATTATCATTGGCATAAAACAAAACGGATTCAAGATGATATCCAAAAAATTTACACAATAATATCATGAAAGCATTTGTGTCAATTTACATTTTTGTACATAAATTGAAGGTATTGAATATTTAAAAGTAAATTACCGATTCGATATAAAAAGTAACATAAAATGCAGGTTTTCATATTACCATTGTAAATGGACGTCCTTAAACAAACCAGAAGCTGAGCGGAAATCGGGGGCAGTGTTGAATTCAGTTAAATACTAAACTTTGGGAGCCATCTGCCTTCTGTTTCAACGGATAATCTACTTTACTAGCGAGCAATAAGCACCACAATAGCGTGCGGTGAAGGTGTATTCATTATTTGTATGGATGTCACAAGCTGATCAAATGATACAGTAATAGCCCCGAAGGAATTTGCTTCCTATTCTTTATTATTCTTTAGTAAATTCCAATACTGATTTTTGTCTTCCTTCTCTATAGACGTTAAATATGAATTGCAATCTATTATTCTAAATGCTTTATTGTCAAATCCAATATTTACAAAATTGTCCTAAATAACGATCAATGTATAACATTATGATGAATAATAAACAAAATATATTTTTAAGTTTTTTAATTATTCATTACAATAATTCGTCATTAATTACCAACAGAATTTAGGATATGTTTTATGATCCTACGAACGATACAGTTGAAAAGTTATAAGAATTCAGAAGACAGCAAATAAAACTCATCCCAAATCAAGGAGAAAAAAAATGTAAAGAGAAGGCGCGCTTCCGTTGCATACGAATCTGACCTCAATGCAACAAAAGAGTACAAATACGAATTTATCCGATACTAAACATTAAATATAAAAGATACGAAATCTGAAGCTACCTGGCTTCATGGATCAATGTGTCAAAGGAATTGGACAAAAAATCCACCATCGGCTTTGTCAATTTGTTTTACGTATAGATGACATTATGACAACAATATAATAATGATATGTATTATAGGGGACACAATTCAAATATTCAATGAAAAAAACTATTGATGGAATGCTGATAAAAGCAAATATTTTAGCAACTTTTTCAAATGAGATTTTATCCTTTGACAACTTTTGAGCATACATAATAATAATTAATATTATTAATAATTATGTTCATTTTAAAACCAAATAATATTATGCTAAGTGCCTATATAAAAATGTGACGAAGAATATCTACAGCCGAAAATGTGACCTTATTTTTAGAAGTCAGTTAAAAAGCATAATATGCTCCCCGTATAAAGTTTCACGCCATAATATTCAACAATGCAAAGGTACCTTGTCTTGTTATGGCTGCGCTTAAAATGAAGTAATTTGACAAATTTAATAGCCGAAAGCGTTATATTACAGTATTACCTCGAGCGCGCTAAACCATAGTAATTTCAGCGGAAACATATTATAATACTTAATCAGAGAAATTTATATTACACATTAAATACGTTTTAATCACCCCAAAGGGAACAATTTGGTGGATTATGAAGCAAAGAAAGTCAGTTACTTTGGTTTTGCGCAGTTAGGTTTTAATAATGGTTAATGTTTATGCAGGTTAAGCTAACAAGCTCCCAGACTACGCCGTAGAGGTTTCAATGACTCCGGCTGTGTCGTGCTAAGTACCCACTATTATGAGGAATATGAGAAATGCGCGTAGAAAATGTAGGTAGAATTTTATGTTGACCAACTGTATATTGTATTCCGCGAATGATAAATAGAACTATAATAGTTACTCAAGCTCAATACTGTTTATAACTTTGCTAGATGTTGCCCGTGATTATGCGCCTCAGGATATTCCGTGGGAACCCTACACTTTTCTGTGATAAAATGTATATAACGTCCATACCCTCATGGATATATTTATGTGGAATTTGGGACAAATTAGACAATTCTAATCTGTTCCAAATTTCATCAAAGTTTCAAAGCTTGTTATATGCAAATAAATACCTAAACATAACTTAATTCCTGTTTTTACGATTATAATATAAACATATTTAAAGTTTCAAAGGTCTAGGAGAAACAGGTGACCAGAGTAATATTTTGTCACAATATAGCATTTACAATTGACTTTAAATAAATAAATAAACGTTTATTCAACAAAACGAACATTACACTACACAATGGGAAAAAAAACAAAACATATTATTATCATTACATTCACCAAGACAAAAAAAGACATGATTAAAAAGTTACAACAAAAAACAGGAATACGTTGAAAATTTAATAAAAAACCATGAGGTCTGGTTAATGGTGGTAGGTAGTGCAATGCACCGATTGCCGAAATGGTATCCACTAAGGATAATGACTGTGGATCTTCACAGTCCCTGATATTCTGTGGACCCAAACTTTAGTTACTAGTACAACCATAAAATATGACGTGTACTTTTCCAATCAAACTTGGGCTACGGACGTTCTGTTAAATGAAACTGAGTCATCTAAAAATACTTACCAAATGAAGGTGCTTAAAACAATATGAAATCGACGTCCACTTAAACTAACAAGACCCTACTTAACTATGATTTATGACTTCAGTAATACATTAATTACACCTCAAGTGCCGGTTCGAATCCGCCTTTAAACATCCTAAATAAGACATTATCTATCAACGAAGTAACTTTTAAAATATATTTTACGCAATGTGTTTTGAAAATAAAAAAATATTTATAAAGGGTTATAAACTAATGAGAAGTACCCTATGCATTTTTATTCCCCTGAGTGTGTTGAAATTTGCTTGTTTGTGGTAAAAGTGACCGCATCGTTTTTACGTTAACTTAAAATTTTATTGTTTTTATAGAAGAAATCGTGGCAGTACACGTGAATCATCAAACATCCCCCTCATCCCATCCAAGTGAGGATACAGTTTTAATTTTAATGCGATACCCTGATCATGACATACATACGAACGGACGGAAAGATGGACAAGCAACAAAATTAGTATAAGGTATTACCGTACCGTCAATACGGCTTCCGTTTTTCTTATTTTGGGGCACTGAATCCTAAAAATGTTACAAAGTAAAACCTTAACATAAATTACAAATCATAAACATCAGTACACAGCCTTGAAGATTTTCGACAACCGTATAGCCTAAAATCAATCATTATAAAACGGATGTTACACGTCACAGAAGACAATTCCAAATATCCGTAAAGAGTTCATCCTATTGACGCCAAAGGAACCACGACACGGTTCTATCCATTGTATATTGTATCTCGGACTTCCGGACTATTGAAATGGTCGCGAAATATGTGGTTTTTGTACAATTATTGGACAGCTGTACGCATTGTGTCCAGTCCACTTTTGATATCGCTTTGGAAAAAGGATGAGTTTTGGCATTTTTTTTATTTCTGCAGTTTGAACATGGGTTAAATAGTCATTTATGATTCAATATCATCAGGTTTAAATATTTTACTTATGATCACATTGGCAATTACCTACGATATTAAATAAAACAGCCTAGTGATGCAATATAAATTGTCACAGTTACCCCTAAGGGTCGAGTTACAGAAGAAAATACAATGTGTACCTCATTTATACGATAAACATAAATATTTAACACAGTTTATAATTCAAACTTTCAGGTTGAATTTGAAACAAAATATGGCAGAGGTAGTATCAACCACAATTAACATTTCACCTGCCTCTTGTGCTCTTAAAAATGCAATATGCGGTAAAAATGTAGACATTTAACAAAATGTAAAAGCGAATGCTGGTTTCGTTTTGTGAATATTTAAATGTACTCGTATGTGTACTGCATGCATACGTTGTTATATATTTTGTAACGCCTCTTGCTTACCTGGTTTATATCTCTAGTGTCAATAGATATTTTATTTCGAATTCTGAATGTTTGATACTATAATTATTCTTATTACGACTAAGGTTACAAGAACAGTATTAAATGATTCGTGTCACTTTTTTATTACCAAATCTTTGTAATTTAAACGATCCACTACTCTAAATTATTTTTAAGGATATCTACAACCACGATTATATTTTACAGATATTACAGCTCTCAAAATCTCAGTTCTCCAAAACTATCGGACGTAAGTCTGCAATCGGCTAAGTATAAGAAATTTTAGCACATGAAGTCTCATTGTTCGCGATTGGCAAAAACAGGAACATTGGGTTCACATAACCGATTCTGAGAACCGCCGGTTTCTTATAGCTTTTGTGCAGCACCGACTATTGTGTGGCCGTCATATAGGGGTAAATCCATTGACACATGTAACCTGAACGCATTGAAATGGGTTTTAATATTCATATTTTTAATGGAGAAAACATTTCACAACCTTCAGGTAAGTTCTTATCTTGGTGGGTGAATATTTTTTATTTACAGCCAAATCTATTTTTATGATACACTACTTTTATTTTGCAAGTAGCAGTACATAACATGTCATCTCTTTCTTTATCGATAACATTACGATTAGTGATAACTAATAAATAGTGATAACTAATCGTAATGTTATCGATAAAGAAAGAGATGACATGTTATGTACTGCTACTTGCAAAATAAAAGTAATGTATCATAAAAATAGATTTGGCTGTATATTTTGTGTATTGTATCCCATACATAGTAATAATAACTACAAACTACAGTTATCCTTTTTTCTATTTTATTTGTTATTATATTTACAATTTATTAAAATTCACGACTGGCTTTAACACAGTGATCATCACGTGTAGAAAATGATGCCAGCCAGTCAGAGCCAGTTTCATCAACCTTTGATTTCTCTACATTATGAAAATATGATATACAAACAATCAAGGGAATCCGGAATCTATTTATGGAGTTTGCATAAAAAACACTGTAATTCCATCTGGTGTTTTCGCGAACGCCCCATCTAAATACGATACCCCGAGTGGATAGCCAACAAAGAGCTGTGATTTTGTTTTGACTAAAATTGAACTGAGAGGAAGATCTGATTTCAGTAAACTTGTTTACGATATTTTATTGGGATCTCATTCAATTTACCCGACAATTGCTGTGTTGAGATATTGTAGGCGCGTTTGTTTATAGTGATTTTTTTATACACTTCTCTTGTTCAGGTGCTTTAACTTTAGGTTCTTACATCAGCAGGTTTATTTCTTAGGTTCTGGTGTGCTCTCACTTCAGATTCAGAGAAAATCATCATCACCATTTCAGCTATGATGTCCACTACTGGACACAAGTCTCTGCCTATTTATTTAATGAGGGGTTACATAATAATATACTCTCCACGCTTGGCTGGGGGGTTGGCAAGTGCAGTGTTAAAATAGTATCAATAGACGCCTCCGTGGTCTAGTGGTTCAGAGCTTCGCTCTCGACTCAGAGGTCGTGGGTTCGATTCCCGCGTTGGAACAACAAAAAATGTTGTTTTCAGGTTGGGTTAGGACAATGCGGGCTGATCACCTGATTGTCTGACTAGAAAGATGATCCATGCGTCGGATGGGCATGTAAAAAGTCGGACCTGCGCCTGTTCTCTCGCCAGTCGTGTCGGTTTACCGTCCCACTGGGTTATGAGAGTAAAAGGAAGAGAGAGTGCTTCTGTGTATTGCGCACACACTTGGGCACTATAAAATTATTAGTATATAGCTATTCTTTCTTACGAATAGAATATGAGAACTAATCTATTTAAAAAAGAATACTATGCAATGTGTATTAAAGCTTACAATGCGATTCCGACGGCCATAAAATCACTCCCTTACAATTTTTTTTAAAAAGAATTAATAAAATGGCTTAAGGTTAAAAACTATTACCTATTCCATAGCAGAGTACCTACTTAAATGTAAATAACATAATATAAATTGTAATATTAATTGACATTTAGAGTAAATTATTAAAATATAAAATAAAAAATTGAATTGTCAGCTTGTAAGAATGACCTGTAAGAATTATATTATATTATCGACTAGTTAAATTTTGGGTGTAATATTTTTAATGTATTTAAATTATATAATAATTAATAAGTTTTAGATATAATTGAATGTAATAGATAATCATAATAGGCTATAAACTTTAAATGTAATAATTTAAACCTTATAAGTTTTCATGCTAAAAATAGTAAAAACTCTTTGGAATAAACTGTAACACCATATTATGTACCACTTTTGATGCAAATAAAATTATGAATTATGAATATAGTTAGAGAAAATATAATTAAGATAAAATGAAACTAATTTTGCTACTATAGGTAGTCTGAGCCCTGAGAGATGGCACGGAAGTTCACAGACCGGCCACTAAATCTATGAACTCATATATTATATCATAAAAGAAATTTCGAAAAATCTATCAGCAAATTCGTATTTGTAAACACTTTTGTCACTTTTTTATCATTCCGTATTTTATTTTAAGCCTGTATTTGTCAGATTATTTAGCAAAAAAGCTGTCCGTGCATACGGAAGACATCCTTCATCGCTTTTTGTACCAAAGTTAAAGAAATGTAAAAAAAGTGACGAATTTTTAATCCGTCTCATAAAAAACGAACCTTTCATAATCCGATATGCTTCAATCCATTGACGTCCAAATCAAACGAATCAAATTACCGAAATAGAAACATCCTATACAAAGGGATTTATTGCTGCGTACAAACAGGATGTTTTAAAATTATTTCAAATAAAATAATGTTAAAAAATAGAGCAAAATTATACTATAATAATAAATAATAGTCTGTGCAGTAATATTTTAAAATAATTATATTAATGTTAAGAATATAAATTGACATTGACATTTTATAGACTCGCGTGAAGTTTTCCATATCATTCCACTGTACTGCTTACCTTTTTACACTCTGACGTTGGCAACTCCTATTGCATATCCCGAAAAAAGAAGAAGAAGAAAAAATGCTTTTAGTTTTTCCATCTGTCCAGATTACAAGTCTAGTTAATTTTAAAGTCTTAGATGAATCAAAGAAATTAAAATTATTATATAATATCATATCCATAAGTAGGTACAATATGCAAAACCTGGAAAGCCACGCAAGATTCATTTTTAATGTCCCAAAGTGCCCAAGTGTGCGCGCAATAAACAAAACACTCTCTCCATTTTAGTTTTAATCTTATAACCGGAGGGATGGGTACCTACCATATAAGACTGGCGAGAGAACAGAAGCAGGACTGATTTAAAAATGCCCATCCGACGCTTTTTTTTTGTCAGACAGTCACCTGACTATGATAAGCCTGTAATTTCCAAATAAAAGTTTTTGTTGTTCCAACGCGGAATTGAACCAAAGCTCTACACCACTGGACCAGGAGGCCCTACAATATAAAACACACTCTGTATAAAGGCATTATATTTTTTTGTCGTCAAAACAGGGTGTTTATCACTTACTGTATCCGTCAGGTCTTCCAGCGAATTCTGTTTCTGCTAAATTGCATTTTATAACGTTTAAGCCGATTTTCCATTAGACTAGCTTTTAAAAAATAGTGCACAGATGATGACACAATTTGAGGGATTATTTTTCTGTAATAGCTTTTACATATTGGGTGATGCAGTTTTGGAAAATGCCGAAATACATCACTCTTACCTATCTACTCTTATCACTTAGGTAATATATGCGAAATTTAATGTAAATATGAGTAGGACGAACTTGGACGTACCAAGGAATATATTTAATTAAATTACATTATTTCAGTAACCCTTGGAGGTTAAATGAGTTGATTTTAAAAAATAATATATTCCTTATTTGATTAAAAAAAATATTCCTTAGTTGTTTGACTAATTTACATACTAAGGCCGTGTTTCACCAAGCAATGTTAAAGTTAACGGGAGGGATAACATGATATTTAACATGGCGTTAACATTGCTTGGTGAAACACGGCCTAAGTCAGGGATATGCCGTTTACCCGTTATGTTATTAATTGTCTATTTTTTTGATATAATTAATCAGTGAATCTTAATTGCTTCTAACTAATTGAACAAAAGTTAACGTGTTGAATTATGAAAACTAAAACATAGAGATATAATTAAAATAATTCACCAACATTTCAAATTAGTTTTTTTTTTTCTAAAATAGAATTGCTTAATATTTCGATACTAGGTACTAATAATCCTTTCTTTGGCGTTTGATTCGAATCCGCGACTGACTGACTAACCTTTGAGCCATCTAATCAAATAAAGATATTGAATATCAGAAATATTATGTGCAGAGAATAATTCATTTCCTTGGTCTATAATTACAGATTACCAAACAGGTAGAGCAATTCATTTCTAATATTACAATATCTAAATGATTTATTCTCTCGTTAGCAAGAACTATTATTAATCTGTATTCTCCAATTGATTTGTAGTCGCAAGAACTTAATTCATTATTGCCTTCCTATAATAAATCTCTAGGTATACCCCTCCCCCTCTAACTGTGGGGGAACGATAGAGAGGTCATGTCTCCAATGCATCGTGCCCAGCCGAAACCATGTCAACCATCACGATTCCACCCTCACAAAATCGTGATAAAATTGAGTCACGAATCTATATATCTTATAAAATGTCCAGGGCACTAGAAAATGGTCATCAGAAGAGAATAAAGGATCACGCCCATGATTTTACACAGAACAGGACAAGGATATTATAAATTATTATTATTATTATAAAATACTAGTAGTGCCCGCGACTTCGCTCGCGTGGCTTTTAAGTGACTTAAACCGTTTATGCAGCGCACGCAACGAAAGTACCCAAATGTGAATAATATTCTACATTTTCACTACATTTCTCACGGACGCTTCGCTCCTGTTGGTTGCAGCGTAATGCTATATAGCCTAAAGCCTACCTCTATAAATGGACTATCCAACAAAAAAAGATTTATCCAAATCGGACCAGTAGTTCCTGAGATTAGCGCGTTTAAATAAACAAACAAACGCCTCCGCTTTATAATATTAGTATAGATTATATGCTAAACAATAATTCTTGTGTGAGGAGCTATTGTGGCATAATAGTTACCATACGCATTAGTCATTTTAAAGTGTCCAAGTGTGTGCGCAATTCACAAGCTCTCCTTTACTCTCACAATCTTGTGGGACGACGACGAATCTGGATTGACAAAACTGGAATGAGAACTAGCGTAGGACTGACTTTTTATACAACCATCCGCCGACCCATGCGTCGGAGCATTTTACTTGTCAGGTTATCAAATGAGGAGCCTGGATAGGCAATGTTTTTGCTTTGATGGCATCATCTAGATGTTCGGTGCGCTAGAGCGCAAAAAAAAAACACCCAGATAGCTGGATGCTTTTTTTATAACGTGAACTTGCTTACTAGAAAGCTAAAATAGAAATCGTACTAAATAACTCGATGACACGGGTTCAAATTCCGAACATCTCCGAAGGGACACAAAAATATATGCCATCGAGCTAGCTACCACAGCTTGCCACTAAGGTCGTTGTTTCCATACAAATTCTAGTTAACTTCCTCACGGGTAATAGTAACAAAATCACTTGGCACACAGTATACACAACACGATATCTTCGAGCACATAATATGCACTTGACATACAGCCAACATCAGGTTACCAAAGTCGATATGCAAAGTAAATACAATACGAAACTCTCTGACCACTCACTGGGCCATCATTGTCTTTGTAAATCGAACACAAACGCGTAACACGACAATCTATTTAAAACCCCCTATAGTGGAGCCAAGCGAACGTACACCCTGATACCGCAGCATAAGGACCAAATATTGCATACAAAATCATCGGAACAACATTATTAATTTTGTAGAACACTTGTAGGTTGTCATTATTGTCTGTAATGCGGTACAGCTAGCAAAAAAAGCGAAACAAAAGATTAATATGAACCTTTTTATATATAGCTTTAAAGACTATGTTTACACGTATTTAATTGTTGTATTGTTATATTTAAAAGTCAAGTACTACTCGTGTACAAAAACAGCTGTCAATCAAAATTGATTCGTTTTGTTTTGTGAAGATTCTTCGGACCGACGTGAAGTTGTTGCTTGTCAATTGAATGACTGGATTCTTGTACTTATATCATACAGTTTTCACCATATTGTTATAATTTAATATACATGTTACTTTTTAACTGACTTTAAAAAACGAGGTTCTAAATTGGAATTTCTAATGTTACTGATTTTAATTCACACTTAGGTGGTGTGAGTAATAATCTTAAGTAGTAAAATGGTATAATAGCTTTTGTAGACAATTTGAACTCCATATAGTGCCCAAGCGTGTACGCAATACACAAGGACATTCTTTCATCCTTATACTCTCATAACCCAGTAGGACAGTTAAGCGACACGACTGGCGAGAGAACAGGTGTAGGACCGACTTTTTACATGCCTTTTTTAAGAGTATCAGACAAGTCAGTGATCAGTCTGCATTGGCCTAACAAAACTTAGACACAACATTTTTTGTTGTTTCAACGCGGGAATCGAATCCACGATCTCCGGGTCGAAAGCCAAGCTCTAAACCACTAGACCACAAATATTCAATTACTATAGATAAGCAATTAAGCATGCCATTGGATACATTTAGTAATTAAAATATACCGTGTTGTTAAACAACGCTAACTCATCAACAACTCCAACAACTCCTAGTAGTTTCACTCACAATGCGGCTAACTCACAAACTCATAAATATAGTCCAGGAGCCTGTATAAATATTAACTTTTAAACTAAACCTTTGACACAGGTAGTGAGTTTTCCGAACACGTATCGAGATAAGCTCGTATAAACTTTGTTACGAATTCTAATAAGCCAAGGGTTGTACTTAAATGGCCGGATAACGGGCTAAGGCTAAAACTTTGCTACTACCGTTTTATATTGATTTTCATCATGAGAATTTTATTTATTGGCTGTAATGTGTAATATGTAATTCCTAATAATACGGGTGTTACAAGACTAGATGTGCCCGCGACTTCGTTCACGTTGTTGTCGGAAACACTATCGCGATTATATTATGGTTGCTCACGTTGGTTTTTGATATTATGATTATTAAAAAGGAGTAATTCTTTCATACACATTTTTTGAGTAACTTAAACCGTTTATGCAGCGTACGCAACGAAAGTCCCCAAATGTGAATAATTTTCCCCGTTTTTGCAACATTTCTCACTGACGCTTCGCTCCTATTGGTTGCAGCGTAATGTTATATAGCCTAAAGCCTTTCTTAATAAATGGACTATCCAACAAAAAAAACAATTTTTCTAATCGGACCTGAGATTTTCCTGATTGTTCCTGAGATTAGCGCGTTTGAACAAACAAACAAACTCTTCCACTTTTTAATATTAGTATAGGTAATAATAACTTATATGTTACCCAGAAAGTTTGTGAGCGAATAATAATTGTCAACGGAAATAGCTTCGTCTATTGAATATACTCTATTCTGGGTTACATTTCAGATTAGAATTTGCTCAAAATTTCTACAGGATAAAGGTATTATTAGAAATTTCTAATAATACTCTTATTGGTGTAAAGTGTAAACACAATAATAATATATAACATATAGCCTTCTTTTGATTAGAATTAGAATTATGAATTGGCTATCTAAAACTGAAAATATTTTAAATCGAAACCTAAAGTTCCTAAGAAGGCTGAATGTCTTTTTTTTAATTATGTTATCATAATATAATATTTTCTTCAGGTACACAATATTTTTTATCATATTGCGTGGTAATAGACAATATAGAGTACATTGACGTCACTTTCGGGTAGCAAAATAAATTTAAATTGTAATTTCTCCGTTTCAGCTATCTAACTTCCACATTATCAGAATCTAATACGATTCTTCTTAGAGTAGTGGTGCTTATACAAATAATTTATTAACAAGCGTTAATCTCGAAGACTTTTATAATCAAAAGTTTTATAATATTATCTTTCAATAGATTTGAGCATAAACAACAGAGGGATGTTATAAGTTTGACGTCCCTGTGTTTGATGTGTGTCTGTCTGTGGCATCGTACTCCCAAACAGATGAACCGATTTTAATATGGTTTTTATGTTTTAAAAAATCTGATCTGATCGTAAAACTTCTTAGCTTTCATCTTTCATCATCAGTTCACACACTACTTGACAACTTTAAGGATATTTTTTTTTATATTTTTATTTATAGTTATTGAACGATATTTTTTCTGCAAACCGTACAGCACGTCGTGACGTGGTAAGATTATCTCGATAAGCATCGCGAACCGAGTTTAATGTCTTTATTACGTAGGCCAATTGATTCAATATTACTAAGAAAATTGCTTGATCCTGTATTTGGAATATTTTCAAGTTCCAAAACTGGTAAGGTCAGCCTGAAAATAAAAATAAAAATGTAAATATAAATTTCAAAGTAATTTAATAGTAAGTTTAAAATAGAATTGTTTTTTTATATTTATTTTCTGTCGCTTCAACATCGAGGTCATTAGATGTCAACAAAGAATTTAAATTTCCTTACATTATAAATTTCAAAAAGTATAGAGTAGCATTACATCTTTTTTCATCGTGAATTTTTTTTCTAAATCACTTGGTAAATACATAAAGTTTTTTATTATATTCTAAACATTCAATTAAATCCCAAGAAGCCATAGATATTGTATTTTTTCAAGGAACGAGAGTAGCACCATTGATAAAGAATGACCACGAATATCACATTTTGGTTGCGTGAGCACATTCCATTCATGAAATATAATATATTACGATATCCTATGCTTATATTATGTGATGCGTAACCATCACATAATATAAGCCTGGGATATCGTAGGCATATGTTGAACAATTCGCATTAATACAAAATATTTATTTGCTTCAAAAACTAAAAAACACGCTTTATAGCATAGTTATGGTACTTGATACATTTGCACAATTTCAATTTAATGAGACTTTTGGAAATTGGTGAAAATGATGCTCAAAGATTCCATTTTATACCTACATACCTCCCAAGCGTATAAAAGTGTGTTAATTTTTTTTTATTTCAAAGTAAAAATATATATTACGTTCATCCACTAGATCAGGAAGATCTATAATATGTGAGGGGGAATTTGAAAATATACAACTCGCGGGCTCAGCTAGTAATATTATATTATTATAGATATATTCAGACTCAATTTTATAAAACAATACAAATATACTAATAATTCATATAAACATAAAAACAACATTACATTAAATCAGACATAACTCGAATATACGATTTTTCTGTTGACGTTACGCGAAAATTAGTTTGCAATTCGTTATGTTTATTAATTGCTTCGCCACGTTACTTTCTTTGTGGTTTAATATAAATTAATTATTATGCTACTTTATAGAGACTACGACTGCGCCGCGCTCCAGTTGAGGTATAAATTAACGTTGTTAAATAACTAAGTAATTAAATATTAAAGTCAGGCCTCGATTTAAATCGATGACTTTACTTTTTATTTAATTTTGTTGAATTTATGTGGCGCCGGAGGGGTATGCAATTTGTAAGTTAATTTTATACAGTAGATTATTCTCTAAAGGCCAATTTTCACAATTAAAATTGTTCAAAATCCAGTATCAATCAATCCTCGGTGCCATTAATACTCCATCTGTCGTAAACATCAGCAAATATTGTATTTGCGAAAAAGGTAGTAACCGTATGTTACTTCGTCACGCGCAAAATGCTGGATCAATTTTGATAAAATTTGGTATGCACGATACCCTGAAATTTGAATAAACACATAGGCTATTTTATATCTCGACAGAGCAATGATCCGTGAGATAATGTTCCACGCGAGGACGCGGGCAAAAGCCACAATATTTTGATAATTCATTTAAACTATTTTGTTCATAATATTCAGTATGAATCTTCTATCAACAATACACCAACGTAGTTTTCCAATTACAAAGCATTGTGCGACTCAGTGGCGCACAATGCTGAATTATGCTGAAGCTTAATTGGAACGTGAATTAGTTTTTAAATGCACCAGTAGAGTGCGCTAATTACAGTATTGAAAAAAAAAATCATTGAGTTAGCAATAAGCTCATTAATGTGTAAACAACGCTTCGCTTATGAGGCATGCAATAAAGTGGCATAAATAATTATTTGTATGAGAACTGTTTACGATTATTTTAAGTAATTTTGATTTTGATTATTTAATTAACATTTGTTTTAAGTAATTTTTTTAAATGAGTTCTAAAAGAATTATATTATACTTTTTAATGAAATTGTATTCACATTTTAAATGTGGAATATAAAAAAAAAACAATGCTTGTACCTTCATCCATATTTATATTAATTTTTTTAACACAGGTTGAATTAACTTTGATTATTTTCAAAAACCTACAACGCAATGAAAGCTCTAAAAATTTTGTCACCAATAAATAATATTACTAAAGATAATATAAATAAAACATTCCGATCAATGTCAACTTAAAGAAAAAACACTTGTTAATTTTCTGTCACTGAGTTGGTATCCATTGCACGCATCAAGCGAAAACACTACTTTTGAGAGTGCTCGACTGTGCGAAGCGTTGCTGTAGTTGAAACATTCAATGTTAAGCATTATGCCGCATAATGCGCTCTAGTGCTATAATTGGAAAACTACCCAAATAACGTGAAAATCTGTCTAAAAGATTGGCATGTATACCTATAATATAAAGCTATAGTTGTGTAGCGAACTGAGTCCAAAGTTTTAAAACAAATTTAAAGTTGATTCTATGATTTCAAATCGCTAATTAATTATTATAATATGTACCTACTTCAAAATTTTAAAAATCGAAATTTAACACATATTGCTACACTAATATGAAACGTGTTGACGTTGGCACTGTTTTAATCGAACAAAATCAAATAACAGCTAACTTTTGAAGTGAGCTGAT
The DNA here is from genome assembly GCA_905187575.2 of Celastrina argiolus. Lineage (NCBI taxonomy): Eukaryota > Metazoa > Arthropoda > Insecta > Lepidoptera > Lycaenidae > Celastrina > Celastrina argiolus. The sequence continues at coordinate 19,947,865 of LR994580.1, read as the reverse complement.
ATTCGCCGAGACGAATTACTTGTGCTTACACGATTATCTAGTGTATCGAACTATTGAATAATTAAACATCAATCAAATATCTACCCTCTTTTAAGGTATTATACTCCTATCGCCTTCGTGGTCTAGTGGTTCAGAGCTTCGCTCTCGACCCGGAGGTCGTTCGTCGTCGTCGTCGTTTCTGCCTTTTAGAGTCCACTGCTGAACATAGGCCTCTCCAACACATTTCCAGTGTGTTCGGTCCATTGCCACCTGCATCCAACGTGACCCGGCAGTTTTCACCAGGTCGTCGGTCCATCTGGTAGGTGGCCGTCCCACACTGCGCTTGCCAGTACGTGGCCTCCACTCTAGGATCTTTTTGCCCCATCGACCGTCCAATCTTCGTGCTATGTGGCCGGCCCATTGCCACTTCAGCTGACTGATCCTACGGGCAATGTCAGAAACCTTAGTTCTTCTACGGATCTCCTCATTTCTGATTCGATCACGTAGAGAAATACCGAGCATTGCCCTCTCCATAGCACGCTGAGCGACATTAAGCCTTTTGAAAAGATCCTTCGTGAAGCACCACGTCTCAGAACCGTAAGTCATCACTGGTAACACACATTGGTTGTATACCTTTGTCTTTAGGCACTGAGGTATTTTAGACGAGAAGACGTTACGTAATTTACCGAACGCTGCCCAGCCGAGCTGGATCCGTCTACTGACCTCTCTCTTAAAGTTGGACCTACCTAATCGGACAGCCTGCCCTAGGTATATATATTCGTCAACAACTTCAAGAGTAGAGCTCCCAACAGTTAGTGCGGTGGGTGCAACATGGACATTGTGCATGATCTTTGTTTTGTCCATGTTCATTTTAAGACCCACTTGTTGAGAAACTCTATTGAGGCCACCGAGCATGCGCCCCAAATCTTCCAGCGATTCTGCCATGACTACTATGTCGTCGGCAAATCGAAGGTGAGTGATGTATTCGCCATTGATGTTGATGCCAAGTCCTTGCCATTCCAGTAGCTTGAAGGAATCCTCCAGAGCAGCGGTAAACAGTTTCGGGGATATGATATCCCCCTGTCTTACTCCTCTCTTTAAAGGGATATCCTTCGTGCAGTGCTCCTGTACTCGGACTGACATGGTGGCGTTATTATACAAACACTTCAACACTTCGATATACCGATAGTCAATACGGCAACGCTGGAGAGATCTAAGGACCGCCCATATTTCGACGGAATCAAAGGCTTTCTCATAGTCCACAAACGCCAAGCATAATGGCCGATTATACTCTTCGGTCTTCTGTATAATCTGCCGCAGCGTATGTATGTGGTCTATGGTACTATAGCCTTTTCGGAAACCGGCTTGTTCGGTAGGCTGAAAGTCATCTAGCCTGCGTTCGAGACGCATCGTAATAACTCTCGAAAACAGCTTGTAGATATGGCTCAGCAGTGTTATGGGTCTATAGTTCTTCAGTAAGGTTTTGTCGCCTTTTTTGAAGAACAGGACCACAACACCCCTGTTCCATGCCTCTGGCGTTTTCCCATCGAGTAAGGAGGAATTGAAGAGCTTCTGAAGGACTTTTAGTACCAGCGTGCCACCCGCTTTCAGAAGCTCTGTAGTGATTCCATCCTCACCCGGAGCCTTGTTGTTCTTAAGCTGTTTGAGAGCTACCCTAATCTCGTACAGGCTGATGTCCGGAATGTCTTCGGTATAGTGTCGGGTTAGCCTGGCTCTTGGGTCTGCAGCTAAACTAGCAGGTTCAGCTGAGACCGAGGTATACAGCTGTCCATAGAACCTTTCTATCTCCCGTAGTACCTCGGACTTATTTGACGTTACGCGTCCATCTTCGGTCTTCAGCTTTGTCAGCTGGCTTTGCCCAATAGAAACGTCTCTTGCAAACACTTTGGAGCCTTGGTTCCGCTCTATCGTCTCTTTAATACGCTGGGTATTAAAAGAACGGATATCGTGTCGCAAGGACTTCGTAATATGTCTATTGAGCTGCCTATATGACTCAGCGTCACTCGAAGTTTGGAGCGTCATTGAACGTCGACTAGCCATGAGGTTCCGTGTTTGGTCGGATAGTTTCTAAGGTCTATTTGTACGGTGGGTCTTGAAAAATTTGGACCCCACCGTATGGACAGTTTCTACCAGCCTGCTATTTATATCGTCCACTGATGCGCAGCTGTCTAGCCATTGGAAGCGATTTGACAGTTCAAGTTGAAAGCTCTCGGGGTTTTGGATATGGGCATTCGACGGTCGGAGCGTAGACTTCATCAGACGCGATCTCTCAAGTTTGACGTTGATATTCAACATGCCTCTGATGATTCGGTGATCACTACCGGTCTTAACCATGTTGATCACAGAGACATCGTTGAATATCTGCCGCTTGGTGCTCATAATGAAGTCAATCTCGTTTCTAGTTACACCGTCGGGACTCAACCAGGTCCAACCCACGGAGGTCGTGGGTTTGATTCCCGCGTTGTTTTCAAGTTTGGTTTGGACAATACAGGCTGATCACCTAATTGTCTGACAAGAAAGATGATCCATGCGTCGGATAGGCATGTAAAAAGTCGGACCTGCGCCTGTTCTCTCGCCAGTCGTGTTGGTTTACCGTCCCACTGGGTTATGAGAGTAAAAGGAAGAGAGAGTGCTTCTGTGTATTGCGCACACACTTGGGCGCTATAACTGCCTGGTTTCAATGAAATCGGCCTCCGACACCGAAATCAGTGAGGGGAGCAATTATTATTATACTCCTACAGAAAATTGGTAAAACACTAACAAAGAATGAGTGTCGAGTAGTTCCCAGAACAATTACAAAGAAGACAATACGAAATTAGACAATTCATTAGAAGTGATTGTAGGACGATGATTCAGCGGCCCGTGTGTGGAGCCATTCGACATTTTAGTAAATATTATTTTTGGAAACAGTAAAAAAACTCAATAAGGCAGCCAAGTCGAACTCGCGAAAAATAGAAAGGTACCAGGGGGCTGATTCAAGATGCCATCGCTAATATCGCTTACAAAGTTCGATAACAAAATGTATGGGATTTGACATAAGGTACGCTAAATGACATACCAAATCGCGATCATTTAGCGTACCTTAAGTCAAATCCCATACATTTTGTTATCGAACTTTGTAAGCGATAATTAGCGATGGCATCTTGAATCAGCCCCCTGGTTCTCCTTCAGGGAAAAACCCTAGCCTGTATAGGTAGGAATTTGAATTCGGATCTTCGGGTAAGGTTAGGTTATGGGGTTATTAAAATGGTGCCCTTAAATATTTATTTTACTTCTTGTGGTTCTGTTGCGGCAATGGAAATATGAACAGCATTTCTCATTTTTAACACCCGACGCAAAAACGACGGGGTATTATAAGTTGTGTCTGTGTAAATGTATGTGTCTGTCTGTGGCATCGTAGCTCCCAAACGGATGATCCGATGCGGTTTCTTTTAATGTATATCAGTCGAAAGTGTTCTTAGCTATTTCGTAGAAATTCAGGTCTTCAAGGTCATCAAGTCGTTTGATAGGTGTGATAGGAATGTTACACGCTAAGTCGGAGTTTTTTTAATTATTTTTAGTTTAGTTTATCATAACATCCATTCTAATTTCCATTTTTATACTAGCAGCCTTAAAGCTATAAAAACGTTTGTCTTAAATCAGGAACGACGCTCAATTTGTGTCCCAGTTCCGCAGTTATCACTTTATAGTGGATTACAGAAGGCAATAAAACATGCCGTTAATCCAAAATGGCGGATATTGCGTCGTCTCGTAATAATATCTTCTATATTGTTTTGTTATTTGATTACGTTAATAAAATCTTTTCTCCGTTACACTTCCTTCCTCCGTAGTTAGTTAGTTTACACACGACACTGCGGCGGCAGTGATTTTGCCGCTGCGGCGCAGGACCTGCGGCGTTTCACCGCAGAGCCAGAGGCATCGCGGTACGATTATTATACACGTCTTCTTTCTCCGTGTATCAATGGTCAACCAATCTCGTACAACTGCTCCCCTCACCGATTAGCCGATTTCATTGCAACCAGGCCAGCTACGCAGGAGTTATTTTATAGTGCCCAAGTATGTGCGCAATACACAGAATCACTCTCTCTTCCTTTTACTCTCATAACCCAGTGGGACGGTAAACCGACACGACTGGCGAGAGAATAGACGCAGGTCCGACTTTTTACATGCCCATCCGACGCATGGATCATCTTTCTTGTCAGACAATCAGGTGATCAGCCTGCATTGTCTTAACCAAACTTGAAAACAACATTTTTGTTGTTCCAACGCGGGAATCGAACCCACGACCTCCGGGTCGAGAGCGAAGCTCTGAACCACTAGACCACGGAGGCGATAAATCTCGTACAAGTTGAAAATGCGGCACAGACTCGCCGCATTCGCTGCGGCGCCGTGTGTAAGGCAAAAAATCCTAAGGAAGTAAAGCACCAGCCACCGTGACCGCAGTGTCGTGTAAAAACTACCTAACTCCATGCGGCTTAACTTCCCCTTTTCAGACATTCCATCCTATAATGTAGGCTAGAGCTTCCTTTTAAAAGACTACCAGCCTTTGCCACTGCTTCTTAGGCCAGCGTATAATCAAAACGAGACGCGGGGAAGCAAGTTTTTTTTTAAAACACGCGGTGCGGCGATGTTATGTCGGTACATCTCGAAATTAGAACCCTAGCGATTAATTGTATGTAATAATGTTATAATTCTATGTAGATTTATTATTAAAGTTTAATTTTTATACGCTACCTTAGAAATATAGACGTGTCGTTTTGGTGTGGACCCTAATTATTACTATTATTATTAAAACAAAATACCGATTCAGAAACGATGTTTATTTTGAAATTCACTTTGAAATGAAAATTAGGATAATTATTAAATATACTTTTCATCTCGACTAAATTGAAATAATTTTCGCTGGTAGGTAGTATTAATTAACAAAATATCACTTTTCGTGCCTCGTTAATTAATTATTCAGTTTTTTGCCGTGGAGAGGAAACCGTTACAAAAACCGTTGATTAAAATCTTAACTTGGAAGTCCATTTCTGACATCTCACGCAGTAACTCAGACTGTTGCGGTCCCCGAATACTAAACAGTTAATCTTTTATATCAGGTTTTTGTGAAACAAAGAGATGAGGGCAAGTATAAGATAAAATACCATTGTATCTTGACCTCCCTGTTTGTATACCGCGCCGGTCGAATAATACTATTCGGTTTACGGTTTCAGATATCAAGGTTCATTATATTTGGTGCTTCTCGGTGGTCGTGCACGTATTAAGTGGTGGAATTATAAAGGGGTATGCTCTTTGAATATTAAGCGACTGTTTTATGTTGACGCTACGTTTGTATTTGTTATGGTTGCAGCGGTACTCCTTAATGTGGAGGTATTTTTTTGTCTTTAGATTCAAATGATAATAAGGTGTAAATGACGTCTTTAGAAAAACGTGACGTGTGAGGAATGCGATTCTGGACTCATAGAAATTACAAGCCCGCCACGTACGTGCAAACAGAAATCGTACAGGAATCGTTTTTAGTATTTAAACCAAACGCAGAAGTTATCTTATAGTGCAGATAAGTTATGTGCGCAATACAGAATATCACTCATTCCTTACCTTCTACTTACGATAGTTGAGCCTAGCGAGAGACCAGTTCTTAGTACTTAGTTTTTACTATCGGTCTGTCCCGCTCATGCAAATGAGATTTACCGCGCGTGCGAGCGGGATATACTAATATTCGGAACTAAGTTCGAGGTCTGAGAATCGCCGCCCATTTGCAGAACCAACTTTAAACACAACCATTCGACTCATGGATCATCTTTATTGTCTAGTAATCAGATGATTGGCCTTCACAAACTTAACGAAAGCAACATTTTAATATCAAAACATTGGGATTGAACTCATGACCCCCTCAGTCGAGAGCCAATCTATAAGTCACATGGCGCCGGAGGTGCCTAAGACGATACCACAATATCAAATATCAAAGACCTTCGTATAGTGTCCAATCACTAAATATTCTACTAAATATATTATAATACTAGCTGTGCCCGCGACTTCGTTCGCGTGGTGTTTGTTTGACTTAAACCGTTTATGCAGCGCATGCAACGAAAGTCCCCAAATGTAAATTGTTTGTTTGTTTAACCCATTAACCGCCAAATTAAAACCAACATAGATTTTTTCATATAATGTTTGTTTTATGACTGTCTACAAGCCAAATAAACGCAAAAGTAAGAAAAAACTGAAAAAAAGTTATTAGGTATCCCTACAGGGATACCCACAATACGCCGCTGTACTCATTTGAGTACACCCCGTACTCAAATGAGTACAGCGGCGTATTGTGGGTACAAAAATTTAAGAAATTGCTTTTCAAGTCATAGTGTTTTGACATACTTTTTACATTGCTAACGAATTCTTGCATTACAAATAACATATCGCAAAGGGTTTTAAAGCTTGTGGGGACAATATTCTAGTCCGTCTTGAGACAAGTTGGGACTATTGAAAACGAATTTTGAGCTTTATTTTTGGTATTTTGTCGTAAGTAGTGTGTAATGGTGCGTCGAAATAGCAATTGATCCATACTGTCACTAGTTATACTCATTACATACTAATGCCAGGCATTTGCAAGAGTAATAATATGTATCATATAGGTAAATAAAACCCACCACCACTTTTATCCATGAATCGCAATTCTATAAAGCGAAATTGACTAATCAAAGCCGTCTACTTCACCCATATTTTTATTATATGTTTGGAAGGTTTTTGGAATAATGGCATTATCCTTTTCTCGTAACACAGTTATAGATCATAGTTTCACAACTCCTAACGGTTAAATTGTATCATAATTGTAAAAAGTCGCTATTGTGCAAACACCTTAAAAAGTTGTCAAAAAATACTTGATGATACGTTGGATTCATTTCCAATTTTACAAGTAATGTTTTGACAACCCTTGGTCCTTAAAGATCAGTGGATACTTTGACAGATTTTTCATAGTAAAAATCTAGCTGCTACCCAGTTTTTGTAAGCAAATCGCACTGGATTTCCTATGATAAAGTGCTTAGCATGATGATAGCCACATTATTTAACCATTGAATTATCAATCAATATTTTATTACGATCATTTATCACTCTCCACTGAAGAAACTTATCAATTAGATTACCACATAAAAGCCGAGCTTACAGCAATATATTGTTCCTGGTAGTTTTATTCCTTTAAAAATCCCGAATTTTTAGTCTGGACATATAGTTCGACACCATTGCAATTCCTAAATTTTCATTGTAGGACCTACTATAAATCTTCTCTAGGTTGTTTGTGATACCCAGAAATAAGAATATGCCAATAAACTGTTTCAAGTCAAAAGCGTCTTTTTGTAATAGGTATATCAAAACTAATTGTATCAAATACTTGAAACATAACAATGTTAGTATATGGATCCAGCCGCTGTACGCAAACAGGTACACTTGCCTATAAAGTAAGATTTCTCTGAAAATATAGGTTTATTTAACATTATCTGTCATTTATTTTATAAATGAGTATGTAATTTAAAATAATATTACCATTTAACTACATAATTGCAACAAAAAATAATAAAAAGTAATAAACATAGTGCCTCACTCATATAAACGGTTTTACTGATACCTTTGAATCCTCTAAACGTCAACTGGCATAGACACAGACATTTCAATAGATATTATAGTAATGTACTTACTCATTACTAATAATTTAAGCGCAAAAAATCGTCAGTGACACTTAATGTTTTTTAACTACCCTCATTTATTTTGCTGTACCTGATTGGGTACAGAGGCGCCAAATGGGTTAAACGCGCTAATGTCCCGTATATGACGCCCAACGCCTCGACGACCGACGCCGCGGCGCCCGACGCCGCAACGCCCAACGTCGTGGAGCCGACGCCCGACGCCGCGACGCCCGACGCTGCGGTGCCCGCCGCCGCGACGCCCGACGCCGCGACGCCCGACGCCGCGACGCCCGACGCCGCGACGCCCAACGTCGCGACAACGACGCCCGACGGCGCGACGCCCGACGGCGTGACGCCCGACGCCGTGACGCCCGACGCCGTGACGCCCGACGCCGCAACGCCCGACGCCGCGACGCCCGACGCCGCGACGCCTGACGCCGCGGCGTCCAACGTCGCGACGCCGACGCCCGACGCCCGACGTCGCGACGCTGACGGACGCCGCGACGCCCAACGTCGCGACGCCGACGGACGCCGCGACGCCTAACGTCACGACGCCGACGCCCTTCGGCGCGACGCCTAACGTTGCGACGCCGACGCCCGACGCCGACTTTCAATCCGACGTTGCGCTGCTGGCGCCGACCGCCAAATTTTTCGGCGTCGGCGGTCTACTCTCAGTGCGCAATTCAAACTCGCACTTGCCGGGTTTTTTATTTATTAATTACCATATGCTTGCAGTATAAACGATGTCGAAATTTCCAAACGTATATCTTCAAAGAATAAGTAGTAGTGGTATTACATTAATATTTAAAATCGGTTCATAAACGACGAAGATATCCACGAACAAACATAAAAAAACATATATGTACGAATTGAGAAACCACCTCCTATTTTGGAAGTCGGTTAAAAATATTATGTTGATTATTTCATGTTACAATCTACCTTTGTGCCAACTTTCATTTAAGTACGTTGAGTAGTTTGGCTGAAATACCGTCAAATAGGTAGTTACAATTTTTTGAAGATCCCACGGGAACCCTTTCGTTTTTCGGGATAATAATTTCTAATAATGCTCTTCAGGTCATAAGCTACCTGCCTGCCAAATTTCATTTAAATACGTTGAGTAGTTTGGCTGAAATACCGTCAAATAGGTAGCTACAATTTTTTGAAGATCCCACGGGAACCCTTTCGTTTTTCGGGATAATAATTTCTAATAATGCTCTTCAGGTCATAAGCTACCTGCCTGCCAAATTTCATTTAAATACGTTGAGTAGTTTGGCTGAAATACCGTCAAATAGGTAGCTACAATTTTTTGAAGATCCCACGGGAACCCTTTCGTTTTTCGGGATAATAATTTCTAATAATGCTCTTCAGGTCATAAGCTACCTGCCTGCCAAATTTCATTTAAATACGTTGAGTAGTTTGGCTGAAATACCGTCAAATAGGTAGCTACAATTTTTTGAAGATCCCACGGGAACCCTTTTGTTTTTCGGGATAATAATTTCCTATAATGCTCTGCAGGTCATAAGCTACCTGCCTGCCAAATTTCATTTAAATACGTTGAGTAGTTTGGCTGAAATATCGTCAAATAGGTAGCTACAATTTTTTGAAGATCCCACGGGAACCCTTTCGTTTTTCGGGATAATAATTTCTTATAATGCTCTTCAGGTCATAAGCTACCTGCCTGCCAAATTTCATTTAAATACGTTGAGTAGTTTGGCTGAAATACCGTCAAATAGATAGCTACAATTTTTTGAAAATCCCAAAATCCCACGGGAACCCTTTCGTTTTTCGGGATAATAATTTCCTATAATGCTCTTCAGGTCATAAGCTACCTGCCTGCCAAATTTCATTTCATTCCATTGAGCGGTTTTAGCGTGATGCAATGACAAACATTCCCATACGGACAGACAGACAGACAGACATTTTTTTCAAAAATGTTATTTTTAGGTTCTGTGGTACTTATAGACCCCCTTTTTTTGATTTTCACTTAAATATTCTTAATGTACAGACATGACCCCTCTACAGATTTATTATATGTATAGATTATTACACTATAATTCAAACATTTTAATTATTTTTTTACGATAAAATACAATTATACAGGATTAATTTACAATTTAATTAATACCATCGAAATTCTTTGCAAAAATTCCCCCTAATTTGTATCCACCTTACCTTGACCTGCGTAGTTCAATGTGCTATCGTTTCTAAAGGAAACATCAAAGATAATTTGTGAAACGCTGAGCTCAAGAAATAATGGTCAAAAAACGGTAATCAGAAATAAAATCTAAGATGAAATCAATACTTTGTAGAAAAGTATTTTATTTGTGGTTTATGTTCTTCTTCATTATGATTAGTGTTTTCTGATTTAATGATGTCTTCTGTCAGATTTTCGATAAGGTAAACGGGTTAATTAACACCAATTTTGTGACACAACCTGATTGTATTTAATAGTAAATGGTGCTTTTTGGTATTCTGTTGAACATTACATATTTTTATTGTGAAGGAAACTTATGATCTAAAATTTAAACTACAGTTGAATTTTGACCATAAATCAACCTCTAATATTTGATTAATTTCCATTTTTTATTATAATAATATACATTTTTGTCATGTCTAAAGGTCAACGACGCAAAAAGCATTAATTAGAATTTTTATGATCATGGTATGATCTGACAGCTGCTGTTTGACATGACCGACAGAAAAAGTTACCGTAGGTACTTATTTCTAAAATTAAATTCTTTTTGTAATCACGTCCATCACTAGATGGAGCTTTGTAAGTCGAGTATAAACTAGAGTCTGAGAAAAAAAAATTAAAACTGTCATAGACAAGATTTTCATAATAAGAACATAATATATAGACCACAGGCTTATGATAAACTTAGTTATAGGAGAGTTCACAAAAATCATAATATTATGATGTTGATTTTTTTAGTCATAGAAAACTTACGGCTAAAATACAAACATAATCTTTTTTCACTGATAGTAATTTTATCTAGATAATATAAATAAATAACCTCCTAATTACTCTCAGACACACACAAACTTGTCTAACTTTGGTATAAATTCTCAGTTTTCTGGGCTAACAATCACTTCAGTTACATTTGAAAATAAAACTCAGAAAAAGGAATGCTTACAAACAAATACCAAGGTTACTCGAGCACCGCTATACGTAATGTGTAGATTCGATAAAATCAGGACCATATAGTATAGCGGTTGAATTGTTTTTGTTTCCGGGATTTCTTCAGGAACATAAACTCACGCTCCTCCATAACTTTGCACTTCCTAAAATTATTCGTTAGCTTTATTGAAGCGTTGTTTTCGTGAGATATCATTATTTAGGAAGCATCATTCCTAAGTGGTAATGGATTGGTTTAATCATTTAAAGATATATTATGTGAATAGACATTATATGAATAGACATTTGTGTGAACATTAACCTTCTTACATGTGTGGATTGCAGGTCTCCGGTGTAGGAGTAGGTTATAGGTGTAGATTGCTATTTGTAGATTGATGAATAGAACTGATTAAAATAGCTAGTATTTTTATTTTTAACAATTTTTTGCACACAAGAAAATTTTACAATAATACAGTTTACAAAGAACGACGACAGAGGAGACAGACGAGAGAGGAGAGAGATGGTATAAAAAATAGCGGATAAGACGTGCACAATTATAAATTCAATATTAACTTTATTATAACCAGAAAATATTGTAATAATATATAAGTTAATTAATAATAATAATAATATATATAAGTATTTTATAATATTGAGGAAATATTATCCACGTAAATTCATTAATAATAATTCATGAACAATTTTTGGCGAACAATAGTGTCTTGCAAGTCTATGCGAAAGTGTTGAAGCTTATGTTATTAGCAATATATAAACACGCTGAAACTTGGAGAAGTTCTGTGACTGACTTGCGCTATTCAATGCGTAGGGGAGCCGAACGAGGGTGTTAAACAAAAGTAGTTCGCCTGCAAGCCACTGATTAACTCCGCCTGTAGTTACACTGTGATATACATACAGTTATGATATTCCAACAGTTATTAATGCGGCTGAAGGCACAACAGCTGTTGGCAATTTCCACAGCTTAGAGGCGTTTTTAATTAACAGTGTGCAAGTCAAAAAGAAATGGACGAAAGAGTTGGAATAGGTACGCCTTTTGCGGAATAAAATAGTGCATCTGTAGAGCACAATGAGCAATCCATTTTATATTCACGACCTCAGACCAAATAAGTGAAGATTGAATTTGTCAAGCAAAAACTGATGGTGGTTTTTAGGTATGTTCACCACATGCGCACTACGCACTTACAGATAAATGCGAAAGTAAAAATCTCCTAAATTACCCGTACTGAAACTCGTTGATAATTAAACAATCGTTGTAATATCTCTTATATAATAATCATAATCAAATATGGCCAAACTATGTAACATTTTTACCAAATGCCATCTATTTTGTGTCGAATAAAAAAAGAATCACGCAAATCGGATCATTAACCTCAGAGAAATCGGTGTACATTAAAAAAACAAGCCGAACTAAGAACCTTCACCTTTTTTTAAAGTCAGTGGAGTGACAACGCGTAAAAAGGTAAGGTGTTTCTTGCATGTGTGTGCATTACACTGATATGAGGCATAGTTCAGATAGTCTTACTGCGTGCTTCGCTGACCTGTGTTTTTACTTTTATTTCATTTGAATTGCCGACATTTTATTATTTTCATTTTACTATTATTTATTTAGTTCTGTAATGTAGATATTATTCTCTTACGCCAGTTCTTCTCGCCAGGTTAGTCCTCGAACCGGTGGTAGGTATGTAGTACAATTCAAAAAGTGGTTAGTTTCTAATTTATTTGGAAATAAAAGATTTTCATTTTCATTAAATTCGTACCAGAAATTACAGTAAAGTAGTTATCATTATTTTTATTCTAAATCCAATTCAAAATGTTGACTAAGCGCTTGATGATAGTGATGGCAGTACGATTGTAATATTCGTGCAAATAGTGAGCCCAGCCGGACATTACGAGAACGAAATCTATGACAACCAACGAAAATGGGTTCTTAGCGGTCCAAAGGAAGCAATGTGGAAAATGGAATTAACTGTTATGGGCGGTACGCGGGCAATTTCACCACGTACAGAGTAATCTAATTTAGGGACTACAACAAAACTGGAAACCTGCCCATTACTAATCTAGGGGGAGGATTTATTCTGGCGATTCGTTTAGAGTTAAATAAAATACGTTTTGCGATACCAATTTGGCCAGTGGCCATAGCATTTGTAAAGCCGTTTTAAATCTGTATAATATTTCTGACAACTATGTCCCATCAAAAACATAACTTGTAAAAAGTGTCAAGTCTCGTGCTTAGTTCTTTTGCCGTAAAAAGTAGTGAGATCCATGTGATACCAAGCTGTGGTAAGTCAGTCGGTCAAACAACCTAACAACATCTTATAGTAATCACATAAATATTAATAAAAATATTTCATGTTTTAAATAAACAAGTAGATTTACTTGGCAACAAAAACTTTACGAGACCAAACTTAGCACTGCACCAAATTAACGCTGTTTTTTATGCGTTCACAGATAAAAATGTGTAATAGTAAATATAGTCAAAACGTATTACTAGTTACACAAATAATATATTAGGTCTTTACATATGAAATTGGTGTTTTGTATGGGAGGAACATAAAGGCGATTTTTTCATATTAAAATATATAATAATCAAAGTTTGTACCATTGCTATCTATACACTTTTACCATCTTTAAAGTAGTTCATTGATCCCTTTACTAAAAAAACCATTCGGACGGGAATCAATGAAATCTTTGAAAGCGGTTTGGACTGCCTCATCGGAATTGAATTTTTTTCCTTGCAAGAAGTTATCCAAATTTAGAAAAAAATGACAATCTGGTGGAGCAAGGTCCAGAGAGTACGGTGGATGTCTTAGACATTCCAATTGAAGCTCCTCTAATTTGGTAGCCATCTGTTGGGCCATGTGTGGTCTAGCGTTGTCTTGAAGCAGCATTGGCGTAGAGCGATTGACAAGTTTCGGTTGTTTAATGGCGAGCTTTTCCATCATGGTTTGCAGTTGCTGACAATAGACATCAGCCGTAATTGTCTGACCAGATTTAAGAAAGCTATGGTGTACGACACCGGGTCACACTAGTCCACCAAATGCTTACAAGTAACTTTTTTTGAGTCAATTTTCGCTTGGGGCAAGACTTTGCTGGTTCACCAGGGTTCAGCCATTGCGATGAGCGTTTACGATTATCGTATAGGATCCACTTTTCATCACATCTAATGATCCGATTTAAAATTCCTTCATTATTGTGCCGGTTGAGCAATGTAACGCAGCAGTCGACGCTCGTTTGTCGGTTTGCTTCACTCAATTCATGAGGTTTCAAGCTTTTTCACCTTCCCAATTTGATTCAAGTGGATTAAAACGTTTTTGTCACTAACACCGCAGCCTGTAGCTAACTTTGATGTGGTTTGCGATGGATCTGCTTCCACAATAGCCTTCAATTCATCATTATCGACCTTGGCCTCCAGCCGTCCACGGGGCTTGTTCTGCAGATCGAAATTTCGAGAAGGGAAGCGTTGAAACCAAAAACGCACCGTGTTTTCTTTTGCGACACCACCCCCATACTCATCATTAATCCTTCGAGCCGTTTCTGCAGCACTGGTGCCACGGTGGAACTCGTACTCGTAAATAATGCGATATTTTAAGTTTTCCATTTTGTGAAATGAGTGACGCAGAAAAAAAAGCAAAAGAGAAAAAAACAAATGAATTACGGTTTTCAAAACACAAATGCATGAGTAAATAGCTGTTTAAATTTGAATTTGGAATTCCTAACCAAAGAGGATATATTTAAGATCAAAATGGCCAGTACGACAAAACGCCAATTTCATAAGTAAGGACCTAATAATATTCTACCACACTGATTCCGGTGAAGGTAGTTCGGTTCGGTTCAGTTTCATTAGAAACCAGGCAGTTACGCAGGGGCAATTTTATTCTACCCAAGTATGTGCGCAATACACAGAAGCACTCTCTTTTTACCCGACTTCGGCGAAGCCAAAAGAAAAGGTAATGATTTTGGCAGTCTATGTATGTATGTAAGTATGTATGTATGTATGTTTGTATGTATGTATGTTACCTCGTAGCGGCTAAACTACTGGTCCGATTTTAATAAATAAGGTGTCAATCGATTCGTAGTAGTTCCGCGAGTAACATAAGCTATAATAATTTAAAAAAAAATGTATTTTCAAAATTATACCTTAAACTATCTCCAAAAAAAAATTAATTTAGATAATTGTATCGTGTTTGGTATCAAAAGATAGGTCTTGACGAGCACATCACAAATATGTATTTAAATATTAATTATTAAATTTTATTGTTAAATTCAAAATAAACATTTAAAATGCGGTCGTACAAGTAGTATCTAGAAGTTGTTTAGTTACTTACTACGTAATGGTTACTTTAATGAATATATATTTGATGAGAAAACAGAAAAATATAAAATAAAAAAAAGTTCAAAACTATAACCCGACTTCGCAAAAAGGGGTCTAAAAGACTGAAACAAGAAAATAATTCAATTTGAAATCCAGACATGCATAGGTACAAAAATAGTCATGGTAGAGCCGTGGTCGTACCTGCTAAACAAATCTAAGCGTCACCTCATACAAAAATACGGTAGAAAAAAGAGAACTTGAAAAATAATAATATTCGTCTGCTGTTGAAATATACAATCCTAATAGCGGATACGACCACGGCTCTACCTTGACTATTTTTGTACCTATGCATATCTGGATTTCAAATTGAATAATTTTCTTGTTTCAGCCTTTTAGACCCCTTTTTTGCGAAGTCGGGTTATAGTTTTTAACTTTTTTTTATTCCTACTCTGGTAGATGGTTATCCGACAGGTCCGGAGAACTGTTGCATGACATGCCTGGATCATCTTTCTTGTCAGACAATCAGTTGATTAGCCTGTATTGCCTTAATCAAAACTTAAGCATTTTTTGTTATTTCAAAGGAACCAAACACACGACCGGAACGAGAGCCAAGCAATTACACAAATACACTGATGATAAAACAGTAAACTCAAACGGTAGGACACGACACTCATTATCTTATTAGACTTCAAATCAGACCAAAGACTTACATTGCAATGTAATGTAAGTCTGCGTAACCCCACGATCCTGGGACTTGGTAGTAATTAGCAGAGGTGAAGGTGCATCAGTACCATTAAATCCATCCACAGAAATAGAATGCAATGATTTCAGTGCTCTGTGACTTCCGTGATGTTGCATTTCAATGATAAAAGCCATGCTTCTATACAAATTTACGAGAATTGTTACGAATGAAAAGAAATTTATCACGCTTAAAGTTATGTAGAGGATAAAAAAATACTAAAACTTAGTGCATATAACAACTATTAATTGCGCCGTATAGTGGTTCTGAGCTTCGCTCTCGATCCGGGTTCGATTCCTGCGTTGGGACAACAAAAAATGTTGTTTTCACGTTTGGTTAGGACAATGCAGGCTGATCACCTGATTGTCTGACAAGAAAGATGATTCGTGCGTCGGATGGGCATGTAAAAATTCGGTCCCTCTCGCCTGTCGTGACGGTTTACCGTCCCACTGGGTTATGTTGGGCACTATAAAATAACTCCTGCTTGTCTGGCCTGGTTTCATTGAAATCGGCTACCGACACCGAAATCGGTGAGGGGAGCTATTATTATATTAATACCTCTGCGCCCTTCTTCAGGATTTGACACAATCTAAGCTGTGTGACATATGCGTACGTCACTTAGCAAAGCTTATGTCAAATCCCATACATTTTGTTTTGGAACTCCGTAAGTGATATATGCGGTCTTGAATTCCTAATTTAGGAAATCCCAGGTTATTAGATACACTACCGTGCGTTGGCAATAGTTTTATTGTATCAATCTGTCGAAACATTTAAAATATTATTTTAATTTTTTCTATCAAATCTTGCCTCAAGAGGCATGTAATAGTTTTTATTATAATGGGCGATTGGCGATCACAGAATAACTTCTATACATATAATAAATCTGTAGAGGGGTCATGTCTGTACATTGAGAATATTTAAGTGAAAATCAAAAAAAGGGGGTCTATAAGAGCCACAGAACCTAAAAATAACATTTTTGAAAAAAATGTCTGTCTGTCTGTCTGTCTGTCTGTCTGTCTGTCTGTCTGTCTGTCTGTCTGTCTGTCCGTATGGGAATGTTTGTCATCGCATCACGCTAAAACCGCTTTATGGAATGAAATGAAATTTGGCAGGCAGGTAGCTTATGACCTGAAGAGCATTATAGGAAATTATTATCCCGAAAAACGAAAGGGTTCCCGTGGGATCTGCAAAAAATTGTAGCTATCTATTTGACGGTATTTCAGCCAAACTACTCAACGTATTTAAATGAAATTTGGCAGGCAGGTAGCTTATGACCTGTAGAGCATTATAGGAAAATATTATCCCGAAAAACGAAAGGGTTCCCGTGGGATCTTCAAAAAATTGTAGCTACCTATTTGACGGTATTTCAGCCAAACTACTCAACGTATTTGAATGAAATTCGGCAGGCAGGTAGCTTATAATCTGAAAAGCATTACTGGAAATTATTATCCCGAAAAACGAAAGGGTTCCCGTGGGATCTTCAAAAAATTGTAGCTACCTATTTGACGGTATTTCAGCCAAACTACTCAACGTATTTAAATGAAATTTGGCAGGCAGGTAGCTTATGACCTGAAGAGCATTATTGGAAATTATTATCCCGAAAAACGAAAGGGTTCCCGTGGGATCTTCAAAAAATTGTAGCTACCTATTTGACGGTATTTAGCCAAACTACTCAACGTATTTGAATGAAATTCGGCAGGCAGGTAGCTTTTGATCTGAAAAGCATTACTGGAAATTATTATCCCGAAAAACGAAAGGGTTCCCGTGGGATCTTCAAAAAATTGTAGCTACCTATTTGACGGTATTTCAGCCAAACTACTCAACGTATTTGAATGAAATTCGGCAGGCATGTAGCTTATGACCTGAAGAGCATTATTGGAAATTATTATCCCGAAAAACGAAAGGGTTCCCGTGGGATCTTCAAAAAATTGTAGCTACCTATTTGACGGTATTTCAGCCAAACTACTTAACGTATTTAAATGAAATTTGGCAGGCAGGTAGCTTATGACCTGAAGAGCATTATTGGAAATTATTATCCCGAAAAACGAAAGGGTTCCCGTGGAATCTTCAAAAAATTGTAGCTACCTATTTGACGGTATTTAGCCAAACTACTCAACGTATTTGAATGAAATTCGGCAGGCAGGTAGCTTATGATCTGAAAAGCATTACTGGAAATTATTATCCCGAAAAACGAAAGGGTTCCCGTGGGATCTTCAAAAAATTGTAGCTACCTATTTGACGGTATTTCAGCCAAACTACTCAATGTATTTAAATGAAATTTGGCAGGCAGGTAGCTTATGACCTGACGAGCATTATTGGAAATTATTATCCCGAAAAACGAAAGGGTTCCTGTGGGATCTTCAAAAAATTGTAGCTACCTATTTGACGGTATTTCAGCCAAACTACTCAACGTATTTAAATGAAATTTGGCAGGCAGGTAGCTTATGACCTGAAGAGCATTATTGGAAATTATTATCCCGAAAAACGAAAGGGTTCCCGTGGGATCTTCAAAAAATTGTAGCTACCTATTTGACGGTATTTAGCCAAACTACTCAACGTATTTGAATGAAATTCGGCAGGCAGGTAGCTTATGATCTGAAAAGCATTACTGGAAATTATTATCCCGAAAAACGAAAGGGTTCCCGTGGGATCTTCAAAAAATTGTAGCTACCTATTTGACGGTATTTCAGCCAAACTACTCAACGTATTTAAATGAAATTTGGCAGGCAGGTAGCTTATGACCTGAAGAGCATTATTGGAAATTATTATCCCGAAAAACGAAAGGGTTCCCGTTTGATCTTCAAAAAATTGTAGCTACCTATTTGACGGTATTTCAGCCAAACTACTCAACGTATTTAAATGAAATTCGGCAGGCAGGTAGCTTATGACCTGAAGAGCATTATTGGAAATTATTATCCCGAAAAACGAAAGGGTTCCCGTGGGATCTTCAAAAAATTGTAGCTACCTATTCGACGGTATTTCAGCCAAACTACTCAACGTATTTGAATTAAATTCGGCAGGCATGTAGCTTATGACCTGAAGAGCATTATTGGAAATTATTATCCCGAAAAACGAAAGGGTTCCCGTGGGATCTTCAAAAAATTGTAGCTACCTATTTGACGGTATTTCAGCCAAACTACTCAACGTATTTAAATGAAATTTGGCAGGCAGGTAGCTTATGACCTGAAGAGCATTATTGGAAATTATTATCCCGAAAAACGAAAGGGATCCCGTTTGATCTTCAAAAAATTGTAGCTACCTATTTGACGGTATTTCAGCCAAACTACTCAACGTATTTAAATGAAATTCGGCAGGCAGGTAGCTTATGACCTGAAGAGCATTATTGGAAATTATTATCCCGAAAAACGAAAGGGTTCCCGTGGGATCTTCAAAAAATTGTAGCTACCTATTCGACGGTATTTCAGCCAAACTACTCAACGTATTTGAATGAAATTCGGCAGGCATGTAGCTTATGACCTGAAGAGCATTATTTGAAATTGTTATCCCGAAAAACGAAAGGGTTTCCGTGGGATCTTCAAAAAATTGTAGCTACCTATTTGACGGTATTTCAGCCAAAATACTCAACGTATTTAAATGAAATTTGGCAGACAGGTAGCTTATCATCTGAAAAGCATTATTAGAAAATTATTAACCCGAAAAACGAAAGGGTTCCCGTGGATCTATAAAAAATTGTGGCTACATATTTGACGGTATTTTAGCCAAACTACTTACACGTATTTAAATGAAACTTGGCACAAAGGTAGATTGTACCATGAAATAACCAACATAATATTTTTAACCGACTTACAAAAAAGGAGGAGGTTTCTCAATTCGTAAATATAATATGTTTGTTTTTTTGTTTCTTCGCGGATATCTTCATCGTTTCTGAAACGATTTTAAAATTTTTTTATGTTGTGTAGGGTATAATTTAAATTTGATCCCATTGTCACTAAATGGTGACATGATGATGGGATCCGTGAGGAATCGAAGGAAATCCTCAAAATTTATGTGGAACAATATATTAATTTTGATTTTTTCTGAAGTAGTCTAAGCATATGTTACCAAACAGTTAGGTTTTGCACCATATCCTGGATCTATAATATCAAAAAATTTCGCGTTTCAGTAAACTATATATATATACATATATATATTGAAAAATTTCGCGTAGACTTTTTCTCTTTCTACTATTTTTTTTTTATCTAATCGTTTTTGTTTTTCATTTTCCGTCCTCAAATAATCGTCGTCTGATCATACGAGAATTATCCCTACTCAGTCTATACCCATCACTAAAAATCTGAAAATTAAATAATTTTAAACAAAAAAAAACGACTTCAAAAGGTAAACTAAAAGGAACAATTAAATTTACTTCGCACAAAGTAATACTTATTTTCCAGTACAAGTGAAAATAATTATTACTTTGTGCGAAGTAATTTATTATTATACTTAGGTTTTGCAAATATGATTAATAAAGTATAGGCGTAGGATAGTTTGTTTTCAAGATATGAATGAGATGTCATAGGTACATTAATTAATTAGAAAAGTTATGTCAATATAAGTAAGATTTATGTTTTTCATGATATTTTTATTTATTAGTTTTTATGCTAGGTACGGCTTGGGTTTTTTTTTTTTTTGGACTTTTGTTATTTTGTCGTCTAAAGGAAGTTAGTACTTTAACCGTAAAGTCCCAAAGTAGGCTACATGTTTGTTAGCGTAGGTAATTAATAAATAAAAAACCGGGCAAGTCCGAGTTGGAATTGCGCACCGAGAGTAGACTTTAAAAAAATTTGGCGCTCGGAAAGAAAAAAAAAATTATACATACAGACGAATTGAGAACCTCCTCTTTTTTTTGAAGTCGGTTAATAATACACTTTCATTTTTCGAGCTGGTAGTAGGAATTGTAAGCATTTTCATAGAAAAAATACCTCAAAACATTCACGACAAAAACGGCCATTATTTGACAGTAAACTATTATTATTACTCCATCGGTCTACTTCTTTTGCCTATGCACGTCTAATACCGTGTATAAAGAAGCATTACTATAAATTAGTGATTTTAAATATCCAAACGACAGTGTTCTTAAACTAAAAATGTATTTGAAATGCTGCCCTAAATCACTTTTCCACGCGTACGAAGTCGCGGGCACAGCTAGTTAATAATAAAATTAAGCTTACAATATGTTCTCTTGTATATATTATGAATAATTATGATATGGTTATTGTAGGTATAAGTATTTAGGTATGTTATATTATGGCAGAAATACTATATTATAATTTTAAAAAAATCTTGCTTTTCCATTGTCCATGGGTGATTTGTACCACAGGCACTTTTGCCCACCACAGACACCATCTGCTCACAAAATATAAAAGATATACCTATAATGTATTTAAAATGTTAACTACTCGTAGTTACTTATAAGATTATGTATTGTGAGGAGAAATAAATAAATGAATTAAAGAATTAAAGAGTAATCTCTAGTAGGTATTAATAAGCATCATTAAAACAATAATCCTGATTTACACTGCCTCATTTGCTAAATTTGTACAGTTTTCTTTAATTTCCTATGAAATTTCAATCGGTGTACTCAAATTCACAGCTGGAATAAAAGGTCTATTCACCCCCCTTCAATTCCCATTCGTGTTATCTCGCGATCGGACGAAGCTGCTAATAAGAACGTGTTAATAGGAACATCCTCTATATTCCTATATATTTCTGTTTACAAACCCCTTAGAAATTCAATACTAATTAAAACCCTTTGTTCTGTTATACAATCAATTAGCGAAAGCGTTTGAATTTTTATCGTTATTTTGTTAGTTCCATTCAAAATTTTAACCAAAATTACAGATATTAAGTATCATTGCTTTCAAGCTAATATAATATATAATGTTAACTGTGTTATAAATTATATGCTAATAGAAGTGTAACTAAACAATTTTTAATATAACCTAATAAGACCCAACCAACATTTTTATAATTTTTAACCGACTTTAGGATGGAGGATGTTTTAAATTGTTTTTTTTTTATCGATTAAAATATTCGACTGGGTACTGAAGCTGCAGTGCTTTCCGTGTCCCATATTTACTTCAGTAGTCGGTTTTTTTTTGCTTTAAAATAATATTTTTATTACAACAATATTTGACAGCTTTACGTAATATGTAAAAGTTTACAATATATTCTATGTCGAATCTAAAAACTACTACATTAGATTATCTACATATTATTATTTTTTAAGATACTATACATATTATTACATATTACTAGTTAAGATGCAATGTAAATTGTAACGTCAAGTTTAGCATAGACATTAATTAGTTCTAAACTATCTTAACCATGGCATCCAATTTCATAGTGAGTCTTAACTAATGATCTCACTGCATCTGAATCCATTGTAGTTCTTGGGAATATAATCTTGCAAAGTGACAACGGCTATCCTATGAAATAGTTTGTTAAGCTTCTCTTGGAAATAAAACGTTTTTTATTTAATGACTTATAACTTCTTTAAATTGAATGTATCAGGATTTTATCAATTTAAATAAAGAACACCGCGCTAGTGTTCTACTCTCCCTTCGTCTTACTAATTTTCGATCAGGTCACGTGTCCCGACTCGAGGTATACATATTTTAACCAATTCAAATAGTGCGAACGCCGCTTAAGAAGTTTTCACTTCAAGAAATAAGTATTATTATTATTCATTATCAACCAGACAGTGGACATTAGAAACAATGTTTTTTGAAGTTGAAATATTGACATTAAAAATTCACTTTTACGTAGCCCGAAACTAAGTGCGTGTTTCACCGACGCATGTTAGTGTTAACAGCGTGTTAAATTATCATGCCTTCTCATTCATTGATAGGAATTATGAGAGGGATAACATGATATTCAACGAAGGATTAACTTTAACATTGCTTGGTGAAATACCCTAAATGTCTAATTAAAGTCACCTTTTATTGTAACAACATTGCAAATGATGACTTAATTTCATAATATTACTTAGCTTACTATCTACTATAATATTATATTTAATAACTATATTCCATATTGTTGAAACTATTCATCATTAATGTTGTAATAGCCCCAGCTGATGCGTCTATAAATTACGAACCCACTGTATTACTCAACTATCGGTAAGCTATAAAGCCTCGATTACACTAGGCTGGGACTTTATATAAATAATCAAATTCATATTTACAGGACATAATGCATTGTACAGACGTAACTCAATGAGAGATATGAATAATATAATTGACTGTGTTGAAATAACCTCATTTTTTATAAATAACTAGAACACAACTACGTAAAAATAATTAAATTATATTACAATTTTAATATTATAAGAATATCAATTTATTATTATTATTCATATTATTAATTGCCTCATCAATGTATTTTCCAGCCCAATTAATTTACTTATTTTTGTATGTCCAAGTTTTGTTATAATAGTATTATTAAATTACATTATATTATACTAAATAATTTTAGTTACCACTTAAAATTACGAACAGCACTTATTACCCAAAAAAATATTAAAATGAATTAACCCCAACTTTTACAATGTTTTAAAAAAATTTATTAGTGAAAGAACTGATGATGATGATATCTAAAAACACTATCAATCAAGCTTTCAAGGAAAAAAAAAATTATCAAAATTTATCTGTTACCTATAGACAGATACACACACAGACTTATAATAAAACTCCGATTTAAATCGGTTAAGTTTTGGAGGTGGAAACAGGAATCCCCTAAACGTCGATTTTTGGTACTTTCAATAGGTAATTTCAGTCCAAGTTGCAGTTGTCTCTATCGCGCTAGTGCTGGCTAGCTAAAGCACTGCGAGACAGCAATAGATTTCATAAATACCTATTTTGTATTTCGCTCAACCGTGATGTTTCGTTTTAAAGAACTAAATAAACAAATAGAGGGATATCATGTGTTATTAACATGGTTAATCCAATTTATTACTTAAAATAAAGGTGACAGGAAATACATAACTTCTGAAGATTTGGCATTCGGTGACGAAAATATTAATAACTTCTGTCGTATCGTAGCGGCATATCGTGAAAGTTTTTTAATAAAATATATTGTGCTGATGTCGGATAGGTACTTGTGAATTCAATATTGAACTTATTGTATGAGTTATTGACAAGTAGATAATGATTTTTGTGAAGTGAATAAGGTAGATATGACGACCTCAGTAGTGCGTCGATACTTAATCTGGAGGTCGCGGGTTCGAATCCCGCCGGAGAAATGTAATTTTGTATAATAATACATCTTACTTAATTTTTTTTGTCAAAAACTATTTTTTTTTACTTTTTACCATTTATTATTATCTCATAAAAATTACAAAAAAAAAAAACAAATTTGAATTACAATCCGTTACAAAGTATTTGACAGAAAGAGTAATTTACTTAGATTGTTAAATTAAAACAAAAACCATAATATTCGATGGATCCTAAGTATACTACTGAGTCAACTAACAAATTTCAATAATTTCACTTTTTGCGATATTAGCAACAATAATTTTTTTTTTGCGATATTAGCAACTTTATTAATGCTGAAGATAAAATGACGTACACGGGATCAAGTACACAACTTATTTATTTGGCGCATGGTATAATGAGTCAAGTTGTACTTATACGCGGGACGCCAACGCGGACATTCTGGTGCAAGTTGAAACTGACTCAGTTTACGTCACGACATTTTCATTCCTAAAATGCATAAGTTGTATGTTGAGTGGTTTGATTCGAATAAGTACAATGATAAGGTTACGCTTACGCAGCCTACCATCATCAAAAATGCTTAAATGTACCCCGTGGAAATGTTGGCACATTTTATTATAAACGAAAACTTACCATTTATAATTAACCCTTTTTGATTTAGGATTACTATTTTCTTTTTTTTTTTTCTTGAAAAGCAATAACCCTGTCGTCACCAACAGACTGCTAAAAGAGGAGCAAATGAAATTGCTAGTTGAAGAATGAACTGTCTCAAGACATTGTGATGGACTATAAAGCAATGTTTAAAAGGGTTAACAGCTGGATTTTTGCTCCTGATAGATCTAAAATGCAATGGAATAAAGTCACTGAGATAAAAATTAAGGCAGAAGAAACTTACAAATTATTTTATAAAACGAATTACTTGGAAGATTTGTACAAATGTAATGATTGTGCTAAATAAACCTACGGCGACGCGTAACAAAAGAGTAGCTAATTTGTTAGTTGAAGTTAGTTTATTTCTGTTGAATTTATTAAAAGAGACTTCGTTTTTTATTTAATTTTTAAGAATTCATTAGTTATATTAAATACATTTAAGAAACAAATGATATTTTTACGTACATTATCAATTTTGTCTTTAGTCTTCTAAGACCTAGGAATTTGTTATTTAATGATTAAATATTTTATAAGTTTTATAAACTTTTTGTAAATTTAAAATTTTTTTTTGTAATGTTTCCAATAATTTTTGTTGTATTTTTAATTCCAAATTTAAATATTTTCACAATGAGAATGGATATTAATTATTTTGCCTACTTCGTAACACACTTGACTCAGTTAAAAATAGTTCACATTTTATTTTATAGTCATGTATAGTGAGTCAACTACTAATATTTGAAGGAAAATAAATTAGGACAACAAAACTGTATTACCTAAGAAAATTACACTGTAAATTTAAATCTATTTTAACATACTAAATAAACTAAAATCGTCACAATATGTAGTTTCAATAGTACGAAGTATAAAGGTATAAGTGGTAGTTGATTCCTTTTGAACATATAAATATTTGACGTATACTTAACTAGTATATCTACATAATCTCATTAAATATTAAAATAATGTGTATTTGATTTGGCACCGTTAAAGGGTCTCATTATTCGTAATTAAGTATGATTAGTTATTTTTCCTGATGATGATGACGTCAAAAATATAACCTTTCCTTCTTACGGACGCTCTCCTGTAAAGTTTTTAGATATACAGTATACACTTGACTCAGTATACTTAGGATCCATCGATTATAACATTACCGGTATTTTAAAATAGTGTGACCACACCTTTTCTTTTATGAAATTCATTACATAATACTATGATCAGCTTTTCCACTTGAAGTAAAGTTCAAACACTTACAACTCCTAAGCTCAATAACATTAAAACGAACTTCGAAAGCATTTTAAAGAACTTTTCCGTATTTCGAACTAAAATACTTTCGGCGCATTTTATAGGCGATAAAGAAGTTTATTAATGTCAATGTAGGGCATGCGCACACTATTATGCAGAACCGAGAAGACGTAGGCACTCGAAGGTAGTTTATTGTTCTAAATCGCCTCCGTGGTCTAGTGGTTCAGAGCTTCGCCCTCGACCCGGAGGTCGTGCGTTCGATTCCCGCGTTGGAACAACAAAAAATGTTGTTTTCAGGTTTGGTTAGGACAATGGAGGCTGATTACCTGATTGTCTGACAAGAAAGATGATCCATGCGTCGGATGGGCATGTAAAAAGTCGGTCCTGCGCCTGTTCTATCGCCAGTCGTGTCGGTTTACTGTCCCACTGGGTTATTAGAATTAAAGGAAGAGAGAGTGTCTTTGTGTATTGCGCACACACTATGAAATAACTCCTGCGTAGCAGCTGGCCTGGTTTCAATGAAATCGGCTACCGACACCGAAATCGGTGAGGGGAGATATTATTGTTCTAAATATTATGTTTTCAGTAAACACCATAACAGACAAAGAGATGCAACTTAACGATGCTTATGTCAAATTCTATCCGTTTTTTTCGAAATTCGTCATTGTAATTAACGATAGCAACTTTACTATAATTACATGATTTTAGTATTTACAATTTTAAGAAATCATAAGCACAGTTTAAAAAAATGTACTCAACACTTCCTGCATATAAACTTTGACAGGTGACACATTTTACGGTCATTCTAAGGCTGCCTACACACTAGCGTTTTTCTAGCGTAGGCGTTCCATGAACGTATGATGCGCAGTGCAGTCGCCGCGTTGTAGCGGCGCGTTTTTAACATAGTTAATTTATACTAGGTCTCAAAAAACTTTTAACCTATATCTATTGTTTGAACTTTGAACCACTGCAGTGGTCCTAGTGAATAGTTGCCATATTTAAAAAATAAAGCTATTACTTCATATGTATACGGTTGATTGATCAGACAACGAGACCGGGCCGGTTAAAATTGTGGCCCCCACTTGTATAGAGCGTGATCCATGCCCTTTGTATGCGGGCAAATATTATATTCTACTTAATTACCCTATATTATCACTTATTATTATTGTATGTGTTGTTAACACCACATGCAATTGATAAATTAATGTAACTAATTCATTGCAATATTATCCTGTTTACAAGGTTTTAAGTACGGATTGTGTCGCGGTTTAGGTACTTAAATTTTCCCGATGTTCAATGTTGATGTTTCTTGTCCTTCCATGACTACAGATACTTTCCAGCATCTGTAGTCACGGAAGGACAAGGAACAGACGGTGTTTTTATTTTTAAAGTTTGTTTGACTTCAAAACTACCCCATGGAATTAGAAGGCTATACACTGTATATAGTACTGAAATCGAAGCCGTAAGCAGCTATCTGGATTTATTTTATTTATTTATTCTTCTTTTTTATTTATTTAAACATCATGCACATCTTGTACATAGGCGCAATTAGTGCCTCAATGCATTTTCTACCACTCAACCTTTAGGTGATTTAGACCCGTATAAATAAAAAAAATCTCAAACCCTACCTCAACTTGAGAACCTTTTTGACAGATAAAACAACGTTTCGTTTCACTTTTAAAAGTGAAAATCATTATTAATGTTACATAGTACTTTAATTAATTTTCTTTTTATACCGTTATATTCATATTATAGATTACAGGAAACAATAAAATAAGTAATTCGTCGGCCTAGAGTGTAAACCTGCTAACCCAATAAAATGAAAATTTTGGGTATGGACAAAAAACTTCATAAAACTTTATATTGTGCTTTAGGTTGCAAACAAAAAATATAGTTGGTTTAATTTGTATCATTTGGTACAATAATATACAAAAACTAAAATAAATTTTAATAGTTAGTGTTTTATTAATGATTTTGTGACTTAGCAGGGTTTTGTAACTCCACAAAGGATATAAGAATGGATTTAGCAGGGTTTTTTAAATAAAATAATTAGGTAGTACAGGAATAATTTATTTAAAAAATATATATATTTAATTATTTTTTCAAAATAAATGACTTTATCAAACATTATAAACTTAACAATAATTATTAGAACAAAATTAAACTTGGAAATCTTAATTTCCAATTTTAATTTTGTTCTAATAATAGTATTAGTTAAATATTTTTAAGTAGTTAATAACATCTTACATAATGTAATGGGTAAAACAAATAGGAACACTAGGATATCTGAAGATATCCTGAAGAAAGAAGAAGACTGAAGTCTTATCAATCAGTCGTGGGGTAAATTGTCGTAATAAGGATTTTTTTTTAATCTTTATTAAGGACTTGGTTCCCAAAATATAGAAGTGACCATGTCGTCTTCGTATGGCTACAAAATAACTTACTAAACTATTTATATTAATGTCTTACATTTTATTATACTTATATTAATGTCTTACATCCAGACCAGCTTTAATTTATACTAATTTATACAAAATTATAGCATCACTAAACGTAGGCACTGACAATTCATAGTAAGGATGGTAATCTTCAGGAAGAGATCTTTTTAAATATTGCAGGTCTTCAAACTTCCTGGCGGTGATCTTCCTTCGATTTTCATGAAGATTTGGAAGTTCACTCAATGATAAAGTAACAATTGGGGACTTTCTTTGACGTAAAGTTTGCCATTCATCAGGGAATCTGAGTTTGAAGCTCTTATGTCAGTCACTTTTGCGTCGCCTCTACCGCGACCCGGGCGTATGCTTTTGAAGAACTGAACATCGTAAAATTTTTTGAAAAACTTATGACTCAGATAGGTAACGTCATAAGGTTTCGGTTTTTTTCTAGCTGATCTGCAAACTTCGACATATTCAGAAGGCACGTTTATATCTTTATTTCTCAGGGAACGTTCGATAGTAGAGTGCATACTATCTGCTTCCATTTGAGTGTGCCCTACTTCCAAAAACTTCTGCTCGATGATTATGTTGTAGATTTCAATAGATCCCATTAAAATAAATGTACATAAAGGCAATATACACTTACCGTAACAATATTACAAACACTAAACACACTAACAAACCGAAAAACGCACTAAATTGTAATAATTTACACGAGAACAATGCTTGACGTCAGATGCTCATACAAAACGGCGGTAGACAGCGGATTTAGCCGCCAAATTTGAATCAATCGGATTTAGCAGTTTTACTTATCACACGTTTCCGAAAATTTCCGATTGAAATCGGAAATAGCTGTGTTACTTGACGATGCGCTGTCCATTTTTCTATCGAATGGCATAAAAATGTTCATTGAGCCAAAAAATGGATTTAGCAGGTTTACACTGTACACTTGACCAGTCAACTAGACATCTGTCTAGATGGATTACAGAATCGGGACAACTTAAAAAATAACTTAGATAGGTATCAATATCTGTATTACAAAATCTGCATCTACTTGTTTTTGTCTCTAAGGCCCGTATTTATAAATAAAACAATTTCAAACCCAACCTCACCTTGAGAACCTATTTGACAGATAAAAAAACGTTTCGTTTCACTTTTAAAATGAAGAATTTTACTTATGTTACATACTTACTTTAATTTATTTCCTTCTTAAAACGTAAAAATAAAGATTATAAAAATATACATTATAGTTATTTTT
Organism: Celastrina argiolus; assembly: GCA_905187575.2. Classification (NCBI taxonomy): domain Eukaryota; kingdom Metazoa; phylum Arthropoda; class Insecta; order Lepidoptera; family Lycaenidae; genus Celastrina; species Celastrina argiolus. The sequence goes on along the minus strand of LR994580.1, from coordinate 19,918,209 downwards.
TAAGTTATTTTTTAAGTTGTCCCGATTCTGTAATCCATCTAGACACATGTCTAGTTGACTGGTCAAGTGTACAGTGGAATAAACTACTAAACATTTATTTGTTTTGTATATAATTTTGTTTGTATCTACCTCGAGTCTAAGCTCATATCAACTTTGAATTTAAATTCACGAACCCTTGCAAAGTCTGCTCACAGTTTAACATCAAAGGGCTAAAAATAGATTACTGACTTCTGATAAACGTTTACGTAATTGCATTCTGTAAACAGAGCCGGTAAACTTAATTAAAAGTCAACCTTATTTTCGTGCAATATGAATTAAATTGCCTTTTCATAATTGATAAAACGATACAGCAATTTCATTGTGTTATTGTACTGAAAGTAGTCACCATTGTTGTTTGATCTGTTGTAGTACAATTGAGTGAAAAATCTCATTACTACGAGTATCATAATATCGCTAAGTTTTAGTATGTTTTAATAATTTTGCAATTTACTGTGATTAGTTAATGATTATTGTCAATAGAATAAGATGGGTCATTATTATTATTGCTAAATTGACGATTATCAAACGTATATAAATGGCCATTGTCAGCGTCGTTCAAAAATAATGTTGCCGTGGCATGGAAAAAAAATGGGACCAATATGGGACCAATATGGGACATATATTTGACTACTTGACCCGTGACCACTTCGTTGAGCATAGAAACCGTTGAAAAATTTTCATGGACTTCCACGAACATTTCAAGACCAAAAATAGCTGAATCGGTTCAGCCGTTCTCGAGTTTTAGCGAGACTAACGAACAGCAATTCATTTTTATACATAAGATTTAAGAACATTCAATAATCTCAACTTTGAACCAAACATAACTAGGTTAAAATCGGTCCATCCGTTTAGGAGCTACGATATCACGTACACGCACAGTTAAACTTGCACCCTCTGTTTGAATAGCGGTCAAAAAGAAGAAGATACGTAACCAAATAAAAGCCCATTAAAATCGTGTAGGATCTCGCAAAGAAAACATTTTTAAAGTACACATTCATAAGAGTTCCAATTTCAGCGTTCCATCGCAAAATTGTAGGGTCGGTATGTCTGGTACAATATCTAAACTTGGCAAACGCGATCTCGACCTAGATTTAAAACTAGGAATCGCTGAGGAAATAAATAAAATAGAAACCGATAGGACTTCCGTTCAGTTAATCGTACTAATTGATATGGACGGAGCCTCTACGATTTATAGCGAACAGACGCAGTTATTGAGCATCCAATAATAAAACTTAAATGATCTTATAGTAAAAGCAATACTTCCTGTAGCTCTGACAATAGCTTTATCGGTGGACTAGCTGTTCCCGCGACTTCGTTCGCGTGGTTTTTGAGTGACTTAAGCCGTTTATGCAGCGCACGCAATGAAAGTCCCCAAATGTAATTAATTTTCCCTGTTTTTGCAACATTTCTCACTGACGCTTCGCTCCTATTAGTCGCAGCGTAATGTTATATAGCCTAAAGCCTTCCTCTATAAATGGACTATCCAACAAAAAAATAATTTTTCAAATCAGACCAGTAGTTTCTGAGATTAGCGCGCTTCAACAAACAAACAAACAAACAAACTCTTCCGCTTTATAATATTAGTATAGATAGGGAGCTGAGTCCATTCATATTTCACCATATCTTTGGAAATCGGATGTATCGTGGCCCCAGAATAGAATTCCCATCCACCGCGATATGCTTGAACTTCATTTTCTTGGCAAACAGCATCTTGCAAACTTGGCATCGTGGTCTATTAAATTATTGCAAAAAAATAATTACGAGTGACAATGAGTTAGTTATGGATATAATAATGAAAACATTTCAACTAAACCTGCGCGTCTGCAGAATCCTTAAGCACAACGAGAAATCGACTATCTGGTAAAAAAAATCCACGGAGCGAAAAGGTAAGTTACTCAAGGTATTTTTGGCGAGAGTCTAGAGAGTCCTTTAGAAGACCAACTATATTTTAAAGCACTCTTTAAAAGTCAGCGTAGCGTAAAACCACAGAAGTAGATTAGCTTGGTTAGCTACTCCATTAGTGATTGATTCCTGTGTTTAAGATGAATATGGCGATAAGTTGAATATAAAATCAGATCTCCTAAAATCGAACCCACATTATCCCGAGCAAAGGTCACGTGCTGTCAGATTGAGTCCCTTTTAAGAGCCCCTTGATGGGGTCGAACGGTATTCTAATCAGCTTCCACACAACCTGTATATGGAATTACTAAAAGTCGTGCAGATCTTTCACTTAGTATAAACAGTACACGTTTTGAATACTATTAACGATACTCTTTAGGAAAAGATCTGATTGCATGCGAGATCTATTTCTGTCTCCGTTTGGATTTTCTAATCTCTGAATATGGAATCAATAATTGGTACGTTTGATTTTCCTGGACGTGAGTAGATTTGAAATCGAATGGGTCATTAGAGGCAAGTGCACATTTACTGCACGATGGGGTCATATACCTACACTTATATAGAACCTATTTATAGAGAACTTAATGGACGAGTTCGGTGCTAATCAAAGTATTTCTTACCATTTCAGAATGACAAGCGAATTCGTATGTTACTAAGCGAACCTTCTGTCAAATCTTTTTTGTTTTCAAACTTCGAAAGTGATGGCATCTTGAATCAGGCCCAGATAAAATTCAACGCCATAATGAAACTATGTTGAATACTTCTTTATAGGAGTCCAAATGGTAATTTGTGACAAAAATTAGTAATTAATTGTAAGGAGTATTTATTTGTTTTTATTTAGTTATATTATCTTGGTTTTATGTTCTTGAATACTATGATCTCTCTCTTCTTGATTGAATATACAATACAAGTAAAAATCGCAAATAAAAAAATTAATAGGTACCTTAAAATATTTTTTATGCCTTTAAATACTGCCGATGCCCTTGAAAAAAACATTAAATTTTTTATGGCCTTTAATAATTTTAATTAAAAAAAATTCAACACGTTTAAATTAATATATCTATATACATGCAATTAATTAATGAAAGATTTCATTAATTAATTATCACTGGATTTTTGCGTGTGAATAATTTTAATTAATAATTAAAATATAATGCAAATTTGTGGAATTTTATTACTTATTTAAATTGTAAGGGACTTGCTAACTTGTAAGTTACTATAAATTATATTTATTAGTATTATATTACGTAGGTATAGCTGCCTAGTAATAAATTAATAAAATATTTTGTGTATTAGGTACCGAGTAGGTAAGTACGTAATTATAATAAAAGTGTTTGTTGTTGGACACATAACTCTCACAAAACGAAATATACTTTACGAAATTTAAAACTTCTAAAATTAAGGGATTACTTTAATACTTACTTTAAATACTATGAAGATTTGCACTTTCAGCTAGCATTAGCTTTTCTCCGCTGTTGTTTTTTATCTGGAAATAAAAATTCGAGTCAGTACGACTTTTAACGGTCATAAACTAAAAATGCCTCCCGCGCCGATGTCGGTGACGGTTTCATTGAAACCAGCCACAACAAAAAATATTGTTTTCAAGTTTGGTTAGGACAATGCAGGCTGATCACCTGATTGTCTGACAAGAAAGATGATCCATGCGTCGGATGGGCATGTAAAAGTCGGTCCTGCGCCTGATCTCCCGCGAGTCGTGTCTGTTATCCCACTGGCTACGAGAGTGAAGGAAGAGAGAGTGCTTCTGTGTATTGCGCACACACTTGGGCACTATAAAACAACTCCGGCGTAGCTGGTCTGGTTTCAAGGAAACCGGCCACCGTCACCGAAATCGGCGTGGGAGACATTATTAACATTACGTAAACTACCTACTTAGGCCGCGTTTCACCAAGCAATGTTAAAGTTGACGCCATGTTAAAATACCATGCCATCTCATTCATTGACAGGAAATACGACCAACATGGCGTTAACTTTAACATTGCTTGGTGAAACACGCCTTAAGATTAATTGTAACCAAATGCACCACAACTCACAAAACACCGGCAATATTAAATTATCGCCGCACCATTAATTATTGCTCGATTGATTTTTGTTTTATTGTTTAAAGTAAATTGATTAAAATAGTAACCGTGGCCGGATACGCCATTGTGTCGGTATTGGTTTTGGGCAATAATCAGTTTCATTGTGTGATTAACTTTTGTTATATTTTTAATTACGTCAACAGAATTGACTGTATTGGTCTATTGATTTTTCCGCATTACTATTTAACTGACTTCCGAAAAGGCGGTTCTTAATTCGGTCAGTTTTTAAGCTTTTAAAATATGAGAACTTTGTCTGAATGAATCCGTTAAACTTGATCAACTTTTGTCATCTATAAAACGTGAAACAAAAACTTAATATCCATTCATAGGAAAATTGCGAATACGTAATTTTTAGCTTAAAGAAAGTGAACACTTAGAGAATGCTAGTATTTATTTAAATCAATTTAGGAAATACATGCAATCAATAAAAAAAATACAACACAGATAAAATTTTGTTTCTGGTTTTTGTTATTTATTAATCTGTATTATTAATAAAAACCACCAAGTGCGTACATGAGGCCTACTCAAGTTGCAAACGTCCGTTAAGCGAGAGCTATTAAATATGAGAGTGCAGACTGTCCCTACGGCCCCCTTACTCAGTGTAGAAGAGATGTTGGAGCGGGCGGTCCGAGAGGCGGTCTCCTTGTCCAGCGCACGACTCGACGCCCGACTGGAGTCCTTAGAGGCTCGGCTACTTCCAGAGCCACGGCTGCGTCCTCCACTCGCTTCGGACAAGAAGAGAGGTCTCTCTCTTCTTGTCCGAAGCGAGTGGAGGCCCAAAGTGCAGAAACATCAGCGTCGAGGGCCACAAAGAAGACACCGGAACCCGAAGTAGCGGTATCGACTCTGTCGCCCCCACTCAACCCTGGGCCGGCCAAGAAGAAGGGAAAGGGGAAAAAGTCCGCAGCTGCCGTAGAAGCAACTGCCGCGAGGCGCGACGTCACAGATCCTCCAGTGGCTGCGGTACCATCTACCACAGAAGGTTGGGCAGAAGTGGTCAGGAGAAAAGGCAAAGGACAGAACAAGGAAGAGAGGAATGATAGAAAAATGTCTACAGGAAAGAGGAAACAGAAAAAAAAGAGTGGAAGTTTGCGAACCCCTAAGTCTGCAGCCGTTGTGATCACGCTGCAGCCGGGCGCAACAGACCGTGGCATCTCATATAAAGGCGTCATGGAGAAGGCCAAGCGCAGCATCAACATAACGGCACTAGACATTCCGGCCGTTAAAAGTAAGACGGCCGTGACTGGGGCTCGCTTGCTCGAAGTTTCGGGAGCGGCCTGCAAGGAAAAGGCAGATGCCCTGGCTGCAAAGTTACAGGAAGTCTTAGGGGAGGATGCCCGAGTGTACCGGCCTCAAAAGTGTGCCGAACTGCGCGTCACCGGACTGGATGACACGGCTTCAGCGACCGAAATCACGGAAGCCATTTCAAGGAATGGCAACTGCACAGCGGCCGATGTAAAAGTTGGTGAGGTCCGGTTTGACAGGAGAGGACGTGGCGCGGCCTGGGTAAAGTGCCCAGTCGAGGCTGCCAAGAGGGTGACCGCACCAAACACCAGAGTGTACGTCGGGTGGACCGTGGTGCGCGTGACGCTGTTGACCGCGCGCCGAATACGGTGCTACCAGTGCCATGAGGAAGGACACGCTCGGGCAACTTGCCCCCGTGAGACAGATCGCAGTGGACTGTGCTTCCGCTGCGGCCAACCAGATCACTCTGCCGCACAGTGTGAAAACTCACCACACTGTGCGTTGTGCACAGAGAAGGGAAGACCGGCGGACCACAGCGTAGGCAGTAAGACCTGTGGCAAACCAGCGCCGAAAGAGAGGGGCTCTAAAAACAATCAAGCATCACAGAAGCCCGCCACACCAGGTATGGCGGCTTCCGGAGCAGGAGTGGCCGTAATGGAGGCCTCATAACGGCGACCTATCGCTTTTTGCAGGGCAATTTGAACCACTGCGCCCGGGCGCAGGATCTCCTGGATCAAGCTGTAGCGCAGTGGTCAATCGACGTCGTTGTTTTATCTGAGCCATACCGCATCCCGCAAAGGAATGACTGGGTAGGAGACGTGAGCGCAACGGTCGCGCTAGGCTTCGGCCCCAAAATTGTGGCGCCATCCTTGGCAAACGCAAACATAGGCCTTGGATTTGTTGCGGTCAACCTGGGGGCCCTCACCGTGGTGGGGGTTTACTTCTCTCCGAATAAGCCTCTGGCCGACTTTGAGGCCTTTTTGACGAGATTGACCGTTCCCGTGAGCGGCGCGTCCGGCATGGTGGTTGTCGCCGGAGATTTCAACGCAAAATCAACGTTGTGGGGTTCTCCGGCGACAAACGCAAGAGGTCGTGCGGTCGAAGATTGGATGGCATCCACTGATCTCGTTGTTGCGAATCGTGGATCGGTGAGCACATGTGTGCGTCGACAGGGCGAGTCCATCGTGGACCTGACCCTCGTCAGTTCGGCTTCTGCCAGTCGCATCACTGACTGGCGGGTTCAGGAGGAGACCGAGACCCTCTCCGATCACAGACGCATCCGCTTCGACGTTTCTGCTCGCACGTCGGAGCAGGGTCGCTCAACAACATCCTGCGGTGGCCCAAGATGGTCTCTGAAGCGGTTAGATCTGGATCTCCTCCAGGAAGCGGCAGTTGTTGCATCATGGGCACAGTTTTCCTCAGATGACCCCACGGAATGCGCGGAGTGGTTGAATGAGGCAATGCGCAACGTCTGCGATGCTTCTATGCCACGAGTGGGCCCGTTCAAACCGCGGCGCCAAACTTACTGGTGGCGTCCGGAGCTGAAGCAACTCCAGCAAGAATGTACGGCGGTCCGTCGTCGTTACAAGAGGTATCGCAGACGGCGCAACAGAGTCCAGCAGGAAGAGGACGCCTTGTACAACGCGTACCATTTGGTGTGCCGAGCGCTCCGTGACGCCATCACACAGGCAAAGACGGAGGCATGGCAGGAGTGGTTGCAGACGCTGGAAAACGATCCGTGGGGCAAACCATACAAGTGGGTGCGAAAGAAGTTGCGCCCGGCCGCCCCGCCACTAACGCAGAATCTCCAGCCGGATCTCCGCAATAGAGTCCTCTCGGCCCTATTTCCATCTGGGTCCGAGCCGAGTCCATCACCAGGGACTCACCGAGAGATGGCAGAGATAGAAGAGGATATACCGCCCGTGTCATCGGCGGAACTCGCGGTGGCGGTCTACAGGATGGGCCTTAAAAACACGGCCCCCGGGCTCGACGGCATACCGGGGCGCGCCTGGATTCTCGCGATGAAGGAGATGGAGCCGCGGGTGCTCACCGCTTTGACCAATTGTTTGGTGCAGGGTCGAGTGCCGCGGCGGTGGAAGACGGGAAAGCTGGTGCTGCTTCGTAAAGCTGGCCGTCCGGAGGACCAGCCGTCGGCGTACCGTCCTATTGTGCTTCTGGACGAAATATGTAAGATGCTGGAGAGGATTATTGCGGCGCGTCTCGTCCAACATCTAGAGCGTGTCGGGCCAAACCTGAGTGAGAACAAATACGGGTTTCGCTCAGGCCGAGACACAGTAGGAGCGGTCGCGCGACTACGAGACATAGTGCATGACGAGGTGTCCCGGGGCGGGGTAGTACTGGCTGTGTCGCTGGATATATCCAATGCCTTTAACTCCCTGCCCTGGGCAACCATCAAAGAGGGGCTAATTCGACACGGCGTTCCCAGATACCTCCGAAACATCATCGGGGATTATTTATCGGGACGCTACGTGCAATACCCGACTCAAGACGGCTGGGAGGAAAAAGAAGTGGTCTGCGGTGTTCCACAGGGGTCGGCTCTCGGTCCGACGCTGTGGAACATCGGTTACAACTCGGTGCTCACTGGCGCAAATCTTCCCGGAGTTGAAGTGGTGTGCTACGCGGACGACACTCTTGTCGTCAGTCGCGGCAAGACACATCGCGATGCGACTGTCCTCGCGACGGCGGCGGTTGCACACGTCGTCCGGCGTATTCGCGCGCTGGGCCTTGCGGTGGCCTTAAAGTCCGAAGCTCTATCGTTTCATAAGCCGAGGAACTCCCCGCCGCCTGGACTGGCTGTAGTGGTGGGTGGGACCAGGATCAACGTCTTACCATCCATGACGTACCTGGGTCTCGTCCTCGACGGCAGATGGACATTCCGGGAACATTTCCACCGGTTGTCGCTGAAGGTTGTCAAGTCGGCTGGTGCCTTGGCTTCGCTGCTCCCAAATTTGGGGGGCCCGAGCCTCAGTTGCCGGCGATTGTACATGGGCGTTGTGCGCTCCATGATCATGTACGGCGCCCCGATCTGGGCCGACCAACTGCTGCCTCAGAATCGGCTAGTGATCGGCAGGCTGCAGAGGATGATAGCCACGCGAGCAGTGCGTGGATACCGCACTATTTCTAAAGATGCGGCCTGCCTGCTCGCGGGAAGTGTCCCCTGGGACATCGACGCGCAGTCTCTCGCCGGCGTGTATTGGCGCTGCGCTGCGGTTCGCGCGGAGGGCGGCAACCCTCTTCCAGACGTTTTGCGCCGGTGGAGAGACTCTGCCCGAGAGAGGGCGATTGAATTGTGGGAGGAGCGGCTGCAGGAGCCGGTAGTTAGTGTGGACCTGGTGCTGGCCATCCGCCCAGTGCTGAGGGAATGGCTTAGTAGGAAGTCGGGCGCCCTCTCATTCCGCCTTACACAGGTGCTGACCGGGCACGGGTGCTTCGGTCGGTACCTGTGTGAGATCGTCAGAAGAGAAGAGACAGCAAACTGCCACCATTGTGACGCGGACAGGGACACGGCCGAACACACTGTTTCGGTTTGTCCCTCTTGGACTCGACAACGGGCGGCCCTCACGGCCGCCATTGGATTTGACCTCTCGCTGCCAGTATTGGTGTCCTCCATGCTGAGCGGCGAGCAAGAGTGGAAGGCGGTGGAAGACTTCGTCGAAGAAGTAGTCTCTGCAAAGGAGGAGGCCGAGCGTATTAGAGAGAGGGAGACGCTCGACCCCCGACGAAGAAGTCGGCCCAGGCGACGAAGGGTCAATAATGACAACGTCCCGCCTTAGCCGGAGACCTCGGGGCGGCGGTATGGGGATACCGTCGCCCATTGCACCGAGCCTCCGAGTGGGTCGTGATGCGCAACATGCACCTGCGCATCGCGACACCGGTGTAGAGGGATGGCCTAAGCAAGCCCCCCAAGTGGGACCTCTGTTGGGCCGGGGGGGCAAGTAAACGCCTCCACAGAGACGGGTCTGCTCGCACTGGCAGACGTCCGCTAATGGAGTCGCGGTTGGTCTGTCGTTCCCGCGGCTCCGCAACAGCGGGGTGAATGGCGCATCGTTGGGTTTTAGTGTAGTAAACCCGGGTGCGGCCCTTTACCCCGTGCCCGGGGAGTCTCACATATCCCGATGGCCCGTCCCCAGTGTCATCGGGAATCTATAAAAGATTTCCCAACGTTAAAAAAAAAAAAAAAAAAAGTTGTAATCGCTAATTATCGCTTACAAAGTTCGATAACAAAATGTATGGGATTTGACAAAATGACATACCAAATCGCGATCATTTGGCGTACCTTATGTCAAATCCCATACATTTTGTTATCGAACTTTGTAAGCGATAATTAGCGATGGCATCTTGAGTCAGCCCCCATCTTCATTATCAATGCAAACTATACAAAGTTTTTATAAAGGCAAGTTTTTATACTGGCAAGGACGAGAGCAGGAGGTGCGATGAGGAGGGCTTCATACTGGTGGAGAGAAGGAAGAAGAAGCCCGCCGTCCGCAACCATCGCGGCACCGCACCCTGTGGACCCGAGCAGCGCCTGCGGTGTGAAGTGCGCTCCACGCCGCTGTACGTGTCTCGCCTGCACTGGTCCATGGAGGTTAAGGACGTCGTGGACTACATCCGGAAGAAGACGTCCCTCCCCTTGAGGGTTGAGCGTCTGGAGTCTCGCCACAAGGTCAACTTCAGTTCATTTGTGGTGAGAGTACCGACGCATCTTCTATCGACCTTTGAGGCGGAGGAGTTCTGGCCGACGGGTGTGGTCTACCGGAAGTTCCGGGGGAGACTCCGGAATTAAGCGCGCTACACGTCGCCGACAACACGTGTAGTGTAGTTTTTTAAGTATTTTAAATATTATGTATGTTAGTCTTTAAGGTATTTATAATATGGGCCTATGCAGCCTGCAATAAATGGTATTTAATTTAATTAATTTAATTAATAAACAACTCCCTGATTTAACTTTGGTGGCCTTCCTTCGATGAACCTTTTTAAAAACACGAGAGAAAAAGTTAAAATTTACGATAAAATGGCTTATAATGATTGGTGAAGAAAAAAGACAAGAAACAATAGAACGTGAGACAGAGTGTTGGGAAATGGGTCAAACGTCTTATCTTCGTAATAAAATGAATAGATACGATTTTTGTCATTTGTTTATTTCATTACTATTTGTAAACATCACAGACATCACAAACAAACAAGTATTTTTCTCACACATTAACCTTTCCGTGAAGATTATATTTTACTGTCGCGTTTTAAGCTTACCTCATTTATAAGTATATTCAACACGTAGGTAATAAATATAATCAAAAGTTTGGGTCTAGAATCTACATTTTATATCAAATACTCAAATGCACCTTAAATTCAGAGGCTCAGACGCTACTATAAGTCTATGCCCTTGCTGTTTGTTTTAAACAGACACAGTTGGTACCTGTAATAAGTTACGTGCAAGGATTATTTTCAACTAACATCGAGTTCCCTTATACGAAGATAATTCTTAGCGCAATATTGACAATTTTGAATTTTTAGTTATGATCGTTTGTTACAAATTTTACTGCTAGTGGAACGACTGACAGATGTTATCATTTTACATGTCACTTTTATTTAATAAATTCGAATTATATATTAAATTATCAATAATAACAGCATTATAAAAGAATCTATAGTAAATTTGCTTCATGATAACCTAAAAATAACATTTATAAGTGAAATCTGTCAAATCCAAGAAAACATTAAAAAAATATGCAAAATGGAGTAATCATTATGAGCGTTTTGACAGTTACAATATTATAGAACATTGGTGAAAACAGTTCAAAATGATCATAGTGGTTCTAAACACGAAAAACGTTATTTTCGTTTAAACTGGAACACAGCCTAAGTGCTCCAAATTCATTTGTTTATTACAAGTTACATGTAATAATATTATATAGAAAAATGGTTTAATAAAAATATTTTTAATAAAAACGTTTTCGCACACGTCCTTAACTGTGTCAAATTTAATAAATAATAATCCTTCGTTGGCACAATTTTAGTTATTGATTTACGTATCTATTATTTCAGTTAGTTACTTGACTTCGTTAATAGTTATAAGGTACTAGCTGACCCGTGCCCACTTCGTTGAGCATAAAAAAACCGTTTTGACATTCCCTACACTTCCATGAATATTTCAAGATCAAAAATAGCCGAATCGGTTCAGCCGTTCTCGAGCTTTAGCGAGACTAACGAACAGCGATTCATTTTTATCTATACTAATATTATAAAGCGGAAGAGTTTGTTTGTTTGTTTGTTTCTTTAAACACGCTAATCTCAGGAACTAGATACTGGTCCTATTTGAAAAATTCTTTTTTTGTTGGATAGTCCATTTATAGAGGAAGGCTTTAGGCTGTATAACATTACGCTACGAATAGGAGCGAAGCGTCAGTGACAAATGTTACAAAAACGGGAAGACTTTCGTTGCATGCGCTGCATAAACGGTTTAAGTCGCTCAAGAACCACGCGAACGAAGTCGCGGGAACAGCTAGTAATATATAAGATAATAGGTGGCTAACAATACCATACTCCTAGGGAGGAAAAATGTAAGTAAAAGTTTATGGGGTTCAGCCCCTGGCGACACTCGGTTTAAATCTGGCCCAACAGCAATTGGCACTTACAACTTTCCCTATAATAATTTTGGTTTCTTTTAATGTTTCGAGGGATCCGCACTTAAAGAGTAAACATGGAAGCCTAATTCTAGAATCTGAGTACTTCTCGTATAGTATTTTTTTTGTAGTTTTGTATGACCCTTATATGATATCCCGGGACTTCCACGACTATTTCAAGATCATAAATAGCCGAATCAGTTCAGCTGATCTCGAGTTTTGGCGAGACTAACGAACAGCAATTGATTTTTATGTAGCCTGTGTAACTCAATGATAATGTAGCTTTCTAATAAAAAAAGAATGATTAAAATCGGTCCAGTAGTTTTTGAGTTTAGTCGTTACATACAAAAATACAAATTCTTCCTCTTTATAATTTTAGTGTAGATGTAGTCTATAACACTTCCTCGTAAATCGTAATCGCCTAGGCACATAAAACACTTATTCGACTGATAAAATCGGGCAGATTTTACTTCATATAAATTCTGACTGGCTTTTTGTATGACGACTTTAGAAGAAGTAATAATAATAATCATCGTCGTTTTCTAAACCCTTCGTCATCGTTCACTAATTCACCACAATCATAACTTTTTCATGGAATATGAAAAATCAGGACACTTGGCACACGCCCGCACCTGGATCATTTACGCGGCGTAATGCCGAGACTTCTATTTCTTTAATATATAATAATAATAATAGGTAAAAACCGAGAAAAAACTAAATAAAAAGATAATAATAATAATAATAATGAAGATTCATTTGCAAGAGATGTGGGTGGAAAGATGGCATTTATTGATTATGGGGTACCAACACAATTCGCTAATACATTTTAGCATGCAAAATTTAAAAAATTTTAAAAAGTAAGTTCTGTTTCTCGCCTACGAAAAATTGGTCACCGCTTTTCGCTCGAGGTTGCGCACCCTTAGCCTGTTTTATAAAAGTATATTTTAGCATGGCTGCTACAGGAAATTGTTTAACACCATTGCTTTTAGAGTTGTATGCAATATAGAGTTTTGCATTGTTATATTTCGAGTCGTTTTATTTACCAGTCGCATTATCATAATTATAACTTACTAGCTGACCTGAGCCCACTTCGTTGAGCGTACAAACCGTTTAAAACTTCCCTGGACTTCAGCGAATATTTCAAGACTAGAAATAGCCGAATCGGTTTAGCCGTTTTTATATATAAGATGTTACCCGGGTTATTATTACTAATCTATATAGGTACACTTCTTTAATTATAATTCGATCAGTAGTTTAAGCGCTACGGTACTGCTGACCCGTGCCCACTTCGTTGCGCATGGAAACATAAACCTTCCCGGGACTTCCACGAATATTTCAAGACCAAAAATAGCCGAATCAGTTCTGCTGATCTTGAGTTTTAGCGTATACTAACGAACATCAATTGATTTTTATATAGCTTATGTTACTCAGAGAATAATATAATATATAATATCTATGGACGCTTCACACCACGTCAATCTGGCCCTGTGCTAAGTATCCGAAGAACTTGTGTTACAGGTACCAGACAACGGAAATATATTTAATACTATTATACTATACACATATTTAAGATTTTTATTATATTATACACAAATTTAATACACATCCATGACCCAGGAACATTGAAAACTTTTTGTTCCTTCGGCGGGATTCGAACCCGCGACCTTTCGTTCGAGCACCAACGCGCTCAACCAACTGTGCTACGGAGGTCGTCAATGTAGCTTTCTAATGAAAAAAGTAATGTAGCTTTCTAATGAAAAAAGAATTATTAAAATCGGTCCAGTACTTTTTGAGTTAAGTCGTTACATACAAAAATACAAATCTTTGCTCTTTATAATATTAATAATGTAGATTGCAAAATTTTCATATTATTTCAGACAACCCTATTTTTTTTTTCCTAAGATCTTGCTAGTATGAAACATTGTAATTTTCAGTATGGGACCAATATGTATATTTTCCACCACTGCAACTGCTTTGTACCCAGGGTCCTGATTTAATATGCCATCACTATTTTCGCTTACGAAGTTCGAAAACAAGATTAGACATAAGCTTTACTAAATGACGAGCGAATTCGGATGTCATTTGCCGAAGCTTATGTCAAATCCCATACATTTTGATTTCGAACTTATCTATACGATAAATATATCTATGGACGCTTCACACCAAGTCAGTCTGGCCCTGTGCTAAGTATCCGAAGAACTTGTGTTACAGGTACCTACCAGACAACGGAAATATATTTAAAACTTTTTGTTCCCTCGACGGGATTCGAACCCGCGACCTTTCGTTCGAGCACCAACGCGCTCAACCACTGCGCTACGGAGGTCGTCAAAAATAGCGATGGCATCTTAAATCAGGGCTCCCGTACACCATTTTGGCCTATATAGCCACGTAAATAAGATCGAAAATGCTAAAAACAAGCGGCCGTACAAAATCATTTTGTTTGACCATATCACTTTCCAGGGATTCCCGTCTCCAGGAGCTTTTGTACGAGGAAGCTCGCTACAATGTGTTGACGTCATATAGGGATGGCATCTTAGATCCCAGAGCTCTCCTATAGCGTTGAAGAGGACCACCGAGGGGTTTTTAGTGGGTAAAAATCTCCACATACCCTTAGCTCTTGTCCCTAAGAGAGTTTAGGATGATCTTATGAAGATTCCCCCCTCAAAAAAAAAGGGATGGCATCTTGAATCAGGGGGCTATACAACTGTGGTAACCTGCTTTAAAAACCCTTCGATATGATCTCATGGGTGCCCGAGCGACATGCTAAATCTGTCTTGGGCAACGAAATTAATCAGAGGAGTGTAGGAGGAGTCTGGAGTAGGAAGTGTTCCAGTTTCCCTCCTCAAGCAAAGCTACTGACGAAATTGTAACAGTCATGCAATCAAACTTAAGTACCTACCTATCTATACTAATATTATAAAGCGGAAGAGTTTGTTTGTTTGTTTAAACGCGCTAATCTCAGAAACTACTGGTCCGATTTGAAAAATTCTTTTTTTGTTGGATAGTCCATTTTTAGAGGAAGGCTTTAGGCTATATAACATTACGCTGCCACCAATAGGAGCGAAGCGTCAGTGAGAAATGTTGCAAAAACGATGAAAATTATTCACATTTGAGGACTTTCGTTGCGTGCGCTGCATTAACGGTTTAAACTTTAAATCACTCAAAAACCACGCGAACGAAATCGCGGGCACAGCTAGTCTAATAATAATTATTTATTTTAATATCTTTTAGTGGACTACTGTTACAACTAGATACTTCCCGCTACTTTGTACGCGCAAAATTAAATACGCGGGAACCGTACATTTTTGCGGTAAATAGCCAATGCGTTAATCCAGCATGTAAACTACTACCATACCAAATTTCAATAAAACCAATTAGGTAAGTAGTTTTTGCGTGAAATAGTAACAAAAATCCATCCATACATATTATGTACTTACAAACTTTCACGTTTAATTAATAAGTAGGATCTTACGGTATCACAACTAACATAACTCCTCACCGTTTATTTACCGTACATTTTGCATTAATTACTTTTTCCAATGAAAATAAAATTTAAACGTAACATACTGAATTAAAATCTTAACTTGAACAATAATTCAATGACAATACCTACACAGATGTAAATTTTAAAATTATCTAGTAAGCTACGTTATCCATATATTATTTATAAAAAAAAAAACAATTTTCCATATTTTTGCTAAAAGTTGGGCCCGTGCGAGTTTTTTACGCCGGTTCTTCTCAATGGGTTAGGGTTGAGGTAGTGTTTGTGTTGACATTCCGAGATTAACTTGTTAAGTTTTATTTGGAAATAAAAATATTCATAATCATTTGAAAATTAGAAATTCGACCATAATTCATATTTTTTTGTACGATCACGTATTACAATGTTATTAATATTGTGACATATTAATCCGATTTTAATTTCTAAGTTCACATAGGCAGACAAAATATGTAAATGGTGTCAATGGATAGGACATTTAATCTTGAAAAATTAAGATTGACAATTATTATTGTGTTGATCCCACTAATGTGGGATTAATATTATTATTCTTAACTTTGGTTAGTAAGAGTGAGGTAGAGTGTGTACTGTGTTACTTTATTTTTATATAAATTTTCTGTATTAACATTAAAAATAAAAGTTACCCTTCGCTTTTAAAATTTTTCTCCATATTCCGTACAGTAACTCAAAGTTTACCTTTCACATTCGCATAAATACCTTTAAATTGTACACATCATTTTTAAGTGTATCTATTTCTAAGCTCGCATCGTTGCTTTATGAGTGTGCACTAACTATTCCGTCTACTATTACATGTACCTTCAAATCATCCGGGCATCCTCACAAAACGTCATTGCACAACACAAGTCAGGTTTCCACTACAAACATCTGTACAACAAACACGATGTTTTAGCGCGGGACCGACAGCCGAGAAGCATACTCTCCCTGCAGACCGTCGGAAAACGACTGGCTGAAAATTGTTTAGCTCCCTCGGCGATGCACCCGAGCTGCGACGGAAATAGCCGAGTGGGATACGGATAGACAATGGTGCAGGCTTTTGGGCTGGATATTAAAACGAATTGTCTATACGGTCAATGTTTTTATGGAATATGACAGGAGGGGTAGGTAAACGGTGGTCTTAGGGCGTGTTTAACCAACACATGTTATAATTCATTCTCCATTAAATATAATGTCATCTATGTAACATGAATTTCCACCAAGAACCTACAGTACATTCAATAACATAATACAATGTTATCCCTCTCGTATTTCCTGTCAATGAATGAGATGGCATGGTATTTTAACAAGCCGTTAAATCTAACAAGCGTTGGTGAAATCGGGACTTAGGGCGTGTTTCACCAAGCAATGTTAAAGTTAACGCTATGTTAAAATACCATGCCTTCATTCATTGACAGGAAATACGACAGGGATAACATGATATTAAACATGGCGCTAACTTTAATATTGCTTGGTGAAACACGTCCTTAACCTCGCTACTTAAAAACAAAATGTGGTAAAGAATAATATTTCTTTAAACAATCCCATGTTTTCAATTTGTCGCCAGTACAATGAGATTTGTAAAGATAATTTTCAGGACATAGACATATTCAATAATAATATTAGAAAATACCAAACAGATGTCAAATTTTTTTTATTTAAACCCTAAAATTGTATTTCTACGAGTACGTGGTATTTAAAACTAAAACAAAATTTTTATATTATTATAAGTACTTAATATCATCTTGTTATGTATAAACCTCCCATAAACTATTAGTGCTGCTTAAGATCATGATGTGTTCACATACTTAGGGATATAGTCTAGTCTATAAGGATATAACTTAAAAAATGTTTGTACTAATTTTGGCTATATTCTGTTTTGTGTACCAAATAAATAAAATTAAAAAAAAAATTAAAAAAAAAAAAAAAAAAAAAAAAAAAAGGCTTACGCATCCGTTATTGGATGATTTGTAAAGTATAATTATGCGAACGAAGTAACCACCCTTTAAATACTCTGGGATAGGCGGTTTCAAATGTCGCATACTGTATTCGCCTCCGTGGTCTAGTGGTTCAGAGCTTCGCTCTCGACCCGGAGCTCGTGGGTTCGATTCCCGCGTTGGAACAACAAAAATGTTGTTTTCAAGTTTGGTTAGGACAGTGCATCCTGATCACCTGATTGTCTGACAAGAAAGATGATCCATGCGTCGGATGGGCATGTAAAAAGTCGGTCCTGCGCCTGATCTCTCGCCAGTCGTGTCGGTTTACCGTCCCACTGGGTTATGAGAGTAAAAGGAAGAGAGAGTGCTTCTGTGTATTGCGCACACACTTGGGCACTATAATATGATTCCTGCGTAGCTCGCCTGGTTTCAATGAAATCGGCTACCGACACCGAAATCGGTGCTGGGAGCTATTATTATACGGTATTCTCACTATTTTGCACCTACAAAATGTCGGTCACTAAAAGCATGCTGAGGGGGGCATCTTCAATCTCTAAAATGTTATCTTAAGATACCTGCTAATTATTTATAACAGAGATTAGAATTTCACAACAAACTTCACAAAGTAATTACCAATTTAGTGAACTCTGAAGCAGTTAAATGATTAAAAGTTACTTTCTACTACTTACACTGTTGCATAGCCTGGACGCCTGATAATTAATAAGCATTAAAATGTCAGGTGCAAGTATGAAAGTGCTAAAAATGTGTATATGAAAGAAAAAATAAAATAAAATGTCTGTGTGTGTGCGTGCAAGACTGAGAGTGTGTTTAATTACCATTATAATTAATTTAATTAAAAAACATAATATATAATTATAAAAATTATACAGCTTCAAAGATATTGCAAACTTAAACAGCAACTAAAAAAATAAAAAGAAAAGTCTGGACGCCATGGCAATAGGTTTCAAAAGCAGTTAACTGTATCGGTTAGCAATTGTACGTAAAATTAAGATCTTGAGGGTGCCTACTGCCTACTGCCCACTGACCAATTACGACTTTATCTAGTTAAAAATTTACATGTAGCATAATGCAACGCAGACGTTATACAAAAAATCGATCAGAAATAATATCGAGGAAAAATCTTCTCTTCTTCTTCTTCTAACTTAAGAGCTTCGCTCTTGTCGGTGGAGATTTCTCCATTCCTCTCTGCACTCCGCCCTTCTCTTGACCTCCTGATACGACACGACCATCACTTTCTCCTTCACCTGGTCCATAAAAGTTCTTCTCGGCCTTCCACGTTTTCTTCTACCTTCTATCTTTCATTCAATTATTCCTCTAATAAAGTTGTCGTGCCGTATCAAGTGTAACCGACACGACTGGTGAGAGATCAGGCACAGGACCGACTTTTCACGACGACCGACGCGTGGATCATCTTTCTTGTCAAACAATCAGGTGATCAGCCTGTATTGTCCTAACCAAACTTGAAAACAACATATTTTGCGTTGTTCCAACGCGGGAATCGAACCCACGACCTCCGTCGACAGCTAGGCTCTAAACCACTAGACCACTGAGGCGGTTTTTATTATAGTATGTAACATATGGCGAGCAGAAACGTGGAAATCATTTTCAAATCCATTTTCAAGTCATTAGATTGAAGAGGTTGGACAGTAAATATTTATCGATAGAGAGATCATCGGTGGACCAGGAACTCCCAACCTTTCTCGTACTAATAATATAATAAGTATTAAAATTATTAATTTTCTTACCACAATAATTACAATACAATTTATTACACAACTAGCTATGCCCGTGACTTCGCTCGCGTGGTTTTTGAGTGATTTATGCAGCGCACGCAACGAAAGTCGCCAAATGTGTAATTTACCCCATTTTTGCAACATTTCTCACTGACGCTTCGCTCCTATTGGTCGCAGCGTAATTATATATAGCCTAAAGCCTTCCTCTATGAATGAACTATCCAACAAATAAATATTTTTTCAAATCGGACCTGTAGTTTCTGAGATTAGCGCGTTTAAAAAAAACAAACAAACAAACTCTTTCGCTTTATAATATTAGTATATTAAACAATTAAATATATTATATAACATAGATTTTATGGGAAACTTTGCGAAAAATATAATAATTATACAGTTATTATAAAAACTAAAGAACTGAAGCTAAAATCTATCGAGCTGTTCAGGCTGCGCAACGTGACATATTATATTATACAGGTTGATTCATGGTTCAAGCCTCTCGGCATTAGTCGGCAGAAATCTACTAGCAAACCATATTAACTTTACTCAAAATAATATACGTACCATTTGCTTCAAAAATATAGAAAATTTTCCTTTACAAAAGTTAAAATACAGGCTTACGCCTAGTTTGGGCACCAGTCTCTCAAAACAAATTGTATTGTATTCTAATCCACACGTCTTGTACTTGTTTGTATGTTGTTTGTCACTAAATTATGATGAGAAAATAAATTGTGAGAAAGTAACTGTTATTAATTATTTATTATTATAGTAAACTCGACCCTTGAGCTCTGTGCCTCGGGTTGAGAACCTCTGCAGCAGATCGCGGAGTAATGATGATAGTCCATTATCATACCCATGAGCCAGTCGTCTGCAGACCCCGGCTGGCCAGGCGCCAGGATTTACTTATCCAGGCGCTGATGAATAAATCGCTCTTGACTAATTGCTATTGATATTAACGCTTCGTGTCAATGAAGATATATTATTGTATTTTAATACAAATAACAAAGACGAAAATAGAGGGGTGATAATATGTCTGTTATTATCATTGTAGCATCCAAATATATTTTGAAGACTATTGTCAAGCAGCGACCCGATAATGATGAAAAGATTGTGAGGCTACTCTCGATCACTTGAGCTTTCAAACAGAAAAATTACATCAAAATCAGTTCATTATTTTGGGAACTATTACGTGTAATCTACCATCCAGAGTGGAGAGGATTTTAGTTGGTAGATATCACTATTTATCTATACCTATTTATTTATCTTTATCTTCTTTCTTTCTTATATATAAAAATGAATTGCTGTTCGTTAGTCTCGCTAAAACTCGAGAACGGCTGAACCGATTCGGCTATTTTTGGTCTTGAAATATTCGTGAAAGTCCAGGGAAGGTTTAAACGGTTTGTATGCTCGACGAAGTGGGCACGGGTCAGCTAGTCTTATAGTATATAAAAATTATTTGCTGTTCGTTAGTCTCACTAAAACTCGAGAACGGCTAATCCGATTTGGCTATTTTTAGTCTTGAAATATTCGTGGAAGTCCAGGGAATGTTTAAACGGTTTGTATGTTTAACGAAGTGGGCACGGGTCAGCTAGTTGGAGTATAAAAATCATCTTCGTTGATCGTTTTTCGTCGGAGATTAAAATCCACGCTCCGCGAGGGATCGCCATACAAGATAAGGCGTAGTTTTGAAAAAAGGAATGTGCGTGACACAGAATACATTTTTAATGCTTGTTTCATCTAACATAACATTGAAATGAAACGGATCATGAATTAGTAATAAAAAAATATTATTATTAATAGTCATGTCATCTCTTACTACATAACGCATGAAAGAAAATTACAATCTATCGATTTTACTTACAATCGACAGTTCACAATGTATTTGCACTGTACTACAACAGTCTAGTTTTTTTTACGTAAAACAAAAAGAATAGGTACCCAAATGTAATGGAATATCTCGCTGTTCCTAGAATAAAAGAGATCGGTGCAAATCCCAATTAGGACTGTGAACCAATGCAGGTGCAAAGCGAAACTTTAAAATGTTGAATATACTTTTGATTGGATACAAATGTTTAAAGTAAAATTTAAGTCTACTGACAATGCAGGCTTCTAGTTTTATCCACAAGGAATAGTGGGTCGAAAATAGCTTGAACTGTTTCGAGAAATAAATGGTACGATTATAGTTTCATACGGCTCGATTTGGCAATTGCCGAGATAAGAATTCAATTTAAATTTCTTGCATATTAATTATATGCAAGAAATTTAAATTGAATTCCAATGCGCAAGTTTTAATTAATGTAGAATAATAATCTAGATCGGTTTACGCAGTCGAAAATTGTAAGGTATAAAACTGAACATAAAAACATTGTTGAATGAGAACCTCCTTCTTTTTAATTCAGTTATAATAGATGATTTTAAATTCCATTTACAAATAAGTCACACACTTATTAATAAATATCGTGTAATATTCAAAGTTTCTTTCAGAATGTTATTGCTATGAAAAATGATAAGGAAATTTGGAATTAAAATGTCAGTTATTAAAATATTTTAAGGTTTTAATTACGTGCATTTTACATAATATTATAGCGTGTCTATTATAGCTAGCAATGAGCACAATCTTTACATTCGCCTACACACCATTCGTCGCAGCGGCCATGTCCGCACGGACGGAACACAACGTGGGTGAAATCCCGATTTTATTACCCGCCAATTTACATACTTAGCTATTGCAATTACGTTGTACATACAATTTATATTTTTTATGTCAACATTAGACAATAATACCTTATCAGATTGTTGGGAACCTAATTAGTATGCGAAAAAAATGTAGAAAATAAAGATGGAGATACACTGGCGAAATACAAATCTTGAAGGTACAAAGTCAAACTAGCTATTAAAGCTTCCCTACGGAGTACGGACTGTTTAGCATTAAAGATCTTTAGTAATTGCTCATTACGTCGAGAGACTTAAAATGGTATACAGGACCCAATAAGTATTCTAGGGTTCAATTTAACTTGCGGGTAAAATAATTAATAATTCTTAGTAAGGTAATATAATGTAATCAAATAATAAAAATTGGAAATGGTACAGTAGGTTTAATAAATGTGAATAATTTTGCAGTGAAAAATGTTACGTTATTTTGAATTTTGAATTAGGTATTGAAAAAATAATTTTACAGTATGTACAGTATGCCAATATGCAAAAGAGTTCATGTATAATTTTATACGTCATATAAATGTAAACAGGTAGTGTATTCTGCTTTGTCACTTAGCAATCGACGACCTCCGTAGCGCAGTTGGTTGAGCTCGAACGAAAGGTCGCGGGTTCGAATCCCGCCGAGGGAACAAAAAGTTATCAATGTTCCTGGGTCATGGATGTGTATTAAATTTGTGTATAATATAAAAAAAAAATCTTAAATATGTGTATAGTATAAAAGTATTAAATATATTTCCGTTGTCTGGTACCTGTAACACAAGTTCTTCGGATACTTAGCACAGGGCCAGATTGACGTGGTGTGAAGCGTCCATAGATATTATATTATATATTTAAAAAAAAAAAAAAAAAAAAAAAATTGCTGTTAAAATCCTATATATTTTGTAATTTAAACATCGTCATTGTAATTATTAACAAGCCCTCAAGACGATGATGCACGGCAAGCAATTACACTGTTCAAACAGAGTCTGGCAAAATGTGTCTTCCCTGAATATCTCAAAACACAGAATCGTAAAGTAGGATAATCTACGTATGATCCAGTACATTTTATTTTAAAATTTGGCTTCTTAAACCTTTCACAGATGAAGACTGAAAGATTTGTACCAAAAACAGCATTTATATATGTATCATGGGTCCCGTATATAGAGTTTACTGAGAAAGTATCAGCGCTGAAAGAGGATTTTTTTTTAAATAATATTGTATGGGAAAATTTATGATGTTCGGGTATTTCTCATACAAAGTCAAAAGTAAGTCTTTCAGAGCTGGTACTTTCGCTGTATGCTCTACATAAGAGGCACAAACACACCTTAAAGTAGAGATAATATAATTATTGTTAATACATTTGTTATCTCTACTGTGTAAATCGTAGTCTCTTATTATAAAGAGATGCCTGCGTGGTCAAGTAGACCTTGGCTTTAGACTCCGAGAGTAATCCTTTCGATTCCCGCGTTAGAACAACATACTCGTAATATAATGTTGTTTTCAAGCTGGATAGGACAATGCAGGCTGATTGTCTGACAAGAATTATGATTCATACTTTGGGTGACAAAAAAGGAGGTTCTGCGTCGGATCTCTTGCTCACGTTGGTGTCCAACTGGGTAAGTGCGAGGCCCCATCAGAGCATCGTCGCAGAGTCGACCCTGCGTCGTTTTCAAGGCTGCATGTCATAAAATTTATGGAAATCGACGCAGCGGCGACGTCGCAACGCACTAATAATATCGCCCTTACGTGGTAGAAGAAACGAGAGTGCTCTTGAATTAAAAAGAAAGAAGGAAAGGTTTATAGGGTAGAATATTGTAGGTGATGAACGTAATTTGGTGTAAATGGTTATTTATCAACTCAATGAGATACAAATCTCCTGAAACGTATTTGATTATTAAACTGCCATTAACAAGAAGAATGAAACTGATTACGGAGTTCTGTTGAGTTTTGAAAGTGCTTTGTTAGATGATAAATAAATCCCAATCATTGAACGTCACAACTTCTTGTTATAGGTTTGTCTCGGCCCCGTATTTACGATCACGTGGGCGACTGACAACTGGTCCAGAAGCCGTTTCGCATACAATGCATCATAGAAACTGCATTATTTAAGATTATGTGTTCGTTTGTGTTTTTGTTCCTACACACTGTTGGATTTGGAATATAAAGTACTGTTTGACCCTGAGTCTGAGGGACGGTTTTATTCACGAATGTTAAATGCATTGGACGTGAAAGTACAATAGTTAGAAGCCTAATTCTCGTTTTTAGCTTATGTTATGATGGCAAGGCATTGAGGGTCCATGTAGGTGTTGTGATAGCACAGCATTGAGGATCCATGTACACGTCCAATAATACACTTATATAGTTCACATTAGGTACATTTATTTAGCTTAAGTACTTAGCGTATAAGTTACATGTTATAATATTATCTAGGTGCTGAGGTCCTACTCTTACATACTCTACATAGGTACATCTTAGGCATCACTGACAATGTTTGACGTTGACATTATATTGTTTTAAAACAACTTAACTTTGAAATTATAAATATAATGACGAAACGTTACTCTAGGTACCTACCTAGAGTAACGTTTCGTCATTATATTTATATATATATCTACCTAGATACCTTTGAGGTTTGTCAGCGTTTGACGTTTATAAGAATATCATTTTAGTGATATAGTCCTATAAATGATAAAGGTCTATATGCGGCACTGGAATCGTACGATGTAATTAAATCCATCTAATATTTAATAACATAAATTTGGTAAAAGCTAAAAGTGAAGTCGAACAATGAGATCGTATGTTTTTTTTACGAGTTAATACTAAAAACAGTTAACCTCAATTATATTATTATAGATCTAACCGGGGCTCTATCTCTATCTGGAAATGATTCTAGATGAGATCGAACTAAACTTTGCTTAAACTTTATTTTAAAGTGTTTTTTTTTTTCTATCAAATATTTTTGTTTGGATATAAATATAATTATACTGTAATATTGAAAACACACATGCGGTCTCTATAAGTTTATATCTAATTTCAAAAGCAAAGGCAAATTGGTATATTAATTAAAATTCATTCAAAACTACCGTTGTTTGATGTTTATGCGTAATAAATTATTTTGTTTATTCAATGAGATACCGAGTAGAGCTAAGGTCAAAAATCTGCGTAGGTGATTAATATATTATGACCTGCGCTATAGCGCAGTGGTTGAGTTTTCTGTGCTCCTGGGTCATGGATGTGTATTAAATATGTGTATAATATAATAAAAGTCTATAATTTAATTTATATGTATAAATGCCCGTTTAATGCCTAATTGCTTATTTATTGTAATAATAAATGTAGACACTATTATTATTTTACTTGATCTAAAAATATTATTATAATTATAAGAAAAACAAAAAAATCCCACCAAAAACATTTTCATGTAAAAATGTTGCCAAGACGAGTCTACATAGCTTACACTGTGAAAAAGTTATCAGATATCGTATAAAGCCAAGCTCTAAAGACTACTCGCCCTAAATCTACAAGCACCTTGATCAAAATCTATAAAAAAGTGGACAAATCTCATGTAGAACCAAAGTTCTTGTTCTATGCACCCTTACTTTACTAGGCTTAGCTTCACTTACTCTACATTTCAGTTAAAACGTGATGCTCGGCCGTTTTATTTCACACACGATAAATAAATGCCTATAAAATCTTCGTACAAGCCAAGTATCACGTTTTAACTGAAATTTTGTCATGCGCAAATCAATTAAAAGTTGATTAAGTACTTAAATTTGTGACCATAATCACAAATTTCTTTGAGTATCGAAGTTTTTACAATTTAGACTACAAAAAATCTACGTATTTGGAGGCGCCGCGACGCCTGCCGACGCCCAGCGCCGCGACGCCTGCCGACGCCCAGCGCCGCGACGCCTGCCGACGCCCAGCGCCACGACATCAAGCGCCGCGACGCCCAGCGCCGCGACGCCCAGCGCCGCGACGCCTGCTGACGCCCAGCGCCACGACGTTCAGCGCTGCGACGCCTGCTGACGCCCAGCGCCACGATGCCCAGCGCCGCGACGCCTGCCGACGCCCAGCGCCGCGACGCCTGCCGACGCCCAGCGCCGCGACGCCTGCCGACGCCCAGCGCCGCGACGCCTGCCGACGCCCAGCGCCGCGACGCCTGCCGACGCCCAGCGCCGCGACGCCTGCCGACGCCCAGCGCCGCGACGCCTGCCGACGCCCAGCGCCGCGACGCCTGCCGACGCCCAGCGCCGCGACGCCTGCCGACGCCCAGCGCCGCGACGCCTGCTGACGCCTAGCGCCGCGACGCCTGCTGACGCCCAGCGCCACGACGCCCAGCGCCGCGACGCCTGCCGACGCCCAGCGCCGCGACGCCTGCCGACGCCCAGCGCCGCGACGCCTGCCGACGCCCAGCGCCGCGACGCCTGCCGACGCCCAGCGCCGCGACGCCTGCCAACGCCCAGCGCCGCGACGCCTGCTGACGCCCAGCGCCACGACACCCAGCGCCGCGACGCCTGCCGACGCCCAGCGCCGCGACGCCTGCCGACGCCCAGCGCCGCGACGCCTGCCGACGCCCAGCGCCGCGACGCCTGCCAACGCCCAGCGCCACGACGCCCAGCGCCGCGACGCCTACCGACGCCCAGCGCCGCGACGCCTGCCGACGCCCAGCGCCGCGACGCCTGCCAACGCCCAGCGCCACGACGCCCAGCGCCGCGACGCCTGCCGACGCCCAGCACCGCGACGCCTGCCGACGCCCAGCGCCGCGACGCCTGCCGACGCCCAGCGCCGCGACGCCTACCGACGCCCAGCGCCGCGACGCCTGCCGACGCCCAGCGCCGCGACGCCTGGTGACGCCCAGCGCCGCAACGCCTGCCGATGCCCAGCGCCGCGACGCCTGCCGACGCCTGCCGACGCCGAGCGCCGCGACGCCTGCCGACACTGAGCGCCGCGACGCCTGCCGACGCCCAGCGCCACGACGCTGAGCGCCGCGACGCCTGCCGACGCCCAGTGCCACGACGCTGAGCGCCGTGACGCCTGCCGACGCCCAGTGCCACGACGCCCAGCGCCGCGACGCCTGCCGACGCCCAGCGCCGCGTAGCTAATACCAGCTAGTATTTTCAACAGTACCTTATACCTAATAGTAGTAGTGATGATGGTAACTAGCACTAGGAATTCTATAGAATATTTTGAGTCACTGACAAGCTAGTTTCTTACAAATTACATTATAATAATGCCAAGCATACGAAGAACTTTATAGAAAAGAAATTTAACAACAGATGGAGCTTGTGCCGGACCTGTTCCATACACCGACAGTTATATTATCTCCTGTGTGACCGACAGCAATTTACAACTATTAGCTGCCTGCATATTTGCGCTAATTTTAAATAAGTGGATAAAAAATAAATTTTCCTCTCATAAATAATATAAATCTTCGGTAAAAGTCGGTCACCGATTAATAATTGGCACTGACTTTTTGTAGATGAATAATAGAATATACTGATTGCAGTAGTGCAACGCACTCAACATACTTATAGTCGGACATAAATTATATGGAGCAAAACTCTGAACGATTATTGGTCCTACAAAAAGTAGGTCGTAGGTTATTTATTTACTTGTATATTATATTCCTTTTATAAATTAAAGATCATCAGATCCTTATAATAAACATCCTTTTGAATCAAATATGGTGATCCACCATATTGGATTCAAAATGGCGGCATTTACATTTTAATATTTTTTTTGTTGGTTTTGTAGCAATAACAGCTTACATACATAACTTCAGCTTTCTAAGATTTCCGGAAGTAACCTAAGAATTTTGGTGATCTATAAATGAGTCAGTGACAAAATCAGGGGTTTTTAGACATCGATAAAATCTAAAGTATAATAGTTACGACATTCAAACTTTGTATAATTCATGTATTTACTGGTGTCATTATAATAATATGTTGAACTATTTAGCCATCACCCAAAGTAAAGTTATGGGAGTTCAAAAAAACGACGAAACCTTTCGAGAAAAGGTAGGTAGTGCCTTTGCGCTTCGCTTGGCTCGTCTTGACGAGGGCACGACCGTGTCCCCAGATATGCTCTACGCGTCCTTCTCTTCACACTATATTCGGCTTGATATATAAAGATATAAAGATATAATTGATATATGAACCATGAGACGAATGTATAAAAAACAGGATGTATATTATACATTTTCGCGATCACAGCGCCGCCACATCTTTTACGGAAAGCATAATTATAAAGCATAATAAGAATATTATTATTATTAGTTTTACCAATCATCAATTTCAATTTTCAATCATTATCAATCAATGTTAAATATTAAATTATAACATTTAACATTGATTAATTAGTATTTTATTAATGCACGTGGACCATTATGATATGGATGTTCAATACTCCAATGTTTATAATAGTAAGGCTCGTTGCATCCTAGCCTGCGGGTGTTTAATCATTTATATCTCTCGGTATAGGTGGTTTGTTTGTAATGATTGTGATTTCTTCATCTGCTATGGGTTCCACTTCGTCACGATTCCGCCACCGGCGATAGTCCTTGTTTTCTTTAATATCATTGTATCAGCATATGCAAATTAGTCTTGTTTTATTGTAACTAAAGAGCTATTTATGATATGCTTGACAATTACTGATTTCAGTTACATTTTCTTTTTAATTAATCTTGTGCACCTATTTATAAAATTGATCGGAAGTTGCATGAATAGTTACATTTAAATAGCAATCTTCGTTAGTTTTTAACCGACTTCCAAAAAAAGGAGGAGGTTCTCAATTCGTCTGTATGTTCTTTTTTAATGTTTGTTACCTCAGAACTTTCGCTTGGGTGAACCGATTTGGATGATTTTTTTTATAACTTGTTCGAGTAGATTTGTGGGTTGTGGGTTCAATTCTCGCGTAGGAACAACTAAAAATGTTGTTTTCAATTTTAGTAAGGACAATTGTTTGACCTGATTGTTTGACAGGAGAGATGATTATTGCGTCAGATAGACATGTCAAAAGTTGCTCCTGCGTTCTCTCGCCAGTCGTTTCGGGTATTTATCCCATTATCAGATTTAAGGATTGTTCATGTATATATACAATTGCGCACTATAAAACTGATCCTGCGTAGCTGATAGCGTGGACTACAGGACAGAGAAAATTTACAAAAATGACTGATAGATATTAAATAGAGAAAAAATAGAACAACATAGATATCATACAAGTATCTCTTTCTCATTCTCGATTTATCCCATTATCAGATTCAAGTAATGTATTGCGCATACAATTGCGCACTATAAAAATGACTCCCGAGTAGGTGATTTCATTGAAGTGCTGAAATTGCTTTGGGTACCAGTGAGAATATTTACGAAAATTACTGATAGATATTAAATATATAAAAAATAGAACAACATAGATATCATACAAGTATCTCTTTCTCATTCTCGATTTATCCCATTATCAGATTTAAGTAATGTATTGCGCATACAATTGCGCACTATAAAAATGACTCCCGAGTAGGTGATTTCATTGAAGTGCTGAAATTGCTGTGGGTACCAGTGAGAATATTTACGAAAATTACTGATAGATATTAAATATATAAAAAATAGGCAATATGGCTATCATACAAGTATTTCTGTACTTA
Source organism: Celastrina argiolus (assembly GCA_905187575.2). Taxonomy (NCBI): domain Eukaryota; kingdom Metazoa; phylum Arthropoda; class Insecta; order Lepidoptera; family Lycaenidae; genus Celastrina; species Celastrina argiolus. Next base: position 19,888,769 of record LR994580.1, on the reverse strand, counting down.
CCGTTAGTCATTTTGCATATCAACACTAAAATTCACATGCCCACGTCAACAAATAACGCTCACAACTTTAAATTTCGTTTTATTACCTGTTAAATAGCGCGTATGGATTGTGTTGACTCACTCATTGTCTTCAGAACGTAAAATCGCTCGCGAAAATATTTACGACACATTCACACTTCAACCATGATTGGATTTCTTCTCGGGAGGTATTAGTTTTCTTTTTTAACCGGCATCGGTGAAGCTAAAATGAGGGTCACGATTTTTGCAGTAAAGGTTGTAAAAACAGCAGTCACTATAACTTTGGGATATGATTAGGTATACTACCTTTTCTCATTCTAGAAATGTATTTTTTTTACAACAAAAAAATTGGTTGCTTTATTGTTATTTTTGCGACAAAAAAATAAGAAATTGTGAAAAGTAAAAAATTTTTTTTTTTTAGTTTTTGACAAAAAAAAAAAAAAAATAAATCTCCAAAATGGGGAAAGGTAGTATAATCGTATCTCAAAGTTATAGTGACTCTTTTTACACCCTGTATATGTATATTGCATGCAAGTATGTTAATCTATATTAACTATGGTCTTATATACGTTAACTATGGTCCTATGACCCAAACGACTGATCCAATTTTAATGAAAAAGGTGTCAACAGATTCGTGATACAGCCGACGGAGTGATGTCGAATATATAATTTACGTATATCAAACATATACTATGTAAATTCTTCTTTCATGTACGGCCAAAGGAGGATGATATTGAATAATTAAAAGATGTTGAATATAATGCCTTTTTTCTATTAAATTGGGGAAATCCTTTAGATACTCCCAACTGCAATGTGGGTCTCTCCTGAGGGCGAGGTAAGGAAAGCATTCAGATAAAACATCAAGGTGCCATCTCTTCCGCTTGGCGCTGGGCCACCGGACCAGGCTAGGCGATGAGCAGCGATAGAATTTTACGTCTGTCTGAGTTGCAGGTAAGTGGTGGAAAACCAAGTGACTTGTGCGTTTATTGCCAGGTTTTGTTCTACTAAAATCGTCATCTATCATTAGTCCCATTGAATAGGAACGCGTCCGGTGCCTCGGACTTCTCTGCCGAAAGAACTGCAGCTGCGGCGATGGTTTTGAAAGCAGATGCTGCTAGCTTTGCTGCTGCAGCTATCGTCTAGGCGGAACGCTCCCAGCACCAGATGGAGACTTCACACAGTCAGTGAGTGAGTGAGAGGAGGTCACTTCACACTCGAGAGAGCTACGACGTGTAGCTCAGTCTGTTACAGTCTGTCGAGAATCCATTAGGATTTCCCTAAGTAAAAAAATAAGCTGATCTTGTTCCACGAAAAAAAAACACACAAAACAAGTTTGCCGACGAAAATATTAAAGACCTTATAAATTATGTTGAAGATAATAGGCTTCAATATTTTCATTAAAATATTAGTGCTTCAAGAATCAACAAGAGATTTTAACAAAAGATTATAGGTTCAATTTTATTTATTTTGTTCACCCCTTCTGCTGGTCATAACCCTCATCAATTATACCCCCAATACAAGGTTTTTATGCAATTTTTCTTCATTTTAACGCAAAGCTTGTACGCAAAAAAGTTGAATCGAATAAGCAAAAAAATGTCAACCATAATTGTATAAGGCGATTACGACCAACACCTCTTTTCATGTATACAATAGGCTTACCAAACAAGTGGCATCTTCCGAAAAGCCCCTCTCAGCGTTTACTCGTTTAATGTGAAAACCTTTTGTTGCGAGCGGAACCGCGGGTGGAGCTAGTTTGTTTACTGGAAGCGCCTTGGAATTGTAACGCTCTTTTGAGTCTATGCTATGTTGCTCATCATACAAGATAAATTGTGTTTTGTTTAAGATATAGTTTATTTTGCAGTTATTATAAAACTTTATATTTTATTATCTATTACATAAATAATTAAAAACTAGTTTAAGTATAACATAAAAAAGCTTAAAATATAATAATTAATTATAATATAATAATATAAATAATTATATTAATTATTATATTATAATATAATTAATTTTGCAGTTGTCTGGTATGTTATGGACCAAGTAATAGATAAAGCATTATACATAATGCCCGGTTATTTTTTAATATGAGAGTGCAATTGAATAATATACAAATACTTAATTTATATAAGGGCACTATACATAATTTTCTCCATCACCTTTTGGGCAGAATATTAAAACATTTTTTAAAACATTTATTATACTTAAAATAAGTCCGATAGAGATAGATATTATTCATATTGCCCGCATTAATCACCTAGTCCATAACATATTATATAGTAATATTAAAAATCGGATAGATTTGTATATTTTATGTTTGTTACGACAGTGATTGGATGGATGTCGATAATTCTTTAACCATCATAACACCACATCATCCCTGTCTTATGTTTTTATATATAAAAAAAGAATATGTTTCTGATATTTTTAAATTCTATTAAATAGATTAATTATTATTAAATTTAATATGTTTAATTTTATTTGTTTTGCTAAATACAAATATTAAAATAAATGTTGAGGCCAGTTTTGAAGTTCAAAACGATCCTATTAAAATATATTCTGACTATAATTTACATAATTATACAATAATCATTGATATAGATATCGCACAATCTAATCTTGAAGCTTGCAAAAAAGCCAAGTTGGTGATTAAAGTAAAATTTAATTTTATTTGCAATTTAAAATATTCTACAATTTACATCGTTATTTATTTATCTTTAATAATTAATATAAATACTAGCCATGAGCCTTGGGTGTGTGTTGTTTGGTGGTCGTTGATTTAATTTAACGAGGACTGGAATAAATAGATTTAAAAAACCTAATTAGTTGTCGTGCACCTCTACATCAACAATCTACATCTACTGCCTATGGGTACCTATAGGTACTAAGATACCTTAAGTAGTAACGTAGTGTGTAGGTGTAGGGAGTAGTTGTAGATAACAAATAATTAGGTTTTTTAAATCTATTTATTCCAGTCCTCGTTAAAATTAAATAACGACCACAAAGACCACAACAAACACCCAAGACTTCGGGCGAACTACTTGAAAATTCGTAAGATGTGTGGCCGTCTTACGAATTTTCGATCAGGTCACGTGTCTTGACGCGTGCTTAAAATGTTTTACTAATCCCAAAATGTGCAGAACGCCGCTAAAGAAAATTCCACTAGAGAATGGCCAAGCTGTTTCGGAGGTCTCTTGTAACACGAGTATTTTATACATAGCATACAAGAATGCTAATGATTATGATGATGATAATGAAGTTGTTGACTCTTCCAGACAACCGAGTCAACGTTATGCCATTGTTGTTGAGTTCTTTGTTACAACCACAATGGCTGTGTTAAGCGGTGATACGGCGCGAAAAGACCACTTACTGACCCGTCCACTTGAGACTTGTGGGAATGATAACTTTTTATTGTAAAACAAAGACTTATCGCTAATCGCTCATTCATTTTTAACCTCCGATGAAAGCGTCTAAACTTACCAAGAAGTGTTATAAAAGATTCACGATTGTGCGCGTCTCTGTCTATGGCATTGTGGCTGCCAAACGGATGAACCGATTTTGATCTGTTTTTTATTTTTTATTTGAAACCTGACGTGATGTAGTATGCCTTCTTAGCTATAGTCTATCATCGTTTGCTCACAGTTTGAGGGTTACTTATTATTTTATTTTGACGACTCGTCAACAGAGGTCGACCAAAAAAGTGGCGCGACGAGCTAGACGCGTCTGGTAGAGGTGGACCAGAAGTAGTACGACTTATGGAAAGAGAGAGGGGGGACATTTGTCCAGCAGTGAGACACTAGCCTTTAGGCTAGTAATAATAATACTATAGTTATATAACGATAAAGTAAAACGACATAGCTGAAAAAGTCTTGTTAGTAGTTAGAATTGAGTGAGCGCTGTGAACATAATCTTACCTACGTAATAATAATAAAAAAATACTTTTCTCATATATTCAAACCAACGTCAAACGCGTTTTGGTCTATCCAAATTAACGCCTCCGTGGTCTAGTGTTTCCGAGCTTCGGTCTCGACCCGGTTTGGAACAACAAAAAATGTTGATTTCAAGTTTTTTAAGGACAATGCAGGCGGATTACCTGATTGTCTGATAAGAAAGACGATCCATGCGTCGGATGGGCATGTAAAAAGTCGGACCTGTGCCTCATCTCCCGCCAGTCGTGTTATCCGTCACACTGGGCAACGAGAGTGAAGGAAGAGAGAGAACTTCTGTGTAATGCGCACACACTTGGGCACTATATTATACGTGGCTGGCCTGGTCCGTCATCGAAATCGGTGTGGAAGGCATTATAATTACTTGTACGTCCTATCGCCACTCACCAAAGTTGCCAAAGTGTAAGTCATAGAAAGTGTAAGTCACTATGACTTACACTTTAGCACCGCACTATCGTGATATTAGGGGTTGTAAATATTTCTGGAAATAGTTCTATTTGTAATTATTATTGCTGAACCGTTCTGATTCAGCAGTTCTGTAGCATTTTAGCAAATGGAAAGTATCGCGAGATATAGGGGAACGTATAATAACTGATGATACCCAAAATAAAATAAAAGTTTCTTACGCCGGTTCTTCTCGCCGGGTTAGCGTTCCGAACCGGTGGAAACTGGTAATTGTAATTTATTTTCAAAATTGACCTTCAAAAATCAAACTTTGCTCTAATTTTGAATAAAAGCTTTTTTATAAAAAAAATCTTTCTAGTGATTTTTTAATAAATAATTTGTAATAATAAGGCATGAGTTTATCAGTCAGAAAAAATGAAAAAAAATCTAAAAAATCGAAATATTTTTCTTGATAATTAAAAAAAAGAAAGGTTACAAATAAGGCTAGGTACAATATAAAAACCCTACTCCTAATAATTGCGCTTACTCACTCTATCTCCCCATCACCCTAAGGTTGGCTGGTAGAGAATGCCATAAGGCATTAAGCCCGCCTATGTAAAATGCATAAAGTGCTCTAAAAAAACCCAAACCCAAGAATGTTTTTGGGAATAAATCGGTAGGATGCATCAATAATTATAATAATATAATATAATTATAATATAAGTATTTTAATGTAAAGGTACGTACATAATTATAAGTCTTCGGCCGATATATTATAGTTTGGTGTGCAGGTGGTTAAACAAACCAGCTTTTCTATCTACGATCTTTGTTAGTTTCATGTAGCTTGTGAACGTATCCGCATAATTTTCATGACAGTTAATAGTGTGATAACTGTTTAGATTCTAATCACGATTTATTAACATTTTAGATTGAAATCAAATCCATTAAGAGAGGTATTTTACTATTTTTAGGTTGCTAATTTATCACAGATGTATTTATCTACTTGTTTAAAAGAATTTCAAGCGACTTATGGCACATTACAATGCTTTTTGCATAAGATACACATAGCCCCAGACAAATCCGAGTATTTTAGCGTAAATTCAACATTGAAAACTGTCGTTTTCGCTTACTTGAGTTTAAAAAAGTAAAAAAATTTGAAATTGGATTTATGGCACATTACAATGCTTTTTGCATAAGATACACGTAGCTCCAGACAAATCCGAGAATTTTAGCGTAAATTAAATTGAGAAAACTGTCCATTTAGGTTACTTGAGTTTTTAAAAAAGTTTAAAAAAAAATGTACTGAAAGACATACTTCTTTATCTTCTTCTCTGTTCGTCTTTCCTTCAGCAATAATTATCTTCTTATCTTATATTATATAAAAATGAATTGCTGTTCGTTAGACTTTCTAAAACTCGAGAACAGCTGAACCGATATGGCTATTTTTGGTCTTGAAATATTCGTGGAAGTCCAGGGAATGCTTAAACGGTTTTTTTATGCTCAACGAAATGGGCACGGGTCAGCTAGTATTATTATAAAAGGAACTTAAAGTAACATGAGCATTGAGCAACCGTGTAAGAGACGCTTATGTATGTGTGTGCTTATTCAGGTTGTCTGAACTGATTCGGCTATTTTTGGTTTTGAAATATTCGTGGAAGTCCAGGAAAGGTTTAAACGGTTCATCACAAACAGTTACTATGCTCAACGAAGTGGGCCCGAGTTAGCTATTATATTATAAATTATGTCGACTGTGAATGAACTTCATCTATCATTATATTTATTTTATACTAGCTGTGCCCGCGAGTCGCGACTTCGTTAGCTTGGTTTTTGAGTAAATTAAACCGTTTATGTAGCGCACGCAACACGCAACGAAAGCCTCCCCGTTTTTGCAAGATTTCTCACTGACGCTTCGCTCCTATTGTTCGCAGCGTAATATTATATAGCCTATCCTTGGACTATCCAACAAAAAAAGATTTTTTAAAATCAGACAAAATGAAGAAAGGTAGTACAAGTATAAATAATCGTATCTCAAAGTTATAGTGACTACTCTTTTTACACACTGTATAATTTAAACCTTAATAATTGTAAATAGAGATGAATATGTTATAGATGTCGAAGTCATCTGATTGAATCCGTTATTTAATTGAATGACTAGCGCGTTCCTTGGATTCTATTTTTACCAACAAATTGAATGAATCGTAGACTAAGACAACCATTTAATATTTTATCTTTAAACTTCAAAGTTTCCGAATGTGAACTATTATAACGTATATTAAAGTAAATTAATCAAAAAATATATCAACACATTGTTATCTGTGCGAGCTGTTTGACGCCATTATATAATCGCCTAGTGATTCAATTAAAAAAGCAGATTCAATCGGATGACTGAGACATATTATTATATATGGAGAAAACATAATGCATCGCGACGCTTCGCCAATATGAGTTGAGCCTTGAGGCTGCTACGTGGCGTATTCGTCTCAAACGACGTCAACGATTCTCGCCAACTTGTTAAGGGCCTAATTAAGCAAATTATTCCTCAGCCCAATAAATCTAACTCGTGGTAACGCCACCCTCCGGTTACTTACAGAAACAACCCCATACTTAAAATACCAACTTAAGGGCTTACCGCTAAAAGGGGATGCAAGGGTTTTTAGGGTATAAATTTTAATGGAAGTTTAAAAGACCATCAAGCTACAAAACATATAAAGGTTTAAATTGTGAAAGGACGAAAATGGGAACTTGAAAGGAAATGTCACGAGATCTTTGTAAAGCCATTGGTGGATTAGTGGATTGGGGAGTAGGGGTGAATTGTTGAGCTCCAATTAGCTGTCGCCTCCGTGGTCTAGTGGTACTAAGCTTTGCTCTCGACCCGGAGGTCGTGGATTCAATTCCCGCGTTGGAACAACAAAATATGTTGTTTTCGAGTTTGGTTAGGACAATGCAGGCTGATCACCTGATTGTCTGACAAGAAAGATGATCCATGCGTCGGATGTAAAAAGTCGGTCCTGCGCCTTTTCTCTCGCCAGTCGTGTCGGTTTACCGTCCCACTGGGTTATGAGAGTAAAAGGAAGAGAGAGTGTCTTTGTGTATTGCGCATACACTTGGCACTATAAAATAACTCCTGCGTAGCTAGCCTGGTTTCAATGAAATCGGCTACCGACACCAAAATAGGTGAGGGAAGCTATTATTATTATAATTAGCTGATACTTTGGATGACATTTTATGATCTTTGCGTAGATGTCATCATTATTTGTGATGTCACCACCAGTCACCACACATACCCACAGCTGTGGAGCGGGCCCTGATTCAAGATACCGTTCTTTTTACACTTTAGTGTGTATTTTTAAAAAGGGCAAGGTAAGGGAAATCCGTACCCAACGAAAGCAAAAAAGGCTCGATTTCAATAAAATAGTTCACTAACCCTACCCGGGAATCGAACCCACGGAGAAAATCCAGCCCGTTGAAGTAGTAAACTACTTGTCGGCTCAACCAAAGCACGGCGAACAATTTGATAGTCGAAAAACCTTGTTTACATTCTATTATAAAAATATACATGCATTTTGAGTTTTTTCGGTGCTAAAATGGACTGACAATTTTACGTTAGAAAACACGTACACGCAGACAGCTTTAGGCAAATCTCGTTTGTACAGAGCGTTCGGGAAATTTATTATTTTTAGTTGCCCAGGTTTCGTGCGGGTATTTATTTTAACGAGTAGCCGGCAAATGGGACTCTCAAAAGCTTCATATAACGTTATTAAGGGCGAGCTCACATTCTTTAATTGAGATTCAATTTCGCAACGTTGTGGTGGTCAACGGGATGCATAATATGAGAAAAAGACACAATACTAGTATTTTATTTTATACCTATTTAAGCTATTGCATAGCTTCTATCGCGGGCCTTGAGCGTGGGGACCGAATCCAGAAATTCCGTAACGAAAAAACCTAACACCCCCTGAACAACACTCACTTGGCCCTTTGGGTGGTGGGGTTCGAATCTTCGAATAATAACTAAAACTCGTTACTAATAATAATATTTATATTACCGAACATAGTCTCACACATCAATAAAAATCCTTCACAATACTTATATAATATTTCACTAATGTTTTCGATAGCGCGATGTAGAAAACTGCAGAAAAGTAACAACGCCATCTTAGATAAAACATTGTGAACTAAAAGTTACATACTAAGCAATAGCTTTACCGCGGCAGTTTCCGAGTGCCAGACGTCTTTTTTACCCGACTTCGGCGAAGTCAAAAGAAGGAAGGGTAATGATTTTGGCAGTCTATGTATGTATGTATGTATGTATGTATGTATGTATGTATGTATGTATGTATGTATGTATGTATGTATGTATGTATGTATGTATGTATGTATGTATGTATGTATGTATGTATGTATGTATGTATGTATGTATGTATGTATGTATGTATGTATGTATGTATGTATGTATGTATGTATGTATGTATGTATGTATGTATGTATGTATGTATGTATGTATGTATGTATGTATGTATGTATGTATGTATGTATGTATGTATGTATGTATGTATGTATGTATGTATGTATGTATGTATGTATGTATGTATGTATGTATGTATGTATGTATGTATGTATGTATGTATGTATGTATGTATGGATGTATGTATGTATGTATGTATGTATGTATGTATGTATGTATGTATGTATGTATGTATGTATGTATGTATGTATGTATGTATGTATGTATGTATGTATGTATGTATGTATGTATGTATGTATGTATGTATGTATGTATGTATGTATGTATGTATGTATGTATGTATGTATGTATGTATGTATGTATGTATGTATGTATGTATGTATGTATGTATGTATGTATGTATGTATGTATGTATGTATGTATGTATGTATGTATGTATGTATGTATGTATGTATGTATGTATGTATGTATGTATGTATGTATGTATGTATGTATGTATGTATGTATGTATGTATGTATGTATGTATGTATGTATGTATGTATGTATGTATGTATGTATGTATGTATGTATGTATGTATGTATGTATGTATGTATGTATGTATGTATGTATGTATGTATGTATGTATGTATGTATGTATGTATGTATGTATGTATGTATGTATGTATGTATGTATGTATGTATGTATGTATGTATGTATGTATGTATGTATGTATGTATGTATGTATGTATGTATGTATGTATGTATGTATGTATGTATGTATGTATGTATGTATGTATGTATGTATGTATGTATGTATGTATGTATGTATGTATGTATGTATGTATGTATGTATGTATGTATGTATGTATGTATGTATGTATGTATGTATGTATGTATGTATGTATGTATGTATGTATGTATGTATGTATGTATGTATGTATGTATGTATGTATGTATGTATGTATGTATGTATGTATGTATGTATGTATGTATGTATGTATGTATGTATGTATGTATGTATGTATGTATGTATGTATGTATGTATGTATGTATGTATGTATGTATGTATGTATGTATGTATGTATGTATGTATGTATGTATGTATGTATGTATGTATGTATGTATGTATGTATGTATGTATGTATGTATGTATGTATGTATGTATGTATGTATGTATGTATGTATGTATGTATGTATGTATGTATGTATGTATGTATGTATGTATGTATGTATGTATGTATGTATGTATGTATGTATGTATGTATGTATGTATGTATGTATGTATGTATGTATGTATGTATGTATGTATATATGTATATATGTATGTATGTTCCCTCGTAGCGGCTAAACTACTAGTCCGATTTTGATGAATGAGGTGTCAATTGATTCGTATTAATGCCGCGAGTAACATAGGCTATATATATATTTTTTTTAATTTTGGACTTTGAAAATTATACCTCAAAAACTATCTCAAAAAAAAATTTTATTAAGATATTTGTCTCGTGTTTTGTATCAAAAGATAGGTCTTAGCAAGCACATTACGAATATGTATTTATATTTTTAATTTATAAATACAAATAAATATTCGTAATGTGCTTATATTTTATTTTATTGTTAATTATATTTTATTGTTGAATTGAAAATAAAGGTTTAGAATGCGGTCGTACAAGTAGTAGCGTAAGCCTTTTTGTTGACTTTCCGAAAATAGCTTTTTAAGTTTTATTTGGAAATAAAAAAATTTTTTGAATTTTTGAATTTGAATTTTGAGTATCTAGGAGTTGATACTTTATATGTAATGGACAATTAAATAAAAATATTTGATGTGGAAACAGAAAAATATTAAATAAAAAAAGATTAAAAAACTATAACCCGACTTCGCAATAAATGGGTCTTAAAAGTCTGAAACAAAAAAATAATTCAATTTGAATCCAGAAATGCATAGGTACAAAAATGGTCAAGGTAGAGCCGTGGTCGTACCCGCTAATAAAATCTAATCTTGTTTCAGACTTTTTAGACCCATTTTTTGCGACGTCGGGTTATAGTTTTTTAATCTTTTTTTTTATTTTATATATACATAATTTCAATCATGTTTTAATTTGTTTATTAATACTCGTATTACTGTATAACTGTACAGACATGTACTATGGGTTTTTTGCCTGAAATAAATGTGATTTGATTTTGAATGCGACACTCACCCCCGGTTTCTAAAAGGCTGATTAAGTTGTCGAGCCAGCTAACATTTGAGTTAACAAGCTATTCCCAATGCTCATTTGAACATCACTCGCGACAACTTCGCCCACTAGTTACGTAAAAATGAGTGTTCAGAACGGCTTGTTAACTCAAATGTTAGCTGATCGTCTATTTGATCAGCCTTTTAGAAACCAGAAGTCTGTTTTAACCACAGACAAAAACAGAGGGGTGGCTTGTTAACTCAAATGTTAGCTGATCGTCTATTTGATCAGCCTTTTAGAAACCAGAAGTCTGTTTTAACCACAGACAAAAACAGAGGGGTGTTATAAGTTTGCCATGTCTTTGTATGTGTGTGTGTTGGTTTGTACTTTGTAGCATCGTAATCCCCTAATGAATGAATCGCTTTTCACATTTTGTTTGTACGATAGCTGTCGTGATCGAGTGTTCTTAGCTATAATTCATCATGACCAGTTCGTATCTCAAGGTATTTTTAAAAATGCGTCTTGCATCTGAACATAATTTCATAGTCATCCAACTCGAAAACTTCACTCTAAGTTGATTCCTGTGTTAATATGATACTTATTTACAAATATCATACAATCCCACTCCAGAAAAATCTCTGTCCTCTTGAATCTTGTTTAAACATTTATTAGACGTCCCCTACAGTTCCTACTACACGTCCCATGGGATTCTGGAATTAGCTTCCATGAATTGAATCATCCAGGTTAGCCTAGTTGTTTAGAAGTCTGACATTAAAGGTCACTCTTAGGGCGTGTTTCAGCAAGCAATGTTAAAGTTAATCATTCGTTAAATATCATGTTATCCATCTCGTATTTCCTGTCAATGAATGAGAAGGCATGGTATTTTAACATGGCGTTAATTTTAACATTGCTTGGTGAAACACGCCCTTAGGAAGCTATAGAATAATAGCTGAGCGAATTGATGATGATAAATTATAGCTTACACAATCATGTCAGATTCTAAATAAAATAAAAAAAAACTAGAAACACAAACACATACATATTAAACTTATAACACTCTGGGGCCTTACAGATTCAATCGTGTTACGAACTTCCGAATAAAAGGCCGTTCGTTTGTATTAATTCTCAGTCGATTGATATGCTCGGGAATACAAAAAGTTACGATCGATTTTCTTTATTCTGGTTAGTTTCTAAGTAATCCACCAAATAAAATACCAAAAGCCGTTGAGATCGAACTGATTCGTTTCTCAATGGTGTCTAAAATTAAATGTGGATTTTTAAAATCTATATGTTTTGGTTTGTGAATAAATTTTTGTCACCAAAACTTTGTTTCACCGCAAAACGAATTACATATTAAAATTTCTATCGCCACGCGTTACGTAATTACCGTTTATATTCAATTATGCTAAAATTGTATTTACGAGCATCGAATAATGAATATGCAAATTATTTAATTATTTTCAGATTGACATCGAAACCCTTTTAGAAAGATATTAAAAATGTAAAATCAGAAAGCGTAGACAACAGCGGTGCAGGTACAGTCGACTTCAAAAATAATCAAATGAAACGACCTCCGTAGCGCAGTGGTTGAGAGCGTTTATGCTTAAGAGGAAACATCACGAATTTATTTCCATACATAAATAGAGGTCTACGGGATTCCTGTTTCCTCCCTGGATAATACCTCTAGAGTAACTATTTTTTTCCTGAATATTTATGGATATTGTTTGTACATCCCTATTTTTTCCTCTTTTTAATAAATTAATTATTTAAAGAGATATGGACGTTTAAATACCTAAACAAATGGCCAAACTCTCCGCTATGTTTAAATATCTAGGAAACAGATTTAGCTACAATAAACAACAAAATAAAAAAATAGGAACCTAGCTCAATTATTTTTTTAGCTAATACAGAAAAATATATTTAAATCGGTTAAGTTTTGGAGGAGGAAACAGGAATCCTCTAAACGTCGATTTCTTGTACTTTTAATAGGTAATTTCAGTCCAAGTTGCAGTTGTTTCTATCGCGCTAGTACTGGCTAGCTATACTAAGACACTGCGAGACAGCAATAGATTTTATAAATACCTATTTTGTATTTCTCTCAACCGTGGTGTTTCGTGGCGAGTGGTCGCGGGTTCGAATCCCGCCGAGGGATCAAAATATTTTCAATGTTCCTGGGTGATGTATGTGTATTAAAGTGTATAGTATAAAATTATTTAATATTATAACATTTCCATTGTCTGGTACCTGTAACACAAGTTCTTCGGATACTTCGCACAGGGCTAGATTGACGTATTATTATTTAAAAAAATACAATTATTATATATACTTTAATATAATTAACAAGATATTAATTCTCATAATAATAATAAAAATAATAATATAATATTAATATAACCTTTTTTCGGGCTGCATAGGGCCCATATTATAAATATCTTACAGACTAACATAATTAAAACTAGACTTCTTCACGTATCACGGCGACGTGATGTGCGCCTCGCTCCGGAGTCTCCCCCAGAATCTTCGGTAGACTACACCTATCGGCCAGAACTCCTCCACCTCGAAGGTCGACAAGCGATGTGTCGGTACTCTCACCACAAAAGAACTAAAGTTAACTTTATGGCGAGACTCCAGACGCTCGACCCTCAAGTTGAAGGATGTCTTCTTCAAGATGTAGCCCACGATGTATAATGTCAATGATATTAGGTGCGTGATACCTAATAAACATTAAATATTCACCTTGCGCTCCACTTGGCTCGTCTTGGCGGGGGCACTCTCGTGTTCCCAGATCTACAGTTTACACTAATATTATAAACGGGAAAAAATGTTTTAAATAGACTCTAAAATACATGACCCAATTTTTATGAGAAGCACATAATGCTATTTAAAAATGTATAAAATGTACGGTTTTTGCAGAAGGCAAAGAGTTCTCTCAAAAGTTCATATTCGTGGTTTTTTTTATTATTTTTATTTTTTTCTGAATTATAAACTTTTGAGACTATGTTAAAAGCAATTTACTATAAAGTAGCATTAGTAAGTATTCCAAACAAACTTTTTCTTTTTTATACCATTAGTGTGGACAAATATTGTCCACCAGTCTGATTTGGTTCCTTGCCAACTGGATGACCGCTCTGTCTGCAGCTATTGTTAGCCAATTATTGAGTTTTCCACAAAAAAATAGCCCCAAGCACAAAGAAAAACCACTCATAGGCATACGCTAGTTGGTACAATAGAATTTACACTTTGTCACAACGCTATAGAGTTCCTTTTTAATCGCCAGGAAGTTCTTTAATATTCCCAAGTTTGGCATTCCCGTCGCGTGACCGACTGGTCTTTCTTTCCAATACATTTGTACGCCAACTTCGTTAGATAAGTTTAATTGAAAAATTGTTGAAAACTTCGTAATTGTTAATGGTTTAGACATTGTAAGATAAGATTCTGTAATATAACGGTTGTAAAAAGAGTAGTCACTATAACTTTGGGATATGATTATACTACCTTTTCTCATTCTAGAAATGTATTTTTTTTTTTAATAAATTAAAAAATTTTTTTTTTTGCTTTATTGTTATTTTGTGCGACAAAAAATAAGAAAGGGTAAATATTAAATTTTTTTTTAGTTATTGACAAAAAAAAATAAAAAAAAAAAATTCCAAAATGAGGAAAGGTAGTATAATCGTATCTCAAAGTTATAGTGACTGCTCTTTTTACACACTGTATAAGAAAGTTAAAGTGCACTAAAAAACGGGTTATTACAAGTCTGACGCGCGCCAGATATTATGTTCAGTACAAGCGGTAAAAATCACGTTTGTTTTATTGGTGGAGTTTTTAAATTTTTGTTTTATTCTATTTTTACCATCGATACTACACTTTGTGCAGTCCCTTAATTATCAGACAGTTTCTGTGTGTGGCTGTCTATGGTATTGTAAAACGGATTCAGAACAGATTTTAAGTTCTCTTAGCTAATTCATAATCATCAGTCTGCTCTTTTAGAAAAAATATTTAATTGTACTTACTTGTTTTTTTTATGAATAATTAATTTAAGGTCGCTCAAACATCAATGGTTATAGCGACCAGTTTAGGTTTACATTTTATATTAAACTAGCTGTTCCTGCGACTTCGTTCGCGTGGATTTTGAGTCAAAGTCAAAGTCAAAAATGATTTATTCAAAATGGGTTTACAAAAACACTTTTTGACGTCAAGTAACTTAAACCGTTTATGCAGCGCACGCAACCAATGTCCTTAATTGTGAATAATTTTCCCAGTTTTTGCAACATTTCC
Source organism: Celastrina argiolus (assembly GCA_905187575.2). NCBI lineage: Eukaryota > Metazoa > Arthropoda > Insecta > Lepidoptera > Lycaenidae > Celastrina > Celastrina argiolus. Next base: position 19,873,530 of record LR994580.1, on the reverse strand, counting down.
CACTGACACTTTGCTCCTATTGGTCGCAGCGTAATGTTATATTATAGCCTAAAGCCTCCCTCTATAAAATATGGATTATCCAACAAAAGAAGAATTTTCATATAAAATAATAGAAGGAATATTAAAAAAAATGTCACAAAGGTGCTGCAATTTTCCTGGGATAGTCCATTTATATAGGAAGGTTTTATTTTTATATATATAGCCTAAAACCTTCCCCTATAAATGGACTATCCCACAAAAAATATTTTTTCAAATCGGACCAGTAGTTCCTGATAGATCTTGAGTAGCACGATTAAACAAACAAACAAACAAACTCTTCCGCTTTATAATATTAGTAGGTATAGATGGGTGGGGTTTTTTTGAATATTTATTTTATTCTATTTTTAACCCTCGACGCTAAACAAAAAAAACTTTTGTGGAACCCCCCAATTATCAAAAAGTATCTATGTGTCTATGGTATCGTAGGTCCGAAACGTATTCAGAACAGATTTTAAGTGCTCTTAGCTAATTCATCATCATCAGTTTGCTCTCTTACTCAGAAAAAAATGTATTGTTGTTATTTGAAAATTACATACGTTTCATGAGAACCTGGTGACAGACAAATGGACAGACCACGAATATCAATAATTGTAAAAACAAGACCACAGAATTTAAAATATATATTTTTAATACTTTTATACTTTATTTTTTTATTATAACATTATATACGTCATATACGCATATCCATAACACAAGCTCCATTAGCCGGATTCAATTCCGCGACCACTGTCATTGGAAGCCGACGCTCTAACCACTGAGCGTAAAGGTCGTCTAAAATAGTTGTGGTCTATGGTCCCTGGTCTAAGTCTGCCTTTCTAACACATTAATAACGTGCAATTAACTATAATTACTAATTCGTTACGTTCAATGAATAAAGTTGGATTAGAAGCTTTATAAATTTGAGCTAAGGTTCAAAATCGATTGCCCGGTAATTGTGATTGGATACCAATATTGTGCAGCTCATAATTAAATTAATTACGTTCGTAAAGCTTATTATTTTCATTATCTTCGTAATTAGGAGCTCCAGCTTTGTACTATAATCGGATTATGAGTTTCGTTGGGAATTTTGTAGGAAAATTATAAAAATATATTTACAAACAGAATTGAGAATAATTTAAGGGACAAGTAGTCAGGGTTCCCCCATACATGGTTTTCACTTGATTAGTATCAAGCAAATTTTTTCGTGAGTACCTTCATTTTGATGAGTCGCCCAAGAATTTATTGGACGGAACTCTTGTTTGTGGTAGCTAACAGATATAGCCAGAATAAAGTTTGTGGATTTGGTGATTCCAAATTTTTTTTATTTGATAAATCTCAAGATAATGATCTACATTATCCGAAAAAATATTTGTCGTACAAAATCTATGGTTTCATCAATGAGTTCCCTCTTGCCAACTTGTATCGATAACGAGGTCATCTTAAATTATTAGTAACCAGCTGATTTTCTTTTAATCCAAATAATTTAAACTTATATAAATACGGTATTTATAGCATTTCATAATATTTATTTTCCATTTGAAAACAATGTTGTTACTATGACAACCGTATCGTATAGACTAGTGACGACGGAAAAGATCGAGTCCAGGTTCAAACCCCGGTGACTGTTACGTATTTTCTTTCTTTTTCAATTTTTTTTTAATATAATACAGCCAATGTTCAGTGCTGATAGTGTAGCTTTCCAACGGCGAAAGAGTTTTTCATATTGTTTCAGTGGTTTGAGAGCCTATTCAATTCAAACAAACAAACAATCAAATGTTTCCTCTTTGTAATATTAGTATAGATCATCAAAATCGGTCAGGGCCGATTCACACTGGTTTCGTTCACTAAACAAAGTTTAAAGACAAGCGTCATTTTAGTACGGATTTCTGTGAGCCTATCTAAATTATCCAGTCGATATATTTGTACCGAATAAACTCTTCTACGTTTTTTCAGTTACGTTTAAAATTTATGAAGTGCTTAAAGTTTTCTTTTAACCATTTTTGCATTGAGAGCTGTGAGAAACTTCTTAATATTATATATTAGATTATTATTATTTTTTTCTTACCAAAAAACCTAAAAATAATTACACCACATAAAGACCAAGGTTGTTCTGGATTATCTAGTGCTGTTGGAGGTAGATATTCATTTTCAAGCAGGATGACACGACCTAATTGGTATGTTGCACTTAGCACCAGGATATAATATATATTGAAAGAATGTGATGGCTCATCACAATGCTATAATTTTAATTGTACAAAGTGATGGTTTAGATCAAAGTAATATACATACTTTTAAAATAACTTAATTAAACTGTAAGCTGACAAACTTAGTATTTAGGAATGGCAAATGTTACAAACAAAAAGTATTTGAGATAAGGACGATATTATGGAATACCATTAATATTTTATCAATAATCGCCTTAATCACAATGAACTATCGCAATTACTCGATTAGATAAAAACGGCTGCTACTTGAAAATGCACCTTCAAATGAGTTATTTTAATGTTTAAAATTAAAAATTAATCAAATATGTAATTAATGTGGCACAGAAAGAGTTTTGATTTAGTGTAACTCGTGAAATCACCAAGATGCTACCCAAAATAATATTGGGTCTCAGCCTTATAATTTATATTAGTGCAGAACAAGTAAAATATGATAATTATTGTTTATACAAGCTGCATCCTGAGAATGAAGATCATGTAAGATATCTAAACGAACTGAACGAAGAAGATGGAGTTGATTTTTGGAAGTTACCAACGAGAGCTGGTGATTATGCAAGTGTGGTCTTGTCACCGGAGAAAAGGACCGAAGTGGAACACTCTCTCAAGAAACGGAGTCTTGCGTATTATGTAATGATGGAAAATATTCAACAGTAAGTTAAGATTTTATTTCTCTTAGATTATAATTATGTTGCCTTTTGGAATATGAGTACAATCAAAAGAAATTGTTTTCCAAACACAATTTTAACGCCTCCATGGTCCATATAGATTTTGTCTCTTGACTCATGCCCGCGTTGGAACTTATAAAATGTTGTATTCAAATATAATTTAGATAATGTAGGCTGATCTAATTGATAAGTTTGGAAAATCTAGGCTTATCAGCCTACATTATCCTAACTAATCAAAATTGTCCAGACAATCATTTCATTTTCTGACAGTAAAATCCATCTATGAGTCGAATGAACATGTAAAAAGTCATCCCTGCACTTGATCTCTAATCAGACGCGGTGGGTTACTTATCCCACTGAGTTATAAGAATGCTAGAAGAAGGGAGTATCCTATGAGTATTTCCTTTAAATTTATTTTTCCTTCAAAAGAAAAAATAATTATTCAGTTTTAGACTGCCACTAAACTCAGTATGGGGAACTTCTACACTGTTACAGGAATTGAAACCATAAAGACCGATCAGACTATAATTATTAAAACTTCGTAGATTTTATTTGAAATCTGAAGCAGTGTATTTTCCATACTCAAAGTTATTTTCGTAACATTGCAGAGCTTTTGACGATCAGATAATGGTCAGGAAGAGACGCAGTGCTGGTGAACTGTATTGGACAAACTATCAGACTCTTGACGACATAAATGAGTGGTTCCATCACTTAGCAAATACTCACAGCACCATCGTAAGCATCATAAAACTTGGAAAATCTCATGAAGGTAATAAATACATTTTAGTACCTATTATAATTTATGGAGCCACTCATAAATGTGTGCTTTGCTTGATCTCTATAGAACTATTTTTCAACAAGGGCCTTCTCGAAACGTTTCCATTCATATGACGTGTTCTGTGCCACTCTATGGCCTGTCGCTTTAGCCACCTGATGGACGTTGATGTTATACATAACCTCAATCTGTTGAATACCTACAATAATGTGTTTAACTTGATCTCTGTAGATCAGTTTCCAAAGACGTCCTTGAACTTTTTTCATATATAATATATGTTTTAAACCACTCTATGTCATGTGCCTTCTGAAGAATATGAATTATTATGTTGTACATTAGCAAGATTCCATAGGTAATCCATTTACAGGAAACGTCCATAATAATAATATTTAAGTTAAATTTAGGCTTAAAAATATGCACGTTATATATCATTATGAAATGCTACCACTTCGAATATTACTGAAAATTCACATTTTTATAGGCAGAGAAATCGTCGGAGTCAAAATATCACGAGGGACAAGTGGTCGTGCATTTTTTATTAATGGTGGACAAACCGCAGCCGACTGGCTTTCCCCAACAGTAGTAACGTATCTAGTCAATCAGTTGGTAACAGGAGAAGACCCTGAAGCTCTTGCTGCTTCTAGAGAATTTGAATGGCATATATTCCCAGTTATAAATCCAGATGGCCATGAATATACACAGAACGCTGTAAGTATCATTATTATATGAAATCAATATTTCGTTTTAATAGTAGTTGATTTGAATAGTAATTCGAGTTGAATTATAGTAGTCTCGTCTTGCCGAATGAATCAGTTATGGAATTATCTCAAGAAAAGTTGAGATTATAATTGAAAACATGAATGGATTATGGTGATATGTAGCAAAATTTCTGATTTTAAGAAAATGAAGCTCTGTCACATTTTGTCACAATTTAAAATTTTATGATACGTACCTATTAAGTACATTAATCTAAAGATCCGACTCTAGAATCAATATACCTAGTACCTACGTTATATCCTAAAATGTTTTTGTGACAGTTTAAACTAAATTTTGTGGGTATTTTTTGCGAAATATCACCATCATCCATTTGACCTTCGTATATTTATGATTCAGGAAAGACTTTGGCTGAAAAACCGGAGACCTGTTACCTCCAACGCTATTGGTGTCGACTTATCCAAGAATTGGAATTCCCATTGGGGAAGTAAGTAATTTTGAGAAAATTTAAACCTTTTATTTGTCTACTTTTAACTTTCTACATTGGTGTGTCATAAATAAGATGATGAGGAATTAAGGATAACAAAGCAAAATTATTTTTTCATAATATTATAATAGTATTGTCCTAAATATGCCTTTAAACATTAGCCTGCCGTTTGGAATTTGCAATATTTAATATCTACACGACAACACGGATCCATGAATTTAATGTATGAATTATGTAAAACTGGAACTTTAGGTATATTACGTAAATTCATAATAAGTAAAGCCAAATAAGTTTTTAACCGACTTCCAAAACAGTAGGAGTTTCACAATTTTGTTTTTTATGTACGCACACTGATTACTCTGAGATTAACTATCCAATTTGCGTGATTCTTTTTTTATTCAACGCAGAATAACTGCCAATTGGTCCCATAAAAAAATTACATAGCTTGGAATTTTTATTATTTAGTACTTTTTATTCAATAATCTAATTCCTAAACACTTTATTGCAGTAATAGGTGGTAGTTTTACACCTTCGGCCAGCAACTACATCGGACTTGGGCCATTTTCTGAGCCGGAAACTCGAGCAGCTTCGAGATATATTGAAAGCATAGGCTCGAAGTTGGTTGGCCTTCTATCTTTTGGCGGTTTCGGACAGCGTTTTCTGATACCTTACGCCCATACCACCGAACCTCTACAAAATTACCATGAAATGGTTAGTAGCTACATCGATGGTACTAGGACTCGCACTGTGGTGGTTATTTTAAATCGGTATTTGTCCGTAGAAAAATGAAACGAATTAAGTGTTAACAAGTCACAATATTTTGCTGTCCTCATCCCACTGAATATGATGGCTATTAACTTTAATACATCATTAAATATTCCGTGGTTTGTACAATGTAATTTTATTTTTTTGTTCCTTAATGGAAAATCATCGTTAAACGAAGGTATTCACTTGACAAGTATAATATCGTTTTCTTATATAGCCAGAAGACAAATATAATATCGTTATCTTTTTTTGCAGCTGACAATTGCAAGAAGAGCAATGGGATCTCTTTCAGTTCGCTACAACACGCGATACACTGTAGGCACCTCCTTAGCAGTACATGGTAAGATTTTCTTAGAGCTAGTATCATAATATAGCTATTATTTTACTCCTAAATTGTCATTTTAAATATCATACCAATGGTAGGTAACTTTAATCATATAAATAATTAAGAGGCGTAACAAAAACATTGAGTTTTAGTAAAATTTGTAGAAGAGATTTGGACAGATATAAAGTAGACCCCTGAGAGGACGTAAGTTACTTTCTATACTTCAAAATGTTCCTTTCAGGCAGAATGTCGCGCGCATAAATTTTTGCGCAACATCTAGACTATAGTATATTATGCTTATCGCCTCCGTGTTCCAGCGGGTTTTTGAAAAGGTCCTGCGCTCCTCCATCCTACTGTCCAGAGTCCTGGTCAGAGTGTTTCGCTCTCACTAGGGTAACTGTGTGTGCGATACACAGAAGCACTAAAATAACTCGAGCGTAACTGGTATGAGAAGGCATTATGATATTAAACTAGCTGAGCCGTGCCCACTTCGTTGAGCATAAAAAAATGTAAAAAAAACCGTTGAAACATTCCCTGGACTTCTAAGAATATTTCAAGACCAAAAATAGCCATATCGGTTCAGCCGTTCTCGAGTTTTAGCGAGACTAACGAACAGCGATTCATTTTTATATATAAGAAGATATAAGAGATTAAATAAATGAATATTTCAGATGGCGCCACCGGGTCCATCGCCGACTGGGCCAAGTTTCGTTTCAACCCCCCTATCGCCGCGACATACCTGCTGAGGGACGAAGGCGGCTGGGGCTACACCCTGCCCGTCAGCCAGGTCCAGCCCACCTGCGAGGAAACCTTCGACTCGGTCATGGCCATCATCAGGGAGGCGAAGTTCATCAATGTTTTATAATAAACAGAACTTAGATTATTGTAATGTTTTCTGATTTTTCACCTTTACTGAGTCTTTTAGAATACCGTGCCAAAATGTGAGGAGGCCATATTGATAAGACTCCGGTCTCTGTATGTTTGATTTACCAGGTACAGTCTAGTAAAAAAAACAGAAGACAGACAGGGAAATGTACTGTAGTTGCTACTATAACAGCAAATACGCACTAAAAATATAATAAAAAACATAATATTTAAGTAGGTTACAATTCTAAAGTGATATGTGGAAATTTTACAAAAAACTGTGTGAGAGTATTCTTTAAATATGGGCTATGTAAAATCCTAAAATTATTTTTAAGCCTAGCTGTTATGAATACATTACCCTCCCTAAAACAGACGGTTACCTTAAATTAGTGTGATTATGAAAACATATTGTGTTATAAATTTGAAACGATTAATAACGAAGGCTATAAAACGTACAGGGTACGTGATAAATTTGGTATAATTATACAATTTCATAATTAATACGCACAATACGTTTAGGATAATTTAGTTGATAATTTAATTAAACGTGGAATAATTAGTCTACATTAATAACATAATAATAAAAGGAAAAATGGCTTCTAAAAGAAGTAACCCCCGAATTGTAAAGCAGTGAGTGATCTAATGACGGTGAATTATAGCTTAGAACACTCTCGATTACGTCAGCTTTTAAACAAAAAAAACTATTTCAAAATCTGTTCATCCGTTTGGGAGCTACGATACCACAGACACATACACTAAACGCAATCGTATTAGGCCTCAGTTTTCGTGGAGTGTTAAAAATAATATGAATTTTATTTTTTTATTCAGTGCATTTTAAGTACTCATGCATACTTGTGTTTTGTATTGGAATCAAATGTAACACATAGCTGTTGAGTATTTGCAAATATCGTTTCCTTTGATATTTTTTCCTTAGAAATGTGAAAGCTCTTACGAATGAACTTAAAGTCTTATGTTTGAAAAATCAAGAGTCCTTAAGTCACACAGCGTGTTGTCACTTAACTCTGGACGCCTATTTTATAATATCTATGGGCGATTTACACCACGTCAATCTTGCCCCGTGCTATCCTATGGACTTGTGTCAGTACGGTGTAGTATATAGTAATACAGGTACAGTGCCCAGACAACGGATATTATACTAAATACACACATATTATTAAACTGTTTTATTATCTTACACACATTTAATAAACACCGATCGCTCTACACAAAGAATTCGTATGATGATTGTTATTAAACTAAATACGTTTAAAAAAACCGACTTCAACAACTAAAAAGCATAAAACAATATTTTTATAATGTAGTTACAATTAATGTTCTTTTTGAAGTCGATGTAATAGAACAACATCCTTTTTTTTCTCGAGGGGAAATACGTGTTTTGACCCCGGGGGAGGGTCGCGAGGTTATGTTGGACTCCCCAGTGCTTCTCACTGAGTTTACCAACTAATACCCCCCGATGTCCTTCTTCACGCTCTATGCCGGGGCGATGGGAACTGCTATACTACCACAGCCCCGCTGGCGTACTGCCTCATCGGGCATCATCTTATTATAGATGACGGCGATGCTGCCATCTTTCTTTGCCAAGAGTTCCCCGGACATTAGGGAGCTCTAGCCCTCTGGATCTTTCGGCAGACGGCAGCCCCCGGTGGTACCGTCTACGGATCCATTCACTGCGAAAGAACAACATCCTAAAGTTGCTGATTTGAAACTCACCTTTGCTGACACCGACTTCAAAAAGAACAATAAGAAGCTTTGAAGTCAGGTTTTTTAACGTTGTTTTTTTTTATTATTAGTAAGAGGTAATTGTGTTTTCCACTTGTGGTTTCTTGTTTCGTGGTATACTAATTTTGTAGTACGCCGACGCTGAAGAGGTACTAACTTCGCGTCGGCTCCAAGTGGAACAACTTCGGTCCTTGCTATCGGATCGATCCTCTGATTAATACGAGCGGCGATCACTATTGCGTTTCACTAATTAATTGGATGGTTGAGGTTCCCTGGTGGGTCCAACGGATATCTCTATAGGAAATATTCCTTGCATTTTTACGGTCATGTCTCTGTACTGATAATGTACAGAGGAAACATTGTATTGTGGCAGCCAAAATAAGCTCAGAAAGTATTGCACCGATTTTAATGACGTTTGGCACAAAAATTAAACAACAATGAAACAGGCTAACGTGACAATATGTATAGTTTCCGTGTACTTTTAGAGATGTTGAAGTCGCCAACAACATAAAGCAACATATAAAACTATATTATTAATAATATTAAAGCATAAAATAACAATTAATAATAAGGCTGGCCTATTTACCTACTGTAGGCCGATTTTTACCGATTTTTTCGCAGATTGTTTCACCATTAATTTAATTAATAGATAACTCCCCGCACCGACTTCGGCGTCGGTAGCCGATTTCATAGAAACCAGGCCAGTTACGCAGGAGTTATTTTATAGTGCCCAAGTGCGCAATACACAAAGACACTCTCTCTTCCTTTTACTCTCATAACCCAGTGGGACTGTAAACCGACACGGCTGGCGAGAGAACAGGCGCAGGACCGACTTTTTACATGCCCATCCGACACATGGATCATCATTCTTGTCAGATAATCAGGTGATCAGGCGTCAGGCGCATTGTCATACTAACCAAATTTGAAAACAAAATTTTTTTGCTGTTCCAACGCGGAAATCAAACCCACGAACTACGGGTCGAGAGCGAACCTCTGAACCACTAGACCACGGAGGCGCTATTATAATATTAAGTCTCTACCATAATAGAGGTATTGAATAAATAACCATGAGGTCAAAATGTCGATTCTTGAGTGACTTGAACATTCAATTAACTTAGAATTATAAACAAAGGTAGGTTCATAAAACATTTATGCGGTGAATTATTCAGCAGGTATTGAGCTTTCAGCATTATATAAATTGATGATTTATATTCACATTATATCCAAAGAGAAAGAATATTCATCATCATCATCAGTTGAGGGTATTTACAACATTCAGCTATGACATCCACTACTGGACATAATATGGCTCCTATAAAGTCAATCTGGCCCTGTGCTAAGTATCCGAAGAACTTGTGTTACAGGTACCAGACAACGGAAATATATATTTAATACTTTTATACTATACTATTTATACATTGAAAACTTTTTGTTCCCTCGGCGGGATTCAAACCCGCAACCTCTCGGTCGAGCACCACGCGCTGAACCACTGCGCTACGGAGGTCGTTTTATGGAGGGTAGTTGCCTATATAATTATTTTTGAAATTGTTTTTCTTAAACTTTGTTTCTTTTTTAATTTTTACTTTTAGTATCTCAAAGTAAGTAAAAGTAAACTACAGTAGGAAAAATCAGTTTGATAGCCAAGCCAGAGTGATATACACCACACACTATATTTATAATTTACATCTTCTTTTTGTGTCGAGAGTCAATTATAAATACGAAAGTGAAAAACTCCTGAATTAGCCGTACTGAAACTAGTTACATAATATACACAAATCATCCATAATATAAAAAATGTACCGTCAAATATGTCTGGAAATTGGTGAAATATGTTCATAAGGGTTCATATTTTAAGGGACCTAAAGGCAGCTTGTCTGTACCTCAGAGTATTCGGTGTATAAAAAAATAGGACGAATTGAGGACCTCCTACTTTTTTTTGGAAGTCGGTTAAAGAGGTGTTAGTTTCTTTTCGTTTTCATTTAGACTTCAGACATTGAATCGAAGTCACCGCTAATACAGTTCAAGCAAATTCAAATACTTTTCAAACTCTATGTAATTTGAACCTTTCCGGGTCAGTGACTTTCTTCGATCAAACCGCACGCTCCAGCAATATTAAATTTATCGATCCAAATTTAATATTGGCTCAGATTTAATGAAAGGGAATTATCATTTACATTATTCCTGCTCATCTCTGTCACACTCGTGAGTGGAGTTTCCTTATTGCTGAGCGATATTGGATAAGAAAAGATTCTGGAAAACTTTTTTTTTTTATATTTACGTCATAATGGATTTTTTTAAAGGCTCATCATATTGATTACTATCTGTGCCCGTGACTTTGTTGGTTTTTGAGTGACTTAATTATGCAGCGCACACAACGAAAGTTCCCAAATGTGAATAATTATCACCGTGTTTGCAACATTTCTCACTGACGCTATTCCTATTGGTCGCAGCGTAATGTTATGTAGCCTAAAGCCTTCCTCTATAAAAGGACTATCCAACAATAAAATAATTTAACAATCGGACCAGTAGTTCCTGAGATTAGCGCGTTTAAACAAACTCTTCCGCTTTATAATATTATAGTATAGATGTCAGCCTCATATCGTTTGCTGTAACGTCATCGTTCATCATCATCATTTCATGGTGGTTAATAGCCGATACTCGTCACACTTGGCAGGTGGGTTAGCGTGGGCAGTTTTATATATCTGCCATGGGATCTTTCCCATAAACCGTCATGGTTAACGGGAAAGTTTTTTTCTTCCACACCCCATGGGTTCCCATTACTGGGCCGATTCATGATATTCGGAATGCATGGCATGGAACTTCCCGGCTTACTAAGCTTCTTATATAATAAGTTAATGATTTTCATATCCTAGATGGTGTCTCAAAATAAAGGTGTATACGAATACAATCTTCAGTCAATGCGAGTTAATTTTTTTTACACATCTCGCGTGTTTGTGTTTATGAAAAAAGGTCTCTGAATATCCAGCAGCAGTTCAATTTCAACTCAATAGTGTGAAAAGGGACCACAAAAACGAGCAACTGGAACGAAAGGGCTTTCACACTGATTGCGGTTATTTGTATCGGATATACATGATTTAAAAAAGACACACTATTTTCTCTTTAGGGATTGCTCCAGTTTATGGAGAGTGACCACAGTCTTAACACAAAAGGTACAACCACTAAAACGTAGTTAGGCAAAAAAAAAACTTTTGCCTAACTACGTATATCACACAATATGCCTATGTTATCCTGTATACCCGGGTTATTATTACTAACCCATTAACGCCTCTTTCATTAAAAATCGGATCAGTAATTTAGGCACTAAGGTGGAACAAACATAGACTACCAGAATTCCCTCCCTTGGCTTTGCCGTCGTGCAATAAAAACAATATTAATAGTTGTAATTTTTATGTTACTATACAAATAATGGGTTGTATTTTCTCTTCATAGTCATGCTCATTGTAAGGTGTTTCAATACGTTCTGTTCACTTTATAATCATCATTTCAGATATGACGTTCACTAGACATAAGCCTGCCCCAAAGTATTTCACGAGGGTAGTTAGGCAACTACTGATTAGTTATCATTATTTATTAGTATAGGCATTATATTAGATTAGTATAGGCATACTCACCACGCTTGGCAGGTGGCGAATACAACGTTAAAATAATAACGATATCCACAGAAACGCTGCAGTATATTTCCAGATATATATTCCCTCTGTCCCCTATTACGATACCTACCGGAAAGATGGGAAAAAAGTGTTTTGGATATGTTTTTTACTGTTCTTAGTTCCTAATACTTAGCACCTGGCAACTATCCACTCTGTAAAGGGCTTGATATAATAAAAGTTGAAATTCCCAAACTCTGTCTATATTCACTGAAACTTATCCTGTCGCGTGCTCCTTACTGCCCTGTCTCTACGCAACTGGCGCGCCGTGGTTCGACACCATGTCGCCTTACATTAATTGTGTCAGCATTCTGGGTATATGTCGCAACAATAATGACGTTTTCTTCGGCAATTTCCAATGATATACACTTATATTTTACTAATGCACTTCCATTGCAATCCGCACCACCACGGCACGTGTGAAGAGAACAGGTCATTTGAGAACGGTAACTTTTTATCGAGTCGTTTCGAATTCAAATTAAGACGTTAAGGGACCTAAATGTCGCTAATGAGGCCCATTCCATTTAATTTTGCACGAAAAACCACGGCCGGGAAGCGTTTAATTTTTACCTTTCGATTAAAAACGATCTGTGCTCGTTCATAATCTGATACTTTGAATCCATTATAGCGCGTTTGAGAGGCTAATTATGATTTTGAAATAATATGGTTTCAGTTTTTTATCTGGTGTATAATTTGTCTTATATATTTAATATAGTAATTAATTGTGAAATTACAGATATACAGATAAATACTACTACAATTTTTGCAATAAATAAATATAGATGTATTTATTTATTGCAAAAATTGTGTATATGTGTATAGCATTTAACATCCATTTTAAGTAAATAATAATAGGTATATTTTACCTACTTGTATAATCACAACCTCACCAAGTTGGTTAGGCTTAAACAACTAAAATAGTTTGAAATCCTTAAATTTTTTTATTTATAACAAGGATTATTATTATTGTTTTAGACCAAAACACCCACAGCGAATACCTTATAAGTTGTTTTAACCCTTAACTACCTAGCATATGTTATTGTCACACTACCACCTAACATACGTCTGTGAGGCCCCAGCACAAAATTGTCCTAGTTTAAAAAATGTTATGTGGTAAGTAGTAGTTTTTGAATAAAAGTTCGGTTACAAATATAATAAACTATTTATTAGAAAAAGAAACGAACATGAAAATCAACGTAGTTTTTTTAAAACCTCAATTAGGTAATCAACACTTGTAATATTTACTTATAAACTAATATATTTGGATAATGAGATCCATTAAAGTAATAACTTGGTTTAGGAACTTCTTTGCACTTGTTTTTGAATATTTAGTAACTAAAGAACATGAAAAAAATTAAAAATACTCAATAAAAAAAGAAATTAAATAAAATTGCAAAGCCTTAACTAAAAGGTTTTTACGGCAGAGTAAACATAACTTATTTAAGCATTCAAGGCATCTGTTTTGAGTTTTTTTTCGAGAGTAGCATGCGGAACAGTTACTTACACGTTAATATCAGACGAAGCAATTTCGCAAATTCTTTTTATTAGTCTGACTACTACTATTGAGTCTGACCAGCAACTTTCTTCTATCACATGTTCTATGCCTATAACAGACTCAACATCGCTACATTCATCATTTGGAACATTTTCGTCATCTGACAATTCTTCTTCTAATCGCTGGATGATTCTGTCCTTAAAAGCCATTTTTAACTAACATAAAAAAAATACTCAAATCTTAATAAGTCACGTAACCACCTAACAGGGGTCTCTCAGACTCCCGGTGACAATTTTTTACTCACCAAAGACAAACGCGCACACGTGCGACTGCGACAAGCTGCAATACGGCATCGAGGGACGCGGGGAAAAGGTACAGGAACGAACAAGTTTAGAAAACACTCCGGAGCAAAAATATTCACGTTTATAAATTCGTCCGGGTCCGTGAGACGTATGCTAGGTGGTTAAGGGTTAATAATAAGAGGTTATTTGAAGCGAACATGTTGTTTACTTTAGAATAAGGTGATATCATAATTATTATGGTATAATATATTTATTACAATACCCTTTTTGGGTAAAAAATCTTTATGTTGTTGTAATCATACTGAATAAAATATGATCAACTGATGAACGTCAGGATAGCATTATATTTTTTAAGACACCAGTGAATTGTTACATAAAGAATAATTGATGCAAAATGACTTCCATCTGTAATTTTACGTACTGCGTCAAAATTTCGTGGAAAAATATACCTACCTTTTATTTTTTATTTATATTTTATCTTCTTATCTTATATATAAATATGATTCGCTATTCGTTAGTCTCGCTAAAACTCGAGAACGGCTGAAAAGATACGGATATTTTTGATCCTGAAATATTCGTGGAAGTCCAAGGAAGGCTTATACGGTTTCTATGCTCAACGAAGTAGGCACGGGTCAGCTAGTCTTTTATATAAAAATGAATTGCTGTTCGGTAGTCTCATAAAAATTCGAGAATGACTGAACCGATTCGGATATTTTTAGTCTTAAAATATTCGTGGAAGTCCAGGGGAGGCTTAAACGGTTTGTATGCTCAACGAAGTGGGCACGGGTGGTCGGTTTACCCTATACTTATTGAATATTACCTATTATTTTTCTTTTTTATATTTTGTCATAAGCTAAAAAAATAATGTTACTTTTTGTATGTTTTTTTAGTTGCCAGAACCAGTTTCTTAAATAAGCAAAGAAAAAACATTTTTTCAAAAATTATTTGTAATAAAATAATATATTATATTTCTTGAATGAGACCAGGTAAAATCATATCCCAAAGTTACAGTAGCTGTTCTTTTTACAGCCTGTATAAAGCTCATTCAGATACATAAAAGCTCTTATATAACTTTGTCCATAAACTTATATTAGGCTCTTTTTGCTTGGATATATTATAAGGACCTATGTGTGTACGCGACGTATTTTTAAAGTATTTAAATTTGCCAATTTAATATATTCACGTGTTTTCGTTTCGAACTTTTAATTAAGCCGTCTTGTTGTTCGAGATTAAGTGTTTGTTTTTTGTTGCGAACTGTAAGCTTTATAAGCTTAAATAAACTTTATTGCGTGGGGATTGGGTGTGTTTTTGTTTAACTCGACAACAGTAGTATTAAGTTGCTAATAACAGTAGGCAGATAGGGTATTAATTATGCAAATTACAATGATTAGGCTGTATAGATCCATTGATATCTAATATTATGTTGAGCATAGGTTTTGGGCTTAAAATAAAGATTTATTTTCTATTCAAAAATAATAATATCTATGGACGTTTTGCACCACGTCAATCTAGCCCTGTGCTAAGTATCCGAAGAACTTGTGTAACAGTGTACCAGACAACAGAAATCAATATTTAATTAATATTTTATACTATACACATAATATTTAAGATTTTTATTACATTAATACTCAAATTTACACAAAATATGTAAGATTTTTAATATATATATCAATACACATCCATGACCCAGGAACTCAGAAATCTTTTTGTACCTTCGGCGGGAATCGAACCCGCGACATCTCACTCTGCAACGCACTCAACCACTGCGCTACAGAGGTCATCAATATTATTATCTCACTTAAAAAGCAATGAACGAATTTTGTTTTAGTTGAGTAAGTATTATGAATTAAGTAAAAGCTACTTTTATGAAATGGTTGTGTTCCTGTGGGATTCCGTTGATATGGGCTATCCTGCGACGGACAAACAAACTCTAGTTTTATCATACTTTTGACATTATTTAACTGATACTTAATATATTATTTGATGCATTTGTGAGCGGTATACAGGATTCATGGTGCATATAATATTAAGCCGAATATAGTGTGAAGAAATGACGCGTAGAGCACCTCATATAAAACCACTAAAAAACAGAGGTCTAAAATGACTACAAGGAGTGAATCTTGCTTGGGCGCGAGCTCCTCGACTATAAACTTACACGAACGCACTGGTCGTTGACCTAAAACCTGACCAGGATTGAAAACTCATCTGTTTTGTGACTGTTATCGAGATTTTTATCGTAGTTATGGTAAGTAATTTATACGAGATGCTTAAACAAAAAAATGTTCTACGCGTCATTGTCTTTATACTATACTAGCTGACCCTTGCCCACTTCGTTGAGCATAAAAAGAGTTTATGAT
Source organism: Celastrina argiolus (assembly GCA_905187575.2). Taxonomy (NCBI): domain Eukaryota; kingdom Metazoa; phylum Arthropoda; class Insecta; order Lepidoptera; family Lycaenidae; genus Celastrina; species Celastrina argiolus. The sequence continues at coordinate 19,857,133 of LR994580.1, read as the reverse complement.
GAAATTCAACTAAAAAAAAACAACGTGGAACCCGCAACGCAGGAACCCGGAACCCGCAACGCGGGAACCCGGAACCCGCAACGCGGGAACCCGGAACCCGCAACGCGGAACCCGCAGCATAGGAACCCGAAACCCGCAACGTTGAACCCGCAACGCAGAACCCGCAACGCGGGAACCCGGAACCCGCAACGCGGGAACCCGGAACCCGCAACGCGGGAACCCGGAACCCGCAACGCGGGAACCCGGAACTCGCAACGCGGAACCCGCAGCATTCACGGAAACGCTGCCAAATGGAATAAATAGTATCCTATGTCCGTCTACTTGCGCTACTTCCTCGCCAATTTTCAGCCATATCGATAAAGCCGTTCTTGAGTTATAAATAATTTAACTAACACGACTTACTTTTATACATATAGATGTATAGATTACTACATAAGCTAAGCCCGGTGAATGCTCCCGTCACAGTCGGTCCAGCCAATTCGGTGATCATTAGTTAGATGACGATGATGATGGTGATGAAAAGTAGCCTAAATTAATCCTTATAACTTTAGCTATCTACCAGTGAAAGTCTCGTTAAAATCGGTCCAGCCGTTCCAGAGATTAGCCGGAGTAAAGTGACACGCTGACAGACAGACATTTTTTTTTAAATTACTTTTTCGTTTTCAGTAAATATCGTTGCCAATGCAAAAAAAAAGCAGTAGATATCGTTTAAAATGTCATATGCATTTAGAAAAACGTTGCTAATTGAAAGTTACAAACTGACACTTCAATTTTATTTATTTGTATAGATGTATAGATTTGGAAAACCTCCCCAATCTTGGCGTTTCCACTGACGCGGAGCGGGGCGCATAGGAACTTAGTGGTACCCAAGCGGAGTGGAGCGGAGATTTCGAGCATAGTGATTGGTCAATTCGGGTACCGCAAGCTCCTGTCCGCCTCGCCCCGCGTCAATGGAAACGCAGCCAAACGTCTAACGGTCGTCATGGTAACGAAGTTGTTTACAAATGGAAAACAAAAATTATGAACTGCTATACATACCGTATTTATATCAGCTTAAACTATTTGGATTCATGTTTTTTTAAATCCTAATAATTTTATTAATCCAAATAGTTTAAGCTGATATAAAAACGGTATTTATAGCATTTCATAATTTTTATTTTCCATTTGTAAACAATGTTTGTTACCATGACACCCGTGTCATATAAACTGGCAACGACGTGAATCGATCGAGCCTAGGTTCAAACCCCGCGTGACCATCACGTATTTTCTTCTTTTTTCTAATTTTCTGCTTATTTTTTTCAACATTTTCTTTCATAATAACCTTTTCGTGACAATAACGAACATACCGTAAAAAAAATTTGCGAAATTGGTCAAGCCGTTGTCGAAGCGCACACGATGTAAGAAATTTTGGAGGTCGTTTTTTTACACTTTGGGCTACATTTTTGGGGTTTCAACCCCAACCCTACTTTTTTTAAACATATAATATAGCCTATGTTCAGCGCTAGGATGTTGCTTTCCAACGGTGAAAGAATTTTTCATATTGGTTCAGTGGTTTCAGAGCCTATTCCATTCAAACAAACAAACAAACAAACAAACAATCAAACGTTACCTCTTTATAATATTAGTATAGAAGTATAGATTCGGCTTAATAAATACACCATGAAGCAACCTGTATAATTATAGTACTTTGAAGCCTGCTGATGTTGAGTGCCTAACTGCGTATAGCTTTGACACTTCGATACGTGAATTAGTAAAAAATTGCGTGTAGCTGGATGTAGCAGGGCCTAGTAATCCGTGGTCAAATACTTATACACTATTTTAATTAAGCAACTCTTAAATCATATGTTATCCTTGTAATTTTGCCAAGTAGTGTGACAAGACGGCTCCTAACTTTTTAATTAGCCTTTCAGTATTTGGAGGTTGCTTATTCTAAAGAAATTTCATTTACACTATATAATATAAAAAAAAAAATTCAAGGCACTTCCTGCCTCGGACCACCATCTTGTGGAACCAGCTGCCACCCAAGGTATTTCCGAACCGATACATACGACTTAGGAGCCTTCAAGAGAAGAGCCTACCTCTTTCCTTTTGTTGTTCTGGAGTTGCGGATGTTTATGGGCGTCAGGATTCACTTAACATCAGGTGAACTGCCTGCTCATTTTCCCCTTTTTTCTATAAAAAATAAAATAAAATATATATATATATATATATAAATTTAAATTTACCGTCTCGTAAACATTAAAATCAATATTTATTTACGTCTCGTAATCCACATTTATGACACAAGTAAACGTACTATTAAAATGTTATTTATGTACAAAATTATTTACAATTTTACGAACCATCAAACTTTAAAGATATTGAATTTTTGATGGCTTGAGACGAGTTATGGTTATAGTAATTATTTTTGTAATTCCAAGAGTAATTCTTCTAAATTACCTTTTCCAATTTTTTAAGGTTAAATTCTATCTATTTAATAACTATTTATTATATACTACCGCTCTATTTAACAGTAGATTTAACAGTCAGAAATAGCTACACATTGTGGTCTGAACTTAATACCTATGACTTTCAAAATAATCAAAAAAGAGTGTATCTAAAGAGCAGCCACTACTTTGGAATTCGATTATACTAGGTACCTTTTATTATTCTAGACTTGTTTTCGTCAAAAGTTTTTAATTTTTATTTGCAAACATTTTATTATTTTTAGTCGACATATATATATATAAGTAAAAATAAAAAAATGTTTGCAAATAAATATAATATATCTTTCTATAATGCGAAAAAGTAGTATATTCATATACCAAAGTTATAATGACTGATATTTTTACATCCTGTTTGTCTGCCGCAGTCATCTAATTGAAATCGCCATTTCATTGAGTGACTAGCGTTTTTATCGAATGACGAAATTAAATTGAAAGACTAAATGACAGCTCGTCAAGTTGTTTATTGTAACGTCCAACGTCTTAACTGAACGTCATTTAGTCATTTAGCGTAGTCATTGAAGTACCTACTTAAAGAACATCTAGTTAGGTGCCATTTTTTTCTAATTTGCGCTCATACTACTGATATATTATAGATAAATATAACTTTGCAATTTAGTGTAGTTTGTATGTTTTAACAGCTAAATTAGTAAAATGATGACGTATAGCATGTTGAAAACTTCATTATGTCGTTCGTACTCAGTCAGTTTTACCTCAAAATTTTCTTTAAGAGTGGCCGGCGGCGACGTAATAATAGATAAATCCATGCTATCACACTATTTTATTACGAGTACTTTCATGCAGATTTAATGAAAAAAATATCAACACAGTGCTATCAGTGCAAGCTGTTTGACGCCATATTTGTATTGGTGACTACATTTTTGTACTAGCGCCGGAGTGAGAAAAAATTTCAATCACCTGACTGATTTTACGTCCGCTCTATTAAAAGGACTATGTTACAATCCGCTTACTAATTGGACGTTGAGTGACGATTGTTCAATCAATGTTCGGCCTAGTCTTTCAATTTAATGTCGTCATTTGATAAAAACGCTAGTCACTCAATGAAATAGCGATTTCAATTAGATGACTGCGACATGTCCATTGGCTGGAATTATCCCACAGGGTATACGCTGATCATGATATTCTGATAACCAGTCGATGCAAATACTCCACGGGTACTCCAAATAGATTCGTGAAGCATCCTTCTGCTACTAACTCCCGCATACCAGTCCCTGGCATTCCCGCACTTAATACAATTGCTGCTTACCTTATTCATCACATACCAGGCAAAGAGGGGTTTAACATGTGCGAGGAAATTGAGTGTTAAGCAAACATGAACAAATAAGTTAACACAATAAATAGTTAAAATAAATCAGTATGAATTAGCATCAGCTAATTTTATATCTTAGTTAGCAAGATATAATATTATAATAGTAGTATAAAATATACAATCATAATATTTTACCGACTTTTAGATAGTTACATCCTGATTTATTTTAACTCTTTATTGTGTTAACTTATTTGTTGTAGTAGGATTGGTATGCGAGCGTTAGTAGCCACGTATCACCGTGCCCACTTTGTTGAGCATAGAAACAGTTTGTGATGAACCGTTTAAACCTTCCCGGGACTTTAACGAATATTTCAAGACCATAGATAGCCAAATCGTTTCAGCCGTTCTGGAGTTTTAGCGAGACTAACGAACAGCAATTCATTTTTTTATATAAGATTAGCTGAGCCGTGCCCACTTCGTTGAGCATAAAAAAACCGTTTAAAAGCATTCCCTGGACATCCACGAACATTTCAAGACAATGTAAAATGTAAATAATGCAAGACAAATTATAGTGCAATCGTATACAAGGTGTAAAATAAATTTGTGATCTGGGGGCACGGGAGTGCCCCCGTCAAGACGAGCCAAGCGAAGCGCAAGGGCACTACCTACCTTTTCTCGAAAGGTTTCGTCGTTTTTTTGAACTCTCATAACTTTGCTTTGGATGTAGCTACATAGTTGAAAATTTCAACATATAATGACACCAGTACAAACATGAAACATACAAAGTTTCAATGTTGTAGCTATTATACTTTAGATTTTATCAATGTCTAAAAACCCCAGATTTCGTCACTGACTCATTTATAGATCATCAAAATTCATAAGATACTTCCTGACGTCCTAGTTAGCTGATATTATTTATGTAAGCTGTTATTGCTACAAAACCAACAAAAAAATTATTAAAATATAAATGCCGCCATTTTGAATCCAACATGGTGGACGGTACAAAATGGATGTTTAATATGTTTATTATACGGATATGATCTTTAAGACATAAAAGAAATATTATATTATACAAGTTCATAAAAAAATAAGACCTACTTTTTGTAGGACCGATAATCGGTCAGATTTTTGCTCCATATTATTTATATCCCACTTTATTTATTTGTGTGCGTTGCACTACTGCAATCAGTATGTTCTATTTTATTCCGATTATTAATCGGTGACCGACTTTTTGTAAATGAAAAATATGTCTATGAGAAAATTAGTTTTATATCTACTTATTTAAAATTAGGTATCTATAATATATTTGGTAAGTAAAAATTAGGTAAGAATTAACAGGCAGCAAGTAGTAATTTGTTGTCAGTACTTATGTACTGACAACTAAACTAAACAAAATATTACATCGATCACTCGAAATTATCGGTCCGGCACAAACTCCCTGGTGTTTCGTAAACATACTTATTTAGTTTAGAGGGAATCTTATGTAAAAACCGTTCGACACATCGATAGCGCGATGTAGGTGGCTTACAGCGCAATCTATGTTTGGAACTGTGAAACATCTAAACACACATTTACCTAATATATTTAACAGTCGGTAACGTTATAATGATAACAATAAACGAAAATATTACACGATCAATGTATAAATAATTTTAGTGTTTAATCTTATGACTATTATAATATGATTATAATATGATTTTTAACACGTCACGTCATGACGTTTAAAGATGGCCATAATCAAAAGAAAACCTTAAAGCTATTTTTCAAAAATAAAAATAAATACATTTTTTTACCTTCAAAAATGCTAAGTTGCACTTAGGTGTAGGTATGCAGTTAGCATATATATGTTTATAAGAGCCGTACAAGAATTAGTACCTCTAGTGACCAACAGATGGCGGTGACCGTCGTCTACATACGATATTATTATAGACTTACTGTATTATTTTAATAAGTATCAACATGCTTTATTAAAGGCAATCTCCCTCGTATATATAAGTCCCTCAAATTCTCGAATTATTAGTGTTGAATTTATACTAGTGGCATCCTAGGATATCCAAATAAGAAGTTTCACTCCAGCAATAAAATAATGTATATTTTATAATTTATATTTATTATATTATAATATAACAAATAAAGAAATATGGACGAGACATTTGTTTGAAAATCGGCCTCTACCTCTTAAAAATTGCGGTGAAAGATTATACACGGTATAATATTGACGTTGACATCAGTCGACGTCACTAGGCGTCACTATGCTAAGGCGCTGACTGTTCTATTTTCCGTAAGTAAAGGCCCGGGGTCAAAATAGATTATCTTTAAATTAAAAAAAGTCCATTAACCAGCTTACAAAAATAAATGAAATCCCACCAAAAACATTTTAATGTAAAAATGTTGTCAAGACGAGACTACACAGCTTACCCTGTGAAAAAGTTATCAGATATCGTATAAAGCCAAGCTCTACACTACACCTTAATCAAAATCTATCAAAAAGTGGTTAGATCTCATGTAGAACCAAAATTCTTGATCTATGCGCCCTTACTTCACCAGGCTTAACTTCACTTACGCTATAAAGCAGTTAAAACGTGATACTTGACCGTTTTGCTACCGTTACGAATATTTCATACGAATTCATTAATCGTGTGCTAAATAAAACGGCCAAGCATCACGTTTTAACTGCAATATAGCGTAAATGAAGTTAAGCCTGGTGAAGTAAGGGCGCATAGATCAAGAATTTTGGTTCTACATGAGATCTAACCACTTTTTGATAGATTTTGATTAAGGTGTAGTGTAGAGCTTGGCTTTATACGATATCTGATAACTTTTTCACAGGGTAAGCTGTGTAGTCTCGTCTTGACAACATTTTTACATTAAAATGTTTTTGGTGGGATAATACTTTAGGGTGTATATATATGTGCCCCCCATGTAGAGTATACTGTAAAAGTACCAGCGCTGAGAGACTTACTTTCTTACTTTCTGACTTTCATGTTTGTGTGAGAAAGCCTCAATCATCATAAATTTTCTCATACAATAATTTAAAAAATTACCTCTTTCAGCGATAGTTTATTTATTTATCACTCATTAATATTATAGCCAGTAGATTTGTTGTGTGTTAAGTAAAAATTTTAGAGAATACGTTAAATGCGGTAAATTATAAAAAGTTCACTTAATATATAACCAAACCAAACTATTAAATTGTAAAATAAATGTTTTAAGATCCGATACAGAATCTCCATAAGATGAAGAACATTAATTGCAAAGTAATTTAGCTTTAGTATGACTCTTACGTAATGCAATTAAACTGAAATCTTGCATTGAAATAGGTATCTTTTTGTGCAGTAAATAAAGTTCAACCTTAATCGCTGTCTAAGGCAGCGATGCGTCGTATCTCGGTGTCAACAGACGACTTATTTCGACCAGCGCTGCGTAAAATCATAAACATTAGGTGTTACAAAACACCATCGACTATCGAGGTTGGTCATCTAATTGTTTCAAACAACAGAATACTTTCATCGGAAGTGGAGACTGCCCACGTATGTATCTATAACATCTACAACATAAAATGCACAGACAAACTATATTTCGAATAGGTAAACACTCGATATCAGTAAAATCAAAACTCAACAGGATCGAAGAAAAATATAAAGCTATAATATACAAGTTTTAATAAAAAGTACATGTAGTTGATATATTATAATCTGGATAAAGTTTTGAGTTTGGTAGAGCTATTTTTCCAAACATTGTTCTGAGAAATGACTGAATGAAGAAATAATTCAAACTGTCCAATCGTTTCAGTTTTTTCTTTAAAGATACAATTTATTTAGGCTTGACTTGATTAGATGCTAGATCTTAAAGCGAATATTGTATCATAATACATATTTAGTTTGTATCGCACACTATTCTGATCGACGAATTGATGATGGTAATTATAATAATAATGTATTATTATAATTAGCCATTTTGATATTTGGAGTGACTCATTGCAATTTTCAAGCGAAATCGCATAGCGCGCATCAGTGCTGAAAGCAGCCTCCTCAGAAGGAATGTAAGAATTTCGGTGACGGTCTTCAAAAGGTAAGGCTTAAGTGTATAGAAATGGAGTAATAAGAACCTCACGCCAATGTGCATCTAGTTTGTATCTCACATCGTTGCACGTTGTGCATCATCGATTCTATTCGAGCGATGTATCGATAACGGTAATCGAGAGCCGGCGAAATTTATTCGATGTCGGCTCCGAGCTTCCGAAGGCACTTATAAATGTAGCGCTTAATATGGCGGCCCATTAGAATTTTGCTGTGGATGAACCCTGAATAAATCCAAAAAGTATTGAATAGGAGGTACACAGATTTATTTCTATATTAAACTAGTATTATTATTATGGCAAAAGTTTGTGTGTGTGTGTCACGTATAATATGTTACTTCTTGATGCGCTAACGGTTGAACCAATTCAGTTGGAATTTGATATATAGGAAAAAACACTCTAGTACACGTACATTTTATTTTGAAAAAAGTTTAAACTTACCTTACAGTCTCTCTTAATCATTTAGTCGAATAAAATAAATAAATACATACACCTACATTTTCTATATCTACAACCTAATTACTAGTGAATTTTATTAGTGGCTTATTACTTATAATATTATTATACTTGATCCAAAATTTTGCACGGGCTGAATATAAGTTGAAGGCTTTCCACATGTAATAAACAAAATGACTTGCAACAAAAGTATTTCTAATAAAATCAAATATTCAATTAAATCAGTTAAGCCGTAGGAATTATAATAATGTAGAAGACTACCTACAAACAATAGTAGCGTCAGTAAAAAAAAGGTTTATATGCCTACATATTAGTCAAAGCTTAAGAAAATCCTCTAACAATAGATAACAATAAATGCAAATATAACCTTAAATTAGCCATTAGTAATGGACAATTACTATCTAAAAGTGGTAGAGTTGGAAAAATGGGTTGCCGGCAGAAGTACAAAACGAAATAGCAGTAGAGTACATTTAAGAGAGGGAGATATTCTCTCTACTAAGTCACGAAGGGGGCGCTCCCTCCGTCTTACGAAGTTTCGATCAGGTCACGTGTCCTGTCGCGATTCTAACATTTTCACCATAACCCGAAAGATGAAAATCGCCACGAAAGAGGTTCTCACTTCAAAAAATCCTTTACCACAATAGAAATGCAAATCTTCGACATGTGGATTACATGAATAATATTGAATCCGGATTGCGATATAACAAAGAGCTGTTCCCAGCTGCGCCGATTAGATCAAATGGTTCAGTTGACAGGGGCAGATTAAACTGCAATTTGACTCGATATTTTGGTTATGACTGTAACGGAGTACATACATATTGATGAGAACGATTCCACACAGCGATATATTTTAGCAATTCTAAAATGTTTAACGAAAAATTTTGTTTTTTTGTTCAAGCATAATTTTGCGATTTTTGACGTAAAACATCTTGCGCGGCTTTGCAGCAAAATTGTCCCGAATGCCGTGACGGAAAATGGCATGATACTATTGTGGTTTCACATCAGTCATTGACGAGTGGACCTGCGATGGCCAATTTTTTTTTTTATTACCTAAACGTTAATCGTCCGTTTTACCGCCTATGTATAAGTAGATTTGAAAATGTGTCGACTTAAAATAAGAGTGGTCCAATCATGTACAATATTAATTTAATTTTTCTTATAAACGGTACCACTATTTTATCAAAGAAGCTGAGAAAAGTAATTATCCGTATAAATCTGTTAACAAAACACGAAACGGAATATTTTGTAAGGGACACAAAGAGGGATATTTAGGAGGGACCTTCTAATCAAGCTACGGCCTTTAAATGACATTTTTATTATGTGTTTACTTACACCTCGGATTGTGTTACATTTCGCGCAAGTTTACGGCGTGTACGGACAGCAGAAAAATAATAAATATATTTACTTATTTTGCTAAATTTAATTTCTAATATTTAAACATGTATGTTGTTATATTATTGTAATACATAATATTATACTCGAGGAGTTGTTTATTAAGTTGCTAGAAAGGGAGACCAGGAGTCCAAATGCATAGTAAATATCAGGTAAATAAAGGCGATATCTATAAAATAGAATGAATGAAAAAAAACTAAAATTTAATTACTTAAATAAAGTAAAGTTTATTGGGACTATAATACATAATATGACGTATTGTAGGTACAGAAGTCCGGAAAAAATTAGAATGAATAAGCCCAGTTTTGTTCTCAGGGAGCTATTGTATTCAATAGAGTTAAAAATTGAACACTAGAGTTGTCCAATTTTAAGGACAATTGTGTGTTAGATTTTCGACTCTATTTATGTTACTCCAGAGTTATATTTAATTGTTCTAAATCTACTCTTAAATGGAGATTCCGGATTATATAGCCCTTAATCATGTTTGAACACCGACTAATATCTTAGTTGTAATATTATCAGACAAAATGAACATTTAACAGCATACAAAAAAAATCTGGGGTAAATATTGTATGATTTTTTTAACATTTCTGCTGTTGGTACGAGTATTTCGAGAGCTTCATTAAAAAACAGAAGGAACTTTGTACAAATTTAGCGAGGAAATAAAAGGAATAGTTTGTGCTTACAATTTTCTCTCCTGCAGGAAAAACAGAATTCTTTTACATGTATTTATTATACGTTAATTAATTATTTCAAGAATTGAACATTTTTACCAATGTTTTTTTCATTTACAGAAATAAAATTTATTTAATCATAGGTTTTATGTTTTCTACACATATAGTACTCGTATTATCTGTAGTTGTAGGCGAATCTAAGAGTGCAGTATAAAAATAATAACAAATTCTTTATTAGCACAATTATTTCAAAGTTCAAAATGGAGGTCTTACCGCTTAGCAGCTTCTTCAAGTATCTAATATCTTGTGTGTATAACAAAAAATATTTGCCTTTAATTTTAAATCTATAGCTAAGAAAATCTTTAACGCAACGCCGTCTAACACCGGAGATTGAAAATGTATAAAGGTTGTTCACAAAGTTTAAAAGTGTATTCCTTTTAAATTACAGTTTAAGCATGTAATTAAAATGGAATAGCTATAAATTTAATGACTTTGAAAACATTACGTAAAATCACAAGATTATAAGAGCCAAATTATAAATCAAAAGATAAAATGCCTACTTTTAGAAACATTGAATAGTACTTATGCGTTTTGCTTTTCTTATAAATTTTGTCGTTTATAGTTATTTTAAATTTGCCCCTGGCATCTGTGCCTGTACCAAAGATGTGAAATACAAAACAGCAATCAATATAATATATTCCGAGATTTCTGATACCCCGGCTACTGTATTAAGTTTTATGGCACTAATCTCAATATTTATAAACTCGAAACCTGAAAGTGACCTTACTTTGTCTCACAATGAGGCGATAAGAGGGACGGTGGTCCTTAAAACATGGTGCATTCTTGTGTTAAACTCTCACGTGGTTTTAAATTGTTTTTGCGACTCTATTTCTCGGTGATAGGAGCTATTATTCCTCGGTGCTGGAGTTGGGACGGCATTATCGCGTGGGCGACAGTAAATTCGCCTTTTTATATGGTAAGCATATGTTATTTGCGGCGGCATTGAAAACGCATTGGTGGGCATAGACCGGTTTGCATTATGCCGTCCCGATTGTACTCACCCACCGCGTGCCTTGTAGGGTCAACCAATGAATACCTACTTTTGGTAAGATTTTTTTATCAGCATAAAACGAAATTAACGAAAATATTATCTATATCATTGTTCACCATAGTTCAGCAGGCTTACTCATCATACAATCGATAATCGAATCAGTTCGATCTCAACAGCTGTTGGTGTTTTATTTCGTGGATTACTCATAAAATCTTTGAATCGTAACCTTTTGTACATATCAATCGACTGAGAATCAAAATAAATAAACGTCAATTTATCGGAAGTACGAATGAAATCAAATCAAAATCGAATCAATTTGGAGATGATTTGGAGAGTGCCCCAGGTGCCATTCAAATTTACGTCAGCACTTTTTATAATAATTTATGCCAAGAATCGTATTGAGTTGATTCTACAAATAAACTATTTAAGTGATAAGGTAAGTAAAGTCAATGGTTATACAAACTATTATTTTCATCGTCGAAAAGCAGGAAGAACAATCATATTTTATTTTAGATGCCAATTTTTTATTGAATATAAATATAATTTGAGTTCTTGGCCCATCCACCACCACCACCCAATTATTAGTAAACAAACATTATTTTATTTTTTATTTATTTATTTAAACATCATGCACATTTTGTACATAGGCGGATTAATGCCTCAAGGCATTTTCTACCAGTCAACCTTTAGGTGATTTAGAGACAAAAATAAGTAGATGCTTTGTAAACGAGATATAACAGGATAATTTTAAATTCAATATTATATATATAATACAATACAATAAGTACAATTTAAATAAAATTTGTTTTCCCGACGGTACACAGATTGCCATTATACCTCATATCGTTTGAAACAAAACGCGAGCTTCTAGGTCTCTGACCTTACAAATGGTCAATCAAATTGTATTATGATAGTTATGGTCGTTCGTGGTATCTATGAGATCTTGGAGCCAAGACCCGTTATTATTGTCACATAGGCTGCTATTTAAAGATAATTATGCTTTCCTGTATAAACAATTCGGACCAGCCCTATAAACAATTAATTGTATCATCAGCAGATCTAAAAAGGACCATCATAGTTTGTATTATGTTTAATATCTGTATCATTTTAAATATTAATCATAACATTATGATGAAAAAAATATGAGAAGTTATAATAAGAGCAGCTTTTTCTTCTGCTGCACTGTTGTTTATTTTGATTCGGGACGATTCACATACATAATGTTGCCATTTGTGACCTGATGCATCCCAAATAGACATGATGCTGAGTGATTAGTAAAATTATCAAAACAAAGTTTTAAGAATGTGCCGATCTAATAATGGGCAAAAAATAGCTAAATTAAATAACGCTCAAGTATTATCCTTGCACTTTTTCCATAGAGAAAACAGTTAAACATATTAACATTTTTTAAAAATCCAGCTTTTTGGTACAAGGTGTCCCCATCCGAGTTTCTTACGCCGGTTCTTCTCTCGGACGTTTAGAAAACTTTTTTGTAAAATTCTATTCGAATAATTTTTTTTAACTTTGACTTTCACTTTGAATAGGGCAGGCTCAATGAGCGTTACAATACTCGGCCGTTTGTGTCACATTTTGTTACCTTGTGGGTACTTCTAGAGTCTTACCTCGCGACGATCGCGACTTGTTGCGATTAAGCTTTTAAAGCTTAAAAATTCCAAACATCAACAATAATATTTTATAGCTTTTTTATCACCATTCACTTTATTTTCATACCATAATTTGTGTTTGTCATTTCGCAAACAGAACGAGCCAAACTCGATATTTTAACGAGCGCTTTTAAATTTATAATCTACACTTTTGTATTCAACACCCGCCTAACATCGGCTGCCGTATAAACCGACCGGTTATTAAATAACGATTGTCGGGAAAGGATACCGAATTGCCACACGAATATAAATCCAAATAGAAGGAATGTAATTGTAAATAATATGTATGTACGAGAGTAATCAGTACATTTTAATGTAACATAATCCAAAGGTATTGAAAATTTAAATCTAATCTAGCTATAATGAGTAGTGAAAAATGTTGAAAGGAATCGCATGCTTAACTTTCATATAAACTACCACTATTCGGTTTTTTATAACTAGACAGACCAGAATAAGACCGACTATTTTTGTAAACAATTATACAGCATGTTAATAATATTATGTTATTTATTATTTAATGTAATTTTATAATATGTATAGGTACAAATATGTTAATTAGTACAATTAGTACGTTTTGTATAATATTTTTAGCCCAGTTAAATATTTTGAGGGACGTTGTCCAGCAGTGGAAGTCATTGCTGAAATGCGGAATATAATATTCTCTATTTTCGATTTTAAGAGTAGTCTTTTTAAGTTTTTATTAGGTATAAGGGCAAAAAAAAGTGCAAATCGATGAAAAGAAATGGGTGAAGTTTTAATATAGTGTCCATTTCTTCATTCTAAGTACTTTTATAAAAGTACATACATGATGTATCTATTTGTATGTAAAATTCCGTGTTACATGAAAATATAGAGGATTTTTGAAGTTATATCGTTCGGTCACGCAAGGGATAAATTATTTTATTTTGTTTTAATTTCACAGATCTCACACTTTTTTTATCAAATTACGCGTATCTACGCCTAAATAAATGTAAGTACATTTCACTGATTGACGTAGTATCAAAGAAGGAGCTGAAAGTAATAAAAATATTTTCTACTTCAAATAATATTAGCACACAAACGCGCCACGTTGTTACAAAACAAAGAGACATTCAATTTGGAACACACGGCGTCACGTACAAGATTTTGCAATACAAAATACAGACACAATAAAAACAATTGAAGAAATATTCGCTTTTCAAATATATAAAGTAACATCCTCATTACCGTGCTTAACAAACCACGCTGTTTTCAACGTACCATAGCAATTTCAATGCAATATTATTTTATATGTAACATAAAATTATGATTATGTTTCTACAATATTTCATTTTAGTAGCTCAAAAACATTTATTAAGCTTTTTCTAAAGTTAAAGTCCTTTGATTTTAACAGCTGTAAGACTATTAAGAAAAACGTTGCCAGATAAAACGCGATAAATTCTTTCGGTTTGCAACACCGCAGAACGTTCAAAATAACAAGCAATGATGGCGGGCGCAGAACAATGGGCGAGTATCGATGGCACTTGTCAAAAATAAAAACGCATCGCCGACCGCCGCGCAGCCGCGATAAGCGCATTGTCTTTTTGCTCTCGTTTATTTTTCGAGAGCGCGTCGAGTTTAGAGTTTTTAATTTTCAGAATATGGACGTTTTTAGCAGATGCTTCAAAACTTTTTGTTTTTCTAATTATTATAAGTGGAATCGAATGCTATAATTATTTTAGGGGACTACTGCAAAAACAAAGTATTCTGAAATACCTCTCGATGATATACTTCATGTATCTAACGCTAATAAGGTAGTCAAATTTCTGGTAAAATAAGGACAAACAAACGAATATAAAATTTAAACCGTTTTTTTTTAATAGAGAATTTAAAATTATTTAGAACCATAAAGCAAGCAGTCCTTAACATTATCGTTTGTAAAGCAAACTCGAACAAAGAGTTCCCATACTCTAATTTGAAAACTATTCCCGTTCGCAACCTTATTTGGTTCTGGAATCGACCAGAGATTTCTGAGCTCCGAAAAGATTTTATATTGAATACAAAGGTGTTTGTTTATTTACACCTATAATGACCACTAGCAAGTAAGGGACAGGCAGACAGCAAGTAGGATGAAAATAGTTTTTAGTTATTGTGATGTGGCCAACAAAAGGCAAGTTGACAGTAATTGTACATCACAGTTTTTTATCTATTTGATACCACTCGTAATACGGTCAGGTTGAAAAATAGTCAGATAATATTCTAAACATGACAAGAATATTACAAATATTATATTAGCGACGCGGGTGTAAAGATTACTTCAGTATTTTAAATGGGACAAGACTCCGGGGGTCAGGGGTCGTTTCGTTTTCCTTTTTCATAATCTTCATAGTTTTTTTTAAACGATATTTTAAAAGATTTATACACGCTCCGGTCGGTGCGATACCCCTTTTTACCCGACTTTGGCGAAGCCAAAAGAAAGGGTAATGATTTTAGCAGTCTATGTATGTATGTCTGTTTGTATGTATGTATGTGTGTATGTTCCCTCGTAGCGGCTAATCTACTGGTCCGATTTTAATAAATGAGGTATCAATCGATTGGTACTGCAAGTAACAAAGGCTATATAATTTTTCGAAAAATTTTGTATTTTGAAAATTAAACCTCAAAAACTATCTCAAAAAAATAATTAAATTATGATAATTGTCTCGTGTTTGGTATCAAAAGATAGGTCTTGGCAAGCACATAATGAATAATATGTATTTAAATATTTTATTAAATATTATATTTTATAGTTAAATTCAAAATAAACGTTTAAAATGCGGTCGTAAAAGTACTAAGTACTATCCCGGTGTTGTTTAGTTACTTTCTATGTAATGGTAAATTTTATAAAAATATAATAATTGTTATATTTGATGTGGAAACAGAAAAATATTAAATAAAAAAAAGATAATAAAATCTACAACCCGACTTCGCAAAAAATGGGTCTAATTAAAAATCTAAAACCTGACTTCGCAAAAATGGGTCTAATAAAAAAAATACTAAAAATCTAAAACCCGACTTCACAAAAATGGATCTAAAAAGGCTGAAACAAGAAAATAATTCAATTTGAAATTCAGAAATGCAATAGGTGCTCTTTCAAGTTATTTCTTTTTTTCCACCGTAGGTAATTCAGTGTGATTGAAGATGCTTAGATTTTATTAGCGGGTACGACCACGGCTCTACCTTGACCATTTTTGTACCTATTGAATTTTGAATTTCAAATTGAATTATTTTCTTGTTTCAGCCTTTTTAGACCCATTTTTTGCGAAGTCGAGTTTTAGATTTTTAATTCGCCATGCAAATAGTCAATCAAGGTCATTGGCATTATACAAACCCTTAACGATGTTTTTTTTAAATTTTGGTAACAATCAGTCATACATTTTTACATCGTATTTAAACAGATAATAAGTATAATTAAAAAAAAAAATAGTGCCCAAGAAATAAGAATATACACAATAACAAACACTGTTACATGTGCTCAAAGAATCGTGATCAAATAGTAGGTAAAAAATAATATACAACACTAGGTATTATTTCTTTAGCTGTTAAATTTGAAATTTAAAATTGAAATCTTAAAGTAAGTGTCGGTAACAATTATAGCTTCTATTGGTACATTTATTTCCAATAGATACATAATAATAATATACTCTAAAATAGATAGATATACATTTTTATACTAAAAGAAAAACAAAAACAGAAAAACATGCAGTGCACACTGCACATTAAAGATAAGCAAAAAAGTTCTGTTAAACACAACATGGCGGGGAACTACCTACCATACACAAATTTTGTTGCCATTGGGTGATATGGGTCTATATATTATTATGATACTAGTAGGTAATTAATAGTAAAATTGTCAGATAAAAGGTCCCGAAAGATTTATAACTTGTATACCTAGCGTATTATGCTAGTTTTGGCTAACATGGTACAAACAGAATGTAACAGATGCTAGACGTCGTTTGGAATTCCCGGCTTTATCAGGGATGTGTGTCTTGAATTATTGTGTTGTATATTTGTAAAGCAATTTTACAGATATTGCGCACCCCTATTATATCCCTAGAGAATTCTGGTAATTTTGATCAAATTGTTTATGTTTTTTTATTTTAATGCTTTTCTTTTTTCATCATAATTCATATATTTTTTTGTAAAAATAGTTGGATCTTTATATAATATATAGGGTAGTTGGATCCAGCGATTATCTTCTAAATTGTTTATAGGACGACAATACTATAAAAGCAGTAAAGTAAGAAAACCTTTAAAATTATCTTTAATTTAAACAAATAATCTTGTAATCTATTTCTTTCTTCCCTATCTAATCTGAGTGTCCAAATAAATCAAATTAAGACACTCTCAGAATAATGTGAGATAGTAAAATAGCCATTCTAAGTGAATTATGAAAGCTAAAAGAAGGCATTATTTATCTTCGTCTCTCTGGACATGTTCTATTTCATTATACCTATGTCAAAGTGATTTAGGACTATGAGCTGGAGCTATTTCGCTAGAATATCCATTTAAATTTCTGGGATTTTGTTACTAGAATGTACTTATTCTAGGAAAGTACTATACCTAGGTATTATTGATTTACCTATATAGTCTAATGACACCAGTAAATAACTGTCTGGAAAAAGTGACATGGTCAATAACGAACTAAAAATTTTTATCCCTCGACTGCGCATTAAACTATTAAAGTATAATATTATGATTGCACCGGTGCAATTTATCTTATTAAAAAAAACTACTTTTAAAAAACCGACTTCACAACTAAAGATCATAAAATAATACTTTTATAATGTAGTTACAATTAATGTTCTTTTTGAAGTCGGTGTCAGCAAAGGTGAGTATCAATTCGGCAAATTTAAAATAAAAAAAATGTATCATCAACTAGGTATCATTCCTAGTTGACGATAGGTGCTCTGGAAATTAGTGAAATATGTTCATAAAATAAAAAGTACAAGTCCAAGCTATGTAAAATTTTTATGTGATCAACTGTCAGCAACTTTACGTCGAATAAAAAAAGAATCACGCAAATCGGATCACTAACCTCAGAATAATCGGTGTACATATATAAAAAACCGTCCCAATTGAAAACCTTCTCCCTATTTTGGAAGTCGGTAAAAAGTGACATATTGACAAATGTCTATGCGTTATCTTTATTATCAGAAAATGTGTGTGCTTGAACATGTTGGTTTAAAAATTACTTTTATTACTTACGTATGTAATTTGTAAATTAGGATGCTGGACTGAACTGGTTACTCTCTAGATCTGATTAAACCTATCTGTGCTCATACAATTCTCAAAGTACTTTAAATTTATCAATCAGAATATAATTGCTCTTAAAAATAATATATTATCGTCCATAAACTATTTTACTTCATTGATTCCACGTCAGTGATAGTAAGATTGATGAAAAACTTGCGACTGTGGAGGCATCCATTTCTGTAATTACACCATTGAACGTAAGACTAATAGTTTGCGGACTTTTAATACACATCTATTATAGTAGTTTTGCTAGAATATTTAAAAGTATTATTATTATATTCTGTTCATCATTCAAGGAACGTTGTTTAAGATTGTTTTTTTTAAATTTTCGACTACTTAATAGCTTGTGGACTTAGACTTTTAATACACATTAATATTATACAGTAGTATTGCTAGAACATATTTTAAAAGTGTTTTTATTGTATTTTGTCTATCATTCAGGGAACGTTACCTACTACCATTTTAGAAAGATTTTCATATTCGTGGTTTTATTTTTGTACAGTTACCGGTATCAGTACTTAATGCATGAAGTGTGATTATAATTATTCGTCGTGTTATAGATTGTGTACCGTCTTTTTATCCTTTCGTTTTTCAAAGTAGATAAAAATGTAAAGTAGGTATGTACATTATAATAATATTGAATAATTTGTAATAATATTTTGCTTTATATAGGTACTACATCAAACCATTTATCGTCTACAAATTCTCACAATTCAGCTACTAAAGTTAAGTAAAATCTGTTGTTTTTCCACTCGAACCTTTTTCTGTTTTATCTAAATTGTCGAGAAAGGGTACCATGTTCTTCAATCAAAGAGGGCTAAAACTCACATAACGCCTTAGCGAATAGTTTTTATGATTGTGTGAAGGTTTCAATGAGATAAGATGGAAGTTTGCTTTCGAGGTGATAAAAACAAACGTACAGACGCGTGAAAGTAAGCGACTATAATGGCTATCCATGGACACTCGTACTAGGAGAAAAATTGCGTGAACGGTCATTTTAAACCCCATGAGCATTAACCTAGAGTATTCAATAGGCACAATCGGAAAATATAATTTTATGCCAATTTTAAATGTTTGATCAAATCAACGTAATAATCTTATATATAAAAAATAATTGCTGTTTGTTAGTCTCGCTAAAACTCGAGAACGGCTGAACCTATTCGGCTATTTTTAGTCTTGAAATATTCGTGGAAGTCCAGGGAAGGTTTAAACGGTTTGTAAGCTCAACGATAGTGATAGTGATAGTGGGCATGGGTCAGCTAGTAGGTTATATATTTTTGAATAATGGTCATAAAGTGTTTAAAATAACAGCAATTGCTTTGTAAATTGATGTCTTTCAACACATTTATACCGCACGTTGATCAATTTGTCTCAACGTTCAGGTATTTTAATCTAATTTTGCTGATTGTGGTCGTTAATGACAATTGTTGTTACAAAGCGACCTTAAATAAATAAATAAATAAATTTAATATAATTTAAGAGAGAAAAGAACTCTTATAAAGATCAAACATAAAAATTAAGCGAATAATTTCGACCACAAGGCGACGTATAGTAATAAATTCTGCAAAGATACGATGCGGTAATAAATAACATAGCAAATGTTAACTTAAGTAAAAGTAAAGCGGGTAGCTATGATAAGATTTGGAGTGTTGGCACAAAGTATCTCAGTGTGTTAACTCCTGCGAATACCAGAGGCTGTTGACTTTGGCATAAAATGTTGCGATCAAACGATTGCTGTTTTAAGATCTTATGCAAATAACTTAGAGTACCAAGTTTGTCGTACTTCGGTCATGAATGTGAGAAGCGGCTTTTGGATAAGATAAATATATTTAATTAATCTTATATATAAAAATGAATTGCTGTTCGGTAGTCTCGCTAAAAGTGAACCGATTCAGCTATTTTTGCTATTGAAATGATCTTGGAAGTCCAGGGAAGGTTTAAAAGGTATGTATGTCAATTGTCCAACGAAGTCGGAACAGTTCAGTTAAAAATAAATTAAACGCATTTTTAAAGTTTCTAGCCCCATTAAGTCAAGCTTCTTAGGCTCGGTCTATTTATGATCTGGAAGGCCGGTAAAAGTTAGGGGCACTGAAAATAGAACTCACAGTTACAATACGAGTGTTGAGTTGTAAAATTTAATTTCGAATACCTAAATGAATGATCATATATTTCTGACGACTATGGCCACGATTTCTGTCGAAGGAACAAAAAGTTTTCTGTGTTCTCCGGTCATTAGATTTGTCTACTTATATAATAACTATCTTAAATATGTTTATGATAAAGTATTAAATATATTTCCGTTGTCTGGCGCCTGTAACGCAAGTTCTTCGGATACTTAGCACGGGGCTAGATTGACGTGGTGTGAACCGTCCATAGACATTATCATGTAACTATTACCATATCAAATTTCTTCAAAATCCTTTCAGAAGCAATTTAACTAAGGTTTAAAAGCTTTGGCTGCTGTAAGAGATTATTTAGAAATAAGCAGTACCTTTGTGTCGTATGTCCATGTAAATTGTTATGTTATAAATGTTTATGTGTGTCATATACTGATAAAATAAAAACAGTACACTATTACTAAGACTCCACTGTTCGTCCATTAGTCAGAATAAAAAAAATAGTCAGAAGTTTTATGTTGTATCTACGGAACCTTTGGTGCGCAGCTCGACGCGCACTTAGTTATTCACTTACCGCGTCTGAGTTTCGTTCATCAGTGTCGTCTCGATATCGAAGCCTGCCAGTATTTGTTTAAGGATATTTCACAAAGTCATTCTGGGTCCTTAGTCTATTTATGATAGAACTCGATAGATATAAAGCTAATATTAATGATTTCGCCATCTGTTATTTAAGAGCAATGAGCCTGAGACCTCTGACAAATATTATTCGTATTTATATTTTTTCTGCATTTCTATACTTTTTAATCGGATTTGAAAAAGTGGGATGTGTCTCAATTTTACAGTACCTATATATTTTTATTGTGCGTTCGCGGATAAGTTCATAGGAGTATATAATATATAAGGGTTGTATTTTAAGAAAACCGATTCTCATGACTCGAAAGTTCGATACTGTCGTCTGTCAGTCCTGCTTGAACGCGCGCCAAATCATACGTGCACGAGCAGGACAGACTGAGATTAAAACGAGGTACGAGAATTGGGGCCCTGGATCTAAATAAATGATGTAATTTCAAAAAACTGGTACTTTCTTAGTAAACTCTATAAACACTATAAAATATTATCACTCATTAATATTAGCCTGTTTATAACTGTCATTGAGCGAAAAATCATACTTCCTTCACACAACTTTCGTAAAAATGGGTGTCTACAACTTCTAATCTAAAAAATAATATAAAATCCGCGCTCACCAACCCGCTTCCCAAGGGAATGTACCCCAAATAATATAAAAACTGCGCTCGACAACCCGCTTGCCAAGGGAAGGTACCCCAAATAATATAAAAACCGCGCTCACCAACCCGCTTGCCAAGGGAAGGTACCCCAAATAATATAAAAACCGCGCTCGCCAACCCGCTTGCCAAAGGAATGTACCCCAAATATTATAAAAACCGCGCTCGCCAACCCGCTTGCCAAGGGAAGGTACCCCTATGAAATATCTTGGGGTAGACTTATGTCCAGTAGAGTACATAATACAAATGATGATGTTTAAATTGGGTGCAGAGTAGTGCAGCAAATAACGACCAGGAAGACGTCGAGATATAGATCATGGGAACAAGTTGGCGATTGAGATATCGAGCGGGGGCGGAGCACGCGACTTGATTTATTAATTAATGTCTATGTATTCATTACGCCCATGTTGTGTAGGCTTGACTACGTATGTGCTTCCTTTGTTTCGTAATTGGACGCTAACGTTGAAACTTTCTACGCGCCTAATGTTTGTTGCTGATGTCTTCTGTGAGCCTAGTGCGAGTTTTTGTCGCTGCTCATGGTGACGTTAACTACAATTTGTTTCGCATCGAATTAGCTTAGACAAAATTTGTATAACGTTATTGTTAATGTACCTACAATGTCATTTATAGCATTTAAGTACCTACTTATGTAATATACTGAGCGGAGAGCCTACAAACTGCTCAGATCAGTTTGGCGTAATACATGAATGTGTATGATGAGGAACTTAAATGAATAAATCATTAATAAAAAAAACTATGGTAACTTTTTTTTATTTTTTATTTGTATGGCATCGAAACAGCGCCCTAGTACCAACTAGGGCGCTGTTTCGATGCCATACAAATTACTTGCAGTAAGCTCACTGGAATATATATTTTTACTTGTATCGAAAACAGAGGAGTGTTAGTTTGACGTATCTGTATGTGCGTTTGTGGCATCTTGGCTCACAAAGAGTAGAACCGTATTACGTAAATCTTGGAAAAGCAATCGCCAAAATTGCGCAACTTTTGCTTTATCGAACTGTATCGACGGTTGAAAGGTTTAATTTGGTTTTAAGCGCTTACGCCCTTATGGGCGTAAGCGCACAACAGGATAGCAGTTAAAGTTTTAAAATTCAGAAAAACGAACATAACTTAGCGTTTATTTGACGTAAATTTAATTAATAGTTCCAGTGATTGCCCCTAAATTGTTTATGGCGTGTCGTAGCAAAAATGAAGCAAATATAGATTCTAACACAACAACAAGCGATTAGCACAATTTTTTTGACAAAAATTACGTAATCAGCCTTCTAATTTTTATGTCGTTTGTTCGTTGATCTCATGTGTATTAGCTTTAATTTCCATCCGTTCCCTCACTGCTTGACAATTCGGAAGTTTATCATTTTTTAAATTTTGTTTTCAGTTATATACTCTGCCTGATAGGGACGGCCTTGGGGTTATTTGTAGTTTTTAAATTTATTTTATAATAAATTTTTTTAGTTTTAGTTTTCTTTGTGACTAAAAAAATAATTCAGTTATATAAAAGGCTTATAAAACAACATTATGCTTTCGCGCCTTCTGTACATGCATATCAAAATCGTATCCTAGCAATGCTATTTTGCTTGTATGGCATTTTTGCTGGATGAAAGATTTATTAGATTACTAGCTGACCCCTGCCCACTTGGTTGGGCATACAAATCGTTTAAACTTTCCCTGGACTTCCACGAATATTTCAAGAATAAAAATTCCCGAATCGGTTCAGCCGTTCTCAGGTTATAGCGAGACTAACGAACAGCAATTAATTTTTATACATAAGATAAATTAAGTTCCATTTAATTGTATTCACAAAATTGACGACCTCCGTAGCGCAGTGGTTGAGCGCGTTGGTGCTCGAACGAGAGGTCGCGGGTTCGAATCCCGCTGAGGGAACAAAAAGTTTTCAATGTTCCTGGGTCATGGATGTGTATTAAATTTGTGTATTAATATAATAAAAATCTTAAATATGTGTATAGTATTAAAGTATTAAATATATTTCCGTTGTCTGGTACCTGTAACACAAGTTCTTCGGATACTTAGCACGGGGCCAGATTGACGTGGTGTGAAGCGTCCATAGAAAAAAAATTAATAATAATAAAAAAAAAAACAAGGGCTTTTTTTTAAAAACATATTTACAAAATCCATTCAATTCTATTTGCGTAAATAACATTAGATGGTATTGAAGTTCTAAACTGTACTCTCAAATGTTTTAGATGTCTCACTCTATTTCCAGCGTCAATTAAGAAAGATCGTGTTCAGACGTAGATTTATGTCATTATTGTAATAGATTTATGTATCTAGATGCAATAAGTCGCTGCAAATGACTTGATTTAGTCGATAACTTCACAGTAATTATGCCGCTGAACGGTGTTTTATTCAAAACTTGATTTATATTGAAATTGATTTATTAACCTGCTCCTACGAGTCATAATGGAGATGACTATAAACTTTATTGTTCTACTCTATAATTATTATTTGTTATTCATTGTTGTTTAGTAATTACTGTTAGTTTTAATAGTTTTGGATATCTAGCCTTTCATTCCTAGGTAGTTCAATAGAACTTTAGAAGATGCAAATTTAGTAATATTACTGATAACAGCTCCCCTCACCGTTTTTGGTGTCTATTGAAACTAGGCCAGCTACGTCGGAGTTATTTTACAGTGCCCAAGTATGTGTGCAATACACAAAGACACTCTCTCTCCCTTTTGCTCTCATAACTCAGTGGGACGGTAAACCGACACGACTGGCGAGAGAACAAGCGCAGGACCGATTTTTACATGCCCATCCGACGCATGGATCATCTTTCTTGTCAAACAATCAGATAATCAGCCTGCATTGTCCTAACCAAACTTGAAAACAACATTTTTTGTTGTTCCAACGCGGGAATCGAACCTACTACCTCCGGGTCGGGAGCGAAGCTCTAAACCTCTAGACCACGGAGGCGAACAATAAATAATATTACTGATATTATAGTAACATGAGACTACTTTAATTTTACATCCGCGTTTGACGTGTCTGTCCGTTGCATTGTAGCTTCCAAACGGACTAGTTTATTTTTTATAGTTTCAAGGCATGCATGATCGTGAGCGTTCATTGGGCTTGTACACCAATTCGCTATACCACGCAGTATCGTAGAAATTACGCTATACGATGCGGCGTGACATAGCGGAATTGTGTACAGGCCCTTAGCTATAATTCATATCTTCATCGCTCACTTCTTGATCGTCCGTGTAACTGAATTTTTAATTACGTTTATTGTATTCATGGTAAATGTAACAAGTAAAATAAAGACAATTTTACAAGTACTAACTAAAACATCTATGTCAGCTACATGAGGCTTTAGTCATACAACTCTCCTGAGGGATACCCTTTGCTTCTCTTAGGTGCATCCTTTTACACTTTTACACCGTTATTCGTTAGAAAAGTTTTAATTAGAATAAAGAGTATCTGGGAGACGCCCCACGTCGCGCCATTACTATTTTGTTTACTCTCTGCCCGTATTTTAAAACTATACTAGTAAACACATTAACGCCATATTTGTGCTTCACCTCGGCTTAAGTGACGTATGTTTATAGAGAAGTGAACACTCAGAGATTATATTTTGTTACAGATTTTTTGGTGTATCTGACACTTACTTATATTCTAGAATTTATTAAAAAATAGTCATTGCTTAAAAATATTAATAAATAAATAATAAACAAGTTTTTATTCAAAATTAAAACAAAGTTTATTTTTGAAGGTTTACCACCGGTTCGGATCCTAACCCGGCGAGAAGAACTGGCATAAGGAACTTAGAGTATATTATGTTCAGTTCCTCAAATACATATTATTACATTTCTAGCGATTTAGTGTGAGTTCAAAATCCTGATAGTAGCAACTAAATTGTTACTACTATCAGGATTTCGAACTCATCAACCACGGCTAAGATTTAATTACAATATTATTATTTTAATTTACTAATACATATTATTGGATAATATTACATGTCAAGATGTTAGTAGAAACCTCTATACAGCATTGGGAGTTAGCAGCTGTCAATTTCAACTGTCAGTCTGACGAAGCGTTTGGTTGGTGATATTGTTAATAAGCGCTTTACCTACATTTATTATATATTTTGGTAATTCATTACCATGCCGTCTCATTAATTGCTAGGAATGACGGGAGGAACAACATGATATTTAACGAAGGATTAACTTTAACATTGCTTGGTGAAACACGCCCTAAACATCGTAGATTATTTTTTGCATTAGACTTATTTGCCACTGGCTGTGGCCAAGACTTATATTATAATGATTTATATAATTATTTTTATTATATCAATATACAAACCTCAACGCGCGATTCGCTCCGACCACCCCAGAGCATCCTCTGGATGTAGACTCTAAATATTCCTTCCTAAATCCTTTAATATTCCGGTTAAAGTGTGGATAAGTTTGCGCAATAAGTGAATATGTGAAAATCTATGTGTTTTTGGTTTGTTTACGCTAAGGTTAAATTTAGTAAAGCTATTTGCATTGTCTCTGTCGCCTAGCTGCTCTGCGCTGTAATGGACTCCTTACATTATTAACGGGGTACATTATAGACAGGCTGCTCTCATTCCTTGCTTTTTGATCTCATATCTATGACTATTTATGAAAACCAGTGGGTGGCGAATGGTTAGATCCTAACGTAGGATTATTAGGCTTTGCTTTTATGATTATTATTTATGAAACAGATCCGCTGATATATACCTGAGTGGGATTTAATACTCCTGCGTTTATGGCCGACTTAAACTTAACTTTACCTGAGAAGTGAAGATTGCACTAAGATAACTATTATTATTATATTAATACGTGACGCATTTTGAGTACCTATAGTTTTACGAGAAAAATAATGGATAATGAAATTTTGCACAGTTAAAGTAGGTAAATGTGAAGCGAACATTTTTTTTTCAATACATAAAATTATTACACACACTATCTCAAATTACCTATTACTTACACTGACTTGTTTCTAATACAATTTTATTACACGTAGAATTTGTGAATCAATCACAAAATAAATAAAAAAGATTTTGATTAAAATCATGCTAAGACATGGGGTGTAATAATATTTGTATAAACTATGCCATCGGATATTTTTAATAACTAATATCATTATTTACGTTTATGAATTAAATTGCATTTCAAATTTATCTGACCTCCATTGCGATACATTTTCAAGCCGATATGCATATTATGCTAGATCCAATCCTATTTCATCACAAACATTCGAAAGTCACAAAGAGATTGGATTAAAAATCAATTCCGTTTCCTTAAACCGACTCAAAGCATTTCGATTCTAGAACAAACACAGAAGCTATTTCGGAATCGATAACAATACAGCCAATGCTCGCAACCACAAAGTAGCTGGGGCGCTTTAACCGAACAAAAGTTAAAGCACTACCCGTTTCGTGGTCGTAAAATCGCAGCTTTTTCGGTTTTATTCTGTAGAATTGTATTTTTGTTTGATATGACTTCAAATATCTATGAAAAAGATTTATTAAAAGTATATGTCGCACTCATCTAATTGAAATTTATTTCATTGAGTGACTAGTGTTTTTATCGAATGACGACATTAAATTGAAAGACTAGGCCGAACATTGATTGAACAATCGTCAGTCAACGTCCAATTAGATAGCGGATTGTAATGTCAGTCAGGTAATTGATTTTTTTTCTCACTGCGGCGCTCACCAAAACAAGTATGGCGTCAAACAACTGGCACTGATAGCACTGTGTAGATATTTTTTTCATTAAATTTACATTAAAGTGCAATACTCGTTATAAAACAGTGTGACAGCATGGATTTATCTTTATTACGTCGCCGGCGGCTGATCTTAAAGAAAAATTTGAGGTAAAACAATCAACATGACGAGTTGTCCATTAGTCCTTCAATATAATGTCGTCATTCGATTAAAACGCTAGTCACTCAATGAAATGACGATTTCAATTAGATGACTGCGATATATATAACTGTTGATTATCACACCTGATGATGATTTAATCGAAACCGCTCGTGTTTTCGTAAAAACTTATTAAAACGTAATAAAAAGTGGAAAAGTGTAAATAAAAGTTGTGTGTTATTATTGTATTAAATTTATGATCTGGAACGTGGAGTTCTAATCGTCACTTTAAAAAAAAAATGTGTTAATATCATTGAGATATTTTTAAAAGTTTATAAATTTAGTGCCCAGTTTGGATTTAATTGATAAACCCTCAGTATTATTCAGGGCCTTATCAGTTAATAACTAGGTATTTTGTTATTAGTTTATAACGTCAGCGACATACATTAAAATGTAGATAATGTGTATTTTTACCAATTCAAGCGTCATTTAGTACCTACTCCTTTTCAAAAGAAAAATGTGTATTTATTCAAATGAACTAATTGAAATTTGTGCCGACGATGCTTGAACTATTCAAAGTAAAATTCTAAAGCAAGAAGTAATAAAATATGAAAGGCCAACTTAAGTTATTCATATCCAAAGTGGTATCTTGGCACGTGCATATCTCGTTAGTTGGAAATGCTTTTTACCAAAATAAGCCTTTCTTAACCCTAAAACGCTATAGGAGAGTGGATGGGCATTTCAGGATTACTGCAAAAAGAGACTTAAATCAGCGAAGCCCGACTTTCCGGGCTAATACGTGCTCTGCATGTGCTTTTTCGCGATCGATGTGACTTTAAATGATAGACTGTAGCGATTGTGTAATGGATGGAAGTTAAGTTTAACTATGAAGGCGTAGAAAAAAAACTACAGTCTGTTTCCCAAAGAAAATTAAATATTGAAAGTGATTAGGTACAAAATAATGAAAATCAAAAACTCTTATTAGTTATACCTATAACTATAGAAGTATTTAATGTACAAGACATTTTTTACATTCGAATATCGACAGTCAGAAATTGAAAAATCAAATAATATAATTTTAGAAAGCGTTTCGAGTCGATTCAATTTCGCATCGTCTAGTCTGAAAACCTATTTCCGTCCGACCACACCTCCAGGGAGTTTTTTCATCATTCATATGCTAATGCTACTTGAATATTTGCAGGTCTTTCAGCGTCCATTCCGATACAGACTCCATCGAACGGAAGTGGCAAGTTCGCATCAAGATTTATTGGGGTATTTCGTGTGAATGGGTGTTCTGGTTGTGTAAACACAGATACAACGATGGTCGAACGGTTGAAAATTCAATTTTAACAGATTCTATTGCGCGCTGGTGCAGTTCGATTTGCATTTTATGTCCTAAATGATATTATGTAGACGTGTAAATGATGTATTATTAAAATATGATGTGATATTAAAATATAACATGAAGCAGGTTTTATTAATTTATTAACATTGATAAAGACAGATAATTTGAAGAAAATGAAATATTGAAGAATGAATCAAGTTTAGGGGGTTTGTGCCATATACGATTTTTTTCAACTTCCAGAGGTACAATTTTTACTCACAACGCCTTATTTTCAAATATATACAAAGTAGTCTAAATAAAAAATCAGGCTGCTTATTGCTAAATGGCAAAGTTCTGTGTCCTAATATTATAGGGAATACTAGAAAAACAGTTGTTTGAACAAAAGTTAAAATCATGTCTACTGTTAAATAAACGGTTAGATCATATAAATTAAAACGCGTTGAGATTGTAACGTATGAAAATTTTACGGTCGAGATAAATTCATATCGAATTCTACCCCTCAAACGAACCTCTTTGATTGATCATAATATATTTAATGTTTCGTATCTTGAATCAATCAAATCAACTTGATATGTTATGGTCCAACATTTGGATCGCCGTAAAACAGTTTGGTTTACTACACGATAAAGAATCTTCGGTATCTTTAGGTATATGTGTAAAAAATATATTTTACTGATCATTCCTTTTAGTGATACTGAGTGAGGTTGTAAAATTGATACGAACTTATCGAAATTCATAATGATAAGAATTATTATTTAGGAAGGGGATCCACTTTTTGATTATGAACATTTGGACAAGGAAAGATTTAGAATATTTTTACCGCCATTTCAGCTTACTATAATATTGCACTAGAGGAAAATAATTATTATAGGTAGTTACAACGACAAAAAAAGATAGATATAGATGATTGTAGTGATCATTCAAATATTACAATTGCCAAACGTAAACAGAAGTATTCGTAAGACAATCACTTTAGTAAATGGCAGAGAGCACGATATAGGAATATCAAATCAAGGATCGCCAACCCCAAGACGAACATACCAAGGTAACGCCTTTGGAGCACAATTTAGATGCCAAAATGGCTTGACCGGGGTCCAAGAAGCTATAATTTTGACATGAACGCTAGGGGCTAGATCCTCCGTTTAATTAAATATTGGCATCTTCGGATAACCCAGAAATAGCGAGTTTGTAATTAAATCATAGATGTACAAACAATGGCTTTGGACCGTGATATTCTTGAGGGAGCAAACAGAAATTTTGAAATTACGCAGAACTTCACTGTACCGATTGATTCTGAATTTCATTTTGAAATGCACTATCTATGATAATAGAAACAAATACTATACAAATTCAAAATGTTACAGTAACGTTCCCCCAAACTAGACGACGCCTGTCCTATTGGGGGACTTACAAGAGTACAAATTTGTAAATAGGGGCTTAGAACAAAACAGTATAATAATATATATTTTTTTTTTCTATGGACGCTTTACACCACGACGATCTGGCCCTGTGCTAAGTATCCGAAGAACTTGTGTTACAGGTACCAGACAACGGAAATATATTTAATACTTTTATACTATACACATATTAAGGATTTTTATTATATTATACACAAATTTAATACACATCCATGACCCAAGAACATTGATAACTTTTTGTTACCTCGGCGGGATTCGAACCCGCGACCTTTCGTTCTAGCATCAACGCGCTCAACCAACTGCGCCACGGAGGTCGTCAAATAATATAGTATAATAATATTATCTTTAAAATTTAAAACAAAATGAAACAACGAACATAATAGCGACATACTAAAAAGGGAATACGAATTTAAAGTTAAGAAATGTCATCACACCAATAAAAAGCCAAAAGTTTGAATACGTGTTTGTAATTTCTTTACGCGCAAACGTCTAGTAAATTTTATAAATTTGGTATGCAGAAAGGACGCTATGGATAACTATGGGGTGTCTTTACTGCACTTACTTCCGAAAAAAACAGTGTTCTTATGGGATACTCTTGCAGGCATATAGCTAAATAATACTTTCCTCCACATCAAATTATTCGTTCTTTTCTATTGATACCATAATATTTGGCAAGATTGGGTCAAGATTTAGTGGAACAGGATCGGGTATGGGTCCGATATTATAATGGAAGCTGAAATGGACATCAGTCACAAACGTCAGGATTTCGATTCCCATAAAAAGCTATTGTTCGCAGGTTGCTGGGCGCTTAGAGACTGCGAGTAGGAATTTCAGATGAGGTATTCGTTTTCTTGTATAAACCGTTTTCTGTTATTTAGATTAAAATTTTGATACAAATTGCGTGAAATTATTGACCTATCAATTAAACTGTCCTTTTATAACAATGGTCATTTTGAATTAAGTTCCAATAATTAAAGGGTAAAAGTAAAATTAATAAGCACTTCTCGAACCTAGTGATGGGGTTTTCGTTGATATAGAAGCGCTAGCATGTATAATATATAGGAATAAGTATTCAAAGGGAAACGTTAATAGAAGCCGCTTATGAATTCCTACAACTTCATTCCTACCGCCACTAATATCTAGTAAGTCAGGTATTTTAACCCACCCACCCAAAATTCTAGTAAGTCAGGTTCACCCAAAATTCTAGTAAGTCAGGTTCACCCAAAATTCGTGGGTAAAATAACCAGCTTCAGAGTGAATGTAACAACCCCAATTTAATTATGCCGCATCCGAATATTATTTCTCATCACCAAGACTTTATTTTCTATTGTGACGTATAATGACTGTTGAAATATTCGGGAATGTGAATATAATTGGCTCATTATTATTCACTTAGTCGATAAAATATACCAGGGAGAGGTCGTTTTCAAATAAACATGTTATGGATACTTAATTCTTAATCAAATGTCATTTAGATCCTGTTCACAAGCAGGTGGGCTACCTGATAATTGTGGTAACAAGCTTTTGTTGTTATGAATTGGTATTGGATGTTTTTTAGAATTCATTATTTAAGCCTCATGTTGTATTGGGTTATTAAATGAATATTAAATTTATTTTTACTCGTTGCGCAAAAAATAATAAGATGAGCAAAATGTATACTAAGAAATAGGATAATTTTTCATAAAAGGCAACTAAATAAAATTATCTATCTCTTTCTCGCAAAACGTTTGTACGCAGGTTTGTGTAATCTGTTTAACGTCACTCTTGGTTGTTTCCTTGTCGTTCGCACATTATATTTAATTATTATTTTCATTATTTTAATGGTACTTAAATACTTTTTCAATTGGTTTATCAGGGGGCTATAATAACATCAATTAAAAAAACATTCAAAATTCCGTACTAATTTAGGAAGTGCGTCGGACCTTCTCGGTGAAGCTAAATCACATTCAAAATAAAGATGTGGGTAGGCACCCTAAAGAATTTTTTAACAAGTCAAGTCATAGGACATATTTTATTAATGTTGCGTTTGAGGCACTAGAAACAATCGCATTCCGTAGCGCAGTGGTTGAACGCGTTGGTGCACAAGCACGAGGTCGCGGGTTCGAATCCCGCCGAGGAAACAAAAAGATTTCAATGTTCTTGGGTCATGGATGTGTATTAAATTTGTGTATAATATAATAAAAATCTTAAATATGTGTATAGTATAAGAATATTAAACATATTTCCGTTGTCTGTAACACAAGTTCTTCTGATACTTAGCACGGGGCCAGCTTGACGTGGTGTGAAGCGTCCATAGATAAATAAAAATACACTTAAATATAGCCAGCAGCCGCCACATCGTAATTGAACTAATGGACATCTGATTAAAAGTACTTCTACTTTTTCATTTCTACCATAGCATAATAGAAATGATAAAAATGTATGTGACAGTGAAGAAACTTACTTGCTTATATTTCGGTCTTAGGTCAGCGCAAACGAACCACAAACTGTACTTACACAAGGCTGACTTGCGCCAGTCTGGGTTAAACTAATTACTATCCGAGTTTCCCCTATTGAGTTAACCTAGATTTGAACATCTATCAGTCAGTGGCGCGCGTTAGCCTGAATATTGCAATAAACAACGTATTCTTCTTACGATATCCATCCCTTGTACACAGTATTGAAATGTTTGTAACTACTTTTCATATATAAAACGTAACTTAAGAATTCCGCCTTTTATCACTCATTTCTGTTACACATTGTATGTGTTCAGTTACCGCGACCGGCCACATAGCTCTGTCATGTACGAAAACTAAAATACAGAAATAACATGTACAAGGAGCTTCCACATCAACGATTAGTATCGATGGCCAGTTTCGTTAAGACCAAGCTATATAGACTAGGTAATAGGTATATATAATATATATAATATTAATAAGTAATAATACTAAAGGGTATATTATATGGGTCCCATATATAGAGTTCACTATGAAAATACCAACACTGATTTTTTTAAATAATTAATTATTGTATGGGAAAATTTATGATGTTGGGGCATTTCTCATACAAACATGAAAGTCAAAAGTTTGTCTTTTAGCGCTGGTACTTTCACAGTATACTCTACATAGGAATCACATACACACCCAAAAGTATAATCACTCATTTATTTCACACCTTGTATAGCCAAGATAATGCCTAAGTATGTGCGCAATTTAAAAATACATCTTCTCCTCCTTTTAATTCATAATCTAATGTAGGTGCTCCAACTCGGGAATCGAACCAGGACCTCCGAGCCAAGGGTAATGTACCATAGATACATAAATATTGTAGCCGTCGCGACTACAGTAGTCCGTTTGCACCGACCCTTTCATACAGTTAATACAATTATGAGTTGGTTCTGTTTAATATCAATATAATACAAGGCAAACATCGTGTAAGTAAATGTTGTTATTAAGTTTCCCGTTCCCACAGAGTAGTATAATTAAATATCACGCGTTTCTACCATTTGATGTCGATATTAACGACCAAACTATGGGAACAGCTTATATCGCATTTGCGCTCTATTTTATTATTTGTAATAGTACTTTAATGGGCATTTAAGGCAGTCGAAAATAATGCGGCTTTAGAGAAAACAAAAGTAGGCATGTAGGTCCTTGATATATAATATTACAAATATAGACGAGTTTTATGTTAAATTAAATCCAAATATAATTGAGTTAGTAGAATTAAGGTAGTAAAAGTTCAAACGCAAAACCGTAGATCTATACTTGGTGTTATGGTTGAAATTACGTTGAATGTTGATGTCTTTAAACTTTTGTCTCGGTTCGTT
Organism: Celastrina argiolus; assembly: GCA_905187575.2. Lineage (NCBI taxonomy): Eukaryota > Metazoa > Arthropoda > Insecta > Lepidoptera > Lycaenidae > Celastrina > Celastrina argiolus. The sequence continues at coordinate 19,822,969 of LR994580.1, read as the reverse complement.
CTCTTAAAAAACGTCGCAGTAATCTGGTTGAATCTGCTATTTGATTGAATGACTAGCGTGTTCATTGAATTCTGTTTTTACCAACAAATTAAATAAATCCGAGACTAGGACAGCCCTTTAATATTTTATTTTTAAACTTCAACATTTCCGAATGTGGGCTACTTTATCGCACATTAAAGTAAATTAATCAAAAAATATATTAACACATTGCTATCTGTACGAGCTGTTTAACGCCATTAAATAACCGCGCTAGTCATTCAGTTAAATAAGCAGATTCAATAAGATGACTGCGACACATATACCACGCGGATAGATTTAAGTCTTGTTTTTCAATCGATATATTTGTATTATATTATCCCACCAAAAACATTTTCATGTAAAAATGTTGTCAAGACGAGTCTACATAGCTTACCCTGTGAAAAAGTTATCAGATATCGTATAAAGCCAAGTTCTAAAGACTACACGCCCTAAATCTACAAGCACCTTAATCAAAATCTATTAAAAAGTGTTCAGATCTCATGGAGAACCAAAGTTCTTGATCTATGCGCCCTTATTTTACTAGGCTTAGCTTCACTTACTCTACATTTCAGTTAAAACGTGATGCTTGGCCGTTTTATTTCACACACGATATATGAATGCCTATGAAATCTTCGTAACGGTAGCAATACGGCCAAGTACTTTCTAAGATTTTCGGAAGTAACCTAAGAATTTTGATGATCTATACATTTATATGGATTTCGTCACTGACTCATTAGTCAGTGACGAAATCCGGGGTTTTTAGCCATCGATAAAACCTAAAGTATAATAGCTACGACATTCAAACTTTGTATGTTTCATGTTTTTACCGGTGTCATTATAAGTTGAAATTTTCAACTATGTAGCATGATCCAAAGCAAAGTTATGAGAGTTCAAAAAAACGACGAAACCTTTCGAGAAAAGGTAGGTAGTGCCCTTGCGCTTCGCTTGGCTCGTCTTGACGGGGGCACTGCCGTGCCCCCAGATATCGATATTATATGACAATCGATAACATTTATCTAGTGTTTATCGAGCAAAAGCAACAAAATTCACCAGATAAATGGTATACTGTTTAAAGTTCAAAAATATGTACCTAAGCTAAATGTAAACTAAGCTCAATACATTATGTAAAAGCCGACTCTATAACTTTGGGATAATATGATTATTTATACCTTTTCTCATTCAAGAAAATATATATTTTTAACAAAAACTGATTAAAAAAAAAATCGGGGCAAAAAAAAAACAAAACAGTATAAATATTAAATACGTTTTTAATCAACTAAAAGAGTTGCAAAGCAAAATTCACGATTGTTGTTCTTAATTTGGTTCTTAATTATTTTGTTCTGTTTTTTACCTGACTTCGGCGAAGCCAAAAGAAAGGGTAATGATTAGTATTTGTTGATATAAAGAAAATATTACATCTGTGAACATTTCAACTATCTGAATATCACGGTTCTCAGACACAATATTAAACGACGAAATAAGCGATATATTTTAACTTTCTAATGCTTGTATAGGTAGCAATGATCATGTCAAATGACCAGTTAAATAAACGGTTAAATCTAAATGGGAGGTGTAAACAAAACAACATTAACTTTCTGTTGTTATCTCCGTATCAATCAATTACATTCGAAATAAGAACGCTCCTTATCGATAATGGATCGATCAATGTAGTCGCGCTATAGCGCGTTGGCTAACAAAAAGAATTATTGTAGTTTCGTAAACAAAACATCTAATACTTAAAGACAATAATTGTTTATTTGTATTACGTATTAATTATTAGTATGTGAATAACTTTGTTAACAGTAAATATTTAAGTGTTTCAAATTTTTTATTATTTTATTAGTAGTAACGAGATGACGACTGTTTTGTAACGCTGGGCCATTGTAAAATTTAATCTTTAAATTGCGACTTAATAGTGTAAAATTCGTGAAAATAAGAATATTTAGCCCCTGAAAAATTAATGATTCTACTCACATCAATGAATCATAATCATATTTTATTGTAATAATTAGGAGACAATACGATAGCAAAATATATAATCTAGTCTATATCATACGACGGAATCTAAATATTTAAGCGTTGTTGCAAAAAAAAACATACAAAAATACTTCTATTCAACCACCTCAACGAAGTTTTTATGTGATTATAGCCTTCAATCAGCTTAAGCTAATCGAAACTGATCTAAAGGACGCTTTTGTAACTTTGAACGTTCAATATTTCATAAACTTAGTGTCCACTATGAACCTTCCTACAAAATATACAGAATTTTACTAGCAGAACAAGACCAATAATAGTAAATACAAAGTAAACAAATACACAGGCCAATGCTGATCACTGCTACTACGTTTCAAAGCGAATAAACATAGTACTCGAAGTTGCAATCAATCGTGTTCACCTCTAACGCTCTCTAATGCCCGCTACAGACGAAAAAACTGCACAGTCGTAGTAGATATTATATTAAATCACATAATCATACTAATATACTATCTAACAGGGATGTTAGGGAGGTCCGTAACCGTAACCGAAACTATCGGATATCCGATACTAAAAAATATACATAACCGTAACCGAATCCGAAATTAGATTATTACTACTGTAAAAATGTAATATCCGTAACCGAAATTATCCGAAACAAACGGATAATCCGAAATATTTTAATATCTGTATCCGTATCTGAAATTTCATATACATTTCATCCCTGCTATCTGATACAACAAAGTAGATAATAAACTAATACTAGTTAATGGATTCAGGCGTTACTTTGCGAAAATCCATAGCATAAAATTTAAATATAATAAGCTAGCAATATCCCGCGAAAAAATTATGTCGGGCTTTGCACGATCGTGTTAACATTGTTGCTTATGTGGTGGTGGTGTTTTCACGGTTTTGCTTGCGAGTGTACACATAAGCAGTGTGGGAAGGAGGGAGGTGCATCAAATGCATGCCTATGGGTACACTCACTCATCTGCTTTCCAATAGGATAGATGTTTGTGTTTATACGTTTATAAATTTATATTTATACGTTTATCTAGGCTATCAAATTAATATGCTATTGTAAATTTTTCTTTCAAACGGTACGGTATATTATACTACAGTACAGTATAAAACATAGAACAGTACATATATCTACTAACAACTGTGTAGCTTTATCATTGTCGTCTGTAGTGGGTTTTATATATACAGCTTGTGATAATTATAAGGGTATTGAGAGCCCTATTTATTTCCCTACAGATCGATTCATAATAGGGAAGAAATGCCCATCAGAAAAAGAGTGTTTTACGAGCAGTAGACACCTAACAATTCCTGAAAATAATAAATGGTGTAACGGTACTGGAGAGTAATCTATTTACGGTATTATATTTTACAAAATATAAAGCTATTTCTTATTTTGAAATATTATTGTAAATTTTTTGTAGTTGTATAGCATTTGATGTAATCATATTATAAAATAAACTAACGTCGCAAAAATCAAACTTTATTGGAGACCATTTTCAATTTTCTAATCGTCCCAACTAAAAACAAAATACGTAGTACGTAGAAGACCCGTTCAGTGCATAAAGTCCGACAACGCACCCATGTTTTATGCAAAAAACTCAAAAATGCGTAACAAAGAGCCATTTTAAAAACGCAGCCATAGAAATGGAAAACTGAATTCAACCATCCGTACCAGTATTTATTTCTAACTATAAATATTTGAAAGGTGGAAAATAAAATTGGCTTAGTAGGCTGAACGAGGATTAGGGTTCTGCTGACTCAGGGCTTTTGTTTATAAGATCAAGGGCAGTTTTAGTTTTTTCCGGTAGCCCGGTAAAGTTGGGGTGTTGTACCCCAACCTAAGGGCTAAAATTTTTATTGATTTGTTTTTTTTTCATTTCACTAAGCTTGTATTAATTATTTTGCTTGATAACATATTTTTTTCAATTTTGCGTTATTTTTTAATCTATTTGGTTATTTAAAACATTCAATACTTTTCCTTCGCCATTTGCAATAACGACCTAATAAATATGAACTTGCAATACATAACTCTACATTTCAAAGTTTAAAATTGTTAAATTTATTTTACTGGCTACACCCACTATATATTACTCATAAAAGTGTGTCAACATTGCATTTCAAATAAACATACAAATCAAATTTTCTCACTCCAAAAACCAGCGTACAATAGAATAAAAATTTCAAAAACCTGCTGCGAGTTTCGGTCCGTTTAACTTCAAACAAAACAATAAATATGTGAGGTACATGGAAACACGGGTATATGAGTATTTTGTGCCCGTGTGCGAATGGGTATATTTTGTACCCCTGTACCTGGGGGTCAATTTATTGGAAACCGAAGGGGTCACGGGTCGCTTGCATATCGACGCTCGTATCGGAAGCTAACGTTGCTGAAATTCTAAAAGATATGAAATATTGACCTGTTTCTCATGCTCTGTTCTCGTTATAAAAGCCTTTATATTTTTAATCTCTATGCATAGTGTATTGAAAAATCTGTGTTGAGGTTTGATCTAGCTTCTTTTGTTATTTTAACCTTAGTATATTCTTGGTTCAAGCAATAATCTTGTTTTACATTTGTATTTTCTTAGTCTATATTTATATAGTCTATATTTTAGCATTAGATATTTTACAGAGTTCTGATCGATATTATGTTACTTAGTATTACATTATATTTGGCAGTTTTATATATAGTTAGTAGCATTTTGACCTAAATTCGTACCCATATATCATGGGAGGTCTGTTTTATTTTGATTTTGATGGGCAGTTTTGTGTCGCTGTCTCGAAGGACCTCTTCATCTATGTCACAGGATTCTGCTTTTGTCCACTTAAATATTTTTTCCTAATTCTTAATACTCTTATATTAGTTTGTGTACATTTAGATAATATTAAATCGAGTTGAAGCATACTTTTTTTTTAATAATTATTTACTAGTATAACAGTAGACATAAGATTTATTGCACTATTTGGAAAAAATAAAATTAATCTAAATAAGATTTTTTTTTAAATAAAAACAGAATGTCATGCTTAGTTAAAAGAGGAAAATGTAATTACCGGTGCCGAGGTATCAAAATTCACAAAACGAAAAGTACTTTTTCCCAGGTCTCTGATAAAGCTAACAATAGTAAGGCAGCCGAAAGTGTCCAGTGTAAACTGAACTTTATGGAATTGTAATAAAGTGTATTTGAATTGTGTCCAGGTGCTACTGGACACACTGAAAATAATTAATTCCTACCATATCCATTATAGCTGAGTGCTCTGTTGGGAAGCCATTTTGGGCTAAAAATTATTTTAGTCTTAATTAATAAAGTATCTGTGGTAGCTTTAATAATAATAATAATATTTGCAATGAGAATAATTGAAAGTTATGGCTCAGTTTTTGGTTGTAATTATATTTATCTAGTGGTCGCTGAGCGTATAAAATTGAAAATTAATTAATTTATAATGTACGCGTGTACAGTTTTTGCCTGCGGCTTCCTTTGCGTTGAATTGGGGTATATTATAATATTTTGCATTGCCTATTTTATTCTGATGACATAATTATAATAAACCTTCCCCAAAGTTTTTAATGGGGGCTTGCTCGACTCGCCACGCTTGGCAGGCTGGTAGGCGAGCGTAGTTTCAGATAATAACAATGTTTCCGGATATATTACACTATAACTTTGAGATACGATTATACTACCTTTGCCCATTTCGGAAATGTATTTTTTAAGTAGGTAAGGTTTTTTTTTTAAACTAAAAAAATTTTTTTTTACTTTTCACCATTTCTTATTTTTTGTCTCAAAAATAACAAAAAAAATTTTTTTTTGAAATTTTTGTAGAAAAACATACATTTTTAGTATGAGAAAAGGTAAGTATACTTAATCATATCCCAAAGTTATAGTGACTGCTCTTTTTACACCAGTTATATTCCCTCTGTCGTCTTTTACGGCGCCAAGTCACGTGCGAGTTGCGAGGCCCATACCGTCTGCCACAAAGAACTGATCGCGATAACTACACTAGACGTGGTTCTGCGGAAAGTGTTATGTGAGAGTGGAATATTGAATAAAAAAATAATATTGAAGATTTTATAATAATATAATATAAAATATGTAGATTTTAATTTAAAATAATTGTTCATTAAGAGACGTATAGGATTAATGTAGTCAACAAGAAATAATCTATAAAGAAAGAATATAATAATAATATATCGTGAAACTTGTCATAAAAATATTTTGTTTGGACTTCGGACAGCTCAATAAACATAATATTATATTATTATTATATCACATGACATTACATTTGCTATGGCAATCATATTTTTTGTGTTGTTAAACACTATGCATACATATATACCTAAACATAGTTGAAAAGATATCCAGTGTTTCTTACCTACTATGGCAATAATGACAAAAGATTGTGGTGGTGAGCAATCCACGAAGATGTTGACGGAAAAAAGGAGGACGGATTCAAATAATTTAATCCTACTAATATTATTGTGTATATTTTGTAACTCTTTTCAATCTACTAAAAACTTTGATGAAATTTTGAATGATAGTAGTTTACATGCTGGATAAACATAGGCTACTATCGGCAGCAAAATGTACAGTTTCCGCAGGATTTTGTTTGACTCGTACCCAGTAAAGGAAACATATAATAGTAACATCATAAAACAGAATATTGCGAAAATCAGCATAACGCCATCCACTTGTCTGGCCACCCTCATATAGCTTAATAGCTAGAGGCTAAATCTTCACACACAGTTTCAGTCAATACAACCTCTGTTTTAATCGAAAAGTAGTCCAATATATCTATAATACATCTGTGGAACTTGTAATATAAAAGCCTCTAACAGAACGATGGCAATCTTTAAATTGAATTTTCTCTCTCGAAATGGCATCAAGATTTGATACTAGATTTTATACAGTGAATATTAAAAAGGAGAACATTGGAGCTGAATTGAAACAAAGCATCTTTTTTTCTGAATAAAATGAATCGAATATTGTAACAGAATTGAATTAATTTAGTGGCAGTTACTCCAGAATATGCTACGGTCCTGATATTGTTTCTTCAGCATTTAATTGATTATATTATATACATATAAAATTTGTCCATTTGTCACCTAAGTTTAGGAACCTATATTATTACCACACCTTCGTCTCCTGTAATATTTATAGTTATAAGTTTATAACAAACTGCGTACCATTAAATAGATTTTTATTTGATGGTGGTATGTTAATCCGTTAATTCTTAAATAAATATCTGGTGGCACGCTTGTGCCCCCGCCAAGTTGGCTGTACTATCCTTTTCTCGAAGCAGTTCAAGCCATTTTCAACCCCCAATAACTTCGTTGTAGATAAAACTAGAACCCTGCATTTAGTTACTAAGTAGATATGGTATAAAGACGGTATATTTCAAATTTCACTAAATCAGATTGTTTATTGCGGCTGCCAAGGCAATCTACTATTTATTTTAAGCATGAAAGATTTTGAATACTATTGATTATGTTCAATATTAGATGTTGTTAGGTCTACTTACCCCGGCTTGTCATCACATGGATCTCACAACTTTTTAGGTACGGCAAAAGAACTAAGTAGCGGATCTTGGCATTTTTTACATGTTATGTTTTGATGTATGTAATATTTTTATTTTAGAATTGGATGACAATGAGTGACAATTAAAAATTGAATAATTTTATTTAATTAATTAAACATTATTATAAATTACAGATACAGTAAGTAGAAAGCCGACGCCAAAAGTAACGTAACAGACGAAATCAAGCCAGGTCCACTGTTCATGTATCCAAACCGTTTAGCCTGATGAATCAGTTCCAACAACGAGTCCATGGTTTCCTGGTTGTTGGGGAGAATCTGGTCTTCTGGGAGCAGGAAACCGAATTGGCCTTTGTCACGCAGCTCGTAGCAGTAGACAAGAGGAACCTTCAAATGTTCTTTAACCCAGTCAACGCTGCCCCCTGTAGCTTGGTCTGTAAAAAAAAATATGTCATTGTTAAAATGCCTTAAATTAAATTTTAAAATAAATTAAATAAAATAAACTTATAGATGCATCCACCTGCCTAACTTTGATAGCTTATAAAAAGCAAGAACACTCTATACTACTTACATATAGCTTCGGCAATGTTTCCAGTGACATACTGAGTACCATATCTCACGGAGAGAGCGCCCATGGCACGCCGGCCAATATTTAACTGAAATCATCATTACAGTTGTTTATATTACGTAAATCAAAAACTTTAGGCACCAATTTTTATAATTGGGCAAACATAGGATTACGACATTTGTCGTAGCTAAAGTTAAAGAAAAGCTGTATGTTTATTAATAATGATTTCATAAAATTTAAAAATAAAGTCACGTAACCTAACTCAACAATGTTATCGTGATTTGTATAATAACTGTATCCACACAATGTCACAACATTTCTGTAATAAACTAAAGTAGCATATTTTTTTATCGTATAATGGCAAAATATCCGAAAAAGTCCCAAATTATTCAACAATAATATTTATCGAATTTCGACACCAGAACGACCTCTAATTGTAATAATTTTACTAATTGTTGATTAATTCGATTCTATATTTATTCCCAAGATTTTCCTACAACGAATTACATATTTAACCTATTTTGCCCTTGCTGTGATTACTTATTATTATTATAATCAATACAAGGGCAATGCACGTTAAACAACATCTATGAAGATCAGTTAATTTGGCTGGCAAAGTTAAAGTTTAACATCAGATCGCTGACCAGTAATTGTGGATTAACAAATGGATGGAATGGATTTACAAATAACATTAACATACCGCATCGTGATAGTTTCCATATGGTTGTGTTGAGTTTCCAAATGGTATAAGAAGGAGCTCACTAAAAGAATGGAACGACAAGTACAGATCAATATTGTCACCAATCGTAATTATGTATTCCGATAAAGATCTGGTTTCAGGTTCAGAAAAAGGTCCAGGGCCAGCGTATGTGTCTGAAGCTGGGTTGGTGCTAGCACCAGCAACTGAAAAATTTTAATGGAACATTAATTGATCACTGATAAATATGCTACATTAAATCTTTTGTAAATTACAGCATGTCTTAATCATTAAACTAAGTACTGGAATATCAATTTATTGTTATGTACTAGTAACTAAACTACTGTTAGTAGTAGTATATTTAAAATATTTTATAAGTTTTTTATTACTTACAGATACAATATATTATGTATCATTACCTTTCCTTTTGGCTTCGCCGAAGTCGGGTAAAAATAGATTACAAATGAAAGAATAAACTATATTTCTTACCTAGCCAGTTGTTATTCCAATTTCTATTCAAGTCGACTCCGACGCTATTGCCGAAAGGTCTTCTGTTTTTACGCCACATTCTAAACTAGAACAAATAATTGTAGTGTGGATAAAGAAATTTGTTAAACAAATTTTGTAAATTATCCATTAAAAGAAATCAATATTTGTATTATCATTACAGAAATTTATCATATATATTGGAACCCTGCTTCATGCTAAAATATGAATGCTTGCATAGTGCTAAAAGTGCACACATTTTTAAACATGTCTACTTAGTTATCTTAAAAAACTTTACCATTTCAAATATTGTAGAATTTTGCAATTAAATCATTTCATGTTCCATATTATATTTTCTTTACGCACCTGTTCGTGTGTCCAAATATATCCGTCGGGGTTGGTTACAGGAAACACGTACCAATCAAAATCGTTGGCTGCAGCCTTTGTCTCTTGATCGGAACTGGTCAATAGTTCGTTGATTATATAGCACGTCGCTGACGGAGAAATCCATTCTCTTGAATGTATTCCACCTTCGATAAAAATAGCCCTTCTGCCTGATCCATGAGATATTTTGATTCCTTTAATTTCTCTTCCCTCATAAGAAATACCTCCGATTATGATAGATACTATGTCGGGATAAGTTCTAGCTATGTCTTCAAGCCAAGCATAAATATGGTCTAAAGTGTAATACGCATTCCACTGCATAGATACACTACTTCTGGTATATGTAACCACCTTTTCTTTATCGATTGCTCTGAAATGTGTTAGTTACTGACATAACTGATTGAATTTAGTGTTGGTTCTTGATGGAAATTGATGGAAATTAAAAAAATAAAAATCTTAACACACAACTTTTTTCCACTTTTTATTACGTTTAATAAGTTTTTACAAAAACACCGGTTTCGATAAAATTTTATTAAATTAATATATTTAAATTTAATTAAACACCTGATGATGATTTAATCGAAACCGGTCGTGTTTTTGTAAAAACTTATTAAAACATAATAAAAAGTGGAAAAGTGTAAAAAATTTGTTTGTTATTATTATAATGATTGAATTGAATGAATTTGTTATTATTATAGTGTTACTGACAGTATTTTATTTTATTCAATTTTCAGGTGCACATAGTAATTTGTATATAAGATAAATCTTAGTAAAATACTTACTCCTGAATATTTTCCATGGGTATGGAGAAACTTATTTGGTTCTCGTTAAGAATATTTTCAAATTCATTCCTGTCCTGTGGACTTGACATAACAGAAACAAAATCTGCTGATGGTACAGGGTCGGTCCAAAAATCATATTTAGACTCAGTATTCTGTATATCTTGTAAAATTTTCACTTGTTGATCATTTCGAGGTGTAATTCTATACAAAGTGTAGTTATCAAATCTAAACTTTTCACTTGACGCCAAAGAAAAAACTACAGACAAAAGAAGTATTTTGATTAACATTTTGCCTGATTCCACGAACGCTTTGCGCTCGTGCGTTACGGAGTATCTTTAAGGTAATTGGTTATGTTCAATTTATTGATGTGGATAGTAAAATTAATCAACGTAACACCTTTATCAATCGTTATATCTAATGTAAGCTATAGGTCATAAACTTATCAGCTTATCGCATTAAGTAATGTAGATAAGAAATAGGTCACGTTAAGGACAATTCGCATCAAAAAATGGGAATTACCTACTTGATTTACATATTAATTCACTAAATACCAACGTAAATGACTAGTTTTTAATATTATATAATATAATATGTATCTGAAAATGACATCCTACTCGATAATTCCATATACGTAGGTATATAATATAGAGTTCTCATATTTTTCTACTAATCTTCTCTTCTTCATAAATATAAAAATTAATTGCTGTTCGTTAGTTTCGCTAAAACTCGAGACTAGCTGAACCGATTCGGCTATTTTTTGCCTTGAAATATTAGCGAAAAGGTTTAAACGGTTCCTCACGAACTGTTTGTATGCTCAACGAAGTGGGCACGGGTTAGTGCCCACTTCGTTGAGCTTATTATTATTGCCCCATTTGTCCTTACATACCCTGGAAGATAATATATTATGTTGTATATAACACAGTAGCTACTTAAAATAAATAGTAATTGGGATTTATATTTTACTAGCTTTTGCCCGCGGCTTTTCCCGCATCTCCACGCGTCTCTACTCCACTACTCCTAGTATTCGTGGCAAAAAGTTATTTGCTCTCTAATAGAATCTGCCAAAATGTTAATCAACTTATTCCACCAGATAAGTTGACCTGAAATAACTACGGCTGCAGTATGGTTTAGATAATGGTAAAGTAATAATGATATTATTATGCGTACCCAGATTCTGGCTTAGTCAGATCATACGCTCCAAATATCACGTTTCCCGCTTAAGTAGTACTTTTTGGTATATGTGCTGATTGGTCAGTCAGTAACTACTTCTGACTGACTCCTATTTATAACCTTATCTACATACCAAAATTATCTATGTACCTTTGTGCCAAGTTTTATTCAAATACGTCGGGTAGTTTGTCTGAAATACCGTAAAATAGGTAGCTACTATTTTTAACGATACTACGGGAACCCTTTCTTATTCCAAAGAAAAAATATCATGTTGGTTATTTCATGTTCCAATCTACCTTTGTGCCAAGTTGCATTTAAATACGTTGAGTAGTTTGGCCGAAATACCATCAAATATGTAGCTAGATCCTACGGGAACCCTTTCGTTTCTTGGAATAATAACGCTGTTCAGGTCCTAAGCTACCTGCATGCTAAATGTCATATTTTAATTCCATACAGTGGTTTCAGCGTGATGTGTTGACAAACATTCCCATACGGACCGACAGACAGACAGATATTTAAAAAATATATTTTTAGGTTTTGTGGCTTTTATAGACCCCCTTTTTTAATTTTCACTTAAATCTCCTTAATGTACAGACATGACCGCTCTACAGATTTATTATATAGATAGATAAAATAGATATAGATAATATAGAAGATAATATATATTATTAGATACCAATGATACCAATCAAATGATATACTAATTATTGTTAACATGTATATGTATCTTCAATTTTAAAGATAACTGCGAGTACCTAACGTCTACGTTAAAATAAAGATTAGCATACTAAACATAAATACCGATTTTTTTAAATACTTTTTAGTGTCAAATAAAAGACAAAATATAACTTATTAATGACCTTTTAATAGGTATAATATTAGTTTAATAATCTATGTTGCTTCTGCAGTAGCTGTTATCTTAGAGAGCGCTGCCCCGGACGCGCAGTTGACTCGTGCCAAGTGAAGCGCAATCCTATAGATCGCAGCGCAATATCAGCAAGAATCTTTTGATCGCATAGACGACCTCTACACTACAGTGTGCTACAGCTCTTAGATCTAAAGTACTTTAGATTTGCTATGTAAAGAGATGTGTTATCTCTAACAACTTGATCGCCTGCACTACTATACAAAGTACCAGGAGATTAAACTATCTTGACTCTCTATTTTGTCGTATAATTTTTTGAATTAAATAAAAACAAACTCCACGTTTAATGTTTGTACTATTTTTAAGCAAATGTGATAATTATTACATGATAATTTATTATATACACATCTCCAACAATTATTATTCTATATCCTTACTAATATTATAAATGCGAAAGTAACTCTATCTGTCTGTTACGCTTTCCCGCTTAAGCCTCTCAACCGGTTGTGATGAAATTAGACACAGATAATCTTTAGACCCTGAGATACGACATAGGCTACCTTTTATTGCGAAAAAAAGGGATGAAGAGGTTGAAAGTTTGTATGGGATTTCTTTAATTTTAAACGATAAAACCATAAAACTTTATATTTAAGCACTTGATAAGAAATAATTAAACATTTGTTCTAGCGTTTTTGAAATTTCGACCTGTGGAGGATGAAATAGGGGTTGAAAGTTGGTATGGGATTTCTTAATTTTAAAAGATAAAACCATGAAACTTTATATTTATGCACTTGATAAGAAATAATTGAATATTTGTTCTAGCATTTTTGAAATTTCGACCTGTGGAGGATGAAATAGGGGTTGAAAGTTTGTATGGGATTTCTTAATTTTAAAAGATAAAACCATGAAACTTTATATTTATGCACTTGATAAGAAATAATTGAATATTTGTTCTAGCATTTTTGAAATTTCGACCTGTGGAGGATGAAATAGGGGTTGAAAGTTTGTATGGGATTTCTTAATTTTAAAAGATAAAACCATGAACCTTTATATTTATGCACTTGATAAGAAATAATTGAACATTTGTTCTAGCATTTTTGAAATTTCGACCTGTGGAGGATGAAATAGGGGTTGAAAGTTTGTATGGGATTTCTTAATTTTAAAAGATAAAACCATGAAACTTTATATTTATGCACTGGATAAGAAATAATTGAACATTTGTTCTAGCATTTTTGAAATTTCGACCTGTGGGGGGATGAAATAGGGGTTGAAAGTTTCTATGAAGTTCGTTATTTTGAAGATAAAAACATAACATTTTGTATTTAGGCACTAAATAAGAAACAAAAATCTTTTGTTCTAGCATTTTGAAATTTTTACCAGTGTGGGGGTGAAATAGAGGTTGAAAGTTGGTGTGGGTGTTCGTCATTTTTTTACATAAAACCATGAGACTTGGTACGTAGGTCTCTTAGGATGTGCAGAGTTTTTCTAACGAAATTCCCGAAATTCGAACGGAACTGTGTAAAATTAGTTGGAACTATGAACTAAAAGATCCCGAAATATGAAGATATTTCGGGATCTTTTAGTTGTAATATAGTTCCAACTAATTCCACAAGTCAGTCCAGTGACCAACCTCCCCTTGCCCAACAAAAAAGTATCGAGCATAGCCTTTTATGCTTATCATAATATTATGATGATACGCGAAGACGATTTTAATGTATTTACAACGATGCAAAGAGCTCGCTATCCAGTTTTATGTTGATAATATGTACGTGAGGGTTGAAAGCGAAAGATTGCGATACATATATTTTAATCAAACAAAATTAAGAGCCAAAAATTATATTCATCTCCAAGATGCTGTATTGAATGATGCCAACGTGAACCCTAATAATATAGGTAAAATGGTGATTCTGCCCTCTTCAATTGTGAACAGTCCCCGATACTTACACGAGTATACTCAAGACGCATCTGTCTATGTGCGTACGTATGGTCGACCTGATTTATTCGTAACCTTCACCTGCAATCCATCTTGGTCTGAAATAGTTGACGAATTGATGCCAGCTCAAAGCGCCAACGATAGGCACGACATCATTGCCAGTTTACGTTAAAAGTTAAAAAGCTTATGACTGTAATAACTAAAGGAAGGGTTTTTGGAGAAGTGCAATGCTTTATGTATACCATTGAGTGGCAGAAGCGAGGGCTCCCACATACATTTTGCTTTCATTAAAAGATAAATTGCGACCTGACCAAATCGATAAAATTATAAGCTCTGAAATACCAGATCCGAACAATGACAAGGCACTTTACGATTTTCTTATGAAAAACACGATCCACGGTCCATGCGGGGCTGAAAACCCTCTGTGCCCGTGCATGAGAGACCGTAAATGCACAAAAAAAATCCTCGAAACCTACTAAAAGAAACTCTCCATAAAGAGAACGGCTAACCGATGTATCGTAGAAGAGTACTAGAAGACGGAGGCCGGACGGCATCTGTTAAACTTCGAAATGGTTGTCAAGTTTCTGTCGACAATAGTTTTTTAAAATGTTTTTGTACACAACGTGACGCTGGCTCCTGTAAGTGTCTCTTGGACATAAGGGAGCAATAAATTTTCCCTAGGTACTTTCTGCCACTCAATGGAATACATAGGTACCTTATACCTACTGTAAATATATATTTTTTTTTTAATATATCAACTCTAAAATCTTTTAACCAAATGCTATACCCAAATATTTAAATTAAAAGTACGCAGACGAAGTCGCGGGTACCAGCTAGTATTATAATATTATAGTATATTAGTTATATTAATTATTTCTCTAAAATATCTATCATCGCGGTTATAAAACTAATATCAAGGTAACTAGTAACTTTCGGGCCCTTAGTTTGTTAGTAATTTATTGTTTCTAGCCCGTCTCGTATAGCCATTCAAACATCAAGGTCAAATATTCAATTTTGATATTCAAATCCTTTGTTTGGTATATGGAAAGTTCTCAGTCAACAAGTTTCTGACTAAATCATAGAAGCAATTGGCGTGTAATAACAAAGTCCTTGCCGAAATAGATATTTTTGGTTGAATGAATACTATATCTCCAATAATACAATCAGATTATTCAGAAGGGCCTATTAGACTAGAAGCATCCATTTAACAAGCAATGATAATTATAGTGGAAGCTTAGATTGATATCCATTTTGCTAATTCTAATCCGCTTATGGATAGTGGATTCTGTGGATTACGTTCGTAAAATTTTGATTATTGTGGCAAATGGTATTAGCATTCCTCACAGTTATAATTATATTTATTATAATTAACAGTATAATTATAATTAAAATAACAATCTTATCTAATAGTTCAACGTATTAAAAATTTTGGTTCAATTTATAAAATACCTATAGTATTATCCAACTATTACTCTATTTTTATGTATGCATAATATCAGCAGTGAAAATATGTACAGACTAATATAAAGCAAATAATAGTATAATATTATGCATTTTGTTCTAGAATAATCCAGAGACACATCTAATAAAAGCGATGAAACTATAACATAATCAAACCAGATATATAAAAGACCTGTTTGGTACAACACTTACATCATAATATATTATTATTTTGCTTAATTTATCAGTCTCCAAACATTCGAATAGATTATCTGGTGTCAATATGTTGCTCTTAAATAAAATATGCCTTTTAATAATCGTAGCTCTTCAAGTAGCAATTATAGAGTGCAAATGCCCTGATGTTAAGCCAGCAGAAAACTTCAATTTTGAAAAGGTAAATAAGTTGTATAGTTATTTAGTTTTTATAATTAACTTGATTTGTAATTACGGATAAGCCATTAAACTTACGACCCTCAACATACTTTTAAATTTGAGTAATCAATTTAATTTTGAAACAAATTAGATGATTTGACATTTTGCATTAAGTTTATAAAATAAAATTTCAAATCAACAAAATTTTTTAAGGAAAAAATAATGTTATTTATTTTTAAGTACTCCTAATCTATTTACATTTAGGTTGGCAGCTATTGTCATTGTTAATAATAATATCGTCAAAACACAACTTGTAAAAAGTGGCAAGTCCGACCCGAGACCCGACCGGTGAGCATTCCAAATTTGAAGCTTCTGTGTCTGCTAGAAGTGCCTAATACTTTTGGTGATAGGTCAGTGAGTGAGTGAGTGAGTGAGTGAAAAAATGAAGAAACTTTGAGAAGTTATAATTCTTAAACTAATGAAATTTGGAATATACCGTGTTTATACAATGTCTACTTAGTAACTAAAAAAGGCTTCTAGTTTTATACTCAACGAAGTTATATATATATATATATATATATATTAGGTCGAGAATTGCCTGAAGATGCTTCGAGAAAAGATGGTACGACCGTGCTCAACTTGGCTGGGGCACTGCCGTGCCCCCAGATATTAACAAATTAATATTAACAAAGATTATACACAAAATACTATAATACATTACAAATTTTGTGCATGATTTGACAATATATGAAACACCTGCGAAAAAAAATGTATAATTAACTATTCGTGCGACATAGCTAATGAATGTAATAATACTTTTTCTTTCAGTTTGCAACAGGCACCTGGTACGATGTTGCCATATCTCGAAATAATCTAACAAATGGGGAAATTTTTGCATCTTTGACGTACTCAAACCAAGGCGATAAACTCACATTTAAAACGGCTGGGATCCCTAAGGATGATATTAATTACGTTGAGGGCTCCGGGAAAATGCTGTCTTTTGGGAAATTCCTTTACACTTATATAGTTGGTGGTAAGTGGTGGTTCTAGTACAGAAACATAATTTGGTAGTGCCTAGTTTCGTATGTACAGTACGTCCGAGATAAATTTAACCTAAACGTGAACAAACCCATCTAAGACACAACTAAAGACTAGTCAATGATGCCAATTGGCCAATATTAATACAACGATTTTTGTTTGCTATATAAATCCATAGACTATAGGCTTATATTCTACAATCGGCAGTGTCAAAATGGCGTATTTTTTCTGTGAAAGATTTTCATTTGATGTTTAGACATATTAATTATTGTTCAATTGTTATAAAATGCATTGGATAATGAAGTGTAATCCTTTAATAAGCATGTGAAAGTTTTGATAAGTGTGCACAATAAGTGTATAAGGAAAAAATTCGATGTTTTAGGTTTGTTTACCTTTATGTTAAATTTATCAGGGACGAACTATACAACTATCAAAAATATTTCTCAATAACCTAATATTTTTGCTCAAGTTTTTAATTATAAATTTATTTTTATAAATAATCATTTGTCTAATCATTTTGTATAGAAGTTTTCTTAGAATTAAACAAGAACACGGTGTTAACATTAAATATAATTTCAGAACCAAAGGAGCAAGTGGAAAACGTGGTGACGGTTACGGCTGTTGATGATGACTTCTTGTCTCTGTACGGCTGCAAAAATAACGACGAACATCAAGGTAAAATATAGCTTTTTAAATAAAGTCCAATAAATTTTTAATATTGTTCTTATTAAGAACTGGAACTGGTCGGCGCAAAATAGATGTCAATAGGTAAAACAATGAACCCTATTATTATTACAGTATCACTGCGAATAGTGCGAATAAATGAACTGAGCCTTGATAACCAAATGTCAGTTTTCTAACCCAATTGGCAGCAAGTCTGATTTTACCACCCTATCTGTGCTATCTTTGCTTCCAAACGGATTAACCGATTTTGATCTATGTTTTTTATTGTTTGAGAACTGGCGTGATCGAAAACGTTTTTAGCTATATATTAGCTATATACAGAGTGTAAATAGAGCAGTCACTATAACTTTGAGATACGATCATATGTATAGTATATATTTTTTTAATATTATTTTGGTCAAAAACTAAAAAAAAATTTTTTTACTTGTTTTTTATTTCTTGTTTTTTTTGTCGCAAAATAACAAAAAAGCAAAAAAAAAATTGTAAAAAAAAAAGAAAAAAACAATACATGTCTAGAATGAGAAAAGGTAGTATAATCATATCCCAAAGTTATAGTGACTGCTCTTTTTACACCCGTTATTTAGCTCACTGCTTGAATTTGAGGGTTACTTAAAATTAATAATTTTGTTTCCATTTTTATCACGCATACTTCAACATTTTATTCAGTAGACAACTTTTCTTTTTCAGCAATTGTTTGGGTCTCATCAAGAGTGGAGAAACCGGAAGGGGCTTTGAAAGCAAAAATTCAAAACTACTTAGACAACTTCATTAGCCCAGTCACCAAACAACACGTTGCTTGGATCACTAAACTTTAATCCATAATTATATTTAATGTTACGTGATTTCAGTAATAAAAGGTTTTGAAAAGTGTTAATGTATTTTTATCTGATTTTGAAAAAGTCGGCTTTAGAGGAGTTTCTTTGTCGAATACTTAAAATGCAACTGAAAGTA
Source organism: Celastrina argiolus (assembly GCA_905187575.2). Taxonomy (NCBI): domain Eukaryota; kingdom Metazoa; phylum Arthropoda; class Insecta; order Lepidoptera; family Lycaenidae; genus Celastrina; species Celastrina argiolus. The sequence continues at coordinate 19,804,061 of LR994580.1, read as the reverse complement.
ATTGAAGACATGAATAAAGGTCGTAAATGGATGAAGGTCGCAAAATTCTATTTTTTTATCGATATAAATATTTGACAACATAATAATAGCTCCCCTCACCGATTTCGGTGTCGGTAGCCGATTTCATTGAAACCAGGCCAGCTACTCAGGAGTTATTTTATAGTGCCCAAGTGTGTGCGCAATACACAGAAGCACTCTCTCTTCCTTTTACTCTCATAACCCAGTGGGACGGTAAACCGACACGACTAGCGAGAGATCAGGCGCAGGACCGACTTTTTACATGCCCATCCGACACATGGATCATCTTTCTTGTCAGACAATCAGGTGATCAGCCTGCATTGTCCTAACCAAACTTGAATACAACATTTTTTGTTGATCCAACGCGGGAATCGAACCCTCCAGGTCGAGAGCGAAGCTCTGAACCACTTGACCACGGAGGCAACATATCACCTTCATCCATTCAAGTCGTAGATTATTTATGAGAAGATTGCCCCTGGTGTTGCACCGTAAATCAGATCCGACAAGATAGCCAATCTTTTAAATTCCTTCCACCTCTGAGCCTCATCAGATCCTCACTGGTGTCAAATACAAACTAAAGACAAGAGTTATAATTTCACCCATTTTTCCTGAGGAAGCGGCCAAATACTGACACGATTGTAAAATTATACGTGCTGTCCTTGTCATTCCGATAAGCAACGATAGTGACAGGCTGTGAATAGGCTCTTAAATATAATTAGTGTATCAATATTTGGCTGTGGGTTATTACTATTCTGTGATACTTTTGAAAGACTCCCTGCAGATAATATGTTAATATATCTATAACATATTAGGTATAATATTATTATCAATGAATGTAGGTATTAAAGTAACGTTATCTCTGTAACTATAGATGTTGATATTTTTAACTGCCTGATTACTTTTAACATTAAATTACATTACATGACTTTGAGAACTGTGCTCTTGATAACAAATTGATTAACGAAATAAACAAGATGTTGGTTCGATAATATTATAAACAACTTTTGCACGCGACTCTCCTTGCGTAAAAAAGGACAAAAGTTTTTCGGGATAAAAAGTAACCTATGTGTTTACATACCTGTAATAATTACCTTTAACTGCTTTTATTCGTTATGTAATGTTTGTTAAAATACATAATAGGCCTATATGCCTATTACTGACACGATTGTAAAATTATATGGCGCTCAAGACACTTGCTGTCCTTGTCATTCCGATAAGCAACGATAGTGACAGGCTGTGAACCATAACAGTAGTGACCTAGACTATTCTAGGTCGCTACTGTTCATGGCCTAGGCAGATTCGCTGACCAAGCGGAGGAGATGGCATCTTGGAGTTTTTAATGCGGTAGTCCTGGGAGCGTTCCTAACCTCGCACTCAGGAGAGTTCCACTTATCCCAGTCGACGCAATCAGTCGCGAATCCCTTAAGGGAAACACTACGAAATTTTTTCCATACAAAAATAGGGGTCTACGGGATTCCTATTTCCTCCCTGGATAATGCTGCTAGAGTAACAATTATTTTCCTGAATATTCATGGATATTGTTTATACGTCCCTATTTTTTACTTTTTTTAATAAATTAATTATTTAAAGAGAATATGGACGTTCAAAAACCAAAACAAAATTGCCAGACTCTCCGCTATGTTTAAACATCTAGGAAACAGATTTGACTACATTAAACAACAAAATCAAAAAATAGGAACTAGCTCATTTCTTTTATTAGCTAATAAAGAAAAAAAATATTTAAATCGGTTAGGTTTTGGAGGAGGAAATAGGAATCCCCTAAACGTCGATTTCTGGTACTTTTAATTGGTAATTTCAGTCCAAGTTGCAGTTGTCTCTATCGCGCTAGTGCTGGCTAGCTAAGGCACTGCGAGACAGCAGTAGATTTTATAAATACCTATTTTGTATTTCTCTCAACCGTGTTGTTTCCTCTTAAGGATTTTCCTAAGCAAAAAAATTATAGGTAATTAGTCCATATTTTATATGACACGGGGAGTAAGTAGCCCCCCTGCCATGAAATACTTAGGGCTTTGGGAGAAGCGTATTTTAAGTTTTATTATCTACGGTTTAGCAGTGGACGTCATTCAAATTATTAAAAAATAAGTGCAGCCGTTTGCGCGTACGAAAATAAAAAACAAACTTACAAACTCTCGCCTTTTTATATTTATGTTATTTAAATTAAATCACGTCCTGAATCCAAGTCCAAATAAAATTAGAATGTCTTAGCGATTAGGGATTCTACAATTTCGACAATACTAATCCTTCAATGAAAAAACAAACAAATTCTAATTACACTCACTGAAAAAATACTGACAGACAAACGAGTTCATTTTTACTGACCGTTATGTCAACAATAATGTTCATATTTTTATATTACATGCTATTAAACATAATACACCTAAAACATAAAATGTAGGTCTATTTTTCATGGTATATAAGCTGAAGTCGAGTTTCATGAATTAAGTTGAGTCTCTTGGATAGTACAATGTTGACTAAAATTGGTTTCCTACTTGTTGCCTTCCAACTTGCTTTCATACAATGTAACAACTGCCCAAATGTGAAGCCAGTAGATAACTTTAATTTGGATGAGGTATGTTTAAATTTTTTGTCTCTTTAGTTAATCATTTCATCGATTGAGCCTTATTTTTTTGTTTGCGTACTACTAATATAGTTTTCTTTTAATTTAGTTTTTTACTTTTTCCTACTTAAAATTGTTTGTAATATCTGAAAGTAGACCAGTGAGGAACGTTTCAACGATAAACTCGTGACGATAGATTTAAAAAAAAATTACTATAATTATAATAATACCGCCCCTCACCGATTTCGGTGTCGGTAGCCGATTTCATTGAAACCTGGCCAGCTACGCAGGAGCTATTTTAGTGTGTGCGCAATACACAGAAGCACTCTCTTCCTTTTACTCTCATAACCCAATAGGGTAAGCCGACACGACTGGCGAAAGAACAGGGGCAGGTCCGACTTTTTACATGCCCATCCGACGCATGGATCATCTTTCTTGTCTGAAAATCAGGTGATCACGGAGGCGATTATAATATTATTAATATTATAATCGTAATCTTTATATTATCTTTCTTTCGTACAGTTTGCTTCTGGGATCTGGTATGATGCAGCCGTGTCACGCAACAACTATCGAAATGGGGAAATATTCTCAACACTTACATACAGTCACATCGGCGATGTTATATCATTCTCATCAGTAGACCTTCTTCCCGCTGACCCTGACTACGTTATAGGTTCTGCGAGAGTGGTATCCCCTGGAAAAATGATATTCACCTTTGGTATTGGAGGTAGGTATCTTAATTTATACGAGTATCTATACTTATAATATTATAAAGAGGAAGAGTTAGTTTGTTTGTTTAAACGCTCTAATCTAAGGAACTACAGGACCGATTTGAAAAATTCTTTTTTTATTGGATAGTCCATTTATAGAGGAAGGCTTTAGGCTATATAACATTACGCTGTAACCAATAGAAGCGAAGCGTCAGTGAGAAATGTTTCAAAAACGGGGAAAGTTATTCACATTTGGGGACTTTCGTTGCGTGCGCTGCATAAACGGTTTAAGTTACTTAAAAACCACACGGACGACTTCGCGGGCACAGCTAGTTCCTAATAAATTGAAATAGTTACTTATAGTTAATATAAGTTATAGTTAAGAGCCTGTTCAGCTATTATTTGACTGTTTCAATTTATTAGTGTGATGTAATAAAACGTCACTTTTACAGATTCTAGGCAAGATGCTGACATGACTGTAGTAGCACTTGATGAGGATATTGTGGCTCTTTACGGCTGCATCGAAGGCGATAAGTCTCAAGGTAACATTTCTCTAATTCATCACTATAATAATTTCGTGGGATATTGCTTGATATAATATATTATTATTAAAATTTTTATCATCACTATAAACCTGAAGATGAAAATATGGAATATTGCTTTGTTATTATACAATGAATTTCATTGATTACTGGTATTAATAAAAAAGAGTCTATTCGAAATCTATTATTATTGATGACTTAATTAAAATTAATCTGGATCCTAATTAGGCAAAAATATAATGTATATTGTTAAACACGTTTTCATTGTACTTTTTGCGTACTTATTTCAAATTCTTGCTATTAATTTTACAGGAATCACATGGGTATCATCGCGACAAGAAAATCCTGATGACAGAGTTAAGGCCAAGATACAGAATTTCTTGGACTCATACGAAGATCCTGATACAAACCAGAAAACTTCATGGAAATCAAGAATTTAATGTCTTTATACTTGTTTATATTCAAATTCTCTTAAAAAATTCTAAAATATATTTAAAAGTATTTGACAAATAATTTTCTTATACTTTTATTTATATCTTTCTTCTTTCTATTTTTCTATATTTTTTTTGTTTTATCATCTTGTATGACATAATAATCTATCTAATAAATATATAAAACATAATTAAGGAAATCTATATTTTGCCATATCTAGTAATTATATAGTCTCCTATCTAATATGGGCTTTAAAAGTAGGTATATCCAAATAAAAATTAAACATTCCGTCAATTATTATTAATGAATCTTGGTTTGAAATAGGATAATAAAAGTAGCACATTTTTGTTATTATAACTATAGATGTAATACCTAATGAAAACAATGGCTGTTTAATTATACCTTGTACCTTACTACTAACAATTACCATGTTCACAATAAATAATATCTTAGCTACATTTTTACCAACATTCGTAATATTTCGATCAAAAGTTATTTATGTACATGTTTGTAATAATTATAGTTTTTATGCAATAAATGCATGGCTGATAACTAATATAAATATACAGCAAAATGCATACAGGACCAGTTGCGATTTTACCTTCCTCCAAAATGAATATGAAAACCGCTGCATGTTTGTTACTTTGCTACGTAGCTGGAATTGAGGCTACTTGCCCTGAAGTGAAAACAGCTGATAACTTTAACGTGACTGCGGTAAGTTACAATTTAACGAAACATCAACATCATCTATAACAGTCATAATAGCCTAGCCTTATATTAAGCTACCCTTAATTGCATTAATATAGCTATTGGAAATTCGATGCTCACGCCATAAATAATAATATAAATAAAACGATTCTTAATTTCACAAGGCATACTTTGAAAACAATTTACACTAATAGACACATTATAAAAAGGCATTTACGTCTATTGTAGACGAATTATGACATGTTACTTGCGTGAGTCGTGGAACAGCTTTTCTCGTGGCTATGCAAACCAATTCGAGATCGGCATAGCCTACCGCAAAGACTACAAGAGAAACTAGCGGTGGATGATGCTAAACCTAGATGTCGTTTCTGTCTCTTTTCAGCAAGGGCTCGGAACCAGGCGTCATCGCAAAACTTGCGACCTATATTACCCGCTTGCTCCAATCTGTAAATGAAAACATTGTACTTTATTTGCAGTTTTTTTCTGGTGTATGGCATGATGTAGCAAGATATGCAAATCATTTCGAGACTGCGGAGGGATGTATATCAGCAAAATATTCTATGGACGGGACTGTCTTAAGGATTGATAGTATTGATGTAGCTGAAGACGAACACCACTTCGTAGCTGCTTACGGAAACCAGGAACCTGATGGAAAAATATCTTTGACGGTGGCGACTGGATGTAAGGATTTTTTTTTTGCTTACATTGTTATTGTCATTATTAATTATTTTTATTATAATTATTAAAAAAATATATATAAATAATATAATATATAATATAATATTATAAAGAGGTAACGTTTGATTGTTTGTTTGTTTGTTTGTTTGAATGGAATAGGCTCTGAAACCACTGAACCAATATGAAAAATTCTTTCACCGTTGGAAAGCTACATTCCTAGCGCTGAACATAGGCTATATTATTTGTTTAAAAAAAGTAGGGTTCCTTACTAAAACCCCAAAAATGTAGCCCAAAGTGTAAAAAAACGACCTCCAAAATTTGTTACGTCGTGTGCGCTTCGACAACGGCTTGACCAATTTCGCAATTTTTTTTACGGTATGTTCGTTATTGTCACGAAAAGGTTATTATGAAAGAAAATGTTGAAAAAAATAAGCAGAAAATTAGAAAAAAGAAGAAAATACGTGATGGTCACGCGGGGTTTGAACCTGGGCTCAATCGATTCACGTCGTTGCCAGTTTATATGACACGGGTGTCATGGTAACGACATTGTTTACAAATGGAAAATAAAAATTATGAAATGCTATAAATAACGTATTAACATAAACTTAAACTATTTGGATTCATTAAACTATTTGTCCACCACTAATAAATAGTCGGGTCATTTTAATAGGTAACATTTGACAGTTTATCAAAAATGAGCGACGTAACGTTGTAACGACGACATAATAAAATAAATATTTTCTTTTTGTTAAAACTGCAGAATTTACTAAACTTTATTTAATAATTACAAGATATTTATTGTCAACATAACCAATATGATTTTTTTTACGATTTGCTTTCACTGATAAACGATCTTAAATAATATACAAATTATGATTTAATGAAATAAACGTCGTGATAATGTTACGTCAGTTAACACTTTTTCTTATTAAACACTAGAGACTTACTCAAAAAATCGATTAATCTTTTAACAACTATAAATATACCTATTTAAAAAAAGTACTTAACTTATAAGTTGTAATAAGAATATATTATAAATGTTAATTTAAAAATCAGATCGAAGGAGTTAGATCCATGGTCATAATTCACGAACAATTAAAAAAAAAACGAAAACGTCATGATAGGACGCCACTATGTCTTTTGTCGTCATTTGTCTTTGTGCGAAGTTAACGTCTGTCTGTTCTGTCTTTTTTTGTTCTTGCTACTGAAAACGAAAATGCAATTAAAAAAAAATGTCTGTCTGTCTGTTAGCGTGTCTCTTTGCTCCGGCTAATCTCTGGAACGGCTGGACCGATTTTAACGAGACTTTCACTGGTAGATAGCTAAAGTTATAAGGATTAATTTAGGCTTCTTTTCATCATCATCATCGTTATCTCACTAATGATAACCGAATCGGCTGGACCGACTGTGACGGGAGCATTCACCGGGCGTTAGCTTATGTTAGTTCCATCTATACATCAGCTATTTGTATTAAAGTAAGTCGTGTTAGTTAAATTATTTATAACTCAAGAACGGCTTTATCGATATGGTTGAAAATTGGTGAGGAAGTAACTTAGAGCCAGTAGACGGACATAGGATACTATTTATTCCATTTGACAGCGCAGAACCAGCAACGTTCACGGAAGGGTTTGGCGTTGTGGGTTCCGCGTTGCGGGTTCCGGGTTCCCGTGTTGCGGGTTCCGGGTTCCGCGTCGCGGGTTCAGGGTTCCCGTGTTGCAAGTTCCGGGTTCCGCGTTGCGGGTTTCGGGTTCCCATGCTGCGGGTTCCGCGTTGCGGGTTCCGGGTTCCCGCGTTGCGGGTTCCGCGTTGCGGGTTCCGCGTTGCGGGTTCCGCGTTCCCGCGTTGCGGGTTCCGGGTTCCCGCGTTGCGGGTTCCGGGTTCCCGCGTTGCGGGTTCCGGGTTCCCGCGTTGCTGGTTTCGGGTTCCCATGCTGCGGGTTCCGCGTTGCGGGTTCCGGGTTCCCGCGTTGCGGGTTCCGGGTCCCCGCGTTGTGTGTTCCGGGTTCCCGCGTAGCGGGTTCCGCGTTGCGGGTTTCGGGTTCCCATGGTGCGGATTCCGGGTTCCCGCGTTGCGGGTTCCGCGTTCCCGCGTTGCGGGTTCCGGGTTCCCGCGTTGCGGGTTCCGGGTTCCCGCGTTGCGGGTTCCGCGTTCCCGCGTTGCGGGTTCTGGGTTCCCGCGTTGCGGGTTCCGCGTTCCCGCGTTGCGGGTTCCGGGTTCCCGCGTTGCGGGTTCCGGGTTCCCGCGTTGCGGGTTGCGGGTTCCCGCGTTGCGGGTTTCGGGTTCCCATGCTGCGGGTTCCGAGTTTCCGCGTTGCGGGTTGCGGGTTTCGGGTTCCCATGCTGCGGGTTCCGGGTTCCCGCGTTGCGGGTTCCGCGTTCCCGAGTTAGGGGTTGTTTTTTTTAGTTGAATTTCATCATAAACTGTTTTTATGCTCAACGAAGTGGGCAAGGGTCAGCTAGTAAATAATAATAGTCTTTCTATCATATGATTTCTAATCATTCCCTCTTTTCATTTTTTTTGTATCTTTATTAAATTGTTTTTTGGCATGAGCCTTCCCTAACACTCTTCATTTTTGATTATTTCACGGATCCAAGTTCGACCGACAATATATTTTATCACTCTATATTTTTCATAGTCTTCCTGTTTCGTTTCCAGTTCTAATATATTATTTTGCTCCACACAATATAATAATCGTCTTTTTCATTTCCGCTGGTAAGTAAATAAGATAATAATAATTATTTTCTGCCGTCTTTTTTTAGATCCTCGACAAGTGGTTGATATTTCTCTAACTATTATGTTTGTTGATCATGAAAGATATGCAGTAATATACGACTGTATTCATAAAAACAACGACACAATAGGTACTCGTAACACTGCAGTTCATTACTTACATAGTATTATTAATACAAAATTATTTCCAATATTAATTGAAAACATTTTGTAATAGTAATTATAATAATGGGCTTTATTTGCAAACTCTTAAATTTTATTATTAGGATTAAGTTAAATTAAAGATTGATGTAACCATCTCTCTCTTTTGTGGAAAAAACCAAATAGTTGGTGCCTTGTAATTATTATACTTCATATTACTAAATAACTTGCTTAAACCATAATCTTTACAGAATCAGTTTGGATCATATCGAGGAACAATAATTTAGAAGATCAGGATAAGGAGAAAGTAATTAAATACCTTCTATCCACTAACCTCATAGATATCAACCGACTTATGTGGTTAGACAATTCGGATGAAGCATGCAAGCAATAAAATATAATAATTGCAGATCAAAAATATAAATTTTCACTCCTATCCAAAGGCTATTTTTGTAATATCCTATGTAATTAAAAAAGTAATTCATTTAAAATAATGAAAATTTATATTCTAATCTACAAAAACTATGCACGGATAGGTCCGTGCATAGTTTTTGTAGATTAGATTGATAATATCAGTCAAGAGTTTAAAAGTGACACCAATAAATATATATCTTCTTAAATTTGTTTATTATTTATGTTTTTTTTACACCGTGCATCGGCAAAACCATTGCACGAGTCCCAGAGAGGCCAGTGATGCGCAGAGTAACCTATTTAATTTTTTAAATGTTAAAATCAACAATATTTATTTCTTTAGATGATTATCTTTTTAAACGATTTCACATACAAATGCTGTGGATCCCTTAGGGATTGAATTTCGCAAAATCCCATTAGTGAGTCGTCGAGTTCGTCTAAAAATCACCTATGCAAAATTTGACTCTCCTAGCGCTTGTAGTTTCTGAGATTTTGTAATGTGTCAATGAGTGAGTGAATGAGTGAATGATCTTTCGCTTTATTACATTATATAGATTAAAAGGTGCTAAAGTGCGTGAAATAGCTTCTCTAATATTATGGGTTTTAAAATTATATTCAAAATTCATAATTATAATATAAACTAAATACCTAATATAAAATTAATATTATTAATCTTGATATTAAGTAGAATACTAAAATATGATTAAGATACATTTTTAGTATTATAATATCCTTACAGAGAATTTAAATCTAGAATAATGAAAACAATGGCATTGCTAGCTAATTAAACTGTTTACAATATCTAATAGCTTACGTTTTCCTGCATTCGTAATATTTCGATCAAATATTATATATTTTACACATCTTAGCAATAATTATAGTTTTTGTGGAATAATTACATAGCTAAAAACGAATATAAATATACGTAAAAATGCTTAGAGGACCAGTTGCGATTTTGTATTACTCCAAAATGAATACGAAAACTGCTGCGTGCTTGTTACTTTGCTTCGTTGCTGGAATTGAGGCTACCTGCCCTGAAGTAAAAGCAGCTGATAACTTTAACGTGACTGCGGTAAGTTATAATTTTTCTTACAAAGCATCTAAGAAAGTTTTTTTGGACCCTTATTTTACCCTTATCTATAATAATAATATCTATGATCACGATGTTAGTCTATTCTCGCATTAATTTCTTGTACAGCTTGTGTTACGGGTACCAGACAACGGAAATATAATTATTATTTCTCTAGTACTATGCAATATTAAATTTAAATATTTATGAACCAAGAACACAAAAAATATCTATCCTAGGCGGGATTGGATCCCGCTAAACGCCGATTCACCAGTCATTGAGCTACAGATGTCGTCATGAGGATAGCATAACCTACTTTTTATAATACTCATTTGCATTTAGTGTGTAGTTATTGACGATTCGATACAAATTGAAAATTATTTAAAAAAGGAAGACCCTTCTTAGCTCACAGAAATCTCATTTACCTTATCTAGGCATAAGATATTCAGCCAATGATACTTACAATAATTATAACAGACACATTAATAGCAGACTACATTGTGCTTGATTTGCATTTTTTTACAGTTTTTTTCTGGTGTGTGGCATGATATAGCGAGATATGCAAATCATTTTGAGACGGCGGAGGGATGTATATCAGCTAAATATTCTATGGAAGGCAGTGTCTTAAGGATGGACAGCATCGACGTAGCTGAAGATGAACACCACTTTGTATCTGGATATGGAAGTCAGGATTCCGATGGAAAAATATCATTTACAATAGCGACTGGATGTAAGGCTTTTGTTATATTACATAATATAATTTTAACTTGGCAGGTTTTTTACTGTTTAATTTGTGTATATCCCTTGTTTATATTAGCGAATATTTTGTCAAATCCTGTACATTTTTGTTTTCGAACTTCGTAAGTAATATTAGCAATGTCATCTTGAATAATAGCCCAACTCCTTGTTCTACAATATCTTTCATCACTCCATCTTTTTCTTCGTGTGTTTCTTTTCCAGTTTTAGGGCATTTAAACTATACAGCTACAGTAACTTCACTTGACCATTTTTTCTTTATTATTACCTCCATAGTAACCATTTCCACGTAAGCTTAGTAAGTAAATAAGATAGTAATAATAATTTATTTCTGTCTTTTTTTCAGATCCTCGACAAGTGGTTGATATTTCTCTAACTATTATGTTTGTTGATTATGAACGATATGCAATAATTTACGACTGTATACATGAAAACGACGAAAATATAGGTAATATTTCATATTTCATAACATTATTATTACAAAAATTAAAAAATACTCGTTCAGTCAATAATATTTATATAATTATTTGCTTTCCTGCAAACTTTTTAATACTTGTATTATATCAATTTTATATTAAAATGTTACAATTACAAAATGCTCTAGATGTATGTATATAAGTTTAAATAATATTTACAGAATCAGTTTGGATCGTATCGAGGAAGAATATTCTAGAAGATGAGGATATGGAGAAAGTTATTACATACCTAAAATCTTCCACAGTCATAGATATCAACCGACTTATGTGGTTAGATAACTCTGATGAGGCATGCAAACAATCATAGTTGCACACCAAAAAGAACATTTTGCACAACTATAAAGTTTTATTAATTGCACAGGATATTAAAAAGGTAGCCTAGATATATCAGATTAGATAAGGTGTCAAGAGTTTAGTAATGACGAGAAATAAATAAATGTTTTTTTAAATTTTGTTTGTTATTTATGTGGAGATGACAATATAAATACAGAACAGCTTGTTCTGTGGTACACTTTGTTCAGCCGAATCAGTACAACCATATCATGATACCTATTAAGAAGAAAACTAGAATGACAATGTGTCAGATATGAGGTAGAATTATGGAAGTCTCTTGACTAGATGTATGAATAAACATAATATATTTAAATAGTTCGTATTATTCATGTCTTTAGAAAGAAAACATGGTCCATCGAGCTAAATAAATTAGTAGATGATCGCTATCGCTACAATTGAGCTGAGTGAAAAATATAAAATTCATATAAAAAAGTTATTGTAGAAAAATCCAAGAAAGTCGAGAAAGACGTCAATTCTGTCAGAGGAAAAAATATTACAGGAAAATAGAAAATTATTAAAACATTAAAATGGATAATCTTATAAATACTCAGTTGCAATTATTAGAACAAATTTCGAGAATGCATACAAATTTTACGCTATTGCCCAAAGAAAGTCAAAGTCCGAATTACGTAAATATAAAGATGAAGTTATTAGAACAGGCATGGAGCAGAATAGAGACGAATCATAAAACGCTTTTCAAGTCATATAACGGAGAAGAATTAAGGGCAAGTGCATAGATAACTGAGGACATATATTACAAATGTGAAGAAGAATATACTAGAACAAGTCTTGCTATGTTAGAGAGTTTACAACAATTTCAAACAAATAATATAGGCACGGTAGATACTTTTCCTACTTCTTCAAATAAAATAGTTCCGGTGGAAGTAAAAATACAGGCACTTAAAATTCCTACTTTTAGCGGATCTTAGAATGGAACTCTTTTCATGACCAGTTTGTGTCATTGATTGACAGTAATGACGCATTGGTAGACGTCCAGAAGCTTCACTACTTGAAAATGCACGTTGTTGGTGAAGCTGCTAGTCTATTTTGCCATATTCCAGTTATTGAGAAAAATTATGAACATGCGTGGGACAATTTGAAAAGGTGCTATAGCAACAAAAGAGTTATTGTCAACGCATATTTACAAAAGCTTACGGCCATTAAAAATTGTAACTATGAATCTGCTAGTGCAATAAAGTATTTACTTGACTCAATGATAGATTGCTTGAGTGGCCTCAATAGTACAGGAGTTGACACTAGCAACTGGGACGCTATAGTTGTCTACATATGTGTAAATAAATTAGATATAGAATCACTTAAACAGTGGGAAGAAAGTATAAATAGAGACAGAAAGAACAATGAAAATATTCCTACAATAAATATGCTAGCCGACTTTTTAGAATATAGATTTAGATCGCTAAAGGTGCCCAGACAAATAAAGTTATACGAACTAAACAGCTGATTGTAAATAATATAGATAGAAAAGAAGAGTTCATCACGTAGAAACTAGAAGAATGATAAAATGTACATATTGCGATAGCGAACATTACCTAAATAAGTGCCAGCAATTTTCTAACCTTAGATACGAAGAGAAGATGAGATTTGTTAAGACTAAGCAGCTTTGTTTCAACTGCACACCACGGAGTAAAAATATGCAAAATTAAAGTCCGATGTCACGTGTGTGGTAAAAACATAATTCACTAATTCATCCGCCTCCCAGAAATGAAGAACGAGAAATTGACGCAATGAATAGAAGCCAAAGAGAAGTGAAGACTTCCAGCTTAGCTCAAAACAATATTATACAGTCCACAAGTATCGAAGATGTAATAACACATTTTTCTCAGATTAATAATACAAATGTGTTGCTTGCGACCGCACAGGTCAAAGTCCGAGCACAGGACGGAAGATTTATAAAGCTAAGAGCGTTACTAGATCAAGGATCTGAAGGAAACTTCATTACAGAAGAAGCTGCACAAGCTCTTGGTTTGACGAGGAAAGATAAATATGTAAATATAACTAAGTGGTATTGGAGACTCAATGATTGTACATACAAAAAATTTAGTTACGCTTGATTTACAATCAAACGTGAATGATAAGTTCGTTATGACCACAGATGCTTATGTACTTAAGACGCTAACGAAACGTCTTCCATCTACACCAGTTGAAAGTGGGCATAAGAAATGGCCACATATGCGAGGCTTACTTTTGGCAGAAACTACCTACAATACTCCAGGCAAATAGATTTGCTATTGGCACCCAATAGCAAATCTATTTTGCCTGAAGCTGTTTATAGTAGAGTAATACAAGAAGGTGTTATATACGGGCCAACTAGTACACCTTTAGCACAAAACACTGTACTAGGCTGGATCCTGTCAGGAGAGTTCAAGTCAAGTGAAGAAAACAAACACCATGAAAGAATGAGCATGCACAATACTAACAGAGAAGAAAATAAGAAAGTAAATAGCGGTTGGGAAGAAGCACATATAGCTGCTTACAGATACAAAAGAGAGATGTTACAGAAAGGTTTGAAGAATGAGAATACTAAATATATCAAAATAAATACACGAGATGTAAATAAATATAGAATATATAAACCTCATGTACATAATAATATAGCTGCTGAAGACGCTAGACATGAAGATTGGAAATTTTATAAATATAATAAGAATATGTGTTTACATAAGAAAGAAATAGAAAATAATAAACACAAGAAAGTTTTAAACTACAATTGGAGAGAAAGGGAGTTCAATAATAACAAAATAGATGGCTTTGATTGGCCACGCGTCACATTAAGACGAGGAAATAACTATGTACAAAGAAAATATACAAATATGTATGAGGCTAAGAGTTTTAGAGATAATAAAGGATTGAATGTAAATAAAAGGATAGTCAGAAGTTATACAGATATACCAAAAGATACTGTTTACCAAAATGGTTGGAGAATTTATAATTAGCTGTCGTTATTATTTATTTTATGTTAGATATATATTTGGAACTTGGACAGGATTTAATGTGCGTAGAAATAATATTTAAAAAATACCAATTGTCAGATTATGTTGCCCTCCAAAAGTATAATAATAATTCTTTTATTAGTTATCCTAAGTCAGTTTAGTCATATGAGGACTTTATTTTGTGTTGCAGTATTGTTTAAATTAAATTAAATCTAGAGATGTGAATACTTATTTAACTTTAGTTAAGGACATCACTGGATGTCCATGGTGGGCGGTATGTTCAGCCGAATCAGTACAACCTTGTCATGATACCTATTAAGAAGAAAACTAGAATGACAATGTGTCAGATATGAGTGAGAATTATGAAAGTCTCTTGTATAGCTGGTGTATGCATAGATTAATAATTGGTCGCTTTGACTAGATACCGTCCAGCGTATTGAAAAATGCGGCAGCAAATAATACGCCGTATTCGGCGTACCCGCGCCAGTCGCGCTACAAGCGTAAAGTGAAGTAGACGTCTCGATAATTTGTCAAAGATTTGTGTGAGAGCGAAGCAAAATGCCGATTTGCATAGTCAAACTATGTAAAAATAATACTACATGAAACAAGAAAAATACTGGCATCACATACCATTAGTAAGTATTGTATAAATCTTCTAAAACACAGTCAAATAATATAATCCTAAAATCTCCGATCGGAGTACCGCTTTGTGTTCAATGTTGCCTTGTATTCAAAAATTTTTAACCATATTTAGTATCAGATTACCCGTATTTGCCACGTCATGTCATGTCATAGTAACGCCAAGAAACATTGTTTACGACTTGATAGGCAACCATGATAAGACGTTTGTGCGTTGTCATTTTGGATTGGATTTTATTACGAGTTGCCTGAATTTGCGAGTATTCGTGGTGTAGGGGTCTTAAGGGAGATAGTCATAATTCCCCCTATAGAAATTTTGAATGCCGGAGTTGCGTCTAAATATTTAAAAAAAAACATTTTTTTTTAAATATTATTGCAATGATGCGTAACGGAACGTAAACTTTATGCTTTAGTACAGTTTTTCAAATGTAATTATGTGAAAACGTGAAACAAAACGCAACTCGCCATCTCGGATGGAGGATATTATCAGCTAATGTCTAATTTGTGCGTTATTCCTCTGCTTCCTAGTATTACGTGAATACCTATATTATGTGAATGTGTTCGTATCGACTTCTGCCCGATTCACTCTAGTTAAGGAAAATAGGTGATTGAACTAGAATAAACAACACACTTTTCCAGCGCATTTTGCGTGGCAAATAAAACTTCGAAATTTATATCTCAAAAACTGAAGTATTCGCGGAGGGAAAGAGGGGGGGGGGGGGGGCTATATTTGACTAGTAGATAGGACATGACTTTTAAGGCCTTATTAAAATTTTGAATCATGAACGTTTCCTTGATATATATAACATTCTTAGTAAAAATGTTGTCACAGCAGAATTTGTTTCGTAATATATACAAAAAGCATAAAAACGAAAAGAAAATTATACCGAAATATTCTAATGAACTTAAAAAATTCTGTTTGACTTTAAACTTCTATTCCCCATCGGCATATAATTACGTGAGGGATAAATTTGTCACCATCGATGGCGCTCCAGGATTTACTGAAGAAGCGTTTACTTTATTAATAGTTTTAGTAAAGTAAAGGCTCCTTCTTAATGTGATAAATGTAATGTTGTTTGCGCGCTAATTTCAGATGAAATGGCCATACGCCAGAAAAGTATGTGGAACCAAAACTCAAACTCGTATATTGATATGGACACTGGTGTAAATGACACTTCTGTGTTAGCTTCAGAGGCATATGTCTTCCTATTAGTTTGTTTAACTGAGAATTGGAAACTGCCTATAGGATATTTTTTAGTGCATGGCCTAACAGGGTTCTATTTATATATATACATATATTATTATAGTGTATATATTATATATATATATATAATTATAGTTATTATGTTGTGTGACTTGGCCGTTGACAGATGGATTTCTAATTATTGACAGATTTTATAGCTTATTGGATGACCAAAATTTCTGCGTTCTGGTCTTATCCGGAGGTTCTTAAATAGGGGCCTGAAAATGCGACAAAATGGTGCCTGTAAAGGATGGTACGGCAGTGTTTGCTTCGCGCTCGACTTGGTGGGGACACTGCCGTGCCCCCAGATACTAAAATAAAAACTCTTTTTGAAAATTTTGCCTAATAATTATTTAAGAATATGAAGAAGAACCTTCATAAAAATGATTATGATTTCATGTTAAAGATTTTTTTTATTTATTAATATTGATAAATTACCACACCACAGCGAAGAAATATTTACCCTATTGATCGGGCACTAGTCAAGTAGCTGGCAACACAATTATAGATGCACACTACAATCTTTGCGCATTGTTTTACACACACTACAATATGAAGTTGCCGCATTCAGGAATCTGTCATTTCTTGACAGCGCTCTATCTAGTCGAAGGGCGCTGAGACCAATTAATAATCTAAGGGTGTATGAATAAACACAATATTATATAAAAATGGTTCGTATTATTAATGGGAGGACCCTTTAGAAGAAAACACACTTCATCTCCAAAGTAAACCGCCCAAATTGACAAACACACAACGTGCGGGCACAAAGTAGATATATAACAGAGACCTAGTACTAGAAAATGGTATCACCCTAATACTGGCAATTCGACTGGCTATTTATGTTTTCTTCGATTTCCAATAGATAAAGGGTGAAGTCCAAGCACATTCTGGAAACAGCCATCTAGCGCTACAATTGGAAGTACTAATTACTAATTCCTTTTCTTCTTCTTAATTAAGGAGTTGAATTTAGCTTAATGTAAAACGTTAATAGTAGTGACATCTATTGCATTTTTTTTGTATTAATCATAGATTGTATGGGATGGTAGTCATGGTGCGGGCAAATATGAAATGTCAAGTTAGAGCCAGTAGGTACACATGGCGCGTTGCTTCAGCGTTACGTCGACGCAGCTCTGCCGTTGCGTTATTTTACATACAAATAACCAAGGTGTTCACAAGTGCGTTGTGTCGCCGCAACGCACACATGACGGACAGCAGCCCCCGAGACGAAGCGGGAGGGGGTGACTGCGTCGTATAGTATGTCCGAGATAAATTTAACCCAAACGTAAACAATCCCGTCTATGACACAACCATAGACCAGTAAGTGATGCCAATTGGCGAATATTAATACAATGCTTTTATTATTTGCTATGAATCCATAGACTATTCGGCGGTGTCAAAATGGCGTATTTTTTGTGAAAGATTTACATTCGATGTTTAAACATATTAATTATTGATTAAATGTTATAAAATGTAAATATATATGGATATAATGTATAAATGGATAATGAAGTGTAATCCCTTGACATTCCGGTGAAATTGTTGATAAGTGAGCACAATGAATAAATAGAATGTGAAAATTTCGGGGGTTATTGGCTTGTTTACGTTGAGTTAAGTTTATCTCGGACGTACTATAATAACTTTGCGATGGCGCTGTGTGGCCGGCAATGCGTTGCGCCGACACAACGCAACGCATCGCGCCGTGTATAATGTTAACACGATCGTGCAAAGTTCCACCACCATGCAGGTTGCAAAACTCGACGCGCGTTTCGCTCCGACCCCGGAGCATCCTCAGGATGTTGACTCTGCGAACAATGTTCGTTAAGTCAAGACCTGATTTATTCGTAACCTTCACCTGCAATCCGGTGAAGGGTACGAATAAATCAGGTCAACCATACGTACGCACATAGGCAAATGCGTCTTGAGTATACTCGTGTAAGTATCGGGGACTGTTCACAAACAAAGAGGGCAGAATCACCATTTTACCTATATTATTAGGGTTCACGTTGGCATCATTCAATACAGCATCTTGGAGATGAATATAATTTTTGGCTCTTAGTTTTGTTTGATTAAAAGATATGTATCGCAATATTTCGCTTTCAACCTTCACGTACATATCAACATAAAACTGGATAGCGAGCTGTTTGCATCGTTGTATTACGTTAACGTCGTCTTCACGTCTCATCATAATATTATCATAGGCATAAAAGTCCATGCTCGATATTTTTTTGTTGGGCAAGGGGAGGTTAGTCACTGGATTGACTTGTGGAATTAGATGGAACTATGAACTAAAAGATCCTCAAATATATAAATATGTACAAAATTAATTTACAGGACCTAACTAATAAAAAAATATTTTATTCATTCTAAATATCATGTTCCTTAGTTCAGTGGTTAAGATTTTGTATACAAAAAGGTTGGCTTCGTAGTTCCCGTTCCGAATCCATTTGAATTTCGGGCATTTCGTTTGTAGAAAACTCTGCACATCCTAAGAGACCTACGTACCAAGTTTCATGATTTTATCTTAAAAAATGACGAACACCCATACAAACTTTCAACCCCTATTTCACCCCCACATGGGTAAAAATTTCAAAATGCTATAATAAACGATTTTTTGTTTCTTATTTAGTGCCTAAATACAAAATGTAATGTTTTTATCTTCAAAAATGACGAACTTCATACAAACTTTCAACCCCTATTTCATCCCCTCACAGGTCGAAATTTCAAAAACGCTAGAACTAATGTTTGATTATTTCTCATCGTGCTTAAATATAAAGTTTCATGGTTTTATCTTTTAAAATTAAGAAATCCCATACAAACTTTCAACCTCTTCATCCCTTTTTTTCGCAATAAATGGTAGCCTATGTCGTTTCTTAGGGTCTAAAGATTGTCTGTGCCAAATTTCATTAAAATCGGTTGAGAGGTTTAAGCGGGAAAGCGTAACAGACAGACAGAGTTACTTTCGCATTTATAATATTATAGTAAGGATTAAAAAAAAACTTGATGGTGTGTCCAAGGAATTTGACTTTTTAGATAATACGTATCGGATAATGATATGACTGATGTCGTGTAATAAAGTCCGTCCAGCTACAAATCAGTCAAATAACAAGTCAAATTATATAAACAAAATTCAGAGTGTAAAACAAGAAGTATAACATGTAAGAACAGCCACTACATTTTGCAGAATGAGAAAAGGTACTCGTAGTATAATCATATCCCATAGTAATCAAGTATCCGTACAATATTAAGAAAGAAAGAAAGAAAGAAAAGAAGTTTTATTTTTATTTCTTTCTTTATTTTCATAGCCTAATAGCACGCATAACCGATACGACTGGAGGGAGATTAGGCAAATAGCCGACTTTTACATGCTCTTCTACACCAGTCTAGCACGAACGATAGACTTACGCCCGGTTTCTAAAAGGCTGATCAAATTGATCAATTGATTAAATCAGATAATCCGAACTCCGATTGGTGAACAACACTTCGCACTCACTGTTTTCACAAATGAGCGTTCAGATTAGCTGATTTGATCAATTGATCCATTTCAGAAACTTTCGTGTGAAGTCTATCTTTCGTGCTAGACGGGTGATGAGTGTGCATTCTCCTAACGTAACATGAAACCAAAATTGTTAAATATTCCAACGCGAGAATTTAACCCCCGACCTCCAAGTTTTAAACTTACACATAGATAACAATTATATGAAAAAATTGTAAAATTTGCAGAATAGTAATTTGATTTACTTATTATTATAATATCGACAGCTTAAACTACGCATGGCTACTAACTTTCGTAATACTACCACTGGATCACAGAGAATTATTTATATTTAAATTAAATCCTAAACGCTTAGATGTGCCTATGACATTACAAATACCACAGCTCACACCTGGGCTCAAGATTTATAGTCCAATTTGTAACTATCTATACTTATAATAAAACTGTAGAGAGGTCAATTCTGTACATTGAATATTTTTTCAAAATACATATTGGAGGATGATTGGCGATCGATACTGATGCCAAAAATGCAATTAGTAAAATTTTTGTCTGTCTGTCTGTCTGTCTGTCTGTCTGTCTGTCTGTATGTGCGCGATAGGAACAAAAACTACTGAAGGGATTTTAACCAAACTTGGTACGATTGTAGCCCATATTCCTGGGCAGGTTATAGGCTATATAACATAACGCTACGATACATAGGAGCCGAGCAGTGACGATAAATTGGAAGCAAGTCGGAGGAATTTCGCGCGCGCGGGCTGCGGACGAACGGTTCATGCGGGGGGCGCGGGGGGATCGCTTACACAGTGACGCGAAGCAATAGAATGTGGCACTAAAGTAGATTAGAACTTGAAATAAGTACCTAACAGATTTTTTTTTCTGAGAAGAGTGTTTCCACAGTGTCATAATAATATAAAAATTGTATTTTTGAACTTGCTTCACAAATTGAAATAAATTATCATTTATTGTATAAATCAACTTAATTAACTGTATTATTAAAAGAAAGCCTTTCGCGATAATCTAAAAAAACGGGCAGTTAAGCGGTTTTTGGTAAACTATTTATACCATCACGGTATTAATCCTCATCATTTTTAATACGTTAGTTGGCTTAAGAATTTCATGAAGACTATATTTGCCCTTTATACCTAGCAAGTATAATTAATAGTTTAGGAGATAATATAGCAAAATTAAAATCGTTTCGCCGTGATTCGACCGCCGCGCCGCATCGCGGGCCGCGGCGCCGCGCGATGCGTGACGTCTTACATCCGAGTCGGGGTGTAGTGTAGGTATCAGATGCTGGTAGGTAGGAATTTTGGCGAAGGTCAACCAAAGGAACTCCACCCCACTGCTGGGTAAAAAATACTATTAAAATGTGCTAACAGGCAGTACCGGTAGTATGAATTTATATAGATGTCGCTTTGATTTGAAGATATATGACAATAAAAAAAATACTGGACGTTTGTATGAAGCGCGGTTCCCGCCGCGCTTTCATGTCGCTTTGATTTGAAGATATATGACAATAAAAAAAATACTGGACGTTTGTATGAAGCGCGGCGGGAACCGCGCTGCTTCAAGCATTCAAATTTTTTTTTTTTATTTTATATTTTGTTTAAAACAAAATTTCATTTATTTATATTATTATTATTTTTAATCTTAGGGTAGGTTATAAAAAACGCTACTAAAGCCGATCGGCGCGGCGCGCCGAGCTGGGGCCTAACTCTCCAAACTGATTCGATTTTAATTCAGAGTCGATCGTGCCGCATACTCCCGAAGAAATTGACGTTTGTTTATTTTTATTCTCTGTCGATTGATATGGTCTGGTGTACAAAAAGTTACGTTCTAACGGTTTTCTTTAACCTAATTAATTTCAAAGTAATCTACCAAATAAAACACCAAAAACCGTTAAGATCGAACTGATTCGATTCTCAGTTGTGTCGAGAGTAAGCCTGCTGGATCCTCGGCGGGGCGTGCCGCTGCGCCCATGTCTAACCGAGAGTTCCGTTTTAAAGACCTTAGTAATTGCAATATAAGTTTAAATTTAATAATACTTCAAAACATTAATGACAAAAACGGTAATAAGTTGAAAAAATTGAAAATATTTTTATGGTTTCGCAATTTATCCTATGTCGTTTAAATTTGATATGAAGCAACATTTTAATAGTGCATTAAGATGTTGCTTCATATCAAATTTCTATTCCCGGGAAGTACCCTTTAGGTTTTGGTTCCCTTTGGCGTGTCGAAAATTGCGAAAATTAGCGATATAAACGGCTGAATCTTTGGGTAGATGTGGCCAAGATGCCTGTTTCTTTTCATAGCCAGAAGGGACAGTAGAGCTGAGTTTTTAATATGATTTTTAGCTTGATACCTACACGTGTTAAAGTTTTGACACCCAGACAGACAGACGGACATCGAAGTTAAATACTTTACTA
The DNA here is from genome assembly GCA_905187575.2 of Celastrina argiolus. Taxonomy (NCBI): domain Eukaryota; kingdom Metazoa; phylum Arthropoda; class Insecta; order Lepidoptera; family Lycaenidae; genus Celastrina; species Celastrina argiolus. The sequence continues at coordinate 19,781,727 of LR994580.1, read as the reverse complement.
AATTAACGTGAAAAATTGTCTGGGTCTATACGGTGCATTCGAATAATATTATCCTAACTTCGAATACCTTTGCTGACTTCTACATATTGTTCGAAGGCCTACTTCTTTTGCCGAGCTCCGAAAGGATAGTAATATATTATTATTATACCCTGCATACCAAGAGGCTTGCCGGGTACGTGTCTTGCTGGATCGGGATCAACACTGGGATGCACTGGGAAGTACCTATTAGCGAAAGTTCTCAGCGGTTGCGCCAATAAACTAAAAATATATTTAAAAATACTAAAGTGCCCTAAATCACTTTTCCACGCGTACGAAGTCGCGGGCACAGCTAGTGTGAAATAAGAACAGATTTATTTCCATGCGCTTCTTTTAAACCTTTTACAATTGCCATTTTCATTTTTGAATCTGTTCTATTATCTACATCCAAAAGTGGACATTTTTTATTAAATATAATAATTTTGGGTCCGAACTTAATAATTGTAGTAATGTTATTAAATGACGTTTATTGTTACTTAGGAATTTATACAATAATCTTCTTCTATATTCTTATTATTTCTATAAAATATCTAATACCTTTCTTATATATAAGAATTAATTGCTGATCGTTAGTCTCGCTAAAACTCGAGAACGGCTGAGCCGACTCGGCTATTTTGGGACATGAGATATTCGTGGAAGTCCGGAGAAGGTTTAAACGGTAGTAAAAGCGAGGAAAATACTTAAAACTGTTACATAATGCTGTGTCATTTATGTATTAGTTTTAAAACAACGTTGTGTCAAAGATGACATTGACGTTGATGCCTAACTTAGTATTAATATTAGTCCTCTAGGGAGGCCCTTGTAGGTGAGATCTCTGTACCTGGTTATTTATAAGATACTGTATAATATATTATCTACGTGTGAATAAAGCCAAATACGATTAACTAGAAGTGTTTATTATTGGACGTGTAATTGGATCCTAATAACAATAACGTATGCTGTAAGGCACTAAACAAAAAGGATATTTGAATCTAAGAAAATCGTGTTAAATAATATACAAAATAGTCATAGGTTTTGATATTGTCGGTCCAAAATTATTCATTTTGTATCTACACAACAAACAGTCGGTGATGGTATATTGCATATTCTCAAGTCCATTTGAATTCTCAGTATCGCATAAATTTGAATATTCTCCTAAACTCCTAATGGACATCAACATTCGGATTTGGTCATCCGTGTGAAATAGTTCACGTTTAAATAATAATAAAATGTACCGTACTGGGCGGCGATTCTCAGGCCTCGAACTTAGTTCCGAATATTAGTATATCCCGCTCGCACGCGCGGTAAATCTCATTTGCATTAGCGGGACAGACCGATAGTAAAAACTAAGTTCGAGGGCTGAGAATTAGGGCCCTGGTCCGTATTGTGCAAAAGAAAGTAAAGAAAGAAGTGGGTAAAAATTTATCTATCGTCTAGATTTTGTTTTAGTACTATTGTTTTTTCTGAGAAAATTCTCAGATTAGATAAGGCCCACTGAACATCTCAAAAGTCAATATAGCAAATACAAGCGAAAACTATTTCGTAGTGTCTTACTCTGATATTCAGTACTCTATATTAAGTACCTGAAAAAAAAATCGCCATAAATGCCTCGAATATTTAATTCTTTTTTTCAAAGAAAATTTAATTGACTGGCATGGCCATTACACTTTGGCTGGCTTATCGTGTCAAGGTCACTGAGCAGGAAAACATTGGTTATTCACTTGTCTTGTTACTATCGCCTGATAAGTACATATCCAAGAAGCCCTGATGCCCTGAAGACTATTTACGATTTCAACACTTGTAGCGCGTCGCACTCTAAGGCCCGTATAAATAAAACAATCTCAAACCCAACCTCACTCGAGAAGCTATTTGATAGATAAAAAAAAACGTTTCGTTGCACTTTTAAAAATGGAGAACTTTACACATTTTACGTAATTTAATTTCTTTCTTTTTTGAAACGTAAACATAAAGATTATAATTATTTTAATGTTTTTCTGTAATCTATGATATGAATAATATAACAATATAAAAAGAAAAGAAATTAAAGTACTATGTAACATTAATAAAGATGTTCGCTTTTAAAAGTGAAACGAAACGTTTTTTATCTGTCAAATAGGTTCTCAAGTGAGGTTGGGTTTTAGATTGTTTTATTTATACGGGCCTAAGTGCGATGCTTGATGAGTTTCTCTTCTAAGGCGAAACTCCTAGCGCAAAGTCTATGCGACGCGACGTGTCATAGTAAGCACAGTTAAAAAAAATCCTTTACTATTTTTCCATTACTAAGTATTTTTTTAAATATGGAACGGTGTGACAACGAGTATTCGTATATATATCTACGATTGTTACCATATTTCCAGAATACATAATAAACTAAATTAAAAATTATCTCCGACTTAGCGCTTGTTTCACCAAGCAATGTTAAAGTTAACGCCATGTTAAATATCATGTTATCCCTCTCGTATTACCTGCAATGAATGAGATGGCATGGTATTTTAACATGGCGTTAACTTTAACATTGCTTGGTGAAACACGCCCTTAGCGTGTAACATATCCCGATGATCTGGAAGACCTGAACCGATTTCCACCAAACATAGCTAAGAACACTCTCGACTCGAAAGGTATATCACCTTTCAAAAATCAGATCATCCGATTGGGACTACGATGCCACAGATAGACACGTCATACACATTTACACATCAGACACATCAAACTTATAACATCACGTCGTTTTTGCGTCGGGGGTTACAAGAAGTCGAAATTGATACTACGTCTCTTCGACTCAGCGCCGATGTCAGTTGAACCCAAAGTTTACGTTTACTTACCGCATGGTGATATGATCTGAAATAAAAAAAAAAATTAAGCAAGAAAGCAAGAACAATAAAAACCCACAAATGTAGATAAACCACTCAAAAATATGTCGCGGTACATTCCATAACACTATCTATAATATTAAAAACGCCTCCGTGGTCTAGTGGTTCAGAGCTTCGCTCTCGACCCCGAGGGTTGATTCCCGAGTTGGAACAATAGAAAATTTTGTTTTTAAGTTTGGTTAGGACAATGCAGGCTGATCTGATGGGCATGTAAAAAGTCGGTCCTGGGGGCCTATTACAAGCTCTTAATTCCAGCCAGTTTACGCCATACAACATGGCTGCCTGGAATTGTCGTATTACGATCACATAATAACTGCATGATGATAGCTAGTTAGCAGACAAGTGACACTTGACTTGCTTCCGAATGTCACTTTCAGACAACCATAGTTTGGTTGGATCCATTCAGTGTAACATGTCGCTGTAATATGAAAAAGAACAAGGCGAGATTTAAGACCCAATTATTGAATTGCCTGGAACCAGGCTGGTATAAAAGATCATAATACGGCCCCTGCGCTTGATCTCCCGCCAGTCGTGTCAGACATCCGTTTCACTGGGTTACGAGAGTGAAGGAGGAGAGGGAGTGTTTCTGTGTATTGGACACACATTTGGGCACTATAAAATAACTCCTGCGTAGCTGGCCTGGTTTCAATGAAACCGGCCATTGTGACCAAAATTGGTGTGGGAGGCATTATTATTATTAACAATATTAACCTGCAAAATTGAGTCAAAAACAGAATAACTGAAATGTCGCCAATAAAATTTGCATACAGATAAAAGCTTTAATAAAACCCTTAATGCCTATCAGTAATTAAACGGAATCCAAATGAAAATTTGTTGCAGCCAGAGCATACAAGATTGATTGCGATTTCGTAATTAGCAATGCAGTAATATTGTGGGGTTATCATTTTTCTTCCTGACTTTTATTGGCTCCTATAATATATGATAAAGCAATTTAAGCTTCACAATTTACTGCCGTATTCTCTCGTCATCATGCTTTATAGATTAAAAGATATATTGTTGATGTTATAAATATAATTAAATTATAAATGATTGAATAAATAAATTTACAAGAAATACGGTCGGTTCAAATGCTGTTCAAATGTAGGATCAACTAACATGACATTCAAGTTAACAACCCATGCTTTATGTGATTATATATATACCTATATATACTAGCTGACCCGTGCCCACTCGTTGAGCATGGAAACAGTTTATGATGAACCGTTTAAACCATCCCGTGACTTCTACGAATACTTCAAGACTAAAAATAGCCGAATCGGTTCAGCCGTTTTCAAGTTTTAGCGAACGAACAGTAATTCATTTTTACATATAAGAAGAACAAGATATAAATATCTGCCCCTCTCATTCTCTCTGATAAATGTTTCACACGTTAGCGTTCAAAATGGGTTGTTGAATGTCATGTTAGTTGATTATAGATTTGAAAGCCTATTAGAAACCGGCCCATAATACGATGGAAAATATAAGCAAATATTATTCATCTCGCTCACGCAAAACGATTTGATACGTCACAATCTGCTACAGCCATACTTTTGTCATTAAAGATTTATCCCTATAGCTGATTGTAATGTCATATCGTCTTCTTTCGTTGTAATTTGAAATTGTTTTAAATCAATGTTATTTATGAGATCTGCATCGTGTGATTGTGATGCTACAGCCTTTAGTTAGAGTCGGTTCACACATCCAATAATACACTTGGGTTAATATATTATTTTATTGAGTCACACGTAACAATATAATGACTTAATAACTAGGAACATATTTCCTACTCTTATAACCTCTCTTGTAGGACTAATATATATATATCTCAAGGTTCAGTTCACGTTATATTTGACATTACATTGTTTTAAGCCTAATTAATAGTGGTATAATATTATGGAACAGTAAACATTTAAGTGACACAGAATATATTTTTAGCCTACACGCCTAATGGTTTTTGCGATGGTGCCAGATCTATTACATCATCTCTTTTTCGAGGTATTTCATTGAATTTTTTTAACGACTAAGGAGGAGGTTTCTTCATTTGGCCGTAAATAATTATAAGTTTGTCTAGCCGAATTTAAGGAATTCCAGAAATTATAATAGGTTTCTCGTTATTTTCATTCAAATATTTAGAAGATGCTTTATTTTGAAATAGACAAGGGTCGGCTTTAGATATTTGGTATTAATTCTATTATTAATTTTAGACCCTCGTCCATCTAGTTGTGTATTTATAATTGAAAAGTGATCAATATCGAAATTAAACCTATACTGGGTCATTCATAATAAATAAATAAACAATAATTAAAAATGTTAGATAGGGCCAGAACCTAACAACTACATAAGTAATAATATAATAATAATAATATTAATAATATCTATGGACGCTTCACACCACGTCAATCTGGCCCTGTGCTAAGTATCCGAAGAACTTGTATTACAGGTACCAGACAACGGAAATATATTTAATACTTTTATAATATACACGTATTTAAGACTAGCTGTGCCCGCGACTTCGTCCGCGTGGAAAAGTGATTTAGGGCAGCAGTTTAAATACATTTTTAGTTTATGAACACTGTCGTACTTTGGGACTTTACGGTTAAAGTACTAGTACTTCCTTTAGACGACAAAATAACAAAAGTCCAAAAGAAAGAAAAAACCCAAGTCGTACCTAGCATGAAAACTAAACCCAAGTCGTACCTAGCATGAAAACTAATAAATAAAAATATCATGAAAAACATAAATCTTACTTATATTGACATAACTTTTCTAATTTAAATGTGCCTATGACATCTCATATCTTGAAAATAAACTCCTACGCCTATACTTTATAAATCGTATTTGCAAAACCTAAGTATAATAATAATAATAACAATAATATAAATAAATTACTTCGCACAAAGTAATACTTATTTTCACTTGGGTTAATAAATTTATTCTATAATTTTAAAGTCGGTGCCAAGTTCAGCGTTCTTTCGTTAATTTGTTTTCATTTAATATTAGTTTGTAAGCCAGTACTTTGGGTACATAATATTATAGTATAATAGTTACTTTTATAGTTAGTTGTTGTACATAGTTTGATATTGTAGTAAGGTTTTTGGAGTACTTACTTGGCACCGACTTTAAAATTATAGAATAAATTTATTTACCTAAGTGAAAACAAGCATTACTTTGTGCGAAGTAAATTTTATTGTTCCTTTTAGTTTACCTTTTGAAGTCGTTTTTTTTTGTTTAAAATTATTTATTTTAAGATTTTTAGTGATGGGTAGACTGAGTAGGGATAATTCTCGAATGATCAGACGACGGTTACTTGAGACGGAAAATGAAAAACAAAAACGATTAGATAAAATTAAAAAAAAAAAATTATAGTAGGAAGAGAAAAAGTCTAGCAGCGCAAAATTTTTTAATATACCTATAAAATACATAGTTCATCGCTGCTCTGGCGTGAGCCAGAGCAGCGCGAAATTTTTTAAAATACCTATATGTCGGAGTTGAAACGTAAGGCTTGCAAAAAAAAAAAAAAGAAAGCCTAGCAAGTTTAGTCATATTTGCCAAGAGGCCGGTCGCCGCTTACAAAAGAGGAAGGAGAAGACGTGTGTCACCGATGACAGGGAGGACTAGGCAGGGTGGCGCGCGATGGATGGCAGGGCTTGAAAAAAAATGTAGTTGACTAAATTCGCTTACGTTCAATGTCTGCTTTGCATTAAGTACTTGTAGCAATAGGTTTGATTGTTCATAATATAAACACGTTCAGTTTGGTGTTATTATTTCCTGATCCTATAAAGTGACGCCCACAAAATACCGCACTCCGTTATCAGAAATTGGGATATACCCGCAAAATCAAGATAGATGGTTACAGGGTACCTACAAATTGTTGGATTGGATATTATGGCCTTGCGGATATTCAGATCACGTTGAGACGGAACAGATTATATTACGGAGCCTCCACTACCAAAGGCAGCATGGTATATAATGCATAGCATAAAGACGATTGATGGGATGACAGCGCTGCTGACGATGGTAACGTGCTGACAATGGGAATGTGACGATTTACAATGAGAATGTGACGATTGACAATGGGAACGTGACGATTTACAATAGAACCACGATAATATGACAAGATTGACGTGGCTAGTCAACGACAGGTCTTGGTTATAAGCTTGATGGCTTTGGTAACAGGTGGTAGCAATCTTTTTATTCCTCGTTATAATTTGGAAGCCTTCAAAGTAAATACAATTTCAAAGTTTCCATGAAATTGCTTGCCCAAAAATCTAAATAAACTTTAAAGTTTAGTGTTCGTTTGTATTGCTGTTTTGTTTTATTTGTAGATGGACAATACATTGGGATAATGCTGGACTGGACGATGCATAGCCTTGCATAGCTTGCATGCTTGCCCGATGCATAGAATGAGCTTTGCTGGGTAACCAACCAACGCAGATGAGCATTGTGTATCTTATGGACTATTCTACTTGCTTCGCAAAGATGTGAACTGGTAGTATGAGTATCATTACTTATTTCATTGTAAAGTTCAGAATTAGTCTGGTTTTATAATCACAGTATTAGTAACAGAAAAGAGATTCAAAGTAAAAGATCTTACAGTATTTTGATACTTAAATTATGTGAGTTTTAAAACTTGTTATTATACTAGCTATATTCTTATTAATAGAGTGAAATCAACACAGTTAATAAAGAAGAAATCAAAGTTTGATTTTAATGATAATAATTATTATTACACAACAAGTAAAGGTCTTATGCAGGTGAGCACAAGTTGTAAACAAACAGGCTTATACAATAACATTGACATGTTCTTTGTAAATATTGTTTACATGATAGTAAGTAGGTAGACAAGTTTGTAGGAGCGAGAAAGACGATTCAAAAAGAATTAAAAATTTATTTGAAGTTACAACTTATTAAAGTTTAAAACTTAATTAGGATTAACAGGCAGAGCTTTTACAAGTTATCTTCTGTCGGGACACAACCAAGCAGAAATTCATGCCACGATCGAATGGCCCCATCGGGAGCCTTTACAATAGTTGAAACAAAATACAACAAGACATGTGTGTTAAATAAACAAAGCTTTGGTCATAATTAATCTTGGGATGCAATTAATGTGTTATCCCTTAGTTTCTACGTGAAGTCCATTTTAAAGTCAAGTGCTGAGGGCTTGACAAATCTCTAGTTACAACAAATCTTAAGAGTAGTCAATAAATCAATAAATTGATCATGGGGTCTTGAGGGTTAACATAAGTAGGTAGTGTGAAACTACATACTTAAATGTAATTTTCATTGGTGAGTTTAAAACAAAGAAAAAAAAAAGAGTATCTTTAAATAATGTCTTGTACATTGTTATTTATTCCTAAGCTGGCTATAAAAATATCTGTTAAAGTAAATTTGGAATACATATTACCTACAGATTTAACAGACTTTTACTTTTTAGAACATTATGCGATATGGAATAGTTTAAAATTCGTCCAACAGGATAATATTGTTTGTGATATGAGTTTTATGGAATTAACACATTTTAATTTCATGTTTCAGAAGTTACTGTATGTAAGCTGGAACTAATGGTGAACAAGGCATCACACACTCAACGGTCCAAGAGTCTCAGAGGCCGTGGCAGTCCACTGATGCGGTGGAAGATTAGAAAGTTCATTGAGTGACTTCAGTTAGCTTCGACCAACTTGGTGATTTTGTAAAAGGTTGTAAACGCACTAGCGAGTCTTCAGGTATTATGAATGACGAATGAATCGCCTCCGTGGTCTAGTGGTTCAGAGCTTAGCTCTCGACCCGGATTCGTGGGTTCGATTCCCACGTTGAAACAACAAAAAAAAAAGGTTGTTTTTAGGATTGGTTAGGACAATGCAGACTGATCACCTGATTGTCTGACAGGAAAGATGATCCATGCGTCGGATGGGCATGTAAAGGGTCGGTTCTGTGCCTATTCTCTAGCCAGACGTGTCGACTTACCGTTCCACTGGGTTGTGAGAGAGAAGGGAAGAGAGTCCTTCTGTGTATTGCGCACACACTTGGGCACTATAAAAAAGCTCTTGCGTAGCGGTCCTGGTTTGAATGAAATTTGCTACCGACACCGAAATCGGTGAAGGGAGCTATTATTATTATTATGAATTACTCTGGGGTCCAGTGGTTTAGAACCTAGTACTCGACTTTGTGGGTTCGATTCCCGCGACAGTACAACTAAAAATGTTTATTTTTGTCAAGTTTAGTGAGGACAGTGCAATCTGATCACTTGTTATTGTGTGACTCTAAAGTAATAGCTTATTTTCATTCAATCAGTTAGATCATTGAAAGGAAATTAAATTAATTTCACTGCATAGTGAAATCTAACATTTTAATCTCATTGTTGTTGCTGATATTTAAACCGCGATAGATTTGTTCTTGAGATACAGCCTGATTAAAGACAGACAGGCACAGCGAAGTCTTAGTAAATAAATCCCTAAAAGAACTTAATTTTAGATAGTCTGAACATTTTTTGTGCTGTTTCATTTTGTGTACAGTGGATCGAGCTTCGAGCAACGCTAGCGACGCAACACGACGCGACGGAGCGCGGCGAGCGATGCAGCGCAGCGCGGTGGCGCGGCGGCTAGACGACTGTCGTCTGTACTTCGTTGAAGTATCACATTCGAAACCAAAATTATTTGGTGAGCGTAATTGTTTATCTACTGACTGTAGTGTGATACTGGCGGAGTCGGGGTCTTCACAGACCATACGCTGTGCATGTGCACACGGGTAGCCGCGGTTAACACAAATGTGTTAAGCGGTTGACGTATGTCGGCGATGGAGCCGTGTCATAGAAGTCAAATTCTGATGACAATATTTGACCTACCAAGCATCATTTCGCAGCAGCAACCATTAAAAGTCGGTATCTCTTGGGGCAACTCAAGTAGGACGCGGAGCGCAGCGGGCGTGTGATGCTGGAAGGTTGGGGTCTACACAGACCACATGATGTGTATTTAATGAGTGATGCACACGTGTTAGCCGTGGGGAGAACACGTCGTGTTACGCGGCTAACGTATTTCGACTAAAGAGCCCTGGTCATATAGGCATTACCTGAGACTTTGCGTAGTTTATTGTTGTGCATTAAAGAAGTTAAAGTATCTGTTGAGATTACTATTAGAGATTAAACTAGCAAATTGGCCTAAAATTGTAGAGTCAGGTTAGGCCGAGCAAAAGGCTTGTGATATTGCAGCTGGTTTTTTTTCTTTTACAGGAGCAGCACACGAGGACGTGTGACTAGTCAGAATGGCCGTGTCGGAGTTGAAACGTAAGGCTTGCAAAAAAAAAAAAAAGAAAGCCTAGCAAGTTTAGTCATATTTGCCAAGAGGCCGGTCGCCGCTTACAAAAGAGGAAGGAGAAGACGTGTGTCACCGATGACAGGGAGGACTAGGCAGGGTGGCGCGCGATGGATGGCGGGGCTTGAAAAAAAATGAAGTTGACTAAATTCGCTTACGTTCAATGTCTGCTTTGCATTAAGTACTTGTAGCAATAGGTTTGATTGTTCATAATATAAACACGTTCAGTTTGGTGTTATTATTTCCTGATCCTATAAAGTGACGCCCACAAAATACCGCACTCCGTTATATATATATATAGTTTTTTTCCCCTTTTTTAAAACTTGCCTATTTCATCATATTGTTATGATGGTATATATGGATACCTACTATCTGGTGAAGACAGGGGTGGTGATGACTACTGTAATTGATATAGTGGCATATGCTTGCAGTATAAGCGATGTCGAAATTTCCAAACGTATATCTTCAAAGACTAAGTACCTAGTAGTGGTATTACATTGATAGTTGATTCAAAATTATGTTTTTAGTCGGATATGCTTATGTTACTCGAAACAAATACAAAATTACTATGAGTGTCCCTATAAATTTCGAGGTGTTCCCTAGATTCCTCACGACGCCATCATCAGGTCTCCACTTTGATAACTATGAGACCAAGTTCGAATGTAATTGACGTAGTGGCATATGCTTGCATTCCTTTAAACAACGCTGAAATCTTCAAACCTGTATCTCTAAGGACTCAGAAGTTCTGTTCATTACTTTTAGATCCAGGATATGGTGCAAAACCTTACTGTTTGGTAACATAATATGCTTAGACTACTTCAGAAAAAATCTATATCGATATATTATTATATACGGATTTTTACAGTAGGAAAACTTTAATTTCGGATTCGGTTACGGTTATGGATATTTTTTAATATCGGATATCCGATAGTTTCGGTTACGGTTACGGAGCTCCCTAACATCCCTGGGTCAAAAAACGCGCGTGCGAGAGGGACAGAATTACAATAAAAACGATATTCGAGGTATGAGAATCAGAGGCCTGCTGGCATTCCCTGACTCTGCGACTTTTTTTTTGATAATAAAACCTACTGCCTTAAAATTGCAGCACCAAATTTTTTTAATATAAAAAAAAAATACAATTGTATCATCATATATCCTGGAGCCATTCTCCTTCGCTATTATTCTGTACACCACTTCAGCATATTCCGTAGGTTGAGGTCAATGTGCATTGAAATTTGAAAATACCGAGAAACACCATTTTGAAAGAAATGCGTTTCAGCGTTGGCTAATTGTTGGATTAATTAGAGATATCACTTAATTGTATATCTATACTAATATTATATAGCGGAAGAGTTTGTTTGTTTGTTTGTTTAAACGCGCTAATCTCAAGAACTACTGGTCCGATTTGAAAAATTATTTTTTGTTGGATAATCTATTTACGGAGGAAGGCTTTATTTGACAAATAGGAAAAAAATGGGGAAAATTATTCACATTTGAGAACATTCGTTGCGTGCGCTGCATAAACGGATTAAATTATTCAAAAAATATGTAAGAAAGAATTATTAATTTTTAATAATTTTAATAACAAAAACCAACGTGAGCACTCGGAAGATAATCGCGATAGTGTTGCCGACAGCCACGCGAACGAATTCGCGGACACAGCTAGTCATTAATATTAACATAATAAAAAGCACTTATCTCAATAGTTTTTTTTTTTTTTATTATCGAAGGCTGGCCTTGTTCAGGCCCAGACGTCACTGCGACCCTTCTAGATCTATTGTGACTCCTTCGCTTTAGAGTACCGTCCCCAGTCCTATATTACTCATGAAACGAACTATATGGTGGGGGTCTGCGGTGCGGATTTCCTCTGCTGTAGAGTATGCATGCCGCCCGAGGTACTTGCTCCTGCTTATATGAAGAGCTGGACAATCAAGAAGAAGGTGGAGGGGTGTCTCGTCTTTCTCCTTGCAGAATCTGCAAGTAATTTGATCACCTATGCCTATCCTGTGAAGGTGTTTAGCTTGCCCGGTTAGGGTTCTGGTGAGGATTCATAGTTGGTTCCTACTCAATAGTTAGGTACTTTCGGTATTGCCTATAACTTTTTATAGATAAAATTAAAAAGACGATCTGCTGGCATTCCCTGACTGTACTCTGAGGTCTCAATGAGTATATAAAATACCGAGAAACGCCGTTTTGAAAGAAACAATGCGTTGTAGCGTTGGCCTGGCTAATTGTTATTAATGTCTTCACGGGAGAGGAACCGTCATCATTTGTCTTCGCTCGCGTCGCGACTGACAGTGGTTTTACTTCTTGCCCGCTATTTACGACTTATACCAGAATTCTGATATTCCGCCTATTTGATCAGATACATGTATGTATAACGGGTGTAAAAAGAGCTGGGGGCCTACTCAAGATGTCATCGCTAATTATCGCTTACAAAATTCAATAACAAAATGTATGGGATTTGAAATAAGGTACGCTAAATGACATACCAAATCGCGATCATTTAGCGTACCTTATGTCAAATCCCATACATTTTGTTATCGAACTTTGTAAGCGATAATTAGCGATGGCATCTTGAGTAGGCCCCCAGTCACTTTTATTTGGAATATGATTATACTACCTTTTCTCATTCTAGAAATGTATTTTTTTAATTATATTTTTACAAAAATTGGATAAGAGGAAAGGTAGTATAATCGTATATCAAAGTTATAGTTACTGCTCTTTTTACATACTATATAAGACTTTAGTCCTTTTTGACCTGTTTAAAAATGTTGCAAACCAAAAATAGTATTAGATTGAGCAATTTTTATTACATTTCTTGTACTCGTAATTATTTGAATTACCATTCACATTATAATTAAGAAGATAAAATAAATTTTTAATTATAATATTATTTTGTATGCATATTCGTTGAATATCTTTATGGAGATAATCCTACTAATAATATAAAAGCGAATGTTTGTAAATATAGATGAATAGGATGGATGTTTGTTACTCTTTTACGCAATAACTACTGAACTGATTCCGATGAAATTTTGTATGGTAGTACTTTACATTCTGAATTAAGACATAGGCTTTGACCGTATATGTTCTATTTACACTATGTATAATATTATAATAATCGTTATGATCTCGCAACAAAAAAAAACTAAATCAAAATCGGTTCCATCCATTTGAGCCGATGCCACATACACACACACATGTTAAACTTATAACTAGGGTTAAACATTTAGCATAATGAAATCGAAAATATTATTATGTATTAAATTCTTAAACAAGCAACGTCTTAACCATCATAAATTGGAATTAGCTTGTCGCACGACTGCTTAATTTTAAAACCGCTGGACTAAATTCGACGCGTAAACCGAACTATTACAGCCAACCGCAGGATTCAATGCCTAAAATTAAACTTATATTAACTGAACACGGAATAAGTGAACCGTTTTAGGTGTTAGTCGTGACAATCGTAAAATGTGGCTTCATAGTTTCGTTTAATGGGTTGAATGCTACCAGAAAATAATATATATCTATGGACTTCACATTACGTCAATATAATATATATCTGTCGCAGTCATGTGATTGAATCCGCTATTTAATTGAATGACTAGCGCGTTCATTGAATTATATTTTAACCAACAAATTCAATGAATCCAAGACTTAGGCCGTGCTTCACCAAGCAATGTTAAATTTAACGCCATGTTAAAATACCATGCCATCTCATTCATTGACAGGAAATACGAGAGGGAGAAAATAACATGTTATTTAACATGGCGTTAACTTTAACATTGCTTGGTGAAATATTTGCTATCTGTACGAGCTGTTTGACGCCATTTTATAACCGCCTAGCGATTCAATTAAAAAAGCAGATTCAATCAGATGACTGCGACTTGGGAACCACAAGCGTTGGGAGAAATTTTGAAAAGTAAATAAATAGTAATAATACCTATGTAATAGTAATAATGACATTTAATGTCATAATGGTCCCGTACTAAGTATCCGAAAAACTTGTGCTACGGGGACCAGACAACGGAATTTTATATAGAATAATAATAATATCTATGGACGTTTTACACCAATCTAGCCCTGTGCTAAGTATCCGAAGAACTTGTTTATTTTAATACTTTTATACTATACACAAATTTTGAGCTTTTTTATTATATAATATTAATATCTACACATGTTATTATTTTACATTATTTCTCTCATCTTTTTGCAGCACCTTTTCGTTTATTTTGTCTCTGCATCACCTATGATTAACAAGTAGACAATGCCATTAGGTATTAAGTCCGCCATTTTAATATTATGCAATATGTAAAAAGTGTAAATAAATAAATACATTTACTAAATACATCATTTTTTATCCACAGCTGAGAGATAGAAGCCTTAACATCCACCACACAATGGAAATTCACATGGCTAAAATACGGGAATTATGTAATCATACTGATGACTAATCATCCCGAAAAATACCAAAATGTATTTATCGCACAAGGTTTTTGTCGTTTTTTTTTCAACTTCAATGTCTACGCTTACCATTATGGTAATTTAAACCTGCATATATTGCCATAATATTGTATTACTTCAAATTTACATAAGTAATTGCTTCGATAATTTTTAAATCCAAATTCGTGTTTACACCTTTTTGTCAAAAATACATCACAAAATATTCCTAGCTAGTATATAAAGCCAGTAGATATTTGGATGTTTATCACACGTGAATTGTCGTTGTTAAAGATGTATCTTAAAGTAGCTCTGTTGGTCTTGTCTGTAGCTTATACACAAGCTGCAAAATGTCCAGTAGTACGAACGGCGGACAATTTTAAGCCGGATCAGGTGAGTTGTTTGAAACTTAGGTTGTGTTTCACTAAGCAATGTTAAAGTTAACGCCATGTTAAAATACCATGCCATCTCATTCGTTGAGAGGATATTTCCTGACAATGAATGAGAGGGATATCATGATATTTAACATGGCGTTAACTTTAACATTGCTAGTGAAACACGCCCTTATTCTTCTAAGGTCGCAATAGGAAAATGCTTATCGTCATTGTAGCTATGACATCAACTGCTGGGTTCAAGCCTTCCCCAAAGTTCCCCTAAGATGACCTCCGTAGCGCAGTGGCTTAGCGTGTTGGTGCTCGAGCGAGGCACAATTCTTGGCACAGGTGTCTTTCGTAATATTTTTGTCATTAGAGAGAAAGAACCTACTTACGCTGTACATCAAAAGTACCTAGATAAAAAATAGGAAAATAATAATAAAACCTCCCACACCGACTTCGGTGACGGTGGTCAGTTTTATTGAAACCAGGCCAGCTACGCATGACTTATTTTTATAGTGCCCAAAAGTGTGCGCAATACACAAACTCCCTCTTCCTTCACTTTCGTAGCCCAGTGAGACGGATAAATGACAATTGACGATTGAAAACGTTTTCAAGTTTGGTTGGGACAATGCAGGCTGATCATCTGACAAGAAAGATGATCCATGCGTCGGATGGGCATGTAAAAAGTCGGTTCTGCGCCTGATTTCCCGCCAATCGTGCGTAGCTCGCCTGGTTTCAATGAAATCCGCTACCGACACCGAAATCGGCGAGGGGAGCTATTAAATATAAATGGCCTAACAAACTAAAATTTCAGTTCGCGGGAATATGGCATGACTTGGCGAGATATCCCAATGTTCTGGAGACATCTAAGGAATGTTTGTCGTTGTCGTACGCGTACAACGGAAACACCTTCGCCCTGGACAACGTGACTCCAGTGGAGGGACCCAACTTCATAACAGCAACTGGCACTCTTCAAGCTGATGGAAGCATATACTTAAAAGGATTAATTGGCCGTAAGTACAAATTTGGAGAACATACCAGATTTTTCGAGTTTCCTAATAATTAAAGTTCCTATAGTCAGATTGTTTAGTGCGATTGCCAAGTCAATCTACAATTTATTTAAAACATAAAATATTTTTAATAATATTGATAATATGATCACTATAAGATGTTGTTAGACTGGCCTACTTACCACAGCTTGGCATCACATGGATCTCACAACTTATTACGGCAAAAGAGCTAAGTAGCGAGACTTGGCACAAGTTATGTTTTTGATGTCAGTTCTTTTTGACGAAGATTAACTTAGACCAGCGTTATTGTCGGAAAGTGCAAATATAACTTTGTAATCCTATACATTTATATAAAATTACAAAGTTATATATGCAGTTGGCGTATCTAGATAACTAGACAGAAATTACAAAATGTTTCGTTTTTCTATTTATTAATACACTAAACATTACTTGTGTTCCAAATTTGAAGCTTCTATATCTGCTAGAATTGCCTAATACTTTTGATGATCTGTCAGTGAGTGAGTGAGTCAGAGAAATTAAGAATATTTGTGAAGTTATAATTCTGTCTGTTTCAAATTAAATGAAATTTGAAACATACTGTGTTTATACAATGCCTACTTAGTAACTAAAAATTAAAAATGCAGGCTTCTAGTTTTATCCTTCAAGTTATAGGGGGTCGACAATGGCCTGAACTGCTTCGAGAAAAGGATGGTACGGCGTGCCCTCAGATTCCTAATTTCAAAGCATACATTTTTGTTTTGAAACTATTGTTTAAACTTGAATGAGGGGTCTGAATATTAAACTTAAGAGCGTTACAACATCTTATGAATGGTAGGCATCATATAATATAGAAATGACGTTCAGAAAACATTTTTGTAAAATTTATCTATACTTATAATAAAACTGTAGAGAGGTCAATTCTGTACATTGAATATTTTTTCAAAATACATATTGGAGGATGATTGGCGATCGATACTGATGCCAAAAATGCAATTAGTAAAATTTTTGTCTGTCTGTCTGTCTGTCTGTCTGTCTGTCTGTCTGTCTGTATGTGCGCGATGGGAACAAAAACTACTGAAGGGATTTTAACCAAACTTGGTACAATTGTAGCCCATATTCCTGGGCAGGTTATAGGCTATATAAGATAACGCTACGATACATAGGAGCCGAGCAGTGACGATAAATTGGAAGCAAGTCGGAGGAATTTCGCGCGCGCGGGCTGCGGACGAACGGTTCATGCGGCGGGCGCGGGGGGATCGCTTACACAGTGACGCGAAGCTATAGAATGTGGCACTAAAGTAGATTAGAACTTGAAATAAGTACCTACCTAACTAACAGATTTTTTTTCTGAGAAGAGTGTTTCCACAGTGTCATAATAATATAAAAATTTTATTTTTGAACTTGCTTCACAAATTGAAATAAATTATCATTTATTGTATAAATCAACTTAATTAACTGTATTATTAAAAGAAAGCCTTTCGCGATAATCTAAAAAAACGGGCAATTAAGCGGTTTTTGGTAAACTATTTATACCATCACGGTATTAATCCTTATCATTTTTAATACGTTAGTTGGCTTAAGCATTTCATGAAGACTATATTTGCCCTTTATACCTAGCAAGTATAATTAATAGTTTAGGAGATAATATAGCAAAATTAAAATCGTTTCGCCGTGATTCGACCGCCGCATCGCGGCGCCGCGCGATACAGGCTGATGCGTGACGTCTTACATCCGAGTATAGGTAGGAATTTTGGCGAAGGTCAACCAAAGGAACTCCACCCCACTGCTGGGTAAAAAATACTATTAAAATGTGCTAACAGGCAGTACCGGTAGTATGAATTTAACCACGCACAGCCGCTAACTGTGCCCCCAGTAATAATCGTGTTAAAAGTACGGCGTATGGCGTATAGATGTCGCTTTGATTTGAAGATATATGACAATAAAAAAAATACTGGACGTTTGTATGAAGCGCGGCGGGAACCGCCTGCTTCAAACATTCAAATTTATTCTTTTTTTATTTTATATTTTGTTTAAAACAAAATTTCATTTATTTATATTATTATTATTATACTTAGGGTAGGTTATAAAAAACGCTACTAAAGCCGATCGGCGCGGCGCGCCGAGCTGGGGCCTAACTCTCCAAACTGATTCGATTTTAATTCAGATTCGATCGTGCCGCATACTCCCGAAGAAATTGACGTTTGTTTATTTTTATTCTCTGTCGATTGATATGGTCTGGTGTACAAAAAGTTCTAACGGTTTTCTTAATCCTAATTAATTTCAAAGTAATCTACCAAATAAAACACCAAAAACCGTTAAGATCGAACTGATTCGATTCTCAGTTGTGTCGAGAGTAAGACTGCTGGATCCTCGGCGGGGCGTGCCGCTGTGCCCATGTCTAACCGAGAGTTCCGTTTTAAAGACCTTAGTAATTGCAATATAAGTTTAAATTTAATAATACTTCAAAACATTAATGACAAAAACGGTAATAAGTTGAAAAAATTGAAAATATTTTTATGGTTTCGCAATTTATCCTATGTCGTTTAAATTTGATATGAAGCAACATTTTAATAGTGCATTAAGATGTTGCTTCATATCAAATTTCTATTCCCGGGAAGTACCCTTTAGGTTTTGGTTCCCTTTGGCGTGTCGAAAATTGCGAAAATTAGCGATATAAACGGCTGAATCTTTGGGTAGATGTGGCCAAGATGCCTGTTTCTTTTCACAGCCAGAAGGGACAGTAGAGCTGAGTTTTTTATATGATTTTTAGCTTGATACCTACACGTGTTAAAGTTTTGACACCCAGACAGACAGACGGACATCGAAGTTAAATACTTTACTAAATTAACGTGAAAAATTGTCTGGGTCTATACGGTGCATTCGAATAATATTATCCTAACTTCGAATACCTTTGCTGACTTCTACATATTGTTCGAAGGCCTACTTCTTTTGCCGAGCTCCGAAAGGATGGTACTATATTATTATTATACCCTGCATACCAAGAGGCTTGCTGGGTACGTGACTTGCTGGATCGGGATCAACACTGGGATGCACTGGGAAGTACCTATTAGCGAAAGTTCTCAGCGGTTGCGCCAATAAACTAAAAATATATTTAAAAATACTAAAGTGCCCTAAATCACTGTTCCACGCGTACGAAGTCGCGGGCACAGCTAGTACTTATAATAAAACTGTAGAGAGGTCAATTCTGTACATTGAATATTTTTTCAAAATACATATTGGAGGATGATTGGCGATCGATACTGATGCCAAAAATGCAATTAGTAAAATTTTTGTCTGTCTGTCTGTATGTGCGCGATGGGAACAAAAACTACTGAAGGGATTTTAACCAAACTTGGTACGATTGTAGCCCATATTCCTGGGCAGGTTATAGGCTATAAAACATAACGCTACGATACATACGAGCCGAGCAGTGACGATAAATTTGAAGCAAGTCGGATGAATTTCGCGCGCGCGGCCTGCGGTCGAACGGTTCGTGCGGGGGGCGTGGGGGATCGCTTACACAGTGACGCAAAGCAATAGAACGTGGCACTAAAGTAGATTAGAACATCAAATAAGTACCTAACTATCAGAATTTTTTTTTCTGGGAAAACAGTGTTTTCACAGTGTCATAATAATATAAAAATTGTATTTTTGAACTTGCTTCACAAATTAAAATAAATTATCATTTATTGTATAAAATCAACTTAATTAACTGTATTTTTAATTTGTAAAATAATTCAAGTTTGTAAAATAAATAAAATATTAACTGTATAATTAAAAGAAAGCCTTTCGCGATAAACTAAAAAACGGGCAATTAAGCGGTTTTTGGAAAGCTATTTATACCATCACGGTATTAATCCTTATCATTTTTAATACGTTAGTTGGCTTAAGCATTCCATGAAGACTATAATATTTGCCCTTTATACCATGCAAATATAATGAGTAGTTTAGGAAATATAGCAAAATTAAAATCGTTTCGCCGTGATTCGACCGGGCGCCGCGTAAGGCAGGCTGCTGGGTGACGTCTTACGTCCGAGCCGGGCTGGTGTAGTGTAGACTGCTGGGTAAAAAATACTATTAAAATGTGCTAACTATGCCTGTGTTATTATAGGAGACTTTTATTTATGCAATAGTACCCAAAACAATTTTTTTTTTATTTTTGTCTGTTTGTCGGTGCATTTGTGCACGCTAATCTCAGAAACGGCTTATCCGATTTAGATGTGGTTCAATCATATTTGTAGTAATCTTGACTTAACATTTATTTCATCTCAATCGGTTCATAAATAAAAAACTTATGACAATTAAAAAAAAATGCTGGACGTTTGTATGAAGCGCGGCAGGAACCGCGCTGCAAACATTCAAATTTAATATTTTTTTATTTTCTTTAAAACTAAATTTAATTTATTTATATTATTGTTATACTTAGGGTAGGGTAGTAAAAAAACGCTACTAAAACCGATCGGCGCGCCGAGCTGGGGCCTAACTCCCCAAACTGATTCGATTTTGATTCAGATTCGTGCCGCATACTCCCGAATAAATTGACGTTTGTTTATTTTTGTTCTTTGTCGATTGATATCGTCGGGTGACAAAAAGTTACGTTCCAAAGGTTTTCTTTATCCTAATTAGTTCCAAAGTAATCTACCAAATAAAACACCAAATCCGTTGAGATCGAACTGATTCGATTCTCGGTTGTGTCGAGAGTAAGCCTGCTGGATCCTCGACGGGGCGTGCCACTGCGCCCATGTCTAACCGAGAGTTTCGTTTTAAATACCTTAATAATTGCATTATATGTTTCAATTTAATATCTCAAAATATTAATGACAAAAACGGTAGTAAGTTCAAAAAATTTGAAAATAATTTTATGGTTTCGCAATTTATCCTATGTCGGCACTATTAAGACGTTGCTTCGTATCAAATTAAGGTTTTGGTTCCCTTTGGAGTGTCGAAAATTAGAGAGATAAACGGCTGAATCTTTGGGTAGATGTGGCTAAGGAGTCTGTTTTTTTCAAAGCTTCTGGGACAGAAGATCCTGAGTATTTAATAGGATTGTCAGCTTGATACCTACACGTGTTAAAGTTTTGACAACCAGACAGATAGACAGACGGACATCGAAGTTAAATAATTTACTAAATTAACGTGAAAAATTGGCTGGGTCTATACGGTGCATTCGAATAATACTATCCTAACTTCGAATACCTTTGCTGACTTCTACATATTGTTCGAAGGCCTACTTCTTTTGCCGAGCTCCGAAAGGATGGTACTATATTATTATTATACCCTGCATACCAAGAGGCTTGCCGGGTACGTGACTTGCTGGATCGGGATCAACACTGGGATACACTGGGAAGTACCTATTGGCGAAAGTTGTCAGCGGTTGCGCCAATAAACTAAAAATATATTAAAAAATATATAAGTGTCCTAAATCACTTTTCCACGCGTACGAAGTCGCGGGCACAGCTAGTTCTGAATAAAATTTTTGACTTTGGCTTTGACTTTTGACCTTGAATGAGGAGTCTAATAATAATATTTTTTTAGCTACAAAGAAGGAATTCGAAGTGGGACTGACCATCGTCAAAGTTAGCGACAAGTTTGCGATCAAATACAACTGCATCGAAAACGGAGATGACATTATTGAATTCGCCTGGGTGATTTCAAGGTCAGCGAACTTAAGTGCTGCTGATAAGGCAGAGTTAATGGAATTTATCAAATCTTATCCATTAATAGACATGGACCGACTATTCTGGATCAAGTTTTCCGACGATCTATGCAAGGCATAATAAAATAGTTGATGACGTCATATTATGATTTCATTGTTTTTAGAATAATCGATGAAAACAGCCTTTGTATTAACTTCCGATTTTGCCATGAAAATAAATGATCTTAACAAAAACAATATTTTTATTCAGTATTATTATTTTGACTTTATTTTACTATAACTTTTCTTAGGGCCGATTTTTCAATAGTCAGATAACTTTTATCTGTTGAATAAACATGTGACTTTGACATTTGTTCCATACAAAATCTGCCAAAGTCACATATTTATTCCGTAGATAAAAGTTATCTGACGATTGAAAAATCGGCCCTTAGTAAGTTGAAAAAACGTTAATTTTGTAACTAGTGGTTAAGTTAAATAGCGACTTGAAATTTTCCCTGGGACTGTGCTATTTATGAAAAGGTTATTGAATATAACTTGGAATAATTAAATACAATAAATGAATAAATTAACGTTTATTCAACAAAATTTAATTAAACGAAACTCCTTTGTGTTTGGATTAGCACGATGAAAGTATATAAAAATACGCTGAGATATTTGAAAACTGATCCCGATTGTGGACCTAAAGGAAGCATTTCAATGATCGCGACTGTGACCAGTTCGCGCGACTCCCTGCGAACACTCTGTCCAGTAAAATTAATAAGTAAAATATTTAGTTACGTAACTTTACAGAAAAAGAGTTGTATAATATGACAGCTCCTATACAATTCATTTTCCATAACGCATAAGACGTCATGTTATCAATATAATTGTTTCTGCTTGGACTACTAAAATCGTTTTGGTATTATTATATTTGGTATATTTATGCGTAGCTATCATATTTTATCATTAGTAGGATTTGTTTAGTGCCCCATATGAATTCTGCGACTGAATCGCGCGACCAATTAGTGTGGCCAGAGAATCTGATTCGCTGTTTTGCTGGTCGCGGTCGCTAGGACATAATATTATAATGTAAGTACAAACAAAATATTTTGCTTTTGTGATAGGTTTTATCTATATAGTTAATTTTTATCAATCAATATTTAATTAAAACACAATGAATGATAAATACATTTATTTTACACAATATTCAGAGGCTCTTACCGTAAGACGTGGCACAGATTTTTATAGACATAACAGCTAACTTTATGAAACTCATGTTTAATGGTTATAGCTCTGAGTATGCCTTTACTTGTGCCAACCTGGTCTATACCAAAGATTGCATGAAAGATGCACAATAATTTTATCTCCTTCGTATTGTAAACAAAAATAATATTATTTATGTTATAGGTTATAGTGGTGCTGTTAATGGATCAAATGCATTTAACCGACTTCAAAAGAGAAAGTTTTCATAGTAACAGTCTTACGGCGTGTTTCACCAAGCAATGTTAAAGTGTTAATCCTTCATTAAATATCATGTTGTTCCTCTCGTAATACCTATCAATGAATGAGAAGGCATGGTATTTTAACAACCCGTTAAGACTAACAAGCGTTGGTGAAATCGGGACCGAGTCCTTTATGTTCAGTTAACTCTTTCTTTTATGTTAAAATACTTCTGTGCGATCGAGCATCGGTATGTCTATTTGAGGCGATTTGATTTACCGCGTACAAAGCGTTTACCGGATTTATTTGTAATAAAAGATCTAAACAAAAGCGTGTGTAAATTACAGCAGCCATCTATCTCGTCGGCGGTCCGTGCAACAATAACGCGGTTGACTTCATCTTGGAATAATTCTCTTTGTTCTGTACAGATGGCTGTTACAGTTTTTTTGTGTGTGGTCCAAGTTTAATCCTAATGTAGGTACTATCAATTGGGATCATTTGCGACGGTAAGCTGCGACTGTATTGTTCTGAATATCTCCAGAGTCCGGACCGGAAAAAAAATTAATGCTAGAAACAAAATCTCAAAATCGATTACATCAAAAGCACGAGCGTCGAGTCAAATGCGACGTCTCAACGCTCGTGTGTTCGATTTTTATGTCGAGCACACATTAGGCGCTTTCAAACACGCGCTTTGTGAACGCGCGTTTTGGGAAACCAGGAGTTCTGTACAGACAGTGTACTCTGTACATATTCAAGCGCGCGCTTTTTCTTTATCCAAAAACGCGCATCAGCAAAGAACGCGTCATTAAATGCCTAATTTGTACCAGCTCTTTGGGAAGATAAAGTTTACAATGTTTATTTTTAGATAAATAATCTGTAAAGATCAAAAATGTTTTATAAATCCTGCTGCCCTTTTAACATTTCGCATATTTGAAACAAGATTATGCTCCTTCCATTATGAATATTTATTAATTCCCTGGCTTTTCGAATGTTTCGGTAAAGTTCAATAATAGGATTAATATTTACTGTACTTTTCAATCCGTTTTAAGTAATTTAAGTACATTGTGTCTTCGATTTATATTGAACTCAAAAACATTCTTGTAAATAGTCGTAAACTGCATAACACTTTAAAGACAGAAATGATGGGTAAATCAGGTAGAAGGTATACACACCATCGCCTTTAAAAGATATCTATTAATTTCACAATATTGTGGAAAATATTATATAATAGATCTAATTATTAGAAAATAATTTTGCTTTCAATTATCTGACCCCGCTCCCGCCTGTGCTTGTAACACACGGCACACGTGCCAGCCGTACATCACAGCGTGTCGTTAAGGGCAGGAGGTGGTCCGATAAATCAGGCGTGCACGTCGTCTCCGCTCGCCGCTCGCGCTCGTACTCGCTAATGTGAGTACCACTGCAACCCTGATGATAGATCAGGGCATATTCAAAATTAATAAAATAAAAATTTCGAATAAAAATTTTTCGGAAAGTCAACAATAACAAGCTACCACTGGCTTGAAAAACCCGCTGAGAAGAAAATAAAATAAACGTAATATTATGTAGAATTAAAAAAAATAATACCTCCAAAAGTTTAAACGGTGAGCAAATTGGTGATGATAATTTATTACTAAGATCATGTCTAATTACTTTTGCAAAAGAAACAAAAAAACTAGATCAAAATCTAATTATCTTTTTGGAAGCACGCACACACATGAAACTTATAACCCTCTGTTTTTATTAGGGGTTAATAACTAGATGACGCGCGAGACTTCGTCCATTTTGCCGCAGTGACAAGTAGTTTATACCATTCCTCGTGTTGTTCTACTTAGAAGCATCAGAAATTTCCGAGCCTATTCAACGCAAACAAGCCAAAAATTAAATCCTTTATCCTCTTTTATTTGCAAAAGAAACTAAGAACTAACTAGAAGACACAGAGGCATATTGATTTTTTAATACTTTATAACGTCTACGTTTCTTAAGTCGCATGAATTCATTAAAATCAAACTCCATACGAAGGCATCAACTATCAGTCAGTGAAGAGAACGGAACTAAGCGTTGCCAGCAAAATACGCATTAATTTACCTACAACTAACTTCAGGTAACTAACGAAGGTTTCAACTAAAACAGCCTGCAGCTAGTTATGCCAGTTAGCCGACCCTAAAAATTTGAGAGTGTTTAGTTTCAGCCCCGTCTTGTACATTGGATTAATTGCTGGTATTTACAACAAAGTTTTGGACAGGTAAAATGAAGATGATCACCAATTAAACAAAAGTTACTTGCAACGTTGACTAGAACTTATAAATACAATTGCATTTGCAGATAAACATTAATTAAACGATATCTTTTACCTAACACTCAATATTTTTAAAAGGCTGATGAGTTTGTTTGTTCGATTAAACCCACTAATTTCAGTAACTACTGGTCCAATTTTAAAGTTATTTTATTGTTGAGTAGACCAGTTATTGAGGAAGGCTATAATATCGTCACGCTTAGACTAACAGGAGCAGAACACGAATGAAAATGATACAAAAAAGTTTCAAGCAATTATAAATTAAAGCTAAAACACTCTCGATAAAACTAAAAACTACATCCAAACTAGTTCGTCCGGACACACAAAAACAAACAGACAGACACTTCAAACATATAACACTCTTCATGTCGGGTGTTAAAACATGAACCAGACCCATTATTCAATCACATTTCAAAACGTTCACACAATTCGAATGACACCCATATCATTTGGTCTCCAAATTCAAACATCCAAACTTTTTGAATTTTTAATTTTCCGAGTGCAATTGCATCCAAATGTGTAATAACATCATCCATCCTCGCCTTCACGTCGCCACTGCGAAGTGATCTATCAAACTGGTGCATTAATTCAGACAATTGCAGTCGAACTACCGTTGTTTTAGGCACGATCCTGGCAAACTTCCAGGGCCGTTCGAATTCCGATACTTCTATTGTTGCAATGTTTAATTGATTTATTGGTCTGTTAGCGATTGGGTTTTTTCGTTTTGCTGCAATAATTTCATGATCAGCAATCGGAGGGTCAATTTTCGAAATTTCCTAAAATTGTGTTCAGGTTCAGGTTCACGCATTAAAAGCATTATAATTGACTCTTGCATGATAGTCCAAAAACAATGTGACAATTTTGAAAGCTATTAAGATGGATTTAATCCATAACAAATTGAATTTGAAAGTCATAGGAAAATTCAAGCGGTCTTGTAATATACGGACGGAACTAATACTATGTATTATATTGCATATGAGTTATTTACAATAATTGTATAGAGAACTTATGTAGTAAATAATTATATTTTCTACATACGTTTTTTCCACACTATTACGAACTGTCAAAGCCGTTGGCAAAAGCTAGTATATTATGTCATATCAATAAGTATGTAATGAAATTCCTACCTGTAGTAAAGGCATTGTAATATTATTATGCATTAATATACTGATAAAGAATAATTTCTAATACCCTGTATTTTTATTGTAATAACATTAGGTAATATTAAAATAAATTCTACTAACAAAAGAAGATTTTTTTCTACGCACAGTTATAATAAATTGGTTTATCTTCAGCTCCGTAAAAAAGCTTACTTTGAACTAAAAATACACCACAGTACGAGAACTCTTTGTGATATGCAAACTCTTTCTTTAAACTCTGAGAAACTTTTTATTTATCTACTTAAATTATAAAAGTTGTTCTTTTTAAAATGTGTACAATTTTATTGTTTTAAAACTGTTCCTTTATATTGAGGAACTTTAAATACCCAGCAGGCTTACTCCCGACACAATCAAGAATCGAATCAGTTTTTGATATTTTATTAAGTGGATTGCTTTAAAACTAACCAGGATAAAGAAAAACGATTAGATCGTAACTTTTTGTACTCCTGACCATATGGTTAAAATTAGCATTTGAGAAACCGGGGGTGTATGGTTTAAAACTCCAGAGTGTCCCAACTTCCGATCACCATCACCCACAAACGACAAACTTTTCAGTGAGGTCTTGGCATCTTCCATTACAGTTTACCACGGTTTTCCCAGGGTAAAGCAAAGTTATATATGAAAGACTGAATAACACTCCTTAGTATCATAAGCTGTCTGGAGTCCAGACACCACCACCAACAAACATAAGCAAGCATTATTTTAAATCGCTTATCATTTGGATTCTTAATGCGGAAGTGAGCATCTCCAAATTGTGAAGTATGTAGTGTTGCTGAGGATGTCCATCACGTGTTTGTGGAGTGTGTTCGGTACGAAGCCTTAAGATCAAAACTGTTTAAGTTTTTTAGATTTAATATTTTGTATGACGTGGGTTTTATGTTTAGTTTTATAAGGTTACCGCATACTGACTTTCACACTGTAGTAACGTTTGTAAATAATTGTTTAAAATTAAGAGACCCATAACACATAAGCGACATAAATCGCCCATAGTGCATGTTACGATGAGGTTGATATAACCTGTAGGTTACAAGCCTCTATAAAAAAAAAAGCTTATTAGTCAGGCAATGGTATCTATTACTGTTTACACAGTTTCCCTAGAGAAGCGCGCGTATTTGAAGCACTAAATGGCTTAAAACTCCTGAGTATCAGGGCCCTAATTCTCAGGGCTCGAACTCAGTTTTTACTATCGGTCTGTCCCGCTCATGCAAATGAGATTTACCGCGCGTGCGAGCGGGATATACTAATATTCGAGCTTTTTTCCACTGCCCGAGAATCGTGCTCCAGGAAGTGTTCCGAGTCCGATTAATTAATTTCTACTGGAGAGTCTCCAATTGCACCGGACTTGAGCAAACAATGCTATTTGAGTTGATGCGATTGTGGCTTAAAAAGCTAATTCGCTTAAGATTTACTATCTACTTTGTGCTTCGAGCACTTTTAATGCGGGTTTAATAAGTCTCTATAACTTTGGAATATGATTATACTACTGTTTCTCATTCTAAAAATGAAAAAAAAAAATTTTGCTTTTTCGTTATTCTTGCGACAAAACATTAACTTTGATAAGACGTAAAAAATTTTTTTTTTTAGTCTTGGACAAAAAAAAATACATTTCCAAAATGAGGAAAGGTAGTATAATCGTATCTCAAAGTTATAGTGACTGTTCTTTTTACACCATGTATATACATTTTTGCCCAGTGCACACTAAAACAATGTAGCCTTCGTTGTTCAGCTGTTTTCTTCTTAACACGGAAGATCGTGGGTTCAATTCCCACGTTAGATCAGCAGAAATATTGATTCCCAATCTCGTTAGAACCGGGCTGATCAGGTGATTAACCTTATCAGATGGTTGTCTAACAAGATAATCTATGCGTCGGATGGGTATGCCAAAAGACATTCTTGCACCTGATCTCTCGTCATTCGCTAATCTGCCCCACTGGCTTATGATTAAATGAATAAAAGAAGTACTATTACACACTTAAGGACTATAAAATAACTCCGTCGTTATTAATCTGGTTTTAATGAGACATCATGAACAACACAAAATAAACCACAAACCAACGGGCTGTCTTCACCGGAATTGTTGGTGAAACTATTATTCACTCATGGGACCAAATGACAACATTTTTCATATTTTTTAAAATAAAGTAGGTAAATCGGATCCTAAATCTCGGCATACTCGGTGTACCTACATAAAAACCTTATTTTTTGGAATACGGTAACAAGCACCATATTAAATATTATGGTATTATTTTTATGGTCTTGTAAAGAGATTGTAGTGACATAGATTTCTTATGAATCCATTATATTTTGTATTCCTTATAAGTAATAATAACTATTACTAAAGTAATAATACCGTAAAAGTAATAAAAACAATTTGTTAAATTACCCAATTGCCTTAAGGATTGCTTAAAATGTAATAATGGTTGTGACAAAACCTTACAATTTTTAAAAATGATTATTGTTTATAATTTAGTTTAAATTGAATTTTGTTTGTTGCTGATTGTGGTCGTTAATGACCTTTGTTGTTACAAAGCGACCTTAAATAAATAAATTAAATAATAATAATAACTATTTACATTTACTAAACCGACATTTTATGTTATGATGGTCTCAAATTAACTACCTCAATACAGCCAGCTACAAAACACGAACTATCTTTGCAAAAACACACGTGAACATAAAGCTTAAAGAGAACTATGTAGCCTCACACACTGAATAGTGCTAAAAATGTGCCTTTAGAATTCACTGCACAATAATTAGACAGAAACTGGGTTAAAATATAAACAAAACACTATTTCACTAGACTCGCTCGAGGGTCATCCGCGTTGGCAAGATTTCCGCTGTATCTTTAAATTCTCTACTTAATCTCAAGCATGCTCCACTGATTATTAAAGTTAACGATGCATTTTCTGAATTTCCTTCTATAATGAGTATTTTGCTGATAATGAGTTTTTTGTTAATGTTCTAGAGAGGATTCTAGTTGAATGAAATTTTTGTTGAGTTGCTATTGAATATCGAGGTTATGCTATGTCGAGAAAATGTTCACATATTTCTAAAAGTGTTTTTAATGTTTTTGTTTGTCCTAATGGATTGTTGACTAGAAATTTTGTTGAGTTGCTATTGAATATCGAGGTTATGCAATGTCGAGAGAATGTTCATATATTTCTAAAAGTTGAACCTGTCGAATCTTCATTTTATCGATATACCTACAGTTTGACACAAATATTTAACTTTTCTGGATTGTTACATGTTATAATATACAGGTTGTAAAAAGAAAAGTAAACATAAATTTGAGATACGATTATACTACCGTTCCTCAATTTGGCAATGTACCTATTTTTTTTTCAAAAACTAAAAAAAAAAACAACTTTTTACCATTAATATTAATATTTTCTTGTCTCAGAAATAAGGAAAAAGCAAAAAACATTTTTTTTTCATTAAAAATACAATTTACAAATACATAATCACTATAGCTTTGGGATATCCTTTTTTTTTTGAGAGATCCTTTTTTTCGGGTAGGTGCAAAAAAAGTATGCAGACATTCTTTATAACTAATTATAATATTTAAATAGTTAAACAATATAAACTTCATCATTATTTATTTTATCAAGTGTAATACATACGGTTTTATAGCCAATAATCGTTTGTGGAGATCAATGTGAAGTGCTATCATTGCAACTAGACACCACCTACCAGCTGACCATTCTCACATTGAACATTTTCTTAATTCAAGTCAACAATGTCACAATTGCACAACATTTTGAAGGCACAGCAGAGTCTCGAAGAGCTTGTGACTAAAAAGATGGAAGAGATTCATGCCCAGTTACAGAGCGGTTCCGCCAAGGACACTGTTGCTAAGGTTGCCGAGGAGTTCCGCACATTCCGTGAGTTAACTTTCTCAATGCTCAGTCTTCTTCGCAAACAGATATCAGATTGCTCTAGAACTGTTGATGCGATTGAGTCCAGGTCACGAAGGAAGACTCTAATTTTCTCAGGAGTTTCTGAACAAAACGGCGAAAACTGCACATCTATTATACATAGTATTATTCACAACAAACTAGGCCTTCCAGACATTCCAACAACTTCATTTAAGGCTTGTCATCGCCTGGGTAGTAAGGAGCCAAATAAAACGCGTCCAATACTAGTGAAGTTTTATACTTTTGAAACCAAGGCAGTGGTTTGGAATGCCAAAACTAAGTTGAAGGGGACTACCACAACAGTTAAGGAGTTCTTGACAAGGGCGCGGCAGGAGGTGTTTGGCAGGGCGAGGCTTCATTTCGGGGTACGAATGTGTTGGACTCAAGGCGGTACTATCGTCATCAAGACCGCTGATGGGGAGCGACATAAGGTGCAGTGTATTGAAGAGCTCCAGCCTATCATGTCGAAATACCCTAAGGCATCTTCATCAACTCCATAATTATTAAAGATTAGACACCATTGTTGCTCCGTAGTTTCTGAAATTCCTCTTGTTATAGTTTTCATTGCTTTGTTACAATATGTCACTCAGTGTCCCTTCACTATAGTTATATATGTATACGTGTATCTTCTCATCTCAGTTATATGTTTGGTTTGTTTTCTTTTGTTAATTGTGTATGGTACTATTTGCCGGTAACTAATAATTTTATACATCACTTTAATTTTTAATTACAATTACATTCATTTTGTTACTGGCATGTGACAACTGATTAATCTTCAACTGTCAACATAAAGTTCTGTCACACTGACATTTGACAGACATGTATACAAAGTGCGTTCGGATATCCGCACGCACAATTTCAACAAGAAGCATTAATTATTTTTATTACGCCGTAGTTTTAACTTTGTTTTTGTCCATCATTTCAACTTTTTGTCATTACCTATGTAAATAATATTTTTATTTGCTTCCATTTTGTAACATTGTTATTTTATGATATTTTATGTTTTTGTCAGTTGGCGGGTGGTACAGACGTGCAAATAATAATAATTTATTATTGAATACAAGTCTAGGAATATTAATATAATCTCAGAATAGTATAATTTTTATATTTTATATATTTTTATCTTTATAGTACGTATATTTAGTTTTCTATTGTATATAATATGTCTGATATTGAGTCTTTTTATTCTGCCAACGATTCGAACATCTCATGTAATGACGAAAGTTTTGAATCAGTAAGTAACACTTTAGGGGAAATATTGTCACAAAACTTTAATTCACAAAAATATGGGATCATAAATATTTGTCACATTAATGCGCAAAGTGTACCAAGTCACTTCAGTGACATGATTGAAGCCTTTTCTGGAAATAACGTACATGGCGTCCTGATTTCAGAGAGCTGGCTTAAACAGCATCTTCTTTCCACATCATACGCACTGCCGGGCTATGTTCTGATCCGCAATGATCGGATCGGTAGGCGAGGCGGTGGTGTCGCCATCTATCTGCGTAGTGACCTTCCTTACAAAATAATAGCCTCCTCTCCATCCGATGGTTCTTCTGCTGCAGAACATCTATTCCTTGAGGTCCATGTGAAAGGGACCAAGTTGGCCCTAGGAGTACTTTATTGTCCTCCGTCTATCGATTACTTCTCTGATTTCGAGGCAGTTCTTGAAGCGTTGAGTACGGAATATGCACATCACGTCATCATGGGCGATTTTAATACGGATCTCTTAGACCTGTCCTCTCCTCGTTCCCGAAAACTCTCACATTTAATTGAATCTGCCAGTCTTCATCTTTTACCTCTCTCCGCTACCCACCATAACTTCAACGGTGAGGACACATGGCTAGACTTAATCCTCACATCCAATCTTTCCTTGGTCCATTCATATGGTCAAATTCCCGCTCCTGGTTTTTTCCACCATGACCTCATCTATATTTCCTACATCCTAAAACCCCCTAAACCCTGTCCTAAGATTTTATATACGCGTTGTTTTGGTGGGGTCGATATGGAACAACTAAGGATCGATGCAGCTGAAATTGATTGGGAACCATTATACGAAGCATTTACTGTCGACGATAAAGTTTCCATTTTTGGTGACAGCTTATTAAAATTGTATGATGCTCATGCACCACTAAAAAAGGTTAAGCTTAAACATCTGCCAGCACCTTGGCTGTCTTCAGAAATACGCGAGGCAATGAGGCGCAGGGATCGTACCTTTACAAAATTTAAAAAAAATCGTTGTGTGACAAACTGGGACATCTTTAAGTCGGCTAGGAATCGTTGCAATCAGATGATACGTAATGCTAAACGCCGCCATATTCTTGAAAATGTAGCTTCTTTATCCCCACCTAATATTTGGAAGTTCCTTAAAACAATTGGTATAGGCAAGTCACAAGATCTCCAGGACCTGCCTAGTAACATTAGCCTTGATGATTTAAATCTTCACTTCTCCGCAACATTACCCCTAGATGATCTCACCAAATCTCAGACCATAAGCTATTTAAACAGCCTATCTCGTCCTAACATAGATCCATTTTATTTCTCTCCAGTTACTTTAGACGAGATCGACAAGACTATTAAGTCAATTGATTCTAAAGCCATGGGATGCGATAACATCAGTCGCCGCATGATCACCACCATCCAAGAGCAACTCCTTCCTGCCATTACCCACATTATTAATTTCTCCCTTGATTCATCAGAATTTCCGAACATGTATCGCAAAGCTTTTGTTCGCCCACTTCCAAAAATCCTCAACCCTACACATCCTTCACATTTTCGCCCTATTTCCATCCTCCCTTTCCTATCAAAGGTTCTCGAAGCCTGCGTCTTTAAACAATTGTCCGGGTTTGTTTACCGAAACAACTTGCTTTCCCCACTTCAGTCCGGTTTCAGACCTGGACATAGCACTACCTCCGCCCTGTTAAAAGTGACAGGTGATATAAGAGCAGGCTTCGAGAGCTCTTTGATTACCGTTTTAGTGCTTATAGACTTCTCGAACGCATTTAATCATGTCAATCATGATATCCTATTGGCCGCACTTTCCGGTCTTTTGATCTCGTCTGAAGCATTAACTTGGATTTCTTCTTATCTTCGAGGCCGTCAGCAGTCAGTGCGCATGGACAGGTCGTCCTCTACCTGGCACAATATCGACGCTGCCGTTCCTCAAGGCGGTATTTTATCTCCCTTACTTTTCAGTATTTTTATAAATCTCATTACCAAAAGACTTCGTAGTACGTATCATCTTTATGCCGATGACCTGCAACTTTATGTCCAGATAGGATTGGAATAATTATCAACTGCCATTGAGAAGATAAATGAAGATTTAAGTGCAATAAAAGAATGGTGTGATAGCTTTGGGTTAACAGTAAATCCTACTAAATGCCAGGCCATATTGTTGGGTAGTCCTAGATATATGAGTAAAGTGGATTTAGGGTCTCTTCCACCTGTTATGTACAGTGGTGGTACATCTGTAATCAATTTTAGTACTAGCGTTAAAGATCTTGGTTTACATATCGATTCCTCTCTTACTTGGCAAACCCATATCACCGAAATTTCCGCTAAAGTGACGGGGATCTTGCGTTCCCTTTACCGACTTAAAAATTTCCTTCCTATCCCGGTTAAGACTTTGTTAGTACAAACCCTCATTTTCCCAATAATTGACTATGGTGACGTGTGCTGTTTCGATCTTAACGTTGATAAGCTTAACAAGCTTGATCGTCTTTTCAATAGTTGCATAAGATTTATCTTCAACTTGCGAAAATTCGATCATGTTTCTCCCTATCGCTCCAAGTTGCACTGGTTGCCAGTTCGTCAACGACGCTCCGTGCGGGCATTGTGCATGCTTTACTCGTTGCTGCACCATCCTAACACTCCAGAGTATCTCTCTTCCCTCTTTCAATACCTCTGCAGCAGCCACGACAAGAACCTCCGATCAGTCAACAACGAGCTTTTACTTTGCCCTTCCCATAAATCAAGTATCGTCCACTCTTCTTTTAACATACAGGCTATTCTTCTCTGGAATGCTCTTCCTCTGGAAATCAGGACGTCAAACACCAGAGACACATTTAAGCGCAGACTTCGTGACTTTTATTTTAAACAATTGGCAGACTCATAGGATTCTCAGTATTTTATATAAATATATATATATATATATATATATATATATATATATATATATATATATATATATATATATATATATATATTATAGTACATATATTTATTATTTATTATGTAGTTTATATTTATTAATATTATTATGGTATAGTTCCTATATATGTATATAATATATATTATTTAATTTATGTATATTGTTTTATAACGTAATTTATGTTATTTATAGCATGTTTTGTTGGTTTTTTTTATTAGTCTCTTTTTTTCACCGGCACCTATACAATTTTGTTTCTGTAACGCCCAAAGGTTGACTGGTAGAGAATGCTATACGGCATTAAGTCCGCCTTTGTACTGTGTGTGCATTAAGTTAAATAAATAAAATAAATAAATAAAATTAGGTAATCATATCTGATATCCAAAAATACAGTGACTATTCCTTTTACACACGTTTTAACTTTTAAATATATCATCGGATTTTAATGAAATTTGATAATATGACCACCATACAATTAGGCAAATCAAATTCGGCTCAATCATACATACTTGGATAGGCTACTTTTTATTGCATCATATTTTGCACGTGCAAAGTAACGGACAACAAGTAAATTAAGCTATAGAGAGTGATTTAGTAAAGTGAGTGTTGAGAATAACTTAAGGTATAGGTGAAGGTTGGGAACATCAACTAAAACATCAAAATGTATAAATTGACTCAATTCAATTACAAGAAAGTTACATGGATCCAAAATAGTGGCCTTTCAGCCGAAACGATATTAAGTGATAAAACCGACTTTATCGCGAGTGTACAGAATATAAAATAGATTGGGCGTAAATCAGAGAGATCACCAATATAAACTGAGCCGTTCGCATCAATTCGTTCGCCTCTAATATACGATATTTATCCGGTACTCGTTTAGAGGGGGGGTCAGGGTAGGCTGGTCGGGTGGGTGGAGGTAAATGATTGCAGGTCACGTGATAGGGTGATTTGTCGTAACGCCTAAGCGATTATTCACATCATTAGTCATGTTACCACCTTTGATAACGTCATTACTAATTTTACTATTCAATAATAGAACCAGCATTCACTGACCTGTGACTCATGGCACTGTTTGCATACTATCCCTAAGGATTAATCCAATAGGTGTGACTCAAATACAGGTTCGTAATTAATCATCGTTACAGCTAGGACCTCCACTGCGGGACTTAAGCCCTTTTTTGATGTCACAAGGGAAATGCATTACGCATCTCCCGGGAAGGGTCCTCCAGGGGTATGTGGGACTCCCGGTTCACAACGGTCAGTTTACCCATTAAAAAAAAATACCGGATTGCCATCTGTCAGCCGTTGATAGCAGGATTGCCCTGGAGCTGGCAAACACAGGCCACGCCCCCCCGACTGGCCAGTCTACCTCATAAGAGACCGGACTTTCATCACAATAAGAGAGATAAGAGAGCACTCCGGCAAACTGAAGCGCTCTCCTCGACGCGCGGGACTTAAGCCACCCCCAATGTTTCCCAGTGAGACTGATCGCAGCCTACCTTCTGTGACGTTCTTCATAATATCCTCTGTACAATTATTATGAAAAAAAAACCATAATCCAGGACACTTTCACAATAATACCACACAACCTTTTAATTACACTTTTCTGTTTTCAATCTAAATAAAGCGTAAGGAAGGAAAAGTGGAAATATAAAGTTATGTGTTATAATGAAGACATGAATATATGAAGGTGATATGTAGCAAAATTGTGATTGCGAGAAAATTTAGTTGAAACTGTAACTTAAACAGTTTACGACGTATTTCAAAATACATCGTAACGTATTAAGTAGGTACATTAATCTGAAGATTCGATGTACTTAAAGCGTTACTAAAACGGTGACGGTTTAAAGTCAAATTTCTGGTTAAAAAAAAATTGCGACATATTATCACCTTCATCCATTTATGTTTTCAATTTATTGTAAAGATCAAGATTTGCATCAAGACATTTAGAGAAAGTGCATTCAGTCACATATGTCTATAACACGTTGCTTCATGAGGATTGTGCGAGGCGGGCCATTCATCGATAATTAGAAATCAACTGAAATGAAATGCTATAGCATTGCATAATACATGTATTTATGCATCTATCTCTTTGTAATTGTATCCATTCACTCGCTCGTCAAAGGCTCGTAGTTCCTGCCTAATAAGCAAAGCACCATTGTCTTTGTCCCAGTTAGACTATAGACAAAGCTCATATCAATATTTAGTACAAATAGCTTAATTAACTGTTTGATTCAAGCCAAATAGTATTCATGTTTCTAATTGGACACTATGTTAATTCTGTGCTAATTAATTATTGTGTACTCCATTTCAGTTGATTTACTATTTAGTCACATTATACATACGAGTATTGGGATATTGTTTAATATTTGTCAATCAATATCAACAAAAAAGTTTTAAGTATCAATGGTATGAAAAAGAGATTGTAATTTTCAACGGACATACAAAGTTTAGAGTTATTATCATCTTATTTTATAAAAATTAATTGCTGTTCGTTTGTTCGTTAGTCTCGCTAAAACTCGAGAACGGCTGAACCGATTCGGCTATTTTTAGTAATAAAAGTAGAAATATTCGTGGAAATCCCGGGAAGGTTTAAAAGGTTTGTATGCTCAACGAAGTCGGCTCGGGTCAGCTAGTTATTTATATTTAAAGATTTTTTTTAATTGTTTTTTTTAACTTATATATTTTCACAATAGAGCGATAAGTATGATTTTTTTTATTTAAGTTGTTAAAATGCCGTTTGGCGTGCGCAAAACAGCAACAACAGACTGAAGCAAGACTCAACTGTTAACATATTACAAACTGCCTGTAATATGTTAAGTTAAGTACAAAAGTCCTACTTTTAAAAAGAATATTTTTATACACACAATAATTAAGTTAAATGATTGCTTGTTTTTGAAGAAAGGACCTCCCAGGCGACCATTAGTTTAATGCGTGTATTATACAGAGTAGTCACTATAACTTTGGGATAGTATCAAATGCACATCCAAGTATAATCATATGACAATACTATCTTTGCTACTTATAAAAATATAATGTACTATTTTGTTTTGTTACAAATTAATTAGATATGTTTACTTAGTCGTAAGAATAACAAATAAATGAAAATATATATACCTATTTTTTATTTTCAAAAAAAAAAGAGAAAAGGTAGTATAATCATATCCCAAAGTAATAGTTACTGTTATTTTTACAGCCTAAACAGTTATTAAACTGCAGAGGAGGTACCATTATATTATTCTGTATAAAACAATAAACAACTCTTTAGGTAAATTGCGGGTATGTCGATATTTTCTATAAATATTTCGTCAACGTACCCCGCGCTCGGCACGGGTATAAATCGAGTTGTATCAAAATTGTATCGCTTAAACAAACCGTCGTCGCACACGATCAGAATATTCATGTGAATTTTGAATCTAGAGTGTCGTTTCCTGGAAAATTACGTAAAACAAAATTGGAAATGCACAAGATGGTAGAGACAGTTCGTTTGACAAATGTGGCTAATATGTAACAAAAAGTAAACACCGTTCCAATTCAATGTGATATTAATGTAAACAAAGTTTAGAATTGATTCGTCACAGCTATGACGCGTACTAATGATGATACCTGCACTACCCACCTGGCACATGCCATTTACTTTTTTAATTTAATTATTTCCTCATAAGGTCATATATTTTTTTTTACATTTAGGTATATCACTTTGAACCGGAACGGATATAGCTTAGATATCGGTCTCCTACCATGACACCAATCATCTAGAGGTAATGAATCCAGGTCCTGATTTAAAATGCCGTCGCATGTTAACACGATCGTGCAAAGCCCCACACCACCATGCAGGTTGCAAAACTCGACTCGCGTTTCGCTATGACCCCGAAGCATCCTCAGGAACATTATTCGCAGAGTCTACATCCCGCACATCATTGCTTGTGTGGTGGTGGACGTTTTCACGTTTTTGCTTGCGAGTGTAGGCATAAATAAGCAGTGTGGGAAGGAGGTACATCAAACGCATGCCTATGCGTACACTCACTCATCTGCTAGCAGAATGTGGTTATAAAATTTTTTCGGGGGATATTGCTAGATATAGTATATTTAAATTTTACACTTAGAATATACTAAGAATCTTGGCTCTTCATGAGATCATAATCTCATGTAGACCCAAGATTCTTGATCTATTCTCCCTTACTTTACCAGGCCTAACCTCGCATAACGTACATTTCAGTCAAAACGTGATGCTTAGATGCAAA
This sequence comes from Celastrina argiolus, assembly GCA_905187575.2. Taxonomy (NCBI): domain Eukaryota; kingdom Metazoa; phylum Arthropoda; class Insecta; order Lepidoptera; family Lycaenidae; genus Celastrina; species Celastrina argiolus. The sequence continues at coordinate 19,742,869 of LR994580.1, read as the reverse complement.
ACTTATACCTATGTAGAATAGATAAATATAATAGATAATAGATAATAGTAGAATAAATGTAGAATAGTAGGCTACCTTAATGTATCTACCCTAATAAATGTATTATATGTCTGCTATTAGTTCAAATTATTTTACCAGACTATTTTTACTCGTTAATCTGTCATGTCCTACAACGCTCTAATGTACAATTATTTTTATATTTCGTTAATTCAGTTAAGAAATATGATACTTGACATTCGACAGTGGGTATAATATTTATATTCATTTATTTATAACATCAAATGCGGTGTCGAATTACCACAGATTAATAAATGTAGTCCATATGGGATTACCTTCAATAAAATTACAATATATTATAACTACTCAACACAATTTGAATTCGTTTTAGATTATGACAGACTAGCTTTTGCCCGCGACTTCACCCGCGTAAAAACAGTATCCCACGGGAACTTTGATTTAATTTGGAGCCTAAACTACTATCATGCAAAATTTCATCAAAATTCGTTCAGTAGTTGCGCGAAAGAGTCGCAAAGATCTTCGCAAACTCTCATATTTAGAACAATAGTAGTAGAACATATTTTATGTTAGTAGATAGAATGTGTGACATGTACATTGTACATACTGAATACGCACACGAGAAAATACGAAGTGGTACACCGGATCTTCACTGATGGCACAAAGACGTACCGACGTAAATTACCTCTATAAATTGCTCAGATTCCCAAACTGAGACAGTCATAGTAGTAATAAATCTTAGCCCAGCAGCCTATGTGTATGAGATTAAACTATATTATACGGTGTGATTCACGGGTCCTATACGAAGCCGATTATAGTGTGAAGAGAATTATTATGCATATATAATTTTTTGTTTTGGCACCTCATATAAATTACTTACCATAACGCAACAAATCGTGATTAAAGATCTCCATAAAAGTTACAAAACTGATGAGTTTAAATCCTGACAAGGTCTTAAGTCAACGACCGGTGCGTTCGTGTGTATAGACTAGAAACCTTCGAGCCCCTACATAGTAATATTCACTCCTTGTGGTCATTTTAGACCTTTTATTTTTTTTTGCAAAAAAACCTTTATATGCGCTCTACGCGTCATTCTCTTCACACCATAGTCGGCTTGCTCTATGTGAATGAATCACGTATAATATTATATATATATAATATATATATTATATATATACTATTGTGATTTTGACAGAGAAATTGGTTATTTCACATAGGTGGGAAGTCAAGTAACGTAAACTAAAGACGTGACCATCCAATAATTGATTTAAATGTAGAATGTTCTGACAAACTAAAAAGAACTTAAAGGTAAGCTTAGCTTACTCTGAAATTTAATATGATACTATGATTATTAATAAGATAAGATAAGGAACTTACATACAACACTAGTTTTTGCGATACTAATCAATACAAAAAAAATATGAAGATACAAAAAAATAAACATTCAATACCAAAAACTAGTGAAACACTATATTATGTTGTACCTTGCAATAAATCCGATTTGCTCACTCGAAAACACATGAGGGAGATGTGTCCAAAGGAACTATTATTATGTATGTCTGTTACGCAATCACGCCCAAATCACTAAATTATGTAGTTAATGAAATTGGATACAGGCTCCTTTTTTTATAAAATAGTGTTATGTTTTATCATCCATTATTCATTTTCACTACATTATAATAAATAAATAATTCTTCGTTTTATATAGATACTAATTTTATTGATTAAAACAAGTGATTTCTGAATAGTAGTGAATAGCCGCTGGCTGGGAATGTACATGACACAAATAATAGCTTAATTAAATACATCGCCGTTTTGCAATCATTGTGTGTTAATTATTCCAGTTACTAAATTAAAAGTCTAAATATTTTTATTTAGAATTAAGTTTTATATTAAATAATTATATTCTACCGCGAGTATACTCTACATGCCTACCACTGCTTCGGGATAGATCTCGAACATCTAAACTAAGAAAAATCAGCGAAAGAAACTAGCACGAAATGAATAATAGGATAAAACACTATATAATATTGAAAAGTATTATATGTGAACATAATTTATATATTTGTTTACCAGGGGCTAAAATATAAAAGCATTGATTAAAAAAACTAATTCTAGTAAACTATAACCGGTATAATATTTCCTGCTAATAAGGACAAATATTTGTAAATTTTTTTCACTAACCGGCTACTTGCCTCTGTGGCCCAGACTTGTATGGACATGATTCATGTCCTTTCTCTTGCCCAAAATGTTTCTTCCAATTCTCTTGCTACTAACACACACGCACACACACACACACACACACACACGCACACACACACGTTACGCACGTCAAACTTATAACAGACGCCCGTTTTCAACCGGGGTTAAAAATATTTCAGTTCACGTACTAGATTCGTCAATTTTGATATATCACGTGGCAAAGTGTCCTAGTGGTTTCTATTATTCGCCCGACGATTTATTGACCCCACGAAGACAGGCCGGTTTTGATTGATTTACTGCAAAGGGCTGGAGGATATGACCGGACCGTTAACTAATACCTCAGATTTGTACCCGCCACCCTGACCTGTTGACTATAATAAAGCTACTATGAACAATTTAGTGTTGCAGATTAATATTGCTTCTGATTGGCAGATTTAATTTGACGACTGTAGCGCAGTGAGTTCGAATCCCGAAGAAGGAACAAAAAGTTGTCTGGTGTGTTAAATGGGAGTTAAATTCGTGTATTAAGAGCTTGTTTGTTTGTTTGTTTGTTTAAACGCGCTAATCTCAGGAACTACTCGTTCAATTTGAAAAATTCTTTTTTTGTTGGATAGTCCATTTATATAGGAAGGCTTTAGGCTATATAACATTACGCTGCGACCAATAGTAGTGAAGCGTCAGTGAGAAATGTTGCAAAAACGGGGAGATTTTCGTTGCGTGCGCTGCATAAATGGTTTAAGTCGCTCAAGAACCATGCGAACGAAGTCGCGGGAACAGCTAGTTAAATATAAGTTCTACAAATACTTAGATATAGAATGACGTGGTGTGAAGCGTCCAAAGTTAAAAAAAATATTACAACCCTTGAAAAATAGTAGAATTGTCGTATAACAAGGCTAGACTTTGGACTAATCAAATCAAAACGCGTTTGACGTTAGTTTAGGGCGAAGTTAATGCGTATATACTTAATTAAAAAAATTACAAATAATACGAATATTAATATATAAATACTGAACGTATAAAAAATAACGTACAAAATTTTGACAAATACCCATTACTGATCTAACTTTGTACAAACGAAATCGTAGGTGCAAAAACAGTTAAACAGTTCAATCATCAAGTTGGAAGTTCGGAATCGTATTTTCTTCTGAAATTTAAAAGGCAGAAAAATAGTGAATTGAAACTGTTGTCACCGTTCAAGTTGGCGCATAACTTACACAAACTTCCACGGTTCGGTTCTCTATTCGCGAGGAACTTCTAACGAGAAAGTATTATCTTTCGGCTGAAAACAGTTTTAAATTATGAGAACACTTGATTTTTCCCGCAAGAAATCGCAATACCTATGTGTTAATCCAGAGCCTATACTACGAGTATGTATAGTTACTAGGTAGTAGGATCACACTTCGAAGAACTTGTGTTACAGGTACCAGGTACCGGACAACAGAAATATATTTAATATTTTTATACTATACTCATAAATTATGACTATTGTATAAATATATTAAATATATGAGTCATAATATTTAAGATTTTAATTATATTAATACACACATTTAATACACATCCATGACCCAGGAACACAGAAAACATTTTGGGCTTTCGGCGGGATTCGAACCCGCGACATCTCTCTCAAGCTCCAACGCACTCAACCACTGCGCTACAGAGGTCATCAATATTATTACATAATATTTCACTTAAAAAGTAATGAAGGAATTTTGATTTAGTTGAGTATTATGAATTAAGTATTATGAATAAACTTCATTATCCAATACTTTTTATAACAATTAAACAATAATTAACTTATTTAAACATTAATTAAAACCTTCACAGTAAAAATACGTTATTTTGACACTGGCGACTGTAGAATATAGACTATAGTCTATGGATTCATGCAGCCAACAACGTTTGTGTTAAATTTATCTCGGACGTACTATAGAGAGCGGTGCGTTGCGTCACGAAGCGTTGACGAGCGCAAGCGCTCGAAATGATTTTTCGTGACGCTCCGACTCTGCGCAAGTCTGAGTTGAGCCTTACATCATTTTAGACTGCGGGTTGGAACGGGGCGTTCTGAAATGTATAATGAAAAGGCCATGTTATATAACACTATTGACACAACGAAATCAATTAAAATATATGTAAAGAAAATGGTTTCTTTAATTTTAATATGCGCGCGCACCCCACGCTTTACGTGACATGTCGCGTCTGACATTCTGTTATTATTTAAGATATTTAATTTTATTATAATTTATTTATGATTTAGTGTTATAGTTTATTAAGATGTGTTAATCGAGAGATGATAACAATAAACTTTTATTGTCGTTTCTTTATTTACAGGTAAGGTTATTTTAGTTATGTAAAGATTGTATTATGATTGTGTAACCTACTCGATGAATAAGATTACATACTTTATTTACAGAGAAACAAATGGAAGTTTTATTGTAATTGATTTAAGTGTCTTATAAAACGACAATACTTGTTTATAATGGCACAAAAATTGCAGTTTGCATTTAGATATGAGGCATCACAAACCGACAGTAAGACGAATGTGATTGCCATTACCTCCATTACAACAGAGAATAACAAAAAATATATACTGCTAGAAACTGATAGATACGCAAGTCGTCACATAGCACTAACTAAGACAGAAGCATACAAAAGAGTGAAAAAAAGTTTAAATCAAAGAAGTCAAGAGAGAACGATATGGATTTCATGCACGGATGAAATGTTACAAACTTATTTTGATGAAGATGATAATTTAATGTTTAATGATTTATATCTAAAAGAAATGAAAGAAATAGAAATAGTCGAAACTACTCAGAAAAACGAAGGTCAATTGAATCTGAAGAATATATCAGAAAGATTTATGATTGAAAAATTTGTATGTAAACTCTCAAATGCGGGACAATGGATAGAAACATTTGAGAATGAATGCAAACGATATGAAATTAAAAAAGATACAACAAAGATAGAAATTTTAAGATTATTCTTGGACAGATCATGTGTAGACTGGCACTCGGCAACATTAAAAACTTTGAAAATCGAGGCTGGATGGTCCGAGTGGAAAGACAAATTTTTGGATTCGTTTGCTGATAAAGGATGGAGTATGGGAATGTATGCTATATTTTACAAATATAAAGAAGGATCACTAATGGAATATGCCATAAGAAAAGAGAAGTTATTATTAGATATGGATGAAAATATTAGTGGGAAAAGTCTGGTTGCACTTATAGTAGCCGGCTTACCAGAATTTATTAGAAATAGAATTGATCCAGAAAAATGTGAAAACACAACGAGATTGCTTCATGAAATAAGTAAATGTGAAAGTTTGGTAAAGATTAAAAGCTTCACAAAAAAGAGAGAAGAAAAAAATGACAAAAGGAAATATATTGGAGACAAAAAGCCATACAAAAACTGTCAAGATTTAAATAAAGGTACTCGATACCACCCAGAACAATCATGCTGGTTTAAAATAGAAGAAAAAGAAAACAAAATGATTGGAAGTAATTCCGTAATAGAAGTAAACCTGACTGAAGAGACAAAAAACGAGTAAGCACACCATTGATAAAATTAAATATGTTATTAGAAGACAAAGTACAAATAAACGGAACATATGATTCCGGTTCCCAGGTGTCTCTGATAAACAAAAGATTAATTAGAATAAGGAATGATTCAGAAGATACAAATAGAATATTGTTAAAAACGGTCAATGGTGTGACATACACAAAAGGTTTAATAAGTATAAAGGTAAAAATTTTTGATATAGAAGAATATGTCGATGTTTTCATCGTAGACAAAGTTGATTTTGAAGATTTTATTATAGGACTAGATATGATAAAAAAATTTAAACTTATTCAAAATGAAGATCTGAAAATATCGCAAAAGACAAGGAAGCAGATAAATACTATGGATGGATTGAAAGAGATAGAAACAGTTAAAATAAATTTTAACGAGCATGTGAGTAATAGTGAGTTTATAACAAACCTACATCACTTGGACAACGTCAAAAAGACTCAAATACAAAGTTTGGTAGATAATTATAATACTGTATTTGCCAAAAATAAATATGATATAGGTACAGTAAACGAATATGAGGCCCGGATAGACTTACTAGTGGATAGGTATTGCAGCAAAAGGCCATATCGATGCACAATAGAGGACAAAAAATAAATAGAAAATCAGATAGCAAATTTACTTAAAAATAATTTAATTGAGGAATCTTACAGTCCATTTGCGGCGCCAGTTACCTTGGCATTTAAAAGAGACGAAAATACAAAATCAAGACTTTGTATTGATTTTCGTGAATTAAACAAGATAGTCATACCACAAGCACAACCATTTCCATTAATAAGCGACTTGATAATTAAAGCAAGAAATTGTAACTATTTTACAACACTTGATATAAATTCCGCATTTTGGTCTATACCACTACGTATTGAGGATAGACAGAAGACAGGCTTTGTCACACAGGATGGACATTACCAATGGACTTGCCTGCCGTTTGGGTTAAAAACATCACCTGCTATTTTCCAGAGAATTTTATCAAATATATTAAGAAATAATAATTTGAAAGACTTTACTGAGAATTACATTGATGATATCTTAATATTTTCACGATCATTTAAAGAACATATAGAACACATAGAAAAAGTACTTAAAGCAATAATAGATGAAGGTTTCAGATTAAAATTTAAAAAATGCACATTTGCAGCAACATCAGTAAAATATTTAGGACACATAATAGGAAATAATACGGTAAAACCAATCAAAGATAACATTATTTCAATAAAAAATTTTCCAACTCCTAAAACTCAGAAGAACATTAGACAGTTTCTGGGGAAGATTAACTTTTACCACGAATACATACCAAATTGCTCGATCATATTAGATCCACTTCATAAATTATTGAGAAAAAATGTTCAATTTATGTGGTCAGAAGAATGTGAGAGATCTTTCTCTGATATAAAAAATATATTATGTAAACAACCAGTACTGGAAATATTTGATAAAGACTTACCTATTACGATTTACACCGATGCCTCATTGAATGGTATAGGTGCAATATTAAAACAGATTCAAAAAGATGGAAGAGAAAAACCGGTTGGCTATTTTTCAAAGAAACTTAATGATTCGCAAAAAAGGAAGAAGGCAATATACCTTGAATGCTTGGCAATAAAAGAAGCTATAAAATACTGGCAATATTGGTTAATTGGAAGAAAATTCACCGTTTATTCAGATCACAAACCATTAGAAAACCTCAACTTAAAGGCTAGAACAGACGAGGAACTTGGTGAATTGACTTTCTATTTGTCACAATATGACTTTAATATTAAGTATATTCCTGGGAAAGATAATACTGAAGTAGAAATATAGTCTCAGTAGAAACCCAGTATTAGAAGACAATTATGAAGATGATGAAGAAATTTTAAAAATTGTAAATTTGATAACATTAGATTATATTAAGATAGATCAAAAAAATAACGAGAATATAGGGAGAATAAGAAATAAATTAACTGAAAGAAATGGAATACTATACAAAAAGACACGAAATAGAGAAAAAATTATTTTATCTGAAGAATCAAGTGTAAAGTTAATAAAAGAAATACACAGTGAATGGTGCCATTTGGGTATCAACCAAATGATAAATAAAATCAGTTCTTATTATACAGCAAAGAGTTTAACAAGAAATATAAAAAACATATGCAAGAATTGTGAAATCTGTATAAAGAATAAATCGAGAGGTCAAGATAAATATGGGCTGATGTCACACCTGGGGCCAGCATCAAAACCATTTCAGATAATGTCTATAGATACCATTGGTGGCTTTGGGGGACAAAGATCAACGAAGAAATATCTACACTTGTTAGTTGATCATTTTACAAGATTTGCGTTTATCTTAACATCAAAAACACAAAATGCTACAGATTTCATTAAGTTGGTAAAAAAAGTTCTTGAGACGGAAAAAATTGACATATTACTAGCAGATCAATACCCAGGATTAAATTCAAAAGAATTTAAAGATTTTTTGAAAAATAATGATGTAAAACTAATCTGCAGTAACAGTTGATACTCCATTTTCAAACGGACTCAATGAAAGATTAAACCAAACACTAGTTAATAAAATGAGGTGTAAAATAAATGAAAAAAGTGAAAAGAAATCTTGGGCATTGATCGCAAAAGAATGTACAGATAAGTATAATGAAACCGAACACTCAGTCACAGGCTTTGCACCAGTGTATTTATTAGAGGGTAAGGTCACTAGCATCTTGCCACAAGAACTACGACAACTGACAAATACAGAAACTTGGATTAGAGACAGAAAAGAAGCATTAGCAAGAACGATTCGATCACATATATATAACAAGAAATTATTTGATAAAGGCAGAAGACAAAGTGAATTTAACATAGGAGAACTAGTTTATATTGAAAACGGTAATAAATTAAATAGGAAAAAATTGGATAATTTAAGAATCGGTCCATTTGAAATAATAGATAAAATATCGAATACAATATATAAAATAAACACAGGAAGAATAAAGAAAGATACAAGCTTATACCATATTACAAAACTTATTCGAATGGAAGACGAGATTAACGATGAAGAGGATAATGCTGTAATATAATTGTTAGTAGGTGCAGTTACAATGAGAATTACTGGAGCAATTCTCACTCTGGAGGAGGGAGATGTAAAGAAAATGGTTTCTTTAATTTTAATATGCGCGCGCACCCCACGCTTTACGTGACATGTCGCGTCTGACATTCTGTTATTATTTAAGATATTTAATTTTATTATAATTTATTTATGATTAAGTGTTATAGTTTATTAAGATGTGTTAATCGAGAGATGATAACAATAAACTTTTATTGTCGTTTCTTTATTTACAGGTAAGGTTATTTTAGTTATGTAAAGATTGTATTATGATTGTGTAACCTACTCGATGAATAAGATTACATACTTTATTTACAGAGAAACAAATGGAAGTTTTATTGTAATTGATTTAAGTGTCTTATATATATACGGCCAGTTTGTGAAACGCTATTCAAATGTGTGATTAACTAATATGGTATTCAAATGTACAACCTATATTGAAAGCTGATAGGTGGAACATTTATCAGAGAGAAAGGAAGGAGTAGTTATACCTATTATAATTACATCAATCTTGTAAGGCTAGTTAAAATTCCACAGACAAGGTTGATTCAAATTGTATGTCAACTAATAGGTGGATAAAATTCCAGATGCGAGAGTGGTGGAATTATGAAATATCTATACCTTCATTTCTTTCTAAAAATGTTTCTGCAATCAGCGTTTAATATGGATTGTTTGTTTGAATGCCATGTTAGTTGATCATAGATTTAAATAGCGTTTCATAAACCGGGCAGTAATGCACGAATATTATATTGTTAAAAATAAACTTATTTTTCCTTGTTGGTAAATTAAATTATATCCAATATAGGTACAGCTATCCGGGTGGTGACGGCACAAACTTTTCCTATTAGCCGGAGTAAGATACTTTTTCTTAAAGTTGGCAATCTTGTCCCATTGTCAAGTGACGAGTTTATATAGTAAAAAGTTTAACGAGCAAATTACAAGTTTAAAGGCATCATTCCGGAATAAAGAAATAGGAAATTTGAGTCGGATTGCCTTTTGGTGATGGAAGTAGCCTTAGCCCCTTCCTTCATAATTTTATGACTTTTATGACGACCTCCGTAGCGCAGTTGGTTGAGCGCGTTGGCGCTCGAACGAAAGGTCGCGGGTTCGAATCCCGCCGAGGGAACAAAAAGTTTTCAATGTTCCTGGGTCATGGATGTGTATTAAATTTGTGTATAATATAATAAAAATCTTAAATACGTGTATAGTATAAAAGTATTAAATATATTTCCGTTGTCTGGTACCTGTAACACAAGTTCTTCGGATACTTAGCACAGGGCCAGATTGACGTGGTGTGAAGCGTCCATAGATATTATTATTATTATTATTATCATCAACATCAGTAGTGATATATAATAATTATGATTATAGAAATAGAGTTGTCTCTATTATCAAGGAAAAAAGCACACCACCAAAATATTACTATATACATATTTTCGTTCAAGAAAAGTTTTGTTTACAACTAACATATTACAGATGATCGTACTTATTTTTTTTAATAATATAATATAAAGTCAGGATATCAGTCAGGATTTACGTATCTATTATATTAAATGGTTGTTCAATCACTTAATTAAAAATCATTTAAAAATTGATCAATCAATAAATTAAAAAATTTAAATACATATCTATGCAATAGGCATAGATATGTAATATCCAAATAATAGCGTTTTTTGCATCTACAGGCACGGTAGCCGAATAGCTACGGAAATAGTCGAACAAAGCTGAAAATTTACGAAGAGCTATCATGTGCTTCGTATGACATGAAGTCCCATGACTTCCCACTACGTTTATAAAACCCCGTGTTAATTTTCAAGGCTCATGTCTGCTTATTTGGCAATAAAAAAAATTAAAATAGACTTTATTATCAACCAAGATTAGAATTTTCTGTTTTTTTTTTTACAAAATAATTGCTGTAGGTGCAAAACTAATTTGATACCGGTTTCTTTGTCTTGCTCTCCAGCATAGGCTTTACCAAGTGTACTCCACAATTCTCTATTTCTTGCTATCCCTTTTTTTCATGTCGCAAGGGAAGTGCATTACGCATCCCCCAGGGAGGGTTTCCTAGGGGTATGTGGGACTCCCTTAGTAAAACCACTTGTGGATTGCCATCAGCCGTTATGTTGGGTGGAGTGCCCTGTCGAAACACAGGCCACTCTTCCCCCTACCGGCCAGTTCACCTCTATAGGGGCCGGACTTCCATCAAATTAAGAGAGCGCTCCGGCAAACTGAAGTGCTCTCCTCGGCGTCGAGACTGACAAAGCCGGGGAGGTTACCCATTTCTTGCTATCCTTGTCCAACATGGTCTTGCTACCTTCTTAATATTACTTGACAATGCTAGAGCACTAATTCAACATTATCATTCCCAGCTGCCCTGGGATAGATTTAGGTACCGAAAACTCTTATACTTAATTGTAAAATATTAGCCACGTCAACTAATCTTTCCATTAGAATAATAGAACATAAAGATAATGAGTGGAGCTTTATCAACATAACCATTCACAATTAATACCGGCTCATTATGAAAGGCGGGGCGTATGTAATCAACTAAAACAATGCTATTTCCTAAGCGCGACCCATTATGTGGATATGATGAATTAGCCTAATATGTCATGTCAGCCAGGCCCTATAACTAACATGGTGACGTCACGTTGGCGGGTCGTTTCTGTTTCGGCCCAGTGATCAATACATATTATAAAGTAAGTCGTTCGAATTTCGTCTGTATGTTTGTACGGAATAATCTTAGAAGATACTAAGCCGGTTTGAGTAAGGTTTAAAGTGTGATTCCACCGGTGTTCTGAACTGTTGCGAACATTGTGCGTAACAGATATTTGTTCCGGTGGACTCGCTAGCGCAACATTAACAAATTGGAACATATACAAATTGGCACAGCTGGAATTCTGAAAAAAATGTTGGCTAACAAATGTTCTGAACACTATTTTGGTAGAATCGTACCTTCACACCAGTAGAGTCGAGAAAGATATTTCTAATAACGGGTGTAAAAAGAATAGTCACTATAACTTTGGGATACTACCTTTCCTCATTATAGATTTTTATTAACATTCTTGCGTTCTCACTAAAATATAAGAAATAATAAAAAGTAAAAAAAATAATTTACTTTTACATAATTTTTTTTTTAAATATATAAAAAAATACATTTCCAAAGTGAGGAAAGGTATCGGTATATCTCAATGTTATAGTGTCTGTTCTTTTTACACTATGTTTATAAAATTCTCCTGACACTCATACTCCTCCGAAACGACATAACCGATTTTTATGACATTTTACATGCATATTTAGTAGGTCTGAGAATCGGCTGCTATCTATTTTTCATTACCCTAAGTGATAAGGGTTATCCTCCCTAACATATTTTTAATTTTTTTTTGGAATTTTTGGCACGGGTCAGCTAGTACTATATAAAGAATTATATAGTACTATATAATTCTTTACACATTTTGATAAATAACTAAATAAATTCAAGTTTAACAATATTTATATGCTCAACAAAGTAGGCACAGGTCAGCGAGTAACTTATAAATAACTTTTACATACCAAGAATATACTTGTGTCTTGTGTCTTATTGTTATGGATAAGTAAAATCGCTCTAGTCTAACTCGTACTTAAGGCGAGGAATAACCGCTACTAGCGCCACTCTTTTTAAAACAAAATTTACAATGACACAAAGATATTATTAAAAGAGTAATCGGTTAAAAATCTAAGTAAATAGGTAAACTAATTTATTGGCATTTAATTACAGCTCTTATTACAGCCTTAACTAATTTTCTTTTACTCCATAAAAGTTACTTCAAAATGTTGCTTCACGTCAAGCGGATCAAAAACAATATCAGATCTTGGATATTGATCATAATTTGATATATTATTGCAATTCAATATGGCCTGCATGAAATGTAATCCTTATGTCTTTTTTGTTGTTTTTTATGCCTAGTTACGTATTTATTCGCCTTTAAAGAATCATCAAAATTCAATAAGTTCAGGGTGTGTTTCACCAAGCAATGTTAAAGTTAACGCCATGTTAAATATCATGTTATCCCTCTCGGAAAATACCTCAAGAAATACCTGTCAATGAATGAGATGGCATGGTATTTTAACGTGGCGTTAACTTTAACATTACTTGGTGAAACACGGCCTTAAGCCGTTAATGTGTGGTAATCGGATGGATTAAGCAATAAGTAAATAGTGTTTGTTTGAGTATTTTAATTTTTGTATAAAATACATTGAAATTAGAAAACAATGTTTTTTTCGTACAGTAGGTAAACTGGAAGTTTATATTCGTTTTATTTGTGTTAACAAAAGTCTAACAATATTTACGTTTTGTGTATGTTACATACGTATTGCGTATGAATATTTTAATTGTACAATACATCTTTTGTGATTCTTCGTTCAATTCTTTATAAGCAATTTGAGTGTAAATTATGTTGTTTGTCGTAATATATTTTATTGCCAATAATTTACATGAAAAAAAAGTAAGTGTCGAAATGGCAACGTACCAACTAATTTGTATTCTCACCATTATAATATATTTTAAATTACTTTAATAAAAAGCTTTCTGATTCTAAATATCTAAAGTTTATAATGTTATATCTATAATCTGAATAATTATATTAATATTTATAAAAATATAATATGTAAAATACATAAATATTTTTTGTTAAGTATAAACATTATTCGTATGTAAGCTATACAAATATAATGCATACTGTCATTACATTTATTATAATATTTAAACAGTAGACTACATTCAACAATTAATTATTACACGTACAATTAATATGGCATGTACCTTTATTATAATACATTGCTAACATTATATTAATATCATGTTACAATTTATCATACGAGCTGTATTTTATGAGTATTTTAGTAGTAATGACAAACGCTACAGTCACAGTAAAGCGATCGTGTAGTATTGTAACTCGGCCGTATCTTTGTATAGACGCGCCACAACATGCAAAGTTACAATACTGTATAATAGTATTATTACTGTGCTAGAGTACAATAATATTATGTACTTACTAAGTATACAGAATGATTCATGGTTCATTTTTAATAATTAATTACATTACATAACAAAAAAAAATTCAAGGTCTAAAATGACCACAAGAAGTGAATAGTACTATGCTAGGGTTTGCGGGCCTATACACACAAGCGCACTGGTCGTTGACCTAAGACCTGACCAGAATTGAAACTTATCTGTTTTATGACTTTAATGGAGATCTTTAATCGTGATTGACCGGGGAACTACACGCGCCGAAACGAACATAAAATGGGCTGACAGGAGCTTTGTATTGCCCAAGTGTGTGCGCTTAAATAGGCATCAAATTGTTAATGCATGTAGACTGCGTTCCAGATTATTTCTTAGTAATATTTAATGGTATATGGGATGATATTGTATACACCGGAACGCGGATCTAAGAGAACAATAAATTGATAAATTTCAGTTGCATGTAAGTAATTGAGGTATATTTCAAAGCATTCTAGCTGAACCTAATTCAGCTGCAGCTAGAATTCTTATTTTTTTTAATTTTAATTTATCTAAGGTTTATTATTATTTGTTTAATTTTTTTTTATAACAACTAAGAGGCAAACGAGCAGGACGGTTCACCTTATTGTAAGTGTTTCACCGCCGCCCACGGTCACCAGCGACGCCAGTGCGTTGCCTACTATTGCCTACCCAATTAGTTTAAGGTACGATGGGATTGACATCGTCAACATTTATACAAAAATCTCTTAAAATAAAGATAAAAAAAGTGTGTGCGCAATGTACAAGAGCACTCCTTCTTCCTTAATTCAAGTAAACCAGAGGGGAGCATATCGAGTTTAAGCAAGCCCATGCAACCCACGAATCACATTTTGTCAGATCAGCAGTGTCCTAAACTCCTAACTAGACTTGCAAACTTATAGTGCGCTGGAATGATAGAAGCTTTCGTAGTGCCCAAATGTGTGCCCAATGTACTAGAGTACCTACTCCCTTTTCCTTAACTCAAGTAAACCAGAGGGGAGCATATCGAGTTTAAGCATGCCCATCCAACCCACGAATCACATTTTGTCAGATCAGCATTGTCCTAAACACCTGACCAGACTTGTAAAACAAAATTTTGACATGAGTCGAAACAAACTAATATTAAGGGCGTGTTTCACCAAGCAATGTTAAAGTTAACGCCATGTTAAATATCATGTTATCCCTCTCGTATTTCCTGTCAATGAATGAGATGGCATGGCGTTAACTTTAACATCGCTTGGTGAAACACGCCCTAAAGGTCTCCTAATTGCGCGCTTTGTAAACGAAAATCCAAACTTCCATAAAGAAAATTGTGTAATATTGTTTTGAGAAAATTAATTATACAAACGATATTTGAGGTTTTATCTTAGTTGCTCTGTAAATTGTTGACAGAGTTTTGGAACTCAATTCGGCAATTAATTCCGTTAAGTTGAATTGCAAATTAACTGAAGACAAAGTATACTTCGAGCTTTGTACGAAATTTGTGACATATACTATCTCGTAATTTATTCGTATTATAATGGTTTCTTAACTTATTTAACATAATATGTTATGTGGCATTTCTATTGTAATAAGTTATTGTACTCATGTTAGTGTATCTAATATTATGAACAAACAGATAGATAGTCAGTTTTTTTTTAATTACATTTATTTTTCAGTATATTAAAAAAATATCATATAATGCATTAAATAAAGAGTTGATTAATAGTTTAAAGATACAAACACTAACTTTTATTATAAAGAACATAGTTATTTATTAACTAATAGGTCGCATGCACTCCGCGCGCTGGGCAAAAATATACACCGATTGGGTACCAGAGGATGGACGACGTCGCCGAGGCCGGCCGAGAACAAGGTGGCGCGACGAGCTGGACGCACACCACCCCGGCTGGCCAGCGGTGGCGCAGGAGAGAATTATCTGGAGAACACTGGGGGAGGCCTTTGCCTAGCAGTGGGACAGTTTAGGCTAATAATAACAATAATAATGTAAGTTCTTGTATAAACTAAATTAAAAATCTCGACGTAATTTTTAGACAAATCCGTTCTTGAAACTTTGATAGAGTAATATTGGCACACGTTCGACACTTCAACTTAGTTTCAAAGTTATATCAAAACGTGTTACTTCAAGTTTTTGATATTAAATTTTAACAAAGTACACCTCAAAGGATATGGATATAAGATAATATAAACTTGGATATTGTACATAAAACCTGTAGCTGATAAACGAAATGAAAAATGTAGCACACACACACTATATCCTGTTTTATGCCTTCGAGGGTTAACAAAATGACATCAATATCAATAACATTATTTAAGCTTTAAAGTAAATTGGAAATTCACACACTTACCAAGGATAAACTTAAGCTAGATAATAATATAAAATTATGAACTATATATCCATTGTCTGAACTGTAACACGAGTTTTTCAGATAGGTACTTACCACGGAACCAGATCGACGTGATATCATGGTGTGAAGCGTCCATAGATATTATTATCATTTATATTATAAGTGTATTCGTCGTATGATTTACAATGTTTTGATTTTGCCCCAAGTCTCGTAGTTTTAGCTATAATGAGCTGGTCATAAGCAGCTTCATAAGCAGCAGGAAGCTTAAGTCCATCAGCAGCAGGGTAGTTGCCTTTTCTAGCCTAAGTTTTAATTTCTGAAATAAAATAATTACTGATAAGAATTAAATCCTTTTTTCCTTTTTTTTTCTGATTAATTTCGTTGTGGGCCCCAAAACAGATTTAGCTTGTCCCTCTGGCACCTCTGAGATCATATCAAAGGGTTTGTCGTGGTTGGTTGGTTGTCAATCCTCGCTCATAGGAGTTGCAATGGTGGGAATGTGAGGTGGGCCAATGCTAGTTTAAAAAATGCGAATGAAAATTGTACAATCAACTATTATTGGTTTGGTTCATCAGTCAAGTGGGCGATAAAATCCTAACGTACAATTTAATATTTTACCAAAAAATCCAGGATCACAACTCATCAAATATAGCATTTATAAATTTATGAACCCAGAAAAGTTGCAATGAACATTCGAAAATTGAATTTCTCAGAACGAATGTAATTAATATAACTTGTGTGAAACATTTTAGACGGGTTGTAAATAATTCATAAACGTACGAATTGTGTGAGTAATTAGCGTTATTAAAGCACAATATTCACAAATTTGTGTACGTTTCTTAAAACTTTGCCACCGACATTACCAATGATAAGGCTGCGCACAGAGTGACGTCGTGCAGAGATGACTTAATAGGTATACAAGGTATAAAATAAATGAGTTTCATGTATCTATCCAGATAAGCTAAGCAGGAGTTATTTTATAGTGCCCAAGTGTGTGCGAAGTACACAGAATCACTCTCTGTCAGACAATAAGGTGATCGGCCTGCATGTCCTAACCAAACTTGAAAACAACATTTTTTGTTGTTCCAACGCGGGAATCGAACCCACGACCTTCTAAACTTATAATCATCTTAAAAACAAGCTATGAGGAGCTAGGTGAGAAACTACACTGTACACTTGATACCAGTGCAAGTATTTAGCACATGTGTGTGAATTTTGACAACGTCCTATACCGCGCTTTTTCCGCATTATTTTGTGTAAACGAAACGAAAAAAAAAATCGATTTATTTATATTTAATAGAATGAACATAATTTAAACCGCCATTTTTTATTTAGGAATTTACGTACACAAGAAACGGTAATATTTAATTAGAATTTACGTATAAAAATTAAGGTACTGTTTATTTAAAAAATAAACAGTAAATATGTAAAGCAGCTCTACGCCAAGTGTTCCACATAAAAAAATCTCCATAATATATTTTGTTGAAAATATGTCCCGAAATTGTCTATTGTCACATTAATCTGTAACCAGTTTTGCATAAGTTTGAGAGTTTGTTCGTACTTTGGGACAACTTGGTTGTTACGTACGAGCAGTGCTCTTTATAAGTTGTTAGTTCTTTTGTGCGCTTATCTCTATGTGTTTTAGTGTGACTTCATACACGTTCAGAAACTTGTTTGTCACTATCTATCGAAACTTTTGTATGTTCCATTGTAATTTGTAATAATATTTGTTCGGTTTCTTTTAACAAAATTGTTAATAAACCTTCAGAATGTAACGTGAAGAATTATTGTAGTGATATAAAATTGTACATAATATTATTATTATTTGTAACGTTACTATGTGAGGTTATGTAACTGCGTATTCTTGACATTATCGTATGTACAATATCATTATTTTTATACAGTAACGTTAAGAATACGTTGGCAATTATTCCTGCTATAGCACTGAGAATAGTTTACTTTTCATGAAATTTAACTGATAAAAATTAATATGGATTTTTAAAATGTGGTTTTAAATACTGAAGGGCATTACAACCTTATTAGCCCTTATGTTTGAAGTTCATGATATAAGGGCTGACTAATATAATAATAATAATGCGTCCCACACTGTTGCTTTCGGTGACGGTATCCGGTTTCATTGAAACCAGGTCAGCTACGCAGGAGTTATTTCATAGTGCCTAAGTGTGTGAATACTCAGAAACACCCTCTCTTCCTTAATTTTCGTAGCCCAGTGGCACGGATAACTGACACGTCTGGCGAGAGATCAGGCGCAGGATCGACTTTTTACCTGCCTATCCGACGCATGGATCATCTTCCTTGTCAGACAATCAGGTGATCAGCCTGCCTTGTCCTGACCAAACTAGAAAACAAAATTTATTGATGTTCCAACGTGGGAATACAACCCACGACCTCTGGGTTGAGAGCAAAGCTCTGAACCACTAGACCACGGAGGCGATTAAATTGATTTATGGACTGAATGACTCTCATTTGAAACTAAATTAAAAATTGTGGTAGATTTTTCCATATTTTCAAATTGTAGATAATTACTAATTACTTTTTATGACTATAGGAGAAGAACGAAAATCATCAAGCCTCATTAATTTATAATAAAAAAATGTCCCCAATAAGACTGGCCTTATTGGGGACATTATTACGGAAAATGTCATCATAACTTAATAAAGGCTAATAACAGAACCACTAATTGATGGTCATAATAAAAACAATCCCTCCAGGAAAGTTTGCGTAGGGGACTGTTCAAAACGCAATTACAGCACACATATAAAGTCCTATTCTTTCCCCTGCGAAAATCGAAATATCCAACATAACATGTGGGCGATATCCAAAATGTGTTCTCGGTCGATGTCACAAAGTGTAGTTTCGATTGTCCTCTTATTGTAATATTTTCCTTTTCACAGTTAAAAGTCAGTAATGACAGTAATAAATCATACGGATCGTTAGCTCCCCCAGCTCCCCTATCAGTAGTGAATTCGATTCCCGGTAGAAATAGCATCATCTGTCAATAGGCTGAGTGACTTGACATGACTAGCTAATGGAGTCGGCTCGATTGTCGATCATAGGTATTGTGATATGTGGAAATGAAGGCTTTGTAATGGAAAATATGATTTTATATTTTTCATAACGTATAAATCTATAAACGCCGGCTGCACGCACGAAGGTTCAATGTCACGTTCCGCCGAAGTTGAGGCTCATTGTTTTTCAGTCCTGTGACTTTTTAGGGTTTTTGATAGCGTATAAACGCCGGCTGCACGCACAAGAAAGGTTCAATGTCACGTTCCGCCGAAGTTGAGGCTCATTGTTTTTCAGTTCTGTAACTGTTAAATTCTAAGAAAACGGGACCCTTACTATGACTTTGATGTCTGTCTGTCACCAGGCTGTATCTCGAGAACTGCGATAGCTAGACACTTGAAATGTTTTACAGATATATTTCTGTTGTAACAATCAATACTAAATAGAAAATAAAATAAATATTTTAAGGGGAGGTACCCATACAACACACGTGTTTTTTATTTATTTATTTCGTACTGAACTAAGAAGTTAATAAAAACAATGACGTCACGTAAGTAGCATCTTACCTTTGACCATAATAAAATATGATTAACCTAACTCTTGGTGCGCGAGTCCAGCAGCTGGGATAGATTTTAATTTTTCAACAGATTACCGTATATAGTTTTGCATTATTTATCGATTCATATTTGTGTTGCCTTCAATAAGATATTCGACTTTTACTGATTTAAGACAAACGAATATTACCTATTATCATGGAAATTAAATTATGTCTACCTTTTCCATCCATTGTGATGTGATTTTAATGCAGGGGCCATAGTAACGGAAAATTGAGGCGTTGAACACATTAGTGGTTATCGTAATAATATACTAGGTGTAAAATAGATGAGTGATAATACTTTAGAGTATACATGTGCCTCCTATGTAGAGTGTACTGTGAAAGTACTAGCGCTGAAAGACTTACTTTTAACTTTAATGAAAAATGCCCCAACATCATTTTGCCTATTCATTTATTTAAAAAACGTAACTGTTTCAGCGCTGGTACTTTCACAGTAAACTCTTTGTACGGGACCCACTCACACTATAAAGTAATATCACTCAATCAACGTTTATACATTAATATGTATAAACGTTGTGCAAATCCATGACTTAGGATTTGTCCATTTTAGTATGCTTTCTAAAGGTGATAATACTTTATAGTGTGCGTGGGTCCCGTACAAAGAGTTTACTGTGAAATTACCAGCGCTGAAACAGTTGCGTTTTTTAAATGGACAAATCCTAAGTCATGGATTTGCACAACGTTTATACATTAATATGTCTTAGGATTTGTCCATTTTAGTATGCTTTATAAAGGTGTTAAATTAAATTTTAAAAATTCACATACTAAAAGGTGATCACCGATTATCGCAACTTGAAATTCAGTTACCAGCTTATTCTTATAGTGCCCAAGTGTGCACATTACACAGAGTGTTACTGTGTTACTGGCGTGAGATCACGACTGACTTTTTACACATGTCTGCATTGTACGAAATTAACTTGAAAACATTTTTTTGTTCCAACGTGGGAATCGAACCCACAAACCTCCCAGTCGAAAGTTCCAAACTACTACACGTAGTAAGTAAAACAAGGTACACAAATAACACGATCGAACATAATGCGTTCTGAAATGCCATCTCAGATGTCATCGTGGGGCGACAGCTGACGAAATGGGACGTCACGTCCACATTAACGTGGTTAGTGTTACGCTCTTCCGTCTCTCGAGGTGAGGACGGTTTGGTTGGTGATAATGTCCTACAGCTGCTTTCCCCTTCACTTTTTTGTTTTGATAAAACATACGCAGAAGTGTTTAGTATTAATAGAGTGTTTTTTATGTTTGTATAAAAATCTTTATTTGGACATTTCAGACATATGTACATTAAGTGAAGATGTATTATATCATATTATAACTCATTAATATTACGGCCTTTATAATACAGGCCTTAACCCGGCGTCAATGACGCTGGGTCATATTGACCCGAGGCGATTTCAAACTGATATATTTTATTTTTGCGTCGGTCATATGATTCGAACGTTTGTGTAGCTGGAGATACAACTCTCCTCTACCCGCTTCATTAGAAAGATCAGTACGACACCGCTTGAGCTGAGAAATACACGTGAGTCAAGTGAAAACGGGCAATTATGACCCAGCGTCATAGCTGGTGTAGTAATTTCGTGACACACGTTTATTTGCTTATTTTGTGTTTAGTATTATTTATAACCTCCTTTTTCTAGGTTTTTAGTAAAATTGTCATTGACAAATGATGCAGCTAGGATTTTGGTGTTGGTAGAAGAGTCTGATTCCGACAACGAAGACTCTCAACCTTCAGACGTGAATATTGAGTATCATTTATCTGAACGCAGCAATGATAGTGAAAGTGAACAAAAAGCTAGTGATTCGGAGTCAGATTCAGATAATATCGATATTGCATCATATTAACAACAATTACGACAAGAATTTTACATAGGAAAGGATACACTTATCACATTTACATTTGGCTAGACTATATGACTCCATATCGCAATAATTGCAGCAGTTCCGTGGGCCCGAACAATGAGTTAGGAGACTGATTCGTTTTAATTTTTATATTATAAAGCTCATTTGATCTATCTTTTAATACTTAAGATTATTGTTTTCTATAATATCTAACAATAATTTATCAAAAACTGAAAATTACAACATATGACGTTTTGAAAGTTGAATTTGCATGTGTTATTGAAAAAGTTAATAAAAGTTTAATATCTAGACCTTATTGTTTTTATTTTTCTTTAACTACCTAATCAAAGTATTCTTTTCAATAATTAAAATTAAGTTGACTTGATAAATTTCTTTA
Source organism: Celastrina argiolus (assembly GCA_905187575.2). NCBI lineage: Eukaryota > Metazoa > Arthropoda > Insecta > Lepidoptera > Lycaenidae > Celastrina > Celastrina argiolus. The sequence continues at coordinate 19,720,747 of LR994580.1, read as the reverse complement.
AAAATTGTCGTAGAAATTCGGGTCAATATGACCCGAAGTCATAGTCCCAGTAAATATTTTCACGTCATTTGCGCCGGGTTAATATTAATGAGTGATTATACTTTAGGGTGTGTATGGGTCCCATTTATAGAGTTTACTGTGAAAGTACCAGCGCTTAAACCATTACTTTTTTTAATTATTGTATGTGTAAATTTATGATGTTGGGGCATGAAATCATGAAAGTTAAAAGTAAGTCTTTCAGCGCTGGTACCTTCGCAGTAAACTCTACATAGTAGGCACATATACACCCCAAAGTATTATCACTCATTTATTTTAAACCCAAAATTAAACATAAGATAAAAAATAAAAAATAAATTATAACATATAGGTATAGCAAGGTGATATGCGTTGGGAAATGTATTGCATAAAACCAAAATTGAATACCTTTCAGGTTTATCATCACGACGCAACGTGCTGATACCTGATTTTACGCGATTTTTTATATCAGTTCCTTTCTAGAGCTATCTATACTCACAGGCAGTGGATGTTTACAAGCAAACCGGAATAAACTGGATTCGTGCTGAGCTGATATCATTTACAGTTTTACACGATTAGATTGCGAAATACTACATTTACTCCAAATTATGATATTTTATATAAGTTTGTTGAATGTATGTTTGTTGCCATTTTACGCAATTACTACTAAACGGATTTTAATTAAATCTGGGGGCACGGGAGTTCCCCGCCAAGACGAGCCAAGCGGAGTGAGTGCAAGAGCACTACCTACCTTTTCTCGAAACGTTTTGTCGTTTTTTTGAACTCTCATAACTTTGCTTTGGATGATGCTAAATAGTTGGAAATTTCAAGATATAATGACACTAGTAAAAACATGGACACACAAAGTTTGAATGTCATAGCTATTATACTTTAGATTTTTATCAATGTCGAAAAACCCCCGATTTTGTCAGTGACTCACATAAAGATCATCAAAATTCTTTCCTAAAGTTCTAGTAAGCTGAAATTTTGTATGTAAGCTGTTATTATCACAAAATCAACAAAAAAATTATAAATGCCGCCATTTTGAATCCAGTATGGTGGATGGTATAAAATATAGACTTATCGTTTTCATAACAACCCCTACAATATGGGTATCAAATGAAAGAGAAATACAATAAGTCATCTAAATTCCAGATGAAGGATAAGACGAAAGTAAAAGCCCGGGGTCAAAATAGGTTATTTTTAAACTCAAGCAAGTCCAAAAATAAATGAAATCTCACCAAAAACATTTTCATGCCAAAATGTTGCCAAGAACATCAAATATCTGCATGTATTACCAAAGGGTAGAAAGATGGATGCTTTGGAAGCTCTAGAAATAAATACCTAAACATAAAAAGTACGGAAATTTAATAAACGACCAGACATGCCTTTCAAATTCTATATTATTACAAGACATTTAATTTAATTTATTTCATAGTTAAAACTCCATCAATAATTAATTATTGTATTCATTTTAGATCAATTTTGACATTATTTATTAGTTTTATTTATAATTTGACATTTTATTGTGACATTGTTTAGTTTGATATATTGTAGTTGACATTATTTTTATATCTAATTATGATGGACATGTTTTTTTAATTATTGAACATTATTATTGTTATTTTATTTTGACATGCGTAATCAGTTTCTATTCTATGACATTGAAAATGTTATTAATTTATCAATTTAATATGTTATTACTCAGTAATTTTACATTAATTTAATATATTATAGTAAGAAATAATTTAGTACAAAATAATTAAGTAAAAGTGCACAAAATTGTTAATTTTTTTCCTGATGCTGGCAACTCTAAAAAATTCTGCACAATGTTTACAATATTTTTAAAAATTTAAATCTACCTACACCTGATGATGACTATATCGAAACCGGTCGTGTATTTTAATAAATAACTTGTGAAAAAACTAATAAAGTGGGAAAAAAGTGCAAGTATTTAGTGTATTATTACTAAATAAAATGTATTTCCATCAAGAACCTACGGTACATTCAATAACATAGATTCATTGTATTTCTCTTTCATTTGATACCCATAATGTAGGGGTTGTTATGAAAACGTATATTTTATACCGTCCACCATACTGGATTCAAAATGGCGGCATTTATAATTTTTGTGTTGTTCTTGTGATAATAATAGCTTACATACAAAATTTCAGGCTACTACAACTTCAGGAAAGACCCTAAGAATTTTGATGATCTTTATGTGAGTCACTGATAAAATCGGGGGTTTTTCGACACTGATAAAAATCTAAAGTATAATAGCTATGACATTAAAACTTTGTATGTCCATGTTTTTACTAGTGTCATTATATCTTGAAATTTTCAACTATTTAACATAACATTAGCTTACATGCTGGTTTAACACATAGGCTACTTTTTACCACAGCAAAATCGTCGCGTGATTTCACATTTAATATAAAAATATTTGTGCCTCATAAAGAATCATTTTCCACGATTTAATTCCGGAAGTTTCCACCATCGCAGTCTTTTGGCGGCCGCAGAACAATCTGGAACTCGCAACAATAAGGTTAGGAAACTTGGTCGAAATCTGTTCTCGAGGATAGCCGGCGAATAGTTTACCACCGCTTACTCTATTAATTCCCAACTATTCCACGAATCGCAAGTTTAATTCGAACCACTTCGATTAGACACCTTGTTGAATACAAACTTTTTAACCAACGACGCAAAAACGACGGGGTGTTATAATTTTGACGAGTCTGTGTATAAGTATGTGGCATCGTAGCTCCTAAAGGAATGAACGAAGGTAAATAATGTGCTCAGATTTTCTGTAATTGATTTTACGAATTTTTATACAGGTCCATTCATGGTCCATATAATATCAAGCCGAATTTAGTGTGAAGAGAAGGACGCGTAGAGATTTTTATGTTTTGGGACCTCGTATAAATTATTTAATATAACTCAAAAATAAAATTCATAGGTCTAAAGTGACCACAAGGAGTGAATCTTACTATGATGAGGCTCCTAATCTATATACACGAACCTGAACCTGAAGACAGGATTGAAACTCATCTGTTTTGTTACTTTTATGGAGATTTTTAATCGTGATTTGTCGCGTTATGGTAAGGAATTTATATGAGTTGCCAAAACAAAAAATACTCTACACGTCCTTCTCTTCACACTATACAGTGTGTAAAAAGAGCAGTCACTATAACTTTGTGATACGATTATACCACCTTTCTTCATTCGGAAATGTATTTTTTTTTTTTACAAAAACTAAAAAAAAAATTTTTCTTTTTTCCATTTCTTATTTTTTTGTCGCAAAAATAAAAAAAAACATTTCTAGAATGAGAAAATGTAGTATAATCATATCCCAAAGTTATAGTGACTGCTCTTTTTACACCCGTTATTTGGGTTGATATATGAACCATGAATCAGCCTGTACCTACATGAGGGACTAAAACTGTTCTCAATCTACTATAATACTTTATGAGGGCCATAAATTTTCAGTCACTTATTAATACTGAACCAATAATTGAAGACATGAATGGATGAAGGTGATATGTAGGAAAATTCAGATTTCGAGTAAATTGAGTTCAAACCGTCAATTAGGCCCTTATTAATAAAGAAGTTTCAAACCCAACCTCACTTAAGAACCTATTTGACAAATAAAAAAACTTTTCGTTTCACCTTTAAAAGTGAATAACTTTATTAATTTTACATAGCACTTTAATTTATTTTCTTTTTATAGCGTAATATTCATAATATTATGGATTATGGAAAAACATTAAAATAAGTATAAGTATATAAAATTTTAATATACCTAATCTGTTTTACGTTTTAATAAAAGAAAAAATGTATATATTATATAAAAGTTTTTCATTTTTAAAAGTGAAACGAAACGTATTTTTTATCTGTCAAATAGTTTCTCAAGTGAGGTTGGGTTTGAAACTTCTTTATTAATACGGGCCTTAAACATTTTAGAATACGTCGTAACGCATTTTGTTCATTAAGTTCATTAATTTAAAGGTCCGTCTCTAGTGACAATGTCCTTAATACGTTACTACCATGGACCAATTATACATGTAATTGGTCTATGGTTACTACATATTATCCTACAATGTTAAGTGACAGTTTAAAGTAAATTTTTTGGGTAAACATTTTTGCGACATTCATCTATTAATGTCTTCAATTGTTATTGCTTCTAATTAGATTTGAAAAGTATCACCATCTTTATGCAATGGACCAGGAAACAATCAGACCCTAGAAAGCCCCTTCTTAATTATTCCTTCCCTTCTAGCGAAGAAATAATTAAGCAATACACAAAAAATCACACAAAAACAGGTTTCTGTTGAAGGAAGTCACAATTCACATAATTAAAGCGAATATAAAAATATTTTACCGAAACCCCGGCAACCCCAAACGGTCTAGGAATGCACGTAAAAAGTACGGTGTCTCTTTTCACGAAAGTCATTAGGCTGTTCGGTTATTACCACGAGCGACAGCGTTTTTTAATTTCCCCTCGCTGTAAAGGAACTTAAGTTTTATCTTGAAAGTTAGTTACTTTTTATTTTTTATTTATTTTGTTTGGGTAACCAACAGCTTATTAGTAACACAGTAACAGTACAGTATAGATAGGATGAAAGCCAGTAACAGGTTCCCACTAATAGTTAAACAACTTAAACAACTTATAGATAACAAAATTAATACTAAACTTAATAGTAGTACAAATATTATGTAACTTCTATGTGTTATTTCAAAAAACATAATTCTTACCTAGTTTTATTCTAGCACAAATAAGATACTGGGTAATATTAGGTACCTTACGATTATTTAAAAGCTTAGAGTAGACAACTTAAGCTTATTTTTTTTAATCCCAAGAAAAACCGTACATTTTGCCGCGATAAACTGCACCTAGCCTTTTTCTTCCCTATGGTCTAATCCCTATATGTGCCAAACGTCCCGTAGTTTTGACGATTCATCAATCAAGCCTGGAGAAAATTATTATTTTCTCTATACAAGGTGTAAAATAAGTGAGTGGTAATACTTTAGGGTGTTTATGTACCTCCTATGTAGAGTACTGAGAGAGTACCAGCGCTGAAATACTACCTTTTGATTTTCATGTTTGTATGAGGAATGGCCCAACATTATAATTTTCCCATACAATAATAAAAAAGTACCTCTTTCAGCGCTTGTACTTCCACAGTGTACTCTACATAGAAGGCGCATACACACCCTAAAGTATTATCACTAATTTTACACATTAATGAAAGTTTTAGGTTTAAAGGCTACATTAGCCATCTTTTTTATCTGTTCACCTTGAGCTATCCCGCTAATCGCTCCGCTCATGTCCGTACCCCCAGGTGCTACTCCGACGACAGTTTGAAATGTGAATGGGCGGCAGTGACATACGAGCACGCATCAAAATAAGGGGCAGCACTCACTCACCACGCGGCTGGGTCGTGATTAATTACTGATAAGCATCTTTAAGCCGTATTTAATGAGGTGTTATACCTAAATCCGTTAGCTTATTGAGTAGCTCATGTTTTTTTTATCATGATTTTTTTTTTGGAAAATTATTGTTTAACTTTTCGAATTGTCCAGCAGTGAGTTAACTGATGATGATAAGTTATAGCTAAGCACGCTCGATTACGTCAAATTCAAGCAAAAAAAATATCAAAATTGGTTCATCATTTAGGAGGTACAATGTCACAAAGAATCTTCAAACTTAGAACACCCGTTTTCATTTGGCTAAAATGTCAATTTTTAAAGGTTTAAATACATATTTGTGGATACCACTTCAACTAGTCCCTTTCTAAGTACTGGAAGTATTGTGTTACGGAAACCAGACATTATTTAAATTATTATATAGGTATTCAATAAACATTTCGGCTTTAACGCCGACGCTTTAACTGAGGTACAGGGTCCTTTCAAGATTAATTAAAAAAAAAAGACTTCGACATTACTATATAATATCTTTAAAATATATTTTAGTTTATGTATGTTTAATTGTATCAATTATATTTGTGTATTCCAAAATAGTCTATAGGTATAATACTTTTATAAAGTAAATAATATTGTTTGTTATTTTTATTACCTTACCACATTTTTTAATTGTTTAACTTGTAAATGGTTACCTGGAAGAAACTGCGTTTAGCAGTAAGACCGCCCATTAAAAAATTTATTTTTCTACTTTTCTCAATGTACCTAATGTTATGTTTAAATAAATAATATTTATTATTAAAAAAAGATGTCATCGCTATTATTACAATAACGAAATTCGAAAACAAAATGTAACTATGGGATTTGACATATTAATTGACATACGATTTCGTCGGCGGCGGCGAAGCTTATGTCAAATCCAAACCATTTTGTTTTAGAACTTTGCAATTGATACTAGTAATGGCAACTTTATTACGGGCTCTGGGCCGTCAACACGTATTTATATAAACATAGGTAAAAGGGCTATAATGTCTATAGACTAAGTTTGAAATAAACGCATATTTATATATTTATTTATTTAAAAGCATATTTCAATACAGAATAAATCTGTAATACATCGAACTCGGCTTAATTATATATTCTGAGAAAATGTAAATACTCAAAATAGATTTCGTCAGGATGTACAGTCGAATACGGATCCGGTGTACCACTTTTCGACCTAAAAGTGGTACACTGGATCTGTCCTCAGCCGTACCTTTTTCTTCTGTATAATGTATATAATCATCTGGTTGAATCTACTATTTTGATTGAATGCATAGAGCGTTCATTACATTTTTATATTTTTACCAACAAATTCAATAAATCCCAGACTAGGACAGATATTTAATATTTTATTTTTAAACTTCAAAATTTCCGAATGTGTACTATGCACATTAAAATAAATTAATCAAAAAATATAATATCAACACATTGCTATCTGTACGAGGTGTTTGACGCCATTGAATGACCGCACTAGTCATTCAATCAAATAAGTAAAGCAGATTCAACAAGATGACTGCGACATAATAATATCATAATTTAAAGTATAAGTTTTTTTACTACAGTTATGTTTTTAATAATAAACTAATTTGGTAACACAAGCTTTTTTTGAAAGAACATAATCATTATAATTAACAATAAAAAATATAATTCAGGTATGAATAATGTAACTCAAAAATAGTTATACGTTACAAAGCAAAAAAATTGCGTAATTTATGAACGTATCAAAAACCATAATTTTACCCATTCGTTAATAAAAAAAGCCATCCGGTGATCGCGAAGCCCTAATTAATACAAATATGCATCCGTTCAAACAAAAATAGTCTAAGCGCTGGTTGTAAAATTTTAAAGCGATAATAAACGCCAACGCCTCTTGTTTATGACTTTCATAATAGTTTTTAACGTAAATCGGTAGCCGGCTTAAAATAAATCACGACCAATTACCGCGACCTATATCGTTCAACGACCAATATGGAGACAAAGGCCGTTGTATATTGGTCCTCCAGTTTAGAGAAGAACTTTACAATCTTCACGGCAACTTGTTGTGACGGGTCATGATATATTGGCGTCGGATTATCGCTCACAGAAAATATTTAGTTTGGGCTCATTAACGACTTTTGAATGATGAATGACTCCGAGTTTCTTACGAAGTGTAAAATTTACAACATTTATTCTGTACTATTATATCTAATGGACTTTCTTTGAGAAGTTTCAACATCTATTTACGGATGAAATCGTTTGGAAACGTTCGGTGGAATTGCTAACATTAGCTTTTAGTTGAATATAATAATTATACTTGGAGTATAAACCTTTACTTTTATTAACATTTCGTTGAACGTACAACGATGTTGGTCACACTAATTTCCGAGAATTGTTATTTATAATAATTATATATTATAGTATTGGTAATTAGTTATAATCATTATATAATATAGTATTGGTAACTAGTTAGTAGACGTAGATTCGTACCTTCTGAAATTACTAAAAGTGCCTTTGGATACATTTTTGTATCGTAGATGCGATTATTACATATAATTGACAATAAACACATTAAGTTAAATAGATAAAATAATAATATTTTGAAATTTAGATTACCATCTACATGTTAATCTAAATTTCAAAATTAAATCAAATGATACTTGATTTATTACAATATTATTATTAAGCTATATTGTCATATAGCGTCAGCTATCATTTCGCTCCAGACTTAAAAATTAGGTATATACAGATAGACCAAAATGGGTAGGTAATACCTATTCGATTTTCAATAACTCATAATAATCGTTTTGCACTTTCATTTAACGCTCGGTTACGGAAGAAAATAAAAGGGAACATTATAAAGAATTATCATATAAATTGAATTTACCAACGAACCCGTGGAGTGGAAATAATAATATATTTTTTGCGAAAAAAAATGCTTATTATGATAATGGCTATAATATTAAGCGTCCAAATGATGTTCAAGGTTAACTTGAATAAAATGAAATGAAATGTTATTTTTAATAATCTGTAGTTTAACTAGCATACTTGTCATCCTAAGGCGCTGACAAGAACATTAATAAAATTGTAATAAAAAAATAAGGTTTATTACTAGGAAAATAAGCTTTATTACTTTTACCTGTTTGTGAAAAATATTTACTGAGACTTTAAATAAACTAACACTATCATATTATTGTGGTGCGTACATTGCTTTCAGTACATTTCACTCGATATTTCCTATTATAGTGGCTTAAAATTAAAGAATTATTGTAATGTCATTTTTGATATCTAGGTAATACGAGTAGGTATTAACAGAAATTTACATTTCCATGATAAATTTTGTTTGTATCAGAAAATATACTTGATGGTTGTCCTAAATATAAATTGTGCTAACATTGTCTAGCTAACCACATCAAACGCCGATATTTCTTATTATACTAACAAATCCACGCGGAAGTAAATAATTATATTTTATAAGCAAAAATTAGTTGACTCAACTCATCTCTCTATTCTCACAAGTCAAATAGGTGACCGTTATGATTTGTGAGCGCGTCCCAACATCTGATTTCAGTCACGCGTCACCTTGTCAGAGGGTCCCCTAATTTATTGCCAGCGCTTAGACTAGGGACATTATGGGACAGTTATTTTTAATATAAGGTAAGTTAGGGAATTAGTATATTGGCCAGAGGGTTGTTAATCCTTCTACCCTTAATATATTATAATATGATCCAACCCCTAAAATGCTTGTATGTGTTGGTTAGGTTAGTACAGGTACCATTTAATGGCTTGGTACGCAAATATTGCAAATATTTTAGCGTGTTATAAATTTTTTTCTTTTCCGTTTCAACTCCGAGGGCTATTGAACATTTCAGAAGAGATTTAATAAAACAGGTTTTACGAGCGAAAGTTACATTTCGTTTATAAGCTCATTATAACGCTATTCAGAATTGAAAATATTTTATGACGTCAATAAAATGTTCCTTTATGAAAGACTTATGAATTATTTTAAGTCACGCTAAGTTCAAAATGTATGACGAATATGGAAAAGAAATTGGCGTACCTACAGGAAAAGAGCTTATAAAAATAAGAGAGGAATTGAAAAAATTGGGTACAATAATTAATGAGAGAGATGTGTATTTGGGTCAGCTTAATCAAGATGCTGCGATGCACCTTTAAGATAGCGATTTAAAATTGAACATTATTGTACACATTTTTGATATTATTGTGGCGAAAGCTAAGCTAAGTATTAAGTAGAAGTTGTAGCATGTACTTCCGTTGGCAAATGGCTTGACTAATTTTGATAACATTTAGCATACAGGAAACTGACACCATACAAAGTGTAAAATAAATGAGTGATTATAATTATACTTTAGGGTGTGTATGTGCCTCCTATGCAGAGTATAATATGAAAGTACCAGCGCTATAATACTAACTTTGGACTTTCATGTTTGTATAAGAAATGCCCCAACATCATAAATTTTCCTATACAATAATTTAAAAAAATTACCTCTGTCAGCGCTGGTACTTTCACAGTAAAATCTACATACGGGACCCATACCCCGAGGTATTATCACTCATTAATGTTATAGCCTGTAGATTGACAATTTAACACATAGGCTACTTTTTATCCAGAGAAAGTACATTGTTCCCGTGGGTCACGGACGGAGCAGCGGAAAGAAGCTACCTATAAAATAGCTCAACCAAATTAATGTTTCCTAATTCAATTACTTTTTGGGAATCCTAAAGTTTCCCAAAATATTTTAGTGCTCCCCTGGGGGAAATAAACATTCCCCAATCCTAAATCACCCGATAATTACTTTGAAGTCCTCGTGAAACACTGTTCAGTGATTTGCAGGCCTTTAAACAGCCTAATGGCTTAACTCACATTGGCGCTGTACACAAGGGTGTACCATCTTACGTATTCTCTAAAAACCCGGTTAACAGGCACGACACGAGAGATCGAATTTTACATGCCTGGCCGACGCATGGACCATCTTTCTTGTCAGACAAGCATGTCCTAACCAAACTTGGAAACAACATTTCTTTTGTTCCAACGCGGGAATGGAACCCGCGACCTCCGGGTTGAGAGCCAAGCTGTAGTACATACAGCTTGGTTCTCGACACGCTGGACCACGGAGGCGTTAATTATGTTGTTATGCATACTGTTTAAATTGTTGCGATCGCGTTATTTTTTTACCCGACTTCGGCGAAGCCAAAAGGAAGGGTAATGATTTTGGCAGTCTATGTATGTATGTATGTATGTATGTATGTATGTATGTATGTATGTATGTATGTATGTATGTATGTATGTATGTATGTATGTATGTATGTATGTATGTATGTATGTATGTATGTATGTATGTATGAATGTATGTATGTATGTATGTATGTATGTATGTATGTATGTATGTTCCCTCGTAGCGGCTAAACTACAGGTTCGATTTTAATAAAATCAAAATCAAAATCAAAATCAAAATCAAAACATTTTATTTCCATATAGGTTATTAAATAACACTTATAGAATAAATGAGGTATCAATCGATTGGTAATGATGCCGCGAGTAACATAGGCTATAAATATAATTTTTTGAAAAATTTTGGTTATTGAAAATGAAACCTTAAAAAACTAGGTATCTCCAAAAAAAATTAAACTAAGATATTTTTCTCGTGTTTTGGTATCAAAAGATAGGTCTTGGCAAGCACATGACGAATATGTATTTGAATATTTTATTAGCTATTATATTTTATTGTAAAATTCAAAATAAACGTTTCAAATGCGGTCGTACGAGTAGTACTCGTATCTAGGAGTAGCATAACTAGCTATTGGCCTTGATTTTTTTTTCTACCGTATTTCGATGTGAACTAAGTTCTCGTGAACTAACTGCTTAGATTTTATTAGCGGGTGCGACCACGGCTCTACCTTGACCATTTTTGTACCTATGCATTTCTGGATTTCAAATTGAATAATTTTCTCGTTTCAGCCTTTTTAGACCCATTTTTTGCGAAGTCGGGTTATAGTTTTTTAATCTTTTTTTTTTTGCGAGGTCGGGTTATAGTTTTTTAAACTTTTATTTTATTCTAATCAATGTATGTATAGAAAAAAGACGCGTCGTGACGTTTTGACTCTGCACCAGTGTGAGTTGACCCTTAAACATTCAGGAAGTTCTGAAATTCGAGGACGACCTGGGAAAATCTGATGTCATCGTTAAAGTTTTCGTTTTGTCAAGTTTATGAGCAGCCATGCCATTATCGTTAATCTTGTTCAATGGGTTTATACTTTACCTTTTTAATCTCTTATTTTTTGTTAAAAAGAAGGCTTAGTCAACTTGCCGTCGTTAATTACAATGACTTTCGAAAGTGAAAATATATCGTTCGCTAAATAGCTCGTAATACGCGTCATACATTTTTGATTTCTAACTTGGCTAAATAGCCTGAATGCTTATCCAGCATGTCATCCTTAATTGAATTGACGATCGACATTAGAGAGATCGTTTACCGACAACGAAGTTATAAGGGGTCGAAAATGGCCTGAATTGTTTCGAGAAAAGGATGGTACGGCCGTGCTGAACTTGGCGAGGGAACTGCCGTGCCCCCAGACATATATATGTCTGGGGGCACGGCAGTTCTAGACACCGTCATCGAAATCGGTGTGGAAGGTATTATTATTATATGGCATTGACATACCTATCTTTCGGTAATGACAACGTGCGATACCACACTACCATACATTTTAGTTTTCTAACAACCGGTTTCCCGTACGCTATTCAAATGAATGATCAACTAACATGGCATTCAAATCAACGACCCATATTGAACGCTGATTGGTGGAACATTATCAGACAGAAAGGAACGACAGATATTTTATAATTACATCACGCTCGCTCGCTGATTCAAATCGTATGTCAACTAATCCGTGTCTTTGGTGAATTAACTTTATCTGTGGAATTTTTACAAATCTTGCAATTGCGAGCGTGATGTAATTATAAAATATCTGTCCGTTCCTTTCTGTGTGAATGATAATATTCTACCAATCAGCGTTCAATATGAGTTGATTTGAATGCCATGTTAGTTGATCATTGATTTGAATAGCGTTCGAGAAACCGGGGGTACCTGTCTCATAAGTAAGTATCTAGAAAATGCCTGAGAGATTAGTCAACATGCCATAATTACGAGTATTAACAATGATGACCTTTGAAAAATAAAATATTATAATAGACTGGGTGTGCCCGCAACTTCGTTTGCGTGGTCGTCGGAAACACTATCGCGATTATCTTTTGATTGCTCGTTGGTTTTTGTTATTATGATTATTAAAAAAGAATAATTCTTTCATGTATATTTTTTTAGTAACTTTACTGTTTATGCAGCGCACGCAACGATAGTCCTCAAATATGAATAATTTTCCCCGTTTTTACAACATTTCTCATTTACGCTTAGCTCCTGTACGTCGCAGCGTAATGTTTTAAAGCCTAAAGCTTTCCTTTATAAATGCACTCTCCAACAAAAAAAGATTTTTCAAATCGGATCAGTAGTTCCTGAGATTAGCGCGTTTAAAATTTGTTTAACAAATAAACAAACAAACTCTTCCGCTTTAAAATATTAGTATAGAAGTAGATTGATTGATTGATAGAATCGGCATGAAGTTTGGTGCGTTACAAAGTGCTACGTGACATGGTATCTTCGCTAAATCACTTTAAGCTCCAGGAAATAAAAACAAATGCAGATACTAATTTATTTAGTCAACATAATAAATGATATGGCGACAACCAGAGAGAGCGAAGCATACACAGCCGACGATCCAGAGTAATACCCAAGTCTTCTCGTATTCCTGTCCATCTCCACGAAGTATGCCATGACTTCCTCGTTGTTGGGTATGATTTGAGCAGTGGGTAAGAGGAAGCCGAATTCACCAACGTCACGGAGCTCGAAGAGGTACACTATTGGGACTTCTGCTACACCTTTCACCCAGTCAAAGGAAGAGCCAGAGACCGCATCTGGATAAGAGATAATCATAAAAGAATTGCCGTAATGTGCCGAGTAAGGATAATAGCACTAATAATTCTTACTCCGGCAATATATAATCGGCTCCGTGGTCTAGCGGATTTCATTTTGCACGTACAAAGTAGCGGAAAATGTCTAGTATAACATTATATTTATTTTAATGCGTACCCTGTACATCTTGTATCAATAAACTCCTAACTAAAAGTAGCGGCTCCGTGGTCTAGTGGTTCAGAGCTTCGCTATCGACCAGGAGGTCGTGGGTGCGACTTCCACATTGGAACAACAAAAATGCTGTTTTCAAGTTTGGGTAGGACAATGTAGGCCGATCACCTGATTGTCTGACAAGAAAGATGATCCATGCGTCGGATGGGCATGTAAAAAGTCGGTCCTGCACCTGCTCTCTCGCCAGTCGGGTCGGTTCACCGTCCCACTGGGTTATGAAAGTAAAAGATAAGAGATAGTGTCTTTGTGTATTGCGCACACACTTGGGCACTATTAAATAACTCATACGTGGCTGGCCTGGTGTCAATGAAATCGGTTACCGACACCGAAATCGGTGAGGAAGCTATTATTATTAATAGCACTAATTAAGTCTTCCTCATTAACCGTCTTTCGCATGTCGTAAAAGGTGACGCAGTGAATATGTTACCTGAAATGGGCAGTTTTCGCGGACACTGTTATTATTTTAACACCCGCCAAGTGTGTTTTCGATTCGATTCCCGCGTTGGAACAACAAAAAATGATGTTTTCAAGTTTGGGAAAATGCAGGCCGATCACCTGATTGTCTTTCAAGAAATGATCCATGTGTCGGATGGGCATGCAAAAAAGTCGGTCCTGCGCCAGTCGTGTCGGTTTACGGTCCCACTGGACTATGAGAGTAAAAGGACAACCCTGGGTGGGTTGTCCTTTTACTACCCTACCCTACCCTACCCTAAAGTAAAATAAATTGACCTCATAGACATAGAAATAGGATATCAAAAAGCGTATTATAAATTGCGTTTAATGACTTGGTAAAACACATTGCGAGAGCAACGACCTCTCGTCTTTTACACCTGTTGAAATTATCTCCAGCAAAGAGATTTTAATCTTCCAAGGAACAGCCTAAAGCACGCAATTCTAGACACGCGTTACTATCGTGGTGTTAGCATTTCAGAGCTAAGGGTTTTGTGCGTTGTGTTATAAACCGATGCTATTCGACAAACTACTCCGGGATGAGACAGCCATATAAATACTTTATTAAATCATGAATTGTATTGTTAATCCATGTAAAATGTCAAATAAACCAGAACAAGAAGAATTTCAAAATTATTCGTAAATTTCCGGAAGTTGCGTAAAACGTGTATTTCTTCATTAAACTACATAATTATATGTTTTGTTTATCACTAGAAACGTTTAAGTGAATTTTCGATTGGAAGTTTTTCTTCATTTTTAACTTTTGATAATAATCACTTTTTACTAACTTCAACTCAATAAGTAAATTATGGGCGCGTTCCAGTTGCAAGGATTTTCAATCAAATTTTCGTACATAATCAGACTGTGATTGAAAATTTCGAACGTTATTTCTTTGCAACTGGAACCCACCTTTTTGTAATTTATTTATTGTAACAAAAAAGATTAGCAATACATACATTCTGTTTTTTTAGTTCTTAAACTAGACCGAGCCTGTACCTTAAGAACTAGTTACTTCCAGTGAGACAAAACATTACTATTGATATTCGCACCCGTTATTCACTACCTTATCTAAAGACTGCTCTTTTAATCTATTTTCAGTTGTTTTAAATTGGATTTGTAGATATAAATACATAATTCTGATTATGATCTTAGGCCGAAAAAAAATTCGAACGTTGTTTCTTTGCAACTGGAACCCGTAATTTATTTATTGTAACAAAAAATGTAAGCATTACATACATTCAGTTTTTCTACTTCTATATACAGGGTGTAAAAAGAGCAGTCACTATTACTTTGAGATACGATTATACTACCTTTTCTTATTTTTGAAATGTATTTTTTTAATACATTTGTTGACAAAAAATAAAAAAAAAATATTTTTCCTTTCACCATTTCTTATTTTTTTGTCGCAAAAATAACTATAAAGTAAAAAAATATTTTTTTTTTGAAATTTATGTAAAAAAAAGAAAAAAAAAATACATTTCTAGAATGAGAAAAGGTAGTATAATCATATCCCAAAGTTATAGTGACTGCTCTTTTTACACCCGTTATATACAGATACATAAAATACTGCCAAAATTTCTTCAAATAATCGGGATCATACTCACATAGAATTTCAGCTGACGTTCCCACTTGGTACGGAGTTCCGTGTGTCGCGGTGAGCTTCTCAGCGCCACGAACTGCGATTTCATACTACAAAAACATAATTTTTAATACTGCAAAATACTTAAGTACGCCTTAAAATGTCCATAAATAATATTAGTTTACAAGTTTTATTGTTAAAAATTTGGGATATTGTGACGGTTTTGCCTAAAAACGTCTAACTTATAACACCTCTCTGTTTTCAGCGCGTTAAAAAGTAAATTATACTATGACTGAAATCAAATAAAAGTATAATTATTCAAGTATATAGGAAGTAGCCTAGCGAGGGTCAATGTTATAGGGTGTCTCATAATAGCTCCCCTCACCAATTTCGATGTCGGTAGCCGATTTCATTGAAACCAGGCCAGCTACGCAGGAGTTATTTTATAGTGCCCAAGTGTGTGCGCAATACACAGAAGCACTCTCTCCTCCTTTTACTCTCAAAACCCAGTGGGACGGTAAACCGACACGACTAGCGAGAGATCAGGCGCAGGACCGACTTTTTACATGCCCATCCGACGCATGGATCATCTTTCTTGTCAGACAATCAGGTGATCAGCCTGAATTGTCCTAACCAAACTTGAAAACAACATTATTTGTTGTTCCAACGCAGGAATCGAACCCAAGACCTCCGGGTCGAGAGCGAAGCTCTGAACCACTAGACCACGGAGGCGATACGAATCGGGTCTCATGCTTCATATATGGGGCTTGCAGGCTCCTAGTCAATACACATGAACACATTGCATTGTTTGTTGACCTAGCACTTTTGTTACTTTTATGGATATCCTTAATAACATAACGATAACGCGACAAATCGCGATTTGTCGCGTTATGGTAAGTAATTCATATTATGAGGTGCCAAAACAAAAAATGCTCTACCCGTCCTTCTCTTCAGACTATATCCGGATTGAACCATAAGACATCCTGTATACCAATATTATTAAGAGGAATGATTAGATTGTTTGTTTGCATAGACTCTGAAATTGCTGTACAGATTTTTATGGAATTTGGAACAAATAGCTATATAAAAAAAAAGATTAAAAAACTAAAACCCGACTTCGCAAAAATGGGTCTAAAAAGGCTGAAACAAGAAAATAATTCAATTTGAAATTCAGAAATGCAATAGGTACAAAAATGGTCAAGGTAGAGCCATGGTCGTACCCGCTAATAAAATCAGTTCACACGTTACGGTAGAAAAAAAAGAACTTGAAAGAGCATAATATTATTATTCGTCTGCCGTTGCAAGGTTCGATGCTAATAGTGGGTGCGACCTCGGCTCTACCTTGACCATTTTTGTACCTATTGCATTTCTGAATTTCAAATGGAATTATTTTCTTGTTTCAGCCTTTTTAGGCCCGTTTTTTGTCAAGTCGGGTTTTAGATTTTTAATTTTTTTTTATTCATTGCCACTTTGAACTCACCAAATCAGCATAGTTGGGAGCTTGCAGCACGCCCGTGCCCGTTGCGTGACTGAATGGAATAAGAACCATCTGTGAGTAGGAGTGGAAGGCGATATAGTACACTACATTGCCTGCACGCTTCAGATTCAGAACATAGTTTTGTATGGCCTGTGCCTCAAGTTCTGATGCTCCTGACGGTCCAGCGAAGGTTTGCTGGCAAGGATCCAATGACGCTCCAACAGCTGAAAGGTTTTTGAGTTTTTAAGTTTTTGTATGGCAACGTTGCGACATGATTAAAATCTACTGGGGGCCTACTCAAGATGCCATCGCTAATTATCGCTTACAAAGTTCGATAACAAAATGTATGGGATTTGACATAAGCTACGCTAAATGATCGCGATTTGGTCGCGATGGCATCTTGGGTAGGCACCCTGGAGTGATACCGTTGTCTATAAAAAAACGGTTTAATATAACACTCATGATAGGCGTCTATGTACTTGCAACTCTACAATTTAAGATAGCGGTAGTACACTGTACATAGACAATATGACTGCTTCATTAGTACAAGATAAAATAAAAAATTTAACTAGATTTACTTTTAGAAGGCTAAGCTGTTTGACGCTTGACTGATTTAAACGCACAGGCTGAAACTAGACCTTATCACATATTACATCTTATTATAGGTGCATTCGGTTGCAAGGAAGTAACTTTAAGAAATATTCAATAATTTCCTCGTTTTTATGTACGAGTATGAACTTATGTCGAAAGAAACAGGAATTAGATTAAAAATTTCATTAATAACTTATTTCATTATTAATATTTGCACTTTATAGGGGTGAAAGTTTTATGCTTGTTATTACTTCACGTACAAATGGCTGGACAAATTTTTATAAAATTTACTATGTAGGCATTGACTACTATAATTTATCCCCAAAAGTTTAGCTTTTTGGTATACTTTAACGTGGACGCAGCCGCTGTTTCCTCGTATAATGAAGGTCTTTTCCTTCCATTGAATTAAAAAAATTGCAAGTGGAGTCTTTTTTACGAAGGCGAAGCTAGGTGATATTTTAATATTTAGGCGATTCACACGGCACCACTGCGCTAGGCGGTGCGTCAAGTGGATTTGAACACGGTGCGCCGCGCGGTATGTCGGTGCGTCCGCGCGGATTGCTTTATCAAACGGATCTCAAATCGCATTTGGTTCAATTAAAACCGCTGATAACTAATACACGTGTACGGCATTCGTGCTCCTATCCGCCAATTGATGAATCGCCTTATAAAGAGTGTAAAAAGAACAGACACTATAACTTTTGTATAAAATGATTATACATTTCCTCATTGTAGAAATGTATTTTTTTTATTATTTTTTTTTGATTTTTCGTTATTCTTGCGACAAAAAAAAATAAAAAATAGTAAAAGGTACGAAATATTTTTTTTAGTTTTTGACAAAAAAGAAGTACATTTTCAAAATGAGGAAAGGTAGTGTAATCGTATGTCATAGTGACTGTTATTTTTAGACACTGTATATTATGTGAATAAAACTTACTCATCCATAAATAATTGAAATTTCTATTCAGGTCAATGCCGTTACTCAAGTCATTGCCAGCAGAACAGTTGGTGAAGAAATTCGGATTCCTGTTTTTCCTCCACATACGATCCTAGAAAAGGAAAATAATATGTGTAAAAAATGTATAACATAATAATATAATATCTTTGGATGCTTCACACCTCGTCAATCTGGCCCCGTGCTAAGTATCCGAAGAACTTGTGTTACAGGTACCAGGCAACGGAAATATATTTAATACTTTTATACTATACACATATATAAGATTTTTGTTATATTATACACAAATTTAATACACATTGAAAACTTTTTTGTTTCGACGTCGGGATTCAAACCCGAGACCTCTCGCTCGAGGTCGTCGGAACATAAAGAAGAAGAAAGTATATAAGACTAAAAATATGACAATAGAAAAGATATAGGACATGTCGATGGTTAAGGTATAATAATGTGGTCAGTATCTAGATAGGCGTTTGGGTATTAAGTATAATTTAGCATAATCCCATTATTAGATAAGATAATTATGATATCAATGTCTGAATGTTGATTGTGACTCAAACATGCTATGCAGTCTTTATTAGTGGAAGGAATTAAAAAGTTACATTTTTAAAATGAATAATGTACCAAGCAACTAGTATCTAAAGTTGAGAACCTCCTCCTTTTTATGAACTTTTTATAATGAGCAATATATTACATACTTAAAACTATTAAGCAATAGATTTTAAAACCATAATATATTATTATGTAGATAAATATGCATATTAGTGTATATGTCGCAGTCATCTAATTGAATCAGATACTTAATTGAATGTCTAGCGCATTAATTGAATGACGATATTTAATTGATTGACTAGGCCGAACGTTGATTGAACAAGCGTCACTCAACGTCCAACTAGTTAGTGGACTGTAACAAAGCCCTTTATCAGAGCGGACGTAAAATCAATCAGATTATTTAAATTTAGTTCCTTTTTTTCCGCAGTGGCGCTAGTAGTCACCAAAACAAATATGGTGGCAAACAGCTCGCACAGATCGTACATAATATGTAATTGACATTTTCATTTGGCGTGACATGACGTGATGACACAACAACTTGACGAGTTGTCCTTTAGTCATTCAATTAAATGTCGTCCTTTCATGAGCGCGCTGGTCGTTCAATTAAACTGCTGATTCAATCAGATGACTGCGACATAATATTATATATTATTGAACTAAGTCTCAATTTCACCAACACATGTTAGTGTCATCGGCTTGTTAAAATACCATGTCTTCTAATTCATTGATAGGAATTACTAGAGGAACAACATGATATTTAACGAAGGATTAACTTTAACATTGCTTGGTGAAACACGGTGTTAGGCTCAATTTTAGCCGGCTGTACCTAATGCTTCCACGATAGAGATACAAACGAATATAGAGTAAATTAAATACTTACTCCGTCAAAGGTGTAAGCATAACCATCAGGATTCGTGACGGGGATGATATGCCAAATAAACGTTTCAGCCATAAACCGCACATCAGCATCGGAACTGGTCAGGAACTCTTTGATAATCCAAGTGACAGTGGCTGGCGAGATCCATTCCCTAGCGTGAATACCACCTTCTAACATCCCAATCAAAGGATTGCTACCTCTTTCACCAGCTTTGAAATCAATGATTATTCCCTTCATTTGCCTTCCTTCGTATGTTGTACCCATGTTGACGGTGGTAACAACTCCTGGATACATAGTCTGCAGTTCATCAAGCCAAGCGTGTATTTCTTCCAATGAATGATATCTGTCCCAACTGAAGGAACCAAGGGCACTGCTTCTTCCAACTGCTGGCTGCATTTGGGCTTTTATTAAACTGAGAAAAGGGAGATTAATTTTCAGGTCTACTCTACGTATGTAATTTTGGAAAAAGTCTTTTACTTTAGGAGATTCAATAAAATATAACTTTTATTTTCTAATAAGGTAAAAATGATTATTAATTACTTAATGAAATGATTAAATACAGGGTTTGTGCTCTATAAGCCATTTTACTGACCGGTATTGCGATTTTTTATTTAACCACCCTTTTTTATCTACACTTGGTGATTTTTTATCGCGTTGCAAGCGTAACAGGGTATAAAAGGTACTTGAAATATAGTAATATGGTATACCTCATTAACTTTTTCTAACTCGGCAAAAATACTTTACAACATCGGACTGCTTATTACAATATTTACTTGCTAATCAAAAGTTAAATAAAATTATTTCAAAAAAATTATCATTGATTGACCTTTGTTTACCCCTATGACGTTGCGCGTGGAGTAGCACCTTGTCCCACTTCAGTAGGGTGACCAAAATTCATGATATTTTTAAGACTTTCAACTTTCAAACAGTTTAGCATTGACAGATACTTTTGTATGTAAAATTACATTTTTGATACAAAATATTATGCCGCTCTCAAAACGGAATAAATAGTATGTCTGTTACTTATGTATTAGTCATTATAGGTAAAAGATCTCACTGCCAGGCGGTAAAATTCCTTCTTCACGAACGTCCATACTCCGTTTTGTTGTTTAAAAGGTAATTGTAGTAAAAATTTTTATGATTTTTAGTGTATACAAATGGCATAAAAGGGATCCTTATGGATTCGTCATGTCTGTACGTATACTCGTATGTCACAGCCAATTAAAAAAAAAACTTACTCCTGTACATTCGATATTCCAATTGTAGTGTTCAACCCAACACTAGCAGTGTACTGTTTGAATGCATTATCCTTTTCTGGAGCCACGAGAACTCGCACATCACTACCAATAGATACAACATCTGTCCAAAAATCGTATTCCTTTTGCAGATCCGTCAACATCTGTACATGCTTGTCCGAGGTGGGCAGAACTTTGTACACTTTGTAGTTTTCATAGTTCTTGAACGCGTCCGAGCATCCAATTACTAACAAACATAATACAATGTTGACAAACATGTTCGTCGAACACTCGAAATGGAGTGATTTGAGGTTCTGACAAATTATGTGCAGCTATCTAAATAGAGCAATAAACATTTATTGATTTCAATAATGGTCAGATTAATTTATCAACCGATACCGGTTAAGTATAATCACTATGCTGTTGTCATTTTATCTGCAGAATATTTCTAGATTTTACATTTTTAATTAAAGACATGAATGGATGAAGGTGATATGCAGCAAAATGATGATTTCGAGAAAATTGATTTCAAACTGTCACTTAAACATTTTAGAATAGGTTGTAAAGTATTAAGTACATTAATCTAAAGACCCCTGTCTAGAATCAATGTACTTAATACGTTACTCTACATATCCTAAAATGTTTAAGTGAAAGTATAAACTCAATTTTCTGGATTTTTTTTTGCGACATATCACATTCATCGATTCATGTCATTAATTATATTGTCAAGTGTATTTTCAGTATAGCTTTACTAGAATTTTGCGATCAGAGGAATATTTTTTAAATTATCATCATCTAACAGAGATATAATCATTGTACAGTCAGCTGCACTAACATGGATACATCTACAAATTTGCAAAAATATGTCTACGTTAGTTTTTCAAAAATATCGTCACCTTATTGCATTCAAAGCGATGTAACCAGCAAAGTGTTTCAAAATTATGAATACATTGTTTCCATAATGAAGTAAACAGCAGTATTTCAGTGAATAGTATGCACACTTAAATTCATAATTATGAATACGCGACAAATTTCAATAATATGTACACATTGTTTACTTCATTACAATGTAAACATTAATTGTATCAATAATATGGATACACTTATAAAATTTTAGCATTTTTCACTTTTCTGCAAATATGTTTTAAATGCCACAAAAATGTACTCGTGGTATGTTTCAATAATATGTAAACACTGTTTACTTCATTACAATGTAAACATTAATTGTATCAATAATATGGATACACTTATAAAATTTTAGCATTTTTCACTTTTCTGCAAATATGTTTTAAATGCCACAAAAATGTACTCGTGGTATGTTCCAATAAGATGTATACATTCATTTTTTCTTTTTCTTTTCGCACAGCCGTAACTACAAATGGTAGAAACATGAAATTTGGACTACTGAATTCGTAAAAAATCCCTTTTTGCACCTCCGACAAAAACAGAGGGATTTTTCGTGTCTGTCTGTATGTCTGTCATCGTAGCTCCCAAACGGATGAACCGATTTTGATGTAGTTTTTTTTGTTTGAAAGCTGACGTGGTCATGTTAAAACACTAAAGCTATGATTCAACAAAATAAATTTGCTTACTGCTGAACAATTCGAGTATTACTTAAAAAATAATTTTACTTTTATGACTAGAAAAAACACAAAAAGAAAAGAATGATGAAGTTTATTACAGTCAATCAGGCATTTTACCTAAACATATATTTCAGAAACTATTTTTGTTAGGTTTTTACTTCTACCCTCAAACTATATCTATGATTTTTTAATATTATATTAATTTTGTTTATCATACAAAATGTTAGCTTGCGTGTCTGCAAACTACATAAACTTACACTATGATATAAGTTTGTCGTTTATTTATGTATATTCGTCTGTTTGCTTGTGGCAACTACTAAATAGATGGACCGATTTTGATATACTTTTTTTATTTTTATTCAAAGCTGACGAGATCGCAATAATTCGTCATCAGTTCATTCATTGTTTGACTATTCAGGGGCTAATTAAAAAAATAATTTTGCTTTACTGACCAAAAAAAAACCAGAAAAGACAAGAATTATCCAACTTATTGCAATCGATCAGAAATTTAACGCGAACATAATATTATATTTCAGAGACTGTTTTTATCAGGTTTTTACTTCTACCCTCAAACTATAGGTACATAATATGATGATAACGAAACCAGAAATATTTAGTCACGAGTTTGTCCAAGAGAGTTAATTTACAGTCATCGTTCGCACTTCGCAATATTCATTATTCAGTAATTTTTTTTTTTGGTTTGTTTTTTGTTTTTAAGTTTAGGTAATCCAAATGGAGTCATTTAAAACTACAATTTTTATTATTTTGAAATATGGGATGTTTTTCATGTTCGATGTTTGCCCGTGTTAGTTTATATTATTTATATTTACAATATTACTAATATAGAACGATATTAACATTGTTTAGTTTTGATCATATTATAGTTTGAGGGTAGACTATAAAAACCGATGAAAGTATATTTGAAATATATACGTTCGCGTGTATCAGAGTTATACCTATTACACTAAAGAATATAATCAATATTCTAATGTATGTGTGATTTTTAAATAACCGTCAATACTAATACCCGTCAATATATCACCTCTATTATTTATAGAATTCATTATTGTATATATTGCAATGTAATGAAGTTTTGACCAGCCTTTTCTGTAACACAAAATTAACGTTTACATTATAATGAAAGAAACAATGGTTACATGCTACTGAAATTTGTCGCGTGTTCATAATTATGAATTTAAGTGTGTATACTATTCACTGAAATACTGCTGTTTACTTCATTATGAAAATAATGTATTTATAATTTTGAAACACTTTGCTGGTTACATCGCTTTGAATGCAATAAGGTGACGATATTTTTGAAAATTAAACGTAGACATATTTTTGCAAATTTGTAGATGTATCCATGTTAGTGCAGCCGACTGTACCTAAGTCCTAAATATATTATTAAATTAAATTAACGTTTAACGTTTTACTGACAACTTAACTTTCAACAAATAACTATTAATATTAATATTCATTTATATTAATGTCTGTATAAGTATACAGGATACAATAATGTAAATGAGTGATAATATTTTAGAGTATGTATGGGTTCCGTATACCTATATAGAGTTTACTGTGAAAGTACCAGCGCTGAAAGAGGTACCTACTTTTTACTTATTGTATGGGCAAATTGATGATGTTGCCATATTTTGTTTTCGAACATCGTAAGTAATAATAGCTATGGCAGCTTCAATGACCCGGGGGCCTAATACAAGCTCTTAATTTCAGCCAGTTTACGCCATACAACATGGAATTTTCGTATTACGATTACATAATGACAGCCAGTCAGCGGCCACGTGACACTTGACTTGCTTCCGAATGTCACTTTCAGACAACTAAACTAGAGTGGATCCATTCAGAATAACATGTTGTTGTAATATGAAAAAGAACAAGGCAGTTTCAGACCGTATTATTGAATTGCCTGGAACCAGGCCGGTGTTGTAAAAGACCATAGTACGGCCACAGAGCGTTCAAGTAGAGAGAAGTATCAACGATACACGAAATTACATTGTGGTCAGTCCCCAGACATCGTGATATGTGTACGAGATATGTAGATGGAGATAATACACAGAAGTGCCACTCTCCTGACCGCCCATCAAGATCCGTCGCGTCAGTCAAGCGGCTTGTTAAAGTTAATCGTGGCTAGATTAAAACAAGATGGGTCTTAGGGTCAACTCGCATTGAGTCGAGGCGTTTTTATCGCGCCTTTGCAACCATATTATTTCGTTAATACAAATTTACAGATTTAGATTATTGTGTGAATTGGGCTAAGGCCTAAGGGGTTAGGGTTAGCTCACGCCGAAATGAATAGCGGCCCCGTATTTTTACATGACTTCGGCAAAGCCAAAAGGAAGGGTAAAGATTTTGGCAGTCTATGTATGTATGTTCCCTCGCAGGAGCTAAAATAAGGTATCAATCCGTTTGTAATGATGCTATAATCGAGTAACGTAAGCTATATATTTTTCTGAAAAATTGTGTGTGTATTTTGAAAATGAAACCTCAAAATGTAATGTAAAAAAATTTAAAATGTAATAAGATAATTGTCTCGTGTTTGGTATCAAAAGATGGGTCTTGGCTAGCACATCACATAATATTATATGTATTTACATTTTTTATTAATTATTATAAGTTTTAGTGCAAAACTCAAAATAAACGTTTATAATCCGGTCGTACAAGTTATTATCTAGGAGTTAATAGCCGGTACGACCACGGCTCTACTTTGACCATTTTTGCACCTATGCAATTCTGGATTTCTATGTAAATAATTTTCTTATTTCAGCCTTTTTAGACCCCTTTTTGCGAAGTCGGGTTATAGTTTTTAATTAAAATGACTATTCAAAATTAAACTTCATTCACTATGTAAGAATATATGTGTGCAATGTACATGATTCATTGCAAGCGAAATGCATTCTAAAATAACTATTCAAAATTAAACTTTATTCACGACATAAGAAGATACATGATTCATTGCAATCGCATCGCTTCGGTACAGCCTGGTGCAGTTCGAAATTGGAACTGTTGCAATTAAACGCGTATCTTCTTGTGTTGCAAATAAAGTTCAATTATGCATCTCTATCTAAAAAAATGCAGCGGGCTTAAAATTATCCCGAGGGAACAATCCACTTTTTTTATAATTGCAGGTAGAAATAGTAGCACATTCCTTTCTCTTGGTATAATGTATATCTGTGTAGAATTCCATGAAAGTCAGTGCATTTTTGAGCCTAGTTTAGTAATATAATATTTTTGGGCTTTGTGGAAAAAAATACCGATATCAACTTTTTATTTTATTTTTTAAAATAATTTATTACATGAAGACATTTTTGACTAGAACAGCTAAAATAAGCCAGCAGCTGAAATGTACAGCATTTCCTGAGCTGTGGTAGTAATGCAGCTCTTTCGCCACCCGGTCCATTTCTACAAGGGCATCGACTATTTCTTGGTTGTTGGGAATTATTTGACTAGGTGGAATCAGGAAGCCATATTCTCCAACGTCACGAAGCTCGATTAAGTACACTATGGGTACACCTGCAACTCCTTTCACCCAGTCAAAACTGGAGCCAGAGACAGCATCTGAAATGATTTTAAAATTTACAACTTCTGCAAAGGTTGAGCTGAAAATCGGAGTACTTTGAAAATTATTTTTCGATACTGGTCTTAGTTTTAAATATAGCAAAACAATATTTGACGACCTCCGTAGCGCAGTGGTTGAGCGTGTTGGTGCTCGAGCTCGAGCGAGAGGTCGTGGGTTCAAATCCCACTGAGGGAACAAAAAGTTTCAATGTTTCTGGGTCATGAATGTGTATTAAATTTGTAATATAATAAAAATCTTAAAATATGTGTAATGTGTATACCTAGTATTAAAGTATTAATATATTTCCGTTGTCTGGTACCTGTAAAACAAATTCTTCGGATACTTAGCACGGGGCCAGATAGACGTGGTGTGAAGCATCCATAGATATTATTATAATATCTATGGATGCTTCACATCACAACAAAGGTGTGCTTTGCATATTATAATATATTATAATATGCAAAGCACAACTTTTTTAACATTGTAACCTTTTTTTCTTTATTATTAGTTGCGTTGTTAAAAATTACTTCAATATTTTACTTGAGGCAAGACACATGGGGATTGTCATTTTAGTTCTTGCAAATTTTGTCTTGTGTTTTAAGGGAGTTACGGTACAAATATTCGTTCAAGGTCATTATAATATAAAGCAACTAAAGTGGTCTCAAGTCACATGCTCGCGTCATTCCTCCAAATTGTAATCACAGAGATGGCGTGCGAATAGGATGGCCCAGACTTTGATTAGCGTTTTAATATTCGGCTTATAATTATTCAGATTGCATGTACGTAGGTTTAATAGCTGGTATCAGTACATAATATTTTTTTATTACTTACACAAAATATCAACAGATGTTCCAACCAAGTAGTCAGTATGATGGCGTTTTTCAAGTTTTTCAGCACTCTTAATTGCAATTTCGTACTGAAAATAAGCACAATTTATTTGAAAAAAAAGTCGACAAATTTTGAGACACAAATTATAGACTATTTATCCGGACTATTATTAAAAATCAATTATTGGAAACTCGTTTTTTTAAATCTGATCAGTGGTTTAGTCGCTACGGTGAAACAAAATTAGGTACACTGTCAAGTCATTGACCTTCCTCCAAGGAGAAATAAATAACATTCCAACTCTCAATAAGCTGACTTGAAACATACCATATCAGCATAATTCGGAGTTTCCAAAACTCGAGACCCACCGACGTGGCTGTAAGGCACTAAGAACATCTGGGAGTAGGAATGGAACGCCACGTAATAAAGCAAAGTGCCATGCTGTTGGATGTCCAGCACGTAGTCGGCAATCGCCACCGACTCAAGCTCTGAGAAGGCGCTGGGGCCAGCAAACACTTCAGAACATGCCAAATCCGAAGCGCCGATAGCTGGAAAAACATAAAAGCATTATTATGTAAGGTCTTCTTTATTGATCGAAGAAAGTCACCTATAATAAGATGATGCCCGATGAGGCAATATGCCACCAGGGTTGTGGTAGTATAGCAGTTCCCATGGCCCCGCCAAAAAGCGTGGCCATGGGAAGGACATCGTGGGGCTTTAGTTGGCAAAATTCAGTGCGATGCACTGGGGAGTCCAACATAATCTCACGACCCTCTCCCGGGGTATGCGCAACGCATATTCCCTCGAGAAAAAAAAGACTTCTATATTGTGTACCATGACTATAACATGTGTATGTGTGCTGACTGGATTTTAGTATATACTTATATATCTTATTCTAAGATTGAATTAACAGTCGGTAATTAGCTTCTGAGCGTTTCAATTGTGTTCCCTAATAGTCTAGATACCCTAGACTCCACAATTATAAGCCCAAACGTCAAGTAGTTGTTGACCGAAATAAAATATGATTTATATCCTTTAGTTTTAATAATCTCGCCTTTGCTTAATCGCCTCCGTGGTCCAGTGGTTTGGAGCTTGGCTCTCAAGTTTGGAGGTCGTGGGTTTGATTCTCGCATTGAAACATCAAAATATGTAGTTTTTGAGTCTAGTTCGGATAATTCAGGCGATAATTGTCTGGCAAAAAAGAAGTATCTATTGATCGGATGGCATGTAAAAACAGGGGTGGCTTAAATCAGTCGTGTCGCTCATCCATTCATCCATCTTATCGTTTATGAAAATTAGGGAATAGAGTGTGCTCTATTTATTTACACTTGTGCACTGTAAAAATAAACCATACGGCTGGTTTCAAAAAAACCGATCACTGTCACTAAAATATTTTTGGTGTTCTATCATAATATCAAATTAATAGGATAGTAACGTGTTATCTAAATGGACTTTATAAATTTGTTTGTCATTAGATAAAAACTGGGTTATACCGTTATTTAAATACATTATCTATAATAGAATAACCAATTAATTTGAAATGTACCTTAACCTACCTTATTACCTTTTGTATTATATTTTAAAAGTATTTTGTATGTATCAATATTATGTAGAAAGATTTATGTTCAATTTCCATGTGCAAAAGTTTTTCAATATACACAAAATTTAAATGAAATTAACTCACTCATCCATAGGAAGCCGAAATTCCTGTTCAAATCGATGCCATTACTCATGTCATCGTTCAAATTCCACTGGGAGCACGTCGTGAAATTCGCCTGGCTACGGTTTTTCCTCCACATTCTATTCTGTAAATATCGAATGGGTTAACGGTTATATTATACGTAGCTATATTTCATACCTAATAATATTGCCTCCCACACCGGTTTTCGCTGAGGTGGCCCAACTGTCTGCGCAATACTCTTTCGTCAATCTCGTAGCCCAGTGGGACATGACTGGCGGGAGATCAGGCACAGGACCGACTTTTTACATGCCCATCCGACGCATGAATCATCTTTTTTGTCAGATTATTTATTTATCAGGTGATCAGCCTGCATTGTCCTAACCAAATTTGAAAACATCATTTTTCAACGCGCAAATCGAATCCACGACCTACGGCTCGAGAGCTCAAGTCTGAATCTAAAATATCACGTTCCAGTTCAACAATTATGCAATATTTTATTATTTATCTCATGTAACCTTTTAATTGTAATATAATATTTACTTAAACCGACTTACATTTGTAAAAGTGTACGAGTACCCATCAGGGTTGACCACGGGGAATATATGCCACTGGAAGGTCTCAGCTAGTTGACGTACACTCTCATCACTGCTTGTCAAAAACTCATTTATGACCCAAGTGAGTGTTGCTGGTGATATCCATTCTCTTGCGTGAATACCACCTTCAAGCATACCAATTAATGGTCTTTCCTGTTTTTTGAAATCAATTACCACCCCTCTGATTGGTCTTCCTTCAACAGTTACTCCAATATCGACCAAAGATGCAACATCTGAATGTTCGCTTACAATTTTCTCCATCCAGTCTATAATCTCTTCGAATGTTTGGTAAAAACTCCAGTTATATTTCTCTGCATTACGAGCATATTTTGTTGGCCGTTTTGTTTGTTCATCAATTAGACTAAAAAATGAAATATGCTAGTTAATATTTTGTCTTAGGTACTCCATTATATTACATGTCGATTTCAATGCAGACAATTCTAATAAAATCTTATAATGTACTAAATAATAAATATATACATTTTATACTATGTTATATTGAATTATTTGGAATCCTCTTGTTCGTATTTTAACTTAAATTGTCTAAGCAGATAGAATATAAAACAAAATATATTTTACCTCTGCACATCTTCAACAACAACTTCTACCTTTAAATCAATGTCTTCCATGTATTTTTCAAATTTAACCCTCTTCTTTGAATCTACCATAATCTTCACATCGCTTCCTGCCTTGCTCACATCTTTCCAGAACATAAACTCATTTGTAGCATCTAGCTTCATAAGATTTTCTACATCTTTGTCTGTCTCCGGCGTTACTTTATAAACTTTAAAATCTTTATAACTCACATGTTCTGTGGTTAAGAAATTAAATGCAGTAACAAATATTATAAGCCGTAATAAAACTCGACCCATTTTGTACTGGAATGTTATTTGGTTATAATTTTATTACTACAGTGTGCACGTGATGTACAGATAAATGTTATCAATTAGCCGATACTGCACGAAGGTTTATCCTACTTAAGATAATATATTTGATATTTTATCGAAATACTTTACTTATCCAATTAAATAGATTATGACAGCATTGTATACACTGCGTGAGAAATTTATTAAAATAAAATTCAAAGAAGTTGATGCGTATAACTTCTTAGCTATATTTTATTTTGTTTATACACTATGTTAAATTTAGGGTTCATTTAGGGAAATTAGTTTTCAAATAAACATAATTTACATCATCTAGCATAGGATAAAGACATATTATACTAATAAAAAAATTGAAATAGACATAGTATAATTTATTATTACATCAACAAAGACAAGACTAAACTAAACATAACAACACTTAATGAACAAATAAACGTTTGTGTCCCAGAATGATAGTATCCTAGACGCCTTGTCGTCCTATCCATCTCGAGTAATGCATCCATGATTTCCAAGTTGTTAGGGACAATCTGGTCGGGTGGGAGCAGGAAGCCGTACTCCCCGAGGTCCCTCAGCTCGATTAGATAGGAAACTGGAACGTTCGCGGAATATTTCACCCAGTCGAAGCTCGTGCCGCTCATAGGATCTGTACAAATTACATAAATCGTTATTTATCCACTTAAAATGTAATATACAGGGTGTAAAAAGAGCTGTCACTATAACTTTGAGATACGATTATACTACCTTCCCTAATTTCGGAAATGTATTTATTTTATATATTTTTTTTGTCATAAACTAAAAAAAAAATTATTTACTTTTCACCATTTCTTATTTTTTTGTCGCCAAAATAACAATAAAGCAAAATAAAAAATATTTTGAGTATATGAGTAGCTAATTATATAATATTATTTAGTATTTGAAATTGTTAATTATTTTACGCTAAAGGACTGAATACTGATGATGTGGCTCTCAAGTTGTTGCTCTGTACGTGCCATTCTGCAAGCAGTATCAGTGACAGGCTTTGAATAGCAGGGCTCTTAGCCTTAATTTTCATTACAATATTCGATCGTTAGTGCTTAAGAGAAAAACACAACGGCCTTTCTTCCGTACAGAAACAGAGGTTTATGCGACCCCCCCCCCCCCCTTTCCTAACTAAAACGTAATGCCACTAGAGTAAAATTTTTTGCTAACCTAAAAAATATGACCAGATTTTCGACTGTGTTTAAGCACCCAGAAACAAATTGTAGTACATCTATACATATAATAAATCTGTAGAGGGGTCATGTCTGTACATTAAGAATATTTAAGTGAAAATTAAAAAAAGGGGGTCTATAAAAGCCACAGAACCTAAAAATAACATTTTTGAAAAAAATGTCTGTCTGTCTGTCTGTCTGTCTGTCTGTCTGTCTGTCTGTCTGTCTGTCTGTCTGTCTGTCCATATGGGAATGTTTGTCGTCGCATCACGCTAAAACCACTGTATGTAATGAAATGAAATTTGGCAGGCAGGTAGCTTACGACTTGAAGAGCATTATTGGAAATTATTATCCCGAAAAACGAAAGGGTTCCCGAGGGATCTTCAAAAAATTGTAGCTACCTATTTGACGGTATTTCAGCCAAACTACCCAACGTATTTAAATGAAATTTGGCAGGCAGGTAGCTTATGATCTGAAGAGAATTATTGGAAATTGTTATCCCGAAAAACTAAAGGGTTCCCGTGGGATCTTCAAAAATTTTAGCAACCTATTTGACGGTATTTCAGCCAAACTACTCAACGTATTCAAATGAAATTTGGCAGGCAGGTAGCTTATGACCTGAAGAGCATTATTGGAAATTATTATCCCGAAAAACGAAAGGGTTCCCGTGGGATCTTCAAAAAATTGTAGCAACCTATTTGAAAGTATTTCAGCCAAACTACTCAACGTATTTAAATGTAATTTGGCAGGCAGGTAGCTTATGATCTGAAAAGCATTACTGGAAATTATTATCCCGAAAAACGAAAGGGTTCCCATGGGATCTTCAAAAAATTGAAGCTACCTATTTGACGGTATTTCAGCCAAACTACTCAACGTATTTAAATGAAATTTGGCAGGCAGGTAGCTTATGACCTGAAGAGCATTATTGGAAATTATTGTTCCGAAAAACGAAAGGGTTCCCGTGGGATCTTCAAAAAATTGTAGCTACCTATTTGACGGTATTTTAGCCAAACTACTCAACGTATTTAAATGAAACTTGGCACAAAGGTAGATTGTAACATGAAATAACCAACATAATATTTTTAACCGACTTACAAAAAAGGAGGAGGTTTCTCAATTCGTAAATATATGTTTGTTTGTTAGACCTGATAATGGGATCCGTGAGGAATCGAAGGAAATCCTCAAAATTTATTTGGAATAATATATTGATTTTGATTTTTTCTGAAGTAGTCTAAGCATATGTTACCAAACAGTTAGGTTTTGCACCATATCCTGGATCTATAATATCAAAAAATTTCGCGTTTCAGTAAACTATATACATATATATACATATATATACATATATATACATATATATATTGAAAAATTTCGCGCTGCTCTGGCTTACGCCAGCAGTAGACTTTTTCTCTTTCTACTATTTTTTTATCTAATCGTTTTTGTTTTTCATTTTCCGTCCTCAAATAATCGTCGTCTGATCATTCGAGAATTATCCCTACTCAGTCTATACCCATCACTAAAAATCTTAACATTTAATAATTTTAAACAAAAAAAAACGACTTCAAAAGGTAAACTAAAAGGAACAATTAAATTTACTTCGCACAAAGTAATACTTATTTTCCAGTACGAGTGAAAATAATTATTACCTACTTTGTGCGAAGTAATTTATTATTATACTTAGGTTTTGCAAATACGATTAATAAAGTATAGGCGTAGGATAGTTTGTTTTCAAGATATGAATGAGATGTCATAGGTACATTAAATTAGAAAAGTTATGTCAATATAAGTAAGATTTATGTTTTTCATTATATTTTTATTTATTAGTTTTTATGCTAGGTACGGCTTGGGTTTTTCTTTCTTTTGGACTTTTGTTATTTTGTCGTCTAAAGGAAGTTAGTACTTTAACCGTAAAGTCCCAAAGTATAAAATCCCATGTTTGTTAGCGTAGGTAATTAATAAATAAAAAACCGGGCAAGTGCGAGTTGGAATTGCGCACCGAGAGTAGACCGCCGACGCCGAAAAATTTGGCGGTCGGCGCCAGCAGCGCAACGTCGGATTGAAAGTCGGCGTCGGGCGTCGGCGTCGTGACGTTAGGCGTCGCGGCGTTGGGCGTCGCGGGCCGCGGCGTTGGGCGTCGCGGCGTCCGTCGGCGTCGCGACGTTGGACGTTGGCGTCGCGACGTTGGGCGTCGCGGCGTCGGGCGTCGCGGTGTCGGGCGTCGTGGCGTCGGGCGTCGCGGCGTTGGGCGTCGTGGCGCCGCGGTGTCGGGCGTCGGGCGTCGCGGCGTCGGGCGTCGCGGTGTCGGGCGTCGGCGTCGCGGCGCTGGGCGTCGGCGTCGTGACGTTAGGCGTCGCGGCGTCAGCGTCGTGACGTTGGGTGTCGCGGCGTTGGGCGTCGGCGTCGCGACGTTGGGCGTCGTGGCGTCGGGCGTCGCGGCGTCGGTCGTCGCGGCGTTGGGCGTCATATACGAGACATTAGCGCGTTTAAACAAACAAACAATTTACATTTGGGGACTTTCGTTGCATGCGCTGCATAAACGGTTTAAGTCAAACAAACACCACGCGAACGAAGTCGCGGGCACAGCTAGTTTTATGATAAAATTAAAACAGAAACATAGCTCAAGTTTTTTTAGTTTGTAATGAAAATAGTACCTAAATCGGCTAAGTTCTGTAGGAGGAAACAGGGTACTTTTAATAGGCTATTTCAGCTCAGGCTGTCTCTATCGTGCTAATGATGGCTAGCGAGACAGCAATCTTCTTTTCTCTTATATATAAAAATTTACCTATCTTTTCTTTTATATACAAATGAATTGCTGTTCGTTAGTCTCACCAAAACTCGAGAACGGCTGAACCGATTCGGCTATTTTTAGTCTTGAAATATTCATGGAAGTCCCGGGAAGGCTTAAACCGTTCATCACAAACTGTTCCTATGCTCAACAAAGTGGGCACGGGTCAGCTATACTTACTTGGCACCGACTTCAAAATTATAGAATAAATTGAAATAAATTAAAGTAAAAATAAGTATTACTTTGTGCGAAGTAAATTTATTTTTGGCTTTTTAGGTTACCTTTTGAATTCGGTTTTTTTTTGTTTAAAATAATGTGTTTCTCTAGTCCGTGGTCTTTCCCTTTAAAATTAAATATTTTAATTTAGTTTTATATTGTGTAGGTTAAATGTTGTCAAGATAATCGATCATTTTAGACTTACACATGACATTTGCTGATATTCCAACCCTGTATGTCGTGCCGTATCTTTCCTTGAGTTTCTCAGCGCCTCTTGTTGCAATCTCGAACTTGAAAAAATAATCGATTTTATTTGTCAGTTATATCAAAAACTGATACAGTGAAAAAAAAAATATAAATACGCCATAAAAATGGCACTGTGTTTAGTGCTAACATCTTAAAAATAGTGGCATATTATTGTGAAAAATAACGTTAACTGCCTGAGATAATAAATTATGAAATTATAAAATAGGACTGTAAAAATATAAAAATACTACCTACTAATATTATAAATGTGAAAGTGTATATGTAGACGGTGGATGTATGTTTGTTAATCTTTCATGCAAAAACTACGAAACGGGATTGAATGAAATTTGGTTTGTTAGTTTACATGCCGGATTAATACATAGGCTACTTTTTACTGTTACAAAATATACGATTCCTGCGGGATTTAATTTTGCGCTTACAAAGTAGTAGGAAACGTCTAGTACAATAGAGGATGCAAGATGTATAGTAACTGTACATCTTGCATAAACTCCTAACTAAAGTTAGCGCCTCCGTGGTCAGAGCTTCGTTCTCGACCCGGAGGTCGTGGGATCGATTCCCACGTTGGAACAACAAAAAATGTTGTTTTCAAGTTTGTTTAGGACAATGCAGGCTGATCACCTGATTGTCTGACAATATAGATGATCCATGCGTCGGATGGACATGTAAAAAGTCGGTCCTGGTCCTGTTCTCTCGCCAGTCATGTCGGTTTACCGTCCCACTGGATTATGAGAGTAAAAGGAAGAGAGAGTGTCTTCGTGTAATGCGCACACACTTGGGCACTATAAAATAACTTCTGCGTTTGCCTGGTTTTAATGAAATCGGAGCTATTACTATCATTAAACGCTTTGATGATTAAACCAATTCAACAAACCATATCAGCAAAATTGTCGGCTTCCAGCACATCAGTGCTTTCCACGTGGCTGTACGGTATCACGACGAGCTGGGTGTAGGAGTGGAAGGCCAGGTAGTATATGATGCGGCCGCGCTGTTTCAGGTCTGTCACATAGTTGACTATGGCTCGCGTCTCCGGTTCAGATGCAGGGTTGGGTCCGGCGTATGTGTTGAGGCAGGAGTCATTAGATGCGCCGATGGCTGAAAGAAGTAGTGAGGATGATGTAAGGACAAGAGTGCATGCACCTTTGGTTCTAAGCATTCTAATAATTATATTTGTAATAAAATGAAAATATACTTTATAACGCATAGTAAAAAGATACACATACACAGAATAAAATAAATCAAACAACACAGAAACACGACAGTACACAAAGGCGGCCTTATTACTATAATAGCAATTTCATCCAGACAACCTTTGAATGATAGGATTAAATTGCTGGATAAGAGTATCCTGCTATATAAATAAGAATAATATCTATGGACGCTTCACACCAGACGTGGTGTGAAGCGTCCATAGATATATATTATTCTTAGATATTGTTCTTCGGATACTTAGCACAGGGCCAGATTGACGAATCTGGCCCTGTGCTAAGTATCCGAAGAACTTGTGTTACAGGTACCAGACAACGAAAATATATTTAATACTTTTATACTATACACATATTTAAGATTTTTACTATATGATACACAAATTTAATACACATCCATGACCCAGGAAAACTTTTTATTGTTCCCTCGGCGGGATTCGAACGAGCGACCTCTCGTTCGAGTACCAATGCGCTCAACCACTGCGCTACGGAGGTCATCAATAATTATATAAAATGTTTTTTTTTTAATAATACATAATAAATAAACTATAAAATAAATGATAGGGTACAAATCTTAAAATGTACATCATTTACACTTGACACATACTAAGAATATAGTACTTTTTTAAAAGGGATTTAAAAGAATTTAATGTTTTTGCTTGTTTTATGTAAAAAGGGAGGGAGTTACAGGACTGTCAGTCAGTCTCGTCCCAACCTCCGACTAGAATGGTTAATTAGAATTAGTTCTTATTGAAACGTGTAACTAATTTATATTTAAAGAGATAATATAATAAGTACTGTAATCGGGACAACAACAACATCAAACTCTACAATTAATTTAAATAATTAAAATACAATAATAGAGTAGTAAGAAATTGGATACTATAATATTGTTAAATAATATTGTTGACAATTGACACATAAGTCGCATGCACTCCGAGCGCTGGGCAAAAATATGCACCTATTGGGTACCAGAGGATGGACGACGTCGCCGAGGCCGGCCCAGAACAAGATGGCGCGACGAGCTGGACGCATACCACCCGGGCTGGCCAGCGGTGGCGCATGAAAGAAATACCTGGAGGACACTGGGGGAGGCCTTTGCCCAGCAGTGGGACAGTTTAGGCTTATAATAATAATAATATTGTTAAATTAATTTAGTTACTTTATATCTTTGCTAACTCTGTTAGCTACCGCAATCGAGAGTTCCGTCCATGAAATTATTGGACGTCTCATCAAAATGAAGCTACTCAAGAAAAATTAGCTTGATTTGAATAAGTATAAATCAAGTGAAAAAAAAAATGGGGGAACCCTGACTATGAGCTAAGCGTCTACAAACTGCTAGATCAGTTTGGAGTAGTACATGAATGTGTATGAAGAGTGACTTAAATGAATAAAGCATTAAAAAAATCAACTTACACATCCAATAAAAGTCAAAATTTCTGTTCAGATCAACTCCGTTGCTCATATCATCATCAGCACCGGTGTGAGCACAGGATTTAGAACTCGCCTTGCTTCTATTTTTCCTCCACATTCTATGCTGGAAAATAATTATAATTCCTGTTAGAGGCACCAAATGTTGTCTATTTTTAACCCCCGATGCAAACACGACGGGGGGTTATAAGTTTGATGTCTGTGTAAATGTGTATGTGTCTGTCTGTGGCATCGTAGCTCCTAAACGGATGATCCAAATTTTAATGCGGTTTTTTTGTTTGAAAGGTATATCAGTCGATAGTGTTATTAGCTATGTTTGGTGGAAATCGGTTCAGGTCCTCAAGGTCATCAGGTCGTTTGTTAGATGTGATATGAATGTTACACGCTATGTCGGGGGCTTTTTTAAATTTAATTTAGTTAAAGTTTCCTTTGATAAAGTTCGATATACACAAACGTTTTAAATCATTATATGTCTTTTGAATTTCATCGAAATATTGATAAATGCTTTATACGTAAATCAAACATGGAAATTGCTTGATATGCTTACTAAAAATAAAACGGAACTTTGCACAGAGCTCGAGCGATCTATAAATAAATGCATTTTCTGTTTGCGCTATGCATTTCGTCGAATTCATCTCCATTAATAAAACCTCTTAAAAAGCGCATCTCTTGAGTCTTCTTTTTGTATTTTTGCTCTTTTTAAATAATAATAATAATATCTATAGATGCTTCACACCACGTCAATTTAACCCCGTGTTAAGTATCCGAGGCACTTGTGTTACATCTACCGGACAACGGAAATATATTTTAATACATAATATATATAGATATAATAAAGACGTTTAAGATTTTTATTATATTTATATACAAATTTAATACACTTTTTTGTTCCTTCGGCAGGATTCGAACCGCTCAAACACTACGGTCGTAAAAACAATAAAAGAGAAATTATATTAATAGTAATATTATATTGGATAATGTTTTATTCTTAGTTATTTATTTACGGGCATCACCGTTACCATTTAAAGCACCTGAGCATTTAGAGTAATACTATTTATTTATTTTAAAGTCTTAAAGCATTTTTACCAAAATTCAGTAACCACAGAACGAGATGAGAACTAAGTCTTCTACATAACATATTTCGTTTTAGTCTATCTCAATTAAACAGAATGAAAAAAAAACGCGGGTAACTTTTAACACTTTTAGTTTCAAACTTAATTTTCATGTAGTCATAATTTTACTTTCATGAAAAATGAGGTTCAACAAATTTCACACAGCAATTTACAGTTTCAAAAAATTTGCGCCGACACAACCTAGAGAAAAGTTTACACCGTTCGTGTTTGTCAAGTTATTACGTCGTGTACATCTATCTATTTGAGATTAATATGTATTTCAAATGGAAATAATTTTAAGAATGCAGGCAGATAGGCAGACTAAGCTGAAATGGGATTGGGCGGGATATGTTATCCGAATGCATCATGACCGCTGGGCAAAGATAGTCATTTCGGGAACCCACTGAATGTGTACCCGAAGATGGACGACGCCTACGTGGCCAGCCTAACAAAAGATGGCTGAGGACTCTGGTCCGGTTCCTTATGAGGTAGACCGGCCGGACGAGGGAGGAGTGGCCTGTGTTTTGACAGATCCAGGACACTCCTCCCATTTAACGGCTGATGCTACTAAAACCACTTGCGTATTGCCCGCAAGTGGTTTTAGTAGGTAAATCGGCCGTAGCGAGACGGGACTCCCACATACCCCTCCCTGGAGAATGCGTAATGCATTACCCTTGCGAAATCAAAAAAAAAACAGGAAAGAGATAAGTGGATGACTTTGGGGGAGGCCTTTGCCCAGCAGTGGGATAGCATCGGCTAATCAATTAAACAGGCCGACTTACAGATCTAAATGTGTAGGAGTATCCATCTGGGTTGACAACAGGGAAGACATGCCATTGGAAATTCTCCGCTAGTGCTCTCACTTCTGGGTCGGTGCTTGTCAAGAATTCTTTGACTATCCATGTTATAGTAGCTGGGGATATCCACTCCCGCGCATGTAGACCTCCTTCTAGCACACCAATCAGGGTCTCGTTTCGTTCCGGATGATAATCAATTTTTATACCTCTTATCTCTCTATTCTCAACGGAACGACCCGTGACAACTGGGCTGACGATGTTTGGATACGTCGCAACTAACTCATCCAGCCAGTAGTTAATTTGTTCCAGACTCTGGAAAGAATTCCAGTTGAATGATAGAAATGAGTCGGTGTTAACTCTCGATGGCTTGAGCTGATCATTGACGACTCTGGAAATTGAGAAATGTTTTGTTGTTAATACTGAAAACATTTGCAAAATAATATTATTTATTAATGACTAGATGACCCGTGCCCACTTCGTTGAGCATAGAAACCGTTTAAACCTCCCCGAGACTTCCTCAAACAATTCAAGACTAAAAATAGCCAAATCGGTTCAGGCGTTCTCGAATTCTGGCGAGACTAACGAACTTTTATATATAAGAGAAGAAGAGATACAAAAGAATATATACTACACATAAATTTATATCTGATCATTAGGTTACTTACTGATTCAAGTCCTTTATCATCAACTTGGGTTCCATGTTCACTATTTCCATTGCTTTTAGGAAATTCTCCTTGTTGTCCTCAGAAACCATTGCTCGCACCGGATCATCGACAGCGTATACTTCATCCCAGTATTCTGCTAGACGGTTCCTTTGGACCACTAGAAGCGCTTCTATATGTTCGTCTGTTGTTGGGACAACTTGGTAAACTGAGTACCCCTCATAACTCCTTTTTAATTCAACACACGCGAATAACGCAAAGGTAAAATATATGAGTAGCTGTAACCGCATTGTTGCATTTAATGAA
Source organism: Celastrina argiolus (assembly GCA_905187575.2). Classification (NCBI taxonomy): domain Eukaryota; kingdom Metazoa; phylum Arthropoda; class Insecta; order Lepidoptera; family Lycaenidae; genus Celastrina; species Celastrina argiolus. Next base: position 19,680,259 of record LR994580.1, on the reverse strand, counting down.
CTTCTATAGTACACTACAAGTGAATTAAGAATTTATTATACTTATCGATCAGATACGAAATATCAATATCATTATTTCAATGTAGAGTTTTATCAAGTGCGTCAAATTATCCATCTAATTATTAAGCTGATAAAATGGATGATAATGATAATATCTGCAGAGACATTGTAAGTAGTATTTGAAAACCCAAAAGCATTATAACTTATTAGTAATACTAGAAACCAGGTTCGATCATTATAATCCCACAAAAACATTTACATGTATAAATGTTGCCAAAATGAGTCTACATAGATTACTCTCTGAAAAAGTTATCAGATCTCATGTAGAGACAAGATTCTTGAACTTCACATACTCTACATTTCAATCAGAACGTGATATTTGGCTGTTTTATTTTACACACGATAGAGAATAGGACCGAGGAAGGAGAGGAGGAGGAAGAGAAAAAAGGACCTTAAGAATTTTGATTATCTATGAGTGAGTCAGTGATGAAATCGGGGGTTTTTTGACATTGATAAAATATAAAGTCTAATAGGTACGAAATTCAAACTTTGTACGTATTATGTTTGTACTGGTGTCATTATAATTATTTTCAACTATTTAGCATCATCCAAAGCAAAGTTATGAGAGTTAAAAAAAACGACAAAACGTTTCGATAAAGGGTAGATAATGCCCTTGCGCATAAAAATGTAAATGTTAACCCTAATCTGGGTTAGTTTTGTTATTATTTTTTTATTTTGTGTATTTACAATCATAATTTAAAATTAATATTTTCTGCAGGACTTCCTTCAGGTATTATTTGTGTGCCAAATTTTATATTCCTCCTTTTGCTTTTCTCCTAAAACTTAAATTTTTGCTTCGGATAATAATAATGATTATAATGATTGTAATTGATTTTTATCTTGAAAAGTTAAAACAAAACAACCACAGTGCCAGCGCTCACAATCATTGCGAGCTATTATTTCGGTGAAACGAGATTTGCATAATGCGTTGTTTTCGCTCGAAGTTTTCAATATTTTTTTTCTTTATCTAGAAAAATTCAGTCATGTTATTTTGAATACTTATCTTTCCCACTTTTCTAATGTTCGCTCCGAAATCGGAAGCGTGCTTGGTATTTGTTTTTCTATTCAATCTCCTTGGGTGGGATTTGTATGAAATTTATTGCCTTGTACGATTTCGGTCTGCGCTTGCATAAATCAGTGTACAGGTACGTGAGATATGACTGTCGTCAAATAACGCGTCTTGTTTGTAGCATGCAGCTTTTTATATTTTATTTTATAAAGGCGATATTATTATGCGATCAATATATGACATCATACAGTATGAACGGTGTTGAGTTGACATTTTCAAGAATCACAGACATCCACCCATATATGTATTATACTCATAAACCTTTCACATATAAATAGTAGCAGCAGTATCGAAAAAAATGCCAAATCATCGTCTGAATCTAAATTTTATCGGTACAAACTTAGTTTATCGTATTACGATATACCTAATGTTATAATACCTAGATAAACTGAAATGTGTTTCAACTAATTAACCTCTTTAAGTGACTTTCTATGAAATATCAACGTTTAAAATTAATTTAAAATCTAATCCCGAGTCAGGTGTAATGAAATGTTTAAAATATAAATGGTTGGAGCTTAACGTCGTTGTCCTTAACGTGATTACCGCCCCTTCAAGATGAAGCGTTTAAAGTGAGCAAGAAAAAATCTTTTATCCACGTAAATAGGTTCTTTCGGCATTGATGTCTTATATTAGATCCACACAGCTTTTTGAAGTAATAATAATAACACACAACTTTTTTTACAATTTGTAAATAATGTGTGTGTTATTATTGTGAACAAGAATTTCCATCGAGAACCAGCAGTACATTCAATCAAAAAATTCAAATGTATTTTTTGTTTTTGCACCTAACCTACCCACTAGGCTCAAAGAGTTTCCTCGGTGGATGCCGATGCTTACTCTTTAAACCAGTTAGGTGCCTACTCTGGGGTCACAAATCAAATCAAATATAGATTTATTGTGCACAAAAACTTTGCAGGGTAACATATAAATACAAAAAAACATATAATCAGACAGGGTCTCGGGTGGCTTCTACTAGTTTTTCTGAAATTTCTATATAACGGGTGTAAAAAGAACAGTCACTATTACTTTTGTGTATGATTAGGTATAGTACCTTTTCTCATTTTAAAAAAGTATTTTTTTGAAGAAAATATTTTTTTTGCGTCCTCGTTAGTATTGCGACAAAAAAATAAAAAATGGTAAAAAGTAATAATTTTTTTTTTTTACTTTTTGACAAAAAAATACATTCCCAAAACGAGGTAAGGTAGTATAATCGTATCGCAAAGTTATGGTGAATGTTCTATTTACATAATATATAGTAAAATATATATATATGTCGCAGTCATCTTATTGAATCTGATTATTTAATTGAATCACTAGGCGGTTATATAATGGCGTCAAACAGCTCGTACAAATAGCAATGTGTTGATATATTTTTTGATTAATTTACTTTAATGTTCGTTTTATTAGTACTCATTTGGGAATTTCGAAGTTTAAAACCAAAATATTAAGTGGCTGTCGTAGTTTCGGATTCTAAAATTTGTTGGTAAAAACAGGATTCAATGAAAGCGCTAGTCATTCAATTAAATAGCTGATTCAATCAGATGACTGCGACATATATATAGCGCTTTCATTCCCACCTGCCAAGTGTGGCGAGTACAGGCAACTACCCAATAAAATACTTTGGAGGAGGCTTATCAGTAGTGGACTGTGAAATGATGATGATGATGACGATGATGATAATGATGTCTTTATAATATATATCAATAAGAAGAAGTAAAAGAAACACTTAACACAGAATTATGAAAAGAAATTACGGATCTATTATTTTGACAGAAATAATATTTTTATCTAGGAAATCGTACGTCTATGACTTAACAAGTTAAATTAAGACATGAATTTGTATAAATATCCATTTAAGGTTGGTGATTTGGCTCGGCCTGTGATACTAATGATATTTGCGTAATATTTTTTTGGAGGATTTTTACGACTTGAATAAAAATTGTTCTTATGACGGATTGACGGCGCAATTTATTGTCTTTATTATCCTGGATAATTTAGGTCATAATTATTTTGCTACTACTAACTAATATTGTAAAGGCTAAAGTTTGTGAGTACGGATGGGTAGATGTTTGCTTCTCTTTCACGCATAAACGTCACATCTCAATATCAAATTTGATACTCGTTTATTAGTCCAGTAATTTTAGGTTTCATCTGGGGAAAAATTCCTAGTGTACTAGGCACGATAAGGGCACGATATCAATGTCGATTTTTCACATCTTCATAATATTACCGAAATAAAGGTGTATACAAAAATTCAGCGCACTAGGGATTTTTCCCCAGATTGGGGTTTTAAAATGCCTAAAATGACTGGACTATATTCAATTTCCAACTCTACTGTATTCGAGTAGTTCTATTTTGAGTTCCCTCTCTTTATATGATATTATTAGTTGTGGATCATAAAGGGAAAATTCAAAATCGTAAGTTTTAAAAATAATAACCATCCCCTAAACTAGGCACTGCAGCTGCCTCTACTATAGGAAATATACTGTAGGAAAAAGTAATGTTTAAAAATTTAATCTCATAAATGATACACTAACCACTTTCATCTTTTTCTCAAAAAGATATTAAATAGTTATAACCCTTATTTTCTGAATCACGTTACTTTAAAATAAATAATTTCGCTATAGGTACACTACAAGTTCGTTGCGTGTCATAAAAAGTTAATCCAAAGTTAAAAACCTTTCAAATCCTTTCACCGTTAATCGAATATGCCACGTTGGATCGCTATAAAATTTTTCCATAAAATTGCTAAACAAATTGTATCCTCAAGCGATATTATACAGCTTTGAAGCGCTAACAGCGAATAATTTTTGATACATCGCGTATGTCGTCCCCACCGCAACATAGATTATAAGATTATGAAGCTAAAACCAATAAATTTACCTTTACAGTGTAGAGGAATGCGTTTAATATTTTCGCAATACCTTGTATAGATATTTTCTCTTTGTATAGTGATGGGAAAATATTTTTATCGATGGATCGATAAAACCATTAAAACTTTTATTATTGGTAGAGAAGATAGTACCTATAAATAACAAGAAGTGTTATAGTAATTAATTTGTATAGACGTACCAAATATTATAGATTATATTATAATTATTTTGTTGTTTCACTTTCTACGGTTTTTCCGAAAGCTGAAATGTAATCCTAACAATAACTAAAACCTATTATTTTTTAAAGTTAAGATTAATATCCTACTAATATTATAAACGCGAAAGTTCGCATGTATGGACGTTGCATGCAAAAACTACATATCAAATTTAAATTGAATCAGTCATATTAGTTTACATGATGGATTAATGCAACTTTTCATCGTACTATTTCCGCAGAATATAATTTTGCGCGTATGAAGTAAATATAAAATTAAAATCTTCCCGAATATCGACGGCATACTTTTTTGGTAATCGATACTAAGCGAAATCGAATACAACACTACAAAGCGATAAGAAGGCAGACGGCGAAACAAAAGCGCTATCGACGCGGATTTCAACAATATCCAAGCGGCGCGTAAATCACGCGAGCCGCCATATTGTTTATTCCCGCGCTGTAGTCGATTCAGTTTGTTCTTTTTAAAGTACGCACTTGGCGACGAATTACGAAGAACTACGAAGAATTACGAAGTTAGTATGAAACTATTATCAAGGCAACATGGCTCAAACCCTCGTTAATAAATTAGATAAAAAACAAAAAAAGGCAACATGGCCATTACAACAAAAACCTGTATGAAATTATTGATTTACCCCCGATTCCTGGAACGCTACTCAAATGTATCAACTAACATTAACATGGTATTCAAATTAACAACCAATACCGAACACCGATTGGTGGAACAATCAATCAATCGAGTCATTTATTTACAAGGAATATGGTACATTAAGATGTTAGTATTTTACATTATCAGAGCGAAAGAATTAGACAGATATTATGAAATTATGATGACGCTCGCAATTGCAAGGTTAAAATTCCACAAACAAGGTTAATTCACCAAAGACACCGATTAGTTGAGATACGATTTGAATTAACCTTATCTACGGAATTTTAACCAGCCACGCAAGTACGAGCGTGATATAATTATAAAATATAATAATTTGTTTAAAATCGTCCCTTCTTTTCTCTCTGATAAATGTTCCACCAATCAGAAGTTGTTCACCAATGAGTGTTCATAATTTTTTATTTTATTTATTTATTGACTCACCAACATAACAACATTTGGTACATTAATAAAATATAAAAACAAAAAGGGCTTAAAGATAAAATGAGTCTTAATGATAGGTGAAGTGCAACATGCGTTTGCGATAATGAATATGAGATATTTATGGGATATAATATGATGAACTGAAGATGAAGTAACATGGATGATAATTATTAGGATGATTATAACAAAATAATAGGTTTTCTTCTAACAAACCAAAAAATATAAAATAAAGTTAAAGTTACTGTGCTTACAAATTACAAAACATTACAAATAATGGCTCGTTAACTCAAATGCTAGTTGATCGACGATTTGATCAACCAAATCAGAAACCGTATGTACATGTTTCAGAGCGCTGGCACACACTACTTTTACTGGCACTACAATTTTCTCTCCAGCCACCAAGTGTGTACAAAAATGTATTTCATTCTTTTTATAACGATGTTATCGACAAGGCGATTGTATTGTTGACTGCACTATTGCGCACCTGCTTTTTGTTATTAAAAATAAAAACTTTATAGTTTACGTGTATAAAATGAGAGCGAATGGCGAGGGCGGACATAAAACTATTTACCGTGGAATGGCTTCTGCCGAAGAAGTTTCAACAAAAGCATTTAAAGTTCGGAATTTCCTTCCTTTGATTATGCTGACACCTGACGCTTTTGAGGTCCAGTTAGAGAAGCGAGGGATACTATTTGTATCTCAAAGACATAATATCCACAATTTAAATGCCAAACTTATCCTGACATAATAAATTGTATAGTCTTTCCTGGGCTATTATTGCGAATCTATTGGCACCTTGTTTATCAAAATTGGGTCAGTAGGTATTTTAGGCGCATAGACTACCAAAATCATTAACCTTTATTGCTTTATCGTAGTTATACCTAAAACTAAATAGTAAAGTCATGGTATACCAAAAACTAAACCGTTGGTTTAAAATAGTTGAAATCACACTTTAACGAACGATACGTTAATTTTAATAGATTTACTAAATGTTTTCTGTTGCTTATAATATTATGAGCTCAATTTACAGTTCCTGAAAGGCCAATCAAATCGTTGGTCAACTACATGACAGAACGCTGATTGGTGTAGTAACATTTAACATAGAGACAGAGAGGGATAGATAATATTCTCATCACGAACACACCGGCAAATTGGAATGTCAAATCGTTTGTCAACGAATAGTTGCCTTTGGGTAAAATATGGTCATGTTTCACCAAGCAATGTTGAAATTAATCCTTCGTTAAATATCATGTTATTCCTCTTGTATTTCCTGTCAATGAATGAGAAGGCATGGTATTTTAATATGGTGTTAACTTTAACATTGCTTGGTGAAACACGCCCTAAGGTTATCTGTGGTATTTTAACCAGCATATAATATTTCCTCTCTCATAAATAAATCACTAATCAGACTTTCACTAAGCGGTCGATAGTACGTAACATATTACATACAGATAATTATGATTGATTTAATTTCAGTAGCTCAAACTAGCCTATTAAATATGTTTGCAAATCTGATTATAGTCTTGCCATACATATGAATAAAATATTACAACTGTGGTATGACTTTGAGCGATCATAATACAAGCTAGTCTCTAAAGACTTTAATCGTTATTGATGGTGTGATACAATCAGTTTATTATCTATTGAATATCACGTTATGGTCGTATGAACAGGCACTGTCTTAGCGTAAAAATGTCTCCAACGTGAGTGCCCACTGGGTCCAAAATGGTCCATCTCCTCTCCCGTCTTGTCAGGACATGCATATTATCATTTTACTTGTATGAAAAAGGTTCAATCCAATATTCGTAGATCCTAATCCTTACAATGGAAAATATATGTTGTGCTCTGTTTTTAATGGATAGTTCTGACATAGTACACACTAACAACATCGGGCAATTTATACCTATCGGGTTTTTCGAACACTCCGTAAAAGTAACGTTATCGAATGTCAATTGGATTACTTTGATTTTACGTCGTAGCGTATGTTCCTGCTTGGTATACTGGGTGGCATATTCATGCTAATAATAATAAGTAAAATAATACATTCGTCAAAATCTATAAATAAAACTACTACGCTCGTTACTAAATGGACAATAAGTCACCACCTTATTGTCCACTTAGCAACGAAGATTCAATTATTCAATTATTTTCTCCAATATTGCGTTTTAACTGAGCACTTACTGCAGATGGACAGCCGTTGTATTCGATTTCCTCAACCCAAGTAATGACTTGTCTCCTTTTATAAGTGATGCGGTACAAAAATTGCGGATAACTTGGCACCGATTAAATAAAAGAGGCGATAAATTGTTAATTTCATGTAACTTTATAAATAAGCATTATTTTCAACCAATAATATCAAAGTAATAATATGTAGAACACCAAATTTTATGTCAGACACTTAGTATTATTTGGTAAGTGTTTACGAAGACTGACATAATTTAAGAGCAAAATATTTGGAACAAGAATATTATAAATATATTCTTAGTCTAACAGTTGCCAGGATTCAAATGAATCTTGCAGACGAAAATAAGGCGCTATCGAAATTTTCTAAAACTTTACAACGTTAAAGCAAAAAAATTTATGAAACTAGCGAAACAAACTAACTTGGCCTAAGGTTGTCAGGTTTGTGTATAAATGTAAATCGTAACACGCTATATTATATAAGGATTTTTTGAAATTATTTTCGAAACATTAAAAAAAATTAGGCAAAACTTGGGTGAATCTCCGATAATCCGCCAACAAACTGCAGTTAGGTGATTTATGTAATAGCTGTAAGAAATGTGGTTTGTGATAATAATAACTACAAACATAAAAAAAGTAACTCTCAAATCCTCAAGCAGTGAGCGAACTGATAATAATGAGTTATCTCATTCCAATTTCAAATTTCAAGAACAAACTATATCAAAATCGGTTCATCACTCAGGAGCTACGATGCCACGGACAGATACATACATACACTGTAAACTTTATATTATATATCTCGTGTTGCTATAACCCTTGCAACTGATGTTTTCTATCTTAATCTGGAGTTAACGGTGCTGGCTACACGATTAAATGGATTGTTCGTACTGTCATACTTTTATTGTAAAAATAATTGTGTTAGCTGCTTTTTGACTGGCTACACGATTAAATGGATTGTTCTTACTGTAATACTTTTATTGTAAAAAATATTGTGTTAGCTGTTTTTTGAATCAAATAAATAAATAAAAAATAAATACTCTGTTTTTGTCGGGTGTACAAAAAAGGAAGAAACAGAAGGAAGGAACTATTTTCGCCATAACTTTTGCAGCCCTCAATCGCGTCCCCACGAGCCCAGACAATGTGTAATCAGATTTTCTTATAAGCCCACTACCCACTAGGGATGCACTTAACGGAATTTTCACCTTGCACTGTTCCAGCGAAATGTTTTTATTTTCCGCGCAGAATAATTTCAGTAAAAGCCAGATCTCATTTTTATTGCTCTCATAGAATTTAGAATGGAGGTAGGATATATTGCACCTGGAAATATGCTGTTCTTTTTGTTCGGAAAGTATCTGAACAATTAATTTAAAATAAATTAGGAACAAGAGTAGTAGAGTGTAAGAGTTGTATCACTAAAAGAATTATTTAAATAAAACTAGCCCACTTCGTTGAGCATACAAACCGTTTAAACCTTCCCTGGACTTTCACGAATATTTCAAGAGCAAAATTAGCCAAATCGGTTCAGCCGTTCTCGAGTTTTAGCGAGACTAACGAACAGCAATTCATTTTTATATATAAGAAGACTAGCTGACCCGTGCCCACTTCGTTGAGCATAGAAACAGTTAGTGATGGACAGTTTAAACCTTCCCGGGACTTCCACGATTTACGACTAAAAATAAAAAAATAAAAACTGTTTAAACATTCCCTGAACTTCTACGAATATTTCAAGACCAAAAATAGCCAAATCGGTTCAGCCGTTCTCGAGTTTTAGCGAGACTAACGAACAGCAATTAATTTTATTTTAATTTTGTATAATAAAGGAGATAGTATGTTATACCTACTCTATATTATATCTATAGGGTATGTAAATTCACCTTTACAAAACATTCGCAATTTTAGTCAGGCGGTACATGGCAATACATTTCAGGTGAGCCTAAAACTAGAGCTATGATGATTTTCAGGGATTTTGGCAGACTAAAAGCACCGCGAATCCCAATAAACGTAGACGTGCCTAATGCCGGGAGTTTACTGCCGTAATCCATGAAATCACAGAGCAACCTGTATAGTGTATAGCCTGCCAACAGATTAACAAGTTTCATACAACTTATACAAGTAAAAAGAAGTGGAAAAATAACTTAAAATTGGCTAATACAAACAACAGTAAACAAAAGAAATAACTGCAAATCCATTGCAAAGTTCATTCGCGTGTAAAAAAATATAAATAATGCAATGTTATGAATACAAAATCTGTATTCCGTATTTCACAGGCCGGTGAATTCCGATGATTTAAAAAATATAACGTCATTCTCCAACACGTTTAAAATTGGAAGCCATAAAGGCACGAATCAGCCGGAAGTCAGTGCAGGCTCTATCAGATCCGTATCGGGGCAGACGCGGCGAGTGGGTTCATTTCCGGTCGGTGCATTTTCAAATTTGAATGTTGGAATACGTTAGGTACGTGATGCGATGTATGATAGATAGTAAAATATTTTATAATGTTACATTATAATAGGTAATATAGGTTTAAATCTAGTACACATCTATATTTTTAGGTAGATACTATAAATACTTTTTGTAGATCTCATGTATTTTTTAAGTATAAATCAAATATAATACGAAGTGAAAAAGAACTGTAATATTTGGGATGTATGTGTATACGTGGTTATTATCATTTAATATTTGAAAATGTTTTTAATAGATTTTCAATTTCACGAACAAAGCCGCTGGCAACATTTAACTTAATAAATCCTGAGCAAAATACCTAACATTCAGCTTTTAATAAATTTACAAAAATAATAACATAAATTCGAGTTAAGTCCATCGCGGTAGGGTCCCATAAATACTTGTACGTGCAGAGACACGGCGCAGACCGAGCGCCAGGATTTACTAACCTTCTAAATCTTCTTACTTTATATCAACTGTTCATCACTGGTAAGAGGCTAAAGAAAGTTTTTAGAAAGATAATATGTAGCCAAGGCATGAACAATTCGCTAATAGTATTTGTCTCGATATGGAAGTAAAATAGTAAGCTTGAACTTGGCTTGACACGCTACAACGCGTCTAGATTGTTGTGTTGTGATTTTCAAACAATTTCTATTTGTAGTATATCTATCAGGGGGCACGGAAGTGCCCCCGCCAAGTATAACATGGCCGTCCTTTTTTCGAAACAATTCCAGCTATTTTCGACGCTTTATAACTTTGTTGTGGATAAAACTAAAAGGCTGTATTTTTATTAGCATCTAAGCAAGCATTATAAAACATGGTAGGTATATTACAAATTTTATTCAATTTGTTACAGAAATTCAAGAATTGTAACTTGTCAAAGTTTCTTCATTTTTTTACTGACTTGCTGACTAATTCACTCACTCGCTCCAAAGAGTCCAAACCATAAAAAGTATAAGGCACTTCTAGCATATAAGCTTCAAATTTGGTATACAAGTAGTAGGTATATATGGTGTAGAAATTAAGAAAAACCTTTAGCATTTTGGAATTTCCATTTAGTTATGTGAATAAGCTTACTGCATAAATAATTTGTAATCCCCTTACATGTATAGGATTACAAAGTTAATAAATAAACTCTTCCAGACAAAATCACTATTAAGTTAATCTTCTACAAAATTAGATGAAAAATTATTAATTAAATAAATATGATCAGTATAAGATGCTGATAGACCTACAAACAACTTTTTATTGTCATGACACTTACGAGATAGGTTAACTACAAATCTGACGTGAAGCGTAACGGACGTCTGTCAGTCCGACGTGTCTGATCCGACCCGGCGCGATGGTATCGGCGCGTGCGCAGGTCGTGTTGCCGCGTCGTATCAATCATTTTTGGTAACTGTCGTGTGGCCGCATAACAAGCGTTTTAGGAGTACCGAATCTGTTTTTTTGGCGGCCAGTAATTATGAATGAGCCGATTATCTCAAAGTATGTGAGAACCTAGGTTAATGTTGTACACTTCTCTTTTTTATTTCGAAATATGTCAGAAGCTAACACTTTTAGAATTGTCCTACATGATGACCTACCAACGGTTCGGGGACTAACCCTGCGAGAAGAACCGGCGTAAGAAGCTCGCGCAGGCCACCTTTTAGAAAAAAAAATGGGAAAATTGTTATTTAAAAAAAAATATAAGTTACATTGTTTACTTAACTTAAATTACAATTTACAAAAGTGTAGAAGTAGCTTCGAAAGTGGCCACCTTATTCCCAGGGTGTGCTATCATTTTCTGCCCAGTGAAAGTAATAGAATAACATAAGGGCAATAAATGGAAGATTACAAATTAACTATGTATTGCCGCTATACAAAGGTTTAGCTGAAACGAGATAATCGATTTTGAAGTTATCTAAAAAAGCAGTGCCTCGTCTCGTTTTTATTAAAACTGACGCTAACCTTCGATTATACCCCACTGGTTTCGTGGCCACTTAGCCGAAGGTGTTTAAGGGCAACTATCTCTCAATCTCAGCTAACGTGATACTTCACAGCCTTTAACTACTAACTGGCTTATTTTATTTTGTGAGTTGTATTGCGTCTAAGATACGTATATCTTAGACGCAATACAGCCTTTAGGCCGTGTTTCACCAAGCAAAGTAAAAGCTAACGTTATGTTAATATACCATGCCATCTCATTCATTGACAGGAAATACGAGAGGGATAATATGATATTTAACATGGCGTTAATTTTAACATTGCCCTTAATATAAGTATAATAATGCAACTAGGAACTTATGAAATAAAAATATTAAGTTTAATTTGTAAATTTATGATCATTAGTACCCGACTGCTCGTTATACTTATAGATAATTCTTCTGTACGTGTGTTGACAGTGAACTCCTCCTAAACGCGTGAACTGATTTGAATGAATTTTTTTGTGTGTGTTCAAATGGATTCGAAGTGCTTTAGATTCACAATTGGATCCTGTATCTGGTGTTTTTGACGTTAAAAAATAGCTGGGACCGTTAGTATTAGTATAAATTGTTTAGGTATCAAAAACTAGCTTTAATAGAAGCCTACGGTTGGACTTGGCTAGTTTCAATGTACGGATAAACTATTACATTCTTACATACTTCCGATAATGTTACTTGTTTGAAATTAGTTATAGAGCCTTTTTGATAATTTGAAAAAACTGTACCTACATATTATTATCTACTTTATGAAAAACTCGTCATCGACATTGGGTTTCAACAAATCTGTTTTTGAAGGAAACATTATAATTTTAATATTATATTGTAGCAAATTAAAATATTATATTGTAACAAAAAAAAATTATGTTGCTATAAATAAATAAGAAAGCAGAATTGGCACATTATTCATTTTTTTTGTCTTTGAACTTGGCTCTCATTTCACATTAAGTTTTTTCCTCTTATTTTTATTTCATATTACGTGTCATTGTAATAAATATTTATGTTTTTGGCAGATAATAAAACACCCAAAACCGAAAAGCCAAACGGGTATTATAAAGAAATCAAAACATTAATTAAGTTATAAAAAACAGATAACTCAAATATCCCAATTTATATTAATAAACGGTTAAGCAATATAATTTATTTATAGCTATAACGAACAATTAAGCGTCCTAATATTTTCAAATTAAGCCTGACACCACACCCGCGTAAATCTTTGGATAATAGTACGTTTTGGGTCAGTGTGGATACAAACTGACCAAGTCGTAAGTTATTACTAAAAGCGTTTTCGTCAACTAGCTATGAAAATGGCAAACGAGAAAACTCACTTAGTTGGGAAAAAAATATATAGCTATCAACGTGTACATTATTTTGGTATTTTGCATATTCTTGGACTACTTATTCTGTACTTAGGTACTTATAATTATTATAATTTTTATTACTTACTTAATTTAACTACATATTAAAATTTAACCCAAACTGGTGGGAAAGGCTAATAAACGATAAAATAAAATAATTAGTTTATCTTGACAAGAGATTTGAACACAGTTTTTTTTTTTATATAATATTTATTTAAGGTCGCTTGGAACTACTAGGGTTATCAGCGACCACAACATGAAACTAAATTAAATTATATACATTACAATATTTGAGGAATTTTAGAACATTAGTACACATATCTGGATCAGTTAACAAAACATACCTATCATTACTAAAATTAAATAACTTTCTTTCGGAACTAAAAAGAGTGCAATCAAATAAAACATGTTTTACAGTGAACGGTAAACCACAGGTCTGAGGAGTGCTGCTAGCAAATAAATGAGAGTGAGATGCATTGGTGTGGCCTATTCTTAATCGTGTAATTACACATTGGTCGTTTCTTATATTTCGTTTCGGTTTTTAAAATATCTTTTCAGAAAAAATGAACTGATTTTTGATATGGCGATTATTTACCTTTCAGAAACCGGTAGTTACTTATAGTTTGATATAATATTTGCAACAGCATACAACCGTTTATTTCTTATAACTTGAACACTATCTTAATAAATTGTATTTATCACTGTTAATCTATTTTGAATACAAATTATTAACTTGTTTGTGGCTTTTATTTGGGTATAAGTTCACTTCAGTCCCACGCGCAAAAATTATCCTAAGTTCATTGTGGATCTAACCCACGCTGTTTTTTAATTAATTTAGAAACTAATAATAGTTGTGATCGGTGTCTAAACTAATAATAACCGGAGCTAAGATTACCATAGAACCATATAAATATAATATTGTGCATACCTCTCACAGAATGTCGCTTCTGCTATTTAAATTTTAAAATTTATAATCGACTTTCGATCCTGTCCTGAATCTCGATCTTATGTTACAAAAACATGTACTCTAATAAACAGATTCGACACAAGCATCAAGCGATGCACCAAAACTTTGGGTTAGTTTAAGATAACCATACCTACAGTGTCCTACAGCTTCTGGATTCTTTATATTAATTGTATCTTGATAAATGTATCTTAATAAAAATATAAATCTTGACTCTAAATTGTACTTGATTAGGAAGAGTTTTGTTATATTAGGTTTATAAAAAGCGAATTAACGCCAAATCAACTGAGCAGTGTTCAAATCTCGTGTTAACTTAAAATTTACCTATAGTACTGAATTTGACAGCTGACAAGAGACTTGACCACTGATTAATTGATTTGCTCATTGATTTGCCTTTCAGAAACCGGGAGTTAGTTTGAAGTCGTTAGTTCTTGAACGGAAAGTGCTAGTTTGTCATCTGTCACTGGGCGTTAGAATGCCCCTCGTTTAGGTCTAGAACGAATTCGGGTGTTCAAAATAAAAAGGCCTAGATTGGCATTTCGTTTGCCTCCGAAAAAATCTGCTCGTGTAAACGGATATTCCTTCTCGAAATGTGACTGATGAAAAAAGGAATCTTCCCTTTATTGGATTTCTGAATTCGCGAGAGTTGAGCTATTTTGAATAATATCAAAGTTGAGTCTTTTTATTACCTAAGTGCTTGATTTGGGGTGCTCAACACGACCGATAATCAGTGAGTTTTTGTAGAAGAAAAATAGAACATACTACTTTTAATAATAATAATAATAATAATAATAATACATGCCGCATTGTCAGAAAATTCCTTTCGATTCATTAATAATGTAGTATATCTGAAGTTGTTTGGCCACGAGCCCGCAACTTCAGTAGACACCGCAAGGGAGAAAAAAAAAATAAGTAAAAATAATAATAATAATAATAGCACTGATTTCGGTGACGGTGGCCGTGACTTGAACGTGACTAAAACCAGCATAAAGGTGCATAACCACGGCATAATTAAATACATGAATCGATGAAGGCGATAGTATGTCGCAAAAAAAATTACCAAGAAAATTGAGTTTAAACAATCACTTAAACATTATAGGATATATTATATAGTAACGTATTAAGTACATTGATTCTAGAGACGGATCTTTAGACTAATGTACATAATATTTTTATGACGTATTCTAATACGTTTAAGTGATAGTTTTGTTGCTACCGTTGTATGAAGTAGATGGAAGTGTAGGATTTTGTTTTCCCCGTATATTACGTTACGTACGCTCCGGATAATACTTTATTAAGACTGCTTCGTATTACAATTGGTTACATATTTATATCTCATAAATCTAGGTTAAACACGTCATTCGAAATCAAATACTAATTAATATAAATAAATATGCAGATGGCACAGTTTGAACTTAATTTTCTCAAAATCATAATTTCGCTACATAACACATTCATCCATTCATGTCTTCAATTATTGTAGAACCGCTAATCAGACATTTTGAGAAAATTAAGTTCAAACTATCACTTAAACGTATTAGAATACGTCATAAAAATATTATGTACATTAGTCTAAAGATCCGTCTCTAGAATCAATGTACTTAATACGTTACTATATATATCCTATAATGTTTAAGTGATTGTTTAAACTCAATTTTCTTGGTATTTTTTTTTGCGACATATTATCGCCTTCATCGATTCATGTATTTAATTATGCCGTGGTTATGCACCTTTATGCTGGTTTTAGTAGCGATCACTTAAGATTCATGTTTTTCAAATTATTTATATTTGTTCTCTTCCATGTTTCGATACCTGTCAGTGTGTTTGTCAGGATCTTGCCTGTGCCTCAAGGTAAATCATGGTACCATTATTAAAACATAATTCCCGCCTCGTGCCATTAACCTCGGTTTCACTGAACGTAACTGGGTGAGACGGCTCTAATTGACAGGGATGTTCGC
This sequence comes from Celastrina argiolus, assembly GCA_905187575.2. Classification (NCBI taxonomy): domain Eukaryota; kingdom Metazoa; phylum Arthropoda; class Insecta; order Lepidoptera; family Lycaenidae; genus Celastrina; species Celastrina argiolus. Next base: position 19,664,072 of record LR994580.1, on the reverse strand, counting down.
AGGAACTAAATTGCAATCTCGCGAGGAACCGCACAGGAACGACTGAAGTATGTTATTGAAAGGTGTTCGTACATAATTGAGCTGCGTATCATCGTGACACCTTATCCACACGTGAGGTAAGGTATTAGTGTCGAATATTATATTTTAACAAACAATTTTTATATATTATGTACACCGATTACTCGGAGGTTGCCGATCCGATTGGCGTGATTATATTTGTATTTGACGAAAAGTATCTGCTATTTGGTCCTTAAAAATTTTGTATACTTTGGCCATGTATTTTTCATTTTATGAACATTTGTCACCAAATTACATACCTGTATATCAGATATGTACGATATTTTTTTTAACTTTTTTTTTCAGTGCGGCTAGTTAAGGAGTTTTTGATTTTCACATTTATAATCGACTCTCGATACAAAAAGGAGTTGGAAATTATAAATATGGTGTCTGTCAGCTTGTCTGTAGCATCGTAGCTACCAAACGGATTTATCCTACCTACTGTAGTTTACTTTGACTTAGATACTAAAAAGTAAAAAATAAAAAAATACTACGTAAAAAAACTTTATTATAAAACTGTTAGAACTACATTATACTTTTAACTTGTCGATGTCTGTTTTTTACACTCTGTGATGTATACTACAAATATGTTGCTAAAATAATAAAAAAGATGTCATGTATTTTCATAGTTACAAAAAAGATTTCAGATATTTTGTGCTTTGTATCCAAGTAATTTGACTTAACTGTTAAACTAGATACTAAACATAGTACAAGTAACACCGATAGTTTTCCTATCACATTTTGTATTGAATAATGAGGAAATAAATTACTTACAGAGATAAAATAATTTTAAACAAAAAAAAAACCGACTTCAAAAGGTAAACTAAAAAGAAAAAAATAAATTTACTTCGCACAAAGTAATACTTATTTTCATTTAAGTAAATAAATTTATTCTATAATTTTGAAGTCGGTGCCAAGTCCAGCTTTCTTTCATAATTTGTTTTCATTTAATATTAGTTTGTAAGCCAGTACTTTGGTAGTACATAATATATAGTAATAGTTACATTGATAGTGGTATATTTTTTTCTGATTCTTTTTTCTGTGATTGCCTACATATATTTAGTAATTTGATATACTTGGCACCGACTTCAAAATTATAGAATAAATTTATTTACTTAAATGAAAATAAGTATTATTTTGTGCGAAGTAAATTTATTTTTTTCTTTTTAGTTTACCTTTTGAAGTCGGTTTTTTTTTGTTTAAAATTATTTTATTTTAAGATTTTTAGTTATGGGTATGACTGAGTAGGGATATTTAGGTACCGCCAGAGCAGCGCAAAAATTATATATATCAAGTTGATTGACTATAAAATGATATACAAATTTTAATAATATTAAAGTCGGTACCATCCAAACTGAATATGATTTCTATATAACTCTTTTATTATTTTTAGTCGATTGACATTTCTTTATTTGGCTTAAAACTATTTTTTCCCTTTTTAATATTTACCTATTTCGTCATATTGTTATGATAATATATATGAATACCTACTATCTGGTGAAGACAGAGGTGGTGTTGAGTACTGTAATTGATATAGTGGCATCGCTTAAAGTATGCTTGCAGTAATTTAAGCGATGTCGTAATTTCCAAACGTATAACTTCAAAGACCTGTAGTCCTGTATGCCTGTTTCTGATCTATGCGGTATACCTTGATAGTTGATTCAAAATTATGTTTGTTTTTAGACGGATATAAGCATATCGAGTAACATAAGCATGATACTCGAAAAAAATACAAAATTACTATGAGTGTTCCTATTAATTTCGAGGAGTTCCCTCGATTCCTCACGACACCATCATCAGGCATGCACTTTGATAACTATGAGACCAAGTTCGACTGTAATTGACGTAGTGGCGTATGCTTGCATTTCTTTAAGCAACGCTGACTCAGAAGTTCTGTTCACTACTTTAGGTCCAGGATATGGTGCAAAATCTTACTATTTGGTAACATATGCTTGGGCTACTTCAGAAAAAATCAAAATCGACATATGTTTCCATATAAATTTTGAGGAGTTCCCTCGATTCCTCACGGATCCCATCATCAGGTCACCACTTTGGTAAACACTGGTACAACACTGTAATTGACGTAGTGGCGTATGCTTGCATTTCTTTAAACAACGCTGCAATCTTCAAACGTGTATCTCTAAGGACTCAGAAGTTCTGTTCAGTACTTTAGGTCCAGGATATGGTGCAAAATCTTACTATTTGGTAACATATGCTTAGGCTACTTCAGAAAAAATCAAAATCGATATATGTTTCCATATAAATTTTGAGGAGTTCCCTCGATTCCTCACGGATCCCATCATCAGGTCACCACTTTGGTGACAATGGGACCAAACGGGAAGCACCACCTTTCAAATAAAAAAAAATCACCCAAATCGGTTCACCCAGGCGAAAGTTATGAGGTAACAAAAATAAAAAAAAATAAAAAAAAAACATACAGACGAATTGAGAACCTCCTCCTTTTTTGGAAGTCGGTTAAAAATTGCGGCCACTGCGCGTACATATATCTTCAAATCTAATACTGGCATAGTCTTGCATTGAGTTGACATGGATAATATTAAAAATATCACGCAAACGTTCCTCCCATCAAAATCTTCACAGAGAGCTTCACTAATTCGGAAATTTGTTGAAGGCACTAAAATCAATAACTAGTAATTAGTTAACAGTTAAGATAAAACCTTATGAAAACTTAAAATGAGTCCAGCAGTTGATGTTGGGTTCAGCGAGAGTTTACGATGATGGTTTACGACTTTACACAGATAATGTAAAGCTTGATTATGTATTTAGAAGTGTATTAAAAAGCCTTAAAAAATTTATGCGCATGTTTTTATTATGAAAACGTATATTTTACCGTTTTATTAAAAAAATATCTTTATCAGGCATTAAGTTAATAATTAAGTTATATGCAGAACATTTTAAAAAGTAAGTAACCTGTGAATTGGTAAGCAGTAAGCGAAGTGGTGATAATGAATTTACATACAAGTTAGTTATTAATAATAATAATTAAGTATTAAAATAATACAAATCAAATCAAAACATACAATTTAAATATATTATATCTAGCAATATCCCGCGAAACAATTATAACCACAACCTGCAAGCAGATGAGTGAGTGTACGCATAGGCATGCGTTTGATGCACCTCCCTCCTCCCACACTGCTTATGCGTACACTCGCAAGCAAAAAACATGAAAACACCACCACCACACAAGCAATAATGTTAACACGATCGTGCAAAGTCCCACCACCATGCAGGTTGCAAAACTCGACGCGCGTTTCGCTCCGACCCCGGAGCATCCTCAGGATGTTGACTCTGCGAACAATGTTCGTTAAGTGATGCCGCCCGCCAAAACACCGCCTTATATTCCCTACAGCTACTACCCCTACCAACTAGTACCCCCACCAAACAAGTTAATAAGAGGTGACGAAGTAAGGTTAGTTTGGTCATTCAACAATGCAATTCTATTGTTGTTCTTTACTTTAATTATTTCTAACTGTTCCAACACGCTCAGTCGAAAGCCTTTATCACATTTATGTAATATCTTATAGGAATGACCATCTGGTATATTGTGACTACTATCTAAAAGATGTTTGGCAAAATGTGATTTATCATGATGACCATTTCTATAAGCCGCGATATGTTCTTTATACCGAGTCTCAAAGTTACGTCCAGTCTGACCTACGTATACACTGTCGCATTCAGGACAATCGATTCTGTATACACCTGATTGATACTTTAAATCAATCCGGTCTTTATTATTACATAATTGATTTTTTAAAGTATTATTCGTCCTAAATGCGACATGCATATCGTTATTTTTCATTATTTTGGATAAACGTGCAGATACCTCACCCATGTAGGTCAAACTGGACTTATATCTAACTACTTCCTTATCAGAGGTCCCTGCGTACAAAAACTTAACCAATTCCTTTTTATTTTTAATATTTAACATATTATCAATTATTTTGGGATTGTACCCATTCGCCTCAGCAATTTGATAAATTATGTTTAACTCTTTTTGGTAATTTACTCTACTAAGAGGAACAGAAACTAATCTGTGAATATAACTATGAAAGGCCGCGTGTTTGTGTTGCCAAGGATGACATGAGGATGCATGAATAGTAGTATTAGTATACGTCGGTTTGCGAAAGATCCCAAAACTGTGTTTATTATCAACTCTAGTGATAGATAAATCTAGAAAATTGAGAGTATTATTATCTTCACATTCTAGTGTGAATTTTATTTTAATATGTTTTTTATTAAGATTTTTAAGAAATACGTCCAGTTGTCTCTGTGTACCCGTCCAACAAAGTATGCAGTCATCTACATATCTATAGTAATATAAAATGCTCTTATTATTAACAATATTTCTCTGTTCAAAATCGTCCATAAATATTTCAGCCAGCAAAGGACTCAGTGGTGAGCCCATTGCTAGACCGTCTTGTTGAACAAAGAACTGATTGTTAAATCTAAAGTAGTTTTGTTCCATGCAGACCTTAGTAAGGGAAAGCAATTCATCACCTTCACCAGGAGGTAAACGTTGTTCCAATGCATTACCCAAAATACCCAACGTTTCCTCACACGGGATATTAGTGAATAAACTATCTACATCAAGCGAGACTAATTTGCAACGGGGTGGCAAAGTCACGTTTTTAATATGATCTACTAATTGTAAGCTATTTTTTATAGCATAAGGTGGTCTAAATGAAAGCTTTTGCTTAATAATGTAATTAAGTGACTTTGCTAACTCGTATGCTGGTGCACCTATGTATGAGACAACTGGACGCATAGGAATATCAGTTTTGTGAATCTTTGGCAAGCCGTAAAGTGATGGCGCGCGAGGATTCATTGGAATAAGTTTCCTCTTTGCTGATTCGGTTTGGAAAAAGTGTGAATTTTTGTTTATGGCTAATTTAACCTTAGCCACAAACTTATTTGTTGGGTCAGAAGATACCCTTAGAAATTGGTCACAACGAATCACGTTATTAACTTTCTCCGAGTAATCGTCGCGCCTCATCACCACTATTGTGTTACCCTTATCCGCTTTAGATACAACCAAGTCATTATTAGTTATTGTTTGTTTTAATGACTTCAAAGCAACTTCTTCAGGGTTTATCGAAAAACCGGAAGGAGTACCCTTGATTTCATTAGCTAGTAGACCCTTAACCATATTGTCCTTCTTATTAATCAAAACTGCCATTTCCGAATCTACCGCAAGCATTTCCAAGGCATTTTGATTAATCTTAGGAGAAATATTATATTTAAGACCCTTTTCCAGAAGTGTCATCTCATCCTTGGCAAACTGGACATTAGTTAAGTTTTTGACGCGAGGGTGGAAAGAAAAAGGTTCAGACTGTGATTCTGTATAGGATTGTACATTCCTCTTTTTATTTACTAAAGTCTGAAGCTTTTTCTTTTGACTAACATACTTAGCATGCACTTCGATTGATGCGAAACTACGTGCTTTTTCATCCAAACAATCGAATTCTAAGTTATGTAATTTGAATGAGAGCTCGGTATAAAGAACTTTGAGATGTAGTTTTAAATTGTCTCTAACGGTAAACCAATGACGCGTCTCTTCGTTAAGCCAGATGGACTCTGCTTTTTTAATAGCCGTATTGGCGGCTCGACTGTGCGTGTTGCTTTTAACATTAATATAACTGGGAACAACATTAAGATGTTTGCATTGTTGATTGAACCAAATATTTTGGGCGGCAACTCGATGTAATTTTGTTAGCGTTCAACAAGACGGTCTAGCAATGGGCTCACCACTGAGTCCTTTGCTGGCTGAAATATTTATGGACGATTTTGAACAGAGAAATATTGTTAATAATAAGAGCATTTTATATTACTATAGATATGTAGATGACTGCATACTTTGTTGGACGGGTACACAGAGACAACTGGACGTATTTCTTAAAAATCTTAATAAAAAACATATTAAAATAAAATTCACACTAGAATGTGAAGATAATAATACTCTCAATTTTCTAGATTTATCTATCACTAGAGTTGATAATAAACACAGTTTTGGGATCTTTCGCAAACCGACGTATACTAATACTACTATTCATGCATCCTCATGTCATCCTTGGCAACACAAACACGCGGCCTTTCATAGTTATATTCACAGATTAGTTTCTGTTCCTCTTAGTAGAGTAAATTACCAAAAAGAGTTAAACATAATTTATCAAATTGCTGAGGCGAATGGGTACAATCCCAAAATAATTGATAATATGTTAAATATTAAAAATAAAAAGGAATTGGTTAAGTTTTTGTACGCAGGGACCTCTGATAAGGAAGTAGTTAGATATAAGTCCAGTTTGACCTACATGGGTGAGGTATCTGCACGTTTATCCAAAATAATGAAAAATAACGATATGCATGTCGCATTTAGGACGAATAATACTTTAAAAAATCAATTATGTAATAATAAAGACCGGATTGATTTAAAGTATCAATCAGGTGTATACAGAATCGATTGTCCTGAATGCGACAGTGTATACGTAGGTCAGACTGGACGTAACTTTGAGACTCGGTATAAAGAACATATCGCGGCTTATAGAAATGGTCATCATGATAAATCACATTTTGCCAAACATCTTTTAGATAGTAGTCACAATATACCAGATGGTCATTCCTATAAGATATTACATAAATGTGATAAAGGCTTTCGACTGAGCGTGTTGGAACAGTTAGAAATAATTAAAGTAAAGAACAACAATAGAATTGCATTGTTGAATGACCAAACTAACCTTACTTCGTCACCTCTTATTAACTTGTTTGGTGGGGGTACTAGTTGGTAGGGGTAGTAGCTGTAGGGAATATAAGGCGGTGTTTTGGCGGGCGGCATCACTTAACGAACATTGTTCGCAGAGTCAACATCCTGAGGATGCTCCGGGGTCGGAGCGAAACGCGCGTCGAGTTTTGCAACCTGCATGGTGGTGGGACTTTGCACGATCGTGTTAACATTATTGCTTGTGTGGTGGTGGTGTTTTCATGTTTTTTGCTTGCGAGTGTACGCATAAGCAGTGTGGGAGGAGGGAGGTGCATCAAACGCATGCCTATGCGTACACTCACTCATCTGCTTGCAGGTTGTGGTTATAATTGTTTCGCGGGATATTGCTAGATATAATATATTTAAATTGTATGCTATGGATTTCCGCAAAGTAACGCCTGATTCAATTAACAAATCAAAACATTTTATTCAGAATACATTTTTACAAAATGTTTTCTGATAGTCGTTTCAATGTGATGTCTACCACCTAGTAATTAATAATAATAACTAGGTATGCCAATCTCACAATATTTTGAACAACTTTTTATAATCACATATCTATTATAAGCCATAATTTATAAGATAAAAGATCAAAGTATCAAGACGATATTTCCGATGGCAACACTAATAATTTCATCAAGATACACCAAATTAACTTGTCAAAGTATTAAGGGGAGTAATTGTAGACGTTACCACAATGGCCGGCGTGGGTGTGATTGGTCACTACAAATTATAGCCTATAACGGCTACTGTGGTGAATATAGGAACGTGTTCACAATAAGCGATACGATATCGGATTGGTGTGAAGTTGGCATCGCTATTTTTTATTTGACGCCTCGACGTTCAGAGCTTGGCTCTCGGCACGAAGGTCGCGGGTTCGAATCCCGCTGTGGGAACAAAAAGCTTTCAATGTTCCTGGGTCATCGATGTGTATTAAATTTGTGTATTAATATAATGAAAATCTTAAACATGTGAATAGTATTTAAAAGTATTAAATATATTTCCGACGTGTATTGAAGCGTCCATATATATTATTATTACTATTATCACGAAGTGCGAATACACTTGACATAAGCCTCGATAAAGAACGCGAATACGAAAATTATTGTAATATGTCACTAGCAGACCCTACATCAAATCCCATAATATTTTTTTGAACTCTAACTTATACGATAACAGGAAGGCAACTTTGTTATAGGCTCAGAACATGACCATACTATGTCGAAATCGTTTTCCCGTTCCAATCCGATATCGGACCGATAGTGAGATAGTCCAAAGCATTTAGGTATAATTAATTCATGCCCTATTTCGTTACAATAAATTGTTTTATTAAGAGTTATATTTTGAGCTATAGGTGGAAGTAAATATTAAATTCTTTATTTAGGTATTTATATTTCATAATTGAAACTACAGACAAACTGCACAGCTATCTTGAATTATATATTAAACAAATAGTTTGACTATAAATAAATAAATAATAAAAAATATATAAATAAACACTTAGTATCGTTCTCTGGTCTTTGTAATAACTGGGCCCTAATTCTCAGTCCTCGAACTAAGTTTTTACTATCGGTCTGTCCCGCTCATGCAAATGAGATTTACCGCGCGTGCGAGCGGGATATACTAATATTCGGAAATGAGTTCTAGGCCTGAGAATCGCCGCCCAGGTCGCCGATAATTATCGGTTCGATAACCAAATCGTATCGCATATTGTAAGAATACCATAAGAGCTAATATCAGATAGATAGGAAGGAACACGCTATCGTTTTTTTAAGACATGGACTAGTAAACGAGCAGCTGGTTCCCCTGATTGCAAGCGAATACCAGGGGAAGATGAGAAGCAATAGCTGCTGCAAATCAAAATCAAAACATTTTATTCAGAATAAATTTTTACAAAATGTTTTCTGAACGTCGTGACTATTTGATGCCTACCACCGGTTCGGGAACTAGCCTAGCGAGAAGAACCGGTGTAAGAAACTCGCATGGGGCCATATTTTACCAAAAAGATGGAAAATTGCTCTTTTTTAAGATTTACAAATGTCAGAACTAAAACTAAATAACAAAAGTACAGTAATTTTGTAGTATATAAATATAGCCTTGCAGAGGGCTACTTTATAAATGAGTTACAAGTGCGTTACCAGTCCTTAAAATCTTCTAATTGTTTTAGTGCCACAGCATATCATGTTATTGTTATTAGGATCCAACTATACGTCCAATAATAAACACTTCTAGTTAATCGTATTTGGCTTTATTCACACGTAGATAATACATTATACAGTATCTTATATATAACTAGGTAGATACAGAGATCTCACCTCTAGGGGCCTCCCTAGGGGACTAATAATCAAGCTATCTTAGGCTTCAATGTCAGACGTCATCTTGACATCTTATTGTTTTAAATCTAATACATAATGACATAGCATTATGTAACACTAATCTAACCTAACCTAAACTTATCTCTTTAGGTCTCCAGTAACATAACTCACTGGTGCACAGTGTCATGTCTGTTTTATACATTGTTTTATAATTTTAAAAATATTTTTATGTGTAAGTATTAGTAATAAAAATGGTTATTGTAACTGGTAATATGAGAATAAGAAATTATAAAAATTGTAAATAAAAGAAAGAAACTGTAAATATACATAAGAAAAATAATTAAAATGGGAAAAGACTATTAAAAAAAGAAAAAGACAATAAAAATAAAGAATTAGCAAAGAAAGATAAAAGAAAATAACGAGCCCTGACAACGTTAGGGAATTTGAAAAAAAAAAAAAAAAAAAAATGACGGGTTGTTATAAGTTTGACGTGTCTGTTTAAATGCATATGTGTATGTCTGTGACATCATAGCTCCCAAACGGATGATCCGATGCGTTTATTTTTGTTTGAAAGATATATCAGTCGAGAGTGTTCTTAGCTATGTTCGGTGGAAATCGGTTCAGGTCTTCAAGGTCATCAGGTCATTTGTTAGGTGTGATAGAAATGTTACACGCTAAGGCCGTGTTTCACCAAGCAATGTTAAAGTTAACGCCATGTTTAAATACCATGCCTTCTCATTCATTGACAGGAAATACGAGAGGGATAACATCATATTTAGCATGGCGTTAACTTTAACATTTCTTGGTGAAACACGGCCTAAGTCGGGGAATTTAATTTTGTTTGTGAGGTAGTGGTATTTACTGTTTGAGCCGAAAGAATCGTGCCGAAGCATGGCTCTTACACATAAGGAACCACGTGTGAAACGTGAAACTGAACACTTCCATTTGCGAGGTCTTTTTTAGGGTTCCGTAATCAATGGGTAAAAAACGGGACCCTATTACTATGACTCCGCTATCCGTCCGCCTGTCACCATGCTGTATCTGATAAACCGTGATAGTGAGATAGTTGAAATTTTCACAGCTGTTGATGTATTTTTGTTGCGGCTATGACAATGAATAATAAAAACAAAATATAATTTAATTAAAGGGGGCTCACATACAACAAACGTGGTCTTTTTACGTTTAGTACGAACCGTTCGTCGAGTTATACTTTCACATGAACTGTTTTTTAATTTTAATATTTCAAAATCAAACTATAAATTTTATTAAAATTGTATGAAACAATTAATAATTCTAGCTCACACAAAATTGAATTGTTTCTATAATTTTTCTAATCAATGTTATAATTTTATATTTCGCTCTATTTTCAAAATAAATATCAGATATATTGTAATGCATTTTCCGAAATGTAAAATAATACGGAGAATTTAAAGTAATAATCAATTAGGAAGTATTTTTCCAGCTTTTAAGCTCTACGGGTGCTACCGTTGAACCATTGGGCAGATTTTACCTCAGTATTATATTGGACATTATAAACAATTGGGCAGATTTTACCTCAATATTATTTTGGGCACTAGAAACGATTGGGTAGATTTTACCTCCATTGTATTTCTGACCGACTAAGAGCGTTGCGTCGTCGCAATGTCGACTTTGCGTAGTTTTCCGTGGCTCATGTCATAGAAAAAATATGAGAATAGAGTCAGCGGCAACGATGCAACGCACTAATGTGGGCTCGCCCTTATTGTATGACGTGAGCTTTGCAATACTGCAAATCAATATGTTCTATCTTTTACCTACAAAAAATCGGTCACCGATTATCGCAGGTGGGCACTCTTAAGCACTACATAAGACATACTTCATAGTAGCGGCTTATCCGACTTTTATGGCACCTGATAAATTTCATCCCCAAATACACAACAGTGTTGCCAGAATTTTTGCTATTTATCAACACAACACTGCAACTTTATATTTGCGCCGTTAAGAATGTCCAGGAAATTACTTATACCCGTTACAGACGATAACGATGAAACTGCAAAGTTCACATATAATATTATATATGATTCTATTGAAAAAACTTAAAAAATACGTGTGGCACTCGGGGACTGCCACGGTACCGTGCTAGGATTTCTTGATTCAAAAAGCCCGCAATAATAGCTATGCAATCGCTTAAAAATAAAAATAAAATACCTCCTATAAAGCTATAACGACCTTGATTTTTTTAGAAAGTATCTACGATGCTACAGACACATACGCGTAAAACTTACAACATAACTCTGTTTTTGTACAACATAACTCGGTTAAACATACAAACTTACAAAGAGGATAACTTTGTATTTTTTTAATAATTTTGGTGGATATACAACATCCACCTGATGTATTTTGAGCCACTTCAGTTACAATGTTGCCATATTAAAAATTGTCAATAAAGTGCAGGGTAGTTTCATTTTATGTCTGCAGCTTAGTGATAGTTAAAAATACAGTTTAGTGTTTGGCAACTGTTTACGATTTTCAAGTTAAGGCAGTTTGATATTGCCCAAACATGACGGACAAGTATTGTACAGTTATCATTCGATAACGTTATTTTTAATGAGCTGTCGAATTGGAAGAAGCAAGTACCTGCTCGTTACGTATCGTATACAAATGTGGGCGAAGTTTTACAACTATATTTCGATAACGTTACTAATGCGTAGTTGACGTCAACTGTTTGTGCTTAGATGCTTACCCCACAGAAAGTCGAAATATGTAAGTCTTATTTTTGGCTTTGACAGAATGTATAGCAGTCTAGTACCTATTATACGCGAGTTAGTAAAAAAATAAGCGGATATTTTTTGGTCGCAATGTACATATGAGAGCCTAGAACCTCAACGCTGTTAACGCTGAGATTAAATCGGTTTAGATTCAGAACAATTTTCAAATTCAAAATTTTTACTGTAAATGAGCTGAGTGACAAGTTCTAAAGTGCGAAGTCTGTAAAAGAAAAATTATAGTCTTTTTATAAGTTTTGCGGCTAATAAAAACTTTCTAAAGTCGTATTACTGTAATAGCTAATGTAAGTACTGAAGCGTCGTAGAAACTTTGAAATGTGCTAATTTGGTGAGTTTTCGTTAAGGAAGCAAAATTTATAACATATTTTTACTTTATCTGTTTAGGATGCATTTTTATAGAACTTTAGTTTTGTATTATTTTACGTGACAATATAGTATTCAAAGTTTGCTGGTCAAACTGGTATAAGCAATGAACTAAAAACAGGAAGGTTGGAGATAATTAAAAACACTGAAAAAAGAACTCTAAGAGCTGGTACACATTAGGCGCTTTCAAATGCGCGCTTTGCCAACGCGCGCTTTGAGAACCAGGGGGTAAATGATCGGGATTTGGTATGTCATAATGTGCCTAATGTGTACCAGCTCTAAGAGTTAGTTTTTGGATACAGAAAAAACGCACGCTTGAGTACCTATGTACAGAGTAAACTGTGTGTACAGAAGAACTCCTGGTTCTCAAAACGCGCGTTGATAAAACTCGCATTTGAAACCGCCTAATGTGTACCAGCTCTTAGCATTAGGCCTCAGCCTCGAATTTTGCGGACAGCGGGGCGGGAGCGGCGGCGGCTTGGGAGCGCCAGGATCTTTTATGTATAATCAAATAGACCGGTCCTCGAAAACAGCGGCGCGGCAGCGGTGCGAGAGCGGGTAACGAGTACCGCACCCGCGCCGCTGCCGCTCCCGCCCCGCTGCCCGCAAAATTTGAGGCGGAGGCCTTAGAGCTAAAAATCGAACACAAATCTGTAATTTTTTAATCAGTCCTATTAAGCCCAGGAAGATTGAAAACTTATTGCTAGCTTCAGTGATAATTGAACCCTCAAGCGTCGTTTTGGATTCGCTCCATGACAAAAAAATGGCGTCACCGGGTCAGCCGACTCAGTTACAATCACGACACAATTTAGCAGTTATTCCTTTTGTATTCATAGAACATCTTTGAATAAATCCATATCCAATATCAGAATGTAAAAGGGAAAAAAAGATTTTGTGTTCCAACTGTAATCGAAACGCTGTACCTTTCAAACGGAATATTTCATTTCTCCAGTAGACGCTGGGCAAAGAAGTTGCAGCCTGGGGCTAGAGATATCGGGAACACAATTTATAACTATCGGATATATAATATATTAAGTATTTGTATGGCAATAGTTTAAAATTGTTGCTCGAGGGTATTGTATGGTCGGCAATAAGAGGGTACTTGAAAGAAAATCGCACCTTTACTACTTAAGGTTCGAGCACATTATGCCGGGCCGCGCCGGGGCGGAGCGGGCCGCAACGCAGCGCAAAATGCGTACCTAGCACATTTGCCCGTCAGGCCGGGCCGCATCGCATTGACGGATTTTGAGTGCAGTGTACTGCCGGAATTTGCGTGCAACGGTACGTTTGTATGGATAAATCTGAGGAAGAATCCGCTTGCTACAGCACACTGTTGACGGGGCGCAGCGGGGCGGGGCGGGCCGCATCGCACTGACGGAAATCCGCCGCGCATTAATGCGAGCCGCTGCCGCCCGACACAGTGTGCGTTATTTCATACAATTTGTATTGAAGCAATTTGAGCGGATTTTTGCGCTCCGCCCCGACACGCTGCGGCCCGGCATAATGTGATCGAACCTTTATCGACAAACGTGGTTGTTGCGAAAACGCGTTTAAAGATTTTTAGGCCCTGTATTTTCACAAAATCTGTCATAAATAAATTAAACTACTAATAGGCACAATAGGCTCCGACTCTTTCCGACAAAACCATTAGGTAGACCCGTGGTATTTATTCCCATATTTTATAAAACTCGAAATCACAAAATTTCGAGTTGTGTGCCTGTGGTAGGAAAGGTGCGATGTCACATCAATGTATATTTGTTATTAATTTCTACGTTCTTTTCATTCTCTTGTGTAATATCTGTGTCCGTTTCTGGATCTCACAATGTCCTGTCGTAGGTCTGCTGGCGGAGATCTCTTGTAGAGATAAGCATACCTTTGTACTTATATTATATTACTAGCTGTGCCCGCGACTTCGTACGCGTGGAAAAGTGATTTAGGGCAGTGTTATAATAAATCTGTTTTAAAAATATTTTTAGTTATAATAACTGTCGTTGAGGTATTTAAAAAACTACTTTATGTTGACAATTCCTACTACCAGCTTGACAAACGACCGTGTACAATTACTATAATGCGAACGGGACTACTTGATAGTACGCTCACATACACGACGAACATCTAGTACCTACTAAGATTTGTATGGATTTCACGCCGCAGCGACTGCAGACGATGATCGTTTCCACGCCGACGCTGCTGGTGTGGCGACAATGATATTAAGACAGCGCGCCGCAAAATTTTGCGGTCTTTTCGGTGCGTAAGTCCGACTCGCACTTGCCCGGTTTTTTTATTTATTAATAACCAAACATGCAGGTACTGATTATAAATCACTTCACTGTTAAAGTACTAACTGATTTTATACAGAAAAGTAGCAAAATATACAAAGTCCCAAAAGAAAGAAAAAATCAGACTTCTTAGCCAATGCAATCAAAAGCAGTCGCTTATGTCGCTAAATTTCGTCATTTTCGACACTCGTAAGGGAATCAAAACCTAAAGGGTACCTCCCGTGAACTCAAAATCATAAAATTTGAAACCAGGCAACGTCTAAAACCATACGTTTTTAGTAACATTATACATATAGATAAGTAGTAAAAATATTTTGATTTTTTTAAACTTCGTACCGTTTGTCATGAATGTGTTTAATTGAAACTTATAACAAATACTTAGGTCTCTAATATATTCAAGCTGTAACCAAATCAAAATTCTATGTCAATCAGGTTTGTATGAAACTCTCGGTGTGCAAGTCCAACTCGCACTTGGCCGGTTTTTATTTATTTACTTACTAGCTGTGCCCGCGACTTCGTACGCGTGGAAAAGTGATTTAGGGCACTTTAGTATTTTTAAACATATTTTTAGTTTATTGGCGCAACCTCTGACAACTTTCGCTAATTTAATAGTTACTTCCCAGTGTATCCCAGTGTTGATCCCGATCCAGCAAGTCACGTACCCGGCAAGCCTCTTGGTATGCAGGGTATAATAATAATATAGTACCATCCTTTCGGAGCTCGGCAAAAGAAGTAGGTCTTCGAACAATATGTAGAAGTCAGCAATACCTTTATTCGAAGTTAGGATTCGAATGCACCGTGTAGACCCAGCCAATTTTTCACGTTAATTTAGTAAAAAACTTCGATGTCCGTCTGTCTGTCTGTCTGGGTGTCAAAACTTTAATACGTGTAGGTATCGAGCTAAAAATAAAAATCATACTCAGGATCTTCTGTCCCTTCTGGCTGTGAAAAAAACAGGCTTCTTAGCCACATCTACCCAAAGATTCAGCCGTTTATGTCGCTAATTTTCGTAATTTTCGACACTCCAAAGGGAACCGAAACCTAAAGGTTACTTCCCGGGAACTCAGAATTTGATATGAAGCAACGTCATAGTGCCGACATAAGATAAATTGCGAAACCATTAAAATATTTTAATGATTTTTTTGAACTTACTACAGTTTTTGTCATTAATGTTTTGAGGTATTAAATTGAAACTTATATTGCAATTACTAAGGTATTTAAAACGAAACGCCCGGCCCCGTCGAGGATCCAGCAGGCTTACTCTCGACAAAACCGAGAATCGAATCAGCTCGATCTCAAAGGTTTTTGGTGTTTTATTTGATAGATTACTTTGGAACTAATTAGGATAAAGAAAACCGTTAGAAATAAACAAACGTCAATTTATTCGGGAGTACGCGGCACGATCGAATCTGAATCAAAATCGAATCAGTTTGGAGAGTTAGACCGATCGGTTTTAGTAGCGTTTTTTTATTAACCTACCGTAAGTATAATAATAATAATATAAATAAATGAAATTTAGTTTTAAAGAAAATATAAAATAAAAAAAGATTTAATTTGAATGGTTGAAGCAGCGCGGTTCCCGCCGCGCTTCATACAAACGTCCAGCAATTTTTTTTAACTGTCTTAAGTTTTTTTATTTATGAACCGATTGAGATGAATTAATAAATAGGTATTAAGTCAAGATTACTACATTATAATATGATTGAACCACATCTAAATCGGATAAGCCGTTTCTGAGATTAGCGTGGACAAATGCACCGACAAACAGACAAAAATTCAAAAAAATAATGTTTTGGGTAGGTACTATTGCATAAATAAAAGTCTCCTATAATAACACAGGCACAGTTAGCACAGTTAGCGGCTGTGCGTGGTTAAATTCAAATTACCGGTACTGCCTGTTAGCACATTTTAATAGTATTTTTTACCCAGCAGTGGGGTGGAGTTCCTTTGGTTGACCTTCGCCAAAATTCCTACCTACCAGCATCTGATACCTACACTACACCAGCCCGGCTCGGACGTAAGACGTAGCAGCCGGCGGCGCCCGGTCGAAACACGGCGAAACGATTTTAATTTTGCTATATTTCCTAAACTATTCATTATATTTGCATGGTATAAAGGGCAAATATAGTCTTCATGGAATGATCAAGCCAACTAACGTATTAAAATGATAAGGATTAATACCGTGATGGTATAAATAGCTTTCCAAAACCGCTTAATTGCCCGTTCTTTTAGTTTATCGCGAAAGGCATTCTTTTAATAATACAGTTAGGTAATTAAGTTGATTTTATACAATAAATGATAATTTATTTCAATTTGTGAAGCAAGTTCTAAAATACATTTTTTATATTAACTATTATGACACTGTGGAAACATTTGTCTTCCCAGAAAAAAAAATCCTGGTAGTTAGGTTAGGTTATTTCATGTTCGTTCTATTGCTTCGCGTCACTGTGTAAGCGATCCCCCCGCGCCCCCCGCACGAACCGTTCGACCGCAGGCCGCGCGCGCGAAATTCTTCCGACTTGCTTCAAATTTATCGTCACTGCTCGGCTCCTATGTATCGTAGCGTTATGTTATATAGCCTATAACCTGCCCAGGAATATGGGCTACAATCGTACCAAGTTTGGTTAAAATCCCTTCAGTAGTTTTTGTTCCCATCGTGCACATACAGACAGACAGACAGACAAAAATTTTACTAATTGCATTTTTGGCATCAGTATCGATCGCCAATCATCCTCCAATATGTATTTTGAAAAAATATTCAATGTACAGAATTGACCTCTCTACAGTTTTATTATAAGTATAGATGTGTTATTACATAAATATTTAATAAAAATGATATTTCAATTTAAAAAATACGCTATTTAAAAAGTATACCTGCTTTATTCATCAAAATATAAGAACAAAGAACAAAGTTAGTTTTTACGGCTCCTAAAGCTCTAGACTATATGGCGTTAATAGCTCAAATACAAGTTAATATATTAAGGACCTGAGTTAATACACCCTCCTGCCTATTAATTTATACTTTTTAACAAAAATCATGATACACAAAATATACGAAAAGTTCTTATCAGCGACCTATGGTCGATTGTGGGTCGATAATAGGAAAAAAATTGTGTTTTTTGTTCCTATTACCGCCTGTTTTTACTATTGAATTTTAGGCAGAATAAAATAGTATCTCATTATAAATAGTTGTTATTTGTGTTCCTGAAAATATTTAAAAATGCATTAAAGTACTGGAAGTTAGATTTAAAAGCTTGACGATATAATATTTTGCTAATAGTGGAACGTCAGTACTTACGTTATCGGGAACGCCACAGTATGGAATATGCAACTGTCGCCGACGTACACGGCCGTATTGAGCTATTATTCTTTAAATCGTTGAGTAACCCACACATACAAAAGGCGAATATTTGCAATACAAAATATATATCTTTTTTTTTAACCAACCAAATGTGTAACTTTAATATATCACATAAAAACGATAGTTTTCTTAATAGGGCGGTAATAGGCGCGAATTTTAAGGGGTCGTTATTAGGTGCGTTTACGTTAAATAATTAAAAATTTTAATACATATATGTGTGTTGTGCTTGCCAAGACCTATCTTTAGATACCAAACACGATACAATTATCTTAATTTAATTTTTTTTGGAGATAGTTTTTGAGGTATAATTTTCAAAATCCAATTTTTTTCGAAAAATTATATAGCCTACTAGCTGTGCCCGCGACTCCGTACGCGTGGAAAAGTAATTTAGGGCAGTGTTATATTAAATCTGTTTTAAAAATATTTTTAGTTATAAAAACTGTCGTCGAGGTATTTAAAAAACTACTTTATGTTGACAATTCCTACTACCAGCTTGACAAACGACCGTGTACAATTACTATAATGCGAACGGGACTACTTGATAGTACGCTCACATACACGACGAACATCTAGTAGCGCCGCAGCGACTGCAGACGATGATCGTTTCCACGCCGACGCTGCTGGTGTGGCGACAATGATATTAAGACAGCGCGCCGCAAAATTTTGCGGTCTTTTAGCCTTTAGGTGCGTAAGTCCGACTCGCACTTGCCCGGTTTTTTATTTATTAATAACCAAACATGTAGGTACTGATTATAAATCACTTCACTGTTAAAGTACTGATTTTATACAGAAAAGTAGCAAAATATAGAAAGTCCCAAAAGAAAGAAAACAAACCTAAGTTATACCTAACATAAAAACCATTCGGTCCATAATAAAAACTAAGAAATAAAAATATCAAGAAAAACATAAATCTAACTTATATTGACATAACTTTTTTAGATTAACTGTAAACACAATACTTATGTTAATCAAAATTCTATGTATTATGCAGTTATCGAATACATAATTTGGACAAAGAAGACTATAAAAATGTACAGTAATAGTAGGCTGTAGTATGAATTTTAACGGACGGAATGAGAACTATAATATACAATGCAAAATAATATTATACATTGCTAATGATGCACGCTGAGTATAACTCTCGGATAACGTATTGTATAAATGTAGGTACCTACTGAACTTTGCTATAATTGTATTAAAAGTACGGCATTTGGCGTATAGATGTCGCTATTATGGTCTGCTCTGCATCGCGCTATCGCTTGTAAGATAGATTTGTATATGAGAATACTCTATCAATATTATGATATTTGGCAAAAAAACCCATAATAATCTGTTAACACATATCCAGGACAGGCCGCAAAAGGCTAGAATTTCAAAAGGCATCTCGATTGGAATCGAGTTGTATCAACAGTTTTCCCCTGTAACACAGTTTAGTAACTATCAAGATGTTTTTTAACGTATATATTATAAAAGAGAAAAAACAAAAAAAAGAGCAATATATTTATGAAAATCTTAAAACTGTTTTTAAAATTCCGTACCTCAAAAGGAAAAAAACTAAACACATATTATAAGATCATTTCCATGTCCGTCTGTCTGTCAAGACCCTTTTACTCAGAAACGCGTGTAGGTAAATTATATAAAATACTCAGGATACCTACTGTTCCTTGAAGCAGTGAAAAAATCAGACTTCTTAGCCAATGCAACCTAAGCTAAATTTCGTCATTTTCGACACTCGTAAGGGAATCAAAACCTAAAGGTTACTTCCCGTGAACTCAAAATCATAAAATTTGAAACCAAGCAACGTCTAAAACCATACGTTTTTAGTAACATTATATAGATAGTAAAAATATTTTGATTTTTTTAAACTTAGTACCGTTTGTCTCGAATGTGTATAATTGAAACTTATAACAAATACTTAGGTCTCTAATATATTCAAGCTGTAACCAAATCAAAATTCTATGTCAATCAGGTTTGTATGCAGCTATCGGTGCGCAAGTCCAACTCGCACTTGGCCGGTTTTTATTTATTTACTTATTACTAACCTACGCTAACAAATATGTATACAGTACCTACTTATCACAAAGGACTTTACAGTAAAAGTACTAACTGATTTTATACAAATAACTTTCGTAATAAACTCAAGAAAAAAAATCTTAGATTGTCCCTACCTAGCAAGCCTAAAACTAACAAATAAAAGTCACCCCCGCGGCCCCGGTGCGTTTGCTGCGAATACAATTTGAAGCGGCGCGGCGCGGACGGGCGGCGCGCGGCTCTCAGACCCGGCGCGCGCTTCCTACAAACGTCCAGCAAAAACGACATGATCTTTTAAAATTGTCATAACTTTTTTATTTATGAACCGATTTACATAAAACAAACACTAAATGTTAAGTGAAGCTTGCCGCAATATATTAGTGAAAAGTACATCTTAATCGGATAAGCCGTTTCTGAGATTAGCGTGCACAAACCCACAGACAAACAGACAAACAGACAAACAGACAAACAGACAAACAGACAAAAATTTCAAAAATCATAGTTTTGGGTACTATAGCGTAAATAAAGGTCCCCTATCATATTTTTTTTCAAATATCTTCAATGTACAGACACGACTCCTCTACAGATTTATTATATGTATAGATTACTAACCTACGCTAACAAATATGTATACAGTACCTACTTATCACAAAGGACTGTACAGTAAAAGTACTAACTATTTTTATACAAATAACTTCCGTAATAAACTCAAGAAAAAATATCTTAGATTGTTCCTACCTAGCAAGCCTAAAACTAACAAATAAAAGTCACCCCCGCGGCCCCGGTGCGTTTGCTGCTAATGCAATTTGAAGCGGCGCGCGCGCGCGGCGGCGCACGGCTCCCGGGCCCGGCGCGCGCTTCCTACAAACGTCCAGCAAAAACGACATGATCTTTTAATATTGTCATAACTTTTTTATTTATGAACCGATTTACATAAAACAAACACTAAATGTTAAGTGAAGCTTGCCGCAATATATTAGTGAAAAGTACATCTTAATCGGATAAGCCGTTTCTGAGATTAGCGTGCACAAACCCACAGACAAACAGACAAACAGACAAACAGACAAAAATTTCAAAAATCATAGTTTTGGGTACTATTGCGTAAATAAAGGTCCCCTATCATATTTTTTTTCAAATATCTTCAATGTACAGACACGACTCCTCTACAGATTTATTATATGTATAGACTAGTATATATTACTGTTAGTCCTCTAATTTTAAGTTAGTTTAAGAATGTTGTACATAAATAATAAATAAATAAATAAAATATAAAATGTATATATTTTATTTTATGTTAATAAAATAAAAAGCACAGGGCCAAACTATGTAAATTTTTTATGGAACTATTTTATTTTTATTCTGCGTCGAAGATAAAAATAATCACGAAAATCGGATCATTAACCTTAGAGTAATTGGTGTAGATACATTAAAAAACCGTCCGAATTGAGAACATCCACCTTTTTTGGAAGTCGGTTAAAAACAAGTGACTAACCCGTTCTGCTCATGGTGACTCAAAAGCTTACAGGAATGTAAATATTAAGAGCATTTCGTATAGGTTATATAATACGAGTATAACGGGTGTAAAAAGAGCAGTGACTTTAACTTTGGGATAATATGATTATACTACCTTTTCTCATTCTAGAAATGTATTTTTTTTACAAAAATTTCAAAAAAAAAATTTGTTTGCTTTATTGTTATTTTTGCAACAAAAAAATAAGAAATGGTGAAAAGTAAAAAAAATTTTTTTTTAGTTTTTGACAAAAAAAAATACATTTCCAAAATAAGGAAAGGTCGTACAATCGTATCTCAAAGTTATAGTGACTGCTCTTTTTACACCCAGTATTATCTACTTTGTGGTATAGGTATACCTGAAATGTGAAAATGGTTT
The DNA here is from genome assembly GCA_905187575.2 of Celastrina argiolus. NCBI lineage: Eukaryota > Metazoa > Arthropoda > Insecta > Lepidoptera > Lycaenidae > Celastrina > Celastrina argiolus. The sequence goes on along the minus strand of LR994580.1, from coordinate 19,642,235 downwards.
ACAGGTAAAAATAAAAGATATTACAAAACAATTACGTTAAGCGAAATCTTAAAAGGCGCTCGGAGGCCAAGCCCATTTTACGGAGCCACACGACTTTTCCATATTACACATTATGAATACTTTATACTTGGCTAAGTTGTGAGGAACTATATGGAGGCTTAGCAGACTAGCGACTTTTTATATTAAAATAAACTTAGATGTATTTTTACCTGTCCAAAAGTTTAGTCATATTTTATTATTAACATATATATGTTATGTGGTTTGGAACACGTACAAATAATAATGTGTATTATATTTTCAGGTAAATGAAAATTAGAAAATATTTCTTATGTTTGATGCTAAAAGTTTTATCAAAGAATGTAAATCGTTACTAAGGTATAAATGTAACTTTAGCTAAGTTCTTATCGTTAATTACTACGCCCAAGATCGAAAACAAAACATATTGTATGAGATGTGTCAAAAGCATCGCTATAAGCTATGTTACTTGCCAACGCTTCAGTCAAATTCAATAAATTTATATTTTTGAAATTCTTTGTCGTGATAATAATAACACACCACCTATTTCTGTGCCAGTGGTCGGTTTCATTGAAACCAGGCCAGCTACATAGGAGTTATTTTATAGTGCCGAAGTGTGTGTATTGCGCATACAGAGAATCACTCTATCTTCCTTCACTCTCCTACCCCAGTGGAAAGAATAACCGACACGACTGGCGGGAGATCAGGCGCAGGACCGACTTTTTACATGCTCATCATCTTTCTTGTCAGACAATCATGTGATCAGCCCGCATTGTTCTAACCAAACTTGAAAACAACATATTTTGTTATTCCAACGCGGGAATTGAACCCATGACCTTCGGGTCGAGAGTGACACTCTGAACCACTAAATCACGGAGTTGTTAATTATTTGCCGTAATTAGCGATTGGAACTTTGAGCCCTGGCTGTATTTGAATAAAAAGCAAGAATGAACTTAAATAATAATATTTGGAGGTTCCAAAATGGTTCGTCTGCTCTACCTCTACATTTGTGTATTGACAATACGAGTGACAGACGGCTAAAAGCAAGCGCAAGGTTGTGTGTAAGATAGGTATTCCTCATGACTCTGTAACTCAAGGAGATTCTTTTTAAACCTACAAGAACCAAAATATAATATGTTCTAATATATATACGAATATATATTTATATATTTTTTTATTTAGGTTCCGGCTACAAATTTTTTCAATCTACACTAATATTATAAAGATCAAAGATTTGTATTTTTGTATGTAACGACTTAACTCAAAAAGAACTGGACCGATTTTAATAATTATTTTTTAGAAAGCTATATTACCACTGAGTGTCATAGGCTATATAAAAATCAATTGCCGTTCGTTAGTATCGCTAAAACTCGAGATCAGCTGAACTGTTTCGGCTATTTTTGGTCTTGAAATATTCGTGGAAGTCCCGGGAAGGTTTACACTGTTTCCATGCTCAACGAAGTGGGCACGGATCAGCTAGTAAATTATACAACCCGTTATAAAAAAAGTATTTACTGGCACAATAATTCATCATCAACATCAACAATACATTTGGTTTGCCGTAATCATATGATAAAGGTATATTCATCAAATAAGTAAAATATCTCTTTAACATTATTTATTTATTATATTAGCCTAAACTGTCTTGGGCATAGGTCTCCCACAGTGTCCTCCAGGTATCTATTTCCTGCGCCACTGCTGGCCAGCCGGGGTGATGTGTGTCCAGCTCATCGCGCCATCTTGTTCTGAGCTGGCCATGGCGACGTCGTCCATACTCCCAATACCTCCCGTGTAATGGCACAGGGCCCAGCGCTTGGAGTGCATGCGAATTATGTGTCCTGCCCAGCGCGATATCGTTCGCGTGTTTTTGAGTGACTTAAACGAAAGTTCAGGTAGTTTCTTCAATACTTTCATTATTTAAGACAATCCCTTAATAAGTAGGTATTTTCTCATTCTTTAAATACAGTTTTATCTATTTAACATTAAATAAAATACTTAATTGAACATTACGTCTTAGACGTCTTCTAATACTCGTAAGTAGCATATATATCAGTATATTAAATCTGCGGTATCCTTGTACAGCTTCTTCGAGTTCAAGACATGCGACGTCTTCAAAGAAAGGAAAAGATAACGTCCTCTAGAGCTTCAAGTAAACTCGGAGCTTTCCTTCCTTTATGCTATGTCGTGCACTAAAAGCTAATTTTGTAATATATTTATCCTACATTTTAAATAAATAATATTAGTCTGTGCAGTACTAGAAAGCACTTCCTCGTTTTGTAGTTAAGTGGTATAATGTCTAGTTTTTGTCAGTCGAACATATTATTTTAGAAAGTAAGTATTTTTTAAATAAGAACCTGAAAAGTAAGACGCTCGTCGAAGTCTAAAATGGTTCTACTGGTATTTTACTCTGTTCGGCACGATTATATTGAATTTATGCAAAATTACAAGTAGATTAGATTGTAATAACTTGGTCCCATACAAACTTTGGCCCCTTTTTGTACCATCAGTGGTAGAATTTAAGAAATCATTAAATATCGGATGCCTATTGCCTACGCCATATATTGATCACACCATCAAAAGTATCTGCGATCGTTTAGGTTGTCGTTGATCAGTCGACCAGAGGCCATACTCTTCAAACTGATTTGATTTTTATTCAGATTCGGTTGCGCCACGTACCACGTACCACGATCAGTCGATTGGTATGGTCGGGATTACAAAAAGTTGCGATAGTTATAACGATTTTCTTTATCCTGGTTAGTTTCAACGTAAACCACCAAATAAAATACCAAAAGCCGTTAAGATCGAACTGATTCGATTTTTGATTGTGTCGGGAGCAAGACTGCAGAATAAAGAATTTTATTTTATTTATTTTCTTTTCCGTTGTCGACCGCGTATATTGCTAACAATAAGATATTTATATTGAATCCTAGTTTGTTTCTAGATTGAAATCCTAATGCAGTAAAATAAAATTGTTCTTAATAATATATTATTAAAGGTTAGAGAAACGTTTAGACGGAAGAAGAGGTTCATTAAAAGAATGTAGCAAAAATTATAAGTTCGTGAATGTGTGTAAATCGTATTTTAATTAAATATGCACTGTACGTCTCAATTACTGCCACCTTAAGCAACAATGTGCCGGTGGTTAATCAAGAAAAATTCTACTACAGCAGTTAATTAGAATAGTGCACGGACCGCGCGTGGTCTCAATGCAAGCGAGTTTTTTTCTCAAAAACTTTATTATTATTATTATTTGTAAAAAAAATGAATAAAATACATTTCTAGAATGAGAAAAGTATTCCTAATCATAATATCTCAAATTTATGTTCATATTTATTACCCAAAAAGTGTAAAGTATTTAAAAAGCAGTTTTTTGCTCTTAACTTAAAAACTAAAGGATATCGGACTATAGTTCCCATACTAGAAAATGATCGCAAAGACCGACCCTATCCATCTGCAAAATGCCTACACTCATCCCCAAAACACCTTGTATAGTAATAATACAAATAATATGTAAAATAACTAATAAAGTAGGAAAAAAGTGCGAGTATTTAGTGTATTACTACTATTTACTATTAACACCAATGTCCGAAACCCTGCTGCCCCTCTGTCGCCTGTAACATCACCCACGGGAAAGAAGATTGATGGGAAGGTACTTTTCTCACACACATGGTTTTAGTTAAATACGTAGGAAATAAATCTTTGGTATATCTATTGAATAAGTACCGCGGCCTCAGTGAAATGGTGTGTAATAACGTTTCATTAATATTAATATTTAACAGTGACACTTTCAACTTTAGAAGTTAACAAAGCAATGACAATGATTATGATATTAAAATGGTGATAAGAATTTGTTCAGACACCACCATTTCTAATAATCTTAAAAGATACAATTGGAAGATATTGACAAAGTTTCATCATTTCATCTGATTCATTTCGATGACCAAAGGCAGTCGAGGCTTTGCGTCGGGGATATTTAATTCAAATACCCCTTGATGTTTAAATAATCTTTATTACATCGATATAGGAATTAGGTACAGAGCAGGACTGAAATGGATATGAGATACAGATATTACATTATTTCGGATGATCCGTTTGTTATGGAATTTTGGTTTACTTTTTACAGTAGCAAATCTTTAATCTCGGATTCGGTTACGGTTATGGATATTTTTAATATCGGATATCCGATAGTTTCGGTTACGATTACGGAGCTTCCTCCCATAACATCCCTGGTACAGAGGAGGTTAACCTTTTTAATAAAAACACGGTTGGTTACGGTTTGGTCAACGCGCTGAGTTCGACATACAATGTTAGTTGAGCTTTAAACTACTTTAATTTACTAACCTTTTAGCCTTGGCTTTTTCTTGGCTTTCAAGTCATTAATTAAAAATACAATCACAATCTGTAATTTAGGCTTCACCTAACTTTGCTTAAAACGACTTCTTATACGCAGTAGAGATATTTCTCCATGGTTTATTAGACATAATAATATGATTTGTAAAATTTCAGCGGCTCCGTGGTCTAGTGGTTCTGAGCTTTGCTCGTGATCGTGGGTTCAATTCCCGCGTTGGAACAACAAAAAATGTTGTTTTCAAGTTTGGTTAGGACAATGCAGCTGATCACCTGATTGTCTGACAAGAAAAATTATCCATGCGTCGGATGGGCATGTAAAAGGTCGGTCCTGCGCCTGTTCTCTCGCCAGTCGTGTCGGTTTATGGGAGTAAAAGGAAGAGAGAGTGTTTGTGTATTACGCACACATTTAGGCACTATTAAAGAATGGTTTCAATTAAATCAGCTACCGACACCGAAATCGGTGGCTATTATTATAAAATTTTATCAAAATCCCAATTTACGAATTACGAATCTGTGTCGAAGCCTATTCGATGCATATTAATATAAAATTATAATATTATTAATTATATACCTACAGACGATAAACAAATCTTTGCATAGGTTGTCGCCAAGTAATACCCCGCCCTAACCCCGCCAACAATGTGGACTAAGCTCTATGAACTTTATTGAGTTTCAGCGAAATTCCTAACACATGCCACGGGCGGACGTCGACTTTTAATTCATTATCAGGGCCACGATTCTCATGCAATAGAGAAAAGTTCACTTTCGAATGAAATAAAAGTTAGAGGTTTTTCGAACGTAACATGACGTTTTCGGTATCTATAATGGCATCGAAAACCTTAAAAAAAATGGTAATTTACGAAGTATTGTATCCTTGTTGTTATTGTGCATTTATTGATATACAGTCGAACCCAATTTTTAATTTACGAAGTAGGTACCTACTAATATTTATTGTTCTTGTGTTTTTGACAATGTCATAGAATGATTTGAAGTTATTGTCGTTCTTGTGTTTTTGACAATGTTATAGAATGATTTGAAGTTTACATTCAGCTATTTCCATACACATTTGACTACCTTGTCCCGGAGTACTTTTGGATGCTGACATCTCTAAAAGTGTGTGCATTTTATAACATTTACATTCGAAATCGAGTGATGTATGTTATTTCGATTTAGAATTTTAAATGCACAAACGTTCTGATACCATTTGAACTTGGAACATTTATTCGAAAGAGAACTTTTCTCTATCGCATGAGAATAGAGCCCCTGAACGTGTTAACACTTTCACAATAAAACTTCGCCATATTAATATTTCATCGTGGGAAAATTTTACATTTTTCGATGTAAACTTTCGCAATTTACACAAACAAAGGATTAACTTTTAGATTTTTACAAGCTAACTTCGCCAGCATGTAGCTGGTTTATTTTGTAATTAAATTTTATTGATTTTTCCGTCATGTAGCGTAGTTGAAACTTTTCCAAAGTTATTAGCTTAGAATAAAGATTATTATGTACGAAATTATTATGTATTATGTACCTACTAACCTCTATTTTGTATTTTGTTGTGTAATGGACAAAGCTCAGTGGTTTTAACGCTGCTTTAAGATAAGTAAATTGTATCTTTTCACTTTGGTAAATAAAGGTAAAAAAAATGTATATTATCATTATTGGTTACTAATGTAGTATATTTGTAAAGCCACTATAATAGTAAGTGTGAAGCCTCTCCGGTCTAGTGGCTTAGGCTCTCGACCTGGGAGGTCGTGAGTTAGTTCCCCGCGTGGAACAATAAAATAAATCGGAATAAGAGTAAGTAGTTCACCCGATTGTCTGACAAGGAACATAATCCTGATCGCCTACTAGTGTATCGTGCCATCTCTACAGGCTATAATATTAATGAGTGATAATACTTTAGGGTGTGTATCGGTTCCATTTATAGAGTTTACTGTAAAAGTACCAGCGCTGAAAGAGGTAGGTACTTTAAATTATTATATGGGCAAATTTATGATATTGGGGCATTTCTCATAAAACTTAAAAAGAAGTCTTTCCGCGATGGTACTTTCATAGGAGGCACATACACAACCTAAAGTATTGTCACTCATTTATTTTGCACCTTGCATAGATATGAAACAGCAATATGTTGATATTTAATAATTCAGCACAAACCCTTAGGTACCTATCCTAGTTACTAGTAATGTGAAATTTGTTTGTTTGTATGTTACACTTTTACGTCAGTCAATATTTAAATGACATTTGGTTGGTATGAAGGTAGACCTAAAACACATTTTTCATGTGTAATTAAACTTCAATAATAAGTTGAAAACAGGGATGAAAATGTGTATAGAAAGTTGGTCATAGAAGCTGAGCTAGTTGCAGGTCTAGTTTTATGACAAGCTATAAACTTTTACCAGTCTTTCAGCTACGAAATGAGAAATCGCAAGACTCCGTCGATTGCCACAACAATTTTCAAAATGGCGCCCGCACTTGTATGGACGGCGGTCGTAACTAATTGTTTTCGGAAACGTTTTATGTGATCGTATTTCACCTCAATATGATTTACACGTTTCCCGTTTGTGAAATTGAGTTTTTATTACCTACACAGTCAATTTAATCTCATAAAAATACAAAAAACATCGTATTTTATTTGTACAATGTGACTCTGACATGTTTTTATTTTGATCAGTAGGTACTTCGTTCAATAGTCAGGGTTCCCCCATACATGGTTTTCACTTGATTAGTATCAAGCAAATTTTTTGTGAGTACCTTCGTTTTGATGAGTCGCCCAAGAATTTCTTGGACGGAACTCTTGTTTGTGGTAGCTAACAGAGCTAGCAAGGAGAAAAAAAATCTCAATTTTACCTAAAATTAAGAAAAATTAAATTGTTCTGACTAAGACATCCAAAACTTTAATAAGTAAGTTGTAACGATGATCGATAACATAAAACATATTTTCAAATTATTTGCATAATATTATGATTACGAAAAAATACTAAATATATAGTTAAATTAAGTGGCGCTTAAGTCACACACTGAATTTGCTACACTACAGAGCAGTGACAGCCTGTGAAAAGGAGGACTCTTTATCTCTAACAAGTGTTTCAGTTATCAGCCGTATGTAACTTAAAGCTGAATCAAATTGAGACGCGAGTGAAATCCATTTCACAGCTTTGTAAAAACTCAATTCCGCAATCCCAAAACAAATGAAATGCAATCCCGATCGAGAAACACGCTCGATGAAACCTGCAGCCTTTTGCCGAGCCGCCGAGCAGCACAAGATAACTTAGCACTAACGATTTCGAAAGTTAGGATGAGCCGTTACGAACTTTTAGCATTTTTCGCTAACAAACGTTACTTTGCCTCGTCATGCTGCGCGAGCATTGTCCCTTCCCTAGTCTTACCGAGTCTCGCTGGTGGTTAGACCCAATAGAGGTCACATTGGCGTTAAACTTAACGCTTACGGAAGGCATGTCCTTACGGCAGTAAAGTCAATGCTTAGCGCTAACGCTGGTTAATCCCAGCCGTCATCGAGTGAACAGGCCATGAAACTATCTGGAAGCCAGCCAGTTCTATTATCCTGTATAGTTTTAGATGTCGAGCACTTGGCATAAACGGTCTCATAAGTTACCCGGAAGATCAGCACATTAACATGCTGCTAACTGCGTTAGTGAATACGACTGTTGTGTTTTATTGATCAGCAGTCTGTCTCCGACTTTTTAACCCCTCACGAAAACGAGAAGTGTTATGAGATGGAAGTGTATCTGTGTGTGGCATCGCAGTTCCGATTCCAAACGGAAGAACCGTTTTTGATCTAATTTTTTTCTTTGGAAACCGACGTGATCGCGAGTTTAATGGTTATAATTCACTATCAACAATTAGTTCGTTCGTTCTTATTTATTAGAAAGCTGTGGTGCTTAAAAATTCAGGAGTTACTTTTTTATGGTTACTTAAAGAAATCGTTAAGTGTTATTATTGCTTTCTGTGGCGTGGAACTTGGAACTGTCTGGAACCCATTTTCTATTGGCTTCACTTACCTTTTAAATGTCCTCATCCAAATCCCAGCCTAATAATACAAGCTAGGGCTAAATCTAGTTGAGACACATCATTGTATACAGCTGTTTATCCCGTAACTTGAAGTATGTAATAAAAAGTATAGGAACTGACACAATAACACAAAATACAATCAGCAAGGCCTGCGTTAATGTCGACATGCCAACAGTTTAAAAAGCAATTTGTTACACAAGAAGGGTTGTAAATGTTTTTCCCATTTTAAAAGGCAAACCTCACATTAGTATATCTTTCAGCAGCGGAACTCAATTTGCCCGCTTCCTGCGCGGAGTGGGCTAGGAGTGGGCTTCCATGTTCTAATCGCCATCCGTCTTGTCGAGTTAGTAACGCTGACGTTTTTAATTGACTCCCCGCTTCGGCTTCCGAATGCTCTTTACAGGTTGCGAAGGAAATGGCTCTAAATGTGTTTACACAGTGTTTCCTTGACTTTGTATTTTATTTTATGTACCGTCCGGACATTTGGAGAAAACTACAAACAAATTCAAAAGGTAGGAATTTTTCTGTTTACCAAAGTGTTCTAAGGTTGTATTATAGATAATAATAAATAAAATAAAAATAAATAAATAAATATTTTATTCAGTGACCATTCATTACGATTTTACAAACATTGGTGGAGATTTCTAATAAGTATTAAACTTGTGCCAGAAATCTCCAGTAATGAACCCACAAGGCAGCTTGTGGCGAGCTGTTGGGGAGTAGCGACCCCACGTACCTGAGTGCTCCCAGGGGAAGGACTCTGTTCTCCATCTCCGACTTGCCTTCACTGGCCGGCCGGAGTGATTACTAAGGAAGTACAGCCCCTACCTGTGACTTGCCTTAACCGGCCGGTCAGAGTGGAGTCGCGAGAGCTTCGTGCTCGGAGGGAGGATGTGAAGCGTAAGAGGCGAGTGGGCGTCGTGATGGGACTCTCTGAGGGTGCAAATGATCGGCGTATAAAGCCCAGCCGCACCTCTCCTGCCTCAAGTCGCTCTGTAAATGTTGCCGCCTTGGTGCACCGGGCGTGCGACCATTTTAATGGGCCCATTACAATGAGTTGGCAAGTCACCGTCTGCCAACTTTCTGATACATGTAACCACGTCGCATCTGGCAGACGCCATAGTCCTTCCATAGTCTTAGATACCCAGTCCACTAGCACCTCACCCCTATAGCCCAGAATCTTTTCCTATAACCGTTCCTTGCAATAGTCCTACGCTAAGCCGTGGGTCTCCGTGGGCGCACTCCCATGGTGCGTACATGGAGAGTCGGCCGGCTGGTGTCACATTACATTTAAATTAAAATTGTGTAACGGGGCCTCTGCGTGTTGGCTTCGGCCCCACGCATGCCTTCCAAAGGTCCGGGATTTAATTGCCCGTTAGCAAGGAAAGCTATACACAAATAATAATAATAATCATATCTTTATTGCAAGAAATGTGGGCGGAAAGATGAAATTAATTGATTATGAGGTACCAACACAATTCGCTAATACATTTTAGCATGCAAAATTTTAAGTCTTTCTAACAAAATATACAACCTTCTAGTTATATTCCTTATATATATAGGTACATAATATTTTGTTTCTTATTTATATTATTTTCCTAAATCTAATGGGTGTATGTGGGTGTGTGTATGTTTATGTGTGTAAGTGTGTGTGTGATTATGAATAATGTTTAAGCGAAGCAATGGGAAGTGTCTCATGATGATCTTTTTAATGCTTAAACATTTCTAATATTGCACGCAATATTAGAAATATTAACTAAGTAAAGTTAAAATAATTTAATTAGTAATTTTTTATTTAATCTGCAAGCTAGATTTGAAACAGCCCAGAGATGTATTTTGTAAATCTCCAGGGATTTTTATCTGCAAAAATATTTTGGCGGAAAAAGGTTTAGGCCGGATAATTTGTAAAATTTAAATAATTTTCCGCTTATAAAATATACGAGACTAATTGAGTTGTCTGGCCAATTTAGACTTAAGCTTTACTAATAAGCGTTATTTTAAAAAAGAAAATCTTATTCAAGGAAAAGCAAATCCGCGTTCTTAATGTATTTTGGGGTTGTCGGTTTCCATGTGGGCTTAATTTTTCTATAGAAGTGTCAAGCGTAGTTTAACGAGTGTTTAAAAAAAATACGTCAAAATCAGAATAACATTTTCGAAGCCAGGCATTTTGAATAATTTTCAAATTGCCAATTTTACAAAGACGTGAGGAATTCGAAACAAACATTTGGATTTTAACTAAACCTTTTAAGTAAACTCAAAGGGAATAATGTTTCCAAATATTTTCGTCAATAATTTAATGCATCCCGAATTCTGTTTCGCAAAAATATACGAAAATTACTCCCCAGGGCTAATCGGAGTAAGTACAAATTTACATAGAATACCTATTATGGATGTTTGGATTGTGGGCGAGAAAATAAATTAATATTATTTCGTTTTGTTTACAATACGGGCCTGGATTAGGGCCTCAGATAGAACCATAGAGTAAATAATATTTAATTGTAACTAAAGATTTTTGCAAGTTATTTAGGTGGCCTCGCCTCCGTGGTCTAGTGGTTCAGAGCTTCGCTTTTGACCCGGAAATCGTAGGTTCGATTCCCGACTTTTTTTACATGCCCATCCGACGCATGGTCGGATGGACGGACTTAGTTTTAGTAGTAGGAATCACACTTTTTCATAATATTTATCTAATATTATGAAAATATTATAAAAAGTGTGATTCCTAATACTAAAACTAAGTAGCTCTGAAAAAGTGTTTTTCGTATGTGGCACTTTCTCGAGTAGGATCTCCTGAAAATCAATACGTTTTGTTGCCACCTACAAATACCACAGCCAACATAGTGAACAGGGAGGCTTTAAGATAAGCATACAACTTTTTTTTTCTTTAGTGATTCATGGTCATTTTAATTAGCGTGCTCATAACTTAAATATCTGCACCTATTTATCTCTAGCCACGAAAGCGCTGCGAAGCCGGGACGGGCCGCTATCTATATACCTATAGGTATATATAAAAATCAATTGCTGTTCGTTAGTCTCGCTCAAACTCGAGATCAGCTGAACTGATTCGACTATTTTTGGTCTTGAAATATTCGTCCCGGGAAGGTTTAAACGGTTTCCATGCTTAACGAAGTGGGCACGGGTCAGCTAGTTACAGATAAATAACTCAAGAATCAATACATCTAAAATTAATGGTTTAGACTCAGTATAACGAGATATGCCCGAAAATGTTAATCAAACATTGACCAGGTGTGAAGGGACGTGTCGAACAGTAAGTAGCCGGGATTCGTGCAGTGGGATTTTATGAAAATGTCCGGATTTCGGCATGTTTGAACTTCATTAGCGCTGTCTAACCCGAAATTGCTCTCAGTTTGTAATTAAATTATTTGAAAATTAAATTAATTGTTAGCATTTTTGAGAAAGGACTGCTTTTATGGGACTGTAATGCGGCACAAAAACTATGATAACGTCTTATCAAATCGATGTTTACTGGACTTTTTGTTCTGATAATAATAGTTTAACACACCCGTTATAGCAAAATGGCATTCTCGCCTCCGTGGTCTAGTGGTTCAGAACTACGCTCTCGACCTGGAGGTCGTGGGTTCGATTCCCGCGTTGGAACAACCAATAATGTTGTTTTCAAGTTTGGTTAGGACAATTCAGGCTGATCACCTGATTGTCTGACAAGAAAGATGATCCATGCGTCGGATGGGCATGTAAAAAGTCGGTCCTGCGCCTGATCTCTCGCTAGTCGTGTCGGTTTACCGTCCCACTGGGTTATGAGAGTAAAAGGAAGAGAGATTGCTTCTGTGTATTGCGCACACACTTGGGCGCTATAAAATAACTCCTGCGTAGCTGGCCTGGTTTCAATGAAATCGGCTACCGACATCGAAATAGGTGAGGGGAGCTATTATGGCATTCTCATAAACGACATTCAACACTCTCAACTCAACCTTAACTCAAACTCAACCTCGTATCTAAAAAAATCTGTATCTCGGATCTGAAAAATCAATGTCTTCTCGATATTATAAAACTTAATTTTATATACTTTAGGCCAGTAAAAGCTATAATACATAACTGAAGCTCATATAAAATAATATAATATGTGTTTAGGCATATGTGTTGAGATGGTAAACACACAGACGGTGGGATTTAAGAAGACATCAACTTCAATTCAAATAACCGCGCGTTAAAACTACGTCATCGTTACTAACCAATCATATTGTGCCAAACCCTACCCTTTCCTCAAATATAGCCCTCTCCTTTACGCATGTAATACTAACTCAAAACCGCCATTACATTGCAATAAATTTTTGAAAGAGTCACAGTCGGTTTTTTAATTATATCTTTTTGCAAATCCATGTTAGGGAATTTAACTAGTTTCCCAACATATTTTGATCCTTCTTCGACGGATACCTACTCCAAGCGGAACCAGTCAAGACGAGCGTTGACAATTTGGAAGGCGCGTATGCAGAGTCATCGCAAGGACTCACCCAATTCGCACAAGACAGGACATTTATCGCCAAGGATTTCCTGCTGTATCATCGGAAATAATCAGCTGTGTGCCGACGCAAGCATAAGCTGTGGTGGTAGACTCATATTCTGCATTCACGTAAGTACTCCTTCTTTCTTAGACTACCGAGATGAGCGTAGAAGGTTTCAATAAACGCGATAAATCTCCCTACAGGGGAATAGACGATGAGAAGACAGAGCTTTTACTACGAGAGCTCATTAAAAAACGCGGTGTTCTTAAGGCTAGGCTTACAAAGTTCGCTAATTATCTATCCACGTGTGCTTCTGACCCGCCCACTAACTTACATATAGATATTAAATTACGAACCCAGGGCGCGGTCAGCTTATTTAGTGAATTTAATGCTGTCCAAAGTAGAATCGAAGAAACTGTTCCCGATTCTAACCTAGAAGAACAATTAACACAACGCGAGTTATTCGAGGACAGTTATTATAGTGCACGGGCTCGCGCCGAATCCCTGACAAATGTTAAGGATATACCTACAGGCTCTCAGGGTCATGGCTATAATCATAACGCATTCCAATCTGTTAGATTACCTACCATTACCTTACCTGAATTTGATGGTTCGTATGAAAATTGGCTAGAATTTAGAGACACTTACCTGTCATTAGTGCATAATTCGTCAGAACTGAGTAACATTCAAAGGTTTCACTATTTAAAATCTTCGCTAAAGGGCAGTGCATTATTAGTTGTAAATTCCTTAGAGTTAACTTCAAATAATTATTCAGTAGCGTAGGAACTTTTACAAAGTAGATATAATAACAATAGATTATTAATTCAAAATCACATAAAATCTATATTTCATATACAATCATTAAATAAGGAATCGCACATATTAATTAGAAATTTAATTGACAGCACATTAAAGAATTTACGAGCTTTAAAATTGTTAGGCGAGCCTACCGATATGTGGGACACCTTAATCATTTATATTATTGTTTCAAAATTAGATAAAACTACAGAGCGCGAATGGGAACAGCACAAAGGTAACTTATTTACAAACAACAGCGATTTAAAATTAACTCTAAAATATTTACTAGATTTTCTAAAAGGTCGAGCTGATATGTTAGAAACATTGCAAGCGTCAGTCACTAAAATATATACACCAAACGAAAATAAAAGGCTAAATAATAATAATTTATATATACACGGTCACACTGCAATGTTTCTACCAATAAGGCGCACGATCGACCACAAGTTAAGATTTACAAGTCTTGTGTAATGTGTAAATCTAGTCATCCACTTTACTCGTGCACTAAGTTTCTTGAAGCTAATTTTAACACTAAATTAAAACTTATACGCGATAATAAGTTATGTTCTAATTGTTTACGGTCAGGGCATACGGTAGATCAGTGTAGATTTGGAACTTGTAAGAAATGCGACCAAAAGCACAATACAATAATTCATCCCCATTCCAAGTCTATGCAAGCGTCATTACATACTGAGGAATCGAGTACTGCGGACCTCGGCGCACCCCCCGCGACCGCCCGCGCCGCTGGACCCTTATCTATCAGTCACTCACACGCGCAAACTTCATCAATAGAAACAAAACGCATGTCTCATTCTTTCGCATTGCAACCTGTTTTGCTATCCACTGCGCTTATCGAAGTGGCCGATTGTAATAATAAATACCACGTCGCACGCGCATTACTCGACAGTGGTAGTCAACGCTGTTTTATTAAAAAATCGTTTTGTGACTCGTTAGGCGCTAATTTAGTACAGTCCACTCATGAAATTCGAGGCGTAGGTAATTCAGTTACACATGCTAGTCAACTTTGCGAACTAATAATTAAATCACGCATTAATAATTACAGTACAAAAATAAAATGTTTTGTTTTACCACAAATTACATCTAAAATGTCTGTATATAATCTCACACAAAATAACTTCTGCATTCCAGATAATATTGAGCTGGCGGACCCCTATTTTCTCGAGTCTCAAGATATCGATATCTTGCTTGGCGCTGAGATGTTCTGGGACCTACTCACGCAGGGAAAAATAAGGTTACCTAATGGACCCTATTTACATAATACGTTATTCGGCTGGATAATATCGGGTTCCGTATATCATAAATCGCATAATGATTACGGGCATATCCAGTGTAATTATACACAAACTATAGATGCGTTATTGCGGCAATTCTGGGAACTTGAGGAGCTACCCAGGCGTCAGGGCGCGCAGACTGATGAGGATCAGGCATGCGAGAATCATTTCGTCACTACAACTACGCGAAGCAGTGGCGGTAGGTTTTGCGTTTCTATTCCTTTTAAACAGTCGCCTGAGGTTTTGGGAGACACGTTTCCTCAAGCAGAACGACGTTTCTTAGCGTTAGAAAAGCGACTACAACGCTCTGAAACATACAAACAAATGTATACGGATTTCATTCACGAATACGAAAGCTTAGGCCATATGACTAGGATATCCTCTTATGGCAACCCACATTATTTTATGCCACATCATGGAGTTCTTCGCGAGGCTAGCTCAACCACGAAACTACGTGTGGTATTCGATGCTAGCACAGCTTCTAGTTCTGGACTTTCTCTTAACGATATGCAACGAGTAGGTCCACCCATACAAGGTGACTTATTAGCCATTCTTTTACGCTTCAGGCAGCATCGGTATGTGGCATGCGCGGACGTCACGAAGATGTACCGTCAGGTCGAAGTCGTGGACCAGCAGCGCCATCTGCAGTTGATACTCTGGCGTGACAGTCCATCGGAGCCGCTAAGCATTTTTCGCTTAAACACCGTCACTTATGGTACAGCGTCTGCACCCTTTTTGAGTGTACGGTGTTTAAAACAGCTGGGCGCCGAAACAGCTGATCCCGACATCCAGAGAATTATCCGGGAAGACTTTTTTGTCGATGACATGCTCACAGGTGATGACGATAAGTCTAGATTATTATATTTATGTAATGAAACGGCTAAGACATTACAGTCAGGATGTTTTCCACTTCGAAAGTGGACATTCAATTTTACGCACAGTGATTCATCATCACATTACGATTCGCTAAGGAATTTATCTTTAAATAATAACAGTAGTTCTAAAACATTAGGCATAGGCTGGCTTAATATATCTGATGAATTTTATTTTAATACGCAATACGACTTTCAAAACAATAATTCACAAGTTATAACTAAGCGACATATTTTATCACATATTTCACAAATTTTTGATCCTATTGGATTAATTAGTCCTAGTATTATGCAGGCCAAGATAATATTGCAACGTCTGTGGCTGTTAAAAATCGACTGGAACGATCCAGTACCTGACGACGTCATTCAGGTATGGAACCGGTTTGTGTCGTCGCTAAGCGTACTTAATAATATACGAGTGCCGCGCTATGTACTAGGCGATAGCCTTAATTACACGCGCACTGAACTACACATTTTTACAGATGCTTCACAATTAGCGTACGGTGCGTGTATGTATGTTCGTTCGATTAGTCATGAACACAATATTGTTGTACGTTTGTTATGCGCTAAGGGTAAAGTAGCACCTCTAAAACCGGTAAGCATACCGCGCTTAGAACTATGTGGTGCACTTTTAGGAGCTAGATTGTACGATAAGGTAATTTCATCTATTCATCGTAAGTTTGATGCTATTATTTTTTGGACGGACTCAACGATAGTATTGGGATGGTTACGTATGTCTCCTAATTTATTACAAACTTTTGTCCAAAACAGAGTAGTAGAAATACACGAGCTTACGGGAGTTCTGCCGTGGCGTCACGTCAGCGGTAAGCACAACCCCGCCGATCTAGTGTCACGCGGTATAACACTAGATGAACTCGCTAAGTCTAGTTTATGGTGGAATGGGCCTGATTTTCTTTTCGATAGGTATTTTATGAGTACTAATATATCTCAGCCACCAGATGTCGCACCTGACGACTTACCGGAAATAAAACGCAATTGCCATTTGTCGTTTGTAGCCTCAAATACACAATTTATTAGTTTTAATAGGTTTTCGAATTTTATGCGCATGGTACGCGCTGTATCGTATGTGTTACGTTTTATACATAATGTTCGCAATAAGAACAATAAACGTATCGGTGTTATAAGCGTTGACGAGATAAGGGAATCTCAGAATTTATTAGCTAAAATATCACAATTAGAATCGTTCCCAGATGAATATAATTTATTTATTAAACAAAATAAACTTAAAAATAATCATAATTTAGCCAAACTTAACATTTTTATTGATCAAGATAAGATATTACGCGTTGGAGGCCGATTATGTAATTCGCAATCATTTTCTTATGATAAACGGTATCCTATTCTATTAGGTAATAATCATTATTTTACAAAATTGCTATTCCGTTATGAACATGTTAAATTATTACACGCAGGTCCTCAAGCGCTGTTGTTCAACATACGTGAAGCCTGGTGGCCCTTAGGTGGTAGAAATTTGGCTCGAAAGGTAGTACATGAATGTATTATTTGTACAGGTTTAAAGGGGAAAACACTTACTCCTCAGATGGGTAATTTACCTACCGAACGAATCAGTCCTACGTATCCATTTTATAAATGTGGCGTTGATTACGCTGGGCCAATTTTCATGCTTAATCACAAAGGCAGGGGGGCTCGGAAGGTCAAATGCTATGTTTGTCTATTCGTATGTTTTGTCACGCGTGCTATGCACTTAGAGCTTGTAACAGACTTGACATCTGATGGTTACTTATTAGCCTTAAAACGTTTTATTTCTCGCCGTGGAAAACCACACGAGATATTTTCAGATAACGGGCGTAACTTTGTAGGTCTAATGAATGATTTCGCAAAATTTTTATCTAAATGTAGTTCTGATATTATTGAATACGCGTCTAAAGAACAAATTAAATTTCGCTTTATTGTACCTTATGCAGCTCATTTTGGTGGTCTCTGGGAGGCCGGAGTACGTTCATGCAAACACCACCTTCGCCGAGTAGTCGGAAATGCGAATCTCACATATGAAGAGTTGAGCACAGCACTAGCGCAAATCGAAGCCATACTCAACTCTCGTCCACTGTCGCCTATGTCAGCTGATCCTAACGATTATCTTCCTCTCAGTCCAGGTCACTTCCTCATTGGTCGCACCTTAACTTCACCAGCATGCGAAGATCTGATCGAGGCGAACACGCTGCGGCTGACGCGGTATCAAAGAGTGGAGCAGATGAGGCAACATTTCTGGTCACGCTGGATGAAGGAGTATATCTCCGAGCTTCAAACTCGCACGAAGTGGAAGGCGGCTAACGACAACCTTCTACCGAACACTCTAGTTGTCATTAAGGATGACAATCTTCCTCCACTCAAGTGGCAGTTGGGTCGCGTTGTTAATTTGATTCCAGGAAAGGACAACATTACCAGAGTGGCTGATATTCGTACAGCATCCGGCATCATCCGGCGATCGTGTACGAAAATTTGTCCCCTTTTCACACCAGAAGAAGCCCATTGAAAGTCACAACTTCCAAGGCCGGGGGCATGTTTAGGCATATGTGTTGAGATGGTAAACACACAGACGGTGGGATTTAAGAAGACATCAACTTCAATTCAAATAACCGCGCGTTAAAACTACGTCATCGTTACTAACCAATCATATTGTGCCAAACCCTACCCTTTCCTCAAATATAGCCCTCTCCTTTACGCATGTAATACTAACTCAAAACCGCCATTACATTGCAATAAATTTTTGAAAGAGTCACAGTCGGTTTTTTAATTATATCTTTTTGCAAATCCATGTTAGGGAATTTAACTAGTTTCCCAACAATATGTCATAATAAAATCTATAATTATAATGTTTTTTTTACTCTACTGAAAAGTTGTAGTTTTACTTACGAGGTTATCGTCCAGGTAAAGCGACGATTGATGATTATTCATTTAAACTAATGTCTTAGTTAAATACTAAGGGGGGTTTACCAAGCAATGTTAAAAAGTTAACGCCATATTTAATATCATGTTATCCCTCTCGTATTTCCTGTCAGTGAATGAGATGGCATGGTATTTTAACATGGCGTTAACTTAACGCCATGTTAAAATACCATCATGTTAAAGTTTAGTTAACATTGCTTGGTGAAACACGGCCTTAATCTTCAATAATATCTATTGACGCTTCACACCGCGTCAATCGGACCCAGTGCTAAGTATCTGAAGAACTTGTGTTACAGGTACCAGACAACGGAAATATATTGAATACTTATAAACTATACACATATTATTTAAGATTTTTATTATATTATACACAAATTTAATACGCATCCCACGAACATTTGAAAATCTTTTTGTTCCCTCGGCGAGAATCAAACCCGAGCACCAAGGCGCTCAAACACTGCGCTACGGAGGTCTTAAGAATCTATTTAAACAGAACCACATATCAACAAGTGGGGCATGTTATATCTCACTTCGGGGTACAATAAAACGAGGGATTTAACAAATTCGGTAATAAAACAAGAGAATCGTCCCCTGTATTGGTGAAAAGACATAAAATACACGCGGCGGGTATCTTAAAACGGTTGCCATTTGGACGACAATCCGATGCATATTTTATCTTTAATGTCGGTTTAGCATAATTTTATATTCGAAAATGCTCCTGGCTTATGTTTCACGTGATGTTGAATTGAGAATTTTATATAAATAGATTATTTTATAGGTAAAAAGTAGTATTGCTTACGTCTTCGCCTGCATCAAATAGTTCTCTCTCCTCAGAGGAGAAAATCATATTATGTGGATATAAATGCGAAATTTAAAATATCTAACCTTCGCGTTAATACATCAGCCTTATTATTTATCTTTATCTTATATACAGTGTGTAAAAAGAGCAGTCACTATAACTTTGAGATACGATTATACTACCTTTCCTCATTATGGTTTTTTTTTAATTAGTGTAAAAAATGAAAAAAAAAAACGTAGTATACTACCTTTTCTTATTCTTGAAATGTATTTTTTTTTAATGTATCATATACCAAAGCTATAGTGCTCTTTTTACACCGGGAGAGAATATAGTACTGTATTTAATAATACTGTGACCAAACTCTGGAGTTTATCGTTGTCGTCTGTTGCAGGGTTCGGCTATTATTTTAAACGGTTTACAAACAGAACTAGCGTCATAATAGTGTTTAGAATTGCATCTCAAACACTCTAACAGGAAGAGTTCGCAAACGAGCGCCGACGGACTTGTCGAGAGTGGACGAAGCGCTTCCTAACAGCTTACTCAATGGCTTGAAATGGGTTTCAGCTTCGCAATACAATACCTAGATACAGAAGTATAAGAAGTTATAGTCAGAAGGGAAAATGACCAATAAAAAGTTTTCCAAAAAGTTATATTATCTGGGCCGATAATAATCTTTCTACTGCGATGAAGCCAAAAGGAAGGGCAATTAAAAAAAAAGTAAAAAAAAACATTTCAGCGGTCTATCTAATGTTTAATATACAGGGTTCTTATTCAACATGCAATCGATATTATGACTAACCAAGTTCAAAAACAAAAATGAATTATACATGGTGTAAAAAGGTAGGTAGTAGGTAGGAAGGTAGGTAGGTAGGCATTCATAAATCGGCCAATTAGGACTGGTGTTAAAATTATGGAGAATTGTACTCACTTTACATAATTAATAATAATATGTATGGACGTTTCACACACGTCAATGTGACACTGTGCTTACTGGAATGGCTTATAATACATGCTCAGTAGTATTATGAGCCGTTATAAAATGGTGTAAAATAAATACGTGATGATACTTTAGGGTGTGTGATGTGCCTTCTATGTAGAGTTTTCTCTGTTTCTTCGCTAAAAGCGATCTGAAATAGGAAAAATTTACAAAATGTCATAAAGTGTATGTATACATAATTTTTGTATCATGTGCGTTATCGCGAAAAAGGTTTTGTACACCTGTCCGAACAAAATTCATAATAACAATAAGTGCTACCTACTTATTTTTATTACGAATTAATATTTTTATTAACTATTATGAACTAATAAATTCATCTACCACTGTCTATGTATCTCATTACGAGTATTTGTACGAGTAGATATGATCCCACCAAAAACATTTTCATGTAAAATGTTGTCAAGACGAGTCTACACAGCTTACCCTGTGAAAAAGTTATCAGATATCGTATAAAGCCAAGCTCTACACTACACGTTAATCAAAATCTATCAAAAAGCGGTCAGATCTCATGTAGAACCAAAATTCTTGATCTATGCGCCCTTACTTCACCTGGCTTCACTTCACTTACGCTACATTGCAGTTAAAACGTGATGTTACTGTTTTTTTTTGCATCTACCCTCAAATTAGTTTTTTTTCTTGCATCCACTCTCAAATTAGTTTTTTTTTGCGTCTACCCTCAATTTTTTTTGCATGTACCCTCATATTTGACTTTTTGCATCTACCCTCAAATTTGTTTTTTTTGCATCTACCCTCAAATTTGTTTTTTTTTGCGTCTACCCTCAAATTTGTTTTTTTTTGCATCTACCCTCAAATTTGTATTTTTTTGCATCTACCCTCAAATTAGTTTTTTTTTGCGTCTACCCTCAAATTTGTTTTTATTTGAATCTACCCTCAAATTTGTTTTTATTTGAATGTACCATGTACCCTCAAATTTGTTTTTTTTGCATCTACCCTCAAATTAGTTTTTTTAGCGTCTACCCTCAAATTTGTTTTTATTTGAATCTACCCTCAAATTTGTTTTTATTTGAATGTACCCTCAAATTTGTTTTTTTTTTGCATCTACCCTCAATTTTTTTTTGTGTCTACCCTCAAATTGGTTTTTTTTGCATCTACCCTCAAATTGGTTTTTTTTGCATCTACCCTCAAATTTGTTTTTTTTGCATCTACCCTCAAATTTGTTTTTTTTTTGCATCTACCCGCAAATTTGTTTTTTTTTTGCATGTACCCTCAAATTGGTTTTTTTTGCATCCACCCTCAAATTGGTTTTTTTACATCTACCCTCAAATTTTTTTTTTGCATCTACCCTCAAATTGGTTTTTTTTTTTCATCTACCCTCAAATAGGTTTTTTTCAGGCGCAGGACTGACTTTTACATGGCCATCCGACGCATGAATCATCTTTCTTGTCAGACAATCAGGTGATCAGCCTGCATTGTCTCACTTGAAAACAAAATTTTTTGTTGTTCCAACGCGGGAATTGAACCCACGACCTTCGGGTCGAGAGCGAAGCTCTCAATAAATTAATCAATAAATTAATGTTTTCCAAAAATTTATTCTTTTTTGAGCCGATAATCTTTTTACTCGACTGCGACGAAGCCAAAAAGATGGGCAATTTAAAAAAAAAAAAAAAAAAAAAATTTAAAACAATATTTTGGCAGTCAACATCATCATCACTATCACTACATAGTATAAAACAAAGTCGCCTTTTATGTCCCTATATCCCTATGTGCGCTTAAATCTTTAAAACTACGCAACGGATTTTGATGCGGTTTTTCCCAATAGATAGAGTGATTCAAGAGGAAGTTTTATATGTATAATACATGCATAATATACTAAGGCAACATTGCTAATTTTAGGGGTTTCTAACGTGATGTCGTAAATTAACCTATTTTAGCAAAAACGCTGCCTAAACCCTACGAGTTAGATCAAATTAATGTACTACAGTATTGTACACCATAAAAAGGTCTACAAAAAAGTCCGCGATGGTATATGTTCATCTTTTAGGGATAACCCACATTAACCATTTTTATTGTTTACTTTTTACGTGAAAAAATGGCTTATTTACGAAGCTATTTTAAGCAATACACCATTAATCCTTATCGAATTAAGTACCTTAAATACAGTGTGCAATTAATATAGATTAATATGGTTCCTTACAGCCTGTAAATTAAACAAATATTTTCGGAGATATTACAAATTTAAAATTTGCGTTTGCGGCGGGCGGTACCGGCCGGACGGGGCAGTGCGGGGAGGCATGCCTATAAATAGCGCGTCGGTGGCCGCGATTCTCCCTGAGTCCCTATAGCACTTTGAATTTAACAGCAATCGGACGCGTTTATTATCGGAGCTCTCTAGCGAGGAAAATAACAGTACTTGATAAAAATTAAAAACGCGCTGAAAGACATCCTGTAATATATTAATTGATGTAAAAATAAAATAAATACCTAGGTAAAAATATAAAAAGTAAATAAGTAAAAATGTGTAATGTAATAAAAATTGTATGAATTTAGATATTCCAAAGATAGCAGGAAATCTTCATAGTAGAGAAAGAGGAATTGTTTTACTCAAAATTTAATGCGTGCAGGCCAAGGGTAGTAATGAATGAATCAAAAATACTGGATCGATTTTAATCATGTTTTCATTGAGTGACATAGGCATATATAACTATTTTATGCCCGTGCAAAGTCGGAGCGGGCCGCTATGTTTTTATATACAACGTTCATAGTTTTTCTGTAGTGTATTTAATTTAGTATCAGCATTGCACCCGTGCGAAGCCGGGGCGGGTCGCTAGTAATAATATAAATACTGTTTATTATACAGTGTGCTTATTCAACATGCCATCGATATTATGACTAACCAAGTTCGAAAACAAAAATGTATTATATTATAGTATTAATATATGATAATTATAGGATTTGACATAAGGTTCGTTATATGACAAGCGATTTCGTATGTCAATTAGCGAAGCTTATTCAAATCCCATACATTTTCTTATCGAACTATGAACATAATATGAAGGTGACAATATCTTCTTCTCTCTATCTTTTTCTCTCTAAAAAATGTTTCACCAATCAGCGTTCAATGTTAGTTGTTTACAATGATAATAGACTTTATTAGGCATTCAGTAACTGGACAATAAGGTGTTAAAATTATGGAGAATTGTACTCACTTTACATAATTAATAATAATATCTATAGACGTTTCACACCACGTCAATATGGGTCATATTGACGTGCTTACTGTAACGACTCATAATACTACTGGGCCTGCTCAGTATTATTATGAGCCATTGTGTAAAATAAATGTGTGATGATACTTTAGGGTGTGTGATGTGCCTTCTATGTAGAGTTTTCTCTGTTTCTTCGAGAAAACCCAACATCATTAATTTGTCCAAACAAAAATTTAAAAAAGTAACTCTTTCAGCGCTCGTACTTTTACAGTAAGCTCTACAGTATGACTGGTGAGATATGAGCAATACTTGAGGACGTGATATTTGGCTATTATATGAGATGAAAAGAATAATATAAAAAAATAATAACAATTAATCACTGAGTAAATGTATCTTTAAAAATTTTAATAATTCTTTACCCAACGCATAGACACCGCGGGCATAATCTGTGCCGCGGGTAGGAACGCGCCCGTACCACAGATTACTAAATAGTTACCCCGTACTACCTACGTTGATGTCGCACGCCGCCGCCGGGGTGCCGCGCCGGCTACAAAGGTATGCCTACTTGCCTAGCCGCGTAATTCACGTTCTCTGTCCCAGAACAAAAATTTAAAAAATATTCGTACGTCCATCTACAATTTCCCTATATGTCAACAGTAATTATATAAAGGTTTATATTTATACTAATACCAGTTAAAAAACTATAATTTTTTAAAGTCAAAATTAAAAATAAAAATTATGACTCCAAAGGAGTCATGGACGTGTGATTTTAAAATTGTGTGCTAAAAAGCTATCAATGCTATCGGTACATGAAATAATAATAAAAAGTCTGCTTGAAATACGTGACGAAAAGCGACAGTCTATTGAACATCCACTTTCATCACGTGTGATTTCAATTAAATAAACTACAATTTCTACTAAAAAAAGTATTTTATTTTACCATCTTAATATATTAACAAATTTGCGACATTTTACGGAGGCTCTTTTGAATTTTGTCTAACCTTGTTATCTAACTATACGTCCATAGTAATGTTTTTACTCTTAGTCACACGTCCACTGCAAAATAAATCATTACATTTACCTTTAGAGTATGACTCCAGCTAGAGTCATAGACTTACGAGTCCGGCACAAACGTGACTCCTTTTGAGTCATTGGACAGGGAACGTGTTAATAGTATCCATGATTCAATTATTTAAAGGAAAATTTGGTAAAAAATTAAGTACCTAATAATATTACATATTTTTAATGGGAATCGAGTACCGAGTAGGTACTCTCCGTAAGTATTGCTCATGTCTCACCAGTCAGCCTGTATATACGGGTCCCATACACAGCTATTAATGTTGCCTGTATACTTTGACCGATAATAACCAAAAATAGATGAAATGGCCAAACAATAGACCGTTTCGTAGTATTCTGAAGTGCTTGAACGTATAGGCGTATAGATATGAGTGATGTACGTTCGGCTCGGCTAAGCAGAAGCGGTTACATAGATGCAGTCGGATGAGTTTTACGTTCAATGGTTTTCCGAAAACAAAAAAAAAAACAAAAACATTGAATGCTACGCAGGTTTTGTTGGCTGCCTGAAACTCAATTCTCGTTTCTAAATTAAATTTGAGTTAGTAACGTTATCATTTAATATTTGACGACCTCTGTAGCGCAGTGGTTGAGCGCGTTGAAAATTCCACCGAAAGAACAAAAGGTCATGGATGTGTATTAAATTTAATAAAAACCTTAAATATGTGAATAAGTATTAAATATATCCCCGTCGTCTGGTACCTGCAACACAAGATCTTCGGATACTTGGCACGGGACCAGACTAACGTGGTGTAAAGCGTCCATAGATATTATAATTATTATTTTATAAGAAGTATAACAGCGCCAACGCATGTTAGTGCTAACGGCTTGTTAAAATACCATGCCTTCTCATTCATTGATAGGAATAACGAGCGGTACAACATGATATTTAACAAAGGATTAACTATAACATTGCTTGGTGAAACACGCCCATACGCTTTATGTTATAATAATAATAATTAGATTCTTACACGAACATAGAAACTTACATAATATCCCCCCCCCCCCCCCCTTTCTATGGATATTTATAATCCACAAAATATTAACATAAAACGTACCTGGGTATGTAGATATTTCTAAACTCAACATTAATTCTGTTTTTTTCCGATGCACGGTTTGAATAAAAAAGAGCTCTTATTGCGATGAGAGCAAATATTTTGTTCACGAAAAGGTAAAAAAAGTTATGAAAGGTGCAAGCTACGAAATTCGCAATTACGAACAAACGAACAATGGGTCGGAATTAATATTCTTTATGACCCGTGATATAATAGACCGAGATCCCTGCGTCGCTAGACACCCCTTACACCTATACATACTGATAAAACTTGTACCATGTTGTAGTATAATTATGTACAATGAACGTATCCGTACCCGCTAGTTTCTGCCGTGGGTTTTCTTAAGCCAAAGGTCCAATTAAATTCATTTCATTTATTCAAAATACGTTTTACAACGCTTTTTGACGTCACAAGGTACAATGGAGAATGTTCACTAGTTTTGCTTTTTTACGATTGGTATAGTCCATACGAAATAAAAAAAGTGTGTGTAAAAATTATTTCGATATGTAGCTTAGTTCCCGAGATATTGAACTTTAAAGGGTGCGAGTGACGGTCGGCCGGCGCTCGGCGCGGTGACGTCACGAGTCATACGCTCACACAGTACGTTGTGCGCTCCAGTACGGTGGACTACGAAATAACGCTAATATTATTCGAAATGTCGAATTCAGTTAGAAGAAAATCATGTGTTGTGCCAAAATGTGAAAGTACTACCACCATAGCACCGGAAAAGTTTTTCTTTGGTTCCAATATATATTAAAATACGTCAGAAATGGCTAAAAGCGATCTGAAATAGGAAAAATTTACAAAATGTCATAAAGTGTATGTGCATACATAATTTTTGTATTATGTACGTTATCGCGAAAAAGGTTTTGTACACCTGTCCGAACAAAATTCATAATAACAATAAGTGCTACCTACTTATTGTTATTAAGAATTAATATTTTTATTAACTATTATGAACTAATAAATTCATCTACCACTGTCTATGTATCTAATTACGAGTATTTGTACGAGTAGATAATATAATCCCACCAAAACATTTTCATGTAAAATGTTGTCAAGACGAGTCTACACAGCTTACCCTGTGAAAAAGTTATCAGATATCGTATAAAGCCAAGCTCTACACTACACCTTTATCAAAATCTATCAAAAAGTGGTCAGATCTCATGTAGAACCAAAATTCTTGATCTATGCGCCCTTACTCCACCAGGCTTAACTTCACATATGCTACATTGCAGTTAAAACTTGATGCTACTAACTTCTGCTACCTGCTACCCTCAAATCTACCCGCAGACTTGTTTTTTCGCATCTACCCTCAAATTTGTTTTTTTTTGCATCTTCCCTCAAATTTGTTTTTTTTTTGCGTCCACCCTCAAATTTGTTTTTTTCTTGCATCTACGCTCAAATTGGTTTTTTTTTGCATCTACCCTCAAATTTGGTTTTTTTGCATCTACCCTCAAATTTGTTTTTTTGCGTCTACCCTCAAATTTGTTTTTTTTGGATGTACCCTCAAATTTGATTTTTTTGCATCTACCCTCAAATTGGTTTTTTTTTTGCATCTACCATCAAATTTGTTTTTTTTTGCGTCTACCCTTAAATTTGTTTTTGTTGCATCTACCCCCAAATTTGTTTTTTTTTGCATCAACCCTCAAATTGTTTTTTTTTTGCATCTACCCTCAAATTGGTTTTTTTTGCATCTACCCTCAAATTTGTTTTTTTTGCATCTACCTTCGAATTTGTTTTTTTTGCGTCTACCCTCAAATTTGTTTTTTCTTGCATGTACCCTCAAATTGGTTTTTTTTGCATCTACCCTCAAATTTGTTTTTTTTGCATCTACCCTCAAATTTGGTTTTTTTGCATCTACCCTCAAATTTGTTTTTTTTGCGTCTACCCTCAAATTTGTTTCTTTTGGATGCACCCTCAAATTTGATCTTTTGCATCTACCCTCAAATTTGTTTTTTTTGCATCTACCCTCAAATTTGTTTTTTTTGCATCTACCCTCAAATTAGTTTTTTGTATCTACCCTCAAATTTGTTTTTTTTTTGCATCTACCCTCAAATTGTTTTTTTTTGCGTCTACCCTCAAATTTGTTTTTTTGCATGTACCCTCAAATTTGATCTTTTGCATCTACCCTCAAATTAGTTTTTTTTGCATCTACCCTCAAATTAGTTTTTTTGTATCTACCCTCAAATTTGTTTTTTTTTTGCGTCTACCCTCAAATTTGTTTTTGTTGCATGTACCCTCAAATTTGTGTTTTGTTGCATGTACCCTCAAATTTTGGTTTTTTTGCATCTCCCTCAAATTTGTTTTTTTTGCGTCTACCCTCAAATTTGTTTTTTTTTTGCATCTACCCTCAAATTAGTTTTTTTTTGCATCTACCCTCAAATTTGTTTTTTTTTGCATCTACCCTCAAATTGTTTTTTTTTTTTTGCGTCTACCCTCAAATTTGTTTTTTTCGAGAAAAGGTAGGCAGTGCGTTGCGTTTCGCTTGGCTCGTCTTGACGGGGGCACTCCCGTGCCCCCAGATATAAGATGCGGGTGATTAAACAATATAATATTATTATTAAATAGATAAAATGCTTTGGGAAGTAGGGTTTGTTCTGCGGCTGTGAGGTTATATTGGGTACCTTGTTACTTTGTAAGCAAACATAATATGAGTTCTGTTATCATATCGCATACTATTTTCGAAATAGTTGTTGTATGTGGCAAAAAATATGCTTACTTACTAACAAAATCAATTTTTTGCACAATAGATGGCAACCGTTAGTCCATCTATTTTGGGTAAATTATCTGATTGCCCTTTTTCATATCATTCATCCATGTTGAAATAAAATAACAAATGAAATAAAGCAACAATTTACTGCGAAGTTAAGTTGCAGAGATAGACCCATACATCCGGCTTGTCATCAATATAATCTTGTATTTTGTAGTAAGCCTTTGGTATTAAGACTCCTATAACTTGTTGCCTAAACTTAGTACCTGTAACTCCATGTATTAAGAGCATTGCATAGCCTTAATTTTGTATTAAAAAATTTTTATTTGCTGTACATTTTTATCTTTAAATAATGTATTGTTAAATTATGTATGTCAGTTAGTGCATTTGGTGAATTTTTGGGTGTGTTATGTTCCTTTATATTGTGTTTAATAAAGATTTTTTTTATGTACTTAAGACTTGAATTGAGACCAACGGCTTTGTTTACAAATTGTGCAAACTTATCTTATGTAAGTATCGATATTATTAAAAGAAACTGCTTTTTTTGAAGATCGCTAATAAGGTGGATACTTCATTAGAAATTAAGATGACCTTCATAGCGCAAGATGTGTATTTAATATGTGTTTATTATAACAATATATTGTGTTTAGTATAAAAGTATTAAATAGGTATGTTTCTGTTGCCTGGTCCCCGAACAAAACTTTGTGAAGTATAAATTTTTCTTATTAAATATGTGAAGTGAGTACAATTTTCCACAACTTTAACACCTTATCAGTCGGTTTCTGAAAACCTAATAAAATCTCTTGTCGACTCATTGTCATCAAGTTAACAACAAATATTAAACGCCGATTAGTGAAACATTTTTTAGATAGAAAGAGCCCTGGACAGATATTTTACTAAATGGTTACTAGTTGGTCTAGGATCTCGGTCCACAACAAAAATTTGTAAACAGGAGCACGATTCTCGGACAGTGGAAAAAAGTTCGAATATTAGTATATCCCGCTCGCACGCGCGTGTCAGATTTGATTATTAATATGGCAATTTGTAACAAATTTAAATTATAACTAACTATGAATCTATTATTTTGTGAATAATTTAATAAACACAAATAATTATGTAATTCTTAACAAAGTAGTTTTTAAGTCACTTTGACATTTATGTCAGTATAATATTATTTCCGGTTCTAGAATTTTATAATTTGATGTTTAATAAAAATGTAATTATTAAGGTTAAATTCTGAAATAATGTGAAAATAATTGAACATTCATTGTAAACATTTTTGTATGTCAATTTCAGTATTTCATAATATTGTAAATTACTCTACGAACTTCCGCTTTAAAATAATATTGTCATTGTGTTATATCTTCCGGTGTAAATGGCGCCAATTTATTCTTATAAAAGAATAATATGTCCGCTATACTGGCTTCAGTTCTGAACCAGATATTGAGTGAACACATTTAAGATAAGTACCATATTTTCTGAAAGCCTCTATATTATGTTGTAGCTAAGTAATATTATTATGTCTCGTTTTATCGTTTTATTATAGTGTTTTAGTAGTAAATAATTTATTAATATTTAATACTTGGAAATATATTTTGATGATAAATTATTGGTATATTGTAAAAATATTCTAATTTGCTAAAGTATCATGTCATTGGTACTTTAAAATAAAAAGTAAATTACCAGGTTGTTAAATACAACTATTATATTTTATTCCATAGTTTATTATTTATTGTTTAAATTCTATTCCTAGTACAGTAAAAATATTACAAAGCTGTTTAAGATATTTTGGTTACTTTTATTTATTGATAAAAGGAAGTGTAGTATATAAAATGGTGTGTTGCCAATTGTCTTAATTTCTTGTAATTAAAATATAAGTAGTGTGATACAATAAAACTTATAAATACATTGGTTTAGCGTTTTACTTTGAATTTTGATTTTAGTAAATCTACACTTTAATATATTTTTACAGTTAACTTTTGGCCATTCTACTTTATCATATTTTAGCTTTCTTTAATTTTATTATATTTTCTTTCCCCTTTTGACACGCGCTTAATCTCATTTGCATGAGCGGGACGGACCGATAGTAAAAACTAAGTTCGAGGCCTGAGAATTAGGGCCCAGAATAGAAGTACAATTTTCCACAACACCATATTAGCCAGTTTCTGAAAGCCTAATAAAATATATTGTCAACTCATTGGCAACTCATTTACTTGATGTAACCATCCAATATTGAACGCTGATTGATAAAACATTTTTTAGAGAGAAAGAGAGGGACAGATATTTCACTAAATGGTGTCTGACTGATCTGTGATCTCGATCCACGACGAATATATTTTATCAGAATAGAAGTACAATTTTCCACAACTTTAACACCTTATCAGCCGGTTCCTGAAAGCCAAATAAAATCTATTATCGACTCATTGGCATTAAGTATGTAACCCATATTGAACGCTGATTGGTGAAACATTTTTCAGAGAGAAAGAGAGGGACAGATATGATAGACCGAGATAAAAGTTGTAATTACTTAGCCAGAAACAAATTATAAATAATTTAATTAAGTTGTTTCTGGCTCGTCTGTGATCTCGGTCCATAACGAAAATCTTTTATCAGAAGAAAATAATTCCATATTAGAGTGTAATACCTAACGCCCCTCTATATTTCCTTGCTTATCCCCTGTCATAAGCCGGCAGGTGCTCTTAAAGTAATAATTTTACGATATCCCACTTAAGTTCCCCAAGAACGCCTCGCCCATAATGTAGTTACATAAAAATATTATTAGACGAAAATTAAAAGTGGACGGACGAATATTGGGCGTTCGGAACATCTTGACGCTTTTGTAACAAATATTATGGATTCGAATAATTTATTATATTAGTCAGTTTTATTTTAACAATAGTAATTGGACCCGGTAGGTGGCGCTGTTGTCAGTGTGTCAAGAAACGTAATTCTCTCCCTCTCATGCGATATGAAGTTCGCTGAGACAGCTAGTATAATAAACATAATAATATAAGCATCGATGTCAAACTCAAGTGTTTGAAAGTTGGAAAATCTTAAAATTTTATGAATTTGAGTCAGGTCTGCGGAAGCAGTGCCGCACAACACCATGGTTTTTTAACCTGAGGTGAACTTTATTTTTAATTTCATTACCAATCTCATGTAGTCGAAAATATTTTTTAATTTAAAGTAATAAATAATTATTTTAAATGAATAGTGTCATGTTGTAAAAAAAACAACAATTTGAAGAAAAGAAGTGTGAAGTACCACTGTACTTGCTGCGATAAAAAGTAGCAAAATCCGTTTAGTAATTTTTGCGTGTAAGATACAAACATTCTTAAATGCGGTAAATATTTTAAGAATGTATAGAAGTATGTTTTTGTTGCTCTTACATTTGTAGACATGAATCGATGCAGATGATATGTCGCAAAAAAATTTAACCATAATAATATAAGTTTAAACTGTCACTTAATCATTTTAGGATATGTATTAACGTATTAAGTACATTCTTTCTAGAGACGGATCTTAGATATTTAATACTTTACGACGTATTCTAAAATGTTAAAGTGGTAGTTTGAACTCAATTTTCTCGATATCATAATTTTGTTACGTATCACCTTCATCCATTCATGTCTTTATTTATGATAGAAGTATAATAGGATGTAGGATTATAATACATTATATTATAGTAGCTACTTATTCCCAAGCTTAAGGCTTGGTCCGCACTCGCCATGCTGGTCACATCGCCCGGCTCACAATGCCGATAATCCTACACCTGTCCATATTGTATTGATTTTGACTTAGCAGACTCAATCCGAGCTCCGTTCGACAGATATTTGATTATTTGGTAACTGTCGAAGAAATGTTCATCCCCCGACAAAAACAGAGGACTACTACTAACTAATATTATAAAGCGGAAGAGTTTGATTATTTGTTTGCTTAAACGCGCTAATCTCAAGAACTACTGGTCCGATTTGATTTTTTTTGTTGGATAGTCCATTTATAGAGAAAGGCTTTAGGCTACATAAAATTACGCTACGACCAATAGGAGCGAAGCGTCAGTGAGAAATGTTGCAAAAACGGGGAAAATTCTTAGTAAGTGAGCTTTGCTTTACATCTATATCACATTGAATCGGACTATAGTGTTTTGAGCAACAATTACACCGAATGGACCACTTCTCCAGTTTCCGGTTGTTCACTGAAATTGTAGTTTCAGTGTAACCCCAAACAGCCTGCGGTTCGGTTGGAGTCCACTCCGCTATCTACACTCACCGAACCGGAAGTCAAGATTGCGTTAACATGTCTAGTTTCGAAATCTAGTCGGCTTTTCAACACGCCTTTATTAGCTTGGGCTGTACGTACAGAGTGTAAAAAGAATAGTCACTATGACTTTGGGAAAATACATTTCTTGAATAAGTAAAGGTAGTATAATAATACTACCATTACTTATTCGAGAAAAGTATTTTTTAAAATATTTTTAGTGCTACTTACTACTACTTAAATAGGATAAGATAAAGTAGTATATACCAAAGATATAGTAACTGCTCTTTTTAAACTCTGTATACTACTGTGTGTATCCGTATTATAATATTATTATGTATGTAGCGGAATCTTTGAGGATGATTTTCACTTATTTCTAGAAGTCTGATTAATTTCAAATTTTGCTGACACTATCAAGAACCAATGAGAATGCGTGTTTTTTTTTTAGTTTTTCAAACTATTATTAATGATGGAAAATTTAAACCCTTACTTTACCCGGTAAACAAAATCACATTTACCTCTTGAGGTCTGTAGAAGAGAGTCCTCTTTTTATAAACTAAAAATTAAAATTCGGAGGTCATGAGGTGCAAATGCAGCCAAAGGAATAAGTTTTTTGTTCCTGCGTCATGGAATATGTATATTTTTTAAAATATACTATTAATAATAAAACAAAATACGTTAGGTTTAACAAAAAGGAAAAAGATAAAACGTAGTTTAATCTTTTACAATAGTTTGTGTCTCCAGATCGGTAAATGATAAGGCAGTTTTCATTAAATGGCTGAAAAGTTTCCCCGTAATAGTTTATCGATTTTATTGGTTATAGAAGTACTCTTGAATATACCGGTACAAATCAAAAGCGGTAGCGACTTACAGTACATGCTCCCACACCGATTCCAGTGACGGTAATCGGTTTCATTAAAACGGTCAGCTATGCAGGAAAAAATTTAAAGTGCCCAAGTGTGTACGCAATATATAGAAACACCCTGAGTAGTGTCTATTTGATTTATCATAATACGCATTAAATTCACCGTAAGTTCTTGGTGAAATTCATGGAGTAGATACATGATGATGATGACTTCCCTAGATACAATATGAGTCGAAACCGGTATTTTAATTCATGTAAAATTAGTAATAATGTTGAGAAAAGTGCAAGTAGTTTACTCGATATGATAGTTAATTGAATCAGGCGTTACTTTGCGGAAATCCATAGCATGAAATTTAAATATATTATATCTAGCAATATCCCGCGAAACAATTATAACCACAACCTGCAAGCAGATAGAGTGAGTGTACGCATAGGGATGCGTTTGATGCACCTCCCTCCTCCCACACTGCTTATACGTACACTCGCAAGCAAAAACATGAAAACATCACCACCACACAAGCAATAATGTTAACACGATCGTGCAAAGCCCCACCACCATGCAGGTTGCAAAACTCGAACGCGCGTTTCGCTCCGACCCCGGAGCATCCTCAGGATGTAGACTCTGCGAACAATGTTCGTTAACGAGTGTTTCGCGGGATATTGCTAGATATAATATATTTAAATTATATACTCAATATGAATTTCAGCTCGATAACTCTACGCGACATTGACAAACAAACAGATGTGCAACAAAGTGATCCCGTATTCCGTTTTCCTATGAACCGAAAAAACCTAATTTCTCGCACGTGGTCGATACTTTGCAAATATATCACGTCCATTTAAAAAATCATACGCCTTCGAGTTTCGGTCCGGATCCAAGACGCTCGCACCAACTGCGATATGATTTATATCGCAAGTGTTGCGAGACTATAAATAACGAAACTCCGCCGCGTAAATATGAAATTGTGTTTTGATGCTCATCCTTTTAATAAAATATACTAATTCAAATGTCAGCGTGGTGATTCATTAGAGGGAGTGTAGAATTGAAATGTCGGTACCGAGATTTCTGTAATGTATATTCGTCTATACAATGTTAGCAAAATTGTTTTTTTTTTCATTTATAAATTATTTATATATATAGTTTTTTTGTAATTGTAGTGTTTGTCTAACTGGTGGTCTCCTTATCGTCAATCGGGCAATATAAGTACTATAACTATATGCCTTGGTGGAGGGTTGCCCCCCTCGTGGTCGTTTGTAAAGTCGGCTTAACGTGACAACTTATAACATAACATTGATGACGCTTAATCCGATGGTGCCTTTCGCTCGTTCGTGCAGCGCTCACTCCGATCGTAACGTTACAATGCGTCATCATTTTTCGTACGTGCAATTTATTAAAAGTTGTCACGTGAAAACTAATGCAGATACTGATGAACGTGTTACAATTGTGCGTGCGCAGTGCACGATCAATTCGACCGTGCTTTTGTTGGTTCTTGTTAGTTTTAAAGTATGCAATATGATGAATTTTGTAAAATGTTGTATTAAAGATGTTTAAAATGTAAATGTACAAGCGTGAACCAGTGACAGGACAAATCTCTCAAGGTTTTTTGTTACTGGATATGTTAAAATGTATTCTTTTTTATATATAAATAAATTAATGGATTATGCATAGAACTTGGCACTCATTTAGATCTCTTTTTTTGCGGGGAAGCCCACAGCAAAGCTTTTTTGTATTGAACTTGGCTCTCCTTTTATACATTTATATTTTTTGTGGGATTAACTTTACAGTTTACATATAATATGTGGATGAGTAGTAGTTGCCACGTGAAAACTAATGCAGATACCAGCAATGCACAATAAGATAGAGAGCGATGTATCAGCGTATGACATCATGAGCTGCTGGCAATATTAGCACAGGGTTAGGCGTGTGATGTCAGTGATGATGTGAGTTAACGAACTGATGTAGTTGACAGTAGCTACCTTTGTGACGTAAATCGTAGTATTTTTATTTACTTATATTGTATCTCTAGCCAATAATTCAATATTCAATTTGCGTTATTGTCACATCAGAAAACATCCCTGTTACGAAAACAACTGTCTGTAAATGACAAAATCCGAAATAACAAACGACAATTAAATGTACAAATAGCATGTAATCCACAAAGTGAAACTCTAAAGAACTTAGATACTTTCGCAAATGACAAAATTTATTATCCCGTCCAAGAGGATCGAGTCTCAGACTCCTTTACTCGAAGAAACAAATTTAAGTGATTAAGGAAATTAAATTTTACGCTCACTTTGCCGTTCAAATTATTTCGTTATAAGTGCAAGCTTCGTAACAATTCTGTTCGTAGGAGGACAAACTACACTGTGCGGGCTTCTGTCGTGGCCACTTCTTTAAGAACAGAAACCATTTTTATAATAATATCATGTAACGTATGAGATAATCTTACGTATTTTTTATTACTACTTCCTTCAGTTTATATTAAATAATGTATCTCTTAATGAATATAACAGACATAATATGTATAATAATAATAATAGCTCCCCCTCCCCCCGATTTCATTAAACCAGGCCAGCTACGCAGGAGTTATTTTATAGTGCCCAAGTGTGTGCGCAATACACAGAAGCACTCTCTCTTCCTTTTACTCTCATAACCCAGTGGGACGGTAGATCGACACGACTGGCGAGAGAACAGGCGCAGGTCCGACTTTTTACATGCCCATCCGACGCATGGATCATCTTTCTTGTCAGACAATCAGGTGATCGGCCTGCATTGTCCTAACACAACTTGAAAACAACATTTTTTGTTGTTCCAACGCGGAAATCGAACCCACGACCACGGTCGAGAGCGAAGCTCTGAACCACTAGACCACGGAGGTGTATATATATGATAATGAGTCCCTTTTCATACAGTAGACTCATTATAAAAAATGTAGGCTTATAAACAAACTAACACTGAACTGGCACAAGTGGGCCTAATAAGACGCAAAAAAGAGCTTATTTAAGATACCATCGCCCTTATTACTCGTACTTACAATATTCAAAACAATAATTTGTGGAATTTGACACAAGGTTCGCTAAGTAAGAAGTCAATTCGTATGTCACATATCGAACCTTATGTCAAATCCCATACCGTTTGTTTTCGAACTTCGTAAGTGACAATAGTTATGTATCTTGAATTAGGCACTAAGTTTTTATATATTTTTCAATGTATTTTGATTTATTATGTATGTACTTGGTTGCTAATAAAGAGTTTGAGTTTGAGTTTGAGTTTAGGGCCTAGCAATCAAAAACCCACTAAGTGGTACCGAGAGACATAACTAAGGTTTTCTATATTTTTAGACGGCAATATTTAGCATTGAATTAAAATGCCTAATATTACATACACCATACCTACGTAAAGTATAAAGTAGTAGTGTGTAAAGTAAAGTGAGTAGAAAACATCTCAAATGTAATATTTATTCCGACAAAATGCAGATTGCAACACTTTCATACAGACTATAATCGGAAATGTTATTACTGAGCTCAAATGACCCAGGTTCGAATCAATGTGGACACAATTAGGGACACAAAGGCTTTGAAGGAACGGAATTACGCGGTCGTATTACCTGTAGCTCGCAAATAGGCGCCATTTTGTTCGGGCTTCTACAATTTTTACCTCGCACTCATTTCGTGTAAAAAGCTTTTAAGTATTTTCGTTGGTACAATAATTATCCGATATGTGCAAGTTTGTAAGGATGAATGTTTTGATAAATATCGCTCTTCAGATTCAAATTCAAAATATTTTATTTTATAGACGACCTCCGTAGCGCAGTTGGTTGAGCGCGTTGGTGCTCGAACGGAAGGTCGCGGGTTCGAATCCCGCCGAGGGAACAAAAAGTTATCAATGTTCCTGGGTCATGGATGTGTATTAAATTTGTGTATAATATAATAAAAATCTTAAATATGTGTGTAGTATAAAAGTATTAAATATATTTCCGTTGTCTGGTACCTGTAACACAAGTTCTTCGGATACTTAGCACAGGGTCAGGTTGACGTGGTGTGAAGCGTCCATAGATTAAAAAAATAAATAAAAAAAAAACAAATAAAACTTAACAAGCTATTTTCGGAAAGTCAACAAAAATACTACCACCGGTTCAACCCTAGCCCGCCGAGAAGAACCGGCGTAAGAAACTCGGACGGGGCCATCTTTTAGCAAAAAGATGGAAAATTGTTCTTTTTTAAAAAGTGTATACATAATATGTTTACAATGTAAATAAAAAGAAAAATGCATGAGTAATCTTAACAAATACTGAAAGGTTGAAATTTGGTATGGATGTATGAAAGTAGTTACTGATCTAGATTCAATTAAAAGAATTAATAGTGATAAAAACTCAAATTATTATTATCTGAATATAATATATTATATTACTAAAACTGGCTAAGTCGAATCTCACCTACTTTAAGATTATTTTAATAACAGCAATAATTGTTATAGGTGTCCAATAAAGCAAAGAAATATAATAATATAAGAAATATAATAATATCTATGGACGCTTCACACCACGTCAATCTGGCCCTGTGCTAAGTATCCGAAGAACTTGTGTTACAGGTACCAGACAACGGAAATATATTTAATACTTTTATACTATACACATATTTAAGATTTTTATTATATTATACACAAATTTAATACACATCCATGACCCAGGAACATTTATACCTTTTTGTTCCCTCGGCGGGATTCGAACCCGCGACCTTTCGTTCGAGCACCAACGCGCTCAACCAACTGCGCTACGGAGGTCGTCAAATAGAGTCGAATACTTGTTCATAATGTTATGAACGTGTTACAATTGTGTGTGCGCAGTGCACGATCAACTCGACCGTGCTTTTGTTGGTTCTTGTTAGTTTTAAAGTATGCAATATGATAAATTTTGTATTATAGATGTTTAAAATGTAAATGTACAAGCGTGAACCAGTGACAGGACAAATCTCTCGAGGTTTTTTGTTACTGTATATGTTAAAATGTATTCTTTTTATATATAAATAAATTTAAAAAAAAATGGTATTAATAAATATTTGGATTATGCATAGAACTTTGCTCTCATTTACATCTCCTTTTTTTGCGGGGAAGCCCTCAGCAAAGCAAAAATGTTGTATTGAACTTGGCTCTCCTTTTATACATTTATATTTTTTGTGGGATTAACTTTACAGTTTACATATAGTGCGGATTAGTAGAGCAATGCAAAAAAGCTGTTGATTTGGAGTTAATTAATATGATAATGATAGCTCCTTATAGGTTACATTAATAATAATAATAGCTTCCTTCACCGATTTCGGTGTCGGTAGCCGATTTCATTGAAACCAGGAGTTATTTTATAGTGCCCAAGTGTGTGCGCAATACACAAGGACACTCTCTTTTCCTTTTACTCTCATAACCCAGTGGGACGGTAAACCGACACGACTGGCGAGAGGCGCAGGACCGACTTTTTACATGCCCATCCGACGCATGGATCGTCTTTCTTGTCAGACAATTAAGTGATCAGCCTGCATTGTCCTACCCAAACATGAAAACAAAACTTTTTGTTGTTCCAATGCGGGAATCGACCCCACGACCTCCGGATCGAGAGCGAAGCTCTGAACCACTAGACTACGGAGGCGCTAGGTTACATTAGTTCGGTTCATAGGTCA
Organism: Celastrina argiolus; assembly: GCA_905187575.2. Classification (NCBI taxonomy): domain Eukaryota; kingdom Metazoa; phylum Arthropoda; class Insecta; order Lepidoptera; family Lycaenidae; genus Celastrina; species Celastrina argiolus. Next base: position 19,602,870 of record LR994580.1, on the reverse strand, counting down.
CGCGATGACTTCGAAAGTCAATATAAATTAACTCAATCAAACATGCAAAACACATGTTAAATGACTTGTAAAGGGCTGATTACGTGCGAGTTAAGGGCGAAACTTCGGACAATATTGCCAAGTTTAAACTGCGAACAAGACATCAAACGTAACGCCCTGAACACCCCTAATAAATTCGCTTTCCTTCCATCACACCGAACAGACTAGATGTTAAGTTATTAGTTTGACAATAGTTTCATTGATATCTCTATACTAATATCATATTAATGGACGCTACGGACCACGTCAATTTAGACCCGTGCTAAGTATTCGAAGAACTTGTGTTACAGGTTACAGTGTTACAGACCTGGAGGTAGTGGGTTCGATTCCCACGTTGGAACAACAAATAATGTTGTTTTCATGGCTGATCACATGATTGTCTGACAAGAAAGATGATCCATGCGTTGGATGGGCATGTAAAAAGTCGGTCCTAGGCCTGTTCTCTCGCCAGTCGTGTCGGTTTACCGTCCCACTGGGTTACGAGGGTAAAAGGAAGAGAGAGTGTCTTTGTGTATTGCGCACATACTTTGGCACTATAAAATAACTCCTGCGTAGCTGGCCTGGTTTCGATGAAATCGGCTATTGACATCGAAATCGGTGAGAGGAGATATTATTATTATTATTATATTTAAGACTTTTATTATAACAACCAACAAATTTAATACACATCTATGACCCAGGAATATCGAAAACTTTTTGTTTCTTCGGCAGACAAATTTGAATTTGACTGATGCCATTCGAACCTGCAACCTCCCGCTCGAGCACCAACGGGCTCAACCACTGCGCTACAGAGTTCGTCAATATATTTTATATCACAAAGCTAATTCGTTTGAACTCGCTGTATTCAGCAACTTCTACTATTTATAATATCTGTGTTGTGTTTTTGTCAAGGAAGGCTAAATGTGGTCAAGAACCATAGGAATTTCAATATTCTGGGTTTTACTTAACTCTCGTAGCCCAGTGAGACGGATAACCGACACGACTGGTGGGAGATCTGGGGCAGGACGATTTTTTAGATTCCCATCCGACGCATAGATCTACGAAGCACGAATCAACTTTCTTGGAAGACAATCAGGTGATCTGGGACCTTATTCTCCAAACTGATTCGATTTCGATTCGATCATGCCGCGTACTACCAAACAAATTGAGGTTTGTTTATTTTACTTCTCATTCGATTGATATGGTCGGGAGTACAAAAAGTTACGATCTAACGATTTTCAAAAGCGGCGCTACAGGGGCGCTGTTTCGATGCCATACAAATTTAAGTTAACTTTATCACCGTGAGTAGTCACAAAAACTCGCACTAGGCTCACTGCTTAACCTAACCAAACTTGAAAACATTTTTTTTGTGGTTTTAACGCGGGATTCGATCCCAAGACCTCTGAAAGTCGAGACACATGCTCCGGCCTACAGACCGCGGAGGCATTAAATGATTATACAGCCAATAATTTTCATAGAGGAAAAACCACAGAATAAATATATTTCAAAACTTAAAATTGCAAATGCAAATATAAGAAACAAATGCTCGAATTGCTTTAATTTATAAATCTATACTTAACTTTAATTAGGTATCAATTAAGTGTATAGTCATATTATTTTGTTTGTGATGGAGACTGTTACTTGACGATGTTTTTCATAGTACTTAGTTACATGTAGCAATTAATAAAAGTAGATTATGTTGTAACTTATTTTGCGAATTAAATTTTGTAAAAACTGTTTTTACCTCAATAAATAAATAATAAAAAATAGCTGCAAATAACCATTCATAGCAACATCTGAACGCAAAACTATTAATTGCAGCTGCTATCCTCCATCAATCATTTTAACCAATAACTTTAATTGAACGAATCCAAATCTCTGGATACGGGGAGTGGCGGAGGCTTTTTTCAATGAATATAAACATACAAACATATTCATACATACAATCAAAATTGCCAAATAATAATTGTTACTAAAATTTAATTTCAAAACATCATTTTCCAGCAATTATCAAAATTGCCAATGATTAATTATAGCTAAGCGCACTCTAGATTACGTAAAAAAACTAGATAAAATGGGTTAAATCCGTATGAAAACTACGAAATAGACACACTTATACACAAACTTATAACATTTCTTGTTTTCGTCGTTAAGTTTAATTAGACATATTATAATAAGTGGGTGTTGATTTCTACTTAATATTTTCATAACATCTGTAACGGGCATCCGGGTTCCACTACTATAATGTGCAAGTTTGGATGGATGTTTGTGATTCTATCCCGACCGAATTTTGATTAATCTATTCTATTATCTAAATTATGAGTTAATTCAAAGCCTAAACTACTCATACAAATCTTCATAAAAGAGCTAGGCTCTTGTCGGTGGAGTAATCGTTATATTTATCGGTTTTCAATTAATCACACTGCTTGAAAATCCGTTCAGTACTTTTGTACACGAAGTAACAAACGTCCACACAACCTTGCAGATTTTTAATGGCTAGGACAAATATTATAAAGGCGTGTAGTTCGTAGCAGTAGAGCTACGCTTTGCTACGCCACACTCGTAGCCCCGCTACACTTTGATGTAGCAAAAGAAAAGTTTATCGTTGAATAAAAATATATATTTTACATATTTTGTTAAAAAATATACTATATACTCGATTTTTCCCGCAGCTTTGTCAATGTTAAACAGAATTCTAAGTAAATCTTGTATTTTTGTAGGATACGTACGGTATCCTACAAAAATACAAGATTCATGTGTGGTGAACCAGACTCTAAACTACTTCCATTCCACATTAGTCAAGAGTGTTCTTAGCTATGTTTGGCGGAATTCGGTTCAGGTCTTCAAGGTCATCAGGTCGTTTGTTAGGTGTGATGGGAATGTCACACGCTAAGTTTTTAATTTAATTTTTGAGTGAACGTGTCATAAACATCCAAAAATCCTTCCAAACTATGTAAAGAATCTTATTATTTGACGGTATTTTGGTTTATTGGATATTTAGCTGAACGGTGTAATATCTGAGGCGTGTTGACGTGGCAATGTCCGTTTTCATTAAGACGGTTATTTGGGCAGCACAGGCCAGTATGAATAAAACATGGCGGGTTAAGGCCAATTATTAAGTAGTTGTTTACGAGGATCTGAATTTGACGGTTAGTGTTATTAATATGCCTAGTGTTGGATATCATATTTGTACTATATTTTGCTCGACAGGCTAATAAGCCTGGGCCCTGATTACGTAAGTTCTGTGGTACCTGTCTTTCCCGACCGTCGACATCAACTGTCATTGTGACGTTAAATCTTTTAAAACACGATTTAAAAAGTTAATATGTCATAATTTTGACGTTTTAACTTTCAAATCGTGTTTTAAAAAGATTTAACGTCACCCACCCCTTCGTTAAGCGTGCAAACCGTTTAAACATTCCCTGGACTTCCACTAATATTTCAAGACTAAAAATAGCTGATTCGGTTCCGCCGTGTTCGAGTTTTAGCGAGACTAACGAACAGCAATAAATTTTTATATATAGAAGTTAGATATAAGATATATAGGTCAATGTTAGGTCAATGTGACGGGTCATTAATAAAACCTCAATTTGGCAACATTTTCCCACGTTCCCGCAAAAAGTACAACGATAATCCGAACGTAGCAAATCCATTTGGAATCGAAAGAACAAAGATTATGAGAAAATCCTCAAGACTTTATTTACACAACAAAAGCCCGCAGAGATTATTCGGGAATGAAATGTCTAAATCACAGGGTGACAAAAAAAAATGGTGAACAATCAAAAGTTTTTCCATTTTGGCGGGCGAGCTCGGGGCCTCCTCAGTATCTTTCAAAGCAATCTGCGGGATGACGCCCGCGGAATAATTCAAAAACTTCTCAAACACTTCGGGTTAATCACTAAGAGATATTAATCGGTGTATGAAATTTTTTTTTTCCAAATCAAACTTAAGAATTTATTTTCGGAATGTCAACACAAAAATGCTATCGGTTCAACCCTAACCCGTCGAGTAGAACCGGCGTAAGAAACTCGCACGGGCCCAACTTTTAGCAAAAAGATGGAAAATTGTTCTTAAAAAAAAAATTTATGCGTATTTTACAATGTAAAAACTTAATCTATATAATAAAACAATAGTCAAAATACATTGAGTACATTAAAAAAACTTTGCTGGATCTATTAAATACTTATATATCATCAATAAAACATATATTTTAACTGTGAATTTTTTGTGTAGTTCTTACACATTTTGTGTGAGTATATAATTATTTTTTTCTGCGTGAATTTTCTGTGAGCTGACTCTAAGAAAAGTTAGACGTTTAAGGTTACATAGATGCCATATATTCATGTGTGTCATGGTGTCCAATGGAAAGAGACAATGTAAACTTGAATAAATTTACCAGGAAATAGCTGAAAATAAATGGGCTATAATAGCTGAAAATAAATGGGCTATCCAATACTGCAAGAATTTTTCAAATCGTAGAAATACTTTCTGAGATTAGCGCGTTCGTAAAACCCTTAAGTTTTATAATATTAGTATTGAAAATAGAATTATAATATTTCATCATACGATTCGTAAAAAAACAATTTTCGTTAAGATTTAACGATCATTGTTCGCAGAGGAGGTGCATCAAACGAAATACCTATGCGTACACTACAACATCAAAAATTGCCTATGCGTACACTCACTCATCAGCTAGCAGGTTGTGGTTATAATTTTTTCACAGGATATTGCTAAATATAATATTTTATAATTGCTATGGATTTCCGCAAAGTAACACCTGATTCCGTTAACTATCCAAGATAGAAATGTTTTTTCTCTGGAAGATTAGTCAAAATTAGAGATTGATTACAGGATATTGGTAAAATCACTAGTATCATTTAGTATTAGGTCCTGTCAGACACAAAACGCATTTCTACAATAGTAAGTGCAGGCTTATAAAATCGCTAATATATCGTGCTCACTTAAACATATTCACGTCCTCTGCTCAGAAATGACAGCACAGCGCTCAGAGTTATCTTATGATATAGTAACAGCCTTCTAAGCGTTATTCACGTTGGGTCATTTCACAGGCTAATTTTGTCCATGACTTGTAGTCTATTTGGGAGAGGATTATGTCCGTCAGTAGACGTCGTATCTAAACGACTACCGCGATAATTTCCAGAGATACTTCCACTACTTTTTACTCGACTTCCTCTAAACCAAAAGGAAAAGTAATGATTTAAACTAGGATAACAAACGGGTTAGTAAGCTAAGCTTCTGACTTCGTGTAGACAAAATAGGTAGGTATATTTCCATTTTCTGGTACCGCTAGCATAACATTTCTAACAAAGCTAATCAATTATTGGTATCTAATATCATTCGCAAATTAACGATAGCAACGACCCCGCGGGCATTCAACATTCATACCTGCAGTCGTACGGACCGAATCGACCATACGAATATAACGACAGACTCCGTACTCGCGGTATGTAGCGCTCGTTTGATACGGGAATTTCTATAAAAGAAATGGCAGACGAAAACTATAGGTATATCAAGAACTCTTTCGAAATATATGTTAATCAGTCGATGTAAAATGTGAATAAAAATCCCTCCCGTATTTTCTGTCAAGGAATGAGATGACATGCTTTTTTAACCCGTGAGAAGGCGCGCTATGAGCAATTTGCTCACACAAAAATTTAATTCAAAAATTTTTAGTGATACCAACGCCATAACGTTCTAAGTGTCTAGGTGCCTTCCTAACTATTCATCCTCCTTCCCCTGACGCAACTCTCGTGTCGGTCAGTTCCGTTGCGCCTGCGCAGCGAGGCTTTTGTGGTGACCACGTACCATTGTGCGGCAATTTGCTCATTACGCGCCCACCCATGAAAGTATTTATTTTTCGAAGTAAATAAATTATTATTGTATTTTCTTAAGTACTGTGTTATTAATATGTATTATAATGTTTAAATAATAAGTAAATGATATGTACATAACATTTTTTTTTATTTTAGCTTCAATACACAAATAAAATGAACGATCAAATGCAGGCACATATTAGTTCGTGGTTGAACTCTTCCAATCCTCTGATTCTGATGGGGAATTGGATGCGGATTTTGATAATGAAGAAAAAATTCGTGTTGATAGCATAGAAAGCCATGAGTCTGTTATTCACAGTCCTCACGACACAAACACGGGAGTTCTATATGTCCCAGGAGTGAGAATAGACCCTCGAAAAAAGCATGCTCTTTGTGCAAGGAATTACTCTGCACGGAACATGTTACATTTATGTGTACAATGTGTTTTGTGAGTCACACCTGTGGACATCTTATGGGAGAGTAAAATTTTTAAGTATATTTTATGCAAGATTTTTTAATGTGATTTTTATGCAAACTGATAAAAATAAGAAAATATTATTAAGGGCTTTAGTAATTTGCCTAAGAAGTTGATTTATGTTTTAAATTTTTAATTAAAAGTCATAATTTCTTGTTGATTAAACCTTGTTTTATTAATTAACATCAGTTATACGCCAATAACTACCGCAACACTAGATTAATAAGTATTTAAATTAGTGTGAGCAATTTGCTCGCGCGCGCCTCTCTGTGTAACAAGATGAGGCGCGCCTTCTAACGGGTTAAAAAGCGTTGGCGAAATCGGGACTATGCTTGATAGAGCAACAGCTTGTTAGAAAATAGAAACCTAACATTTTTATTTAACGTTGTATGTGTATGACTGCCTATCAGACCACCGGTGTAAGTGCCATATATATTTTATACTAATACCGTTCGCGTTGACCTGAATAACACATAATATTCATCAAAATAATATAATATCCTTTCATGTGAAACACTTTTATTTCGTTCTTGGATCTCATTTCCATATGGCCAGAACAAATAAATATACGTCCATATTTTTTATGCCTGGTTCCAAATTTGATCAGCTTGGAATTCAGAAATCATTTATTTCATGTCGACTACTTCGTCCATACCGAGAGTGCTAAAGAGTTTAGCTGAAGGCCACTATCGAGATAAACAAGCGCAGGTCGGGCCCATACAATATTCATACCGCAGCTCCGGCGTTCTAATTTCATAGCCGCTTCAAATTCTTCACAACGTTCAAATACAAGCGAATATTGATTGTAACCACAATTCAGGTTAATGAACTGTATGTTAGTGTAATTAACCCCCTTACTAATGTGGTGGGTTAACGAATAGCACCTCCTCATCAACTATCTTTTTCATCTGTGCCGTAAAATAATAATAATATTTATGGACGCTTCACACAACGTCAGTCTGGCCCCGTGCTAAGTATCTGAAGAAATTGTGTTACAGTTACCAGACAACCGAAATATATTTAATAGTTTTATACTATACATTATATTTAAGATTTTTACTATATTAATTCACACATTAAATGCACATCCATGACCTAGAAACACAGAAAACTTTTTTCGCGTTGGTAGGATTCGAACTCGCCTCCTCCTTGCTTGAGCACCGACGCGTTCAACCACTGCGCTACGAATGTAAAAGTAACAGCTGCGTTTCTGCGGACATTGTCATCTAAGAACTGCGTTCGACAGCCCGCCTGCCAAGCGTGGCGAGTATTGGCCAATATCTACATAATAATAACTCCCTTCAGCGATTTCGGTATCGGTAGCCGATTTCATTGAAACAGGTCATCTAGGCAGGAGTTATTTTATAGTACCCAAGTGTGTGCGCAATACACAAAGACATCTCTCTTCATTTAAGCCAGTGGGACGGTAAACCGACACGACTGGCGAGAGAACAGCCGCAGAACCGACTTTTTACATGCCCATCCGACGTATCATCTTTCATGTCAGACAATTAGGTGATCAGCCTGCATTGTCCTAACCAAAATTGAAAACAACATTTTTGTTGTTCCAACGCTTGAATCGAACCCACGACCTCCGGGTCGAGAGCGAAGCTCAGAACCACTAGACCACGTAGGTGCTTCAATTCTCCGTGTGTCTAAAGTATCTACATGAAATACTTTAGACACTACATGGAGTTTTGTAATGGACCGTCTGATATGAAATTTCCTAGAGATTTTTCCCAGCTCTAGAAAAATCTCTATGTAAACTCGTTCATACTTTTATCAGTAAACGCTACCTGCAGGTTTCGCAACCACTTGTATCCTTTCGCCAAAGGCTTTTTGACGGGCAGTTTATAAAAAAGGAAAAAATAAACTGTCATAAACGCGGATATTGCCATCATTTTATTACGTAAAAACAAGCTTTACTCTGTAAAGTAGGTTTTACCCGCGGAAAATGAAATTACGCGGGAACCGTACAGTTTGCTGCGGCAAAGAGTAGTCTATATCATAATCCAGAATGTAAACTACCAGACTACCAAATTTAATTAAAATCCGTTCGGTAGTTTTTGCGTGAGGAAGTAACAAACATATAAACTCACTAAAACTCTTTTGCCTTTATGATATTAGTGTGAATGTTATAGTGATTTATTAGGACTAAATGTTTATTACATATTTTACCATCAACCTTATTACTTTTGACGTTTGATGTCTTAAATTATATTTTATTATTGATTCTAGAAACAAGTAGAATTCGTTGAATTCAGACGCTTCTTGGTCCCACGATTTTAATGAGCTTCGTTCATTACTTTAAAGGTTTCAGATTTTACAAGAAAACGTAATAAAATATACCAGTTAAAATATTATATTTTATCATTTTAATTTTGTTATTAAGTTGTTAATTAAATAGAGTAAATACCTGCTTAGAACATAAACAATAACTACAATATATTATTATAGATTGTGCGTATTGCGTACCAATTAACATACATTAAATCAATAATATTATATATATACCAGATATATATACGTACATAAACACATACATATATATATATATATAGGTATACATTTATGAGAGGGAAAGAGAAGAATAGATACCTATTTATATATTAGAATGCCATGTTAGTTGATCATAGATCTAGATTAGAGAGTAAATAAAACTTATAAACTCTGTGTTTTTCCAGTCTGTGCTTAATAATAAATTCAGAAAATTATGTAAATGAATAAATCTCCCTATAGAAATCAGGATGTCAAAAACCAAGGCGGCTTTCAAACACAGGGTCCGTGAGTGGTATCACAAACTCTTGGCAGAGTCTTAGTATAGTTTTCCCTTGCTATCAAATTTTCTATTATAATTTTCTAATACTGTAATTATTATTAATGTTCTCATACATTTTATAAAAGTATTATATTATTTAAATGTATATAATTTACTATAAGTAATATTATTATGTTTAAGTATATGTATAGGTATATATTATATTACGTAATATATTTATTGTATTTATTATTTATATTAATAATATATATTGAATTTAGAATTATTCCTATGTCCGATATCTCGTTTGGAATGCATTACACTTTTAACTCTAAATCTCCTAAAGGTTGGTAGAAAATGCCTTGAGGCATTGAGTCCACCTATGTACAAAATGTGTATGATGTATAAATAAATAAATAAATAAATAATAGTAAGCTTACTCTGGTTTTTATTAACAAACTCAGAGTTGCGCAAGTGGGCCAAAGGCCCAAATCACACTGGCGCAGAGTGAAACCTTTATTCACATATACGTGCGTAATATTTAAGGTACAAATTTACAATATGACAGCGAACGAGTAAGCAATTTTTATTTTTTGTTTCTCATATAACGCACGTTTGTAACTGTATTTACTTAGCACAAATTAAGAATAATAGACACATATTTAATACACATCGATGACCCAGGAACATAGAAAACTGTTTGTTCCCTCGGCGAGATTTGAACCCGCGACCCGCTCAAGCCCTAACGCCCAGACGTCGTCAAATAATCAAATTGTACTATATACTAAATAATATATTACTTATGTATATATTATAGAGATCAATATTATAATGCCATAGACGAAAACTATGACTATTCAACTCTGAGAGCGGGTACACATTAGGCGCTTTCAAACGCGCGTTTTGAGAACCAGGAGTTCTGTACAGACAGTGTACCTACTCTGCGCGCTTTTTCTTTATCCAAAAACGCGCATCAGCAAAGTGCGCTCTGAGACCATGTGAAACCTTTATAGAACTCTCAATACAGGCATCTAAAAACTACCTCGGGTAAGTGCAGCATTTCATTCGCATTTACCCCGATCTAAACCGCTACTGGATATAGGTCAAGTGACATTCCTCGCCTGTGACAAACAGATCATTGCATATTCCTCAGTGGCTCCAGCCTAACCATTTGCCGCGCAAACAAATGTAAGTACAGGGCGATAAATCAAAAGCATTCCAAAGCCGTATAAATGTAGTCCCAGCATGGAAAATTCCACAAAGAGTACGGGAAATACAGGTTCTTTGCTTTTAGCTACGGGCGCTGGTGTTTTCCTTTTAAGCCTTTGTGTACGGGCTTTTTTATCCCAAGTGATTTACTTTGAGGTTTCCGGCGTCACTCCAGCTATTTCTTCAAACTATCACGTCGTTATAATAAAATTGCTTATTGGCTTTGTTGCAATTTGAACGCCTTTGTTTTTTCTTTGGTTTTGAAGCCAGAACGTTTGAAAGTTAATGCATCTTAAAATTTAATTATAAAATTATTGATAAAAATTTCAAATTAAGTAGTGATGTACGAAAAACATGTTTTTACTTCAGCGCATTTTTTTCACAATACCTATCTGGGGGCACTGACACATTTAAATAAATAGCAGATTGACTTGGCAATCGCACCAAACAATCTGATTTAATATGCATCACTTGTGAGATAAATATTATTTGAGAGTATCTTTGTGTATGGCGCACACACTTGGGCACTATAAAATAACTCCTGCGTAGCTTTTGCTGCGTAGGTCTCAATTGAATCGGCTACCGACACCGATATCGGTGAGGGGAGCTATTATTAAAGTAGTGGCATCGATTGATGTTGATGATAGTTATCACGATTCGATTCTTGTACAGTTTGTTTAATTATGAACGAACAAATCCCTTTACCTTTTCATTAGGCAAAAAATAGTTCCTCGGGACGTGATCCGAAAGCCAAAAATTAGGTGCACTATCTGCGCCACAGGAAAATGGCACTTAAACAATGGGAATAGAGGTTATACGAGCAAATGGATGTTGCTTTAATTTCGCCCATCCCTGTAAAATATTCGTGAGAAAATGATCAGGTGCAGGGAGCTTACGCCCTCCTACTAGACCTTTTTGCTTTGAAGATTTCCACCGATAAAGCGACGCAACTTTCATGAGACGGGATTTTCCTGGGATTCTTTTACCTTTGTAGGGTGACCAGGTTGGCATTATGGATACCGATTTTCAATGAAAAATCCACTATCTTAGACTGAATATAAACGTATGCCTGAGAAAAACTTATTTTGCAGATTTAGCCATAAATTTCTTTAAAGTCTTGCTCCATAATAATTCATACTGGGTGTAAAAAGAGCAGTCACTATAACTTTGAGATACGATTATACTACCTTTCCTCATTTTGGTAATGTATTTTATTTGTCAAAAACTAAAAAAAAATTTCTTTAACAAAAAGATAGAAAAAGTTATCGAACAAAATGGCACCTATAATACTTTAGCCAATTGTAAATAAACTTTATAAAAATACTTTTGAATTTTTATATAAAATGCGAAGAAACTTTTTCCCCAACCTTAATATTATATATGTATAATTTATTGTGAGAGTACTAGAGATGAAAGAGGTAGGTACTTTTTAAAATTATTGTATGGGAAAATTTATAATGTTTAAAAACCTTAAAATTTCTCATATAAACATTAAAGTCAAAAGTAAGTATTTCGGCGACGGTACTTTCACAGTATACTCTACATAGGAGGCACATAGACACCCTAAAATAATATCACTCATTTATTTTACACCTTGTATAACATATCCTTGTATCAAGGTTAAACTGGAATATGGCATGTAGCTAGTACAAAACAAATAGTTTGTTTCCTTTGAGCCCAAAAGAAAAAAAAAGTATCCTCTAGCCCCGAGGAACCTTGGTAAAGTGAATATCGCTTTAAAATTTAAACCAATAAGAAAAAAGGATTTGTTTGTTTGGTTACCCTACCCATAAGTTACTTTAAGTAAAGACTTTAAGGAAATAGTGTTAGGAAAAGTCTTTTATATTATTTGAAGCTGTCGGCATTGCAGTCACCACATTTTGTGGTGCTACATCGTTTTAAGTATCTTAGTAGTAAATAAAAAAACTAAATGTTTATAATATAGGGTGTAAAAAGAGCAGTCACTATAACTTTGATATACGATTATACGACCTTTCCTTATTTTGGAAATGTATTTTTTTTGTCATCAACTAGAAAAAAATTTTTTTACGTTTCACCATTTCTTATTGTTTTTTCGCAAAAATAACAATAACGCAAAAAAAAAATAATGGTTGTAAAAAAAGATGAAAAAAAATACATTTCTAGAATGAGAAAAGGTAGTATAATCAAATCCCAAAGTTACAGTGACTGCTCTTTTTACACCCGTTATACACGATTTATTTAAAAAATATCCGTATGATAGTACTATGCAAAAATACAAAACCTCATAAGCAAAGAACTATTTAGCAGCAGCTTTTTCTTCGTTTTCTTGTTCCAGTTCAAGTAACCTTTGAAGTACTTTTTGGCGACGCCTCTCCAAAGGCGTTTTAGACCACCAAGATTCGGCTGCTATTTCCTGCAAAATACAATAATACTTGTGTAATAATTATTTAGTCATGATGATAATAATAATATTTATAATAATGTACATTTACCAAAAACTATTTCAAAAGAGAAATCACTTAAATCTAAAAATATTTATACTTATAGGTACTTAGAAATAGCTCTGACATAATATGAAAAGTAAAATTGTTGTTACAATACCCAATAAAAACTAGTTGATGATTGATGACTTTTTATATCTCAAAAACTGCACGTAGAAAAATAACTTTATTAATATTATGTTATTCTAAAACTATTTGTATAGTTTGTCGACTAAATACGGAATTGATAGTTAAACTAAGTCGCGGTCAAGTCTCATGCTGTCCTTGTCATTCTGCCAAGTGCAGAGACAGCCTGTGAAAAGTGCTCCTAACTTTAATGCCCATAGGCAATTATGTCTTTCTTATTAAAATACATATTATCTCTCATAAAGAATGATTATAACTAATATTTGCTTACTTGCTCTGCATACACTGGCTCGCGACAGCTGAGCTGTGTGGCAATTTCATGCGCTGTTAGAGCCCGAATTTTTAGTTGTAGCCTTCGTTTTGTTGTCAATACAGAGTTCAGAGCCGATAACAAGGTACCTTAAAGTAGTACAATAAAGTTTAATTTATGTATAATAATTGAACTGGTAACTTCCTAATCTGTAAATAATTTAATCTATATAGGTATCTTCTCGTATTTCCTGTAAATGAAAGAGTTTGTTAACAAACAGTTAGCACTGGCTAGTGTTTGTAAAACCGGGACGTAATAGCTCTATCAAAATTTCAACTTTCTACAAAAAACATTGATCTTTTTTGATTAGGAGATCTACTTTAAAAAATAAGATAGGAAATAACAAAACTTCCCAATTTTAACTAAACATATAAACCCAATTATAATTTTCCACAATAGCAGAATTAAGTTCACAAACACAACAAATCGTTTCCTTAGTGTCAAGTGAATTATACCAACTAATTTACATACCAATTGTGTATGAGTCTGAAACTCTTGACAGGCACGACAAATCTAATCTCGGAGATAAAGCCCCCGCTCTATGCAGTTGACATCTCCACATTAGTGATATACTGCCGTAATCTGCCCTAGGAATCTGTATAACTTTGGAGTAACACTGGAACAGCAACTTTTGTTCTGCGTCCCACGGCGCTCGTGAGGTGCCAATAAAGAGCACACGATCTTCGGGGTTGATAGCTGAATTAAAAAAAGTTTTTTAAATCTCTTCGTGGGGTGCCGGTGAAAAAATAGCACTTTCCCATCAACCATCTCCCGTGGGTATCGTAAAAGGCACCCACGAGAGGTGGAAGAATTGTATCCTGTTTTGTGAACCTAATAAAAAAAAAAAGGCGACAGAGGGAATATATATCCGGAAATAGGCAGCAGCGTTTCCGCGGATATTGTTGTTACCTAAAAACTGCGCTCGCCGACCCGCCTGCCAAGCATGGCGAGTATGGGCAATTACCCCTATGACTTTAGCTTTACACTTTAGCTTAGGTATGTCTAGTAGTTAAGGTCATAGCTCAAAATATGATGACGATGATAAATTAAAATCTTAAATCCACACAGGGCAATGGATACTTTATTTTATTTACCTAACCTCTCTTATATCTGTTTGTTACGGTCTGGGTTAAATTAAATACTCAGATAGCCTTTATTCTAGAGTTAAGTTAGCGTTAAATATGTATCATTTTGACTCGGAGTTTTTTGCCGCAAGTGGTTTCTTATGGAGTAAGTCGAAAATTATGTTACAGTAGAAGTAAATATACCTATATTGTTACAGTATTGTACTTTGTAATATCCAAAATATATCGTAGCGAGTGTCATTGTCATGTCGGTGTGTCTTCGTTTTATCACACCCATCTAAATTATTTCGTAACCATATTTTATTAGACTCTGCGCCATTACAAGGTGAGACACAATAGGTATAAAGTATTTTTAGCGCCTCAACAGATCATTTGATATTAATTCTAAGTATTTTATTGACAATTGCAAATTGTTAAATCATAAAACTGTACAAACCTTTTATAATTTTCACCAAATCCTTTTTCAACCTTTTCGGGTCAGTTTTGTCTGTTTTGGGTATTTTTTTCACAAAAGGCTTCTCTGCATCATCCATCCATATGACTGATGGTTGCAACAGTCTCGAAACTTTTGTAACGAGGTGGATAAGCATAATTAGTCCAGTTTTCCCCGGATACTTGCCAACTATGTTTGCTGGTGTTAAATCGAAAAGTGTAGCTCCTACTTCAGTACATATTGCATGCACCAACATTTTTTTTCCACTACCCGATGGTCCTGCAATGTAAATATATATTTAAAAAATAAAATTAAAAGGTTGCCATATAAAATATTAATCACGCATACAATTTTATTAGCATATATTGTACATTTAGATACCTGAAATTAAAACTGATCGCACCAAAGGAGCATTATTTCTAACAGTTTCAGAACCGAGAGACAAAATACAGAACTCTTTTACAAGCTGACGTATATCTCCTAAGCAAGGTGAAGGTTCAATGCCTTGTTTTCGCATTTCATGTCCTAAATAGTTCTTCTCGCCAAAATAATCATCAATTTTCACAGATGGGTAAGGCCGAATAATTCCATTTGTAATTAATTCTTCAAACAACGACTCTGTTGTTCTATCGGGGGTTAAATCTTTTTCTTTCTTCTTTTTGTTCTTTTTACCCCCGCGACGAACCTAAAAGTTTAATTTAATTGCATTTTCAGTTATTAATAAAATCTAACAATGTTTACTGTTTATTCAAATGATAGTACCTTTTTCTGTGGTTTCTTTGCTTTTTTCCCTTTATGAGCTCTATCTCTATCGAAAGCCGCTTGAAGAAGATCTAATTCAGCCCTCATTACTTCGTCAACACTATTTCTTATTTCTTGCTCTAGTTTTAACATTTTTTCTCTTTCAATCATGTCCTTATCAATTTTTTCCTGCTGCATATCATCACCGTCATCCTTGAACTTCCAAATATCCTCAAATCTAAATATTAAACATATATGTATGATTTACCACAGTTTTTGATATATTTAATAGTACTAGTCCAAAATTAATAGGTAACTGAATGTTTATATAATTTTACATTTTTTACAAATTGCTGCATCATATTTTAAAATAAAAAGTAAAATTATTTTGCACCTACTCTTCATTAGCACTAATTATGTCTTGTAAAAATGATGATTCAGTGCATTTGAATGTTTTTAAATCTTCGGTTTCGTCCTTATTTTTGTTATCTTCTACTTTATCATTCTTTTTGTCTTTGCTTTCTTTGCTTCTTTTTGATTCTCTTGAAGAAATTGGCGACATTTTACTAGGATCGCTATCCGCAGCAGTTCCTGAAACAAATATATTTTAGTTTGAAAACCTTTATAATAAAAACATTTCCAACAAAATGTGATATTCTAGATACTGTTGTGTTTTTTGAGTTAAAATTCCTTCAAACTGCAAAAGCAGTTACCTTGTCTACTGAACATAGCTCTACTTCCACCTGCATCCTCTGAAGGAAATTCTGGCAATCGACCTGTTCTTTCGTAATACTCTGTAAACCATCTTCTCAATTCATCTCCGATTCTTTCATTAATTTTAGCTTCATGTTGTACTCGTAGTTCAGTTCCAATTTTATCCAAGTTTTGGTCATACTCTCTCTTTAATTCTTTTTGTAAAGTCCTTCGATTTTGTTTGATCTTTATTTAAGAAACATAACAAAAAAACTTTTTTATGTTAAGTAATAGTAGGTGAATCGCCACCTGTGCTTTTAACAGCAAGCAGCGATCATAATAATACCAATTCAGATCTTCTTGGCTAGACTAACTTCCTTTCGGCCGTGCAGGACTCGCAAACACTTCCTACTTCTTCTTAATTATTCTGATTTATTTTGTTGCGAGTCCAGATACAGATCTAGCCCTAGTCCCTCGGGTACCCCAGAGATCATATTAAAGGGTTTTTGAAGTTAGTTACCACTATCAATACTGGCTCCACAGTAGTTGCAGTGGTGGGAATGTGTGGTGAGCCATTTGCCCGATATAAAAGAAAATTACTTAAATTAAAGTTTTGGTGATAATTCTACTCACTTTTGCATATATTAATGCATCACGCCAATACTTACTTAGATAGTAGTGAAATACTATCACTACTCATAATTACAGAATTATAGACTTTGTAGTACCTGTTCAGCTTTTTTTATTTCTTCAGACTCTATGAAAGGCGGTAACTCCATTCCAATCAACAACTGTTCTAAATGTTTCCTCTTTCTAGTTTCTCTCCTAGTAATGAATCCTCTCCAAACTCTTTGAATAGCAGTTGCTGCAGTTGCAGACATTTCGCTCTTTTGATCTCGACCCTTTTCCTTTAAAAGACGAATTTCTTTCATAAATTGACCTCTGTAAATTAATTTTAAACATTTAGAATATACCTAATTAATTATTATATTCACTTTCACTTTATTATGTACTGAAAAAAACTTACCTTAGACGACCCTGTCTAGCTCTTTCATGACTTTGAATGATAATGATTGCCTGTTGTTCAGTTAATATTAGAGGCCTAGGCTTTGGAGGTTCGTAGCCTAGTTTTCTCAAAACCTCTGTAATAAAATTACGTCGTTGTTCTACCTCTTCTTCTCTTTCGCGAATAAAATACTCAGGAATACACGGCTCTGCTTCAATTGGAGTAACGTGCTGTTTTTCTAGAGCCTTAATTAGAAAAGTTATAGTAAGTAGTAGGTCTGTGTATTTATCACAATTCTATCTGCTATTTTTCTTAAGTTCTATGTTATATACGTTAAAAACTTACTTCATCATCGTCGTAAGTGAAGTCTGATAGATGAATTTCAACCAAATCATGTTTCACTTCAAGAAGTCTTCCTAGACAGGCTTCGAGTAGTCGCTTTACTACCAAACGCTTTTGGGGCTGCAGCATTTGATCGTACACTGAATCTAACCTTGCCAGCAACACTGTATACCTTATTCGTAGCTCCGATAGCACTGGTTGAATGGTTGTTTTTTCAGCTTTGCCAATTTCATATAATGCTTCATCAGCTTGAGTTGCTTCACCTAGCAACTCGGACGTAGTACAAATAAGCTCATGGTAGGTTTTATTCGACATGATTTGTGCCAAAAGTAAAATACAATTTATTAAATTTTTCGTCCACTACCAAATATAAACTAAAATGAAACGATTACTTTACACAGAAACCACAATATCAATGCAACAAAGTTAATACCTGTATTTTACAGTAATTTTAGATTTTACCTTATTATGAATGCAATATAAATCTAGCTTAAACACTCAATAATACTGTTGATAATCCTAAAACCTTAAGCAGCACAATATTCAACACCCACGGTACATTGTGTGTAATCTCAAAAAATATGCGAGGCTTTATCGAATAAACAAGCCGTCACTAGAGGACGGGCGCGATGTACAATAATAGATTAAACAAATGAAATAACGAAGGCATTACTACAATTATATTTTAAGTCCGTAAGATTTTGGCCATAAATTTGATGTTATGTTTTTGATGTAAAATTAAAACTAATATTGAAAGAAGAAAGTAACCAAGTATCCGAAGAACTTGTGTTACAGGTATCAGACAACGGAAATATCTTTAATACTTTTATACTATACACATATTTAAGATTTTTTGATTATACACAAGTTTAATCCATGACCCGGGAACATTGAAAACTTTTTGTTTCCTCGGCGAGATTCGAAACCGCGACCTCTCGCTCGAACACCAACGCGCTCCACCACTGCACTATGGAGGTCGTCGTTCAATGTAAGATTTCACTTAATTATGAGGCAGTACAGTCGTTATTTTATATCATACTAGAAACACCACTAAATAGACAACTACAGTACAAGCACCTATTTATTTTAGTGATTTTTCCAAGCTGTACTATCATTATTGTGTTTGGCAATTGCGAAATATAAATGCATTAATGAGCTAGAAAACATAATATTACTAACTGACCCTTGCCCAATTCGTTGAGCATAGAAACAGTTTGTGATGAACCGGTTAAAACTTTCCGGGACTTCCACGAATATTTCAAGACTAAAAATAGCCAAATCGCTTCAGCCGTTCTTGAGTTATAGTGAGACTAACGAACAGCAATTCATTTTTATATATAATATGAAGAAGGCCAGCTGAGCCGTGCCCACTTCGCTGAGCATACTGCATACAAACCGTTTAAACCTTCCCTGGACTTCCGCGAATATTTCATGACCAAAAATAGCCGAATCGGTCCAGCCGTTCTCGAGTTTTAGCAAGACTAACGAACAGCGATTAATTTTTATATATATAAGATAAGATATAAGATTACCTGATGATAAGCTATTACTGTCTCCCATGGACACTGCTAATATATTACAATACAGTCATTCTTGCAAATTGCAAATTACAATGGGCGTTATTCAGAAGCGAATTCCAGTAGAACTTTCTAGTCTATATTTAATAGCACATCGCGGCCGTCCTATCACGTAGTTACACTCGGATTAACATGTTTATTTTTTGTTATTGTTAAATTATTGCGCCAATATACCCGGGTCAGAGGGACAATAGCTGTTCTTATCCCGTGATTTATTCCACGCCTTTGTAATGTGCGAATTAAAATGTTCCTCCTAATTATTTTCGTCACAATGGCGGTTTAAAGTTACACAAAGGGGGCACTTGATTTTATTGTTTAGTTTTAAGCTGTGGTATTTCGCGCCCTAAGTTTTGACAAAAGGTTTCGCTACAAAAGTATATTTGATGCTACACTTTGGTGTATTATGGTGTGGGTTACGAACGAAATATAATTGACTATGTACATTAAAAATTAATTTCGGTTATCACACTACAGAAGTATTTTAGTTTTTTAAGACTGTTATTTTTCAATATTGATAAAAAATATATTTTTTAATAATTCTTTATAAGAATAAAATAGCTATTTTTGGTCTTGAAATATTCGTGGAAGTCCCGGGAAGGTTTAAACGGTTTGTATACTCAACAAAATATGAAAACGGGTCAGCTAGTCTTATCATATCTTATCTTCTTTCTTCCTTTCTTTCTTATATATAAAATTAATTGCTGTTCGTTAGTCTCGCTAAAACTCGAGAACGGCTGTACCGATTCGGCTATTTTTGGTCTTGAAATATAAGTGAAAGTCCAGGGAAGGTTAAAACGGTTTGTATGCTCAACGATGTGGGCAAGAGACAGCTAGTCTATACTAATATTATAAAGAGGTAATGTTTGATTGTTTGTTTGTTTGTTTGTTTGTTTGAATGGAATAGGCTCTGAAACCACTGAACCAATATGAAAAATTCTTTCACCGTTGGAAAGCTACATTCCTTGCGCTGAACATAGGCTATATTATATGTTTAAAAAAAGTAGGGTTCCTTACTAAAACCCCAAAAATGTAGCCCAAAGTGTAAAAAAACGACCTACAAAATTTCTTACATCGTATGCGCTTCGACAACGGCTTGACCAATTTCGCAAATTTTTTTTACGGTATGTTCGTTATTGTTACGAAAAGGTTATTATGAAAGAAAATGTTGAAAAAAATAAGCAGAAAATTAGAAAAAAGAAGAAAATACGTGATGGTCACGCGGGGTTTGAACCTGGGCTCGATCGATTCACGTCGTTGGCAGTTTATATGACACGGCTGTCATGGCAACATCATTATTTACAAATGGAAAATAAAAATTATGAAATGCTATAAATACCGTTTTTATATTAGCTTAAACTATTTGGAGTAATAAAATTATTAGGATTAACAAAAACATGAATCCAAATAGTTTAAGCTGATATAAATACGGTATGTATAGCATTTCCTAATTTTTGTTTTCCATTTGTAAACAACGCCGTTACCATGGCGACCGGTAGACGTTATAGACGTTTGGCTGCGTTTCCATTGACGCGGGGCGAGGCGGACAGAAGCTTGCGGTACCCGAATTGACCAATCACTATGCTCGAAATCTCTGCTCCACTCCGCTTGGGAACCACTAAGTTCCTATGCGCCCCGCACCGCGTCAGTGAAAACGCCAAGATTGGAGAAGTTTTCCAAATCTATACATCTATACAAATAAATAAAATTGAAGTGTCAGTATGTAACTTTCAATTAGCAACGTTTTTCTAAATGCATATTATGACATTTTAAACGATATCTTCTGCTTTTTTTTGCATTGGCAACGATATTTACTGAAAACGAAAATGTAATTTAAAAAAAAAATGTCTGTCAGCGTCTCTCTTTGCTCCGGCTAATCTCTGGAACGGCTGGACCGATTTTAACGAGACTTTCACTGGTAGATAGCTAAAGTTATATGGATTAATTTAGGCTACTTTTCATCATCATCATCGTCGTCATCTAACTAATGATCACCGGATTGGCTGGACCGACTGTGACATTCACCGGGCTTAGCTTATGTTAGTAGGAGTAATCTATACATCTATATGTATAAAAGTAAGTCGTGTAAGTTAAATTATTTATAACTCAAGAACGGCTTTATCGATATGGCTGAAAATTGGTGAGGAAGTAGCTTAGAGCAAGTAGACGGACATAGGATACTATTTATTCCATATTTTGTCAGCGTTTCCGTGAACGTTGCGGGTTCTGCGTTTGGATTACGCGTTGTGGGTTCCGCGTTGCGGATTCCGGGTTTCCGTGTTGCGGGTTCCGGGTTTCGCGTTGCGGGTTCCGCGTTGCGGGTTTCGGGTTCCCATGCTGCGGGTTCCGCGTTGCGAGTTCCGGGTTCCCGCGTTGCGGGTTCCGGGTTCCCGCGTTGCGGGTTCCGGGTTCCCGCGTTGCGGGTTCCGGGTTCCCGCGTTGCGGGTTCCGGGTTCCCGAGTTGCGGGTTCAGGGTTCTCACGTTGCGGGTTCCGCGTTGCGGGTTCCGTGTTCCCGCGTTGCGGGTTCCAGGTTCCCGCGTTGCGGGTTCCGGGTTCCCGCGTTGCGGGTTCCGGGTTCCCGCGTTGCGGGTTCCGGGTTCCCGCGTTGCGGGTTCCGGGTTCCCGCGTTGCGGGTTCCGGGTTCCCGCGTTGCGGGTTCCGGGTTCCCGCGTTGCGGGTTCAGGGTTCCCGCGTTGCGGGTTCAGCGTTCCCGCGTAGCGGGTTCAGGGTTCCCGCGTTGCGGGTTCAGGGTTCCCGCGTTGCGGGTTCAGGGTTTTCACGTTGCGGGTTCCCGTGTTGCGGGTTCCGGGTTCCCGCGTTGCGGGTTCCGGGTTCCCGCGTTGCGGGTTCCGGGTTCCCGCGTTGCGGGTTCCGGGTTCCCGCGTTGCGGGTTCCACGTTGTTTTTTTTTTAGTTGAATTTCATCATAAACTCTTTTTATGCTCAACGAAGTGGGCAAGGGTCAGCTAGTTGGTAATAAAATGGAAATTGAAAAAAAAAAGTTTTTATATCTAAAAAAGAGCTACCTATCATATCACGAGTGTGTGATACAATATGAAATAAGGATTTATATTATAAATGAGTTTTTTTTTAATACTAAGCTAAGTCAAATTACAGATTATAGATTCAAAGTAAGTATTCCTTTGTAAAACTCGCAATGTATTTATGAAATGATGGGATAGTTTTAAACGAGTTTACGCATCTTAATGCACTCTATAACTCTGTTATCTCGTAGCAAGTATTCGATACATCCAAGATCTAAGCCTTATTTCTTAGCGCCTTGAGGTCATAATCCCGTAAGGCATTTAATATTCTACACGGAAAGTTAAAGATAAATTAGCTAGCTCATAGAATAATAGCTTGTATCTTGAAATAATATGGTTTAAAATTGTTCGAACAGTACACGGAACAAGCAAAGTTCCATTATTTGTTTAAAATATAATATCCGTTGCATATCTCGGGACGCTGTAGGTACAATATTCTGAAGGAACTCTATTTTGTAACTAATCGACATAATAATATCTATTATTTCTATAGTAAATTGTAATTCAAGTTAAGGTATAACGATGTAACTTATATATTATATATTTAAATAATAATTTTCCCATCGTTTTGCTTAAAGGTGGCCCCGAGCGAGTTTCTTACGCCGGTTCTTCTCGCTGGTTAGTCTCCAAACCTACCACCGGTTCGGAGAGTCATCATGTAGGACAATTCTAAAAGTGCTAGTTTCTAACTTGGAAATAAAAGATTTTTACTTTTTTCAAAGGTAATTGAATGCATCTGTAGTACCTACGTCCGAGATGAGTTTAACCTAAACGTAAACAAACCCGTCTATGACACAACCAAATACTGGTCAGTGATGCCAATTAGCCATTATTAATACAATGATTTTTGGTTGCTATGAATCCATAGACTATAGGCTTATATTTTACAATCGGCAGTGTCGAAATGGCGTATTTTTTTGTGAAAGATTTTCATTTGATTTTTAAACACATTCATTATTGTTTAATTGTTATAAAATGTTTTGGATAATGCAGTGTAATCCTTTAATATACCTGTTAAAGTGTTGATAAGTGTGCACAATAAGTGGATAAGGGAAAATTTTGATGTTTTCGGTTTGTTTACCTTTAGGTTAAATTTATCACGGACGAACTATAGTTGTTTAGAAATATCTTGAAATTTTTATATATTTTGCAATTTATATCTATGTTAAAAGAGATTAAAGTTAAATTTAATACGTTATGGTAATGCTCATAATTTATTTAACCTTCAATTAGTAGAAATAGACGATAATACTAATTCATCACCTATAAAAAAACTTAATTATTTAAAATCCATTTTCCTTAAGAAACCTAATTCAATTCAATCTCAAACATCTAAAATGCCGGCTTCAATATGAATTATTGGCTTAATAATAAAAAACGTTCTTACGTGACCGAGCCTGCGAACATCGACGCCATATTTCCAAGATGGCGGATGGATATTAAGTCATCGAATGGCCGATGATAGTTTATAATAAAGTCATTATGTGAGTATAAATGTTAACGACCATCTTTACCAGGCGTCTACGTGTTGAGGGTTAGCACTGTAATAATGAACGTTGCTATAAACTTACTGGAACGTCCTTTTAAAAATCTAAATATAAAGTAATCGTCTTGTACTTGTCGTGGTTGGTTACCGCTGTTGATCCTGGCTTACAGGAGTTGCAGTGGTGGGAATGTGAGGTGGGCCAATGCCCGTTAAAAAAAAATCGTCTTGTACCTACTCAAATTCTCAAATTATTTAAGGTGAAGGAGAATTATGCCAAGCAGAAGCAGTAACCGACTAAAAGGAACTTTAAGAAGCGTTTGACAATTCGATAGAATACGTCATCACGGAACAGAAATTTGAAAGTAGTAGGCGTAGTTCGCGTGCCTTGACTAAGCGTACTTAGGCATACTTATTTTCATTCGTATTTGTCATTTTTAATTTGACTTGGAATAGAAAACGTTGTGAGTACCTTTTGCGATGTAACATTGGTATGATTACAAAATTAATAGCATAATTTTTTTTTTTAAATGTATATCTAAATAAAATATCAGGCGAGTTTTATTTTAAAATATCTTATGTATACTAAGTCAAAATAATTATTTAGGTGCGATGTTTAACTATTATCATCGGTACATTTGTGTGAGTTTAGCGACAACGATTTTCACACAAATTTTGTAATTTCTTCTCCATTTCTGTTAATTATGTTACAGGTGAGTAAATATATTTTGTACTGCGTTCTGATTCAATGTGATCTTCAAACAACTGAAATTTGACAAATTAAATGCGCAAATGTTTCCTTTATTCGGCTGTAAAAAGTGCAGTTACTATAACTTTGGGATATGATTATACTACCTTGTCTCATTCTAGAAATGTTTTTTTTTTACAAAATGTTCAAGAATTTTTTTTTTTTGCTTTATTTTTGCGCCAAAAAATTAAGAAATAGTCAAAAGTAAAAAAAAAAAAATTTTTAAGTTTTTGACAAAAGAAAAATAAAAAAAATACATTTACAAAATGAGAAAAAAAAAACGTATCTCAAAGTTATAGTGACTGCTCTTTTTACACCCTGTATATCACGTTAGATCGGGACAGAGTGTAATTGACTAGCATGGCTTATCCAGTCGTTCTACCTCCGCCCTCAATATAATAGGTGCGGTGGTCTTTGTTTCGTTATAACGAGAACACTTAATGGTGTATTGTAAGCTTTTTGCATAGTTCAATAGCTATCATTTGTTATAACTCAATGTAATTTTTGATTGCGCTATAAAATATTTATTACACATGATTTCTTGAGAAACTGTGGGCAACATTGATGTGATGAAGCTCGCAATTAAAATATAGTTCAATCTATTGTGGCTTAGTGGTTGAGTGTTGTTCAGGTTAGGTTCGAATCATGTCAAAGGAATATAAAAGGTTTCTATGTTCCTAGATTGCTTTCAATGGATGTGTAATGTGTATTCAATATGTATGTAATTATATCAGAAAACATTTTGTAAAAATTTATTCTGAATAAAATGATTTGATTTAGAAGCTTCCATGGTCTGGTGGGTAGACCTTTGATTAGCACACGAAGAGGTGCAGGTTCGATTCCCAGGCACCAATGAGACTGTTTCACATTATACGGACGCTCTAACATCGATAAAAAACATCGTGAGGAAACCCGCTCATAATTGGTACCAGAAGTATTGACCAGTCATTCCCCGTAACTCAAGTTCTTCGGAAACTTATCACTGGAGCAGATTTATGTGGTATAAAGCGAAGAATATGATATTATTAGGAAGGAAGTAATATCGGCTTACAGAGAGGCTGATTCTAAAAATATATATATAATATTTACTAGTGAAAAAGTTAAGAAGTGTTAAAATATTTTTATTAGCAAGGCGGATAGATAATTTTAGAAAAATCTACTCAAAATCAAAAAATCTAAATAAAAATATTTTATTTCCAAATGAAACTTAGCAAGCTATTTTCGGAAAGTCAACAAAAAGGCTACCACCGGTTCAACCCTAGCCCGCCGAGAAGAACCGGCGTAAGAAACTCGGACGGGGCCATCTTTTAGCAAAAAGATGGAAAATTGTTCTTTTTTAAAAGTGTATACATAATATTATGTTAACAATGTAAAAACTTAATCTATATAATATAACAAAAGTCAAAGTACATTGAGTTAGCCTTGCATATGGCCATTTTATTCCCAAGGTGTACAATTGTCAATGAAATCAAATCTTAATATATATATTTCTTGTGTGCGTGTGTATGTGACTGAACTCCTCCTAAAGGACTGGACCAATTTTGATGAAATTTTTTGTGTGTGTTCGTGGAGATTCGAGAATGGTTTAGATTTACAATTGGAACCGATAGGTGGCGCTGCAGTCAGTATGTCAAGCAATTAATTAATAAGGCAATACGAAGTTTGCCGGGACAGCTAGTAATATATAATAAGCTTTAGCACACAAACGTTCTTTAACTACATTTTTAAATTTATTGATAGGAAGGCTCTGAACGTTATTTGGGATTATATTGTAAAGGCGTATACATTGACCTTTAAATGATTTACTAACTATACTCAGCCTGATCACCGGTATATCTTGTGCTTATTTATGGTGTTCCTACTGTGATTGTCGCTTTTCATTTTAAAATTAATTAAATTCTTTTTGACATACAATGCATTGTGAAGCAACACAAAGAATAATAATAGTACATACCTCTTTATTTGCGAAAAGACTACTTTAAGTCAACTGCTAAGTTTTTTGACCTTACCTGACCCATTAACCTGACCACAGATATAAAATTTAATAGACAATACTTAATTAAAGTAACATACACATTATAATTTTCATGCTCAAACTGCTGAGTGTCCAATTTTTAATCAACTTTGACTAGTGAAGCTACTGATTTTGGCAGTCTATGTATGTATGTATGTATGTATGTATGTATGTATGTAGGTAAATGTAAATACAACAAGTGAAATAATTTGGAAGAGTAGAAGGAAATATAACTAATATAATATGTATATAACTTTTATCTAAGAAATAAATATGTGACTTTGGCAGATTTTGTATGGAACAAATTTTAATGTCCAAGTCACATGTTTATTCAACAGATAAAGCTATCTAACGATAGGAAAATCGGCCCTAAAAATAATAAATAGTAAAAATATTTTCTTTTAAATTAATAAAAAAATTAAGTTATTATAACAGTTGTACATCCTGCACCTTTTTTTTTTTTTTTTTCGCCGAGAAATGTTGCTTGCCGCATCCCGTGTAGGATGGGGATTCCTACCACGGGTATGTGGGGCTCAGTGGACGCAGCCATACCCACTATAACTCGGCGGTACTCCAACAGAACCGCCACCAACGGAACCACGGGAAATATAATAAAACCGCGATTCCGCCGGCGGGCGCCTGCATTGTGGGGTTGCAGGCCCTTCAAAGTACATCCTGCACCTACACCCATAACATAACATAAGCCACGCCACGTCTCCCGCTTCTCTCGCTCTATGTCGGGCTCTCGCCCGTCGAGATAATGTCTTCATCTCGGACAATTCACGTTTTTGCATTCCATCTGGGCGGTAGGTGGGCACAGACATCAATCTGCTCGCTTATTGTTACGTTCATTCCCTTCTTACATTATGTGTTCTTATATAACGCCTCCGTGGTCCAGTGGTTCTGAGCTTCGCTCCCGACCCGGAGGTCGTGGGTTCGGTTCCCGAATTGGAACAACAAAAAATTTGTTTTCAAGTTTGGTTAGGACAATGCAGGCCGATCGCCTGATTGTCTGACAAGAAAGATGATCCATGCGTCGGATGTAAAAAGTCGGTTCTGCGCCTGTTCTCTCGCCAGTCGTGTCGGTTTACCATCCCACTGGGTCATGAGAGTATAAGGAAGAGAGAGTGTATTTGTGTATTGCGCACACACTTGGGCACTATAAAATAACTCCTGCGTAGCCGGCCTGGTTTTAATAAAATCGGCTACCGACACCGAAATCGGTGAGGGGAGCTCCGCGGTCCAGTGGTTTAGAACTTGGCGGCTTCGATCGTGTGTTCGATCCCGACGTTGGAGCAATAAAAAAAAATTGTTTTATATTTAGTAAGGTTATGTAGGCTGATTGTATAGCTGATCAATGCAGGATGCGCGCACTACATACATACATACATACATACATACATACATACATACATACATACATACATACATACATACATACATACATACATACATACATACATACATACATACATACATACATACATACATACATACATACATACATACATACATACATACATACATACATACATACATACATACATACATACATACATACATACATACATACATACATACATACATACATACATACATACATACATACATACATACATACATACATACATACATACATACATACATACATACATACATACATACATACATACATACATACATACATACATACATACATACATACATACATACATACATACATACATACTTCCCTCAGTTTCTGTTTGACTTTAGTCCCTTTTTATTATATCTGAACTTATTTATATTTCATTCTAAAATATATCGTTATTTAAAATTATTAAGTATTTATACTCTACTGAAAAGCAATAGTTTTAGACACGAGGTTGTGAAAGTAAAGCGACTATATTACGAATAGCTTTTTTAATTCTTTAAAAATATACAGTCAGTTCGTGATTATACTCTATCGCTAACTAAATTAAATGAAAGTGTGTGGTCACCATAAAAAGGTAATGAATAGTGAAAACCAGCCTTATCTTATCTCCGCTTATACCTTAGTTTTATCACCTGTCAGTAAAGCTTAAAACAAACAAACAAGAAAACTTACTCTAACATTATTAAACACACATAAAACACTTTTAAACGTCGTAAAATAATTTTATTGCGCCTGTGTATGGATATTTTATGGTGGGGCTGTGCTTAAAAAGCTTATAAGTTTGTAAGATAAAGTTTAGAAAACTTTCTAGACAGGGACGTGAGCATTCTCAATTTCCTGTTTGTTAATTAAATTTCCTGATTTAATAATGGTTATTAATTTAGAATGATGGATATGATGGATATTAGGATACTACAATTCAAGAGTGACATAAGTTTTCTGCCTTAGAGAGAAAACTTAAAAAGTGTTCAAATAATAGTTCCAAAAGTAGTAGTAGTCCACAGTGGCGCTAAATTTGCAACTGTGCGCAAGCAAAATGAATGACGAATGTGTTTTATCTAGTCCAACCAGCTCATTATATTTTTGTTATCTATACATATAATAAATCTGTAGAGGGGTCATGTCTGTACATTAAGAATATTTAAGTGAAAATTAAAAAAAGGGGGTCTATATAAGCCAAAGAACCTAAAAATAACATTTTTGAAAAAAATGTCTGTCTGTCTGTCTGTCTGTCTGTCTGTCTGTCTGTCCATATGGGAATGTTTGTCGTCGCATCACGCTAAAACCACTGTATGGAATGAAATGAAATTTGGCAGGCAGGTAGCTTACGACCTGAAGAGCATTATTGGAAATTATTATCCCGAAAAACGAAAGGGTTCCCGTGGGATCTTCAAAAAATTGTAGCTACCTATTTGACGGTATTTCAGCCAAACTACTCAACGTATTTAAATGAAATTTGGCAGGCAGGTAGCTTATGATCTGAAAAGGATTACTGGAAATTATTATCCCGAAAAACGAAAGGGTTCCCGTGGGATCATCAAAAAATTGTAGCTACCTATTTGACGGTATTTCAGCCAAACTACTCAACGTATTTAAATGAAATTTGGCAGGCAGGTAGCTTATGACCTGAAGAGCATTATTGGAAATTATTATCCCGAAAAACGAAAGGGTTCCCGTGGGATCTTCAAAAAATTGTAGCTACCTATTTGACGGTATTTCAGCCAAACTACTCAACGTATTTAAATGAAATTTGGCAGGCAGGTAGCTTATGACCTAAAGAGCATTATTGGAAATTATTATCCCGAAAAACGAAAGGGTTCCCGTGGGATCTTCAAAAAATTTTAGCTACCTATTGGACGGTATTACAGCCAAACTACTCAACGTATTTAAATGAAATTCGGCAGGCAGGTAGCTTATGACTTGAAGAGCATTATTGGAAATTGTTATCCCAAAAAACGAAAGGGTTCCCGTGGGATCTTCAAAAAATTGTAGCTACCTATTGGACGGTATTACAGCCAAACTACTCAACGTATTTCAATGAAATTCGGCAGGCAGGTAGCTTATGACTTGAAGAGCATTATTGGAAATTGTTATCCCGAAAAACGAAAGGGTTCCCGTGGGATCTTCAAAAAATTGTAGCTACCTATTGGACGGTATTACAGCCAAACTACTCAACGTATTTCAATGAAATTCGGCAGGCAGGTAGCTTATGACCTGAAGAGCATTATTGGAAATTGTTATCCCGAAAAACGTAAGGGTTCCCGTGGGATCTTCAAAAAATTGTAGCTACCTATTTGACGGTATTTCAGCCAAACTACTCAACGTATTTAAATGAAATTCGGCAGGCAGGTAGCTTATGACTTGAAGAGCATTATTGAAAATTGTTATCCCGAAAAACGAAAGGGTTCCCGTGGGATCTTCAAAAAATTGTAGCTACCTATTTGACGGTATTACAGCCAAACTACTCAACGTATTTAAATGAAATTCGGTTTAAATGAAATTCGGCAGGCAGGTAGCTTATGACTTGAAGAGCATTATTGGAAATTGTTATCCCGAAAAACGAAAGGGTTCCCGTGGGATCTTCAAAAAATTGTAGCTACCTATTGGACGGTATTACAGCCAAACTACTCAACGTATTTCAATGAAATTCGGCAGGCAGGTAGCTTATGACCTGAAGAGCATTATCTATCTATAGTAGTCTATATAAGCCAAAGAACCTAAAAATAACAATTTTGAAAAAATGTCTGTCTGTCTGTCTGTCTGTCTGTCTGTCCATATGGGAATGTTTGTCGTCGCATCACGCTAAAACCACTGTATGGAATGAAATGAAATTTGGCAGGCAGGTAGCTTACGACCTGAAGAGCATTATTGGAAATTATTATCCCGAAAAACGAAAGGGTTCCCGTGGGATCTTTAAAAAATTGTAGCTACCTATTTGACGGTATTTCAGCCAAACTACTCAACGTATTTAAATGAAATTTGGCAGGCAGGTAGCTTATGATCTGAAAAGGATTACTGGAAATTATTATCCCGAAAAACGAAAGGGTTCCCGTGGGATCATCAAAAAATTGTAGCTACCTATTGGACGGTGTTACAGCCAAACTACTCAACGTATTTAAATGAAATTCGGCAGGCAGGTAGCTTATGACTTGAAGAGCATTATTGAAAATTGTTATCCCGAAAAACGAAAGGGTTCCCGTGGGATCTTCAAAAAATTGTAGCTACCTATTTGACGGTATTTCAGCCAAACTACTCAACGTATTTAAATGAAATTTGGCAGGCAGGTAGCTTATAATCTGAAGAGCATTATTGGAAATTGTTATCCCGAAAAACGAAAGGGTTCCCGTAGGATCTTCAAAAAATTGTAGCTACCTATTTGACGGTATTTCAGCCATACTACTCAACGTATTTAAATGCAATTTGGCAGGCAGGTAGCTTATAATCTGAAGAGCATTATTGGAAATTGTTATCCCGAAAAACGAAAGGGTTCCCGTGGGATCTTCAAAAAATTGTAGCTACCTATTGGACGGTATTACAGCCAAACTACTCAACGTATTTAAATGAAATTCGGCAGGCAGGTAGCTTATGACTTGAAGAGCATTATTGAAAATTGTTATCCCGAAAAACGTAAAGGTTCCCGTGGGATCTTCTAAAAATTGTAGCTACTTATTTGATGATATTTCAGCCAAACTACTCAAAGTATTTAAATGAAATTCGGCAGGCAGGTAGCTTATGACCTGAAGAGCATTATTGGAAATTGTTATCCCGAAAAACGTAAGGGTTCCCGTGGGATCTTCAAAAAATTGTAGCTACCTATTTGACGGTATTTCAGCCAAACTACTCAATGTATTTAAATGAAACTTGGCACAAAGGTAGATTGTAACATGAAATAACCAACATAATATTTTTAACCGACTTACAAAAAAGGAGGAGGTTTCTCAATTCGTAAATATATGTTTGTTTTTTATGTTTCTTCGCGGATATCTTCATCGTTTCTGAAACGATTTTAATTTTTTTAATGTTGTGTAGGGTATAATTTAAATTTGGTCCCATTGTCACCAAAATGGTGAACTGCTGATGGGATCCGTGAGGAATCGAAGGAAATCCTCAAAATTTATGTGGAATAATATATTGATTTTGATTTTTTCTGAAGTAGTCTAAGCATATGTTACCAAACAGTAAGGTTTTGCACCATATCCTGGATCTATAATATCAAAAAATTTCGCGTTTCAGTATGACTGTATATATATATATATATATATATATATATATATTGAAAAATTTCGCGCTGCTCTGGCTTACGCCAGAGCAGCAGTAAACTATATATACAATATACATAATATATATATATTTAAAAAATTGCGCCGCTCTGGCTTACGCCAGGCTAGGCTAGGTAGACTTTTTCTCTTTCTACTATTTTTTTTATCTAATCAAAATAAATAAAATAAAAAAGTTTTTGTTTTTCATTTTCCGTCCTCAAATAATCGTCGTCTGATCATTCGAGAATTATCCCTACTCAGTCTATACCCATCACTAAAAATCTGAAATTTAAATAATTTTAAACAAAAAAAAACGACTTCAAAAGGTAAACTAAAAGGAACAATTAAATTTACTTCGCACAAAGTAATACTTATTTTCCAGTACAAGTGAAAATAATTATTACTTTGTGCGAAGTAATTTATTATTATACTTAGGTTTTGCAAATACGATTAATAAAGTATAGGCGTAGGATAGTTTGTTTTCGAGATATGAATGAGATGTCATAGGTACATTTAAATTAGAAAAGTTATGTCAATATAAGTAAGATTTATGTTTTTCATGATATTTTTATTTATTACTTTTCATGCTAGGGTACGGCTTGGGTTTTTTCTTTCTTTTGGGCTTTTGTTATTTTGTCGTCTAAAGGAAGTTAGTACTTTAACCGTAAAGTCCCTAAGTAGGCTACATGTTTGTTAGCGTAGGTAATTAATAAATAAAAAACCGGGCAAGTCCGAGTTGGAATTGCGCACCGAGAGTAGACTTTTAAAAAATTTGGCGCTCGGCGCCAGCAGCGCAGCGTCGGTGTGAAAACGATCATCGTCTGCAGTCGCTGCGGCGTAAAGTCCATAAAAATCTCAGTACAGAGATCTTCGTCGCGTATATCAGCGTACTATCAAGTAGTCCCGTTCGCATAAAAGAAAAAAAAATATTATACATACAGACGAATTGAGAACCTCCTCCTTTTTTAGAAGTCGGTTAATAATACACGGTCATTTTTCGAGCTGGTAGTAGGAATTGTTAGCATTTTCTTAGAAAAAATACCTCAAAACATTTACGTCAAAAACGGCCATTATTTGACAGTAAACTATTATTATTACTCCATCGGCCTACTTCTTTTGCCTATGCACGTCTAATACCGTGTATAAAGAAGCATTACTATAAATTAGTGATTTTAAATATCCAAACGACAGTGTCCATAAACTAAAAATGTATTTGAACTGCTGCCCTAAATCACTTTTCCACGCGTACGAAGTCGCGGGCACAGCTAGTATTTTATAATATTATTGTAATACTGAATACTGATGTAACCCAATGTTGTATGATTTGCAATGAAATTTTTCATAAATTATGATAAACAAAAATAATAATAATATAATAATATCTATGTTCGCTTCACACCACGTCAATCTGGCCCTGTGCTAAGTATCCGAAGAACTTGTGTTACAGGTACCAGACAACGGAAATATATTTAATACTTTTATATTATACACATATTTAAGATTTTTATTATATTATACACAAATTTAATACACATCCATGACCCAGGAACATTTTGAAAAACTTTTTTTGTTCCCTCGGCGGGATTCGAACCCGCGACCATTCGTTCGAGCACCAACGCGCTCAACCACTGCGCTACGGAGGTCGTAAAAAAAAAGATTAAAAAACTATAACCCGACTTCGCAAAAAATGGGTCTAAAACGGCTGAAACAAGAAAATAATTCAATTTGAAATCCAGAAATGCATAGGTACAAAAATGGTCAAGGTAGAGCCGTGGTCGCACCCGCTATTGGCATCGAGCCTTGAATTTTTTTTCTACCGTATTTCGGTGTGAACTAATGCTTAGATTTTATTAGCGGTACGACCACGGCTCTACCTTGACCATTTTTGTACCTATGCATTTCTGGATTTCAAATTGAATTATTTTCTTGTTTCAGACTTTTTAAAGTAAACGCCATTTTAAATATCATGTTATCCCTCTCGTATTTCCTGTCAACGAATGAGATGGCATAGTATACTGACAGATTGTACGGAACCCTCAATGCACTCTCGCAGTTTTTGTTTTCAACTTGACAATATGATCGCGTTTTTTTACTTTTTTAAATTTTAGCCCCAATTCGTCACCATCTGTTATACATCCCTTATTGTTTCATGTACCGACCATTCGGCGGTTTCTTAAAAAAATATTTTTAATTATAATAATAAACTATTATATACTACAAATTTAATTTAAAGCTTCTAAGTAATACGAATATATTATGTAACTTGTTGATAAAAAAATCCATTTCATTCGTTCATTAATGTTCATATTAAAATGGCGTGTATCAGACAATTTTCCCCGTCATCACAAACATCCAAGTAAAAGCATCCTATCCATCAACGTTGGGAATTTCAAAGTGGAAAGTATTCGCAAGCGCGAGTTTGATCGTTTGAGTTGCTTTCACTCGGAGCCTATTATTGAAATTCCATCGAGAGGAAACTTTTGGAACTTGCTGATCTTTTTAGATCGGGGTTTTCTGGGTTACGTCAGGTTTGTAAATACGGTTTAGGGCATTAGAAGTGCATGTTGAAACGATAGCGAAGTTGGAAATGAATATACTGAAAACCTGGAGCGGATTCAAGATGAAATTGCTATTTATCGCTTACTTAGTTCGACAGCAAAATGTATTAAATTTGACATTAGCGTCGCTAAATGACATACGAATTCGATCGACATGCCATGTCAAATCCCAAATATTTTGTTTTCGAACTTTGTAAGCGATAATTAGCGATGACTGCTTGAGTAGAACTCCAGGGGGCCTACTCAACATGCCATCGCTAATTATCGCTTACAAAGTTCGATAACAAAATGTATGTGACTTGACATAAGGTACGCTAAATGATCGAGATTTGGTATGTCATATAGCGTACCTTATGTCAAATCCCATACATTTTGTTATCGAACTTTGTAATCGATAAATAGCGATGACTGCTTGAGTAGAACTCCAGGGCCCTGATTATGACATAATCTTCGCTAATTGACTTGCGAATTCGTTTGTCATTTAGCGAAGCTTATGTCAAATCCCATACATTTTGTTTTTGAACTTCGTCACCGATAAATAACGATGGCATCTTAAATCAGGGCCCAGATGTTATAACTACATTGCGGAAACCGAAAAGTAATACACAGTAAATAATACACAAATTACTTGCACTTTTTCCACTTTATTAGTTAATTAACAGATTTATAAAAATACACGACCGGTTTCACTTATTTTATATTACAGTTTATACAGTATATTCTACATAGGAGAGACATACACACACTAAATTACTATCACTAATTTATTTTACACCTTGTATTGATGGTCAATAATCAGGTTGAGTATTTATGTGCCATCAGGCGTAACATGTATTAATACCTCTGCAAAAAGTTTACAGCTTAGAAAAAACAAAAAATGCATAAAAGCTATGCATAAAATTTTCAACAAAAATCCTTTGAAAATAAAATCCTGGCCTACATGCACTCCATTTGAGAGTTTCACTTTTAAACTCGACGACAACAGACACACACACGTGTAATTGTTTTTCGCCTAGTAATTGACTTGCGGTGTGACAGAAATAAACGGTTTTTTTAGCCTTTTTTGTGCGTTTAAAAGTTGCGAGAGAAAATTGGATTACGAATGTCTCTTGGGTTTATGTTTTGAGCCATGTAATATAGTGTGGATTTAACCTACTTGCTTCTCGTCGTGTAGTTGAATAAATACTAGGTAGGTAAATTTTATAAAACTGAAAATAAATAATTTTAAGTAGTCATTTTGCAGTAGACTGCCAAAGAAGGTATAGTTTTTTGCCTATCTATTATTTATTTGTATTTTTTATTTAGAAAATAAAAAAGTGGAGAATTTATGGATTTCTCCGGGGGTTTGCTTTGAGTAATAAATATTAATATTATGATGTAAGTAGGTATAAATATGGAAGTATTATAGTAAGTGCCCTTAATTACTTTTAAGGTTGGCCTGGTTTGGAGAGGAATACCCCTCCAAAAAGTTTGCAAAAACAAAGAATGCATAAAAACCATGCATAAAACTTTGATTAGCGATTAGTACAAGTGTGTGGTGCAGGTGATACTGCGACTGATTAGTGGGCTGTTCTATTTTTTTCTGGACAGACTGTTTAGTGTTTAGATCAGTGTTTAGTGTAAGTGAATTTACTATACAGAAACACTAAACAATAATTGTACACTACACACTACGCACCTGCACTCCTCAGCCACAACTATTAACCACCTGCACTCGTTCTAACCAAAGTGAATGCCTTCATGGAGTTACCAGGAATCTAGGAAATTAGACAAAACAATTTAACATGGATAATGTATCATTAAATTCGTGTAAAAATATGGACTACATCGTATTTGACTAGTCTGCAACCCAACCCCTCTCGTATTCTCTAGTGACTTACAGGCCACGGGCGCTAGGGTAGGTAATACACATCGGGGTTGTTGAGCAAGGACATTTTATTCGTGTTCGTGCAGGGGTTGCGGGGAGTTCATAGCCTAGTAGTTCGCACTCGAGTGTAGGTTCGATTTTCAGGTTGTAGCGTGTACCAATGATACGAGTACTTTTATAATATACGAGTACGCTCCAACGGTGAAGGAAAACATCATGGAGAAACCACAAATGGTTGACAAGACGTATTATTTGTAGTATGTATATATATCTGTAATTCCTCTGTTTATTTAAGTTTTGAGAATGCTGTATGTGTTGGGCAACTATACGACAGTTAAAACGGTCTGTCTAAAACCAAAGAGTGGTCTTTCTTCTTTCATAATTTCGTTAGTCTCGCTAAAACTAAAGAACGGCTGAACCGATTCGGTTATTTTTAGTCTTGAAATATTCGTGGAAGTCCCAGAAAGGTTTGAACGGTTCATCACAAACTATTTCTATGCTCAACGAAGTGGACACGGGTCAGCTAGTCATCCAATAACGGACTAAAATGCCAATTTATTGGAGAGCTAATTTTCACATTTTGTAACACATACATAGCACATATTAAAAATGCTCCCGTTCCTTTTTGTAAACACCTACAAACAATCTATATAAAAAGATACAAAAAGATGAAAGACACGATCACACAGTCTTTAAAAGTACAGTTAACAACGTGAAACATAAAGGAAGCATAAATAATTGTTGTAAAACGCCAGCAACATCGGCGGTAAATATCTGAAGGTGTGAACGTTATCTTCTGTGATAACGATAAATCAGTTTATTCTCTACACAGGCTCCCCCGTTCGAGACATGAAGCAACAAAAGTTGGAGGTTCAAAATAAATAATATTATGTTAATATATCGATTCCAGTGACGGTGGCAGGTTACATTGAAACCAGACTAGCTATGCAGGAGTTATTTTTATAGTACCCAAGTGTGTGCGCAATACGCAGAAGCACTCTCTCTTCCTTCACTCTCGCAGCGCAGTGGGACGGTAACCCGACACGATTGGCGGGAGGCCAGGCACAAGACGACTTTTGACAAACCCATCCGACGCATGAATCATATTTCTTGTCAGTGATCAACCTGGAATGTCCTAATTAAACATCAAAACAATATTTTCTTATGTTTCAATGCGGGAATCGAACACACGACTGAGCCAGCCACTCAACCACGGATGCGTCATAAAAATTACATAACAGTAATATCAATAATTATATTCTATTAATATATATTAAGTATTATTAATATTAATAATAACTGTCTACTATAAAGTATAGAGTTAAAGAAACAAAATAATGTTATCTTGCTATTATTAAAGATGTGTATGTTTTTTATAAGTAAACACAGAACAGTAATATTATTATTTCTTTACTAACAAGATGATGAAAGTCGCAAAAAATATATGACTAGCTTTCATAAAAATTATTGTAACTTGATTTGTTTTTTATAATAATAATTAAAGAATAAATAATAAAACTGTTGGATACAAATGACTCTACAAAGGTCGGATACACATTATGATTGTTTCTAATAATAAGAAGAAATAAGAGAATAAGGATTTCGTCATATTATTATAATTTTTGTAATTTGTGCCTATCAAAATTTTTTGCTCCAATGTTTCACCCCAGAGCAAGTCATGGCCATCGGTCCCTTTATATAACTACAATCGTCTTACAATGAAGGGGAAAATTTTGTAAATTACACCCCTCATAACACCCCATCGCTTTTGTATGAGGGTGCGAATCGAACCAACTATTTTTCACGAAAACATGTTGGTTTAGGGACATAGCCAGCCCTTATTTCTATAAGCGCCTGCAGGTATATATTAGCAATGGCACTTGTTCGTCTTGCTCCCTTTATGCTTCGTAGATTGCAATGAAATTAATCAAATTATACTTGATTTGCAATTTAAAAGTGCATTTACATATAATTAACTCATTGTAATAATATTTAAAGCTAAAAGAATGAGAACATCTATGGTATAAATGGAACCATTCAGAAAGAACAAGATTAAATTTTTTTTTATCGATTAAAAATGTAATCGAATCTTAATCGAATAAGAATATGAAGAAAATGTACTGGTTAATTAATGGACGAAAAAACAATTAAAATTTTTCGCAGAAGAATTCGTTAAGTTTTTTTTTGTTCATTAAAAATACCAAACGCTGTAGGTTACACCAAGTTTATAAATGAAGGGGTAACTCTAACTCAGTTAAGGGTGGGGTTACAACTTGCAGCCCTTTGAAATATTACACAACATTGATTAAACCTAGATGTTTAAGTTATGTATTATAGTGCCTTTAATATTTGTTTAATTTTAAAATACTGCTTATTCTTTAGTCTAAAGCCCGTATAAATAAAATAATCTCAAACCCAACCTCATCTTGAGAACCTATTTGACAGATAAAAAAACGTTTCGTTTCACTTTTAAAAAGATAAATGTCAGTACTTTGAAAACTGTAATATCTTCATTATTTCATCGTGCTGGGCTTACCTCGCGTCGTCAATGGCCTCAAAACTAAACATACTATCTGCTGTAAAATCTCTTTGCAACAACAACACAGAGTATAATTCAAAATACAACACGTAATTGTATATCTTATAACCAACAAATTCATACATGTTATATAATGAAGTAAACATTTAACATACGGGACCCTGAATAATTAAACGGATAGGGGAAGCAGTAGTTAGAGAGGAAACGAGGTTAGAACTAAGGGTTTGTGTGTGTACAGTGTACACCTATATCATAGTTAGGGATTGTACAATAAAATATCATATAAAAAATGTATGTATTAACACAGCAAATGAGTAAATAATACAGAATACATTGGCGTTCTACGTGGTAAGTAATTATATACTTTAAGGCTTGGTATAACGTCAATGACCTTGAACATATAAATTTTGTATGGCGAGAAAAGTGTATCGCGCTGACCTGAGAGCATATGAACAATTATTCGTTCAACAATTTTTAAGACAACATTTACAAAAACTCAAACGATAGTCTTGCCTCAACACTGAAGAAATTTTGAAACTCGCGTCATTAATCTATACTATACTAATATTATAAAACGGAAGTGTTTGTTTGTTTGTTTAAACGCACTTATCTTAGGAACTACTGGTCTGATTTGAAAAATTCTTGTTTTTGTTGGATAGTCCATATAAAGAGGAAGGCTTTAGGTTATATAACATTAGGCTGCGACCAATAAGAGCGAAGTGTCAGTGAGAAAAGTTGCAAAAACGGGGAGACTTTCGTTGCGTGCGCTGTATAAACGGTTTAAGTCGCTCAAAAACCACTCGAAAGAAGTCGCGGGCACAGCTAGTGATAGAATACAAGACAAGGTAAATTATATGTTTTATTTGGATACCGTCGGGAAAATTGTTAACCAGGCGTAGAACAACAGTTAGAGGTAAGAATAATGCTAGGCAATCGTGCTGGGCTTACCTCGCGTCGTCAATGGCGCCTGATTGAGCCGTGTAACAACGTTACCGTCTCAGACTGATGAACTTTACCTCAACCTGTGGGGCAAGGGACGAGTTGTAGCGGATAGTACGCCATACCTCACGCTCATGCTCCAGGGCCCTAATTGTCAGGCCTCGAACTTAGTTTTTACTATCGGTCTGTCCCGCTCATGCAAATGCGATTTACCGCGCGTGCGAGCGGGATATACTGATATTCGGAACTAAGTTCGAGGCCCGAGAATCGCAACCCAGGGCCCTAATTCTCAGTCCTCGAACTTAGTTTTTACTATCGGTCTGTCCCGCTCATGCAAATGAGATTTACCGCGCGTGCGAGCGGGATATACTAATATTCGGAAATGAGTTCTAGGCCTGAGAATCGCCGCCCTGGTCGTGATTTCCTGCTTGTCATCACATTCACATAGTATCATCGATGTTGACAAAAATACGGAACAACATCCATCGAATCACAATAATATTAAAGCAAAAATCCGTGAGTATGTTTATGATTCAAATCGAGTCAAATGAAATATATTTTATTGTGTACAAATAATCATTAAAAAAACATACAGACAACAATTACATAAAATCAGACATGCACACAAAAACGGCCTTATTACTTTAAAGCATTTTTTTATAGGCAACCTTTTGGATTTTGATGATTGTTACTTATTCACTACTATTTGTACTTTCTCATTACCGAAAAAGTATAATGTCCCTGTAGGATACTATGATATTTTTGCAAAAGCTAGTGTAATAAAAATAACCGATGAAAGCTAGAAAACTCGGGACTTATAGCCAAGTTGCCTATTAAGCGCTATTCACTTACGAAGTTTGAAACCCAAAATATTATATAAAATTCGACATCAGCTTCGTCAAGTAACACACTATGTCAAATCCCATACATTTTTTTGATCTTCACAAGTGACGATAGCGATGGCAACTTGCCGTATTTTTTTTAAACCGAAGGCTGGTCTTGTCAGGCCTGATGTCACTGCGACCCTTTTGGATCAATTGTGTCTCATTCGCTTTATAGTACCGCCCCCAGTCCTATGTTACTTATGAATGATATGATGGGCGTCTGCGAAATTCTGTGTGTTACATAATGCTATGTCATTATGTATTAGATTTAAAACAATAAGATGTCAAGATGACGTCTGACATTGAAGCCTAAGATAGCTTGATTATTAGTCCCCTAGGGAGGCCCCTAGAGGTGAGGTCTCTGTATTTACCTAGTTATATATAAGATACTGTGTAATGTATTATCTACGTGTGAATAAAGCCAAATACGATTAACTAGAAGTGTTTATTATTGGACGTGTAATTGGATCCTAATAACAATAACACATATGCTGTGGCACTAAACACTCTGCTGTAGAGTATTCAAGCTGCCCGAGGTACTTGCTCTAGCTCAGATGGAGAGCTGGACAATCAAGAAGATGGTGGAGGGATGTTTCAACTTTCTCTATGCATATTATGCAAATTATTAAATCGCATATACCCAATCTGTGAAGGTGTTTGTTGAGCTTGCAGTGCCAGGGTTCTGGTGAGGATTCTTAGTTCCCTACTCATAGAAAGAGTCAATTACGTGTGTTGCGCTGCATTAGGGCTTGTACACATAACTACGATGCTACGTCGCATCGCAGAAATAACGTCACATGCCCATACAACACTGGTGACAATTCTATGGCTGTGTGACGTCATTTCTTTTTGTGCACAAGCCCTTAATAATAATAATAATAATAAGCCCGCAGGGCAGCTTGTGGCGAGCTATTGGGGAGTAGCGACCCCACGTACCTGAGTGCTCCCAGGGGAAGGACTCTGTTCTCCATCTCCGGCTTGCCTTCACTGGCCGGCTGGAGTGATTACTGAGGAAGAACAGCCCCTACCTCTGACTTGCCTTAACCGGCCGGTCAGAGTGGAGTCGCGAGAGCTTCGTGCTCGGAGGGAGGATGTGAAGCGTAAGTGGCGAGTGGGCGTCGTGATGGGACCCTCTGAGGGTGCAAATGATCGGCGTATAAAGTCCAGCAACACCTTTCCTGCCTCAAGCCGCTCGGTAAATGTTGCCGCCTTGGTGCACCGTGCGTGCGACCATTTTAAGGGGCCCATTACGATGAGTTGGCGAGTCACCGTCTGCCAACTTTATGATACATGTAACCACGTGGTATCTGGCAGACGCCATAGTCCTTCCATAGTCATAGATACCCAGTCCACTAGCACCTCACCCCTATAGCCCATAATCTTTTCTTATAAACATTTCTTGCAATAGTCCTACACTAAGCGGTGGGTCTCCGTGGGCGCACTCTCATGGTGCGTACAGGGAGAGTCGCCGGCTAGTGTCACATTACATTTAAATTAAAATTGTGTAACGGGGCCTCTGCGTGTTGGCTTCGGCCCCACGCATGCCTTCCAAAGGTCCGGGATTTAATTGCCCGTGAGCAAGGAAGCTATACACATACATAATAATAATAATAATAATAATAATAATAACCTTTATTTCAGGCTGCATAGGCCCATATTATAAATACCTTACAGACTAACATACATATTATTACATAATTAATTACAACTAAACTTCCATCACGTATCACGGCGACGTGATGTGCGCCTCGCTCCGGAGTCTCCCCCGGAATCTTCGGTAGACTACACCCATCGGCCAGAACTCCTCCACCTCGAAGGTCGACAAGCGATGTGTCGGTACTCTCACCACGAAAGAACTAAAGCTCACTTTATGGCGAGACTCCAGACGCTCGACCCTCAAGTTGAAGGATGTCTTCTTCAAGATGTAGCCCACGACATCCTCGACCTTCGTGGACCAGTGCAGGCGGGACACGTATAGCGGCGTGGTGGGTATTTCACACCACAGACGCTGCTCGGGTCCGCAGGGTGCGGTGCCGCGGTGGTTGCGGACGGCGGGCTTTCTCTTCTTTCTTCTCTCCACCAGTGTGAAGCCCTCCTCATCGCACCTCCTGCTCGCACCCTCGTTAGATCGAGGAGGTTCTTCCTTACGGCTATCCTTAGCCTTGCGGCTCTCTATTACCCCTCTTGTCTTCACCCGCTGGGGAGGTGCGGGGGAGCGGGCAGTGACACCCGCAAAACTTTTCTGCTGAGTCGCTGGTTGACTCAGCTTCAGCTCGACCTCGAGGGGATGGCGGGCGGGTGCGGCGGCGGTTGGTGACACGTCGGATTCCGCTGACGCGCAAAAGGTGTCAGCTCGAGCGCCGCGGCGACGCGTATTTACGAAGGTCGAATGCTCGGGTGACATACATAATGAATTATTACTTTTCATTTGCAATAATTCATTACGCAAATCACGGATGGTGGATTCCGATGCATTCAACCTACCTCGCAACTCGTCTAGCTCTGCCTTCATACTGTTGAAGTTCTTCAACAAGCTGGAGACGTCGACGTGGTCCATCGTAACCACCGGCAGCTTGTGGAGATCTTTCACCACATATGCCGGCACGTCGTCTGGATCCGTCTGCTTCAGCAGGGAGATTATATCCTGCACGCTTCTCTCGGTGCCATCTCTGCGCCGCGATGTCATATTCGCGCTCTGGCCGAGCGTCTCGTACAGCAGCTGCTTGCCCTTGCAAATCTCCTCGCTGTTGAAGGTAGACTTGCAGATCTGCATGATGCTGACCTCATCCATGGTGTCGATGGCATGCTGGATAAACGCCAGCAACTCATTGTTGCTCGTGTATAACGCGGAGCGCGACCGTTCGCTGGCTCGACACATTACACGATGATTAATGCCTGTCACTTCTAACTTGCGGCAAGCACCATCGAAGGTTGGCGGCTCAAACCTCGTCTGGAAAGTATGGATAAAGGTGAATACTTATCAGGCGGCGCACGTCCGACCAGCTCAATATCAGTGTTAGTGGAATTATATCCCTCGACGATCACGTCATACGGAAACAGCGGATGTTTTATTGGGCGGCCATCGAAAAAGGATTTGTGAGCAAATAATTCCACGGGGAATAGGAGATTTATTCTGAATTCTTAGTAGTGTCTGATGTGATGCTACAGCATTTGGTTAGGATCCATTTAGGAAGAAGTATCTACAATTTGTATGGCATCGAACCTTTGTGTGCCACAAGGGGAGTACAGATTGTGAACTTGTGTGGCGTCGAAAATGATTGTAGGTTAGGTATGTACCTTTAAGCTCTACCGGGTTAAAAAGAGCAGTCACTATAACTTTGGGATATGATTATACTGCCTTTTCTCCTTCTAGAAATGTATTTTTTTTTTAATTTTTTTTACAAAAATTTCAAAAAAAAAATTTTTTTTGCTTTATTGTTATTTTTGCGACAAAAAAATAAGAAATGGTGAAAAGTAAAAATTTTTTTTTTTTAGCTTTTGACAAAAAAAATATACATTTCCAAAATAAGGAAAGGTCGTATAATCGTATCTCAATGTTTATAGTCACATATTGACTGCTCTTTTTACACCCTGTATATAATTTATTTTTCATCGTAATAACAAGAAGCTACAACATTCTTTTTGAACCTACAACATCGGAATCGTCAAACGGAAAACATAGGAAAACGTCTAGTGCTAAATATCTTTTTAATACTTCCTATTGATTGTAATCTAAAACAAAAGTGAACCAAAAAAAATTCTATCAAAATATGTCACTGCTTTTTTGCGCG
This sequence comes from Celastrina argiolus, assembly GCA_905187575.2. Taxonomy (NCBI): domain Eukaryota; kingdom Metazoa; phylum Arthropoda; class Insecta; order Lepidoptera; family Lycaenidae; genus Celastrina; species Celastrina argiolus. Next base: position 19,558,242 of record LR994580.1, on the reverse strand, counting down.
TTGAATGGAAGCATATTGCCTACTCGTATCGTACTCGTACTTCGTAATCGTACTTTTACTGAGTTTTGTTTACATTTATATCACAATGAATCGGAACTATGTTATTACCACATAATGTCAAAGATGTGACACAAATCGAAGCAGACACAAACAACCGAGGGTGTAACTCAAACAGGCGTTCTCGTTAAAAACTCATTCGGGAATATCTTAGTGCCGGTGCTAGGGCTGGGGTTACAATTAATTTGAGGCTTGAGGTCCTCTATACCGTTTGTGATGTTCCACTTGGGCATCTATGTAAGTATGTAATTCAGAGACATACCTATAAAGAATAAGAATTATAATTATCTTCTGATATATAAAAATGAATTGCTGTTCGTTAGTCTTGCTAAAACTCAAGAACGGTTGAGCCGATTCGGCTATTTTTGGTCTTGAAATATTCGTGGAAGTCCAGTTAAGGTTTAAACGGTTTATATACTCAACACAGTGGGCACGGGTCAGCTAGTCTTCTTCTTCTCTTATCTATACATATAATAAATCTGTAGAGGAGTCGTGTCTGTACATTGAAGATATTTGAAAAAAAATATGATAGGGGACCTTTATTTACGCAATAGTACCCAAAACTATGATTTTTGAAATTTTTGTCTGTTTGTCTGTTTGTCTGTTTGTCTGTTTGTCTGTTTGTCTGTGGGTTTGTGCACGCTAATCTCAGAAACGGCTTATCCGATTAAGATGTACTTTTCACTAATATATTGCGGCAAGCTTCACTTAACATTTAGTGTTTGTTTTATGTAAATCGGTTCATAAATAAAAAAGTTATGACAATTTTAAAAGATCATGTCGTTTTTGCTGGACGTTTGTAGGAAGCGCGCGGCGGGCCCGGGAGCCGCGCGCCGCCGCGCCGCTTCAAATTGTATTCGCAGCAAACGCACCGGGGCCGCGGGGGTGACTTTTATTTGTTAGTTTTAGGCTTGCTAGGTAGGGACAGTCTAAGATTTTTTTTCTTGAGTTTATTATGAAAGTTATTTGTATAAAATCAGTTAGTACTTTTACTGTAAAGTCCTTAGTGATAAGTAGGTACTGTATACATATTTGTAAGCGTAGGTTAGTAATAAGTAAATAAATAAAAACCGGCCAAGTGCGAGTTGGACTTGCGCACCGAGAGCTCCATACAAACCTGATTGACATAGAATTTTGATTTGGTTACAGCTTGAATATATTAGAGACCTAAGTATTTGTTATAAGTTTCAATTATACACATTCATGACAAACGGTACTAAGTTTAAAAAAATCAAAATATTTTGACTATCTATATAATGTTACTAAAAACGTATGGTTTTAGACGTTGCTTGGTTTCAAATTTTATGATTTTGAGTTCACGGGAAGTACCCTTTAGGTTTTGATTCCCTTACGAGTGTCGAAAATGACGAAATTTAGCGACATACCTAAGCAACTGCTTTTGGTTGCATTGGCTAAGAGGTCTGATTTTTTTAACTGCTTCAAGGAACAGTAGGTATCCTGAGTATTTTATATAATTTTCATCTTGATACCTACACGCGTTTCTGAGTAAAAGGGTCTTGACAGACAGACGGACATGGAAATGATCTTATAATATGTGTTTCGTTTCTTCCTTTTGAGGTACGGAATTTTAAAAACAGTTTTAAAATTTTCATAAATATATTGCTCTTTATTTTGTTTTTTCTATTTTATAACATAATATACATACGTTAAAAAACATCTTAATAGTTACTAAACTGTGTTACAGGGGAAAACTGTTGATACAACTCGATTCCAATCGAGATACCTTTTGAAATTCTAGCCTTTTGCGGCCTGTCCTGGATATGTGTTAACAGATTATTATGGGTTTTTTTGCCAAATATCATAATATTGATAGAGTATTCTCATCTATCTTACAAGCGATAGCGCGATGCAGAGCAGACCATAATAGCGACATCTATACGCCAAATGCCGTACTTTTAATACAATTATAGCAAAGTTGAGTTGAGTAGAATACGCTATCCGAGAGTTAAACTCAGTGTGCATCATTAGCAATGTATAATATTATTTTGCATTGTATATTATAGTTCTCATACTACAGCCTACTATTACTGTACATTTTATAGTCTTCTTTGTCCAAATTATGTATTCGATAACTGCATAATAAATAGAATTTTGATTAACATAAGTATTGTGTTTACAGTTAAACTAAAAAAGTTATGTCAATATAAGTTAGATTTATGTTTTTCTTGATATTTTTATTTCTTAGTTTTTATTATGGACCGAATGGTTTTTATGTTAGGTACAACTTAGGTTTGTTTTCTTTCTTTTGGTACTTTCTATATTTTGCTACTTTTCTGTATAAAATCAGTACTTTAACAGTGAAGTGATTTATAATCAGTACCTACATGTTTGGTTATTAATAAATAAAAAACCGGGCAAGTGCGAGTCGGACTTACGCACCTAAAGGCTAAAATACCGCAAAATTTTGCGGCGCGCTGTCTTAATATCATTGTCGCCACACCAGCAGCGTCGGCGTGGAAACGATCATCGTCTGCAGTCGCTGCGGCGCAAAATCCATACAAATCTTAGTACTAGATGTTCGTCGTGTATGTGAGCGTACTATCAAGTAGTCCCGTTCGCATTATAGTAATTATACACGGTCGTTTGTCAAGCTGGTAGTAGGAATTGTCAACATAAAGTAGTTTTTTAAATACCTCGACGACAGTTTTTATAACTAAAAATATTTTTAAAACAGATTTATTATAACACTGCCCTAAATTACTTTTCCACGCGTACGGAGTCGCGGGCACAGCTAGTAATTATATAAAAATGAATTGCTAAAACTTGAGAATGACTGAACTGATTGCGCTATTTTTAGTCTTGAAATTTTCGTGGAAGTCCAGGGAAGCTTTAAATGGTCAGCTAGTAATTATAATATAATAAAGATTTTGTCTGTTATAATTATATATTTGAATCCACTTAACGACCAGTTTTTATCAGAGCATCACTTTGGGTATTCAACGTGAGATCGTCGATAAGGTTTTTCACATTCATATGCTTCGAGTTAGTGGGACTTCAATTTTATTGCTAGTTACAGTGACAGAATGTAGTCGTTACAAAATTTAATGCATCAGAAGCTAATATTATACAGGTGAATGTGTATGTATGTCTGTTACTTCTTCACGGGAAAACAAAATGCAGAATGCTGGCACCCTGAAATGGCAAAAAGGATAAAAGCTCTACAAGACCAGGAAGTTAACGAGGAGTACATTCAAATAATAAGAAATATTTACAAGAACAGTGTAGCAAAAATAAAATTCGAATCTACTGGTCCTACTTTTCCTATTAAAAGAGGGGTAAAACAAGGTGACCCGTTGTCCCCGAAAATATTTATATCCATCCGAGTAATATATTAAGGTGAATAAATAATAAAAATGGCAAATTAAAAATTTTGATAATATTTAATACTACGTTTATATGTATACGTAATATAATAATATTACGTTTATATTTTAGACAGAGCCGTATGGAACACACCACATGAGCACAGACACGAGTGTGGGTCCAATACAAATGGCGGGTCGACCGCGACAATCAATTATTAAACAAATTGGGTTGGCAACTTCTGATCGTCTCCTCCTTCTTCTGAACAGTTGCCTTCTAAAACATATCTTTAATACTGTGATGTTACATTACTAATAATTTGCTATACTTGTGCCAAATAGCCGAACCAAACCAAACCAAATTTAAGCAGTTCTCGGAATCTATCTAGATTTACAAATTTACAAAAGGAGTTGGACCCGTTAGATGCAGACTATTTAATAGCGCTATGGCAAATAGGTATCTATTTAAATTCATTAAAATCGATTCAGCTATAGATGTAGATGGAGTTCATTCTACTCCTTCTTCTGAACAGTTTCCTTTTAAAACTTATATTTAATACCGTGATGTTAGATTATTAATAATTTGCTACACCTACCTGTGCGAAATTGACTAAGCTGAGAATTTATTTAGCTCCATTTATCTTAAAACTGAGATCGCCAGCACATTTTTTTTTCTATTCTTAATTACATTTCTCATCGTCAGGTCCCTCGTTAAATTATATTAACGGCCTATCTATTTTTATATAAGCTGTATAAACTTTTATACAAATAAGTAGTAGAACTAGCTAGAATTTGCGCCAGGCTAATGAGAAGATGAAGAAGATGCAATTTTGTAGTTTATTTTTTATTTTTAACGTTTTGTATTTAGAAATTTCTTAATGTTTCAAAATATATTTTACCGATTTAAAAGGAGTTTCTTAATTCCAGGATTTTATAATAAGACCCACAGGGTGTAACAATACTTTTTTTGATTTGTTTTTTTTTTTTTATTTTTAACATTTATCGTTTTTTGTCGCAAGAATTATCAAAATACCAATTTTTTTTTTTAAAATAACTAAATCTAAAATGAGAACAGGTAATATAATATTCATAACCTAACCTAACTAGTATTTATACATCTTAATATTTTTTTTTAATGCATACTTCATCAACTAAATTTATAGTATCACCTTTATAAAACCTCTTTTGTCTACACTCAAATCTGATCTGCTTAAAGTTAATTAAGACGAAGTAATTAAATGTAAATTAGAATCAGCAGGTGCACACGAACACGCAACTCTCGCGGTTCTTAACTATTTGAGTTTACTTTACCAAGTACATAATACTCGTATACTTAAGACTGTATGCAAAATAGCGTCTTATTACTGTGAGAATTACTAGAGAAAAAGGAAAACTTCTAGAATATACAATACAATATAATATCTATGGACGCTTCACACCACGTTAATCTAGCCCCGTGCCTTAGCATATCCTTATATATGTATGCCTTACCATACTTATATCCGAAGAACTCGTGTTACAGGTACCAGGCAACGGAAATAAATATATTTGATAGTTTTATACTATAAACATATTTAAGATTTTTTTATTATATTATACACATTGAGGGTGCAAAAAGGGCAGTCACTATTACTTTGAGATCCGATTATACTACCTTAGGTACCTTATTTTGGAAATGTATATTTTTTTTGTTGTCCAAAACTAAAATTTTTTTTTTACTTTTCACCAACCACTACGCTACGGAGGTCGTCAAACATAAACAACAAACAATTAATAAACCTAAACCAAACCATGTATGGTATAGTAATACAATTATCAACTTTATACAATATTACTTTTAGATTCAATGGACAATATTTACATACATCGTTCCTACGAAGTAAAAGATTAAAAACCCTAAGAAGCTAAAATTTAATATTTTAATGAATTATCGTCAAACTTCGACCACAGAATTATTATGTCAGTATTTATATATCAATCGACGATCTTACGAACCGTATGTCACCCGGTCATCATGATAATGATGATAGTGATTTAAAAAGCTGTCGATCACATAATTATTAAATCAATAATTAATATCAATCGACGATCTTACGAAACCGTATGTCACCCGGTCATCATGATAGTTATGATGATGATTTAGGAAGCTGTCGATCACATAATTATTAAATCAATAATTAATATCAATCGACGATCTTACGAAACCGTATGTCACCCGGTCATATCATGATGAACTATCAAGTTATGATGATGATTTAGAAAGCTGTCGATCACATAATTATTAAATCAATAATTAATATCAATCGACGATCTTACGAAACCGTATGTCATCGTGATAGTGATGATGTAGATGTCACGAGAATCAGCAAAAGTCACATAAACAATAATGACGAAACCTCCATAAACAAAAAGCGTCATAAATCTAAAAGGCCTAATTTAAACGCGTCCATTTGTTCCGAAAAACAGACATTTAAATAATTCCATAAATCAACAACTTACAATTACCGAGACTTTAATGGTTCATAATGATTTGCATTTGCGTCGAGGGACTGAGTTATTTTAAAGTTACTTAAAATCAGACGTTTAACGTTAAAAGCTCCTGTCGTCGAGCCTCAATGAACTTTGAGACAGCTTTTGCAAGACTTTATAGATTCTAAAATGACGAGGGGTTTACTTTGCGGCTTCTTAGCTATTATCTTTTATAGGACGTCAAGACAATTGTGATGATGTGGCAGGATTAAAATTGCTCTTAGGGTTTGTGCTAGCGTCGAAGCCTTTCAGAGGGTAATTGCAAGTCGAACCGTTTAGACGAAGTGTTGATACAACTCGATTCCCATCGAGTTACCTTTTAAATTCCTACCATTCCTGTCGCATTGGAATTTCAAATTTCTTAAACGCATGTGAAGTGTCATAATTTTTCAAAAGCCTTTTAGTCAAATATTGTGTACATAGTTTATAGTATTGTCTTGTACAAATCTGTTTTGAGAAGCGATAGCGCTATGTAGAACCAGAATAGCGACATCTATACGCTACACGCCGTACTTTTAACACAATTATCTGGGAGTACGGCTAGCGGCTGTTATTTATAGAAAACGTTATATAGATAGCAAATAAGTTGAAATTAGGTAATATAAAACCACCTACCAAACTACCAAAAAAGGTAGTAAATACTACTACACTAATTTTAACGTTAGTTGTATAATAACAGTAGATATTGCTTAAAATACGTTTCAAAATACGTTTGTTTTCATTTTATTTAGACAATATTATATTTATATTTAGTTTACAATATTTTTTTATTGATATCTAAGCGGCAAGAGAACTTAAAACTAAAAGAAACAAGCGTCTTTCTTTCTAAATTGTATAATTGTAAATGTTTCTTGTGTGCAATAAATTATTAAATAAAAAATAGTATTAGTTTTTTTTTCAAAGATTTTTCATCGCAGGTGACCTCATAATAATTAAAATAATAATACAGGGAGAATCGCCGGCTAGTGTCACATTACATTTAAATTAAAATTGTGTAACGGGGCCTCTGCGTGTTGGCTTCGGCCCCAGCCCCCCACGCATGCCTTCCAAAGGTCCGGGATTTAATTTCCCGTGAGCAAGGAAAGCTATACACAAACATAATAATAATAATAATGCCTCCCACGGCGATGTCGGTTAAGGCGGCTGGTTTCATTGAAACCAGGCCTGGTATGAAGAAGTTATTATTATAGTGTGCGAAATACACATAATTTCTCTATTATTTACTTACGTAGCCTAGTGGGATAGACACCTGTCATGACTGTCGGGAGATTATGCAAAAGAAGCATATTTTATTATTATCGTATGAATCAATCAAGTGATCAGTCTTCTTTGTCCTAGATGTCTACCTAAAACAACAATGTCATATGTTATCCAACGTAGGAATTAAACCCACAACATCACGAATCGAGAGCCTATATACTTACATTGAAATAAACGTATATAATTCTTGGTACAAAAACATCTGTTCAACCATAAACTGTAAAAGTGTTAGTAACCTATGCAAATCGCACTAACAGCACACTGATAATACATTTTAAGTGTTGTCAGATGCAAGCGCTATTAGCATAAATCGATACGCGGGTATCTATTATGTTAGGGTATATAGCGAGAAGTGATTTGCGTCGTCGCAGCGGATCATTGTATGCCACACCTGCTTTGCGTTGACGCTGCGACAATTCAACGCAAGAGGGCGCATGCCATCGCATCAGCGTCTCAGTTCAGCCTTCAAAATTGATTCCACCTCTACCAGTACTGTTGAACATCATTGTTCGTCGCAACGCAGATCTGACAACCCCACCACTCACTCCCGCTCACTTCTCCGTCGATGTGTCAGAACGTCACACGCAACCACGTTAGAGCGAGGCTCCATTAGTGCGTCGCGACGCAGCGCCGGCGCTGTGTCGTTTTTCGTGACACAGTAAGGGCGAGGCCACATTAGTACGTTGCGTTGTCTCCGCTGCCTTGATTTCCATATATTTTTTATGACATTATATGACAAAATATTGAATTTAATTCTTTATTAATAGAAACACTTATGTACCTACTCGTATAAACGAAAAGTTATTTCGGTTCATTGAAAATAATAAGCCAATAAAAATATTGTCCAAACGTTTTTTTGCTATAATAATAATAGCTCCCCTAGCCGATTTAATTAAAACCAGGCCAGCTACGCAGTAGTTATTTTATAGTGCCCAAGTGTGCGCGCAATACACAAAGACACTCTCTCTTCCTTTTACTCTCATAACCCACGTAAACCGACACGACTGGCGAGCGAACAGGCGCAGGACCGAATTTTTTACATACCCATCAGACGCATGGATCATCTTTCTTGTCAGACAATCAGGTGATCAGCCTGCATTGTCCTAACCAAACTTGAAAACAACATTTTTTGTTGTTTCAACGCGGGAATCGAACCCACGACCTCCGGGTCGAGAACGAAGCTCAGAACCACTAGACCACGCAGGCGCTTGTTTTTGGCTATGAAAAATGTACGGCGTACTATCGACTTCTTCCTCTCTTGCTATCTCTCTGTCTCTCTCTCTCTGCTCGGGTCTGAAAAAAAATGTTTAGTAGCCCATTATCGATGATATCTGAGAAAAATACTTGGTCAGTTCATGCATTTCAAAATGCTTTCAAAAATATAGAAAATTGTTCTCCAAAGTCGTAGGCAACCTGTTCCGATTTAAGAGGCTTAAAGTCTATTATTTAAGGATTTCTCTTCGCTTCAATTCAATGGACTGCAGGTGAGTGTACGCCATTTATATACCTTTGAGGTATTAAAAAACATTTCTCTCAACTTAACCGTAAATTATTTTTATTTATAACCTTCAACGAAAACCGAATTTCGTTTTTAGTAGGTTTTCAGCACTGAAATAGTGATGTCAAAGAATTCTATGATTCGCAGTTTATGATCGTTTTTTTGAATAATCTATTGCTTATGAATACCTTAAATAATTGTTAAATTAGATTTAATTAGGTATTTCTCTACGTGATCGAATCAGAAATGAGGAGATCCGTAGAAGAACTAAGGTTACTGACATTGCCCGTAGGATCAGCCAGCTGAAGTGGCAATGGGCCGGCCACATAGCACGAAGATTGGACGGTCGATGGGGCAAAAAGATCCTAGAGTGGAGGCCACGTACTGGCAAGCGCAGTGTGGGACGGCCACCTACCAGATGGACCGACGACCTGGTGAAAACTGCCGGGTCACGTTGGATGCAGGTGGCAATGGACCGGTCGCACTGGAAATGTATTGGAGAGGCCTATGTCCAGCAGTGGACAGTTAAAGGCTGAAACGACGACGACGACGACGACGAAATTAGATTAAAAACACTCATTTAAATACTCTAGTACAGTAATCCCCATTATTATAAATGTTAATGTTAAATGTTAATATCCGTTTGTTTGTTACGCTTTCTGATCATCATCAAACTTTGTACACATATTCTTGGAGGTATTAGAAGTAACTTAAGATACTTTTTTTTAAGATTCCACGGGCGTAGCGTAAAGCTATAAAAACTAAATTAAAAATTAAAAAATCCCCCGACTTAGCGTGTAATATTCCTATCACACCTAACAAACGACCCGATGACCTTGAAGACCTGAGCCGATTTCCACCAAACATAGCTAAGAACACTCTCGATAGATATACCTTTCAAACGAAAATACCCGCATGAAAATCGGATCATCCGTTTGTGCCCTACGATGCCACAGACAGACACATACACATTTACACAGACACGTCAAAGATATAACATCCCGTCGTTTTTGCGTCGGGGCTTAAAAAGAGGAAAGCAGAGCAGCAAAATTCAACACCAATTACTCTCGCTTTACACTTTTACACGTAAAATTTATAAATTTCGCCATTACATCATGATGTAATGGCGAAATTTATAAATTATTACTTAATATCATGATATTTATCAGGTAATTTATTTAACATTACCAGAACACTTAACTTAGTATATAGCACCTATAAAACCTATTTATATCATACTCAGGAGGCTTAAAGAAATATTTGATCTTGAGTCGCTTCTAAGAAAACGAGAAAAATAATTCCCCCATAATACACAGAAAACGTTGAATCAAATATCTATTTATATTCTAAGCGTATTTCGAGGAGGACGTATGCCTTTTGCCTACGCGAAAAGCAACTTATCATAATGACTATTACAAATATTCGACGACTGTAGCGCAGTGGTTGAGAACGTTGGTGCACGAGCGGGATGTCGCAGGTTCGAATCCTGCCGAAGGAATAAAAAGTTTTCTGTAGTCCTGGGTCATGGATGTGTATTAAATTTGTGTATTAAATATAAAAAATCTTAACAAACTAATAATACTCTGTTTTCGTCAGGTGTTAAAAATGAATCTTTAGTATTTCGTATACTGTCACATGTTAGATATACAAAAAGTTGCAGTTTTCCATGAACGAACAAAATCGTTTTTCCTTTTTCCTTGAACTTTTGGTGACTTTGAAAATAGACTTCAAAAATTAAAATCATCACAAATATCTTCTTTGGGCTTCCCTATCTTACAGGAATACAATAACTATAATCCCTGAATTTTTAAGCAGTGAGCAAAAAAAAACTGAATCAAAATCGGTTCATCCGTTTGGGAGCTACGTAGCCACAGACATACACACTGACACGTCAAACTTAATACACCCAAGTTTTTGTGGTTAAAAATAAATCAGACACGCAATGCAAAGACGTCATTCCAATTAGAAAAAGACAAAATGGAGGAGCGTAGCTAGACTGAAATAAATGTAACCGGAATTAATTAGACAGGTTAATTTATTAGATCGGGCTTCTGGAACATTCTGCGGGTAGGGCGGTGCCAATCACGGGCCACCTCATTATTTATTAATTAGAATTTAAACTTGAATATTCTATTCTATTTAGGAATAAATAGTACAGGATACATTTTAGTAATGTCTTTATTAGGAGTCTTGTTTACTGTCACGGATTCAGTCCAATCATCAATGTCTTATACGGTTTTTTAATGGAATATTACGAAATTTTGCTTAACTAGAATATTCCAGTTTTTATCCAACTTTTGGCGATGCCAAAGGACAGTTTTGAGAAAGTGATTTTGGCAGTTTGTGTACCTAACTACTGATTCGATTTTACTAAAAATTAAAAGTTATTAGTATTTTTGTAAACCAATAATATTATGTTTAAAAATTGGACATAATATCTATATCTCTATAGATATAGCGACTATACGCTTCACACCACGTCAATCTAGCCCTCTGCTATATCCGAAGAACTTGTGTTACAGATGCCAGACAACGGAAATATATTTAATACTTTGATACTGTAAACATATTTATGATTTTTATTATATTAATACAAAAATTTAATATACATCCATGACCCAAGAACACAGACAATTTTTTGTTCCTTCGGTAGGATTCGTACCTGCGACCTCCCGCTCGAGCACCATCCCGCTGAACCACTGCGTTACGGAGGTCGTTAAACGTTTAAATAAGCCATAGAAATTTAAAATGAAATAAAGCAAACAGTTATGAATAGAAGTATAAAGTGAATTGATGCGACAGGCTAAACTTGCGGACACACCAAGCCTTTCACAGTCACATTCAGGCACTAAACAAGCCAACACAGCCTCGCTTTGAATTCGCAAACCTTCAACCCAATATCACCCTTAACACGTTAGTTGAAGACGTGGTTTTGGGTACACCAATAACGCCCGCAGAAGGTGTATGTCTTGGTTACCCAGTGTTGTATGCCTGCTGAAAATTGGCATATAAATGCGAGAATTATGCAAAGCAGTAGGCTGGTCTCGTGTTTGTTTTGGGGTTTGCTTCCTGCAGGCAGATCTAGCACTGGAGACCACTAAAGTTATATGGAGGTCGCATAGTGTCGGTGTGCAGAAAACTTGTCCCTGTAAAACCTAAAAGATTAACTTTGAGTATGTTACTTACTCTATCGTATGGTAAAGTTTTTTAATGATACATATATTTTTGTATCGTTCGCCTTTTAGTATTATTTAATATGATAATATATCTATAAACGCTTCACACCACGTTAATCTGGCTCCATACTAAGTATCCGAAGAACTTGTGATACAGGTACCAGACAACGGAAATGTATTGAATACTTTTATACTATTTTTATTATATTAATCAACAAATTTAATACACATCCGTGACTCAGGAACATTGAAAAGTTTTTGTGCCAACGCGCTAAACCACTGCGCTGCGGAGGTATTCGTTTTTTTTATATTATTCAAGTTCTTAAAAAATCAAGATGTAGGTCATTCATCTGGACCAGACTATTTATAAAGAATGAAAGAATATGTGCTTGGCAACCATACGACATTGAAAACCGCCCGTCCCACTACAGTTTTTAATGGGTAGTTATTTCGCTCGGAAGATACTGATTGAATCATCCAATATCGGATATAAAACCCCGCTATTTTTCTTTCTTTATTTCTTTCTTTCTTCCTTCCTATTATAGTTACGAGAACGGCGCCGACCCTGATTCAAGATGCCACCGCTATCTTTCGCTTACGAAGTTCGAAAACAAAATGTATGGGATTTGACGTAAGCTTCGCTAAATGACATACGAGTTCGCTTGTCGTTTATCGAACCTTGTGTCAAATCCCATACACCTTTGTTTTGCGATGGTATCTTGAATAAGAACCCTACAATCTTATTCAAGATCGCTATTATTACTTCCGAAGTTCGAAAACAATTTGAATGGGATTTGACACAATATTCGCTAAATGACAAGGGAGTTCATATGTCACTTAGCGAAGCTTATTGTCAAATCCCATACGTTTTGTTTTCGAACTTCATCAGTGACAATAGTGATGGCATCTTGAATCAGAGCCCTGATCATCAGTGATAATTGCTCAAAAAGTGCTCGATGATGATGATAATAAAAGTATCATCCGGAAAGTTCTACGTGGGACCCCTCGACCTTGTCTCTCGAGCATCGCAAGTGACACTAAGAGCGCCTGCACATTGCGCCGCAAGTAGTGCGGCAGCAGCGCAACAGACGCGCTGCTCGCAGGCGGCTAATTCCATACTAAAAAGAGAAGCGCGACAGCCGCGCGACACGTGATTGTCCATACTGGACGGCAGCGCGGCAGCCGCGTGCTGTCTGTCGACTTCGAGCCAGTGTCGTACGGTAGAACATTTATTTATTTCACAATGAGCGAATTTGACACAGAACAATTTATTATTTAAGTTCAAACACGTCCAGCTTTGTGTGATTCGAGGACCGATGATTACAACAACAGGATCATAAAAAATAAAAACTGGAATGAATTATGTGAATTGTTTACTCCAAAACTTTCAATCCAGCAAATTCTTTTCTTTTTATGAATGCAACGTCACGCGGCTGTATTTGTAGTGAGAAGTCCGCTGTTATAGCGCGGCTGCCGCGCTGCTGCCGCACTGCTTGTGACGTAATGTGAAGGCACCCTAAGAAACAGAACACTGAAGAAATTCATTAAAATCAAGGCTAACCTCACTCCAGTCTTAAGATTCTTTATAAATATTCCCGAGAGGAAAATATCCAAAGCCTCAACGAGAGGTATGAAACCGGCTAGTCGAGCACGCGCCAAAAGAGTTCCGTACAAAAACGCTGAATTACGAGAATAATAATAATAATATGTCAAAGTATTCCATCGAAATGCATTGTGTGAAAAAATTCTAATCGTATGCCTAAGCATGTAAATTTGATTCATGTATACCTAAGTATGCCTAGCACTAATGCTAGTGTCTCAACGTGAGGAAGTAAGTTATGTATAATAATAATAATATGCAAAAATTAAATGCTGTTCGTTAGGCTCGCTAAAACTCGAGAATAGCTGAACCGATTCCGCTATTTTTGGTCTTGAAATATTCGTGGAAGTCCAGGGTTTAAACGGTTTATATGCTCAACGAAGTGGGCACGGGTCAGCTAGTAATTATATGATATCTATGGACGTTTTACACCACGTCAATCTATCCCTGTGCTAAGTATCCGAAGAACTTGTGTGACTGGTATCAGACAACGGAAATATATTAATTATTTTTATACTATACACAGATTTAAGATTTTTATTACCTCAATACACATTTTTTTTATTAGTTTCTTTTCATCACCGGCGCCTATACAATTTTGTTACTGTAACGTCCAAAGGTTGAATGGTAGAGAATGCTATATGGCATTAAATCCACCTTTGTACTGTTTGCGCATTAAGTTAAATAAATAAATAAAAATAAAATAAATTTAATACACATCCATCACCCAGGAACACAGAAAATTTTCTGTTCCTTCGGCGGGATTCGAACCCACGAATGTATGGCGTCTAATTAGTTTCTATGGTTTGCCACTAGGGGTGTTGTTTCGATGCCAAAAAAATCGTAATTAACTTTCTCACGGTGGGCAGTGACAACTCACACTAAGCACTCTGGCTAGCCATAGTGCTTAGGATCCACTACATTCCTATCTGATCCCCACAATCTCCAAAGGCCGTCATCCAAAAAAAATACAGGCTAAGGCTGCGTATCTACCAGAGCTGTGCTGTGCTGTGTAGCGAGGAATGTGTTTTTAGGTACAAATAGAATCGCTTCATTTATCACGCATCGGTCAGCGCGGCTCTTGACAAGCGACTCTATTGGTTCTGAGAAACACATTCCTCGCAACACACCAAAGCACATATCTGGTGGAAACGCAGCCTAAGGCTTTCCTATGAAGGAGAACTAGCCTTAACTGCCCGCTAGAACATTTTTGCTTCTCGACAGTTGTCTGCCTGGTGACACATGGTCAAGCAGAATGGCAGATCGTTTGCCGAAGCGCTTACTTAATTTGATGAAAGTCCGATTCCTAACGAGGTGAACCCACCGGTCGGGAGAGGAGCCTATTTTTTTGACGGACCCAGGGCACTCCACCCAATATAAAGATGGTTATTATATTAAGCTTTCGAAGACGCGCTCTGTTCGTTTTTATCACTCTATCCGCTAGCTAATACATAAAAAGCATAAGAGTTCTTTGAAAGGGGATCGTTAGGAACTCGACGACAACGATTTTCAATGTACAGTTCGTGCACCGTGTGTTTGAACTTTGGACTTTACATTATATTTTTCGAGTTTGCTTTCATTTTTCTTCCTTTTCGTGTTTTTTAGTTTTCTTTAGTTGCAGATTGATTGGTAAATTCTAAATTATTTAATCGTCATTTGGATTATATTTCATGAAAGTCATACTTTGAAAATTTGCCGTCCAACTATTCCCGAACGCTAAACTATTGAACATGGTAAGCTGTAAGTAGGAAAAATAATATTAATATTGACATACTTGCTAATTTTGCTTGTAGTGCTTATTTCACTCTACATTTCGAGTTTGGTGCTCACTTTACCTTTTTCACAATGCCAATACCTAGAAATGAAAATGATTGCTGCCTAACTCAAGCACAATTCCAGTTACTGGGCAACAGTTAAAAAGACAAATACTCGAATGCTCAATATAAAGTTCCCAAGTCCACACACAACGTTGTCTAACCGATAGTTCGGCTTAAGCGGAATCCAAAAGAATCCCTCAATTGATTCACAAGACGGAAGGCAAATCTCAAAATTACTGCTCGTTACGACACTCGTTGTGTTATATTTTCGCACTCTGAAGAGATAGGGGAGTAGGTATGGCGCTTCACACATGGCACCACGCATCGCTGCGGTGAAGCGGATCTCTAATCGGATCATCCGTTGATACCCAACACACGTATAGTGCATGACCGACCGCGTCCGGTGCACGCAGATTTTTTCGTTCCCCAGATTCGATCGTTCCGCGGACTCGCGAATAAACTGACATAATATTATGTCTATTTTGATTCTCAGTCGATTAATATGGTCAGTTGTATAAAAAGTTACGATCTAACGATTTTCTTTATCCTGGTTGGTTTCAAAGTAATCCAAAAAAAATATGCTAAAAACTGTTGAGATCGAACTGAATTGATTTTCGATTGTGTTGGTAGTAAGCCTGCAGCGGGTGTTATTAGAAGCTAATGCCATACGCTTATGAAATCAATCCGCGCGGACGCTTGGTCACACTGCCTTAGGGTGCCGGACCACGAAATACTTTTTACCGACTTAGCGCACGTGAAAATTCGTCATACAATGGTCGCTTACAAAATTAGTCATATTTATATAGTAGATCTGCGGCAAAATTGGTGGAAAAATCGGGCACCCTTACCCCGCGGCGCACTGCGTCAAAATTCGCCACCGCAAACCGCAGCGGTGTGCGGTACCGTGTATGAATCGCCTAAAAGAGATAGGGAAGTGTAACACACTTCAAATAATCTCAATGATGTTGCTCCTGCAAAAAATAATAATATATTCTGTGAGAGGTAGAACCTCGTTTTCGGTTGGATTATATTTGCTACAGTTGCTGATGTAGTCCATCCTGAAACTGTACTGTATTTCTGAAACGACGTCAATTATCTATACTAATATTATAAAGCGTGTTTGGTTGTTTAAACGCGCTATCTCAGGAACTACTGGTCCGATTTGAAAAATTCATTTCTTGTTGGATAGTCCATTTATAGAGAAAGGTTTTAGGCTACATAACATTTCGCTGCGACCAATTATAGGAGCGAAGCGTCAGTGAGAAATGTTTCAAAAACGGGGAAAATTATTCACATTTGGGGACTTTCGTTGCGTGCGCTGCATAAAATTTTAAGTCACTCAAAAACCACAACAAGTTTTTAATATAATGTTACTACAATTTGCTTGATAATAGACACTTCTTCTTTCAGATCTTTCGTCAAAATCGGATCAGTAGCTAATGCTCTATGGTGGAACAAAATGTACTTACATACATGCATAATTATATTATATAGACTAAAAATTCGTCGGGTATAAAGAGTTTATTTTATAAGAGTCAATAGGCTTAGCATCGTATATGAGCCAAACGTTATATTAACGTTAAAATCATTTTAATATTGCCAATAAAATTATCGTTAAAAATTACATTCACAATGCAAATCGTCCTCAAGCGTCGTGTTAATTAGGGTGAACAATGCTCGCAAAGTTTGAACGGAAATACAACGCAAATATACCCACTTGCGCAAAGTATGGAGGTCCTTGTTTAATAACAATGTACCGAGGAACCCACAACCTGGCAGTTACATTTTGCAGTTTACGATCGTGTGACAATTTTGATAATGTTTCGTGCTTTTAGGTTTACTTGTTCAGTTTGTGTATGATTTTGAGTAGTATGAAACATCTTCTTATCTACACTAATATTATAAAAAGGAAAAATTTTGTATTTTTGTATGTAACGATTTAACTCAAAAAGTACTGGACCAATTTTAATAATTCTTTTTCCATTAGAAAGCTACATTATCACTGAGTAACATAATATATAAAAATCATTTGCTGTTCGTTAGTCTCGCTATAGCTCGAGAACTATTTTTAGTCATTAAATATTCGTCCTGAGAAAGTTTAAACGGTGTGTATGACCAACGAAGTGGGCTCGGGTCAGCTAGTTTGGTTATAAATGTTATCTTTACAACGCGAATTTTAAGTTACATTAGAGTAAATTGGTTTGTTACCCAACTGCCAAATATTTCTTTGCGATAGATAGAGATAGATAGAGAATGATTTGGTCTCTATTATTTCGTCCGACACGCGTTTGTATCCAAAAAGTCGCGATGCTGTAGCGCGTTAGTAGCGCGTTGATATAGCTCATGTAGCGCGTTGCCAATGCGACTAACGCGCGTTAATACCAGTGATGTTGAACGTTTACAAAGCTCACGGCTACACCGCTACAAAAAGTCGCCGTTGTGAGGGCACGAAGGGGAAAGAATGCTATACAGTGTGGCTTATGGTTTATATATCCGAGACGATCATTTTGAAGAACCATACAAATAAACCGTTTATGAACAAATAATAAATATAACTGATTGAATGTACTATTGGTTCTTGATGGAAATTCATGTTCACAATAATAACACACAACTTTTTTACACTTTTTCACTTAATATTACGTTTTAATAAGTTTTTACAATAACACGTCCGGTTTTGATTAAATCATCATCAGCTGATGTAATATATCAGTGAAATAATACATGCAGACAATATTATGTATTATCCAGACAATTCTACAATAATTTTACATTACACACCGAACAATCTCAAATCGTTATTCAAGTATTAAATCAAAATACTTCAGCGACAAAGGGAAACTTAGTTCCAATATTAAAATTTACATAGAACTCTATAATAATGTCGGAGTGATCTCAAATTGGCTGTTAATCGACTATTCCGAGGGAATTGCTTTACACTCAGCATAAAACTCCGATGTCACCTGAATAGACCAGGAGCACGGGAACTCACACAAAGCTTACTTTGGGCTGCAATGATTCTAATTTAAATGTAATGTATTTATCTATATTTTATTTTTATCTTCAATTTTAAATAAGAATGAATTGCTGTTCGTTATTCTCGCTAAAACTCGAGAACGGTTGAAACGATTCGGCTATTTTTAGTCTTCAAATATTCATGGAAGTCCAGAGAAGGCTTAAACGGTTTCTTTGTCAGCTCGTCTTATATATAAAAATGAATTGCCGTTCGTTAGTCTCGCTAAAACTCGAGAACGTCTGAAACGATTCGGCTATTTTTAGTCTTGAAATATTCTTTGAAGTCCCGGATAGGTTCATACGGTTTGTATGATCAACGAAGTGGGCACGGGTCAGCTAGACTTATATATAAAAATGAAATGCTGTTCTTTAGTCTCGCTAAAACTCGAGAACGGCTGAACCGATTCGGTTATTTTTGGTCTTCAAATATTCGTGGAAGTCCAGGGAAAGTTTAAACGGTTTCTATGTTAGCTAGTCTTATATATAAAATTGAATTGCTATTCGTTAGTCTCGCTAAAACTCGAGAACGGCTGAAACGATTCGGCTATTTTTAGTCTTGAAATATTCGTGGATTAAACGGTGAGAGTACTGTTTGTATGCTCAACGAAGTAGGCACGGGTCAGCTAGTCTTTGCATAAAACTCTATCACCTGTTTAGACCAGGGGCACATGAGCCATTATTAATACTTACACTTCTTTCGGATTCAATTCGATCTATATGTAATGTGTATAATAAAGATATTCTATACAATACGTAGGTAATGTATAGAATACCTAGGGCGTCCAGGCCATGTGAAAAATATTATGAATATATACCTATATACCTAGGTATATATCCATTACATACTTAACCTAGGTAATTCCTAGGGATTGTTTAATAGATATGTGAAATAAATAGATCTTAGTCTAATGTTTGTTTTTTTTGCGCTTTGTACGGATCCCTCCGTGCGCACGATGAACAATATGCAATATTTTTAAGGAAGTGAATCAGATTATGGATGAAAAACGCCTGTTCTCGAAATACATTAAAAGATCAGCTTTACTGTAAAATATAAATACTCTTTTTTGTTAATGACTTTCAGGGCTCGTGTTGCGCTTTATTTAAGATACAATAAAAGACTTACAAAAATATACATAAAGACCTACTTAGAAAAATGAAATCCCACCAAAAACATTTTCATGTAAAAATGTTGTCACGACGAGCCTACACAGCTTACCCTGTGAAAAAGTTATCAGATATCGTATAAAGCCAAGTTCTACACTACACCTTAATCAAAATCTATCAAAAAGTGGTTAGATCTCATGTAGAACCAAAATTCTTGATCTATGCGCCCTTACTTCACCAGGCTTAACTTCACTTACGCTACATTGCAGTTAAATCCATATTTCTTTATTTGTTATATTATTATATTATAATTACATTATATATAAATATAAATTATAAAATAATAACATTATTTTATTGCTGGAGTGAAAATTCTTATTTGGATATCCTAGGATGCCACTAGTATAAATTCAACACTTATAATTCGAGAATTTGAGAATTACTTATATATACGAGAGAGATTGCCTTTAATAAAGCATGTTGATACTTATTAAAATAATACAGTAAGTCTATAATAATATCGTATGTAGACGACGGTCACCACCATCTGTTGGTCACTAGAGGTACTAATTCTTGTACGGCTCTTATAAACTAATGCTAAGTGCATACTGCATACACCTAAGTGCAACTTAGCATTTTTGAAGGGAAAAAAAAGTATTTATTTTTATTTTTGAAAATTTTCTTTTGATTATGGCCATCTTTAAACGTTATCACGTGACGTGTTAAAAATCATATTATAATTATGTTAATAGTCATAAGATTAAACACTAAAATTATTTATACATTGATCGTGTAATATTTTCGTTTATTGTTATCACTATAACGTTACCGACTGTTAAATGTGTTGATAAGATATGTGTGTTTAGATGTTTCACAGTTCCAAACATAGATTGCGCTGGTAGCCACCTACATCGCGCTATCGAAGTGTCGAACGGTTTTTACATAAGATTCCCTCTAACAGATTTCAAGTATATAATAGTCCGACACAGCTAAATCGGCCCGCATGCCATTAGTGAGTACCCTTTCGAAAAAATAAAGATTTCAAGTGGTCGACGCAATATCTTGTTTATAAAATATACAGTATACACTAACAACAAATTACTACTTGCTGTCTGTTAATTCTTACCAAATTTTTACTTATCAAATAAATAATACCTAAATTTAAATAAGTGGATAAAAAACTAATTTTCTCATAGATATATTTTTCATTTACAAAAAGTCGGTCACCGATTTATAATCGGAATCAAATAGAACATACAGATTGCAGTAGTGCAACGCACTCAAATAAATAAAGTTGGATAGAAATAATATGGAGCAAAAATCTGACCGATTATAAATTATCGGTCCTACAAAAAGTAGGTCTTATTTTTATTATGTACTTGTATAATATTGTATAATATAATATTTCTTTTATGTTTTAAAGATCATATCCGTATAATAAACATAATATTAAACATCCATTTGGATTGGATTCCACCATATTGGATTCAAAATGGCGGCATTTATATTTTAATAATTTTTTTGTTGGTTTTGTAGCAATAACAGATTACATAAATAATATCAGCTTACTAGGACGTCAGGAAGTACCTTATGAATTTTGATGATCTATAAATGAGTCAGTGACGAAATCTGGGGTTTTTAGACATTGATAAAATCTAAAGTATAATAGCTACAACATTCAAACTTTGTATGTTTGATGTATTTACTGGTGTCATTATATGTTGAAATTTTCAACTATGTAGCATCATCCAAAGCAAAGTTATGAGAGGTCAAAAAAACGACGAAACCTTTCGAGAAAAGGTAGGTAGTGCCCTTGCGCTTCGCTTGGCTCGTCTTGACGGGGGCACTCCCGTGCCCCCAGATGACATATTTATTTTTTTATCTTTATACAGTTTAAAATTAAAACCTATCTACCTTGTTACTTTATTCAAAAATAGCTTGTGTTTCAAATATATACCCCGATTTTGCAAAAAAGGGACCAGAAAATAATTCAGATAGAAATCCAGAAAATCCATTGGTACAAAAATGGTCAAGTTAGTGCGTACATTACCTAGGTAATGTATATCTTGGCTAAATATTCTACAAGTAATGCATTCGTAACTTTTAATAACAAACTCATATTATTTCTTACAAAAGTAGGCACTCAGAATCTTCTCCAAGGCCAGTCGCGGGCTCCTAGACCAGAAGAGCTTATACAAACGAGGGTGGCAATAAATATGCAAATTCCTCTCCGTCTTCATTTAAACGATTCTAGTGTTTATGTCTATTAGCATCGCGTCTAATATTCCATAACGTTATATGCACAAGAGAAAAACTTTTTGCTCGCTTTAATTTTATATTAATTGTTATTGTTAGGCTGTCCACCCATGGCATACTTTGAACAACTTTTTGTGGGTGTAAAAAGAAACATACAATTTTTTTTGCACATTGTACAATGGCGGACTTAATGCCAAAGGGCATTCTCTACCAGTTAACCATAGGGTGGTGCAGAGACAGAATAAACGAAAAGTTGCTGCAAAACGATGAGAGAAATAATGTAGAATAATAAAAGGAATAAAATCAAATTTAACAACACAATAGAATGCTAATAATTCGTAATATAGGTATATTTTAAAATTAGTCAATCCCCCATAGGACAGGCGTCGCCTAGTATAGTATAGTATAGTTTGGGGGAATGTTACTGTAACATTTTGCTTATGTATGTTTTTGGAAATAAATGATTTGTATTTGTAAATACACTAAATATACTACAGTTTTATAACTATAAATACTAATATCTAATAAAAAATAAGGACTACTACGCTACATACTATACAATAATATTATACAAATACATAATATATAATTTATGATATACCTACATTATAATATACCTACTAAAATAATAAATAAATATATAATTATTAATAAAGATGATAACATAATATATTAATTTGATTTCTGCCAAAAGAACTTAGAAACCATTGACGTACCCTCCACTTAATAGTTTCTCTGGTCAATCTGATTTCCAGAGGGAGAGCATTCCAGAGAAGAATAGCCTGTATGTGGAAGGATGTATGGACTAGTCACTAGACAAGAAGTATGAGGGGGACATAGGAGAAGATATTGCAACGTATAAGTCCTACAAAAGTCCAAGGTTATACAGCCTGACTGCTGAGACATGTGCAATACTTACGGAGAGTACTCGGTACACGATTCCCATTATAAATATTGTGTAATAAAATTAGGTACTTAATTTTTTACCAAATTTCCCTTTAAATAATTGAATCATGGATACTATGAAAATTATGCGACTAGGCACTTGCCTAGTCGCATAATTTTAAAATGCCTACTTAGGCATACCTATGCAGCCGGGGCGGCACGGCGTCGCGGCGGCGTGCGACATCAACGTAGGTATGTACGGGCGCGAACCTACCCGCGGTGTCCATGCGTTTGGTAAATAATTATTTAAGTTTAAGCTACATTTACTCGGTGATCACGAGGAGGTAAAGGTATTCCTTCTGTCCCCCTCCGACCCCCCTGATTTCTCTTTTTCTCCGAGGGAGGTCCGTAAGACCCTCGCCCGTCTTAAGCCCAAGAAGGCTCCTGGCGCAGACGGCATCCCAAATATGGCCCTTCGCCATCTCCCGTTTAGAACAGTCGCCGCTCTAACTAGGCTGTACAATGGCATTCTGCGTACAAGCCACTTCCCGTCGTCTTGGAAGAAGGGGCTTATCATAACTCTTCCGAAGCCCCATAAGAACTTGCGTCTGGCCGCGGCCAATTACGCTCCTATCCACCCTATCCAAAACATTTGAATCCCTACTCCTTAAACACCTTTCCCCGTACCTACCTCCTCGTGCAGAACCGTTCGGGTTCAGATCGCAGCTCAGCACCACCCACCAGTTAGTCAGAGTCATCCACCATCTCTCCGTTACGGCCAACAGGAAGGAGGCGTCGGTCGCAGTGTTCCTCGACATGGAGAAGGCGTTCGATTGTGTTTGGCATGACGGTTTACTATATAAGTTGATTAGAGTCAGAGTACTGCGGTTTCTGGTCAAAATTATAGCATCCTTTCTCGCACAGCGTACCTTTAGGGTTCGAGTAGACGGAGTCCAGTCGTCGGAGCGTCCCATCACGGCTGGAGTTCCTCAGGGCAGCGTCCTCTCGCCGTCGCTGTACAATCTGTACGCCAGCGACGTGCCCGTAGATCAGGACACCATGGCGGCGCTGTATGCCGATGACACGGCATTTATTACTACCTCTATGTCGACCAACTTTGCAGCCGCCAAGATGCAGAGGACGCTCGACCTCCTACCTGACTGGCTGAGCAAATGGAGACTTTCGGTCAATCCTAGAAAGTCCCAAGCGCTCGCCGTCACAAGGAGGTCCGGGCTACCACCGCCGCTAAAAATCGGCGAAAATGAGATACCCTGGGGAAGAACGGCGCAGTACCTGGGGGTACTTTAGATCGTAGGTTATCCATGGGTCCACAATGCAGCGCAGCAGTGGGGAAGGCCAGGGCAGCTCTAGCCATGCTGACACCGGCTTACTCGTCGTCGCAGATCCCGCTCAACATGCGCGTCGCTTTATTCAAAATATATGTCCGTAGTCGTCTCACGTACGCGGCGCCCGCCTGGCACCACCTGCTCTCTGCGTCCCTGAAAAGGTCGATGCAGAGGCTGCAGAATCGCGCGCTGCGCCGCACCGCGGGCGTACGTGCGGAATAGCACGATAGCGAACGATCTGCGCGTCGAAAGTGTCGAGGAATTTGTCGCGCACCTCGCGTCCAATTTGTTCACGCGAGCGGACGCCTCGCGCCTACCTGAGCTGGCCGACCTGGCGCCCTGGCATGCGCGCCCGCCAGACCGCCTACGTCTGTCCCGTGATGCTGTCCCCCCCCGTTGAGGACTAGACGGAGCCAAGCCCCGTCATATCTTTAAGAAAAGGAGGAGCCAGGACAACTATCTTACCCATGTCGTTGTCCCCACACCCCTCCCCATTTCCTTTATTGTGTTTCGGCCACCTTGGCGCCGGAGCACCGTTTAATGTTAATTTTAAATTCAATTTATTTTACTTTGATTTTTATTTCCTTTCCTTGGTCGCTATGGGTCAGCAGTGACGCAATTCCCGTGCACGTGGGGACGTTTCTCGATTCCCTCGGATCGAGACCCCATAGCCGGATGGTCCACTCACTGCAGGTCTCAGCCGCCCGCGTACGTGTTGTTTGATCATGTTATATATGGTTGGCCGAGCACGTAGCTGCTCTTATATATTCTATATATCTTATATACTTTATTTATACTTATATATTGTTTGGTGTTAGTACCGGGTCGCTTTGAGTCAGCTGTGAAGCAATTCCCGTGCACGTGGGGGAGCGGTCTCATACGCGTTTCTCGATCCCCGGGATCGAGGCCCCCACAGCCGGATGGTCCACTCTCAGCAGGTCTCAGCCGCCCGCGTGCGTGCTGATCGTTTTTTTTAATGAAAAAAGAATTTTAGTAATTGAAAGTGGTTGAGCACGGTATTTGACTTCTTAAACTTTAATTATTTTGGTCTTTCTCTTGCGTTATGTCGCAGAGGTTCTTACCTTAAGAACAGGCGTTATTGAACTTTCAGCATTCTGCTGAGTGCGCCTCAATTATTCTACCCCACGTAGAGAGGTCATTTAACCTCTGGTCGTGGTTCTCCGTCCGGGGCCCTTCCTCGGTGATCAATTGATATTATTTTTTCTTCTCACATAATAGCCAAATATCACGTCCTCGAGTATTGCTCGTGTCTTACCAGTCGCACTGTATTTGCATGGTGGAAAAATTTGCTGCAAAATCGGTGGGAAAATCTAGCTACAAAAAATTGGCCGTGGGTGGGTAGCCTAAATTGAATAATATCACCGATACGACGTTGTATCAAATCTCATCTGAATTCACATAAATTTCAGAGAGGATAAAAGTTTTTGTTTCTATAATGACATCAGGGTTTTATGTTCCGTTTTGTTTATAAATGTGTATTTTGGATTCATTTTTATCGAATATCGTTTCTTTACCCCTTTTTTATGGCGGAAAAACACATTCACTTATCCTAATGGAAAGATAAGTAAGCTTTTAAGATAATCGATCCTCATCGATGCCAATCAGCAGTCATCCGGATCTAATAGACGACCAAAATGACCAAATATTCCTTCAAATTCAAAAAATTACCTTAACCGGGAGCTTAGGTATTTTCGAAACTAATTTCAATGCCTATCCGAAACCTATCCGATTCCAATGCTGCCAACTAATAATAATAATATAATATCTATGGACGCTTCACACCACGTCAATCTGGCCCCGTGCTAAGTATCCGAAGAACTTGTGTTACAGGTACTTTTTTAATTTATTCATACTATACACATATTTAAGATTTTTATTATATTATACACAAATTTAATACACATCCATGACCCAGGAACATTAATTTTTTTTCCCTAAGGGATTCGAACCCGTGACCTGTCGCTCGAACACCAAGGCGCTCAACGACTGCGCTACGGAGGTTCTCATAATATTATGCTGCTTTTGAAACTTGAAATAATAATGACAATTAGATCGTAACTGACTGATGAAACATCCGATGATTTTTATACGAAACCGGTCGTGTTATTTTGGAAAATCGCAGACCACACCAATGTCCGCGGACACTGCTGCTCATTTCCGGATATATTTTACCCCCTATGGCCTTTTACGACGCCCACGGGAAAGACGGTTGATGGGGAGGTGCTATTCTTACTTCAGCACCCCAATTTATTTATTACAGCAATTAAATCAAACACACTCCGAGTTCCATAAATTATCACAGAAACAATCAATAGCGCCCTGCACACGTACAGTTCTGACCGCGTTCCAAACCGCGACAGAAACTGTGAAGGTCGAACTCCACTAATTAATAATAATAATAGGTAATTCATTTATTTGCCAAGAATATGGTACAGTTGGTGTTTAGGTTTAAAGAATTTATTCTCAAAAAGACATACAGACTCACTTATATGAGAACAGTAGTAGATTAACATTTTTTTATGGTCGTCACAACATAATATGTATTAATTTATGCTTTTTATGAATTAGTAGGTAATATGATCAGATTTTTTATTTATTTTGGTTTATATTTGTTTGAGTTCTACATAATATTATTCTAATATAGGTATAGTGTGGAAATATTGTCTGTTATAGATAATTTAAATGCTTTTGTAGTTTACAATAATGAAATTAATGAAATGAAGTCAATATCTTACCTGATTTGGACTGCAACTTCGAATTATTTATTCGTTTTTTTCGTATTTAAAACTCCATATTTTTGATAATTCATTTATGAAAATAAGGAAACAATAGTGACGTACAAATAGTATACATAGACACTCAGGAAAAACATTTTTACTCTAATGACATTATCCAGGGAGGAAACAGGGATAGGGTAGGCCCTTTTTGAAAAACAGCTGTTGCGTTTTCTCAAAACAATCTAACAGACCCTGCCGCAGTTTGGAGCGCAGTCCGATACGTGACCTGAAGTGTGTATGGCGCGTAAGAATCTACATTTTGTTCGAATGATTTTTTCACTGAATCCAAGTTTCCGTTATTAGCAGATATCGCCGGGGACATTATCATAAATCGGGATCGTTCTGTTCAGCTGTAGCTGGGCTTGACATAATGGTTTAGGATATTAGAGGAGCATCCGTAATCTACAGATTGGCAATATGTCTGAATATTCAAATCTTTTTATCTACCGATGAAAACTGTAATAAGTGGGTTTTATATTAGGATTACTATTTTAATTTGAATTAAAAAAAATACTTACTTGCTGTTCGTTAGTCTTGCTAAAACTCGAGAACGGCTGAACAGATTCAGTTTTTTCTAGTCTTGAAAAACTCGTGGAAGTCCAGGGAAGGTTTAAAGGGTTTTTATGCTCAGCCAAGTGGGCATGGGTCAGTCAGCATTATATAATTTTGTAGCATAAGTTTTCAATGTATAAAACTAACTATTTTTACTAATGTGTGGTTATTAATTAAATTTAAGTTATTAATTTCGGTAATGTTTTATGGACTTTCTGAAATAAAGATAAGTATTATATTTGTATTATTTAATAAATCAAATAATTTGTCTTTATTATTTAACCCCCGACGAAAACATGAGTTATAAGTTTGACGTGGCATCGTAGCTTCCAAACGGATGGATTTTGATTTTTTTCTTTAAAGCTGGCGTGTTCTTAGCTATAATAATGTTTATAGTTATTTTATTAT
The DNA here is from genome assembly GCA_905187575.2 of Celastrina argiolus. Classification (NCBI taxonomy): domain Eukaryota; kingdom Metazoa; phylum Arthropoda; class Insecta; order Lepidoptera; family Lycaenidae; genus Celastrina; species Celastrina argiolus. The sequence goes on along the minus strand of LR994580.1, from coordinate 19,530,618 downwards.
TGAACAGTGCATTTAAACGATATATTTTTGTTTAAAATAATATTATTGAATGTTTATTTACGGATTAAATAAACATTATAATACTGAAGATATTAGTCTTATATATAATATTATCGTATCGCAATATTATTTACAGTTGCGCGCGCGCATTGATGCACGTAGGTCGCTTACGTTATCTGTTGATTCTTGATACGCATATTTGTTTATCGATCGCAAAACCGGTTAGCTATAGTGCCCGCCCGCTAGCGGGTTGGCCGGCCGGTTACGTTATAGATAATGACGGAAGATTCAGCCTGTAATAATGTTGCGTTAGAAGCGGAGAATAATGATTTTCTTGAGGACGATGATTTAGAGGTATCAAGGGGGGAGGAAAGGGATTTGACGGAGATGAGTACGAGGCCTAGTAAGAGAGGACGGGAATATGAAAATGGTAACGAGGAAGGGGAGGATTGGCATCTTATACAGAAATCGGGGAAAAAGCAGGCTGCGGAAAGAATAGAAATGTATATAACCAGTAAAGAAATGCTACCCAAGCAATTTGCGTTGGCTAAGATTTTTAAGGAGCAGAATATAATGAATATTACTAAAGTGAAGTATATTAATCCCTATAAAAATCTTATTAATATGAATAATGAGGACAGTGCTACGAAGTTATCGACGTCAGAATTTTTTAAGGATAAAGGATGGCGGTTCAATAGGCCTTTTGAAGTTTTGCTATCTTTTGGGATTATTAAAAACGTGGAGTTAGTCATGTCAGAGGAAGAAATTTTGGATATGATTTCGAGTACTATTCCAGTCAAAAGTGTTAAACGATTAAATCGAAGAACGGAGAAAGGCTGGGTCGCAAGTGAAACTATTCGGCTTGGCTTTGATGGTACGTCGTTGCCCGCTTATATAAGTATTTACGATCTAAAAATCAAGGTAGAACCATATAGATTTCCTGTAACACAATGCTCCAAATGTTGGAGATTTGGTCACACTATTAATAGATGCCCATCAGTCAATTTCTTCTGTCCAAAATGTGGAGATAAACATAAAAATTGTGAGTCTAAAAATTTTAAATGTATTAATTGTTCCGGAGATCATATAGCTCTTTCTAAGATGTGCCCGTATTATAGGAAGGAAAGTAAATTAAGGAATCTTATGTCCGAGTTCAACTGTTCATATAGGAAAGCCCTTACCATGTATGTGCCGCCTCTGAGTCCACCTCAAAACATAAATATTACATTTGCCGAGGCACGAACAAATCGGCCTACGGGTTCCAATTCTGATATACAGGAAAAGTTAATAAATACTCATATTCGGAAGTACTTAAGGAAACACCTAGCGAAAAGAAAAGAATGTCCCAGTCACAAAGTAAAACTATGCAAATAAAGGAAAAAAGAAGAATTCAGTCGGAAAAGAAGAAAGATGGAAACATCGTTACAAATTTTTGGTCTGAAACGGATATGAGTGTGGATTCAGTTTCTAGTGAAGAACCTAATGTTTCCGAAAGTGAATGTAAAACGAAGAATAGGCGTTCAAAGAGGGATTCATCTTTTGATAATTTACTTAAGAAGTTAAAAGAAATAGTTTTTTGTAGCAGATATACGGTAAAGGATAAAATTAATAAGTGTTTAAAACTTTTCTGTAATTGGATAATTTTTATTTTATTATTATTATTATTAGTCGTTACTGTCCCACTGCTGGGCAAAGGCCTCCCCTCTCTCATTCCATAAGTCACGATCTTTTGCTATGACTGGCCACTCTTTATGAAACGCGTCTAGCTCGTCACGCCACCTTTTCTTGGGCCGACCCCTGTTTCGTCGACCAGTCGGTAGCCACTCCGTCGCTAAACGCGCCCATCTGTCCGGGTGCATGCGGTATACGTGACCTGCCCAACTCCACTTCAAGCTAGCTGCTTTCCTGCCAACGTCAGTTAACTTCGTTTTGGAGCGCAGAGTGGTGTTTCGGATACGGTCGATTCTTTTGACACCTAAAATGCTGCGCTCCATCGCCCGTTGGCAGACCCCAAGCCGGGACTTTTGGGAGGCGGTCAAAGACCAAGACTGGGCACCGTAGGTTAGGATAGGCAGGATACACATGTCCACGAGTTTACGTTTTAGGCATAGTGGAAGGTCCCCTTTCATATGTTGTTTCATCGACCAAAAGCTTTTCCAAGCTATTCGCTGGTCGACTTCTTTATCCTGCCTGTTGTGGAATGATGTTATTTGGCCTAAATATACGTACTCGTCGACATAGTGTATCTCATTCCCATCTACCTCGACCCTACATTTTGTGCTGTTAGACATGATCTTGATCTTTGATCGATTCATTTGAAGTCCTACCTCGAGGCTCGCCGCGCTGAGATCTTTCAGCATTGACTGAAAGGTTTTGGGCTGACGTGGCAAATAAGACAATGTCATCGGCGAAGCGAAGGTTTGTTAGGGTTTTCTTGTCAAGAACGATACCTTTATCTCCCCAGCCTATCGAGGCTTTCTTAAAAACCTCCTCTAAGGCGCTCGTAAACAGGCATGGAGAGATCGGGTCGCCCTGTTTAACCCCCCTTTCGATTTTAAATTTTGGGCCCGTGGATTGTAATTTAACGGCGGCTGTACTATTTTGATAGATTATTTTTAGAAGGTCTATGTATATTGGCTCCATATTCTGATTGCTGAGGGCTGAAAAGATATTTTTATGATATATGCTATCAAAAGCTTTATTAAAATCTATAAAGGCTAAATATAAAGGTAAATTAAATTCATTTGATTTTTCTATTACTTGATTTACGGTGTGAATATGGTCCGTAGTTGAAAATCCTGGCCTAAATCCAGCTTGTTCGGGGGACTGATGAAGATCTAGGTTGGAGTCAATGCGATTCTGAATGATTTTAATAAATATTTTGTATATGTGTGATACTAAACTGATGGGTCTGTAATTGCTAATATCGGATTTGTCGCCTTTTTTATGCAGGAGTTTAATATTAGAAGTACAAAATTGGTCGGGAATAATGCCTGTTTTTAAAATACGGTTAAAAAGGTGACTTAGGTGGGGTAGAATAGTGGGTTCACCAATTTTAAGTGTCTCTGAAGTGATGCCATCTTCTCCAGGGCTTTTGTTATACTTTAAACTCAGGATAGCTTTATGAATTTCTTGTTCTGTTATAATCGAAACTGTGTCGGGACAGGTATAATTTATATTTTCAATGTTTTTTATGCTATTGCTATATAAATTTCTGTAAAATTTTGTGCAAATGTCTAATACTTTTTTCTACTTCTTTGTTTCTTGCCTAGTTCGTCTTTTAAATCGGTTATCCAAAATTTACAGTGGTTGACTCCATCCTTTGCAACTCTCAGAGAGCTATTTTGTTCTAGGGCGTTTTTAACTATTAAGGTATTTAATGTTCTTAGATCCTGTCTGATTCTCCGTTTAACTAGTTTATCTAAATTATTATATTCTGTGGTTCTTTTTTCCAAGTTTGATCTTCTATCTATTAGGTCTAAAGTCTCTTGAGATAATTTCCTACGGTTAGTTTTTGATGCTTTAATTTTTTTATTTGCTACGGCTATACTATCTTTGATGCTTTTATATATTACTTCTGTATCATTTATTTCCATATTGAGATTACTGAAAGAATTTTGAAGATGTATGTTAAATTGGGCTTTGTTAGCAATCAGAGTATCTTTTGTATGTCTTTTGGAATTACTCCGGAACAAAATGCAACGTTGAAGTCTGTAATTAAATTTGATTTTAGCTCTTACAGGTCTGTGATCAGAGCTAAATTTAAATCTGTTAATAGTGCCGATATCAGAAATAATATGTCTATGTGACGATAGTACGAAGTCTATTTCATTTTTTGTATTGTTATCCGGTGACAACCATGTCAAACGTCTCTGTGGTTTTTTGTGGAAGTAGCTGTTCATGACTCTCATGTTCTGACCAAATGCAAATTGAATAAGACGAGTCCCCCTTTCATTTCGGGTACCAACACCATAGGGACCTATCGTGTCATCATTGTTTAGTGCCTGATTTTGACCAATCTTTGCATTGAAGTCACCCATAACCAGCTTCCACGTACCTGGATTTTCTGCACAAGCTTGATTTAAAATATCATAAAAGTCTTCTATTTCTTCGTAATTGGATAATGGCATATGTAATACAAAAATTTAGTAATTCCTTTTTAAATATAAGTGGTGATGGATAGAGTTAGTCGGGGCATTAATGTTATCCAATGGAATTCGCAAAGTATTCAACCTAAATGCACTAGTTTTGAACATCTTCTTCTTCAAGAAAAAATTCATTTCGCGATTCTGAGTGAGACATGGTTGGCTCCTGGATCAACTTTTCGTGTTAAAGGATATAATGTATTCCGTTGTGACAGACAGGACTCTTACGGTAGTGTCGCCATTATTGCACATAATTCCATTCGCTGCATGCCTTGCCCTGTTCAAAATATCATAAGTGGTTTAGAAGTTATTCACCTAAAAATATTTAACTGTAATCTTTTGGAGAATATAGTAGGAATATATTGTCCGCCTTCGATTCGTACCTCTCGTGCCGATTGGGATTTATTGTTTTCGCCGTTCTCAGTGAATACGTTAATTTTAGGTGATTTTAATGGTCACCACTCAACGTGGTCTAATAGAACTGACTCTAGAGGCACCCAAATTTTTGACTCCATAATAGATAGTAATTTTGTATCTTTAAACGATGGTTCTTACACTCGAATAAAGTTAGTTAACGGATTGTTACAACAGTCATCACCGGATATTTCATTTGTATCGACTAATATAGCCCATAGATTTGATTGGTCTGTTACAAGAGAATCTTTAGGCAGTGACCATATTATAATTAAATTGACATGTTCCGAAAATAACCCATCGTTTTATATTAAGAAAAGGAATTTCAAAGCCGCAGATTGGGAGTCTTATAGAGAAAACATCGACGCGCTGCTGCATCAGGCGATCTTCAGGAGCGATATAATTTTTTTTTGCGTATCTTAAATCAAGCAGCTGAGCATAGTATTCCTTTTTATAAAATTTGTGAAAGTATATGTAATAAATTTAATCCTAAATCTTATTGGTCACCGAGTTTATCTAAGGCAGTAGCTGAACGGCGTCTTGCCTTGAAATTATTTAGACGGAATCCTACACCTAATAACCACTGTTTGCATCAGGAAAAGGTTCGAACTGCTCAGAGGTTAATAAGAAAAGCTAAAAGTGAGTCTTGGTTCCAATTTTGTTCCTCACTTGACCAATCAGTTTCTGCTAAGGATGTTTGGCATAAAATGAAATGGTTTAAAGGTTGTCGGCAACCAAAAGGCTACGTAGATAAAAATACTGTCAACTTTATTCTTACCAATTTAACTCCTGATTTTACTCGCCCTCCACAGCCTAGATTTGTTTCGCATAACCACAATTTGGATTCAACTATATCTCTGCACGAATTACTTAAATGTGTTAAGTCAAAGGACTCTGCCCCCGGATCGGACGGAATTTCTTATTCTATGGTTAAAAATTTACCTGAAAGTGGTCATAGATTCTTACTTCTTTTATATAATCTTTTTCTAAATTTTAGTTTTGTTCCAACTCAATGGCGTATTATCTCGGTAATCCCAATCCCTAAGCGAGGAGCAAATGACTTAGAGAAATCATACCGACCAATTTCACTAATTTCTTGCCTATGCAAAATATTCCATATGATTTTAAAAAATAGACTGGAGTGGTTTTTGGAAAAAACCAATAGGTTTTCTAGTGATACAGTTGGATTTAGGAAAGCGCATTCTAGCCTGGATAGTTTAACCTCTCTCGTTACCAGAATACAAATTGGATTTTCCAAAAATGAATATACAGTAGGATGTTTCTTAGATATAGAAAATGCATATAATAACGTTGATGTCTCTTCATTATTACTAATTCTGGATAGTTTCGGTGTAGGATCTAAAATTTGTGAATATCTGTGGCATTTTTTAAATGAGCGTATATTGACTATTGTAACATCGGATTATAAGTGTCAGAGATGTACCGGTCGTGGATTGCCACAGGGTGATCCGTTATCTAGTCTTCTATTTAACGTCGTTACAGTCCCAGCTTGTAAATCACTGTCAAATGTATTTTTTAATCAGTATGCAGATGACTTTGTCATTTATGTAACTACGAAAAGTTTAACAGGAGCCACATCAGAATTACAGTCCGCGTTAGATATATTATTTAAAAACTTTTTTAATGTAAATTTAGATATTTCAGCTTCAAAAAGTAAAGTTTGTATATTTAAAAGTGGCTTCCATAGAAATAGTATAGATTTAAAAATTAATGGTAGGTCTTTACAGGTGGTGGATTCTGTTAAGTACTTGGGGATGTGGTTGGATCGTTCTCTCCGGTGGGGTATACATATAAAAGATTTATCTCAGAAAACGTTGAAATTTGTTAATATGTTTAAAGTGTTGTCTGGTTCTGGATGGGGTATACATGCTGTTCACTTAAGAAGATTATATATTTCTCTTGTGCGTAGTAGGCTTGACTACGGAAGCTTTTTATTTGACAATAGCTGTAAAACAAATGTAAATAAGTTAGACGTTATTCAAAATTTGTGTTTAAGAACAATTGGTAGTTTTATTAAAAGCACTCCAAAGTATGTTATGGAAAGTGAACTGTGTCTGCATCCATTGTTTTTGCGTCGTAGATTTCTGGCAGGAAAATTTTGGCTTAAAAGTAAGAGCTTGAATAAAAACAGTATTGGTTTGGTAGAACAGCTACATGGTTTGTGCCAAAATCGGTTTTGGAATAATAAGCGTAAACCACTTTTAGTTTCCATTCATAATTCCTTAAGTTCTTGCTCTGTGTTTACGAGTAATAAATTGGAAATGTTTTCTTTTAACACTTGGATCACGAATATAAACTTAGATCAAATCATTAAAATTAATATTGGCATTTTAACTAAGCCGAAGCGTCAGTATAATTCGCAGGTTTTAAGGAAAGTATGTATGGAGTACCTTGATTCTAATTACGCAGAATTTGTTTCTATATATACGGATGGATCTAAAGATATTTACGGAGTTAGTGCTGCTTTTCTAGACACGCATTCGAATTTTTCAGGGAAATTTAAGCTAGATTCAAATAATTCTATAATGTCTGCTGAACTTACAGCGATAAAAGAGGCGCTTTTATATATCGAATCCACTAATTATAGAAAAGTAGTGTTGTTGTCTGACTCTAAAAGTTCGCTTCAACATTTGGCTCGGTGCACCTCGACCGTTCGAGGAACACCGACAGCCTATGATATTTTAAGGATTATTTGTAAGCTCACGTCTCAAAGAAAATTGATTATCCTTCAGTGGATACCGTCTCACGTAGGTTTAGTGTACAATGAAACGGTGGACGGCTTAGCAAGAGCAGCGATCTCAGATGGTATTCCACGCTTGACGTATCCGGTATATAGTGATTTTATTGGTGTTATCAAAAGGCAATGTTATGATATGTGGAAGGAGTACTTTGATGAGATTTCGAAATTGAAGGGAATATGGTACAGAACGATTCAGTCACATCCACCTAAGTCGCTTTGGTTTGACAATGAAAAATCAGTTTTGAATCGGACTGAATTAACTGCAGCATTAAGGATCCGTTCCGGACACATTCCATCGAATAAATTTGCGTTTTTAATGGGTAAATCCACAACACCAAATTGCCCGAGATGTAATGTTATTGATGACGTGTATCACGTTTTGATGGAATGTGTCTGCAATGAATCTTTAAGGTCTGGTAGGGTGATGGACGTAGGAGTCTGTAACAGTGCTCTGTCAGACCCTTTGTCTAATTTGGCCAGAGAATTGTATAAACTCTTGTTAATCAAGCGTTGGTAAATTTTATGTTTAAATTTACCAACGCTTGATTATTATTGTTATTAATTATTGTCTAAATTTTATATATATAAGTTATGTAATTGTTTTTTGATTGTATACTTACGTCTAATTTTTAGATTGTATGTTTGTGATTAATAATTTATATTAATTGAATACGGGTGACATGATCGCTTTGCGATAAAACCCTTAAATAAAGAGTTAAAAAAAAAAAATATATTATTTACCATACTCCTCCGAAACGGTTGGAACGATTTTAATACTAAAAAAAAACACGTTTAAAAGAACCGACTTAAACAACTAAAAGGTATAAAATATATTTTTTTATATTATAGTTACAATTAATGTTCTTTTTGAAGTCGGTCGGTAGGCCGAATTGAGAAACTCCTCCTTTTTTGGAAATTGGTTAAAAATGATGTGTGCATAGGTACTGCATAATAAAGCGTTATAAAAATGAAAGTAATTGATAATAATATGATGTAATGATATTTCATTACATTTGTAAATTATTTAAGTACATTGGCAGCTTTCAAGCTTTTCATAAAACCAATTTTCATAAACCCAAATAATGTTGGGTTTGATGGTTGTAATATTTCGTTTGTAATTCTCATAATATTTAATTATTATTGTAATGTTCAATGCTTATTGCTTACATTACTTGAACGAATAAATGAAAATTTGATAGCACAACTCTACAATTAACTTATTCTTTTCATGAATTCGAGTTGCTCGCAACTAGCTTTTGAGCGTAAAAACAGTATCCCATAGAGATATTTACCATGTGCTATGTACTATTTCAGGGTAAGAGCAGCCTATGTAATAATCCGAATGAAACGATTTCAGCTACGCAGGTAGCTAATGTCATTAAAGTTTCTCTAGACGCTTGCGGCTGAAGAAGTAAAATACATACTCACACACAAACTGTTACATTTATAATACTAGTTTCGTTATCAGCTAACGTTATTACATAAAAGCTATTTCATTATACACAAAGTAGACATCCTAGTTTTTGTTCCTTTTGTCCCCTAAATTTATGACATCATGTAACCTGTGAGGGTGCGGAAACCCTAAATACCCTTGGGATGGGGTCTAACAATACACCTCTTTAAACCTCTAGAACGTAATGACTGCATTTGTTTCGCACAAGCAGTAATTACTACAGAACCCGAATATTAAATTTGATTTTAGTGCCATAACATTATATAAAATGTACATCGCTTTATTTAAATCTTTATTTGACAATATTAAGTCACATGCTGTCCTTGCTATTCGACTAAGCAGTGACAGTGACAGTATGTGAATAAGAAGGCTGCTGAATTCAATTAGAGTCTCAGTATTCGGACAAGTCAAATCATTGGTAAATCCAATTTTTGCTTATTTCTAGTGTTTTTGAATGATTTTCACTTTCACTCAAACGAGTCAGTCATAATATGTTCGGCTGTATGTTTTTTTTTTGTTTGTCATTATTTAATTTTTTTTTTGATTTTGCTCGTATATCGAGGAAGGCTATATGCTATATTATATTATCATGTTAAGACCACGCGAAGCGGGCACCAATAAGAACGATTCAAAATCGGAGTTATCAACTTATCAAGAGAATTCAGTCGTGGTTTTTTATGTTCAAAGATTACTCATATAACATGAACCATAGAACATTCTGTTTCAGGAACATTCTGTAGAATAAAGGTATTAATACATTTCTACAGCGTGATCCACGTAACGTACGTTTTTCGAATACTTAGAACGGGATTGACCCGTCCACAAATATAATTATTATTTCTCATAACAGCTTCATAATACTCTGTGCAGTTCAAAAACTTAATCCGATACAGACCCAGAACTCCCGGCAAAGTAGATGTCATCCAATAACAAAGCCTTCGACGTGTAATTTGCTCCCGCAGGAGTCGCGGGTCGCAAGCGCCATGCTAATTTGTTCAACTTAGATTGCAAATCCGAGAATGGGGAGTTGACTGACAATATTTATGAGAATTGGGAGGTAGCTGACAATGTTTATTAAGTTTCGTTGTGGATTTCACCAAAAGTAGGACATCTGTCCTTCTTTGCTTGCTTGTTGCGATTTTGAAATGACAAATAATATTTTACGCGTTTGGTTTGGGGTGGTATTTCTCATACGCTCATAGTATCAGATCTACTAATGAAATAATTTCTGATCCTGTTTTGAGAATAATAAAACAGGTTTTATGAGTATTAAAAAAAAAGACGCTAATTATAATTAATTGGTCCACAATCTTACTAACTTTTAATTTTCAGATTAATGTATGCGTGAATTATACAATAGCAAAATTTCTTTCTTAACTCTAAAAAAATCTTTCTTGTCAGACATTCATTAAGTCAAGGAGGAACAATTGATAGCTACGTAAAAGTAACGTTATCGAATAATAATAATGCATCCCACACCGATTTCAGTTTCATTGAAACCAGGCCAGCTACGCAAGAGTTATTTTATAGTGTACAATTTAAATATATTTTATCTAGCAATATCCCGCGAAACAATTATAACCACAACCAGCAAGCAGATGAGTCAGTGTACGCATAGGCATGCGTTTGATGCACCTCCCTCCTCCCACACTCCTTATGCGTACACTCGCAAGCAAAAAACATGAAAACACCACCACCACACAAGCAATGATGTTAACACGATCGTGCAAAGTCCCACCACCATGCAGGTTGCAAAACTCGACGCGCGTTTCGCTCCGACCCCGGAGCATCCTCAGGATGTTGACTCTGCGAACAATGCTATGGATTTCCGCAAAGTAACGCCTGATTCCATTAACTATTTTATAGTGCCCAAGTGTGTGCGCAATACACAGAAGCACTCTCTCTTCCTTCACTCTCTTAGCCCAGTGGGATGGATAACCGACACGACTGACGGGAGATCATGTGCGTCCTGCACTTTTTACATGCAGGGATCATTTTTCTACACAATATTAACACACAACTTTTTTTACACTTTTCCGCTTTTTATTACGCTTTAATAGGTTTGTACAAAAACAAGACCGGTTTCGATTAAATCATCATCAGGTGTTGATTTTTGATGATTTAATCGAAACTGGTTGTGTTATTATTGTGAACATGAATTTCCATCAAGAACCAATAGTACATTCAATCGGTTATATTATTTTTCTTGTCAGACCATCAGGTGATCAGCCTGCATTATCCTAACCAAACTTGAAAACATCTATTTTTGTTGTTCCAACGCGGGAATAATAATATATCTATAGACGCTTCACACCACGTCAATCTGGCCCCGTGCTAAGTATCCGAAGAACTTGTGTTACAGGTAGCAGACAACAGAAATATATTTAATACTTTTATACTATACACAAATTTAAGATTTTTATTAAATTATATACAAATTTAATACACATCCATGTCCCAGGAACATTAAAACTTTTTGTTCCCTCGGCGGGATTGACCCGCGACCTCTCGCTCACACTAGCGCGCTCAACCACTGAAGCCGAATATAGTGTGAAGAGCATTTTTGGCACCTCATATAAATTACTTACCAAATCACGATTGAAAATCTCCCTAAAAGTCACAAAACAGATGAATTTCTATCTTGGTTTGGTATTAGGTCAACGACCAGTGCGTTCGTGTGTATAGACTATGCGCTCGCGAGCCCCAGCATAGTAAGATTCACTCCTTTTTTTCAGGTTATTTTAAATAACTTATATGAGGTGCCAAACAAAAAATTTTCTACGCGTCATTCTCTTCACACTATTCAACTTAATATATGAATCATGAATCTGTATAACAAATGTCCAATCGAAAATTAAAACGTATAAAAACTATGCAAAATAGGTTACAGAAACAATTTTGGGCGAAGGGGCGGATATAACTCAAAGGGATCCCGGTCCGGAGACAAAAACTATCGGGAATGGGGATAGAGTAATAAATCTGTCCGCGATTGATTCTCGGACTTTCTGGGACATTCTGGGATGTCTTCGGGTCTGACATATTATTCATTGCAGCCTCTTACCAGCGTTTATACTTTTATAAGGATCGATGGGGATATAATGGGTATTCATCATCATTTCAGCTATGACGTCTACTACTGAACCTCACCAAAGTATTTCATGGGGGGTGATGGTGGGTAGGTGCCTATACTCGCCACGCTTGGCACGCAGGTTGGCGAGCGCAGTTTTTAGAAGTCCGCAGATACGCTGCTGTCTATTATATAGTTCGTCCCTGCTAAATTTAACCTAAAGGTAAACAATCCGAAAACATCTCAATTTTCCCTTATTTACATATTGTGCACACTTATCGAGACTTTCACAGATATGTTAAGGTTCTACACTTCATTATCCTATACATTTTATAACAATTAAACCATAATTGATATGTTTAAACATGAAATGAAAATTTTTCACAGAAAAAATACGCCATTTTGACCCTGCCGATTGTATAAATATAGCTATAGTCTATGGATTCATAGCAAATAAAAATCAATATAATAATATTGGCCAATTGGCAACACTGACTAGTCTTTGGTTGTGTCATAGACGGGTTTGTTTACATTTAGGTTAAATTTATCTCGGACGTACTATAAGATATAATGCTACCGTCCTTATCATAAACAACGCATTTGCTTGGAGGTTACTTTCGATTATATCGCGATCAAAGTTTTTATCTATATTTTGTTGTCTCTTATGAAACGAATAGGAATATTCCAAATATTTTTGTTTTGTTTAGTGCCTTTCAATGCCTTTGCATGTGCGATATTATATGTACATTATGCAGTTAATTTATGATATTTTTACGATGGTTATGACTAGTTATTAGTTTGGATCCACATATTTAACAAAAAAACGAAAAGTATAACAGCTATTAAAAATTGAGTGATTGATCCTGGTAGATCTCGTTGCGGTGATTCCGAATATAGTATTAATTCATTTTCGCCAAAAATGTCGATTGCGTTGTTTATGATAAGGGCGGCAGAATATATTCCCTGTTGCCTTTTACAACAACCACGGGAAATTGATGGGGAGGTACTATTTTGTCTCCGGCAACCCACTGATAATTAGTGGAATAGATATTTAGTCCGGTCAATCTAGACCTAAAAATGAAAGCGAAGGTACATGAATTTGCATCTAGCTGAAAATTGGTAAAATTGACCAAAATGTGATGATAAATAAAACTTGAAAGTTCTCCATCATTCCCGGGTATGGAAAAAATTTACTCGAGGTCAAATGTCAAAAAATTAGATTGTTTTGCAATTTTTAGCGAAACTGTAAGTTTTATCATAATAGTTGATAGATATGATGACCTACAATTTTTGACTGAGATATTTTTATGATAAGATATACCGTTTCGCTGAAAATCGCGAAATACTTATTTTTTTTACTTTTGACTTCAATTAATTTTTATTGGCCGAATTGGTATGAACCCGTTTTTACGCAATTGACATTTATCGCAGCCGACCATGAGACAGCGATGACATTCGTTATCATAAAGACGAGTACAGCCTCAACCGGTCGCTTAGAGAATAGCACTGCAGATTGTATCGAAATGATTCACACGGAACATTCACAGAATTCTCTAAAATGTAATACTCAATAGTACCTCAGTCACGGTTGTAGCACTTTCAAATGGATGCGAATCCTAGAATCGGGTACTCGTAATAATAACACACAAAATGGCGGACATTAACAAAAGGCAATGGCCGAAATCCCTAAGCATTATAACCTATGAAAATGATGACTGTAATATTTTAATGGATACTGAACAAAGGTGCCTACATATTAAACAATAAGGGGGTCTATACACGGAATACTTTTTGTAGGACTGACCATGACCATTCTCACAGACTTTTTAACCGACTTCCCAAAAAAGGAGGAGGTTCTCAATTCGGCATGACGTTATAAATGTATGTACACCGATTACTCTGAGGTTAATGATCCGATTTGCGTGATTATTTTTTTATTCGACGCAAAATAGTTTCCATTTGGTACCCTAAAAATTTTACATAGTTTGGCCCTATGGTTTTTATTTTATTAACATATTTCACCAATTTCTACATTTTTATATGGATGATGTATGTTTAAATGTAGTTTCAGTATGGCTAATTTAAGAGTTTTTCACTTTCGAATTTATAATTGACTCGATTGATGCACTGACTCCAAAAAGAACATTAATTGTAACTACGTTATAAAAATATTATATTATGCTATTTAGTTTGTTTTTATCATTTATTCATAAGATTACACTTAAGGGCGTGTTTCACCAAGCAATGTTAGATCATGTTGTTCCTCTCGTAATTCCTATCAATGAATGAGAAGGCATGGTAATTTAACAAGCCGTTAACACTAACATGCGTTGGTGAAATCGGGACTTAGGGCGTGTTTGTGTTTCACCAAGCAATGTTAAAGTTAACGCTATGTTAAATATCATGTTATCCCTCTCGTATTTCCTATCAATGAATGAGATGGCATGGTATCTTAACGTGGCGTTAACTTTAACATTGCTTGGTGAAACACGGCCTTAATAGTATAATAATAATAATAATAATAATATCTATGGACGCTTCACACCACGTCAATCTGGCCCTGTGCTAAGTATCCGAAGAACTTGTGTTACAGGTACCAGACAACGGAAATATATTTAATACTTTTATACTATACACATATTTAAGATTTTTATTATATTATACACAAATTTAATACACATCCATGACCCAGGAACATTGAAAACTTTTTTTGTTCCCTCGGCGGGATTCGAACCCGCGACCTTTCGTTCGAGCGCCAAGGCGCTCAACCAACTGCGCTACGTAGGTCGTCATAATAAGTATAACAATACTATATCGCCAAACACATGTTTAATGGCGACTTGTTAAAGTCGGTTTTCTTTAACGTAGTTTTTTTTGTATAAAATATACGTTGCGCTACTGCAAATAGTGTTCTGTTTTTGACCTACAAAATGTCGAATCCTATTATCGTTCGTGGGCGAGCCTTCTTAAATAATATTGCGCATACAAGCATAACGGTCTCTTTTGTAATGGCAACTATTTTCGCAGCAAACGGTTGGGGTCTTAATACTGTTTATATTTTTTGCGTATACCAATTCAATAATCGGATAATCCTTCCTTGTTTAATTTATTGGAAAATTCTGTTCAGAATTCAGAATCCTTTTTATACGAATGTGAATCTGCAAATTTATTAATTGTATACCGCTTTTATAGAGACTAGGCTGACCTAGGGGATTTATAAAAAGGTCTTGTGTAAAGACTATTTTCTTGAAAGTGGGATATTATTTTTTGCATTTCAAATTCTAAAACAATAAGCGTATGAAGCGCACTGAACATCTGGATGAAGCAAAGAACGCTTCACACCAGATCGAAGAACTAGTGTTACGGGTTACCAGACAACGGAAATATACTCAATACTTTTATACTTTACACATATTAAGGATTTCATTTTTATATTATACACAAATTTAATTCATGTCCCAGGAACATTGAAAACTTTTTGTTCCCTCGGTGGGATTTGAACCCGCAACCTCTCGCTCGAGCACAATCGCGCTCAACCACTGCGCTACGGAGGTCGTCGTATATAAAGCAAATATATGAATACAGTTTTATAATAAAAAATACGATTCCAGAATTTATAATAACTAAGGTACTGCATTTTCAGTAGTAACAAAATCGGATGTTATAATAACTACGACCATAATGCGTGTTTTATTCGTCTACCACCTACTCTACCCAGTTGGGTAAGTATTTTTACTTATAACCCACTAAAACATAGCATCAAAGCATCGATCTAACTGCAGTCTGCAACACAGAATGATATAAAAGACAGTCAAAGCTTTCACACTTCTGTATCGAAAACAGTGAGGTTTGCACACAGAGTGCGATTACGCATCGTAATTCGTAAACGTCGAAACACTCGAACGATTTATCGGAACGCGCACACTTGTAAACGCAAGATCTTAGTTTTTTTTTTTGCTATACTTATTATTAACAGATAGATACTAATTTTAGTCGATTCATATTATCAGTACTGACACGTGCATCCGTTCAATGGGACTATAGTTTTTTATATAATCATGTTTAGTATTATATAGTTAGGGTGAGGCCTAAACTAAAGTGTTCAAACTTTGTTATTACGGGCGCCAAATACAATATTTTATTGAACCCGCTTAGCCAACTCGTTTTGCAGTGTTGAATACAGTCTCACGTTTCGCTTGACAATATTGCTACTAACGCGCGTTAGTCGCATTTGCAACGCGCTACAGCACCGTGACTTTAGCTATTCAAGCTCGTGAGTCGTGACCATATCAAATAATATGTGATGTGACAGACAATGAGGAAATATTGAGAAGAGGGCTACTGAATCGCGTTTGAATGGCGACAGAATCGTAACGGTATAGCATATTTTGTATCGCGACTAAATCGTGGGACCGTGAGTAAGGACACACAGCTAGTGGCTGTATCGCGATAGTATCGATGCAATCACGTGACAGTCACCGTGTGCAAAGGCCTGAAACAGAGGATGTTTGATATTTTGGAACACCTCTCGCTAGAAGCTGTACTTTTGTTATTTATACATTTTCATTAAGTACTATATATTTATAATTAGTGTTATAGTATTTATTTTGTAATATTATATCAATTGTTATAATGTGTGTATGTGTATAAATTGTAATAGAGCACGTCTGTCGTAGGGATGCCGGAAGATTTTATTTTTTGTTAGAAATAAGCAGTACTTTTGTGTCTTTCTTTGTGTTTACAAATGAATCGTTGAGAATTTTCTTGTGTGCAATAAATGTTAAATAAATAAAGCTCGTATAGTGAATTCAACATTGCCTCACATCGTTATTTGTGCGTCCACTCGCGTTTCGTGTGAAAGCCCTAAGCCGCAATGCCTTGAAGTTTCGGTTCTTACGACAAAGCGATGAAACGGAAAATTGCTTGCGACGCTGCCGTTCCGTGATGCTCACAGGAAAAATTTACAGCAGACATCAGGCTTGGGCTTCCCTTTGTGGCTCTCGACGTACTTAATTTCGTCATAGTCGAGGGACAGCAGCTACACTTCGGTTATAATGTGATCGACCGGAAATAACGGGTGTAAAAACAACAGTCACTATTTTTATTACTATTACTATTGAACAGAACAACTTTGGGATACTACCGTTTCTCATTCTAGAAATGTTTTTTTTACAATTTTTTTTTTGCTTTTTTGTTATATCAAAAAAATAAGAAATGGTAAAAAAGTTATCTAAATGTAGACTATAATTTAGATTCGACAAAATTAGTGTGGAATTTTTCTTTACTGCGCGGTAAACAAGTAAAATTTTAAACTGTACGCATTACAGACGTTCCATAGTATTATAACACCTGCCGGGTGAGAAATTAACGTAAACCATATTTTCATCAGGCCCGTATTTATAAAACAATATCAAACTCGCCCTAAGACTCGCGATCTCAAACACTACTTGAGAACCTATTTGACAGATGTAAAACAGCGAATCGTCTCACATAAAAAAGATTACCCACAACTTTACTTAATATGTTCTATACTTTATTTCTTTTCGTTCTGAAACGTAATATTCATTGTATAGATTATAGTAAAATAATAAGTATTAATACATTATAAAATATTATTAGATTCTTTATCGAAAAATTTTGAAAAAAAAAAAGTATGTAACATAGGTGATGTTGTTTATTTTTAAAAGAGAACAGAAACGTTGTTTCGTCTTTTAAATAGGTTTTCAAGTACAGGTTACGATCGCGGGTCTTGAGATCAAGTTTGGGATAGTTTTATAAATACGGGCCTTAGGGAGTGTAGTTTTACGTAAAACTACGACTACATAGAATAAATGTCGTTGCTTCAAACTGTGTGATACGTTTTTATGAA
The DNA here is from genome assembly GCA_905187575.2 of Celastrina argiolus. Lineage (NCBI taxonomy): Eukaryota > Metazoa > Arthropoda > Insecta > Lepidoptera > Lycaenidae > Celastrina > Celastrina argiolus. Next base: position 19,512,909 of record LR994580.1, on the reverse strand, counting down.
GACTCTACATCTAGGTGTTATTAATCTTTGAGCTGCCAATATTTAATTTTGTTTACATATAGATCACATTGATTCGGAACTGTGTATAAATACGGCAATTCGTCCCGTGGAAACATAATATATTTTGACCGCAAAATGTAATTCAACAAATAAATATTAACTTGCAATGCAAGACATGACATATACTAACCCATAAAGGCAGTCTAAAACACCTAGAACGTTCTAGAACTCCGCTTGGCATACATTATTTACGATTGCAATAATCTTAAGTGCTTCATAACATCGCGGCTAGACTCTGCAACAGAAATAGCCGCAACTGGAAAATAAAACCCCGCAGCGTTTGCGTTTTTAATTTAATGCTTTTAAGTTGTAATATCCTTTTGAAAGGATTTCGATAGGCAAAGCTTTAATTTGACTTCAACCATTTATAGTTGAAGTAGAAAAGCCTTGTGTAGGTTCAACTAACAATAATTTATTTATTTATCTGATCTACTGTAGGTCTTAGATTACAATTCTAGCCCATGGACTTTCTGAAATTCGCCCATAGTAATTTACTTCATATTTTAATTTTATCTTTTAAAGGGTTATTTTTTTGCCTATTAGAAAATTTATTATTATATAGTGCGACTTGTGATAGATTGGCAAACTCAAAATCATATCAGTAAACCGAAAGCAATCGATTTTCAAATATTGGCGTTGTCATACTTTTCATATATTAATTATTCGATAAAACGTTACATTACGAAGCTTTTAAAATTTCCTGCTTGGCCTATAGATGTACGCTAGTATGAGTGAATATATAAGGTAGAGCGTGTTATTATTGTCTTTATTTCTTAGCATTATTTAAACAATTTTAGTTTTATGCACACCTTCAACCACATAAACATGCCAAATTTCATACTCCTCCTTCGCACAGATCTCGTAAAACTGTACTAAAATTGAATGCTCAACGTATTCACAATATAGACAGCGATTTTATTGAACACCAAGGAAATTAGTTTGCGCAAATTTTGATCGAAAATATAAAGCTATTTCGATGTCCAAAAACAGTATGTGGTTAATGTGTCACCTGCAATGATTGCGTTTGGCGGTTTGGAGACGGGATTGGACTGTCACAGTATCGACTTGTATTTAAAACTGTTCCTTCACTTCGATGTTTTAATATTTTGCTAAAAATACCTTAAATAGTTACTGCCAATGAAATTATAAACTATAAACCTCTATGAAATTATAAACCTCTTGTTTATTGAATATCATTGGTTACTGCTCTTTTTTTGTGGTGGATCTTATCCTTCTTTCACCTTGAGCATGCTTCTCTCCAATCCACGTTGGCACTGATACGTACAAAAGCAAAAATAGAGGTGGGCAAACCATGTAGCTAGGCTTCAAGACCATATGGAGAGGACCTCACGGAAACTGGTAGCAAATAGCACAAGACAGAGAAAAGTGAGCACTTTTGGGGGAGGTCTTTTGTAGGGGCCTAGCTTATTCTCGGAGCCCAGTCGGCCAGATGGTCTGAATGGAACAGAGTTGTGGGTGAACAATCAACATTTGGGTTCAATAGTAGATAATTTATTTTACTGACAGTGTAATTAATACTTTGTTCTCTATTATTATATTATTCGCTATTATTATTATTGAAGATTTGTGGTCATCTCATATGCAACAAACTATATTAAGCCTCTTGAAAAGAAAATAAAAAGTATACTTTATGTAGAAACACTCAGCAATGCATACGTCATACCCACGCTATTTGTCTCCGCTTATTTCGCAGGTGACGCCCGCGACCCGCGCCCTGCGCCTCGCCGCGCCAAACAAATAACGCGCCTTATTTCCCCCGGGACCTCGTAAGTGTGAGGTCGCTCCAGATGTTAGATACGCTGGATATTAGTTTAAGAAAGTACATGCATTGTCATTGAATAAATCTCATGAAAAATCCATTCGGGATGTTCTTTTTTATTGAAATATATAGTAACTAATCCCCCTCAGTTATAGCCTAGGTTTGGGAACTGAGGGGGGGGGAGTGGCCTGTGTTTTGACAGATCCATAACGGCTGATGGCAATCCGCAAGTGGTTTTAGTGGGTAAATCGGCCGCAGCGAGCTGGGGGTCCTACATACCCCTAGGCGTAGCGGTATCCCTGGGGGGTGTGTAATGCATTTCCCTTGCGACATAAAAAAGAAAAGGTTTGGGAACTGACCTACATGTGACTGGTTATAAGCTATCGTGTGTGACGTGTGACGGCTTAACTGACGATCAGTCGGAATGACTTTTTAGTCGATCTTTAATTTGGTCAGTTATTAATACATAATTTAATTTCAAGATTGATGGAATTGGCTGACGCGTAACTGACCGTCTGGACGCCCAAGGACTGGCGTAAGATATTTTATTTCTACTGATTGACAAAGATGAAAATGGATCAGGCCAAGTGGCTATCGCAGATTACTGCTTGACAATCTAAGGCCGTGTTTCACCAAGCAATGTTAAAGTTTACGCCATGTTAAATATCATGTTATCCCTCTCGTATCTCGTCAATGAATGAGATGGCATGGTATTTTAACATGGCGTTAACTTTAACATTGCTTGGTAAAACACGGCCTTAGGGTTTAAGTAACGAGTTTTTTTGTCTCTTTCACTAGCCATAATATTTTATTCATACATTACTCATCCTGCAGCTGGTTTTCGTTACCACCGTCGTTAGTGTGTTTGTAAAAACATCTACTTCTCCTGAACCTTTTGAAAACCACAGAAAAATTATAATCGAAAAAAATAGAAAGTTCGTCACAAAAACGTCAATAATGAATGTCCGAATTGAATACTTTACGCTCGCATACAATTGCATACGGTTTGCATAATGGGCGCCGGGTGTGCCGATTAATATGCAAAATTCGCAAGTAATGTAAGCGAAAATCGACAATGAAATTATGCAAATCTTCGGACGTAAGGGTAAAATCTGCATGCATTTATTGATGGGATTCGATTACACGTTATGGGATATATTAAACATCTGTTTACAAATGTGTTTAATTATTATGAGTGAAATGAGTTCGTGCCTGAAATATTACTTGCTGGTACTATTGTTGTTATATATTATTGTTAACGAAAAGGTTATAAATATAAACAAAATAAAAAAAAAATACTAATTCCGCCGCATATTACGTAAAAATAGCGATTAGCAAAAATCGCGCGATAGACGTGCAATGGATTGCTGAACGTCAAAATATTGTGCTAATTGCTTTAAGGTGTTGTGTTTGAATGCACATTTGCTTCATTATTGCTACGAAACTAGCGCCAAAAAAAATTTTTGTCGTAATAATAAGATCTATTCGATCGGTAGACATTTACGCCCGGTTTCTGAAAGGCTGATCATATAGGCATGACGTAAGATTTTAAAATCAACTTTTGTAAAGTGGATACACATTTTCTAATTATGAAAAAACCTTTATTTCGGTAAAATACTAATGAATATCGAAGATTATAGCCATTTTTCTAATATATTTTCAGTAGTACGCCAAAACAGATCGAAGTGTCATGGCGTCGAGTGTGACGTCACGCCTAGGTAAACGTCAGATGCTTAGGTAAACCATAGATAAAAAAGTAATATATAATGACAGCAGCGATGGACCATGACAGTGATGTTTACCTAGACGTGACGTCATGCGCTGTAATGCGGTGTTTCAGTCAAAATGGCCGATTGCACTATTTTAATCTTTGAATTTATTGAAAAGCTTGATAATCACTATCATATAAAAGTATATCAGTATTTAACATCCTTTTTAAATCGATTTTACCCTGAAACATTGAATCTTTGTTTATTTGTTAATGTCGTCACGCCTATTGATCAATTGATTAAATCAGCTAATCTAAACGCTGATTGGTGAACATCACTTCGCAGTCACTGTTTTCACCAACGAGCGTTCAGATTAGCTGATTTGATCAATTGATCAATTTGATCAGCCTTTCAGAAACCGGGCGGTAGTTTTTTTAATGGTCTAATTGTCAAGTAGAAATATAATAATGACCATGCAATGTGATAAATAATGAAATATAAATTGAAATGAATCACTCAGCCCGTATCTAGTACATTATATATAATCCTCGCGCAGTATTAATAATGTCCGCATTTATCACCTTTATATCCACAACATAAACATTCATACCCGCTTAAAAAAATCCAGCCTGTATATAATATTGGACAAAATATACTTCGGTAAATACAAATATTGGCGAAGTTTTACATAACGCTCACATTTTCGCGCCTCCGAATTACTCAAATTGAGTGTAAACTCCGTAAAGTAAGTGAACTCGAAGATACCCAGGCGATAAAAATACATGGAGTAGCTATATTTCTTGCTATCTACAATTTTTCTTAACTAGTAGGTATTTAGGGATTTTTTCCGTAATAATGCGTAGGTAATTGAATGCACTGTTGATTATTGGAATTCATGTTTACAATATAGTAACATAAAACTGTTTATTTATACTTTTCTACTTTATTACCTACGCTTTTAATAGAGACGTAAAAAAGGTTGACAGAAAATTGGAATGTTATTTTTTTAGAAGAAATTCTTGATTATAATTGTAGTCTGACCATTTTATTGTTTAATCCATATAACATTTTTCTTACATTAATAAAATAAAACTATTAGTATCTATTAAAATAAATGTAGTGTATCTTTCTTCTAATCTAGGTAGTTTAATACGAGATAACAATAAAATTATATATAAAAGGTAAAACATAAACTATTCTGTTCAAATAATAAAAAACTCTCAATAGTTTTCCTTGTTCTGTATAAGTGCGGAACCTACATAATATTGAAAAGTACCTCAAATCCATAAAGCTTTCAAGCCACAATATGTAAATCTTTTATTCCATACTTTGTTTCAACTCCATTAGTTTTTTATACAAAACGAAGAAATACGTGGAGTCTTCCTGATTTTTTTAATAAAATATTTGTGATTGTGCAAGTGTTATGTTATAGTTTTATAAATATGCAAATAAAATATATTATGTTGGTCTAATGCTCAGTTTATGAAGATTTAAACTATATACTCTATAACTATATAATAATTTATACTCTAACTAAACTACATTTAGCCGGTGTCTAGTTTTCAAACCCTATCTAATAAGTAGGTACAATCTTAATTTTTAAGGCTAGAATATAATCATTTGGCTAGAAGTCGCTTATACATTAGCTTATATGTATATAAATTACTATAAGTGTCACCCAAAACATTTAATTTTGGGGCGTGTTCCTTTAGGCGCTCTTTTTACTCTGAACGCACAGATCATTCATAAGCTAGTGGAACGACTGACAGATGTCAAAATTTAATATTTCCTTTAAATCCCATAAATTCTATTTATATTTTAAATTAACAATAATAACTACATTAAAAAAGAATCTAGAATAAAATTGCTCGATCCATAATTTAAAAATAACATCGAGATCAGTGAAATCTCTGAAATCTAAGTAAACGTCAAAAACAAGATGGGTAAAAATATGCAGAATGGCGTGATCATTCTGTGCGTTTTGAACAGTTTTGACAGCTGACAGCTGCATCTGGAACACGGGGTATATATTATGTACTGACATAGACCTGCTTATTAAGCAAAAAAAAACTTTTGTTAAGTTTTTAATTCCTTAATGTGTGCGCTGCGCTATCTATCCGTAATGTCGTAATGAAATAAAACAATTACGAGTTATGCATTTGATAAAAGGCCCGCATTAGTTAGTTAATTTATGGTCACTTTTTGTTTAGAATTAATAAGATATTGAACCAATAGCTTTAAAGTAATCAAACTACATAATATTCTGTCTTAAACCGGTTATATGTAAAGAATGAGAAACTTTCTTCCTACTCATAGCGCATTAGATGCATTTTAACTAGAAAATTTATTATTCAATTACTGGTAACACCTTGATGTACAATCAAATTTGAGCAGGACCAGACATTAAAATCGCCAAGTTACCGTGTAGACTTAAACTTACTTATTTAATTTCACCAGGAGATTTATGCCGCAACTTGTCTCCCCTCCCTTTCCTTTCCTATTTCTACCTCCCTCTCGCCCACAGTTTGGGATAAGGCAAATTCACGGGAGTACTAATTAAATTCAACGTTCAACTACTTAACAAATGGATACATATTTCTTTATTCCGGAAACTAAATTGGGAATTGGTGTTTTATTGGTGTTCGAGAATTGCTTCAGGTTAATTACCTTTAAGAATTTAGTGTGTTTTCAAGAATGAAGCATTATTTATTGGTCTAGTAACTTTAAGATACATAGATCGAGTACAAAAAGAGTTTTTATGAGGCTTTCACAATTGAAGAAATGAGTGGATGAAGGTGATATACGCAAAATACAGATTGCGAGAAAATTGAGCTCAAAACTTAACAGTTAAACATTTTAAAATATTTCGTAACGTATCGAGTACATTAATTTTTATATATATATTATTATAATACAGTTTAAATTCAATTTTGTGGGTAAATTTTTTTTGTGACATATTCAACCTTCATCCACTCATGTCTTCAATTATATTATTACTTAGTCATAAAAAATGGCATCATATGTCCTATGTGTTCCCGAAAAAAAAATTTACGAAAATACAATAGAAACAAAAAATCTTTAAGGCTCGAATTTGAAGCCAAGTCCAAATAGACATTTCCGTGAGAACGATTAACGATTGAAGTTTACCGTTTCGGACAAACACTTCGCCAGGGTCTAGATGTGTTGATACAAAGAAACGATTTTCTTTTGAAATACACGGGTCGAAATTCGCCGCGTTTCTTTGCAACGTATTACGGCCGGCTCATTAAGTAAAAATAACGATAGACGCGCAATCGATTGCTGAACATCGAAAAAATAGTCCTAATTGCATATTTGATTCATTTTTGCTACGATGCTAGTGCCAATATAATTTAGTAGCAATCATAGGAACAGTTCCTATAGTTACTATTCCTATAGTTACTATTAATTGACTGTTACGTTAAACAAACAATGAAATCAAGTTAATTTTTAAAATTTTAAAACTTTTAACCTTTCAAATTTTAAAACTAAACAGGTGAGAAGTTGATTTTTTGACGCTTCTGTCCTATTACCTTTTAACCGTAGGTAAAGTGCGTAATTTTTGCGATTGCTTGGCTTTTTAAAGATTGATATTTCGTCAATTTTTCATCAATATTATCTACTCCATAATCAACATCAACCATGCATTCCGTATACGTAGATTTTTTGTATTCCGGTACTGTCCCATGCCAGTAAATGTAAAACGAACAATAAAAATAATAGTGACGAGTAAAGTTTTAAAGTAATTTAATAATACTGCAGCCAAAATATTTTTGTTATTTCCTGCAGAAGTGCAATTATTAAAAGTGGGAAAAATTATGTCGTGTAACAGATACACTGTTTTTATTTTATTTATTAAACTTAATGCACTAACCGTACAAAGGCGGACTTAACAAAGAAATTAAATTAATGTAAATATGTAACATTTACAATTTTTTTTTAAAGTGAAACGAATCGTTACTTTATCTGTCAAATAGGTTCTCAAGTAGAGGTTTCGATTGAGATTGTTTTTTTATATGGGGCTTAATGCCATAGAGCATTCTCTACCAGTCAAGTCTTTGTTGTTCTCGTCTGTTGGCCAGCGAATGGAGGTAGCGCCATCTTCCAAATTATACACACGTGTGTCTCCATTTGAGTGATGTTTGATTTGACAAATCGCATCTTTTGTCGTCACCGAACTTTCGATAACCCTCCCTATTCGTCCCATTCCCACTAAACGATTCGATTCTTCCCTTGGCAGAGATTTATCCAATTTGTCGCCATGACTGTACTGTATACGCCTATAAGTAAATTCGAGGTCGTTATTTCTTACACTATCTTCTTTGTGCTATACACTCTAGTATATTCTATGAAAATAAATTGCTTAGGCCTTGTTGCACCAAGCAATGTTAAAGTTAACGCTTCGTTAAATATCATGTTATCCCTCCCATGATTCCTATAAATGAATGAGAAGGCATGATGATTTAACACACTGTTAACACTAACATGCATTGGTGAAACACACCCTAAGCATAATAAATATATAATAAAGTCAAATTATTTTTGTTATATTATAAGCAATAAAACATAAAAGACTATTTATTAATTCAGAATTATTAGTGTACAGGCAAAACAAAAAAACACTGGCATAATAATTCACATAGTCCGAAAATTTCATTATTGGACGAAGAATTGGTGTTTGGTGCAAGTATAGTATGATGTTCCTTTTAAACGTTTTTTAAATTTGGTTATGCTTATTTTCCATTCAATCCCATAATTCCCATCCCTGATAACTATAGCTACAGGTAAAGAATTTAAAAGTTGATTTACATATATCATATTATAATGACACAACATAACTAGCTTTAGATTTGTCTTCTCGTCTTGTTCCCGCCTTTTTGTGTTACATTTGTTGTGTGATGACGAAATAAATGGTATTATTATTATGACTTCAGCTTAACTGTGAACCCATTGGTACAGAAGCTAGTTAAGAGTAACCAGAGATTAGTAGCTTTTGTTTTTATTAAAGTATTAAAAAAACTTCTTTGTCTGGACTGTGGAGTCTTGTTCTCGTAAAGTACGTAGCTTGAAGCCAATCGTCCTGCGGGAAATTACAGTTTGTAGATGAAAACAGCCGGATTAAATGAACCGATATTAAAATGCTTACCATTATTATTTACTAGATTTTATTTTACTTTATTTTTAGATGTTTTACTTCGTACGCGTAAAATGAAACGTTCCTTTGTCTGCGGTAAAAATTCACTTAAGTGTTAATCCAGCATGTGAACTACTACCATATTATATACTCAATTTTCTCAAAATCCGTTCTGTAGTTTTTGCGTAATAGAGTATAGTTACTCATACATATATCCATATGCATAGACTTGCTCGTTTATATTATTAGTTTGGTAAGTAGATTTTGCATGCGACAAAAATTTTATAGATTTTGCCACCTCAAGGGTTGAATTTTGAATCCTTCCTTACTGGATGCATTTACGAATATGTGTGCTTAAATTACGCGCACGTTAATTACGAATGTACGTAAATTACGCACACGTATTCGTCAATAATGTTGTAGTGTAAAGTTGTTGTATGTGTATCAAAATAATATTGTACCTACTGCATAATAATATTATTTTGTAGTTCTCAATAGTACTAGTATTTATATATATATGTAATAGTAGTAGTTGTACGGCGAACATCCTACCGCCTTAGAAATAATGCGCAAATATTAACGCCACCTACATGGTCTAATTAATACACCAAAGCCTTTAGCGAGAATCCCTTCCATTGGTGAAAACAGCATGAGAATCGATGCGGTTTATCGTGAACAAACAGGCAAACAGTCACCGCAGAGGACTCTTTTTATAATATGTAGTGATTGTATATGTCGCAGTCATCTGATTGAATCTGCTTGAATGACTATCGCGGTTATTTAATGGCGTCAAACAGCTCATACAGATAGCAATGCGTTGATATATTTTTTGATTAGTTTACTTTATTGTAGGTTATACCTAATAGTACACATTCTTAAATTTTTAAGTTTAAAAACAAAATATTAAATGGCTGCTAGTTTTGGATTCATTGAATTTGTTGGTAAAAACAGACATTTATAGGTACATAGTAGAAACAAGTGAAAATTTTGTATATGTATACTGTCATCGTCGTATTGTGTTTCCTATTATACCTTGTCATAGACTTACTTTGAGTGTACTAGTTGAATCTGACCAGTGACCGCTAACAGCAAAGTTAGCAGGTTAATTGTGTCCGGCTACAGTAAGTGTTCATGCTTTTAACTTGTTTATTGAAATAAAATCAATTTCATATATGGTATGAAAAAGATAATAGAATAATAACCAAATCTATACTAATAATATTATAAAGCGGATGAGTTTGTTTGTTTGTTTAAACGCGCTAATCTCAGGAACTACTGGTCCGATTTGAAAAATTATTTTTTTGTTGGATAGTCCATTTATAGAGGAAGGTTTTAGGCTATAAACCATAACGCTGCGACCAATAGGAGTGAATCGTCAGTGAGAAATGTTTCAAAAACGGGGAAAATTAAATACATTTGGGGACTTTCATTGCCTGCGCTGCATAAACGGCTTAAGTCACTCAAAAACCACGCGAACGAAGTCTCGGGAACAGCTAGTTTTTTATAAAAAGCTTTAAATAGTTACAGTTTTAAAAAAGCGTTAATCAACCAACCAACTTCGTAAATCATACTATAGCCTATCTATTATTATGAATTTATTGACATATTATAATATTTCTATGGCAACGGCGCGGGGCCTAGCGCGGTGTGCACGCACACTTTGACAGTCACAATCATACATCGATAGCTAGCTTGATGGGGCACTGCGGGACATCAATAGATTTTACAAATAGCTTTTATGCTTTTTCTAGCTAGTGATCCTCTTAAAATCAGATTAGTTTCAGTGCTCCAGTGGTACAAAGAACATTTACACAGAACAGATACAGTGTGTAAAAATAACATTCACTATTACTTTGAGATACGATTATACTATCTTTCCTCATTTTAAATGTATTTTTTATATTTTTTTGTCAAAAACTAAAAATTTTTTTTTACTTTTTACCATTTCTTATTTTTTGTCGCAAGAACGAAAAATCAAAAAATTAAGAATCAGAAAAGGTCAAAAATCATACCCCAAAGTTATAGTGACTGTTCTTTTTACCACCGTTATATACATAGACCGCCAAAAATATTTCCCCTTCGTTTAAAAAACGTAAAAAGGGGAGATGGTGCAGATTTTTGGACCAGAGATATATATCTACTATGGTCTCATATAAGAAAGATACAAATACTTATCGCATGTGTTGTATAATATCGCATAAGTGGCAGCAATTGCTTACTATAAGGCGTTTCGTCTGTTCATTTTAATGTCCATGTTCCATAAACAAGTTAAAAGTAAATATGCAGTGCAAGTGCACTGTAAATTGCAATACACCTCCCGATAACTTCACGTTTGCGATTCTCGAATATTTCACTGTTTATACACTCGACGTAATGACATTTTTATGTAAGAGCATGTCCAGTGTACATTGTACAGTCCACATTTCCACGTTACTACCAACGTAACGGTGCGGTGTCGCTGTAACGCGTTGATATATTGTAAAAAATCACGTCGTCAATGCATCACGAATATTTCTCTATTTATACACGCGACGTAGTGACATTTTTATGTAGGGCTCTGTCCAATTTACAATTGCAGCTGTCCACATATCTACGACACAAAACGATTTTTTTTAATTATTAATTCATATGGTTACAATTATATATTATAATAATATGTAATAACAATAATATCTCGCTAAACACATGTTTGACGGTGAGATGTCGCCACGGTGCGGCTGACATAACGTACAAATTCACGACGCCGTATATGCCCGTCGCAACACAGAACCAGTCTTCATTATTATACATCGCTAATTACGACAACGAAGTTCGAAGATTACAATTTATGAGGTTCTACATAGGTATCACTAATTTAATTTACGTCTAAGGCCCGTATTATTAAAACAATCCCAAACTCGGTCTCAAGAACTGCGATCGCAACTTGAGAACTTATTTAGAACTAACATAAGTAAAGTTGTTCATTTTTAAAATTAAACGAACGTTGTTTATTAATACGGGCCTATGTTTCTTAGCGATGCTTATGTCAAATCCCATACTTTTTTGTTTCCAAACTTCGTCGTCGAAATTAGCGATAGCAACTTCGCTAAGAGCTCTGAATTGTCTTGTAAAATTTTGTACCATACAGGGACGCTACGACATTGTACCGTTTCACGTGACAACGTCGTGACGTGGATAAGTGGACAGGTCCTCTCTTAAACCGTTTGCGCTGTATGATGTACGCGAACACAGTTTTCCACTTCTACCCCAGTTTGTCAGCTGGTATGCATGTGCGGATTTATATTAAGTAGGCGTTATTGCTAAAATAGCTAAGGAAAAATCGCCCCGTAGTCGAAATTAGAACATAATTCATATTAAATTTTCATGATTTTAAACTTGATTTATTTTATTTTATATTTTTTTTGTGGAATATTGTTAATTAATATTATGATTACAGTAGTGTATGTACATTACATTAAATAGTATATTTTATATAATTAGATGGACAAATTTGTCGAACCTACTGTTATATACAGCACAATAATTATGTTAGTGTAAGTGAGCTTATTATATTAGCATACATTTCAGGTATGTTTAAAAGAAGAGATTAAATTATATTATGCTGGTCCACAAACAAAAATAGTATAATATAACAGCGAGATAATAAAAAGGCCAGCTTTTTCGGTACATTACCAGCGGTCACCTACTTTTTTATTTATAGTATTTTATATTCTTTATGTAGTTTATAGTGTAGATAACAATTTACTCTAACTAGTTTTTAATTGACTATGTAATTATTAAATTTTATGATATGTATTTCCGCAAAAGAACGTCTGATATTATTGGGTAAAAATATTTCCTACAAAATAGAGAATAGTGAAAATAAAAAAGTTTGATGTAGGGTCTACAATATACAGTACTATAACTATTTTATAAATGCGTTTTTTTAATAATTTTTGATTCAGTGATCGTGACGGCCCGTAAACAGAGGGGCTCCTAACTTGAATACGCGGTTCAGTATTCGGTCTACGTTATGTAACAAAGTTATCTAACAAAGTTATACTGTAAGTGCTGTAATCACCGAAAAACCCAATGAAGTGAGTAATTAAATAAAAGATAAGGATTACCTAAATACGTGTACCACTAGATTTACTTCAATTTATCAATAGTAAATCAGTAAATTCGATAATTACATTTATCAGATACGCGGTGCAGTCAACATGTGGAGTGTGTTGTTGTGTGCTCTAGTTCTCAGCGTTGCTGCCGAAGACTATAAGTTCGTGAATCTAGACGAGGGCGTGGTGAAAGGAGAAAAGTATTGGGATGGAGATTTCTATGAGTTCTACGGAGTACCGTTCGCCAGTGTACCGACTGGACGAGATAGATATCAGGTATTCGTTTCTGGTAGATTGAGTTATTAGGAAAGCTTCAGCCTAATTTTCCGATCGCAAAATGTGTTTTTTTATTCTGCTAAGAAGAGACAAGAATGAACAGCTCTTAACTTCTATAAGCGACTGGTAATTAGGGTGAAAAGGTTAAAAACAAATTACCTTCGTAATATCAGTTTTCTGGAATAAGATTACCTACATCTAGTCAATCTTCTCGCTACTTCGTAGGTGCAAAAGGAAATACCTTTTTTGCTGCGGTATAAAGTATTTGTATGCAGTGTAAAAACTACTAGAATACCAAACTTTATTCGAATCCGTTCAGAAGTTATTTTGTTAGAGAGCAACAAACATACATTCATACAAACTTTTGTACTTTTAAAATAAAATCCTATAAAACTACAATTTGTCTGTAGATCAAACATTGAAAATACAAAATCTAAATAATAATAATAATATCTATGGACGCTTCACACCACGTCAATCTGGCCCTGTGCTAAGTATCCGAAGATCTTGTGTTACAGGTACCAGACAACGGAAATATATTTAATACTTTTATACTATACACATATTTAAGATTTTTACTATATTATACACAAATTTAATACACATCCATGACCCAGGAACATTGAAAACTTTTTGTTCCCTCGGCGGGATTCGAACCCGCGACCTTTCGTTCGAGCGCCAACGCGCTCAACCAACTGCGCTACGGAGGTCGTCAAAATATCGGTAGTTAATTAGGTATACAGTATACTTAAAATACACGGCCGGTTTCGACATAGTCATCATCAGGTATATTAGGTACTAGCTGACCCTTGCCCACTTCGTTGAGCATAAAAACAGTTTATGATGAAATTCAACTAAAAAAAAAACCCCTAACTCGGGAACGCGGAACCCGCAACGCGGGAACCCGGAACCCGCAGCATGGGAACCCGAAACCCGCAACCCGCAACGCGGAAACGCGGAACCCGCAGCATGGGAACCCGAAACCCGCAACGCGGGAACCCGGTACCCGCAACGCGGGAACCCGGAACCCGCAACGCGGGAACCCGGAACCCGCAACGTGGGAACCCGGAACCCGCAACGCGGGAACCCGCAACCCGCAACGCGGGAACCCGGAACCCGCAACGCGGGAACCCGGAACCCGCAACGCGGGAACGCGGAACCCGCAACGCGGGAACCCAGAACCCGCAACGCGGAACCCGCAACGCGGGAACGCGGAACCCGCAACGCGGGAACCCGGAACCCGCAACGCGGGAACCCGCTACGCGGGAACCCGGAACCCACAACGCGGGGACCCGGAACCCGCAACGCGGGAACCCGGAACCCGCAACGCGGAACCCGCAGCATGGGAACCCGAAACCCGCAACGCGGGAACCCGAAACCCGCAACGCGGAACCCGCAACGCGGAACCCGCTACGCGGGAACCCGGAACCCACAACGCGGGGACCCGGAACCCGCAACGCGGGAACCCGGAACCCGCAACGCGGGAACCCGGAACCCGCAACGCGGAACCCGCAGCATGGGAACCCGAAACCCGCAACGCGGGAACCCGGAACCCGCAACGCGGGAACCCGGAACCCGCAACGCGGGAACCAGGAACTCGCAACGCGGGACCCGGAACCCGCAACGCGGAAACCCGGAATCCGCAACGCGGGAACCAGGAACCCGCAACGCGGGAACCCGGAACCCGCAACGCGGGAACCCGGAACCCGCAACGCGGGAACCCGGAACCCGCAACGCGGGAACCAGGAACCCGCAACGCGGAACCCGCAACGCGGAACCCGCAACGCGGAACCCGCTACGCGGGAACCCGGAACCCACAACGCGGGAACCCGGAACCCGCAACGCGGAACCCGCAGCATGGGAACCCGAAACCCGCAACGCGGAACCCGGAATTTGCAACACGGGAACCCTGAACCCGCGACGCGGAACCCGGAACCCGCAACACGGGAACCCGGAACCCGCAACGCGGAACCCACAACGCCAAACCCTTCCGTGAACGTTGCTGGTTCTGCGCTGTCAAATGGAATAAAAAGTATCCTATGTCCGTCTACTGGCTCTAAGTTACTTCCCCACCAATTTTCAACCATATCGATAAAGCCGTTCTTGAGTTATAAATAATTTAACTAACACGACTTACTTTAATACAAATAGCTGATGTATAGATGGAACTAACATAAGCTAACGCCCGGTGAATGCTCCCGTCACAGTCGGTCCAGCCGATTCGGTGATCATTAGTGAGATAACGATGATGATGATGAAAAGAAGCCTAAATTAATCCTTATAACTTTAGCTATCTACCAGTGAAAGTCTCGTTAAAATCGGTCCAGCCGTTCCAGAGATTAGCCGGAGCAAAGAAACACGCTAACAGACAGACAGACATTTTTTTTTAATTGCATTTTCGTTTTCAGTAGCAAGAAAAAAAAGGACCGAACAGACAGACGTTAACTTCGCACAAAGACAAATGACGACAAAAGACATAGTGGCGTCCTATCATGACGTTTTCGTTTTTTTTTTAATTGTTCGTGAATTATGACCATGGATCTAACTCCTTCGATCTGATTTTTAAATTAACATTTATAATATATTCTTATTACAACTTATAAGTTCAGTACTTTTTTTAAATAGGTATATTTATAGTTGTTAAAAGATTAATCGATTTTTTGAGTAAGTCTCTAGTGTTTAATAAGAAAAAGTGTTAACTGACGTAACATTATCACGACGTTTATTTCATTAAATCATAATTTGTATATTATATTTAAGATCGTTTATCAGTGAAAGCAAATCGTAAAAAAACTCATATTGGTTATGTTGACAATAAATATCTTATAATTATTAAATAAAGTTTAGTAAATTCTGCAGTTTTAACAAAAAGAAAATATTTATTTTATTATGTCGTCGTTACAACGTTACGTCGCTCATTTTTGATAAACTGTCAAATGTTACCTATTAAAATGACCCGACTATTTATTAGTGGTGGACAAATAGTTTAATGAATCCAAATAGTTTAAGTTTATGTTAATACGTTATTTATAGCATTTCATAATTTTTATTTTCCATTTGTAAACAATGTCGTTACCATGACACCCGTGTCATATAAACTGGCAACGACGTGAATCGATTGAGCCCAGGTTCAAACCCCGCGTGACCATCACGTATTTTCTTCTTTTTTCTAATTTTCTGCTTATTTTTTTCAACATTTTCTTTCATAATAACCTTTTCGTGACAATAACGAACATACCGTAAAAAAAAATTGCGAAATTGGTCAAGCCGTTGTCGAAGCGCACACGACGTAACAAATTTTGGAGGTCGTTTTTTTACACTTTGGACTACATTTTTGGGGTTTTAGTAAGGAACCCTACTTTTTTTTTTTAAACATATAATATAGCCTATGTTCAGCGCTAGGAATGTAGCTTTCCAACGGTGAAAGAATTTTTCATATTGGTTCAGTTGTTTCAGAGCCTATTCCATTCAAACAAACAAACAAACAAACAAACAAACAAACAATCAAACGTTACCTCTTTATAATATTAGTATAGATATAGATACTTAAATTATTTTATTATATTACATACACATACAATATGCTTAATAAGATAATATAGGTATAATTATTACTAAATATAGTGAAATAGGTCAAGAAATAATAAATAATGTATACTTACTATTTATTGAATTCTCTTTGTATGATAATATTTACTATGTATCAGCATTGACCAAGATTTAAAATAGGTTGCATTGAATACAAATACAGAAAATATTAAAATGAGATCACGCGAGGGAAAATATAAAGTTTCGAGACAGTCAATACTTCTTTGAATATATTTTGATTTTCCATCGACAGCTCACCTGGCACACGACACCTCAAATCCTGGTTTACTGAGTTGGAAGGAAGTATCTTCCAAACTCATTTAAATACATCCGATTTGAAACCCTGCAAATACCCCACACAAGTGCAATAATCTTGTTACCTTTTCTCATAAATACATCATTATAATATTACCTGGTTTTTGAGTGACTTAAACCGTTTATGCAGCACACGCAACGAAAGTCCCCAAATGTGAATAATTTTCCTCGTTTTTGCAACATTTCTCACTGACGCTTTTGCTCCTATTGGTTGCAGCGTAATGTTATATAGCCAAAAGCCTCCCTCTATAATAATAATATGTACTATCCAACAAAAAAATATTTTTTTCAAATCGGACCAGTAGTTCCTAAGATTAGCGCGTTTAAACAAACAAACAAACTCTTCCGCTAAATAATATTAGTATAGATATTATTATGTTTATAGAAGTATAGTTACATTATCGGAACTTAATGAAAACGTTAAAGGTTTTTTTTTATTCCAGGCACCTCTACCTCCGCAACCATGGGGCGGTGTCTTTGAGGCATCGAAGAAGAATATTTTATGCCACCAATGCTTCTACAGTTCCAGCTCCGATGATGAAGTAGTCTTGTCTGGCGATGATGAATGTCTAACGATGAACCTCCTTGTACCAGAAGTGGCCGATAAGGATAATTTAGTACCCGTTGTGGCTTACATCCATAGTGGAGCATTCTCAGGAGGTAGTGGGAATATGGCTAGAGCACATTACTTAGCAAGACACGATGTACTGGTTGTCAGTTTCAATTACCGATTAGGTGCAATTGGATTCGCTTGTCTCGGTACCAAAGAAGTTCCTGGCAATGCTGCTTTAAAAGATCAAGTGGCGGCCCTGAGATGGATTCAAAAGAATATTGAACACTTTGGTGGAGATCCTAATAAAGTGACCCTTGCGGGTTTCAGTGTTGGTGCAGCTATGGCTGAATTGCTTACATTATCGCAGGCAACTAAAGGACTATTTAATAAACTGATACTTGAAAGTGGTTCAGCACTATCGCCATTCTCAATCAATCGAGACCCTGTGGCGACTGCAAAGAACATTGCAGTTTCCCTAGGATATAATGGCACTGGTACTGTCGAAGATTTATCAGAATTTTACATCAATGCAGAGATCCAAGATTTGGCTCTAAAAAGTCTAAACTATTTTCTGCCCAATAGCACTTTTGGTTTTGCGCCCTGTGTAGAAAATACTATAGAAGGAATAGAATCTGTCCTCACTAAATCTCCAATCGATATAATTAAAAATGGCAGAAGTAACGATGTCGCTATTTTGACTGGATTTTCAAATATGGAAGGAATAAGTAGAACAATCAAATTCGGCGAATGGAGAGACGACATGAATGATAATTTTTCCCGCTATCTTCCAGCAGACCTTGCCTTCGATAGTGATAAGTCAAAAGAAGATATTATAAAATCCGTTAAAAAGTATTATTTTGATAACAAACCTGTAAATGCGGAGACTTTACAGAATTATGTGAATTATTTCTCTGACTCAATGTTCAAATACGGGATAATGAGATCCGCTAAACTACATGCAGCTGTAGCTAAAAAGCCTATATTTCTTTACGAATTCTCTTATGTCGGAAAACTGAACATTGAGCATCAATACATGGACAGGATCAAAGGAGCGAGTCACAGAGACCAAACCGCATACATTCTTGATTTCTTTGGTTATACTACTAATTATAAGGACTTGGACACTAGAGATCGCATGACCACAATGTGGTCAGATTTCATTAAATATGAGTAAGTAATATTATGTTTTAATACAAAATATTGTAATGATTTATTATGATAGTGCTGCTATAATAAGTCTACTGCTATATTACGTCCGAGAAAATTTAACCCAAACGTAAACAAAGCCTATATGACACAACCATAGATCAGTCAGTGATGGCAATTGGCCAATGTTAATGCAATGATTATTGTTGGCTACATGAATTCATATACTATAGTCTGTAGACTGTATTCTACAATCGGCAGTGTCAAAATAGCGTATTTTTACTGTGAAGGTTTTTCATTTGATGTTTAAATATGTAAATTATTGTTTAATTGTTATTAAATGTATTGGATAATAAAGTATGATCCTATATATCTGTGAAAGTATTGATAAGTGTGCACAATAAGTAAATATGTGAAAAATTCGATATTTTCGGTTTGTTTACCTTATGGTTAAATTTATCAGGGACGAACTATATTATTATAATAATATGAAATGATGGTACCAATGGCGCAAATGTGCCCTAAAATACTTTTACTTCATCTTAACTTTAGTTTACACCAAAATGAGACAAAGCATAAACCATCTTAAAATAAACTTTATTTATTACACAAGAAGATACACGTTTAATTGCAATATTATAATAAATATTATTTCGAGCAGCATTGATCTGCACCGCTCTATTTTAGGTATAAACGTTTTAAATCATAATAAAAAAATAGACAACTTATTCTATTTTGCAACACATTTCAAAAGTCCTTTATAATGTAAATAATATTTCAAACAAATCGTGGGACTACTTCTCAACCCGCAATATTTGGTCTAATATTAATGAAACACGCGTCAGAACCTCGATAAAAGCTTTAATTGTTATTTGCAGGGACCCAACGGCCTTCGAAAGTTCCCTAATTACTATAAAATGGCGACCATATACAAATAAAACGCCATACTACTTAGACATTAACAGGAAATTGCTTCTGAAGACGGACCTGTTCGAGGATGGATACAAATTCTGGAACAGAATTTACGAAAAGTTTTACTGGATCCCCACAGCGCCACTCAAAAAGAACACGAAATAAATAATCTTTATTAAACTTCTTTGGTTATGGAAAATTCTCCCCTTTGTTGGAATTAATTAAATATTTACTTTGCCGATTGATAAGAACTGGAAGTTTCATAGGAATGTTTGTAATTAAACTCTAAATATTGTTACTTATATTTTTAGTTTTAACAAAATTACGTACTTAGTTATGATAATAAAAAGAAAACTAAGTGTAAAACTACACTATAAAAAAAATGTTATACTTTTTAGTTGTTGAAATCTGTTTTTTTAAAGTAGTTATTTTTATTTATATAATTGACTTAAGACGGCTAACACTTATATGTAATCATTGAATAACAGGAATTACCATATTTTCCTAACTCAACTGCGATTGATAAGTAATTATTCAAGTAGGCATGTTTATATGTATAATAGTAGGCCTACAGTGATTAGAAAGGAATTTGACAAATCTGTTATCAAATGAAAGTTGTGTTTAAGATAAGAGAACTGTCAAATTCCAATCCAATCCGAGGATAATGAAACTCTATCTGATTGAAGTCAATATAGTATTGAACGAAGGAGACACAGAAATAAATAATATATATTAAACTTCCCCTTTGCTATAATTAATTAAATATAATTTACTGCGCCAAATGATAAGAACTCGACGTTTCACAAGAATGTTTATATCTATTAAACTCTAAGTACATTTACTTATACTATTAACTTTCACGCACCACAAACACGTTTTAACAGATAATGCCTTTAGTTATGATAATTTAAATTTTCTATTTTTCATTTAGCTTTTAACCCTAAAATACATATTCTCGAAGATTCCAACAAGGACGGCTATAAGGGCCCCGTAGGCCAGTACTAGAAACGCTGGCTCACAGTCCACCAGACTGACACTTATAAAAGAAACATGGCGGCCAGAACATTTTGGCTTCTTCGTAAAGAAGATTCGATTCAATTTATTCTGCAATCCGTGTTCTTGGATACGTTCATACCTGAAAAATACATTATTTCATTACTATGCAATACTAATTTAGATATATATTGGAATTATTAAACGTAAATGACTTCCGTAAGCCTAGTACAGTTTGATGGTAAATAAATTAATAAATAATTTGGGTATTGTGTATTATATTATCTCTAGTTATTCTATAGAAAAAAGTTTAATTTTGAATCGGTATCATAAAAATGCAGCACCACATTTAGTTTCGGTGTGAAAACGGTTAAAAGGAAAATATTGTTTTTCTCACAAAATAAATTTCAGCACCAATTTTCGTACCGAAGTTTATAAAATCTCAACAAACTATATTACCCGCTCGTCCACAAGCAACTTTGGCTTAATATATTAAGGTTATGCAAATTGTATTACTTGCTGATGAACATCGGTTTAGCGAACATTGTGCAGCAGTTTAGGGTTAAGTAAAGTGAACCCGGTAAAGTGATTAATTTGGTTTAAGTGGAGTGTTGTTTTTATTCTGTACATTGTACCGTATAAAGGGTAACGTTTATTTATATTGATGCCTAAAATCGTGAATATCAACTGAAAGAAAAGAAAACAAAACGTGCTTACATAAAATATTTTGTTCATACTAGATTCACGTTATTCATATACGTGTATAAGACAGATAAAAGGCGTACGTGTCTGTTGATTTAGGAAGATCATAGGCACCAAGTATCTAAGCTAAAGTATTACGGCTACTATATTATTACAGCAACGCTATTTATTTTGCATACGATATTTATATCCTTAATAAGGATGGAATTTTTCAAAATAACTTCTCGTATATAGTAATTGCCACATTTTCTACGTTTCAACGATTACTGTGTTAGTGAAGACATGTCGTTTTTTATATAGATGTGTTATACTTTCTTTAGCACCCCACGGATATTTTGTTATTCATGCTTATTTACGTCACAAACTAAACCAAAACTTACCCAATCTTATACATTTCGAAGTAGGGGGAGCCCTTCCTAACCGCCACGTAGGGGTCCACTAGACGTAAGTACGGTATCTCCGCGAGGTTACATTTCTCGTGCTCCTCTAGATACTTCCCGATTACCCTGTACCCTGTTCCTAGGGTCATGTGGAATACGTATTCACCCTGAAATTATAATATTTATCAACACCATTTAAATGTATTCCGAGTTTCTTGAGTCGGTTCTCGGTGAAATTGGCGAACCGAAAATGATATTTTTCCTTTGACCTAAATATGTGTTGATTTACAGAGAGTATTTTAGAAATAGAAAAAATTATTTAGAAGCAATTGGCGCAAAATATGAAAATTATTAAATTTATGAAAAGTGAGCCCGGGTCGTAGCTGACCGTATGGTGACCAACAACGTAATAATAATTTGACATGGCAAAACCATCCGAATGCATCCGAACAATTTACTACCATAATATGTAAATTTTACTAACATAAACGCGACAGTGATGTCCGCGCTCAACCAATGATGGCAGACATGTTTGTTTCTCTTGTAAAAAGTTTAACGGCGACTTTGGGGTCTTTTTATATTTAGGTATATATGTTTTTTGAAAGAGAATTTTTTCATCTTTTTAGTAGAAGGTGGCCCCATGCGAGTTTCTCTCGCCGGTTCTTCTCGCTGGGCTAGTTCCCGAACCGGTGGTAGGCATCACATAGACACGACGTTCAGAAAACATTTTTGTAAAATTTATTCTGAATAAAAAAAATACTTTTTTATTTATTTAAATGTTTTGTTTTGTAGTGTAAACACTGTTACGTTTTTTTGTTTTCAAATATCAATATATTACAATGATAGTAATAATATACTTACATATAAATAGTCAGACTTGCATGTATATACGTGTAAATCCACTAGAGTATTAGGTTTAATTATACACTAGTCTAAGACAGCTATGAGCCCGACTTATCTTACATAAATTTAAGCATCTGTAATCTAACGTATGTGAAATCAGCCAAACCACGTACTGCAAGTCGTTTACAATGCCCAAGTGAGCTAACAGTGTACAAATGCAGATGAGCTGTGTCATATTGGTGACTACAAACTAATCCGAGAGACAGTCGCGTAGACAATTGTTTACTTTTTTTAAGTCTCCGTAAACTTTGATGAAATTAAATAATATTATGAGTGAAAAATTATTACGATACGACGTGTAGTTTTCGTATATAATAAAAATAAAAAAACATTTTTTTACATATCTATAGGTATACAGCGTGACTGGTGAGACATGTGCAATATTTACGGAGAGTACTCGGTACTCGATTACCATTATAAATATGTAATAAAATTAGGCACTTAATTCTTACCAAATTTTCCTTTAAATAATTATGAATCATGGATACTATGAAAAATACGTGGCTAGGCAAGTAGGCATACTGTGTGTAGCTGTGCACTACTGTGTAGCCGGCGCGGCACCCCAGCGGCGGCGTGCGACATCAACGTAGGTAGTACGGGCGCGTACCTACGCGCGGTGTGGCGCGTTGGTAAAATAATTATTCAAGTTTAAGCTACATTTATATATTACTCGGTGATTAATTTATATTATTTTTTTTCGTCTCCTACAATAGTCAAATATCACGTCCTCAAGTATAATTAAGGCTCGTGTCTCACCAGTCACGACACACTGTATTATGTACACAGACTAAAAAGAGCGTCCGTGGCCTAGTGGTTAGACCGTTTATTAGCACTAAAAAGGGTACAGGTTCCATTCCCGGGCTGTGGCATGTACACCAATGAGACTTTTTCAAATCTTAAGTACAATAAACAGATGTTCTAACTGTCAAGGAAAAAATCGTGAGAAAAAAAACATTTGTTCTTGAACTCTGTGCAGATATTTTGTTCCAGCGCAGCGTCTATAGCAATTTCTTTTGAATGTAATAACTAATAAGTGTCAATATATTCTTTATAACAGCCCTGGAGTTAGGATTAGCATAGGATATATCTTACGTAGTTGATTTACAGTTTCTCTATAAAACATGTTTTTATTATCTGTGTGTCGACAACGAATTCGCGAGTAAATAAAGACTGTTATATTTATTCGATATAAAAGTTTGAAACCTTCTTTAATTCCATGACGCCTTCTTCCAAGCTCACAAAGTTTTGTATATTACCGCGATGCGCAATTTTCTTTTCATACAACGC
This sequence comes from Celastrina argiolus, assembly GCA_905187575.2. Classification (NCBI taxonomy): domain Eukaryota; kingdom Metazoa; phylum Arthropoda; class Insecta; order Lepidoptera; family Lycaenidae; genus Celastrina; species Celastrina argiolus. The sequence goes on along the minus strand of LR994580.1, from coordinate 19,489,059 downwards.
TTTTCTGACTGGCTCGCTTTCCATCTAAAAAATAAATATTCATACGTCATTTTCCATTCAACGGCAACAATATGTAGGTTAACTTTACTCCGTTCCGATTCAATGTGTAATAATGTAAACAAATGTCAGTATTGGTGACTGTAGTAATATAAATTTGAATGAGTACTTTAAAGAAAACCTATGATAAAATAATACAGGTTGTAAAAGATACAGTCACTATAACCTTTTCTCATTCTAAAATTAATTTTTATATTTTGTTTAATAAATCTTATTGATTTTTTTCTTTTTGTTATTCTTGCGACAAAAAAAAATGTTTTTAAAGGAACATACAAAACTTTTTGTTCCTTCTGCGGGATTCGAACCTGCGACCTGCTTGAGCACGTGCTTAACGCTACAAAGGTCGTCGAATTACTCAGAGCATAAAACTGCTACTTGACCACCTTTGGATCATTTGACAATGTTATTAGTATGTAATTTTTTTATGTTATAATATTATGATTAGAATAAAATAGCCTACAATTTCCAATTCAGAACTATAGATGTCATTGACAAGAATGGCCAAAAGCGGTCTTTTAGTCCTAGTATTCACAAGCCAGTGAAAAGTACACTCATAACACTTACCATAAAATACCGTTTCACCCAAACGGTTTTTTCGACGCCGAATTTCAATTTGGAGTCGAGTAAATCTTGAAGCGACTTTATTTGTACGGAGCTCGACTGCAGAAGCGCGAGGATGTTGGCACAGTACGACGTGTACAGAAACGTAAGGACGAGGAAAAGAAGTATTAGTACTATACGCCCTGAAACACCTGAAAAAAATTGGTATTTTTAACAGAATTCCAAAAAAGGAGGTGCTTCCTGCCTGTTTTTTGTATGTACACCGATAACTCTGAGATTAATGATCCGATTTGCGTGATTATTTTTTTATTCGACACAAATAAGCTGCCATTGGGTCCCATAAAAATTTCACATAGTTTGGTCCTGTAGTTTTTATTTTATGAACATATTTTACCAATTTCCGGAGGTGATGCATAATTGACGGTACATTTCTTATATTTTTAGTACATATAGTTTCAGTACGGCTAATTAAGGAGTTTTTCACTTTTGTCAGACGTGTATGTTTGTGTTTATGTATGTGTGCGTGTAACGTGTATGTGTGTGTGTCTGTCGGAGTCTAGCAAATCTTATAGCGACTTTATTTGTACGGAAATTTGTACAAACTACGTTATGTGCAGAATCGTAAGGATGATAAAAAGAAGTATTAAGACCATACGCCCTGAAATGTCTAAATAAATTGAATTTTTATACAGGGTGTCTCATGGTTCATTAACCAAGCCTAATATAGTGTGAAAAAAAGGACGTGTAAAGCATTTTTCGTTTTGGCACCTCACATACACCATAACACGACAAATCGCGATATAAATGTTTTCAGTTCAAAGTGCCTGTGTAAGTAAGTAATCTTATAATCTAAATACATCAACAAAATATATAGGTATAGGTATGCCCTATAACTACACACACCGGCATATTTAGCGGAACATAAAAAAAAGGTTTGATTTCAGTATCATGTAAGGTTGCTGGCTGGTTTATACGTCATTTAATTTAAAAATAAATAATTTCAAATTAAGAAAACAACTGAACATCACATTTTATGCAATTGTTTAAATTTTATTCAAATACACCTTATTTGGAGCGAACTTCGAACATTTCTTCCTTTTGAGTTTGATTTAAAATTTCATTGAAATATTGTTTTTTGTTAGTTTTTTTTAATCGCGTATTTTTTTGGAGTTGAGGACTGAATAATGCCTGACTTAGCCCCAACGGAGATTGCTAGGGCACTCGAAATGCGAAGAAATGGTGAAACATACAGAGTGATATCCAGAGATCTTCGTCGACCAGTTTCAACGATCCATCGCAGTATCCAACGGTTCAGGGAGACCGGTACTTATGTGAGAAGATCAGGACAAGGCAGAAAAAGACGCACTTCGAATAGGGATGATCGTTTCATTCGGCTTCTTGTACGTAGAAACCCCCGTTTGACGGCCGTCCAAGCCCGACATGAGTTAGAAGCGGTGCGGGGTGTAACCGTAAGTGAGCGTACGGCACGAAGAAGGTTCGAAGAAGCTGGTTTGGGTTCATTTGTGCCCGCCAAGGCTCCAAGGCTCGAGGTAAATCATCGTAGAAACAGATTAACTTTTGCTCAGGAACATCGACTTTGGAACGCGGACAAATGGAGTAAGGTATTGTTTAGTGATGAGTGCAGAATTCTGATAAATCAAATTGACGGTAGGCAAAGAATATACAGACGCAAAGGAGAACGATACATTCGGACAAATTTTGAAACTACAGTTGCATACGGTGGTGGATCAATAATGGTTTGGGCGGGCATTTCTTTGGGAGCTCGCACAGACTTGGTAGTGATTGACAGAGGGAGTCTGACTACAGATCGCTATATCAGAGAAGTTTTAGAAGAAAATGTCGTACCGTTTGCCCCATATATCGGTGACGATTTTGTTTTTATGCAGGATAATGCTCGGCCGCATACCGCTCGGGTAACCCAAGCTTATTTTAATGATATGAATATAACTGTTATGGAGTGGCCGGCGAGATCACCAGATATGAACCCAGTAAAGCACGTTTGGGACTTGCTGAAAAGAAAAGTTAAGTCCAGAATTCCAGCTCCTGCCAACGTGGATGAGCTGCGAATCGCCGTAGTTGGGGAATGGCAGAGACTATCCCAGGAGACCATCGATAACATAATTCTCAGTATGCCTAGACGTGTAGAAACTTTAATAAGAGCACGTGGAGGAAATACGCGATATTAATCACCATTTTTCTAATTTAATTAATTGTTATTTTAATATTAATTTTCACTTTTCCCGGTTACAATGAAAAGTTCAAAAATGTACCTTTTTTCACAAATACTCTTTACTCGCAAAATCTGTTCTTAACATGATCTCATTTTAAATAAAACAAATGAAACTTTAAATTACAAAAAAAATATAGTAAGTAGATTTTAAAATTAAACCATATTTTTCAAATTATGGACATTTTTTTTGTGTTCCGCTAAATATGCCGGTGTGTGTATTTAAATTAGAAACTAGTAAACAAATTTGAATGAACTTTAACACATGTATAGGTTTTGGTAGTGATACTAAACGGACATTAATATTAATAAACATACCATATTAAGTAACATAATATTTATACCTTTGAGTTCTACTGTACTTCCCTGTTGAAAAGTAGCACCAACTACCAACATTCCAACATCTGATACTTTTGGTTGCAGAGTATTCTCATTACACTAAAAAAAACATTACAGCCTTAAGGTACGATGCCACCAAAATAGTGTTCAGAACATTTGTTAGCCAACATTTTTTTCAGAATTCCAGCTGTGCCAATTTTTGTGTGTTCCAATTTGTTAATGTTGCGCTAGCGAGTCCACCGGAACAAACATACGCACAATGTTCGCAACAGTTCAAAACTCCGGTGGAATCGCACCTTTAGAACACAGTTTGTAACATGACCTACTAAAACTGAAGCTACTAAAACAAATACGAAATTAAAGGCAACTACAATTTCATAATAAAACTTCGTTGTTCAGTAACTATAAAAATCTCGAAGGACATTAAAATTAGCTATACTCTATTAAAATTAGCTATACATATTTCTATTGTTCTTAATGTCCTTCAGGAATTTACATTTCATTGTAAAAACAACACACTTTTTATCCAAAAAAATACATTGTTCGTGAAATACTGTCAGTAATACACACTCATGCATTTAATATCACATAAATGCGAGAATTAACAGACATGTTGCCTCTTAACGCTATAACCGCTAAATAGATTTCGATGGGCGTAGAGATAATAATTCCCGGGTTAGTATTTATTTCGTAAAAGTACATATGTATTGTTGATAATGTATTGTTATTATAAGCGTTCTCACCGTGTCATCGCTACTCCTCCATTCCCAAACAGTTGTGATACAGATCAACCCGAAAATCACGCTGAGCAGCACACCTATACCGTACCAGAGGGACTTTTGGAAGGAGAGCAGGAATATATTGGAGGTGTACGACAGGGGGGGTTGCTTAAACACAAACGCGGGGCGGAGGTAAGCGGGGGAGAGGGTAAAGTGGACGAAGGAGAAACGCTCGGGCACGATGAACATTGGAGTCCCTGGAAAAGGTATACTATAAACATCAAGGCACCTGGAACAGTTACACGTTAAGCATTGAGGTACCTGGATCAGTTACATAATGAACATCGTGATCCCTGGAACAGGTATACAATAAATATTGGGGTCCGTAAAACAGGTATACGATAAACATCGAGGTACCTGGAACAGTTACATAATGAACATCGCGATCCCTGGAACAGATATACCACAAATATTGAAGTTCTTAGAAAAGTAGAGTCTATTTGATTATAGGTGTCTCGCGGCAATTAGTGGTACTATCGAAATCGAATCTGTATTGGTGAATACGCACTGACAGCGTCGCAACCTACTGGGTCCAATTTAAACACTCAAGTTTAATTCTCGAGGAAGGGTTTAGTCACTAAATAATGCTAAAAAGTACACAAAAAACTACTCTATACATTACTGAAAACGGCATGAAGATCGGTGTCGTAATGACCAAGAGTTCTTTGAGTTTATCGCGAACAAACAGACAGACGAAGCGATGAACTTTGTTTTTAAAATATAATAAATAAGGTAAAGGCAACATACCTCCAACGTCGACCTCGCCTCTAGCTAGATATCCCGTTAATCCATCCCAACTATTATTTTTCAGGTTTCCCCAAGACTTAGAAATTACGTTTCTTTGACTTGCATTTAGAAAGTGGAACAAAAACTCAGCGGTTTCCATACAAGCTTTGGTAATTCCGTCAACATGTGGATCCCTGAAACGTTATCTGAATGGTTTACATCATACGAGCTAATGTTTATTATATCTTCAATCTATCATAATATAATTTTAATATGAACAGACCTAGAGCATTATTTTGTTGTTCAGTTTTTATTGAAAGATCAAGAATAAATACTCTTGTTCTAGCTTTTTGTTCTTTTGATATAAATCCACCTTTACTAGCAGTTTTTTTGAAAAGTATATAAAACTAAAATACCTACTACAATTTTCATCTAAATTCTAATAGAACCGCTCCTACCAATTATGGTCAAAATCTTTTACAAAAAAAAATATTATGGTGCAATAGCGGCATATCATTTAAATTCAGACCTATTAATAGTATTTTCAAATGCAGAGAGGACGTCGTCAGAGACGCCCTTTTTCAGACTGAAACATGCGCGGGAAGTAATGGTAAATTTTATATAAAATGCTACAAATAGTTTATTAAGTATAGGTTTCGGTTGAGATTATTTTATTTATACGGGCCCTAGATGTTTATGATAAACAAAGCATCGGTACTCACAATCATATTTGACAATACAAATTTGTACTATATTAAAAATATTAGCATATTTGACAATAGAAATTTGTACTATATTAAAAAACTTGACGCTTCGACTAATATATTGTGAGTTAAGCCTAAAGGTCCTTACTCTCTAGTTTTATATTTGTAGAGAGTGGTGTTGTCTTCCATCACCCAGCCGATCCGAATCTCCTGGCCATTGAGGTTTTGTCGTCGTATTGCTTTTACTGGTAGCTGATTTGCTTGCAACCCATGGGTAATGTTCCAGTGGCCATATTTTTCTATAGTCCACCCATGATTGGCACTTATTTTGTAGACTGTTGAATAAATAAATTATTATCTTTATTCTTCTTATATAAAAATTAATTGCCGCTGTTTAGTCTCGCAAAACTCGACAACGGCTGAACCGATTCGGCTATTTTTAGTTATGAAATATTTGTGGAAGTCCCGTGAAGGTTTAAACGGTTCATGACAAACTGTTTGTATGCTCAACCAAGTGGGCACGGATCAGCTAGTATTAAAATATTAATTATACCCACATTATGCGCAGAGAAGTAAATTAAAAAAAATATATCAAATGTTCGTTTTGTAGTTTTTGGCAATGTGGTAAACACACATTATCTATAAATTAAAACTATGTTATTAAAGCTAGGGAAATACTTACTAAAATTTATTTTGAGATGTTTACTATACATTATAGCCACTTCAGAATCTGCTGGAAAGTATAGTTCAGCCAGTAACTCAGGTACTACACGGTCATCATCATGATGTAGAAGCCATCGGTATGGTGCACGAAATAAATTCAATTTGTTGCACTGAAAAATGTATTGTTAAGTTGAATAACTATGTGATTATAGCTTCGTACTACTACTATTACAAATAGTGATGAGCAAAGCAAGACCAAGACCAAGATTTGGACAGTCTTGGTCTTGGTCTTGGTCTTGATTATTCAGTCTTGGTCTTGGTCTTGCTCAAATTCGTCTAATCTTGTTCTTGGTGTCGGTCTTGGTCTTGCTCACTCGGTCTTGGTCTTGGTCTTGCTCGAATTCGTCTAGTCTTGGTCTTGGTCTTGCTCTTGCTCACTCGGTCTTGGTCTTGCTCAAATTCGTCTAGTCTTGATCTCGGTCTTGGTCTTGCTCACTCGGTCTTGGTCTTGGTCTTGCTCAAATTCGTCTAGTCTTGGTCTTGGTCTCGGTCTTGGTCTTGCTCACTCGGTCTTGGTCTTGGTCTTACAGAAATACGTTTAGTCTTGGTTTTGGTCTTGGTCTTGCAAAAAGGTCTTAACAAACATATTTTTCAACAAATTTTTTCAACATTGCGTTTTTATCGACAAAAATTTCTTTTTTTGTCGTGAAATTTTTGTAGTGATGAGCAAAGCAAGACCAATATAAAGACCGCAAGACCAAGACCAATTTTACTCATCACTAATTACAATTGTGAAAGTATTAGAGGATGGATGTTTGTGATTTATTTAAGTAAAAAGACAACGCGAAATCAACAAACAAACATACAAACAAATAATTTTTTTTAAATTTTATTAAGTACTTTATATGAGGTGACAAAACAAAAAATGCTCTACGCGTGAAGAGGACTTCACACTTTAATCGGCTTAGTATACGAACCATCATTATGTATAAATACAAATTACTTACGTGCTGTATGAATTTTTCAGTGTCGGGGCATTTTAGATCGACTATGAACATTATATTGATGGCATCGTTGGTAATGTGTTGCTGGATATTTACGACTGCTGTTATTTGTAGATTATTCTTCTTATTTAAATGCTTCACCAAGTTCAAGCTAAGGTCTTTATTTAAAAAAATATATACAAATTAAATTAAAAAATATAAAAAAACCCCCGACTTAGCGTGTAACATTCCAACATATTATCATATCACACCTAACAAACGACCCGATGACCTTTAAGACCTGAACCGATGTCCACCAAACATAGCTAAGAACACTCTCGTCTGATATGCCTTTCAAACAAAAGAACCGCATTAAAATCGGATCACCCGTTTGGGAGCTACGATGCCACAGACACATACATATTTACACAGACACGTCAAAATTATAACACCCCGTCGTTTATTCGTCGGGAGATGAAAAGGTTAAATATAATATAATTTTTACCTTTTTCAACACATTGATACAATATAATATTGGTAGGATTTTTGTAGGAACTGACGAAATCTGATATCATATAATTCTTTTTCGTATCAAAAGAAGCAACAGTTGTTCCTGTACAAGCGAGAAGAATAATTGCAATCATAGTTTTTCGAAAATTATATTATTTTGTATTTAAGAGTTAATGCAGATGGCATATAAAACGCAAATATTCTTTTACTATATTGATAACTCTGTACTGCTGCTTTTTTGTCTCTATAATAAGACCAGAACTTTTTCAACTAACATCAATGTTCATGACGCGACGGTTTTAATAAAAAATCGAAAATTATAGTTCATTCATACATTCTCATGCCCACTTAACTGTGACTAAATAACATAGCATTTTGTCCCATCATCACAAATATACAGATACACAATTTCATAATACTATATTACGTAGCTTTAATTACACCTTTAGGAACAATAATTATGGCGGAACCGTCAGAATACAAATTATATTTTTCAAACATTATCCCCTAGTTTCCCGAACGCTATTCAAATTAATGATCAACTAACATGGCATTAAAATCAACAACCCATATTGAACGCTGATTGGTAGAATATTATTAGACAGAAAGGAACGGACATATATTTTATAATTCACGCTCGCACTTGCAAGAATTGTTAAAATTCCACAGATAAGGTTAATTCACCAAAGACACCGATTAGTTGACATACGACTTGAATCAGCGAGCGAGCGTGATATAAGTATAAAATATCTGTCCGTTCCTTTCTGTGTGATAATGTTCCACCAATAAGCGTTCAATATGGGTCGTTGATTTGAATGCCATGTAAGTTGATCATTCATTTGAATAGCGTTCGGGAAACTGGGTATATGATTTTACTCGATATTTCATACAGAAATTACCAAAGGGTTTCCCGATTTATTATTTCACATAATTCTCATCAACTTCAAAATTCCACTTCATAAATAAAAAGGATCAAAGGCCTCGACAGGAAAACCATCGAAAGTGTTTCCCCTTTTAGCGAGGGGTGCATCACCCCTCTTTAAAATTTGATCTTTCCGCCCAAAATTGATATATCCTTTTGTGTGTTATAGACTTTATTGCCATGGAATTAAGGGCGCCCGTCGGCTCTATTAAGAATGGACGGACGGCAAGCCTAATTTTGTGCGTTTGAATGGTGAATGATTTTCTATTTCGCTATCTCTGAGAACAGGTGTTGCGAGTATTATGTCAATTTATAAGTGTCAAAGTCAGGACATTGCTCCCAGATTTGTTATTGAAGTTTTGATATTTTCAATATAATGTTTCACTGAATTTATAAATTTCTTACGACAAAGTTTTAAAATGTTTGACTTTGCCTCCTGTCAGAACAGACTCTTGAGTGTACCGGGCAGTCGATGGAACTCCAGGCTGTTGAGGCATTGGATGCAGCTCCATGCCCCAGCAGCTCGTTTCCCTTATGTTTGAATTGTAAATGTTTTAAAATTTGCTACAATAAATTTTATATACTAATACTACACTCAAGACCTTACAAACTTATTTGAATTCTAATTTTTATTATATCAAGCGGATTGTGTAACTAAGCGGGATATGTGAGTAAAAAGAAGAGTGCGCTTCTGGCTTGGTTTCAACTTAACCGACCACCGAAAACGAGTATTGAGAGAAGTGAGGAGTTGATGTGGATTTGACAAATCCGTCAATTTAAGATGAATCTAAGAACGTTAGCACCCGACAATTTAAATGTCCTCGACGAGCACATACCTATATAATTATCTATATTGCATTTATGAGCCTCAAACAAGGTTCAAATAAAAATATTTACTATACAATAATAAGTGCAGAGAATATAGTCTGAAACTCCGGTTTCTAAAAGGCTGATTAAATCGTCGATCCGCTAACATTTCAGTTAACAAGCCATTCTGAACGCTCATTGTTGACCGTAGCAAGTAAGCAAAGTTGTTGCGAGTGATTTTCACCAATGAGCGTTCAGAATGGTTTGTTAACTCAAATGCTAGCTGATCAACGATTTATTCAACCCTTTCAGAAACCCCGGTTTCTGAAAGGGTTGAATAAATTTAACCGGGGTTGAGTCACCCACCTACGCCGCTGCAAAATTACAGTAAAAATATATTATCTTTAAAAATACATTTTAGACATTCCAAGAAGATGTGTCATATTGTTAAGAATTATTATAAATTGTCGCCATCAGTGAGCGCCAGCGCCTTCATAATCTATGAATTGAAATCGATGTAAAATATGAAGTACTGAACTTTCTTACATATCAAGTGACTTTTCTAATGTATGAAACAAGCAAAACGTATTTCTATAGTTCATAGAGTGCGTAGATATTTTGAGAAAGGGGGGAAATATTGAAGTGTAATGTTAATGGCAAGTTTAGTTGCGTGTTAATTAACCGCCGCATAGTCCGGATACGCGCGGCGCTTCCGACAGCGGCATCTGTAGTGACGTGCATCGCTTCATATACAGGTTGATATTTTTTTACTAACTGAATAATTATGTTGGTAATACCTAATTAATAGGTTTTACAAATCATTCAATAAACGTTCATTAAATAAATAAAAAATAAAATTTATTTCAGGTGTATGTGACCCATGGCACAAAGTAGATATATGTATAACAGAGACACGACCTAGTACTAGAAAATGGTATCACCCTAATACTGGCAATGCGACTAGCAAAGGGTGAAGTCCTTAGAAATTCCGGAAACCGCCATCTAGCACCACTATTGGAAAATACTAATTACCAATTTCGTTTCGTATCTTCTTCTTAATTAAGGAGTTGAATTTAGGTTAATGTTATGTTATGCTTAAAAAATTTGCTTATCTTTATTTTAATGTCAATATTTTTACTTAATTCGGCATATTTACATTTTATAATTTACAAACGTTAATAGTAGTGATATCTATTGCAATTTTTTTGTATTAAAGATAGATTGTATGTGATGGTAGGCCATTCCCATAGCAATAGCAAATTCAAGACATTAATCAAAATAGACACTTTGATATTATGATTACATTTTATTGCTTAATATATTATATATTTTATTATTATTCTCTGTTATGGTATAGTAAATTACTATTAATTGTTTTACATTAGTGATTAGTGTTTTACATTATTATTATTATTATTTACTATACACGATGAGAAATTTCACCCAACATAAATAATGTTTTAAATTTTGAATAGGACAAAGCAAACTGCAAAATACTGTAAAAAAGGTGTACCCAGGCCAGCCTGGTTTCATCACAACCGGCCACTGACATCCAAATCGGTGTGGTATTATATTATTAGTAATAATAATAATGACACACATACACACACACACACACACACGCGCGCGCGCGCGCGCGCTGGAATAAACACAATTTTTGGCACTTTCATCTTGATATTTTAATGCTTATTAATTATTTCGTTGATTAACAATTTTTATTATACAATGTTATACTAATCGCATGTCTAGTAAGTTATAATTAACTGTATGTCCATCACCCCGGCTGTCTGCGGCGGGCGACATCCGAAGCGGCATTTGTATTGACGTGCATCACTCTATGTACAGTATGCTACATATAAATACTAGAATTAACATTTTACATTATACTAATTGCAGATTTTATTCACGATTAACTTAAGTGCCTCGTACACACATATAATAATATTATTATGCCAATAATTTCCTATGAAAATACGGGACACCATTTTATTTCAGTACGATTATTCAGTAAATGTAATTTTAAATTAAACAAATCTGATTTTATAAATTTCATTTAAATATTAATAATTGAACTTTCAAAATAACATTCACAATAAATGAAGCTCTAAATCCATTTACAAGTTGAAAAAAATAAAAAAAACAAAAATGCAAATACAAGCACCCTGTATACAGAATTCTAGAGGCACATTCCTGCGTCGTTTCTGCGACGTTGAGCAAACCGAGCCGGCAACTTGACGACGCCGAGTATTGACATAACTCATAGACATTCAACCCATCAACCGCCCGAGCCTCCTGAATACCTGAAATTGATTTCGCACATTGACAAACATGATCGACATGCGATGTTGGTTTATGGCTGGGTTTGGCGAGTATTATTTTCTTATTTGGTTTAAAACTAGGCAATGACTAGAGTTATGGCTAAGAAAGTTATGTGCACATTTAAAGGGAGAGTCGGCATCAATATTTTTCATAATTTTTTCAATGAAAAAAAATATGATTATGATTACATAATATTGTTATTGATATCCGGTACTATAAAAATGTTAATTATACACTATTTAATACAGTATTCTACTAATATTATAATCAAGCCAAAGTTCGTAAGTGATATATAAGATAGATGTAGTGTGTAGCTGTTTGTTACTCTTTCACGTAAAAACGAATGAACTGATTTTGATAAAATTTGATACGTTAGTTGTTTACATGGATTAACGACATATGCTACTTTTACGAGAATAATTCACGGTGTGATCACCTTATGTAGATAATCTATGTCTCTCAATCCATGTCAGACTAGTGCTGTAAAAGTTTAAATTAAAGGCCTGTCCAGAGATGGCTTTGTGTCGAACGAACTATAGCCGGGTAGCCTGAGAAGCCATTATTACCGTCCGCATTCGGTCTCAGTTAAATCTCTATTCAACGGAGCACTATCGAAGAGCCGATCGTAGTATGAGTTACGGCGTAGCGTGTACTACAGCGTAGTATTTTCTACGCTGTAGATGTGCTACGGCGTAGAATATTATGCTACTGCGTAGAATGTAATGCGGTTTAAAAATGCTACGGAGTAGTATTTACCAAGGTTTAGAAGTGCTACGGCGTAGAAGTGGAGAGTGCCTACGCAAATCTGAGCAATAGTAAGGAAGACTAATTGACATATTTATACACGTAAATATAAGGAATACAAATACACAAAGATATATTATTTAAAAATATTTATGTATCCAAAACTATATCGTACAATAATTTGCCAAGCCAGCCCTGAAATATATTTTAAACACATATTTTACTTAGACGTAACGTCATAGTTAATACATCTTTGTATGGAGCGTTTTCACTGATTTATAAATTCTGATATAATTTACAAATAGCTTATTAAATTTCGTTTTAAATTTATCTACATACTATTTACCTTAATAACTTACGCATGGTATGGTATAATAGTAGGGCAATTTATGAACTAAAAAATGGTCATCTAGTGCAATTTTGCGCACACTTTTCTTTTTTATGAAATTTGCGCAGCTTAAGGTCAACAACAAAACAAGGCGTTTGCAACACAAAACTTGACAAAAAAAACAAAACAGAGGCAATAATATTAAATTACTTGGAGATGGAGTAAATTAGTTGTCAAAAAGACTGTCCCTGTTGTAAACTCAAGAGCTTCAGTCAAAAGATGTTATTAAAATTGAGCGCTGCGGCTTCCTCACAAAGGGTTTGAATGGAGGGTGTGAGTCCTATTTAAAACTGTCACTTACACTGACTCAAGAAGATTTCGTACATATCGAGTATTCTATTGTTGCAAGGAAATGGGTTTTAATGGCTTTTACCACCTCAACATCTTTAGTAACACTCGAATGATAAATACGACAGAAGTTTTTAAATTTTTTAATGGTACCAAGAATAATTTTAAATGTCTATTCGAAGTATAGAAATCATTTATGATTCACGAATAAATTTAATTATACTCACACACTTCTTTTTCTTTCTTTCCTCTTTCATATTAATTCTCATTCGTACAGTACATATTTGTTCTATATTCTATTTCGTTTTAGACATTTTTTTCAATTAATTTTAACACATACAATATACTATCGAATGGCTAGTTCAATACTAAATAAGCACGTTTAATAAAAATAACCAGAATAATTAAATAGCCTAGATGTTTAATAAATAATTAACAGTATTATCTATTTAGACCTCTTACATTAGAATCGAATAGTTTAGGGTCTTAGGTGGAATAAACAGACATACAAACATAGACTACCAAAAACTTTTTCTTTTAATTTCTTTATAGTCTGTTAAAAGTGTTCTCACTCATGTCAAATTGGAATGATTATAAATAACTTTTAATTTTTTTGATGATGAGGAATGATGAATGAAAAGAACACTCTGAATCAGCAAAAAACATAATCAAAATCAGTTCATCCGCTTAAGAGCTACTAATATATACACGGAGATAGGTACGTCTAACTTATAAAAACCATATGTTTTCGTTCGAATACAAACCTCCAAAAAATGTATACTCAAACAAACCTACTCTTACTGCAGCCCTCTCGATATCCAAACCAGCTGTTCGGGATTAAATAACCGAACTGATTTATGTTTAAACTGTTCGATCTTGAAAAATAATCGCCCAGTCATCCGGGGATGGGGGATAGGGGATGGGGGATAGGGGATGGGGGAATTTATGCCGCGGTGCGACTCTAATGGAATTTTTTCAATAGATTTCACGCCGGCGTAAACAGATTAGCACCTCAACTGAACTTTGAATGGATTTTTAATTCCCAAAGTTGTTTATTGCGTAAACACTTTAATAACACGACATTGTTTGTGTTGGCTCAGTGGTTGACTCTGTAAGGGAGCGAGTTAGTCCCGCCAATGGAACGGAAATTTTTCAGGGTTTAAAATATATATCTATATCTATGGACGCTTCACACCGCCAATCTAGCCTTCTAGCTAAGTATCCGACGAACATTCGAAAAAAGTACCAGATAAGTGAAATAAATTTTATAATACTGATTTTTATTTTATTAATACACAAATTTAATACCAGTAACATAGAAAACTTTTGTTCCTTCGGCGGGATTCGGGCCAGCGACCTCACTCTCGAGCACCAACGCGTTCAACCACTACGCTACTGAGGCTGTAAAAATATAAATGGACTATATATTATACTATGATATTACTATTTTAAGAGAAACTGTTAATGCATACTTAGTATTTTGTAAAATATAATAGAACACCTTGATTTCGTTCCAGTGACCGGTATCATTGAAGCTACTAGTGGCTTTTTTAATGCCGATGCCTATCTCTTTCTTTTGGTCTCCTAATCCAATGGAATCATAAACGGATGACCGAAACGACTGTTGAGTTATCAGGTCCAAGGTTAACTTTTTACCTTTTATTCATAACTAGCTGACCCTTGCCCACTTCGTTGAGCATAAAAAGAGTTTATGATGAAATTCAACTAAAAAAAAAACAACGTGGAACCCGCAACGCGGGAACCCGGAACCCGCAACGCGGGAACCCGGAACCCGCAACGCGGGAACCCGGAACCCGCAACACGGGAACCCGCAACGCGGAACCCGCAACGTTAAAACCCTGAACCCGCAACGCGGGAACCCTGAACCCGCAACGCGGGAACCCGGAACCCGCAACGCGGGAACCCGGAACCCGCAACACGGGAACCCGCAACGCGGAACCCGCAACGTTAAAACCCTGAACCCGCAACGCGGGAACCCGGAACCCGCAACGCGGGAACCCGGAACCCGCAACGCGGGAACCCGGAACCCGCAACGCGGGAACCCGGAACCCGCAACGCGGAACCCGCAACGCGGAACCCGCAACGCGGAACCCGCAACGTGAGAACCCTGAACCCGCAACTCGGGAACCCGGAACCCGCAACGCGGGAACCCGGAACCCGCAACGCGGGAACCCGGAACTCGCAACGCGGGAACCCGGAACCCGCAACGCGGGAACCCGGAACTCGCAACGCGGAACCCGCAGCATGGGAACCCGAAACCCGCAACGCGGAACCCGCAACGCGAAACCCGGAACCCGCAACACGGAAACCCGGAATCCGCAACGCGGAACCCACAACGCGTAATCCAAACGCAGAACCCGCAACGTTCACGGAAACGCTGACAAAATATGGAATAAATAGTATCCTATGTCCGTCTACTTGCTCTAAGCTACTTCCTCACCAATTTTCAGCCATATCGATAAAGCCGTTCTTGAGTTATAAATAATTTAACTTACACGACTTACTTTTATACATATAGATGTATAGATTACTCCTACTAACATAAGCTAAGCCCGGTGAATGTCACAGTCGGTCCAGCCAATCCGGTGATCATTAGTTAGATGACGACGATGATGATGATGAAAAGTAGCCTAAATTAATCCTTATAACTTTAGCTATCTACCAGTGAAAGTCTCGTTAAAATCGGTCCAGCCGTTCCAGAGATTAGCCGGAGCAAAGAGAGACGCTGACAGACATTTTTTTTTTAAATTACATTTTCGTTTTCAGTAAATATCGTTGCCAATGCAAAAAAAAGCAGAAGATATCGTTTAAAATGTCATAATATGCATTTAGAAAAACGTTGCTAATTGAAAGTTACATACTGACACTTCAATTTTATTTATTTGTATAGATGTATAGATTTGGAAAACTTCTCCAATCTTGGCGTTTTCACTGACGCGGTGCGGGGCGCATAGGAACTTAGTGGTTCCCAAGCGGAGTGGAGCAGAGATTTCGAGCATAGTGATTGGTCAATTCGGGTACCGCAAGCTTCTGTCCGCCTCGCCCCGCGTCAATGGAAACGCAGCCAAACGTCTATAACGTCTACCGGTCGCCATGGTAACGGCGTTGTTTACAAATGGAAAACAAAAATTAGGAAATGCTATACATACCGTATTTATATCAGCTTAAACTATTTGGATTCATGTTTTTGTTAATCCTAATAATTTTATTACTCCAAATAGTTTAAGCTAATATAAAAACGGTATTTATAGCATTTCATAATTTTTATTTTCCATTTGTAAATAATGATGTTGACATGACAGCCGTGTCATATAAACTGCCAACGACGTGAATCGATCGAGCCCAGGTTCAAACCCCGCGTGACCATCACGTATTTTCTTCTTTTTTCTAATTTTCTGCTTATTTTTTTCAACATTTTCTTTCATAATAACCTTTTCGTAACAATAACGAACATACCGTAAAAAAAATTTGCGAAATTGGTCAAGCCGTTGTCGAAGCGCATACGATGTAAGAAATTTTGTAGGTCGTTTTTTTACACTTTGGGCTACATTTTTGGGGTTTTAGTAGGAACCCTACTTTTTTTAAACATATAATATAGCCTATGTTCAGCGCAAGGAATGTAGCTTTCCAACGGTGAAAGAATTTTTCATATTGGTTCAGTGGTTTCAGAGCCTATTCCATTCAAACAAACAAACAAACAAACAAACAAACAATCAAACATTACCTCTTTATAATATTAGTATTAGTATAGATATAGATGATTCATGCGTCATATATTCATATATATGACGCATGAATCATCTTTCTTGTCAGATATTCATACCTGATTGTCGCAACAAACTTAAACATTTTTTAAATTCTACTTGAGGCTGGACCCTATGACCAGCGGCATCAAGAGTCTGAACCACTGCACCATGTAGTTAATTTAAAATATGATGTAAAAACAAAAATGTCACCCAAATACTTGAACTCAAGCTGTATTATCTATAACGCATTAATGCAGAGCCGGCACATTGTTTTTACGACTTCAAAGGGGGCAGTCCCCCCCTTTAATCTTGTAATAACGTAACGAGAGCAGCCCGTACTCATTAAAATTTAATTTTGTACGTTCTTAATTTGATACAATTAATTCTAAGATATAACTTCCTTAACGTAATTAACATTGTATTCCGTGTGGGCCGGCGCCATTTTGTTTTTTATCCACTTACAAGATAATCACTTTTTGGAGATGCCTATGGTACAATGGTTTCGAGCTTGTTCTGGAAGGTTCGACTCCTGTGTTGGAATAACAAACTGTTGTATTTGTCCTGTTAGGACAATGCACGCTGATCACCATTTTCGGCAAGAAAAACACATTTCGACATGTAAAAAGTCGATTCTACACTTGATCTTTTGCAAGTGACATATTACATATATTTTTAGGATTTCGTACGCTAAGGATAAAAACGAGAGCTTTGTAATACTAAGCTCCGCTGCCGTTTGTAGGTCCGTCTGTCGGTCAAAAACCAGTGAAACATGAAAAGTTGAAATGACAGATGAAATGTTTACTGATGATGTATTTCTATTGCCTGTTAAAATTATCAATTTTTTTTTGTCGATATTTTCTCGATATCTACTAAATGTATACAACATTTTAGTTGTACTACTAAGCAGATAAATAAGTTGTACAAAACCTTTAGTACGTGAGTTCTGCTCACCTTTTCCACTTTTTTAAACATTTCATAAATTTAATTAATTTCCTTGGAAGTGTATGAAAACGTTAGACCTTATTTAACCCTCCGCTGACCATCAAAGGAAAGAAATGCACTCATGAACTCTTAGTGAAACTTGGTCTTTATGGTCATAATGATTAAATAATATTATATTTTTTACCTACTCTCATATGAGAGTGGTAATGAAAGAGGTTTTTACTTGTCTCTTTAGTTTCAAGTTTTTCTTTTTCAATGTCGACGTAGTTGTACATAAAATAATTCAAAATGTGGCAAACTGTTTTTTTTTAAACAAATTCGGTACAAAAAATTATGTTTTTTTACAAAATTTAAATGTTTCAATTAATCATTACAATATTAAGACATTAATATTTTGTCTGACAGCTCTTACAAAAGAAAAATTTACTGAAACATACGTCATTTCAGATTCGATAATATTCAATTCTATAATACGCCTCTTAAATTATTTCTTAGAGGGCCAAGCGGGCAGACTTGGCTTGATTTGAAAATGTTCAATAGGCAATGTACAACGTGCACAACACAGCGATCAGCTGATTACGCTGAGAGGTCAATAGCACGCGTATGACGTTCATTACGTACTAGGGCAAAAATTATAAAATTTAAGAATTTAATGCAGAACGTTCTTACAAACAGTTCAGCCTTGCGACTAAAATATTTTTTTTTTTCCAAAAAATAAATAATACAAAACATTCATTTCTAGCATCAGTCAAGGTCCTATAATCCTATCCCAAAGTTATAGTGACTGCTCATTGTACATGCGCCGCGCCGTAACGTATACTGTGTACGTAATACGACTCGCTTCGTTATTCTCGCATAACACACACAGCTAGCATGTTATTTATTATTAAGTATCTAATTTATATGAGGTGCCAAAGCCAAAAATGCTCGACGCGTCATTATCTTCAGAATACATTTTTTTTGACTTAACATACAAACCATGAACCATCCACTATAACACTCAAAATGAATTAAAAGGTATTTTAAAAGCCGAATCACTGCCTTTCTGAAAAACTCAACACCGAAGACTTATTACAATTTAATATCTCTCATCTAGCAACTTTGAAGGTTTTTGCCTGGAAATTAAAATCCGTTATCAGGCGACGGAATTAGTTCGCTATCAGCCATCGTCTAGACGGGCGCCATCTGGCGAAAACTCCCGTTAACATCAAAACATTACACCCTGAACATTGACATACTGTAACATGAAAACGTCGCGTTTCGGGTTAAACATTTTCCTACTAATATGAGAAGACTGGCTTCAACACGAAGGGCTCAACCGCAGTAACCAGCGGGAAATGTGAATAACGCTTACGTTGTATTAATGAAGTTTGTTGAAGCAGTAATTCCCTTATTATAAGTGATTATAAAGGTACGATTCCACCATACCTAGGGCAGGCTGTCCGATTAGGTAGTCTGGCCAGTCGATCTTACTTCATAAAAAATCTTATATACCTACGTATTTGGGCTTATAAAATACTATGACCACTTTAATTAAATACTACCTACTTATTAAAAGATCAGAAGAGAATGATAAAATTATTATCGGCAGAAATTGCGTAAATTTTCTGTCGATTTTATCTCTGTGACGTCTGTAAATATGATACGTCGTGTAAACTAGAAGTGTAATTTAATGTCGTCTAGAATGCGCCACGTTTTGAGGTTATCTAACTGCTGCTTACGTGTAAATAATTTATTTCGCGATGTATTTTCACTAACAGTGCGTTTTACCCACTTACATGTAGAGTAGAAAATTCTGGTATATAGAGGGTGATTCATGGGTCATATAGTGTAAAGAAAATTACCCGTAGCGCATTTATATATAATAAGATATATATATTTTTTGCTATTTTTTTTTTTACAAAAAAAAATTAAAGGTCTAAAATGACCACAAGGAGTGACTCTTACTATGCTGGGGCCTGGGGCTCGAAGGCTCCTCGTCTATACACACGAAAGCACTGGTCGTTGACCCTTAACTTTACCATGATTAAAAATCATCATCAAGGACACCTTTAATCACGATTTGCTGCGTTATTGTAAGTAATTTTTGTGAGGTGCCAAAACAAAAAAAGCTCTACGCATCATTCTCTTCACGCTATATTCGGCTTCCTATATGACCCATTAATTACCCTTTTTTTAGTAATAAATTTATGCTGCATGACATTTCGCCATAATTTATTCCGATTTTACCACACCACGCCACGACGCGTCTGCGCTACGACACGATGCGACCACGTACCGCCACGTTTCACGTTGACGAGGTCGTGACTTGGACAATTGACATATAAGGGGTATAAATATGACATATCGCCATAATTTATTCTGATGTTACCACACCACGCCACGATGCGTCTGCTCTACGCCACGATGCGACTACGTACGATGCCACGTTTCACGTTGAGTACGTGACGTGGACAATGGACATGTCCCTAAACATTTATGATGGGCTGTTTATTTTTTTTATCGAGCTGAATTCCGTCCACGTCTCGTCCGCCGTGTCAATAATTGGCGCAGCGATTATTCTGTCGCATACATTTGAATACCGTTGGCGGACTTTTTGGAATATTGAATAGAGGGCGAGCGGCGACACCTTCCTTTTGTGTCTGCTGGAAATATTGAATAGGCCTTCACAAATAAATGGAAGCGGATAATGGAAATGCGCTAGGTGGTAGATGTAGTAGAGATTGAATTTTTAGGGTAACATGAGTTCTAAACTTTTCTTAAGTTATATAGCTATAACCAAAATGTCTGTCACTTACAAAGTATCTTCGACATGTCAATTTCTAGAACATAAATCTCTAGAAGTAAAATAAATGAGTGATAATAGTTTAGGGTGTGTATGTGCCTCCTAAGTAGAGTATACTGTAAAAGTCCCGGCGCTGAAAGACTTACTTTTGACTTTCATGTTTGTATGAGAAATGCATCACAAACTTTACCATACTAATGATTTTAAAAAAGTTCCTCTTTCAGCGCTGGTTCTTTTACAGTTTAAATACGGGACGCATACACAACCTAAAATATTATCACTCATTAATATAATAGCCAGTTTATAATCTTGACTACCTATTTGTAAAACAAAGTCCTCTGCTTCGCTTATCTGTTCGTGATAAACTGAAATACTACTGCACTGATTTTCATGTTGTTTTCACCAATGGCCAGAGTCATTCGAGGAAGGTTTTAGTGTGTTACTTGGACCCGGTAGGTAGCGAAACTTAATCTAAGGCGGTATGAAGTATGCCAGAACAACTAGTATTACTAAAGTTAGTAGTAAGCCCTAGTTAGCAATTGTGTAAAATGTATTCCAATTGTTGTTTACGTATAAGTCAGATTAAGTCGTAACGGTCTATATTCCCATGTTCCCTTAAATATGCACGTGAATCTTATATCTGACGTCTGAATTAATGCGTCGCTGCACGTTCCGAAAGATTTGCCATAAATTGCACCTGCTCCATAATGTAACTGGGCTGCATAGATGAATATGTATAAGGCGCTTTTCACACAGCGCTGCGCAGGTGCACTTTGACTGTTGCGTAATTACAGCCGCAGGAAAACAAATCCTGTGATTTTAATAATCTTCTTTTCCGGCCTCGTGGCGTAAATATTAAAGGTAACTCAAAAATAATTTTAAATTAAATATGGTGTATCAGAACAGTCGGCTTAAACAAAAAGTGCTTCGGCATTGTAAGGGATTGCTACATACAGGTATTGCATGTATAAATCCTACATTGTACAGATTAATTTCGATGCGTTTTTAAATACCTGTCAGGCAAACCCATATAGTCTTCCCATAAAGGTACCGTTTTCTATATTCAAATGTCAGAATCCATCGCTAATCCCTGAAGATACCAACTTTTAATAATCGTGTAAACTGGCGCTATTGAATGAAAATAGTCAGACAAACGTCGTGATGATATTTCTTAAATATTAAGAGAATTTTTCGTAAAAATGATAATTTAGCAAAGTAAAAAAAAAACAAAAACCGTCGAGTCGCCATCAAGGGTTTACTGTAAAATAATCAATCGGCGTAGGTCATCGCTGAATCGCGGCTTCGTATGAAAACCGCCTTAGCCATGGAAGATTCTGCAATAAAATTCAGTTTAATATGAAAACTGAATTCTTGGCCGCAACTGAAACGTTTTTACTTGATGCGTATCGTCGTAATAAAATTACTAAGAACATTTTTCCATAGTAAGTTCAGTAACACATAACTACTTTTTGTACTAATTACATAAAAATCTTAATACATATCATATAATCTTAGTAAACCGTTTGTCTGCCGTACCTAGTCCATGTACAGTCGGCTGCACTAACATGGATACATCTACAAATTTGCAAAAATATGTCTACGTTTAATTTTCAAAAATATCGTCACCTTATTGCATTCAAAGCGATGTAACCAGCAAAGTGTTTCAAAATTATAAATACATTATTTTCATAATGAAGTAAACAGCAGTATTTCAGTGAATAGTACACACACTTAAATTCATAATTATGAATACGCGACCAGTAGCATGTAACCATTGTTTATTTCATTATAATGTAAACGTTAATTTTGTGTTTCAGAAAAGGCTGGTCAAAATTTCATTACATTGCAATATATCAATAATGAATTCTATAAATAATAGAGGTGATATATTGACGGGTATTATTATTGACGGTTATTTAAAAATCACACCTACATTAGAATATTAATTATATTCTTTAGTGTAATAGGTATAACTCTGATACACGCGAACGTATATATTTCAAAGATACTTTCATCGGTTTTTATAGTCTACCCTCAAACTATATCTATGATTTTTTTATTATATTAATTTTGTTTATCATACAAAATGTTTGCTTGCGTGTCTGCAAACTACATAAACTTACACTATGATATAAGTTTGACGTTTATTTATGTATGTTCGTCTGTTTGCTTGTGGCATCGTAACTACTATTAGTAGTTACGATATCTATTTAAAATAGATGGACCGATTTTGATATACTTTTTTTATTTTTATTCAAAGCTGACGTGATCGCAATAATTGGTCATCAGTTCATTCACTGTTTGACTATTCAGGGGCTAATTTAAAAAAATAATTTTGCTTTACTGACCAAAAAAAAACAAGAACAAAAATAAACAAAAATAGTTTCTGAAATATATGTTTAGGTAAAATGCCTGATTGACTGTAATAAACTTCATCATTCTTTTCTTTTTGTGTTTTTTCTAGTCATAAAAGTAAAATTATTTTTTAAGTAATACTCGAATTGTTCAGGAGTAAGCAAATTTATTTTGTTGAATCATAGCTTTAGTGTTTTAACATGACCACGTCAGCTTTCAAACAAAAAAAATTACATCAAAATCGGTTCATCCGTTTGGGAGCTACGATGACAGACATACAGACAGACTTGAAAAATCCCTCTGTTTTTGTCGGAGGTGCAAAAAGGGATTTTTTACGAATTCAGTAGTCCAAATTTCATGTTTCTACCATTTGTAGTTACGGCTGTGCGAAAAGAAAAAGAAAAAATGAATGTATACATCTTATTGGAACATACCACGAGTACATTTTTGTGGCATTTAAAACATATTTGCAGAAAAGTGAAAAATGCTAAAATTTTATAACTGTATCCATATTATTGATACAATTAATGTTTACATTGCAATGAAGTAAACAATGTTTACATATTATTGAAATTTGTCGCGTATTCATAATTATGAATTTAAGTGTGCATACTATTCACTGAAATACTGCTGTTCACTTCATTATGGAAATAATGTATTCATAATTTTGAAACACTTTGCTGGTTACATCGCTTTGAATGCAATAAGGTGACGATATTTTTGAAAAACTAACGTAGACATATTTTTGCAAATTTGTAGATGTATCCATGTTAGTGCAGCCGACTGTACACCTACACTCTTAAAGAGAATGATTTCGGTCCAAATAATATGTAAACTTACTAAAATAATTTCAATAATATTATGTACCTAATATTGTAAATGTCCGTCTTACATCAATCACCCCGCAACCAAGAAGACTTAAATTAAGTTGTCATTCCAAAAATGGTGATCTCTCGTGAATATATATTATAATAAACAGACTAAATTCCTACTTTAGTATTACAGGGTACAACCTAGTCTTTTGAAAAAAAAATCCAGAAAATTGGGTAACTATCATTAACCAGCCTGCTAAGCGTGGTAAGTAAGTAACCCCCATTATGATGCGGGTAGTCACTTACTTACTTTAGGGAGGCTTCTGTCCAGTAGTGGACATCGTAGCTGAAATGATGATGATGATGAGGGCAACAATATAAAGCACATAAAAATAGCACTTATGTAACAACTAGGGAATTAACTTAAAACCTGAATAAATTTACGTAGGTACACCAGTAACCTACCTCTCAAGGATCATTTAGACTAGCTAAGCACTCGGAATACCTCGTTAAAAACCAATTAGGCGGAACCAGAGTGCAATTGGGAACAAAATTGCACCTCCACCACTTGAATACAAATTAAATCGTAAATAAAAATTTCCTTGAGACGCTCGCTTACTTTCAAACGGAATTAATGTTGAATTAAAGTGTACTTTGCCAATATAGATCACAACTAGTAATGTAAATATGGGCGTTAATTCTTATAGCTTTAGGTACTAGCACTGATATATTTGTATACTATCTCATAAAATTCGATGAAAATCTAGTCGTTTTTGGGTGAAAGAGTCACAAGCATCCAAATATCCATTCTTACACATTTTCATATTTGTGGGAGTGCGAGTGGAAGCCCCAAAGGGAGATCTCCGACCGAGCGAGATGTGCTCGGTCAGGCCGAAGCCCACTGTACTAGTTTTCAGATGTCGTATATATAGCGCCGGACTTAGAAAACTTCGATAGCGCGATGCAGGATGTGGCGCTAGTAGTACCGCTACATCTGTTCACTCCCCCCCGAAGACCGGAGGTCGAAACTTGAGTTGTCTTGTGCTTGAGTCGCCAGTGCCAGTGAGTCCCAGTGAGTCGGAACTGTGCTGCTGCTGCACGGGCTCCAGTGAGTCGGAGTGCTGCCGTGCGGGCCGATGCTACGTGCTGAACCAGGAGAGATGTGCTCTGCTTGCTGACCGGTCGTGTAGTGAGAGTGCCCGTTGAAGCCGATGAGGGTTCGACCAGGCCGCGCTGCGTTGCGGCTAGTGGACGAGGTACCCGAAGAGGCTGAAGCTGGCTGGCGTGGTGCGGAGGGGCGGGGAGTGATGATGATGAAGGAGGCGTGTTCTGTCGAGGGTCACCAATGTGGGAGTTCGAGTGGAAGCCCCAAAGGGAGATCTCCGACCGAGCGAGATGGTATGCTCGGTCAGGCCGAAGCCCACTGTACTAGTTTTCAGATGTCGTATATATAGCGCCGGACTTAGAAAACTTCGATAGCGCGATGCAGGATGTGGCGCTAGTAGTACCGCTACATATTTATAGATAGTAATACTTACCCCCGTTTTCTATAACGCTATTTAAATGTATGATCAACTAACATGGCATTCAAATAAACAGCCCGTATTGAACACTGATTGGCAGAACGTTATCAGAGAGTAAGAAAGTTATATAAATCTACACTAATATTATAAAGAGGAAAGATTTGTATTTTTGTATGTAACGACTTAACTCAAAAAGTACTGGACTGATTTTAATAATTCTTTTTTCATTAGAAAGCTACATTATCACTGAGCTATATAAAATCAATTGATGTTCGTTAGTCTCGCTAAAACTCGAGATCAGCTGAACTGATTCGGCTATTTTTGGTCTTGAAATATTCGTGGAAGTCCCGGGAAGGTTTATACGATTTCCATGCTTAACGAAGTGGGCACGGGTCAGCTAGTATTTTATATTTACATACCGCTCGCGCTTGCAAGGCTGGTTAAAATACCACAGATAAGGTTGATTCAAATTGTATGTCAACTAATAGGTGTCTTTGGTTAATTATTTGTGGAATTTTAACCAGCCTTGCAAGTGCGAACGTGATGAAAATATAAAATATATGTCCCTTCCTTTCCCTCTGATATCGTTCCACCAATCAGCGAACAATATGGTCAGTATGATCAGCGATTAATTTGAATGACATGTTAGTTGATCATACATTTGAAACTGGGGGTTAGCAGATAAGTAAGTACCTATGTACCTACCTACTTACATTCAAATCGGTTTTCTCTTTTTTACAATAACTCAATGACAAACAAAGAACAATACCTAGCAAACATGGAGCAGAATCTAGTAATTATAAAATGTCCGCTGAAGTGTCGTTCGCAGGGTGTTTAAACCCTCGTAAAGGGTTGATCCCGTTGTTAAAAAAACCCCATCTTTTGTGTCGTTCCGTTTTTACTGTCGGACATTCGTTTTAATGTTATCCTTTGTGAATTGCCAGATTAGAACGCTTCTTTTCTTTGCGAAAATCGAGATAACAGTGTTTACTCTGCCAATGACTGAGAAGTTTTTTTAAACTAGCAACGTTTTTCTAGAGAATTTTGAACTAGGTAAGTTAAAACTTTAGATACCTACTTAGTAGGGTATTTATTTAGTAACTCAGTACATTGATAAACTCAATTATAAAAATTTAACCAATTGTAATGACTTCGGGGGTTCAAATTTTTTATTGATAATGATAAAAATATATGTACCTGTTATAGCTAAGAATTTGTTTTTATTTCACGTACTTTACGTGAAATTGTTTTGTTTGAAATTACGTGATTACAAGGTAACTAAATCAAAATAAATACAAGGTAAATCAAAGTAATTATGCCGAAATAAGTACAAATATTGACATTAAAATAAAGATAAACATATTTTTAAACATAACATCACATTAAGCTAAATTTAACTCCTTAATTTTATTAAGAAGAAGATACGAAAGGAAATTAGTAATTACTAATTAGTATATTGTTTTATTGGCACTAGTTGGCGATTTGCGGAATGTGCCTGGACTTCCTATAGCCAGTCGAATTGCCAGTATAGGGTAATACTATTTTCTAGTACTAGGTCGTGTCTCTGTTATATAGTTATCTACTTTGTGGTAGTACGTACCTAAGTTCTAAACGGGTGCAGATGCTAAACATTTTCCCCACTCACTGTCATCTTTATTGTATCTTTTAACATAATCCCCACGTAAGTACCTGCTTAAATCTTAACGTGGAGTCGACATTGTAGAATTTGTAGACCCATTTCATATAGAAATGCTAACAAAAACATTATCACGGCGCGGCGCGGCTCAGGTGTGCGGTGTGCGCGCTGCAATTCACGAGAAAAATGTGATACAGCAGGAGAATGTTAATTATTGCTAGAGATTTTTATAATTTATTGTGTTTATTAAAATGAAAAATGTTCGTGTTTAATTTTCTGTTTGAGATATTCAAGGGATAGGCATTTTAATTAGGTATAAAGTTTTTGTTTTTATAATGCGCTAAGGTGTTAGCAGTTAGAGCCCAACATTTATAATTTTTAGGTAGTGTATTGACTGATAAATAATAATAGGTAGGTAGGTATATAAAAAAATATCCTCTTAAGGTTTTATGCGTAATTTCCTTTATCATCAGAATTCCCTATTTTAAAATAATTTACTTCATCGAATCTATCTGGGGGCTTACTCCCGACACAATCGAAAACCGAATCCGTTCGATATCAGTGGTTTTTCGTACTTTATTTGGTGAATTACTTTGAAACTATAAATCAAGATAAAGAAAATTATTAGATCGTAACTTTTTGTACTCCCGACCATATCAATCGACTGAGAATCAAAATAAACAAATGTCAATTTATTGGGAAGTACGCGGCATGATCATATCTGAATCAAAATCAAATCAGTTTGGAGAGTAAGGAGCCTGGTTACAAAAACTAACGACAGCTGAACAAAAAATTTGTGAAAAAAGAAAACTAATTTACCTAATAAAGCTAAGGACAGGGAATTGTACTGTAAACCTAAGGCAATAATAATATTAATTTATTCAGTTAAATAGTAACTCAGACTTCTCATTTTATAGAGTAATCCAACACATCTATATTTTTATTATATATTTTAACCTATATAATATTTTAATTCTGATAAAACCAATTGTTATAGTGGTGTCCAATCTCGCAAAGAAACAGAGTTTAATACGTGTTCTTAATTTTATTTTGTTGCTAATAAAATAAATATATATATATATAAATACCACCTTTTTTACATTTATGTTTTTGATAGGTTATCATTACTTTTTGTAAAGAAAATAATTTTAAATCACTCACAAATGCCATTAAACTTCAATACTAAAATGAAATAATTTACATCTGCACTATACGACCTATAGCTCTAATTAATTTTATCAAACGTCTAATAAAAAAATATTCACGTGTAATCGGTGTATGTTCATAAAAAACTCCTCATTTTTTAGAAGTTGGTTAAAAATAATAGTTTCTCGATCTCCGTGTGTAAAATGTGGGTCCTTTGGTTTTGACCTACGCCGGAATTCCTACAGGTTTTCCTAAGAAAACCAGCTACCCTACTGCTCTATCGCACTATAACTTCACTTTGAATTAGATTATAATATTATGAGCCGTACTCGGATTAGTTCCTCGAGTTACCAACAGATGGCGCTGATTGTATGGGGGATTACTGATTTGGAATCCAGCTCGGTTATTGTGTGTAAGCAAAGGAAAGAGTCTAAAAATAAAAATAAACCTTAAAAATAAGGATTTTTCCCAAATTACATACTTCTAGGTCATCTGGAAGTAGGTTAGGTTTAGGTACTATTAATCAGTCAGTCATTATTAATATTCACGACTTTTTGACCTTCATATTATCTTTATATATAACCGTTTGAGCTAGCTTCATGAAACTTTGGCTTCTAGATGTCCTTATGGATATAATTAATTACATAGACGTAGTTTTATGTGTTTACTGTTTACGTTAAAGAGGTTTTGAGATATAGAAGGGTAAAAGTGGCACCAAATGGTTCGCTTGGCTTTGCTTGAACTTGACAGTCTAGATTATTAATATCATAATAATTGATATTACACATAACACTACCAGCGAAAACTTTTAATTGGCTCTACAATTATGCATTCTGTTGTTATTTTAAATATTGTTCCTAGCTGTAAGTTTTCCATGTATTTTAAAATAAAATAAAAAATATTATTTATCAAATAACTCTGTTTTATTAAAGTACAAGTGAGGTACACATTCCAGAGTTAGCTGTGTGTTTAGATTAAATACTCAGCTGTGTGTGATTACGCTGATTATGACAAATATAAAAACTTTATAAGTATGAACGTTACCTAATTAAAATTTGTAATAAAAAAAATTGTGTCAGCTGTCATATTATGTCAAATGTCAAACTACGAATTGTTGTCAAATTGAGATTGAAAAGTATATACATATGTCCTGCGTTTTGTACATACTCCTTTTATTGAAACTTTATGTACATATATTCTTACTAACAAAATAAGACTATAAGGTGAATGGTACTAACCCTAAATGTTTGTATTTGTTTTAGGTAATAGATCGTTCAACAGACATCCTCCTGTACACCGTACCCTTGTATTTTCATAAAACTTTCTCATAAAGCAGAGTCATAACCAACACACTCTGACACTGGCAAATCACCAAGGAGCCATTCCTAAAAAAGAAGAAGAAGAAGTATACATAAACTTTTTTTTAGTTTATTTTAATATTTTAATAAAAATATTAATTAATTATAAAGGAAATGAATTATTTAATTTTAGCACCTGTAACTTGTGGTTGAATGTTTTTTTACTTCATGGTGTGTAAAGATGTGTGAGGAAACGAATCAAGAAAGGCAAAACAACGAATTGGTTGCTTTACAGGTTATTATTTTGTTATGATTTCAAATCAAATAAGACTTTTATGTATAAAAATATCGTGTACTATCAGTAGTAGGTACTAATATTTTCTATGGCTATGAAACTCTTCAACAAAACCTTCACTAAACTAAAAGTTTCAAACATCATTAAAATCCACTATGTATGATTATAGCATAACTTTAGATTTAGAGCTTAATTTGTCCAAGATTTTGGTGAATATTCTTGTTATTATTACAAGCTATAATATCAAAACAATATAATATCATAAACATCATAATATAACTTTTTTTAATTGAAGTATCCTTGGGAAATTTAATGTTTTGTTGTTGTAGGCTATTTATGGTGACGCTGTAGTTGATGATAGAAAGAAGGTAGCATGGAATGGATGGAGTTCCAACAATATTTTATTATCACTACAGCCTTTACACAACTCAGATGGTGTTCATTGTACAGCAGTGTTGCAGTTCAAATGCTGCAAAAACTATCCTGAGAAGTGAGTTTACTTAAGTATATTGTATAGTATAATACCTCAATAAAGCAAAAACAAAAACAATAAAAATGAATAAAATTTTACAATTTTATTTAACAACTTTTGTTTACCTAAAATAAAAAACAGTAGAGCTATGTTCGTAATGTATGAGCTATCTGTCTATTGTTTTACTATCTGATATTTGCATCCATCAGTCGGCATCTGTTTTGTATCTCAATTTCAGTTACATCTCTAATAATAAATTCAATTCATGAAAATATTGTACTTACTCAATATTGTGATAAAATTTCAGGCCACCACAAACATCTATTGTGAAAGCAGTTGGGCTGTCGGATGAAAATGTGAAGAAGTTGTTGAATGAGCTAGATGTTTTGGCTGAGCAGTTGTGCGGTGAAGTGATGATATTCCAGCTGGCTCAGTATACTCAGGTATAGAGCTTTTTTTTTGGTTTATTATATTATACTACCAGGAAGCTAAAAGGAAGGATATTGACTTTGCAAGTCTTTGTTTCACAGTATCTTACACTTTAACATCTACTTCGATTTTACTAAATGAGATGTGAATAGATTCATAATAATCGCAAAAGTAACTTAAGTTATAAAATGTATGTAGGTAGTAAGAAATTTTGATTCTTAATGCATGTGTTAAAATCAAAATATTTTATTTCCAAATGAAACTTTACAAGCTACTTTCGGCAAGTCAACAAAAAGGCTACAACCAGTTCAACCCTAGAGTGTGACCTATAATAATACAGGTCACACAAAACATTACTAACAGCTTTCCTTAGACATCACTTCTTCAGTCCCATATCTTAGAAGATAAGGAGAAGAAGTAAAACCACACCAAGACAAACTACCTTATGACATCTGAAGTCAAGCATAGGTTTCTAGATTTCTTCACTGTTGATAGTTGGAGAGTTTGGTAATAATGATAACAATATGATTATTACTGCTGCTTTGTAGTACAGAATTTGCATCATCATAATAATAATAATAGCTCCCCTTACCGATTTTGGTGTCGGTAGCCAATTTTATTGAAACCAGGTCAGCTACGCAGTAGTTATTTTATAGAACCCAAGTGTGTGCGCAATACACAAAGACACTCTCTCTTCCTTTTACTCTCACCTCTCACTCTACCCAGTGGGACAGTAAACCGACACGACTGGCGGGAGATCATTCGCAGGACCGACTTTTTACATGCCCATCCGACGCATGGATCATTTTTCTTGTCAGACAATTAGGTGATCAGCCTGCATTGTCCTGACCAAACTTGAAAACAATATTTTTTGTTGTTCCAACACGGGAAACGAACCCTGGGTCGAGAGCAAAGCTCTGAACCTCTAGACCACGGAGGCGTACAATTATTTCCGTCACTATTAAATAACGAATAAGTGTAGGTATAGCATATTATTATTAAAATGTTATGCAAATGGCCTTGAATTACGGACATAAAATTGTTGTAATTACCTGTTGACGTAGTACATATAGTATCAAAAATAACTAAGTAATATAAAAATCGTCATTGTATAAACAATGTTTTTCAGCAATTTCTCCATGAGCACAACAAGCCAATATTATCTTTTTATGAGGAAATGATAAGGCAGAAAACTGAAAAGGAAAAGTTAAAACAACAAAATGAGATGGTCAGAGAAAACGAAGAGGTAAAATAGGATATTATTACTTTTTTAATACAAATGGTTGGTGACTACTGGCGGAAACAAACACCTCTAATACAAACGGATTTGCAAGTGCGTTACAAACGGATTTGCAAGTGCGTTACAAACGGATTTGCAAGTGCGTTGCCGTTTTCTCCCTTATACTAGCACAAATAATAATGCTACATTGAAATGTAGCATTATTATATGTTTACCTGACTATGGCAATGTTAAAATGAGGAGTAATGATTTTGACAATTGTTTATAAACTTTTTTACAGTTAAAAAAGGTAAAAGATGAAATTCAAAAGAGGCAAGAGGAACTCCGCGACGGCAAACGCGTTCGTCTCTCCAGCTTGCACATGGAAGAGGACCTCAATGGTCATGGGGAGGACCCTAAACTAGTGTAGTATGTATTTATATAGAACCTATAATTTCGTAAACATCCTGCAGTGATTTCGGTGAACAGTTTTTTTGAACCAGGGTCTGGCCTGCTATAGATATGTCACATACAGACCGTCATTTCTTACTTACCATGTCACAGTAATTATATTGCTGTAATGTGGTTCTCTAACCTAAATTGATTTAAAACCATTGATCCGAACTCATGCAAGAAGGGTTCTAAACAACTCAAAACAATTACTGTTTTTGTGTGGAATTTATTTATTTTTGTTTTAGTATTCGTGTTTATTGTTATAGCAAAAGAAATACATAATTTCTGAATGACACAGAAATTTTAAACTGTCTGTCGTATCTTGTGAGGATGAACCCAGATATATGAAATGAGACACTCGACGACTAGTGAACTGACTTTATGAATAAAGTTTACATATGTATATCATAAGAACATTACACATATTATACACTACAATCTATCGTAGTTCTTGAGGTAAAGTCTTGTCACAGACAGACAGCAAAGTCAAAGTCAAATATTTTTATTCAGAGTAAATTTTCCAAAAAAACTTAAACCCTTTTTATATTATTTTTATGTTTAGGGTTTGGCTGTAGTATAAAAAAGTACGGTGTCCATGATATTTTCAGCTACGCGGACAACAAGGCGTCCCCGGCGAAGTGCGGGTCGCGCGCGCGCGCGTCCGTGCCGTGTACGTGCAGCGTGAAGGGCGCGCAGGTGCTGCGGCACTCGCAGAGGAACAACAAGAAACTTTATATGGGCAACTGCATTGGTAAGTCTGTAGTTCTTTATGAAATACTAGCTGACATGTGCCCACTTCGTTGAGCATACAAATAGTTTGCTATGAAATTCAATTTCATCGCAGAACTTGCAACGCCGAACCCGAAATGCGGAATCCGGAACCCGCAACGCGGAACCCTATATTATAATATTTTCTCACCGTTTAAACCTTCCTTGAACACGAAAATTTAAGACTAAAAATAGCTGAATCGGTTTTAGCCGTTCTAGAGTTTTAGCGAGACTGACGAACAGCAATTCATTTTTACCCGATATTTTGGCAAGCCGCGCCGGTTAGTGAACGCAGTTAAGGCCGTGTTTCATCAAGCAATGTTAAAGTTAACGCCATGTTAAAATACCATGCCATCTCATTCATTGACAGGAAATACGAGAGGAATAACATGATATTTAACATGGCGTTAACTTTAACATTGCTTGGTGAAACACGCCCTTAAGATTATAATATATTCAGATATAATAACAATCTCCCCGAAAAAGCTGCTGCCCATTTCCGGATATATATCTGGGTGCACGGCAGTCCCCTCCCCAAAGTTGAGCATGGCCCGTGCCATCCTTCTCTCGAAACATTTCAGGTCATTTTCGACCCCTTATAACTTCGATGTTGATAAAAATATAAGCCTGCATTTTAAGATACTAATTAGGCATTGTATAAACACGGTATATTTAAAATTTTATTAAATTTGAAACAGAAGTTTAAGAATTATAATTTGTCAAAGTAACTTTTTGTCACTGATTCACTCGCTGATGGATCATCAAAAGTATTAGGCACTACTAGCAGACATACGAGCTTCAACATTAGAATACTAGTAGTGTTTAGTGTATGAATGGAGGAAAAACTTAAAAACACCAACTAATTTGTAATTCTATATACATTTATAGAATTACAATGTTATATTTGCACTTCCCGACAAAAATACTAGTTTAAGTTAATCTTCTACAAAAAGAACTGGGATCCCATCAAAAACATAACTTGTAATATGTGCCAAGTCTCGCTACTTAGTTCTTCTATCGCAAAAATGTGTTATGCCAAGTAGGGCTTAGTCGGTCGGTCTAACAACATCTTATAGTGATTATAATCAACATTATTAATATCTAGCTGTGCCCGCGACTTCATTCGCGTGGTGTTTGATTGACTTAAACCGTTTATGCAGTGCATGCAACGAAAGTCCCAAATGTGAATTGTTTATTTGTTTAAACGCGCTAATCTCAGGAACTACTGGTCCGATTTGAATTTTTTTTAGATTTATAGAGCAAGGCTATATTACATTACGCCGCGATCAAAACCAGTCGGGCGACGCCAACGCCCGCCGTCGTCACGCCGACGCCCGACGCCGCGACGCCGACGCCCGACGCCGCGACGCCGACGCCCGACGCCGCGACGCCGACGCCCGACGCCGCGACGCCCACGCCCGACGCCAGACGCCGCGACGCCGACGCCAGACGTCGCGACGCCGACGCCAGACGTCGCGACGCCGACGCCCAACGCCAGACGCCGCGACGCCGACGCCAGACGTCGCGACGCCGATACCCAACGTCGCGACGCCAACGCCCGTCGCCGACGCCAGACGCCGCGACGCCGACGCCAGACGCCCACGCCAGACGCCGCGACGCCGACGCCAGACGTCGCGACGCCGACGCCCAACGCCAGACGCCGCGACGCCGACGCCAGACGTCGCGACGCCGATACCCAACGTCGCGACGCCGACGCCCGTCGCCGACGCCAGACGCCGCGACGCCGACGCCAGACGCCGCGACGCCGACGCCAGACGCCGCGACGCCGACGCCAGACGCCGCGACGCCGACGCCAGACGTCGCGACGCCGACGCCCAACGCCAGACGCCGCGACGCGCGCCGACGCCAGACGTCGCGACGCCGATACCCAACGTCGCGACGCCGACGCCCGTCGCCGACGCCAGACGCCGCGACGCCGACGCCAGACGCCGCGACGCCGACGCCAGACGCTACGACGCGACGCCGACGCGCGACGCCGACGCCAGACGTCGTCATGCCGACGCCCGACGCCGCGACGCCGACGCCCGACGCCGCGACGCCGACGCCAGACGTCTCGACGCCGACGCCCAACGCCAGACGCCGCGACGCCGACGCCCGTCGCCGACGCCAGACGCCGCGACGCCGACGCCAGACGCCGCGACGCCGACGCCAGACGCCGCGACGCCGACGCCAGACGTCGCGACGCCGATACCCAACGTCGCGACGCCGACGCCCGTCGCCGACGCCAGACGCCGCGACGCCGACGCCAGACGCCGCGACGCCGACGCCAGACGCTACGACGCGACGCCGACGCGCGACGCCGACGCCAGACGTCGTCATGCCGACGCCCGACGCCGCGACGCCGACGCCCGACGCCGCGACGCCGACGCCAGACGTCTCGACGCCGGCGCCCAACGCCAGACGCCGCGACGCCGACGCCCGTCGCCGACGCCAGACGCCGCGACGCCGACGCCAGACGCCGCGACGCCGACGCCAGACGTCGCGACGCCGACGCCCGACGCCGCGACGCCGTCGCCAGACGCCGACGCCAGACGCCGCGACGCCGACGCCAGACGTCGCGACGCCGACGCCCAACGCCAGACGCCGCCACGCCGACGCCAGACGTCGCGACGCCGATACCCAACGTCGCGACGCCGACGCCCGTCGCCGACGCCAGACGTCGCGACGCCGACGCCCGACTCCGCGACGCCGTCGCCAGACGCCCGACGCCGCGACGCCGATGCCTAACGTCGCAAAGCCGACGCCCGATGCCGCGACGCTGACGCCAGACGCCGCGACGCCGACGCCAGACGTCGCGACGCCGACGCCCGACGCCACGACGTCGATGCCACGACGCCGATGCCCGACGCTGACGCCAGACGTCGCGACGCCGACGCCCGATGCCGACGCCCGACGCCGCGACGCCGATGCCGCGACGCCGATGGCGCGATGCCGCGACGCCAATATTTAATATCGGGTCATAACAGACGAAGATATCCGCGAACAAACATAAAAAAAACATAATATATACGGTTGAATTGAGAAACCTCCTCCTTTTTTTAAAGTCGGTTAAAAATACTATTTTCTATTGCTTCGCGTCGCTGTGTAGGTAGATAAGCGATCGCCCCGCGCGTCCCGCACACCCACACAGTCCACACGCATCGAAATTCGTCCGACTTACTTCAAATTTATCGTCACTACTCGGCTTTTATGTGTCTCAGCGTTATGTTTTATAGCCTATAACCTGCTCAGGACCTGGACTACAATCGTACTAAGTTTGGTTAAAATCCTATCAGTAGTTTTT
The DNA here is from genome assembly GCA_905187575.2 of Celastrina argiolus. NCBI lineage: Eukaryota > Metazoa > Arthropoda > Insecta > Lepidoptera > Lycaenidae > Celastrina > Celastrina argiolus. The sequence goes on along the minus strand of LR994580.1, from coordinate 19,452,817 downwards.
GTTATATGCGTGCACATACAGACAGACAGACAAAAAATTTATTGATTGCATTTTTGGCATCAGTGTCGATCACCAATCCTCCTCCAATAAGAATTGACCGCTCTAGAGTTTATAAGTATAGATATAGATATTTATGGCCGATTTTTCAATCGTTAAATAACTTTTATCTGTTGAATAAACATGTGACTTTGACATTTGTTCCATACAAAATCTGCCAAAGTCACATATTTATTCCTTAGATAAAAGTTATCTGACGATTGAAAAATCGGCCCTAATGTTTTAAATTTTTTTAACTCATCATTTTATGTAAATGTTGTTTTTACTGCGTGAGATAAGCTGAAAACTGGAGTACTTTAAAAGATCTTATGGAGAAAGCCCAAAAACTGTCAATCTTCATTATATTTATCAGAGGATTATCGGTTTGGTACATGAACCATGGAACATCGTGTATATCCGGAAATGGGTTACATTCTTCTAAAGATGAGAAGTTTTTTACCATTATTGAATGTAAATTGTGTCATATTTTATTAAATATTGAAGGGGACGGCGCGTACGCAGTCCCCACTACCAAAAATTACGCGTCCGAGTTATCCGCATTAGGGATAATCGCAGAGGTCAACCCAACCGCAGTGCAATGGAAGGGCCTCGCTCTGGGGGAACCGCCTTTTTGATCACGGTGTCCCCTACGCCAGGTAAGTATGATTTCACTAGCCCGTACCAGGGTAGTCATTCTACGAATCGCGTTTTCGATAGCGCGATGTAGAAATCAGACGTTAGTTGAGAGTGACCTCTGACGGAGAAATTGCGTACTACGTAGTAGGCATCAGCTCTCACAACTTCAATGGTCAAGACATAGATGGCGCTTCTTACGAATGCTACAATATACGTTCGACTACGCCTTAATAAGTTTAATCTATTAACATTATAAACACGCATAGATAAGGATAAATAAAAGAAAATCTCAACTTGGCGTTGACTCTTCCGTGCCCCCAAATGTATTTGATAAACTGAACAACACAAATGTAGGAAATCTTGAAACTACCTATTGAAAATTGCATCAAATAAACCACAGATGTTATATTACGAGTATGTTACGAATAAAGGCTCAAAATTTAATTAAAAACACTACGAAACCTAAATAGATCATGTAAATAATTATAATGTGAATTAGGCTTAGTTTAGTACATGATCTAATCAGGTTTAAGAAACTAAAAATTTCAAATTATTTAAAGCGAAATAGTAGTAGTAGCGAAATCCATATTTTAATGGACAAACCTAATATTATGTAAATACATTTTGTAAAAATAAACAAAAAACAAAAAAATCGATGGGGTTGGTTTTCTGTTTTGAAATCCATGCATAAGTACAAAAATAATTATCAAAGCCTTGGTCCCACACGCTATTGGGATTGAATATTGCAATGCAAGATTTTCTACAGTATTTCGGTGTGAGCTGATGCTTAGATTAGTTGTTCTTGTTTTAATTGAATTATTTTCTTTTTTGCGAAGTCGGGTTATAGTTTTTAAATTTTTTTATAATTCATTTTAATTTTATATTTTTCTGTTTCCACATCAAATATAACAATATATTTTCAATAATTAACGCATAGAATGTAACTAAACAACTCCTAGATACCAACTACTTGTACGAACGCATTTTTACGTTTATATTGAATTTAACAAGAAAATATAATACTTAATAAAATATTTAAATATGTATAAGTATATTCGTCATGTGCTTGGTAAGATCTATCTTTTAAGACAATTATCTTAATTTTTTTATCTTAATTTAATTTACATGGTTTAATTAGGTTTCGTAGTGTTTTTAATTAAATTTGGAGTCTTAATTTCGCAACATACTCGTAATCTGTGGTCTATTTGATGAAATTTTTAATAGTTTCAAGATTACCTACATATTTTGTGTTGTTCAGTTTATTAAATACATTTGGGGGCACGGAAGTGCCCGCTTTTCTTTTGTTTTATCCTTATCTATGCGTGTTTATAATGTTAATAGATTAAAGTTATTAAGGCGTAGTCGAACGTATATTGTAGCATTCGTAAGAAGCGCCATCTATGTCTTGACCATTGAAGCTGTGAGAGCTGATGCCTACTACGTAGTACGCAATTTCTCCGTCAGAGGTCACTCTCAACTAACGTCTGATTTCTACATCGCGCTATCGAAAACGCGATTCGTAGAATGACTACCCTGGTACGGGCTAGTGAAATCATACTTACCTGGCGTAGGGGACACCGTGATCAGAAAGGCGGTTCCCCCAGAGCGAGGCCCTTCCATTGCACTGCGGTCGGGTTGACCTCTGCGATTATCCCTAATGCGGATAACTCGGACGCGTAATTTTTGGTAGTGGGGACTGCGTACGCGCCGTCCCCTTCATAATATAAATAGAATATGACATAAATAACATTCAACAATGGTAAAATACTTCTCATCTTTAGCAGAATGTGAATGTAACCCATTTCCGGATATACATGATGTTCCACGGTTCATATACCAATCCAATCATCTGATAAATATAATGAAGTTTTTTGACTTTCTCCATAAGACTAGTACAGAAAAAAGGTTTCAAAGTACCTACGTTTTCAGCTTCTATCGCGCACGCAGCCGTGTAAAAACAAGATTTACAATTTACATAAATTCATAATATTATTATTACAAGTTAAATAATTCAACACGTCGATACTATTATTTTGATACATCGCTCGTAAACAGCCTGAGGCACAAAGTAGATTGCTGAGTCAATCTAGTATCTTCTATTTATTTAAAACATTAAATATTATTAATAATGTTGATTATGATCACTATAAGATGTTGTTAGACCGAACGACTAGCCCCTACTTGGCAAAACATATATCTTAGAACTTTTTACGACAGAAGAACTAAGTAGCGAGACTTGGCACTTTTTATGTTATGTGCTTTTTATTAGTAATTGAAGTCGGTTTTTTAAACGTAGTTTCTTTATACTATACTAGCTGTGCCCGCGACTTCGTACGCGTGGAAAAGTGATTTAGGACACTTTTATATTTTTAAATTTATTTTTAGTTTATTGGCGCAACCGCTGACAACTTTCGCCAATAGGTACTTCCCAGTGTATCCCAGTGTTGATCCCGATCCAGCAAGTCACGTACCCGGCAAGCCTCTTGGTATGCAGGGTATAATAATAATATAGTACCATCCTTTCGGAGCTCGGCAAAAGAAGTAGGCCTGCGAACAATATGTAGAAGTCAGCAAAGGTATTCGAAGTTAGAATAATATTATTCGAATGCACCGTATAGACCCAGCCAATTTTTCACGTTAATTTAGTAAATTATTTAACTTCGATGTCCGTCTGTCTATCTGTCTGGTTGTCAAAACTTTAACACGTGTAGGTATCAAGCTAACAATCCTATTAAATACTCAGGATCTTCTGTCCCTTCTGGCTTTGAAAAAAACAGACTCCTTAGCCACATCTACCCAAAGATTCAGCCGTTTATCTCTCTAATTTTCGACACTCCAAAGGGAACCAAAACCTAAATTTGATACGAAGCAACGTCTTAATAGTGCCGACATAGGATAAATTGCGAAACCATAAAATTATTTTCAATTTTTTTGAACTTACTATCGTTTTTGTCATCATTAATATTTTGAGATATTAAATTGAAACATATATTGCAATTACTAAGGTATTTAAAACGAAACTCTCGGTTAGACATGGGCGCAGCGGCACGCCCCGTCGAGGATCCAGCAGGCTTACTCTCGACACAACCGAGAATCGAATCAGTTCGATCTCAACGGATTTGGTGTTTTATTTGGTAGATTACTTTGGAACTAATTAGGATAAAGAAAACCTTTGGAACGTAACTTTTTTTTTTAACCCGACGATATCAATCGACATAGAACAAAAATAAACAAACGTCAATTTATTCGGGAGTATGCGGCACGTGCCTAAACATAAATCAAAATAAAAATCAGTCGAATCAGTTTGGGGAGTTAGGCCCCTGGGGCCTAACTGGGCCAGCTCGGCGCGCCGATCGGTTTTAGTAGCGTTTTTTTATTAACCTACCCTAAGTATAACAATAATATAAATAAATTAAATTTAGTTTTAAAGAAAATATAAAATAAAAAAGATTAAATTTGAATGTTTGCAGCGCGGTTCCTGCCGCGCTTTATTTTGTATGAAGCGCGTCCAGCATTTTTTTTTAATTGTCATAAGTTTTTTATTTATGAACCGATTGAGATGAAATAAATGTTAAGTCAAGATTACTACAAATATGATTGAACCACATCTAAATCGGATAAGCCGTTTCTGAGATTAGCGTGCACAAATGCACCGACAAACAGACAAAAATAAAAAAAATATTGTTTTGGGTACTATTGCATAAATAAAAGTCTCCTATAATAACACAGGCACAGTTAGCACATTTTAATAGTATTTTTTACCCAGCAGTCTACACTACACCAGCCCGGCTCGGACGTAAGACGTCACCCAGCAGCCTGCATTACGCGGCGCCCGGTCGAATCACGGCGAAATGATTTTAATTTTGCTATATTTCCTAAACTACTCATTATATTTGCATGGTATAAAGGGCAAATATTATAGTCTTCATGGAATGCTTAAGCCAACTAACGTATTAAAAATGATAAGGATTAATACCGTGATGGTATAAATAGCTTACCAAAAACCGCTTAATTGCCCGTTTTTTAGTTTATCGCGAAAGGCTTTCTTTTAATTATACAGTTAATTAAGTTGATTTTATACAATAAATGATAATTTATTTCAATTTGTGAAGCAAGTTCAAAAATATAATTTTTATATTATTATGACACTGTGAAAACACTGTTTTCCCAGAAAAAAAATCCTGATAGTTAGGTTCTTATTTGATGTTCTAATCTACTTTAGTGCCACATTCTATTGCTTCGCGTCACTGTGTAAGCGATCCCCCCGCGCCCCCCGCACGAACCGTTCGACCGCAGGCCGCGCGCGCGAAATTCATCCGACTTGCTTCAAATTTATCGTCACTGCTCGGCTCCTATGTATCGTAGCGTTATGTTATATAGCCTATAACCTGCCCCCCAGGAATATGGGCTACAATCGTACCAAGTTTGGTTAAAATCCCTTCAGTAGTTTTTGTTCCCATCGTGCACATACAGACAGACAGACAGACAGACAGACAGACAGACAGACAGACATACAAAAATTTTACTAATTGCATTTTTGGCATCAATATCGATCACCAATCATCCTCCAATAAGAATTTTGAAAAAATATTCAATGTACAGAATTGACCTCTCTACAGTTTTATTATAAGTATAGATATAAGACTAGCTAACCCGTGCCCACTTCGTTGAGCATACAAACCGTTTAAACCTTCCCTGGACTTCCACGAATAGTTAAAGACTAAAAATAGCCGAATCGGTTCAGCTGTTCTCGAGTTTTAGCGAGACCGACGAACAGCAATTCATTTTTATATTTATGAGAAAAAGAAGATAGAGATAGATAGTATATAAAATATGTATATTAATGTATATACTAGATGAAATAGATGCCTCTATTGGAAGTTAAAATTTGAAGATCTGCTTCACGATACTAGCGCCATGTCGGAATGCAATTGACTCTAACTTTTAAAAAATAAAACTGTCAAATTCCAATCCAATCCCAATGTCGATGTACAGGATATTCGTTTCTTCATTTTTTTTTACAAATTTTTGTTTATTTATAAAATATTAAGTCTCAACTATCGAGACAAAAGTGATTTAAAAATCTTATTTAAACCTGGTCAAGGATATTTCTTAAGCATTTTCCAGACTTAAAATTCATACCTGTTATAATAACTATTATAACACTGTAATTTTTTTTTAAATAACAACTTTACCATCTTTTTGCTAAATGGTGGCCCCGCGCAAATTTTTTTACGCCTGTTATTCTCGTCTGGTTAGTCCCCGAACCGATCGGTGGTAGGTCATCAATCATCATGTAGGACAATTCTAAGTGCTAATTTCACCAACACATGTTAAAGTTAATCTTTCATTAAATATCTTTCCTATATAGGACTCAGTCAAGATTACGCCAACGCTTGTTAGGTTAACGGCTTGTAAAAATACCATGCCTTCTCATTCATTGACAGGAAACATGAGCGGGATAACACGATATTTAATGAAGGATTAACTTCAAGATAAATAATAATAAATAGTCTGCTTATAAAAATTTGCACGCCATATAAAGGCAAAATAAGAGAACGATGTACCAAAACCTGTAACACCATAATATGGTACCTTATTTAAGCAAATAAATGATTCTGTTCTATTCTATTCTATTCTATTCAATGTGTTGGTAAAATTGGCACTAAAAGTGTTCGTTTTCAACCTTTTTGGAAATAAAAGATTTTTCATTTTTATATTATTTTACTTCATTGCAGGTCACTCGTCAAACGGTTCTACAACGTATTTAGCGATTGACGACGATGGGGAGCGAATAATTGCGAAGAAATGGATACTCCAACCGGCCGCTGACTTCCAGACCAGAAATCGTCAACTGACCACACTACAGAATGAACTAAAAGCTATGTGTCGGCTGCGACATCACTCGCTAGTGCCGTACATAGCTATGGAAATGTCCATGGAAACGAAACGAACAGCCAGACAGTTTGTATATATATTCAGAAATTTCGTCCTGGGCTCGTCTTTGAAGTTCCTACAAAATAAGTCCTCGAGTTTTGGTGATAAGTTCGAAGCTCTTAGGCTTTTAAGGCACGTCGGTTTAGGAGTAATGAACGCTTTGAAGGAGCTACACAATTTGAATTTGTTGCATCGCGATGTGAGGTGTGAAAACGTGTTTCTGGAGGATGGAGGCGCTGTGAAGTTGGTGGGGGCCAGCTTAGACGCGAGATTAGTGGAGATGATTGACGGAGAAAATGTTTGTGATCGGTGAGTTTATAGTTTTTATTTTCATCATATTTGCTATGGGTGTAAAAAGAATAGTCAGTATAACTCTGTGATATGATTATACTACCTTTTCTCATTCTAGTAACATATATTTTTTTGCCTTTTCGTTATTCTTGCAATAAAAATATAAGAAATGGTAAAAAGTTAAAAAATATTTTTACGACTGTGACAAAAAAAATATATTTCCAAAATAGCATATTATATATAATTTTCAGACAGACAAAAGCACAAGATATATTCGCGGCCGCTCAGATGCTGCTGTCTATAATCAGCAAGGACTCTGTACATGAGATACCTTCGGATTTACCTGTTCCGGCCAAGGATTTCTTTTCAAGGTTCGTTATTAGTTATTACAGTTACACAGTTTAAATATAAGAGCGACCGTGGCCTAATGGGTGGACCTCTGATTAGATACGAATCGTATCTGAATCAAAATCAAATCAGTTTGGAGAGTAAGGCCCCTGTACTCTACGATGGATCAGATGATCGTATCATACGATCATGCTGCGTACTTCCTAATAAATTGACATTTGTTTATTTTGATTCTCAGTCGATTGATATGGTCGGAGTACAAAAAGTTACGATCTAACAATTTTCTTTATCCTGTTTGGTTTAAAGTAATTCACCAAATAAAATACGAAAAGCCACTGATATCGAACGGATTCGGTACTCGATTGTGTCGGGAGTAAGCCCGCTGGTTCGATTCCCAGGCTGCGGTGTGTACTAATGATACTTTCTCGATCATTCCGCTGGACTAGCATGATTATGTCGTAACATGAGATGCCGTATGTGCTGGGTAACTATACGAAATATAAAACTGCAAGCATGATGCTTCTCTTAAAACTGTGTTCATAACCCACCTGCCAAAAGTAGCGCGACTAGTATAAGCACTTGCCCCCATGAAATACTTGGGGGGGGGGGGGGGGGTTTATTAATTTTCAGGGAGGTCAAAGCTGAACCGACGACGACGTGTTCATAAAAAGATAACAACTTTGCCCTAGTAATTGACATGAAATTTCACAGCACCTGAGAATACACACTTGCAAATAATAATAATGTCTCCCACAGCGATTTCGGTGACGGTGGCCGGTTTCATTGAAACCAGGCTAGCTACGCAGGAGTTATTTTATAGTGCTCAAGTGTGTGCGCAATACACAGAAGCGCTCTCTCTTCCTTCATTCTTGTAGCTCAGTAGGACGGATAACCGACACGACTGCCCATCTGACGCATGCATAATCTTTCTCGTCAGACAATCAAGTGATCAGCCTGCATTGTCCTAACCAAACTTGAAAACAACATTTTTTGTTGTTCTAACGAGGGAATCGAACCCGACCTCCGAGTCCAGAGCTAGGCTCTAATCCTCTACACCACGGAGGCGTCAATTAGTCTTGCGAATACTCCCTAATCAACGGCACGCATTCATCATTTCTCCCTATCCCACTCATCTGCTATCTCTTTCTAGATGTCTGACGGAGGACGAGCATGCGCAGTGGTCGGCGGAGCAGCTCACCAAACACGCGTTCCTCACGGACGCGCCGCAGAACACGCCCAGCAGCAAGGAGAATGACCACGCCGGTGACGAGTCTGAGGTATGTTACTAATAACTGAGATATAAAATCAGTTGGTTATTGTCACGCATAAAAATAGGTGGAACATTTAATGTTATTAAAATAGACACCGGACTAAGCCGAGAAATCGTGTTTAAATAACTTTGAAGTTTAAATATTTTTTGTAAATTTTAAAAACAAATAAGATATAAACAAATGTATAGTTAAACTCGCTGACCCCTGCCCACAACGTTGAGCATACAAACCGTTTATACCTTCCATGGACTTCCACGAATATTTCAAGACTAAAAATAGCCGAATTGGTTCAGCCGTTACCGTAACTACCGAACAGCAATTCATTTTTATTAGTTAATTATAAAGAAGCGATATATCGGCCAGCTGGGACGCCATACATTTTTAGAGACAAATATATCGCGTTATCAGATTTTGATTGTGTAACAAATCGTCTAGCGAGAAAGAAATGTCCTATATTTCGTATTCGCTCATAATTTTAAACCTTAATACTAGTTTTGATATTTCTCTATTTAACTATTTAAAAATTAAATTCATTCATTCATTTAATTTAAATCTGATTGCAGGATGAGAGCGCCCCGAACAACATGCGAGGCATCAACTCGCTGTTGGGCGGACACTCGCGACTCAACGCGGAGTTTGAGGTGCTCACGTGGCTGGGAAAGGGCGCCTTTGGTGACGTTTTGAAGGTATTTTATTTTATTTTATTCGGTAAATAAACAGTGATTAAAATAACATTAAAAGACGAATACACAACTGGACACCATTTTCATGTTTTCACATATGAGAATCTATTTCAATAACCAAAGCTTCAAACTTAACAAAGTAACATATTTAATATTAATATGTATTATAACAATAGTAATAATAATAATATCTATGGACACTTCACACCACGTCAATCTGGCCCCGTGCTAAGAATCCGAAGAACTTGTGTTTCAGGTACCAGACAACGGAAATATATTTAATACTTTTATACTATAAACATATTTAAGATTTTTGTTATATTATACAAAAATTGAATACACATTCTTAACCCACGAATGTTAAAAAAAAATTGTATCCGCGACCTCTCGGTCGAGCACCAGCGCGCTCAACCACTGCGCAACGGAGGTCGTCAAGCAATAACCCACGGTTTGTGAAGAATTAAATAAACTAATGATGATGGTAGCTAGGTTTAAGTTAAAATCCGTACCTTTTCAGAAAGCCCGTCGTACTTTTTTGGGAAATCATACTAGCACTGGCCGATACTCGACAAAATTGGTGTAAATGATCATAGTACGCCATTTAAATAATTTCAGATCTTTTTAACAACTATTTGCTATTTAACCGATTCAGTGCGGCTGTAGATTTTTCAAACTATAGCGCCTGGCGGCGAACAAATTTTTCGTAAACATTTTGGCACCCCTCTGGCGCCATACGCCATTCATAGAAAATACCTATGGCACCTCTAGGGCGCCATCCGCACGGAATCGGTTAACTATATGATACTTCATGGTTTTCGTACTAAAATAAATAAATATATACAAGGTGTAAAATAAATGAGTGATAATACTTTAGGGTGTGTATGTGCCTCCTATATAGCGTATACTGTGAAAGTACCAGCGTTGAAAGACTTACTTTTGACTTCATGTTTCTATGAGAAATGCGTCAAAATCATTTTGCCCATACAATAAGTTTCAAAAAGTACCTCTTTCAGCGTTGGTACTTTCACAGTAAACTCTATATACAGGACCCATACACACCCTAAAGTATTATCACTGATTAATATTACAAATATTACAGCCTGTATATTCATAACCTATATTTGTTTTAGGTAAAGAACAAATTAGACGGTGGCTTCTACGCCATAAAGCACGTGAAGCTAAACCCCAAGAGCGTGGAGCTGAACAAGAAGATCACACGCGAGGTGAAGCTGCTGTCTCGACTGAACCATGAGAACGTCGTGCGGTAATTACATCGTTCTTCGCTATATTTATTTAAGGTGGTTCCCCTCCGTGGGGTAGTGGTTTAGAGCTCTCGACTCGGAGGATTTTTATTCTTATTTTCTTTGTTTTGATTTATGTTTCTATGAATTATTTTGTGCACTATACATTCGGAGTATGTTTTCCAAAAATTCTATCCGCGAAATTTCAGTTTCTGGCTTTTAAGGATTAGCCTGTGCGTTGATACATCAGTTAACCAGATTTGTCTTCTATACAGTATAATAGATTTTTTTCTTCTTTTTTATTGTGTTAATTAGACTCGAATGGATTTTTTGTATAATGATATAAACTTACCAGCTACTAAATGTAATAATAAAATCAATCGATGCAATTGCATGAATCATCAATTAATACAATTTTAAGACCGCACGGCAGAAGTGCAAAATACAGCGATACAACTGGGAAGAGCAGCTGTCTCGCTCGGGTACACTCGGCGGCCCCGAGTTCACACGATCGAGCGTTTCATCTCAGAGCATGATTGATCAGCCTAACATACTCCTAGGACAAAATCTGTGTGTAGTGCACCTACGAAGAGCAACTGACTGTATCTTTCTCGCTCGGGTATACTCGGCCGTCCCGAGCTCAACCGATCGAGCTTTTCGTCTTAGAGCATGAAAGATAGCCTAACTTACTATCCACGAAAAAATATGTGTGCGATGCGTCTACGAAGAGCATCTAACTGTATCTTTCTCGCGCCGGTATACTCGCCGGTCCCGAGTTCACCCGATCGAGCGTTTCACCTCAGAGCACGTTTTATCAGCCTAACTTACTACCCGCGAAAAAATGTGCAGTGCACCTAAAGAAGTTTTCACTTCATGATTAGCAGTATTTTATACGTAATCTTATCGAACTAATTTCCCAGGTACTACAACGCCTGGATAGAGACCAGCACCGCGAGCGATGTGGAGGAGAGTAACGTGGTCAAAACACCCATCAAGAAGGAGGACAGCTTGCTGGAGGTTGTCGCTAAACTGGGACAAGATGTCAAGGTCAGTGTTTTCTATCTACAGGCTGTAATATTAATAATATAATATCTATGGACGCTTCACACCACGCCAATCTGGCAGTGTGCTAAGTATCCGATGAACTTATGTTACAGGTACCAGACAACGGAAATATATTTAATACTTTTATAATATACACATATTTAAGATTTTTATTATATTATACACTCATTTAATACACATCCATGACCCAGAAACATTGAAAACTTTTTGTTCCCTCGGTGGGATTCAAACTCTCGCTTCGAGCACCAACACGCTCAACCACTGCACTACGGAGGTCGTCTTTATTAATGAGTGATAATACTTTAGGGTGCGTATGGGTCCGTATATAGAGTTTATACAAATACAAATATACTTTATTGTGCACACAACAAATTACAAAAGAGACAAAAAATATTCGTTACAAAAATCAGACATGCACACAAAGGCGGCCTTATTACTAGATAGCAATTACTTCCAGACAACCTTATGGTGTTAGAGAAAACAATGCTATAGAAGGGGATTTTATTGTGAAAGTACTAGCGCTGAAAGGAGTACTTTTTTGATAACTATTGTATGGGAAAATTTATGATGTTGGGGCATTTCTCATGACTAAAATGCTTAATTTGTATGCAGATGAACTGGTCGATGTCGGACGGTCTAGTGCAGGTGCGCGATGAGTCGTCTGACAGTGACAGTGACAGCTCGGACGACGAGCCCGACCTGTTCTTCAACATTATGAGGTGATTTATCTGCTTAATAATCATTGTCACTCATTGCGGTATTCAATGGTTATTGTTGCGACTATGAATCCATAGCCTATATTCTACAGTCGGCAGTGGCAAAATGGCGTATTTTTACTGTGAAAGATTTTCATTTGATGTTTAAATATATACTTTTTTGTTAAATTGTGAAGTATGATCCTTTAATATACCCGTGAACGTGTTGATAATTGTGCATAATAAGTGAATATGTGAAAATTTCGGTGTTTTTGGTACTTTTGGGTTAAAGGAGAATGCCCATTTATGGTTTCATTTTGTACAAGAATAAAGTTCGTGTTAAAAATCAATACTTGTATTAAAATAAAAAACCTTTTAAGTTTCGAGTCGTAACTTCGCCGGAATAAAAAGATTATAAAAATAAGTCACTAATCATATTTTCCGCTAGTTTATGTTATTCGACATGTTTTACTTAGTTGCCAGCGAAAAAAACGATTACAATGCAAAATCGATATTATCTAAATATATTTTTTTTTATTATTTATATTAATCATTATTTACTCATATTTTGAATTCATACAAAAATGCATAATCAGATAACAATAGTTCAGTTGTTCCAACGTGGTAATCGAATCCATGATCTCCGAGTCAATAGCCACTCTAAAGTCTAAAACACTGGGCAATGATTTCCAAAAAACAATTATATTTTAACTTTATTAGCATAATAAAACATAAAAGAACGAATAATAAATAATTATTTATAAATGTGATCTATTTTTTAAAATAATTTAAAAACTAAATCGATTATTGGTATATTAAAATATCGATATCTAAATATCACTTAAATGACAACATTCTGACGATTTGACAAATTGGTGTCATAAAGCAATTCACTGACGTTTGTTACAACTGTTACAAGTCTGGACTTGCCTTGCGTTAGATTTGAATTTGTTTGTGTGTTTCTTCGTTTTCTCTCTTGTGTGTTAAGTTCGTTGTGCGTTTAAGTGAACATATTATTTATGAGACAGAGACTCCATAATCTAGTGTGTTTAAGCTTGAGATAGAGACTCTTATATTCAGTGTTTATTATTTAGACAGAGACTATAAACATTGCTTTTGTGAACATTTATTATTAGTTGAGGCAGAGACTCCATAATCTAGTGTGTTTAAGCTTGAGATAGAGACTCTTTTAATCAGTGTTTATTATTTAGACAGAGACTATAAACATTGCTTTTGTGTGTGATTTGAATTTAATTTAAAACATACACCAAAATGGACACTATTATAGATCGCTGTATCAATTGTTCATTGAGACTCGCACATCAGCGCCGGCGCTCGTTGCAAGAAGCGACTGAGCGCATGCAGAATATTCTACGTATTTGGATATCTCCAACACAGGTTAGTTGGTTGTCATACATATCAATTTATTAAAATACAAGGAGCTTTTTATAGAATAATAGTTATCATATTAAATATTATGATTTTTTCAGATATCTATAGAAAATAGCCTATGTTTAGAGTGCTATGGAATGTTAGAACATGTCTCTACTAATGCTGCACTACCTGCTCCTATGTTTGGCCATAGAAGTGTGTGTTTTGCATGTGGTGTATCTACACTAAGGGCTCACACTCACATAGTACCACATAATAGCTCAGAAAGAAATGTTTTAATAAGGCAGACATTTCTACACTTGGTAAGTTAATTTATAAACTCATAATAATTATTATAAATTATGTTTAAAATATATTGAAATTGCCATTTGCTGTAGAAGTTAATAAATCAATTAAATATTATGCTTTTATATTTATCTTACTATGGATACAATTAATATTGCATTGTATAATTAAAAAATATGTTTTACTGTCAGGTCCCAAGACTAACTCGAGTGTGCAGGACATGTTGGATGGCAGCCAGGCGGAATGTTCAAAGGCAGAATCAACAAGACCTTGACAGGCCTCATATGAATGTGGATAACAATAGTCAAGCTTTACCAGTACCCCCTCCGATGCCCCAAAACCCACAAGTACCTCAACCAGCAAGAGCCCCAAAAATAATATCACAAACTTATAGGCGAGCAATATCTTCATCTAGAATTTGCATCTTTACCGGATGTGAAAATGTGGAACGCTTATTGGTACCAACTGTAATTAGGGAGTTGTTATTAGTTCGCCATAGATTTTATGTTCCTCCATCTTCGCGTGTTTGCAGTCTTCATTTACAAAGTAGTCTTTGGGATCAATTAGACTCCACCAGCAGAGATTTTACTGCAGCGCAAGTTGACCATATGTTGAACATGATGGAGAATATGAGATCAAGATCACTAGATTTTAATAATGTCAATACCATGTCACCACATCTCTGCCAGTATTGGTTGGGCTTAACAGCTGCTCAGTTCCAAGAACTACTGATGGAAATGGGCAATCTTCAAAGTGAAGTTCCTTCTGCAACTGTGGCACTATGTATTTATCTGGTTAAATTGCGCACTGGTGACAGTAATGATAGATTGAGTACCCTATTTGAATTGCCTCGTAGTACATTAGAAAGATATATGAATAAAGCTAGAGATTGCATGAGTCAACATATGGCACCGTTGCATTTAGGTTTAAATCATATGACTATTGCAGAAGTTGCATCAAGAAATAAAATCATTCCTGAGGGTTTCTATGGAAATTCAATATTAGATCCTGAAATTAAGCCTGCAATTGTTATATGTGATGGTACATATGTGTATGTGCAAAATAGCAGCAATTATCTATTTCAGAAATGTACTTATAGCTTGCATAAGCATGATAACTTAGTAAAGCCGTTTATGTTAGTATGTTGTGATGGTCATATTTTAGATTGCTTAGGTCCTTACAGAGCAACAATTAATGATGCCACAATTATATTAAACGAATTTAGAGATAGCAATAGTGCAATGAGGAGGTATTTTCGGGTGGGTGATGCCTTTATTCTTGACAGAGGTTTTAGGGATGCGGTACCTCAATTACTTCAATATGGCTACCAAGCTCATATGCCTGAGTCCTTATCTGAGGGTGAGTCTCAACTCACAACATTGCAAGCAAATAAATCTAGGTGTGTTACAATGTGCAGATGGGTGGTTGAAGTTGTGAATGGCAGATTAAAACGGGATTTTAAATTATTTCGTCAAGATTTTAATAACAGAGCTGCTAAGCACCTTATGACAGACTTTCGCAACGGCTGTGCAATTATAAATAAATTCCATCCTGTCATAGAAAACAATGCAGAAGCATCAAATTATTTAAATATTGCTAGACATAAACTACACCAGCAAAATATTTTGGCTAATATAGTAAGATCTGAAAATATAAATAGGCGGCGTGCTACCTTTGAGGCCATTGACGCTCATCACCCTCATTTAAGTCAGTTCCCTATGCTCACTATAGACGACTTAAAAAATCTAGCTTTAGGTACATACCAGTTAAAACAGGCTCGTTCTTACTATGGTGAGCATGTGCGGACAAACGGTATATACTCACTAGAAATAAATAATGAAATAGAAGACAACATTCCCATAATTTTGGGTACAAACAATTATTTATTGCGAGGTAGGATGAAATCCAGACACATTGGCGGTAGAATTTATCACACTTATTTATTAATAAATCGAGATATCAGTGTTGCTAATACCCTGGCTGCAATCTCGGGCTATTGCTGCAGTTGCCTTGTAGGCAATAGAACTGTGGGCTGTTGCGCCCATGTCATGGCAGTAGCATGGTATTTAGGATGGGGTAGACATGACAATAATATATCTGCGCCGGCAGCTATACTTGACAATATATTTGATGAGTATGTATATGAAACCGATGAATAAAAATAAAATTGTTGAACCCATATGTTTATTTTATTTTCATCTACTTACCTCTCTCCTTTCCTCCTTTGCTTTGATTTCTAACAACATAATAAAACAAACTTGAGTGCCTGAGATAAGTAGGTACCATACCTATTGACAATTAAGCCTTGTAAAGTAATTAAATTATGAAAATCATTTTAAATATGTACAAGACAGTACGATGTAACTACCTAAACATATTGACACACGCAAAAAAGGAAAATAGATAGTTTTTTTAGGTTACAAATTATCCTACAATATCTGAATGTACATGCTGTCGTTTTTTATTTATTATCTTACATAATAATATATAGGTAATACTTAATTATTGTACAAACTAAAAATGTCAATTTAAAATTATAACCTCACTTTTTAACTTTATTACTATTTTACTAACAAATTCCGGCGAATTAGACTTTTATTCTTTTCAATACTTAAACAAGCGTTATAAACCCTACAAAATGAAGTATATTATTTTAGGATACAAAAGGATAAAATTTGAAACCGAGCTCCATACATTAATGGGCATTCTCCTTTAATAGGGATGTAGTGTTTCAACATAGTTCATGATGAGGCTAATATAGCCTGTAGGTTACAAGCCTCTATAAAATAATTAAAAAAAAATTACAGACCCGAAGACGAGAGCAGTACTGGCATAGAATTCGAGCAGGACTCCGACAACAAGTCCATGACTATCACCACGGAGGACACGATATCGCCGTCCCCGGCGCTGAAGCAATTGCTGTACATACAGATGGAGTTCTGCGAGAAGAACACCCTGCGGCAGGCCATAGACAACGGGCTGTATCAGGAACACTTCAGGGCTTGGAGACTGTTCAGAGAGATATTGGAAGGTGAATAGTTTTATTTACTATTTTGTATATTCGTCATGTTTAACCCCCGATGCAATAAACAACAAGGTGTTATAAGTTTGACGTATTCGACGCAGCGAAACAATTGTTCTTGGCGGTGAGTAATTATATAAGAATAAGTCAGTAAATTTTACTTATAAAAGTATTAAATACTATAGTTTAGCTTATAAGACTGTCATGTAATTTTTATAAAAGTCCTGAAATTAAAATTGAATTAAAAAAATACTTTGACGTAAATGTGTAAATGTGTCCGCGACATCATGCATGAGGTTAAACATGTTAAGATAATAATATATTATAATATTTGAAAGTGCATATAGTAACCTAAACAGATCCGATTTTAATATCAATAGATTTATAATAACAGCCCAAGTGCCATAGGGTTTTGTACAAACATCGTGGTTATCATATTTATTAAGTAAATGAAGACATGAATGGATTAAGGTGATATGTCGCCCACGTGGGTGGGTCGTGGCTTCAAATATATTCTTTACACAATATCATTTTGTTGCCATACGATTTTTTATCTTTTAGGGTTGTCCCACGTCCACCAAAAGGGTATGATCCACAGGGACCTGAAGCCCGTGAACATATTCTTGGACTCCAACGACCACGTGAAGATTGGAGATTTTGGCCTCGCGACCAAGTGCTTCACTGGCCTGCCAGTTCAAAGTATGTACAATGTACAAATTTTACGATTTTCTATGATTTAAAATTATTTAAGCCCTACTTATTCGAATATAACAGTCATTTTAAAAAATATGTGGTAATAGTGGAAGCCCTAACGGGAGATCTCCGACTGAACGAAATGATATGCTCGGTCAGGCGGAAACCCCCTGTAAATGATTTCAGATGTACGTAATATTTTATTAAAAACTCCGATAGCGCGATTTAGGATTGTGGCTCTAATTGGTCCGTCACACATTATATCTAGATCTACTACTCACTTTAGACATTTATTTTAGAAAGTATTTTTATTAGAAAAAGTTACATTCGATATGAAAAAATGTAAATTGTATAAACTAAAAAGCCAAAAAGGCTTACATGATAATTGTTATAAGATAAAGACAAAAGAAATACGTTACGTAACGTTTCGTAACGTTTCGTTTAACTTTTAAAAGTGAACAACTTTATTAATATTACATAGTACTTTAATTTCTTTTTTTTTATACCGTAATATTCATATTATAGATCACAGAAAAACATAAAAAAAGTATAATCTATATTTTTATTAATCTTTATTTATACGTTTTAAAAAAGAAAAAAAATTAAGCATTGCTTTATCTGTCAAATAGGTTCTCAAGTGAGGTTAGGTTTGATACGGGCCTGAGTTCGGGGCGATGGATTTAAATTAAAAAAAACATCTCATTATTTATTTTTCATATTGCAGATTCGAATCCATCTCAAGACGAAGTGGATGGTCTTCTCACGGGTAAGGTAGGCCAAAGTTCGCAATGCGTCAGGCCCAGTGCGGCTTTGGAAAACAATAAAAAAAAACATCAAAATTATTCCGTCGCTTCAATAATATTATACCGAATGTCTTATTCTCGCTACTAGCTATCATTCTCATCTGATATTTTTAACAACGCAAAAACGACGGGGTGTTATAAGTTTGACGTGTCTGTGTAAATGTGTATGTAGGCATCGTAGCTCCAAAACGGATGATCCGATTTTAATGCGGTTTTTCTTTTGTTTGAAAGGTATTTCAGTCAAGAGTGTTCTTAGCTATGTTTGGTGGAAATCGGTTCAGGTGTTCAAGGTCATCAGGTCGTTTGTTAGTTGCGACAGGAATTTCGAACGCGCAGATGAAGTGCGTTTCAGAAACGATAAATTCAGATTATTGTATACAGACTGTAATATTAATGAGTGATAATACTTTAGGGTGTGTATGGGTGAGTTACTGAGAAAGTGCCAGTGCTGAATGTGGTTTTTTTCAATTATTGTATGGGAAAATTTATGATATTGGGGCATTTCTCATACAAACATGAAAGTCAAAAGTAAGTCTTTCAGCGCTGGTAATTTCGCAGTATACTCTACATAGGATGCATATACACACTCATTTATTTTACACCTTCTTTAGAAATTCACCAGCATGTCGTTTAAATCGAGTTTCAAAAAATACGCAGCACCGGCTCTAAGATAAACATAATAATATTTGAACCTCCAATGAAAGACATGAATCGATGGAGGTGATATGTTGCAAAAAAAGTTACCCAGAAAATTGATTCTTAACAGTCACTAAAGATTTTAGGATAATATGTAGTAACGTATTAAGTACTTTGATTATAGAGAAAGATCTTTAGATTAATGTACCTACTTAATACTTTACGTCTAAAACGTTTAAGGGACAGAACTTCTTTTTCTCAAAATCATAATTTTGCTACATATCACCTTTATCTATTCATGTCTATAATTGTATTTCCAGGTTGGCACAACCCTATACGTAGCGCCCGAGCTGCAACAATCCACAACTAAAGTGATGTACAACCAAAAAGTCGATATCTACTCCCTCGGCATAATTCTGTTCGAGATGTTCCACCAACCATTCGACACGGGCACGGAAAGATGTACGGTTCTCATGAATTTGAGGAAGAAAGAGATTTTAATTCCAGAAGATTTCGACAAAGATGAGAACTCTAAGCAGATACATGTGCTAAGGTGAGTCCCGATTTCACCAACGTTGGTGTGTGATGACGCTCTACTGGATATAAAATAATGGTCTGTAATATACAGGGTGTAAAAAGAGCAGTCACTATAACTTTGGGATAGGATTATAGGACCTTGATTGATTCTAGAAATGAATTTTTTTCATTATTTATTTTTTGAATAAAAAAATTTTTTTTGCAATTTAGTATTTTAGTCGCAAGACTGAACTGTTTGGAACAACGTTCTGCATTAGATTCTTAAATTTTATATTTTTTGCCCTAGTACGTAATGAACGTCTTACGCGTGCTATTGACCTCTCAGCGTAATCAGCTGATCGCTGTGTTGTGCACGTTGTACATTGCCTATTGATTTTTTTTTAATTTTTAAAACAGTGGATTAAAAGCAAATGGCTAGTACCAATGGATATATCTCTTGCCTGGTTATTACCCCACGAAGTTATAGTGACTGCCCTTTTTACACCCTGTATAAACTATATTATCTAGCTTCTACAGACAAAGTAATGTGCTCGCGCGTTGGTGATCCGAAGTGAAGTGGCGAGCGATGGGGGCCCGCGTCGTCGGGAGCGCAGGTCCCTAATTCTCAGGCCTCGAACTTAGTTTTTACTATCAGTCTGTCCCGCTCATGCAAATGAGATTTACCGCGCGTGCGAGCGGGATATTAATATTCGGAACTAATTTCGAGGTCTGAGAATTAAGGCCCTGATCACGAACGGGTACGACGTTCGACATCGGGTTTTCTCGGTCGGCCAGTGTATTCCACCGTGCGCGGACAGTGTGTTAACGGCTTGTTAAAATATCATACCTTCTCATTCATTGACAGGATATACGAGAAGGATAACATATTTAATAAAGTATTAACTTTAACATGTGTTGCTGAAATTGGTACTAAATATAACATATTATGTTGAATGTTGTTGAATTAAAACGTGCGCTCTAAAATATATCCCGCGGGAACCTAGAGCTTTGTGCCAAACTACATCCAAATCGGTCTAGTTTTCAACAACACAAAAGCAAAAATTTGTTCGTTTGTATTTTTCCTCTTTATAATATGAGTATATACAAAAGGGATAAGATAACCCTTTGTTATTTAAGTATAATAAAAATCAAAAACAACTGCGGTGCGCAGCTCTATGTAATTGTATATTTTGTAAGTTTAAAAAATTGATGCTGTTTTTGTAGGTCCTTCACGTTCACAACGTTTCATAGTTTTATTTGTCCCTGTCGCACGCACATTACTCCGTCTCCCTCACACAACCTTCTCCAACAGATGGCTGCTAGACCACGATCCATCCGCTCGGCCAACGAGTGCTGAGCTACTGAGCAGCTCGCACGTGCCTCGAGCGGTGCCCGAGGGTGCTCTAGCCGGCCTACTGCAGCACACCCTGAGCCAACGCGGTTCGAGACCCTACCAGAGACTGGTGGCGGCGTGCTTGGACCAGAAACCGTCTGCGGCCGAGGATTTCCTGTACCACAGTGCCGCGAGGGCGAAACCTATGGACGCGATTGGTGCTCTCAAAGATGCTGTTATTGAGGTGAGCATCCAGATTTTTACGCAGTAGATATGCTGTTCAATGTAGCTGTCCTTGTCTTATAACTAATATTGTTTTCAAATATAACATTTAACGACTTATTAGATGTGTAAATAGTTTTATTTGTTATTTAAGCCATCATTCTTTCGTATTTTAATTTACTAAACTGTATTCTATATACAAGAAGGTATTTACCAGTTGATTCTACCAACTACGGTAAATAAGTGGAGAAATACATTGACACGTTATTTAGTCGATATAATATTTTACGATTGCTAAATGACGTAACGTACGTAAACTATACAATGTTTTCCAATATAATACCTTAGAAAAAAATAATACATAAAAAAAAATATCAAAACTAAAAACGCAGTCTGGTTTTTTTACTTTTTTAAATTACCGTCTTTTATTATTAATAATGTAGCAGTTATAACTGAAAATCAGCGTCTAATTGCAGAAGTATAGTAAAATATTTCCAGGTGTTCAAAAGTCACGGCGCCAAGGAGTTCTCGCCGCCTCTCCTCATGCCTCGCGCGGACCGCTGGGACCAGTACCCCAATGCGGTGCGGCTGATGACGTTGTCTGGATACGTGTGTCATCTACCACACGACCTAAGGCTGCCGTTCGCGAGGTATTACACTAGACTTTGAATGCAGGATTTTTTAATTAATTTATTAATTTAAACGCAATATAAGCATAACATTGTAAGCATTAAGAATAGATAAATAAGAACCAAAAGTAAGCACGCACTTGCATTTCACGTACACGCATAGCGTACACGCAAACGCAGAATGCGTATGCATTATATTATACTGTGCATTAGGCATTTTTTTTCAGGTAGGCCAGTAAACGGAAGTTGGAATTATATATAAGTGAAGGTTATATAAATTGTCCTCACAATAATATAACGGAGCCATCCGTTGAAAGTTCCGTGCCTTCATTGTTACTGAGAATCTACTGTATGTGTGATATATAACCGCGATAGCCAGTTGAAAGTTATCATAGATGATTCATTTCTGTTATTACAACAAATACTTAATACCCGATCCGGCACTTAGTTGATTTGTTTTTTAAAGAGATAACTTCTTGTGTAGGTTTCGTTACGTAACGCGTTACATCGTCAGTCTATCTGTTTTCGCTTTCTCGAACCCACACTTTTCTTGTGTCACACAGTTGTCTTGTACCTAAATAGTAACACAAATAATTCGGATACTTAGCGCAGGGCCAGATTGACGTGGGAAGCGACCATAGATAAAAAAAAACTTGTCCCGCACACTTTTTTAAATCTGTAATCTTTACTTCGTCAGGTACATAGCGTACACAGCCACGAAGTACATACGCCGCTACGTGGTGGAGCGAGTGTACCGCGAGACGGAGCGGTCCGCGAGTGGCTTCCACCCGCGCGAGATTATCGAGTGCGCCTTCGATATCGTCACGCCTAGAACAGGTAAATATTTTTCTTTATTCCACTGCGCCAGACAGAGGGTTACGGTTTTAGAGAGTATGTACGTATGTATCTGGGGGCACGGCAGTGCATTCAACGATCTGATTTAACATGACCACTTGTGAGAAAAATATAATATATATTATATTGCGTTTTCATGCGATTGCCAAGTCAAACTACTTATTTATTTAAAACATGAAAGATTTTAATAGTATTGACTATGATCATTATAAGATGTCATCAGACCGACTGACTAACCCCTGCTTGGCATATCATGTATCTTACAACTTTTTACGGTATTAGAATTAAGTAGCGAGACTTGGCACATTTTACAAGTTATGTTTTTGATGGAATAATCTGTAGCCCGAACGTCGTTACTGTAAGATTTTGACATACATTTAAGCAACATAGTGGCGTTAATTAATTTAGCACTTTTAAGTTGAAATTCTTAAAAAGCAATTTAATCTGAATCCACCAATTTTTTTGTTTACAGATTCATTCTGGCCAGACGCTGAGCTTTTGGTCGTCGCAAGTAGAGTAGCTATGGCCAGTTCTCTCAAAGTGACTATACAAATGAATCACACGGACCTCCTCAAGACCTTGCTAATAGCCTGTGGAGTCCCTCAGGATAAGCACGCCGGGTTGTATCCTGTACTAGTCGACGTAAGCTTGGGTAAGGACATTAAAAAAAAACTAAAAACCAATTACACACTCTTATGTCTATCACGCGATGTCGTTATCTTTATTACTAACTCTATGTTTAATCCCCGATAAAAATACAGGGGTGTAATAAGTTTGTCGTGTCTGCCGCTGTGTGTGTGTGTATGAAATGCATCAACAGATTTTGATTCTAGTGTTTTTGTTTGTTTGAAACCTGAGGTCGAGAGCGTTCTTAGCCATAATTAATTACCAGTTCGCTCACTGCTTGACAATTCAAGGGTTACTTGAAAATTTTAGATTTTGTTTTTTAACAATTTTTATATTTATATTTTTTTATTCTAGTAATTCAGAGGTCATGTGTACGATTCCCGCGTTGGAACAACAAAAAATGTGGTTTTCAAGTTTTGTTACGACTATGCAGGCTGATCGCCTGATTGTCTGTCAAGAAAGATGATGCAAGTCGGTCCTGCGCCTAATCTTCCGCCAGTTGTGTCGGTCATCCGTCCCACTGGGTTACGAGAGTGCAGGACGAGAGAATGCTTCTGTGTATTGCGCACACTCGACACTTTAAAATAACTCCTACGTTGCTGGCCTGGTTTCAATGAATTCGGCTACCGACACCGAAATCGGTGAGGGGAGCTATTATAGACTAGGAGCCAGCGAACCCCAGCATAGTAAGAAGAAGTTCCAAAACAAAAAATGTTCAATATTCTCTTCACATTATATTCGGCTTCATATATTGTAGCGGTACTACTAGCGCCACAATCCTGCATCGTGCTATCGAAGTTTTCTAAGTCCGGCGCTATACATACGACATCTGAAAACTAGTACAGTGAGCTCCGGCCTGACCGAGCATACCTCGCTCGGTCGGAGATCTCTTTGGGGCTTCCACTCGTACTCCCACAATATGAACCATGACTCAACCTGTATATTTTTAATTGAATATTATTTCAGGTCGCATAACCCAACTTCAGCTACAAACGCACTTGGCGACCCTCTGCCTGCCCGACCGCGACGCCGCTAACCTGCTCCGACTGATGGAGGCGGACGTGGCGCCCGAGGCGGCGCGCGCGCTGCTCCATCCGCTGCGCACGCGCCGCGCGGCCGCGCAGGAGCGGGCGCTGCGACAGCTGCAGAGCGTCGCGACGGCAGCGCGGGCCCTTGGGTGTACGGTTAGTAATCATTTTTAACCCCCGAAAACGACGGGGTGCTATAAGTTTTACGTGTAAATGTGTATACTGTCTGTGGCATATGATACGTACACGGATGATATATGGACTTATTTTATTTAAATCAACGCAATGAACGGAACACGCATTCGCTACAGTGCTAAGTGCTACCGTAGTTGGGAGTTCGAGAGCTAAAAATGAAATATAGAAACATTAATAAAATAGACAAAAATCAGCAAGACATAGCATGTGTAGGTGATGTGTTCTTTAACTTGTTTTGTTTTGTAATTGAAAATGTTATATTGTTTTTTTAAGTTAAGTTATGTTTAATATTGTTTTTAAATGTTGTATATTTATTGTTAAATAGAAGAAACTACATATAGAGTATGTATAAAATAAGCCCATCTCGCCGTCAAACACTCGTTTGGCGAGATAAACATTGTAAAAAATTAAGATTAATAAATGAATCAACAAAACTTGAAATAACTTAGCTATGCTTGTATCAAATCTCTTTTTGTTTTCGAACGACAAGATATGTAAATACTCCATCCGTTTGCCTTTAAAGAAGTTAAAATATAATGTTTTTGAAAATACTAGCTTAGTGTGAAGTTTGTCATTCACTGCATACCATCCCATACAATATAACTTTAATACAAAAAAATGCAATAGATGTCACTACTATTAACGTTTGTAAGTACAAATATTGACTTGAAAATAAAGATAAGCATATTTTAAGCATAACATCACATTACGCTAAATTCCTTAATTAAGAAGAAGATACGAAACAAAATAAGTAATTAGTATTTTCCAACAGTGGCACTAGATGGCGGTTTCCGGAATGTGCCTGGAAAGCGAAGAAAACAAAAACAGCCAGTGATATTGCCAGTATTAGGGTGACCATTTTCTAAATTCTAGTACTAAGTCGTGTCTCTGTGATATATCTACTTTGTGTTCATTGTTTAATATTTCAGTGTCCGATAACAATTGCGCCGCTGCTGGCGTACAACGCGACGCAGCACAGCGGTGTGTTCTGGCAGATGCTGGTGGTGCGCAATGACCAGAGACCCACGCCCAAACACCGATCCAAAGATCTTATAGCTGTTGGCGGAAGGTATTTTTTTTTTCGGAAAACATTCAGCTTAGTCCCGATTTCACCAACGCGTGTTAACGGCTTGTTAAAATACCATCCCTTCTCATTCATTGATAGGAATTACGAGAGGAACAACATGATATTTAACGAATTAACTTTAACATTGCTTGGTGAAACACGCCCTTAGTATTAACATTAAGACCTGGTTATCTCTTAATAACAGTGCAACCTAACTAGGCTGCCAAATTTTCTACTACTACTTTTTTAAATTGATTTCATTTTGAAGAGGAAGTCAATAAATTACATCCGGACAAGGGGCCTGATTCACAAGTCTACATCCATTTGGTATTTATTTTATCTTGAAGGGGCCTAATTTATAATGCCTAATTCGACTATTATTCAGTAACTTTCCTGAGCAATAACCAATAAACAAAGCTAAGCCCCGCCCAACATCCGCGTGGCAAGTTTTCGATCTTCGATCACTCATATCTATGATGAGCTATGTATACAAGGTGTAAAATACATGAGTGATAATACTTTAGGGTGTGTATGTGCCTCCTATGTAAAGTATACTGTGAAAGTACCAGCGCTAAAAGACTTACTTTTGACTTTCATGTTTCTATGAGAAATGACTCAACATCATAAATTTGCCCATAAAATAAGTAAAAAAGTACCTTTTTCAGCGCTGGTACTTTCACAGTAAACTCTATTCATTTTACAGCCTATATATATATCAGTGTATGTATATAGGTATGAGTTACGTAAAATAATAATTTAAATTTTACAGGTACGACAATCTAGTCCAAGAGTTCTGGAAGGTCGCTCGTGCTGAGAACGACAATACAGAGTTGAAATGTAACTCGGTCGGGTTCTCCCTCTCGCTGGAGAGAATGGCAGCTATTATAAAGAGTATGGAGATTGAAGTGCCACCGGCAGAACAGGAATCTCAGGCAAGATATTCGTAATTTCTAAAAAGGCGATTAAGTAATAATAATAATAATAAAAACACATATTTGACACATTACAAACATTATAGATACACAAGAAACTTAGATATTACAATACATTACAATGACAGGACAGCAAAATTACACAATATATGTAGACAGAAAAACAATATTTATAATTTTAAAGAAAAAGAACTTAGAGATAGGCGCAATGTATGAATCGGATGGAAGGTAGTGTAATGCCTCACCGTCAAAAAGGAGACCACTCAGGCGTTATACTGCAGCGGGAACGCCACAGTGCCTGGTATTATGTGGTTCCTAGAAGTCCTTTGAAGGACAGGATTAAAACACTCGGTCGTTTAACAGGATTAAAACACAAAAGTAGTAATTGGTCTATGAATGAAAGTATATGTCGCAAAAAAAAAAATACCCAGAAAATCTAATTTAAACTGTCACTTAAACATTTTAGGATATGTAGTATTAAGTACATTGATTCTAGAGATGTTCTTTAGATTAATGTGCTTAATACTTTACGACGCATTTTAAAATGTTTAAGTGACAGTTTAAAGTTAATTTTCTCGAAATAAGAATTTTGCTACATGTCACCTTCATCCATTCATATCTTCAATTATTAAATACAAATTCATTGAATATAATTTTAGAAGTAAATAAAATATTTGACGTATGTTCTTCTTGCCTCTTTATGAATATTGCCTTTAAGGGTGGATATCGATGAGTAGTTCATTATTTATTTTTACAAAATTAATTTATTAATGAAATCAATAAAACATATTTTGTTTCTTAATATATTTTATTAAACATAAGCAGCGCTTGTACTAAAGTTTTTCGTCTCGTATCTCGCTCGTATGATCTGCGTTCTCTTTGATACTCTTTCTAACTATTGAATTATTATTAGAGTCAAAAACTTAGAGCATACTGAAGTAAAATATGTTTTATGTATTCGACATAAGGAAAAATCCAATAACTATCAGGATCCACACTACCTGAAAGATAATTCTTTGAGTAATGCAGTAATCTGCAAGCACAGCATTTTTGTTTAGTGGCGTGGATTCGCTGGCCCGCTCAACATAACTGCACAGGAATGCAGTCGTGAAATTCACTTATTGAACCAATTGAAGATATGGACTTAAACCGATATCAAAAAGTAGTATTTATCAATTAAGTAACAAACGGGTTAACATTTTAATATTCCGACTCCACAGAACAACGTGTCATGCGTGGTCGTGGGCGCGATCACGACGGCCGCGGAGGAGGAGTCTCGCCTGCCGCGCCTGCTGTGGGGCGGCGGCGTCGGCGCACTGCTGTGGGCGGGGCCGGCGCGCGACGCTCGTGACGTCACGCGCGCGTCCATCGTGCTCGTGCACGAGGGCGCATACGTGCTTGTGTCGTGCTGGGAGGGGACGAAGTAAGCGTGGTTTTAGCTATGACATCCACTGCTGGACATAAACCTCCCCCCAAAGTATTTATGGGGAATAGTTGTCTATACCAGGTATGAAATGGATATGAAATTTCGGATACGGATATTAATTTATTTCGGATTATCCGTTTGTTTCGGATAATTTCGGTTACGGATATTACATTTTGGATTGAATTTTTTCCTTTTTACAGTAGGTAGGATTCGGTTACGGTTACGGATAATATTTTATATCGGATATCCGATAGTCACGGTTACGGAGCTCCCTAACATCCCTGGGGCCGTATTATGATGTTTTACAATACCAGCCTGGTTCCAGGCAATTCAATAATACGGTCTTAAACTGCATTGTTCTTTTTCATATTACAGCGACATGTTAAACTGAATGGATCCACCCTAGTTTGGTTGTCTGAAAATGGCATTCGGAAGCAAGTCAAGTGTCACGGTTCCGCTAACTAGCTGTAATCATGCAATTATTATGTGATCGTAATGCGAAAATTCCAGGCAGCCATGTTGTATGGCGTAAACTGCCTGGAATTAAGAGCTTGTAATAGGCCCCCCGGGTCTAAACTCACCACGCTTGGCAGGGTTGGTGCAATTTTAAGATGACAATTTCCGGAAATATATCCTCTGTTGCCTATTACGACACCCACAGTAAAGATAGTTGCCGGGGAGGTGCTTTGTTATATTATTAATATCTTCTTCTAATCACGGAATAAGTTAAACGGCAGGGTGTACGCTGGTGTCTTTACATTTTACTTTATTTTACAGAGTACGAGAACACAAGGTGCTGTTTTCTGAAGTATTGGATTTCGTGAAGCAAAAATTGAGAACGGAAAGCGTCAGGAGTCCGGAATATGGTAAGTTGTGTGTAGTAAAAACTTTATAAAATTGAAGTATCCTATGATCCAGAATCTGGGAGTCCAGAGAAGATTTAAAGCAATGAGAATAGATCTCGGTGCTAATTGTTTTGAAGATCGAATACACACTCGTTAAACCACTTGTGTGTTAAACAAAATCGCAAAGCACACGACGCTCCGAGTTTGATTTTTCACTCTATAGTTTTATTTTTAGTGCTCTGAATTTTCTTATGTGGGATGACACATTGAAATCCAAGCCTTACACTAAATTACAAGAGAATATTATAGTTGTATATATTGAAACACGAGGATTTTAAAGACATGAATCGTTGAAGGTGATATGTCGCAGAAAATTGAGTGGAAACAGTCACTTAAACATTTTAGGATATGTCGTAACGTATTAAGTACATTGATTATAGAGACGGATCTTTAGATTAATGTACTCAATACTTTACAAAGTATTCTTAAATGTTTAAGTGACAGTTTGAACTCAATTTTCTCGAAATCATAATTTTGCTAAAGATCATCTTCATCCGTTCATGTCTTCATTTATTTTCTCGTACACAGACCCATATGGCGACGTAGTGTGGATACGTGTAAACACCCGAAACTGATTAATGTATCGTTAAAGTAATGAGTACCTATAAAATATGTGCCATTTTATTGTAAATATTGTTTAACTAGCAAATGAATTTGCGACTAATTACTAGCTATGAAACCGATATTGCAGGGAACCGATCAATTAGCTGGAACGAGAGCGAGAAGTCGAACAGTCCGACGATGTCGATTACCTTCATCACAGCCAGGGAACGGATCACCAAGAACTCCAAGAGGCATTGCGAAGTACAGGTTGGTAAATTTCAAAATGAAACAAAAATTAAAGTTAATTCATCACACAAAGACAAAATAGCGCGGGGAAATTGTAGAAAAACTAAAGCTTAATATTATATTGTTGTGTGATGCCAAAAAATACTAATAATAAAAATTACCAGGCGATTTCGCCATTTTTTTTCTTACGAGCAACTAAATAGTAAATACAGTCATGACCGTAGTATGTAAAGCCAACTAGGTTCCATCTACGTAATGCGACGTATCGTAAACGAGCCATTAATAAATGTCTCAACCAATATTTGGTGCCTTTTACTATTTACAATTGAAGAAATGAATGGATGAAGATGATACTCGTATGTCGTAAAAAAAAAATACCCAGAAAATTGAGTTTAAACTGTTACTTAAACATTTAAGGATATGTTGTAACTTATAAAGTACATTTATTCTAGAGATGGATCTTTAGATTAATGCACTTAATACATTACGACGTATTCTAAAATATTTAAGTGACAGTTTAAACTCAATTTTCTCGAAATCAGAATTTTGCTTCATATCACCTCCATCCATTCATGTTTTCAATTTATTTATTTTTTTTCAGATAAACAACCAAATTACGTCGATGGTGTCCCAACTGGGCATGGGTGCGGCGTGCGGGCGTGTACGCGTGAGCGTGCTCGCGCTGGCGTGCGAGGCCGCGTGCGTTCGGCTGCTGGCGTCGCACCTCGGTCTGCCGCTGCTGGTCGACCAGCTGGCGCCAGCGTTCAGACCGGCTAGTGACACGTGAGTGTATAAAAATCTTTAGCTATTAATTTATACACTTTTTTATAATTGAAGTTTTATATTTTACATGTATCGATGAAGGTGATTTGTCGCGAAAAAAGTTACCCAGAAAATTTAGATTAAACAGTCACTTAAACATTTTAGGATTTGTAGTAACGTATTTACATTGATTCTAGAGACGGATCTTAAGATTAATGTACTTAATACTTTACGATGTATTCTAAAATGTTTAAGTGACAGTTTGAACTCAATTTTCTCAAAATCATAATTTGCTACATAATATCACCTTGTTCCATTCATGTTTTCAATTATAATCTATTGTTAAGTTACAATTTAAGTAAAGTTTCTAAATTAAGATTATAGTACCCTAATAATAAATCAAGAATACTCCATTTAGATCCAATCGAATATAAAGGTAAATAAACAGCACACTTTGATGCTATAAATTTCAATGTCACTTATTTACAGTGCAACAAAAATACAATGTAACAATTTGTTTGGTCGAATTTAATAATTTTGTTTACGTATAGTATGAGCCCCGATTCAGTTTCGAGGCGTGTCGCTGACACACGCACGTAAACCATCGATATTATTAACTCACCTATTTTTCAGATTTCCCAAACTGCACAATATCCTTGACGAAGCGCTCCACGAACTGACGAATTTAGTGAAACAAAGCAACCAGAACAGATCTGAGGAGGTGCAGCTGTACGCGCTATTCTCTATACCCGACTCTGTCTGTAAGATTATTGTATGACAAGATGATTCCCGCGACTTGTAGATAATTCCGTGGGAACCGTACATTTTGTCGCGATAAAAGTAGTCAAAAAGTCCGGCCTCCCCCATAGTCAATGCCTACTTACCTTTTCTGTAGTGTTATCAACAGTATGTATGTATTTTTTTTAACTACACTATTTTGTTATAGTCGCAAGGACTAAAAATATAAATTGTAAAAAGTTACTTTTTTTAAGTTATTGGCGAAAAAAAATACATTTCTAGAATGAGAAAAGGTACCCCAAAGTGACTGTTATTTTTACATCCTGTATATTTGTTGTTCGTCGTTTCAGCCGTTTACTGTCCACTGCTGGACATAGGTCTCTCCAATATATTTGTTGTTCACAACAAAGAAATTATTTATCCTTATTATTGAAACCACCTTGCTTATATTATACAATATTAACACTGCAAATCTCTTATTTATACAACTTAACTGTATTTGTCTGTCAATTGACTT
The DNA here is from genome assembly GCA_905187575.2 of Celastrina argiolus. Lineage (NCBI taxonomy): Eukaryota > Metazoa > Arthropoda > Insecta > Lepidoptera > Lycaenidae > Celastrina > Celastrina argiolus. Next base: position 19,421,243 of record LR994580.1, on the reverse strand, counting down.
GACAATGTATCAACAAATATAGCAACATTGTAAGGTATGTTATGTTGTTTAAATTTGGATTATGTAATAAAAGTGGTACACGGCATCTGTCTTCGACTGTACACAGGTGTAGCAAAAACAGGTTAAACGGTTCCTCCAAAAGTTCTAGATTACATTTGTGTGCTGAGTACAGATTTTTACCACTACTTGACGTAAAACAGTTAATTACAATAAATTTTAAACGTCAAAAACTTAGTAGGCCATTTCTGCAACTAGGGGCGTTTCGATATTTTACAAATTGTTTTTAAATTTTTCACGTCGAGTAGTGACATAAAGTTGCACTCAGCACACTGTGTTGTATAGTGCCATAATTAGTTTAAGTATGTTAATAATACTTAAGAAGATTTTAATAAGCATCTAAATTATAAGTATGTATTTAATACATTCAGAATCTGTTTTAAGTAAATTTCACTGTCGCCAAAACGTTTTAGAGCGTGTGATCTGTGTATATTATTTACTTCTAGTTATATTATCTACTTTGGGCTTCTAGCATAAAATCATTGCATTAATAAATCTTTTTAATATTGTTATAAATTATGTCTAAGTTACTAGAATATTAACCCCCGGATTCTCGAAGGCTATTCAAATGTATGATCGACTAACGTGGCATTCAAATCAACAACCCATACTGAACGCTGATACAATGGATATCTAGAAAAATTGGCATATTGTGACTATTACATAATTATATTTTCATCCTTAATAGCATGTATCGTAAGGAGAATAAGGTACAATATAATTTCTTCGTCTGGTCAGCTTTGGTTCTGTCTATAGTTATTTATTGAGTAGTAAATATTTGACCCTCTCATTGTATTCATCTCTGTCTTACTTTTTGTTTCTTTCTCACTCTCCTACACACACGCCCATAAAGGATGCGAGGAGATTTGCAAGGGCAAGCAGCTGCTGTACGAGACGCTCGGCCAGAGCGCGAATATGACATCGCGGCGCAGAGATGGCACCGAGAGAAGCGTGCAGGACATCATCTCCCTGCTGAAGCAGACGGATCCAGACGACGTGCCGGCATTTGTGGCGAAAGATCTCCACAAGCTGCCGGTGGTGACGATGGACCACGTCGACGTCTCCAGCCTGTTGAAGAACTTCAACAGTATGAAGGCAGAGCTAGACGAGTTGCGAGGTAGGTTGAATGCATCGGAATCCACCATCCGTGATTTGCGTAATGAATTATTGCAAATGAAAAGTAATAATTCATTATGTATGTCACCCGAGCATTCGACCTTCGTAAATACGCGTCGCCGCGGCGCGCAAGCTGACACCTTTTGCGCGTCAGCGGAATCCGACGTGTCACCGACCGCCGCCGCTCCCGCCCGCCTTCCCCTCGAGGTCGAGCCGAAGCTGAGTCAACCAGCGACTCAGCAGAAAAGTTTTGCGGGTGTCACTGCCCGCTCCCCCGCACCTCCCCAGCGGGTGAAGACAAAAGGGGTGATAAAGAGCCGCAAGGCTAAGGATAGCCGTAAGGCAGAACCTCCTCGATCTAACGAGGGTGAGACCAGGAGGTGCGATGAGGAGGGCTTCACACTGGTGGAGAGAAGAAAGAAGAGGAAGCCCGCCGTCCGCAACCACCGCGGCACCGCACCCTGCGGACCCGAGCAGCGTCTGCGGTGTGAAATACCCACCACGCCGCTGTACGTGTCCCGCCTGCACTGGTCCACGAAGGTCGAGGATGTCGTAGGCTACATCTTGAAGAAGACATCCTTCAACTTGAGGGTCGAGCGTCTGGAGTCTCGCCATAAAGTTAGCTTTAGTTCTTTTGTGGTGAGAGTACCGACACATCGCTTGTCGACCTTCGAGGTGGAGGAGTTCTGGCCGATGGGTGTAGTCTACCGAAGATTCCGGGGGAGACTCCGGAGCGAGGCGCACATCACGTCGCCGTGATACGTGATGGAATAGTTATAATTAATTGTGTAATAATATGTATGTTAGTCTGTAAGGTATTTATAATATGGGCCTATGCAGCCCGAAATAAAGGTTATTATTATTATTATTATTATATAAAGTATTATGAGATTTTCTTAGGGTCAGATAAAAATAAGTTGAATAAATTTTATACCTACTTAAGTATAATTTATATAACTAAGTGATTGTTAAATATATCTATATTATTATATTTAACTATAACTTTAAATTGTTATATTTTGTACATAATATAATGTTTAAAAAATGCATTTTTAATAAAACTATTGTGATGTTTTGTAGAATTTTTATTGTATGTTTCGTTAATATCTAATAGAGATTCTTTCTCTCTTTTCACTTATCTACATAAATATAAAATATAATTAAAACATCGCTATAAATCGCTAGTGCTAAGTTATGCTTAACACTTGACCAGACAGCCACTCATTTGTAATCATTAAGTTTACCATTAAAAAAATTTCTTCATAGATCACCCATTACGGCAGGACCAAAAACAGTAAGTTCACAATCTTTGAACTTAGGGCGTGTTTCATTAAACAATGTTAAATTTAATCCTTCGTTAAATATAATGTTGTTACTCTCGTAAATCAATGAATGAGAAGGCATGGTATTTTAACAAGCCGTCATCACTAACATGCGAAGCAATCGGAACAAAATCTGACAATACGGCTCAACTATGAGCGATGCCCAGTGCGTTGCGTCGTCGCAGCGTCGACGCTGCGTCGTATTTCGCGGCTCATGTCATAAAAAAAATATATGGAAATCGAGGCAGCGGCGACGACGTAACGCACTAATGGGGCCCTTCGAGGATCGCAACGTCGCGTCATTTCGCGTTTTCCCTCTAGCATATTCACCTATATTTTCCAATTATTAAGGTAAAACTTATGATTATTCATATAATATGAAGCGTGCGGCGCGGCACGGCGGATCCGGTCGCAAAACGTCGACAAGCGTAAACGCACGAAATGATTTCTCCTAGTGAATGTATAGTATAGAAAAATTATGCAACGCGTAAACAAACGCCTTTTTTAAAAAGTAATTATTTCTACACAGTCGCAAAGAGTACGAAGGCCTTGATTGTTTGACATACAGCGATATGGGCCTTAGATTGTTTGACGTACAATATGTACCTCAGGTCCACTTGCGCCAGTCTGGAATAAATCAAGAACCGAGAGTTAGCCTCTGTCCTGGAGTTAACTTGGAGTTAAATATCTATAGTTTAACCACAAATTTGTCCAATTTGGACTTAGATTGTATGACATACATCAGTATGTACCTTACATTGTTTGACATACAGAATATTGTGTTCTTCAGATTGTTTGTCATAAAGCAATATGTTCCTCACTTGCGCCATTCTGATTTATCTGGACTAAGACCCCCCGAGTCCAAATCTAACCTTTTAACCCAACTGAAAAATTTACTTGGTGAAAATAGACCTTTTTTTTTCGCCGATAAATGCTGCTTGCCGCAACCCGTGTAGGATGGGGATTCCTACCACGGGTAAGTGGGGCTCGCTGCGTCCTTAAGATGGTAAGTGGACGCAGCCATACCCACTACAACTCGGCGGTACTCCGACAGAACCGCCGCCCGCGGAGCCCCGGGAAATATAATACAACCGCGATTCCGCCGGTTGGTGAAAATGGACCTAAGATTGTTTAATATTGTTTGACATAGAGCAGTATGCGCCTTAGATATTTGACATACACCTTAGACGGACTGCACACTAGACACGAGGTTCGCGAAGGACATATGCACTGGCGGTACGACCGGCTGTCCGGTGGAACAGGTGGACTTCATCAGTATGGACACCAGTATCGACATCAAAGCGGAGATCACGGCCCAGAACAGTAGGAGCAGGCAGAGGCGCGCGCGCCGCCACGGGACCGCGTGGTGGGCAGATAGCACCTCATCGTACGTCAAAGGTCTGAAAAAGGTATAATAATAATTCAAATTCATTTATTCCTAGAAATTGGTTACAATAGTTGTTAAATAATACACTAATAATACCTCCCCTCACCGATTTCGGTGTCGTTAGCCGATTTCATTGAAACCAAATAAAATAACTCCTGCGTAGCCACGCAGGAGTTATTTTATAGTGCCCAAATGTGTGCGCAATACACAAAGACACTCTCTCTTCCTTTTACTCTCATAACCCAGTAGGCCGGTAAACCGACACGACTGGCGAGAGAAAAGGCGCAGGACCGACATTTTACATGCCCATCCGACGCATATAATATCTCTCTTGTCAGACAATCGGGTGATAGGCTTGCATTGTCCTAACCAAACTTGTAAACAACGTTTTTTGTTGTTCCAACGTGGGAATCGAACCCACGACTCAGAACAACTAGAGGCGCTTCTGAAAAAGAGTTACATATACAGGCTATAATATTATGAGTGATAATACTTTAGGGTGTGTATGGGTCCCGTGTATAGAGTTCACCGAAAGTACCTGCTGGTACTTTACTCAAAGAGGGTTTTACTGAAAGAGGTACTTTTTTTATTATTGTATGGGAAAATTTACACATACACACACCAAAGTATTATCACTCATTTATTTTACACTTTGTATATACCCAGAAAACAGATGTTATACCTACGGTTTATATTACCTACTTTGTGCTACGGTAAAAGATGTATGTAAGTAATATATTAATCATTATTCATTATTTTTATTTTTTTGACATAGTCTTAGATAAAATTACTTCGTAAACCTCGTGTGCCCCAATCGATTCCAAAAGTGGGGCACTCAAAGTGCGAACATTCTGCCAAAGCGTGCCGCGTCTTGTTCTTGATGTATTTTTGCCCGATTACGCTAGAAGGAGGGTTATGTTTTTCGAGAGTATGTATGTTTGTTTGTATCTATGTATGTACCTGGGTATAATTATTGTTTCAACGGTATATAATAGATTTTAGCTTGAGAGGTGTCGTATTCGTATTTAATTTAGAGTAAACTGTGTAAATAAAAAAAAACACAGCCTTAAAAAAGCAGTCCTGTTTTCTAGTTTCTTGATCTACTGTTTTCCGGTTCATTATTGGGAAAATATCAATAGCTTACCTGAAACTCCTGTAATGCTTTTCATCAGTGACCGTGGGGGAGACAGGACTTAGCAGCGGCTGCTTCTCGGGGTCCATTTGCACACACTAATGTTGTTGGCAATCAGATCACTTAATTATGATTGTTTATAAATAGTCCACCTTTGATAACCCGTACGAGCGGTCGCGGCGCCGAGACAGCGTGAAGTACACTATCAGCTTAACGACAATGCGCGCAAAACTACTATACAGGGGGCTGATTCAAGATGCCATCGCAAATTATCGCTTACAAAGTTCGATAACAAAATGTATGGGATTAGACATAAACTACGCTAAATGACATACCAAATCACCATCACTTAGGACAATTCAAACAGATCACTTGATTGTCTCACTAGATGATCCATACGTGAAATGGGCTTGTAAAAAGTCCGTCCTGCGCCTGATATTCCGCCAGTAATATCGACTATACGTCCCACACGGCTAAGAGTGTAAAGGAAGAAAGAGTGCGTCTGTATTTTGCACACACACTTGGGCACTAAAAATAACCCCTGGTCGCCAACGCAGGTCACCAAAAACTTAGTAAAGTTAAACGTGAGTTAAGCAGTATTCTTATTATTATACTTTTTTATCTATTAAAATAAAACCATTTATAACAATTCATCACACACAAATGCTAACCGCTTGTAAGGCACACGCCTGCACGCGGCGGGCTTCGAACACGGGGTAGGTAATATTCGCAGGATCGTTTACAATTAATCTGGCTTCAGTAATACTTAACTGTAATGGGAAACGCACACGCTAGGCAAACAGCCTGTCGATCGAATGAACATGTTCGCAAGAACCAGAACAAATGTTTGCTTGCCTAGCGTGTAAATTAAACATACATAATAATTATCTATACTATTATATTATAAAGCGGAAGAGTTTGTTTGTTTGTTTAAACGCGCTAATCTAAGGAACTACTGGTCCAATTTGAAAAAATATTTTGTTGTTGGATTGTCCATTTATAGAGGAAGGCTTTAGGCTATATAACATTACGCTGCGACCACTAGGAGCGAAGCGTCAGTGAGAAATGTTGCAAAAACGGGGAAAATTATTCACATTTGGGGACTTTCGTTGCGTGCGCTGCATAAACGGTTCAAGTCACTCAAAAACCACGCGAACGAAGTCGCGGGAACAGCTAGTTATAGATATAGATACGACCAAGTTATTTTTTTTATCCTCTTTTAATTTTGTTGTAGAAATTTATAAATAATCGTAATACAATTATTCCCCTTGGGAATTAATTAATGAATGAAACCTATTTTCACTAGGACTCTTACTCACTACGGATTACCTACAAGATATAGGTACAATAATGACAGTTTAATAATAGACAATGTTCACTAATTTCAGGCTCTCTTAAATTACTACGATAGTTTCCGAGATATACTTATATTTATTTTCAATTCTCAACGCGATGACGTCATTTTCCAAAATTTTAATTTACAAGAATTAGTAAATTCGTTAATACTAGGCAGGCATTTTTAATTAATTAGAATTTAATGTGTTGTATACAATAAAATAGAATTTGAAAAAAAATCACGACACGTTGTGAAGTGATGACGTCATGTTCCAACGCTACTAACTAACTAACTTGATACGGGCCGCAAAATATGCAAGTATTTCAAATGTCAATAAATTTATTCAATTTTGATATTTAAAAAAAAACAAGTATTCGTTATTTAGAATACAACCTCTATTAGGACAACCATTCTATATCAATGGTACATACTATGATTAATAAAATATATTATAATAAGAAAAAATCGCCTTTATGTTTCTCCCATACAAAACGCCAATTTCATATTATGTAAGGACCTAATATATTATGCTGTGGCACTATAAAATAACAGTAACATTCTCCAATAAAAAATAATACCTAATCACGACGCGGTAACTCCGAGAGTAAAAATATTTTTAAGCGACAGGACGCTCGAGCTTAGCATAATAATAATAGATCCCCTCACCGATTTCGGTCTCTGTAGCCGATTTTATTGAAACTAGGCCAGCTTCGCAGGAGTTATTTTATAGCGCAATACACAGAAGCACTCTCTCTTCCTTTTACGCTCCTACGTAAACCGACACGACTGGCGAGAGAACAGGCGCAGGACCAACTTTTAACATGCCCATCGGACGCATGGATCATCTTTCTTATCAGACAATCAAAATCAAAAAAAGAAGTGATCAGCCTGCATTGTCCTAACCAAACTTGAAGACAGCTTTTTTTGTTGTTCCAACACGGGAATCGAACCCACGACCTCCGGGTCGAGAGCGAGGCTCTGAACCACTAGACCACGGAGGCGATAAATAGCATAATATTGTACCAACATGTCTTCAATCATGGGTAACGAGACTTACACAAACTATTCGTAACCAATTCCTGCGATCGGTATCTCATACGACTTTCGGCCGACTCAGTCGGCCAACTCAGTTTTATTGCGACATCCCTCGAGAACATGCCAGCTTCGAACTTTTTACTATCGAATAAATCATATTACATCATTTTATGATACTTTTACGGTTCCATTTTACGATTTTCCTCTTAAAAAGTCGTCGGATTATCGGAAGTGATGACACGAGATAATAATGTAAGTAATATATTTTTACGACGTACTAGTTAACGCCTACTGCTTGTCCTAAGCTGGTAAGTAGGTATACTACGTGTAATAAATTAGTGATATAATTTAAGGATGTCTCCTTCATAGTACTACGTAAGTAGCAACTCTTTAAGCGTTTGACTTCAATATATTTTTCTTACCAATCAATGTGTTTAGCTCCGTAGCGCAGTGGTTGAGCGCGTTGGTGCTCGAGCGAGACGTTGCGGGTTCGAATCCCGCCGAGGGAACAAAAAGTTTTCAAAAGTTCCTAGGTCATGGATGTGTATTAAATTTGTGTATAAAATAATGAAAATCGTAAATATGTGTATAGTTTATAAGTATTAAATATATTTCCGTTGTCTGGTACCTGTAACGTTCTTCGGATACTTGGCACGGGGCCAGATTGACGTGTTGCAAGCGTCCATAGATGTTATGTTATGATACGATGTTATGTTTCAAAGTCAGACACATGCAGACAACCAAACGGTCCATTATCTATTTGATTTGATTCGAACGGTAAATCAAAATGGCTACTAGCTAGTTAAATAAAGACGTAAAAAATAACTCTATTTTCTAAGTTTTAATTACTTTTCTACAAATACTTTTTGGTGAAGCAACTCAAGAATTACACCAGTAAATTTAATCACTCACTTATGTTACACGTTGTGTATACGTAGATTTATATCTTCGGTTCTTAGGTCTTTAATTATGTTCGCGAATATAGATACATGTAAGATCAAACTTGCCTTAGCTAAGCCAAGATGTTATCGCAAGTTACGATGACAAAGTTTGAAATTCAAATTGTATGATAGTGGCATAGATTAATAATTAGGTTTTAATATTATTCTATGTACAGTGGCGTATATTCATTAGGTATACAAACTTAACTTAATTACAAAACAATTTTCAAAAATTTATAAACAAAAAAATGTGTAAAAATAAGAGAAGATGGCAATTATAAATAACAAAACAAGGAATCAAGTAACTAACTTACCTACTTACTCGTTCCTCAGATTAGATATTTTTCGGGGGTAGGCGTGCAAAAAGTTAAGTTGAACTTTTAACTGCTCCTTAACCAAAATTATAAATTAATTTTTTTAAATCAATATTATGTAAAAATTTATACCTGCATCTACTAGTGTCACAATCTCCTATAATTGCAATAATAAGATACAGTATATAAACACTGTTTTCTTAAACAAATTATATCACTTGCACTTTTGTCAAAATTTGCTGTTATTTTTCTCTTCCACTTGTTTACAATGGAGTCCTTGCAAGAATCAATAACACAAATGAATAAGATGTTTAACTCGAAGATGATGGAGTTCCAGCAGGAGTTGTGTGCGGTCCAGACTACAAACACCTCTACAACACTGGCATCTGATTTTTGTGAGTTCAAAAATTTTATATTGAATGCACTTAAGATGATGCAGGCTCAGTTGGAAATATTGATGGATGCCTATGATCAAACTGAGATGAGGCACAGAAGAAAGATTTTGCTTGTGCATGGAGTTCCCGAAGCCAAAAAGGATGCACAAGAAGCTATTGCATCTTTGTTGTCTTCCCAGTTAAAAGTCCAAGACATAAACATTTCTTCAGTAAAATATTGTCACCGCTTGGGACGCTTAAAGGAATCAAAACCCAGACCGATCTTGGTTAAGTTTCAGAATTTTACTGATCGGAATGAGGTTTGGAGGGCTAAGACCAGCCTGAAAAATTCCGGCATCACTCTATCAGAGTTTTTAATTAAAAAGAGACATGAAGTGTTCCTGGCGGCCAGGCAGCGTTTCGGTGTTACAAAGTGTTGGACATATAATGGCTCTATTTTCGTTGCTAGATCTGATGGCTCCAAAAGCAGTGTTTGTAGCATAGCGGAGTTGGATGCCATTTCTGATCTCTGTGGTGATATGGCAGAAGTCACATCTCAAGTCCCGGCATCCAAAACCAAAAATGAAACTGGAACAAGACCAAGGCGAACCAAAAAGTAAATACTCTAAGGGTAGCATACTTTAAATAATAGCATGGTAACTTTCTCAATCTTCACATATATACATATAAATCTATAATTCTGCTTTGCCAATATTCGCTTCTCATTAATCATTCACTTATAATTTTATTGTCCATACTTAGATCTCATAGTTACTTATTTCTATGCATCATCACTTATTTCTTTTGTCACAAATTGTCGGTATTTCGAAAATGAAACATATTTAATTTTGTAATCTGTACTTTTTGAAAATGTTTGATATTGTTTCATTTTCTTCAAGTTCAACACGAAGCTTTTGACAGATGTGTTTCGGTGACGTCTGACAGGAGTGAGTGATAGTTATTCTTCTTCGTCTTCTTAATGTCACTTTAATTATAATTTTTTTTTTGTTTTTTGTGTGTGGACATGAAATTTAGCATGAGCCATTATGTACTTAACTGATTTCTCTTAATCTAGTATTATGTATATAAATTGCATCTTTGTTATACAATTTTTGTAACTAATAAGCTGTGCTTGTTTTTAGAACTTTATTATTATATCTCAGTATAACTCCATTAAAATTTTAATTGCCAATTTGTGTTGGGCTAGCATCTCATCTTAAAGCTAATTATATTTTGTTAGAATAACTGCTCATATTTAGCTAGGTGTTTAAAAAATAATAGGCATGTTTGGATTCTTTCCATTTATTTACCTACTCTTTTTCTATTTATTTACTAATTTTATTATAGCAAATTTATTTATATACTTATGTTTTTTTTTATGACACAGTGGGCTGCAGGCCAATTATATTTCAATTGTTGTAGGATAATATATTTATAGTGTTTTATATATTTTATTTATATTTAGTTTGTATTATTATCATGAATGTAAGTGTTGACTCATTTGCTTCAGATGATTTTTTATCCATTTCTTCTAACAACAGCGATGATAGTTTTCAAAGTGCCACATTTATGTCTCTTAGGGATACCATAACTTCAAATTTTAACACAGTTAACAAATGTTTTAAGGCCGTTCATATTAATGCACAGAGCATTCCGGCTCATTACCCCGACTTGCTTGCGTCTTTTGATCGGGCTAATGTTGATGCTGTCTTTATATCGGAAACGTGGCTTAAGCCTTGCTTACCATCAATATGCTACAGTTTACCCGGTTTTAAGTTAATTCGCAACGACCGCATTGGGAGGGGTGGAGGTGGCGTTGCGATTTATCTACGTTCAGACTTGTCCTACACTATTATTAGCTCGTCAGCGCAACCCCCTCCATCTGATGCTCTCGAGTTTTTGCTGGTAGAAGTCCAGGTATCGCACTATAATAAATTATTACTCGGGGTCTACTATTGCCCATCAATGCACAATGATTACTTCTCATCCTTTGAAAATACGCTTGATGCTTTTACACCGTACTACGATCATTGTGTTATAATGGGCGATTTCAATACTTGTCTACTTAAGGGTGATAGTCGATCCACTAAACTTAGTTCAATTTTAGATTCATATAATATGAAATTACTACCTCTGAATCCTACCCACTGCTTTCCAGGTTCCCGTCCTTCCCTGCTCGACCTAATCATAGTCTCCTCTCCTAATCGTGTTACTACGCATGGACAAGTCTCAGCTGATATGTTTTCATACCATGATCTTATCTATGTCGCCTATAATGTTCGCCTATAATGTTCGCGGTAAAAACTCTTCTTCAAAGAAATTTCTCTTCGATGAATATTGTAAGCCTAGAGGAGGACGCACATAACATAGACTGGTCAAACTTACTCTCAGCTGATTCCATTAATGACAAAATTGATATATTTAACGCTAAACTTAAATCTCTTTATGATATTCATGCACCTGTTAGGCCCGTTAAAATCAAACATCTTCCCGCTCCCTGGTTATCAGACGAAATCAAATCTCTGATAAATGCTAAGCATGCAGCCAAAGCCAAATTTAAAATAAAAAAGACAGAAGAATATCGTAACAAATATATTAAAATCCGGAACCGCTGTAATATGATGTGTCGTGACGCACAAAGACGTCATATTCACGCCTCCGTTGAGAACGGGGATCCGGCTAAAACATGGAAATTTCTCAAATCCCTCGGCGTGGGCAAATGCTCTGAACCGCAAGACTCTCATAATATAGATATAGATTCACTTAATAACCATTTTACTTCCTCTTTTAATCTCGACCCCAAAATTAAATCACAAACGTTAAATTATATTTCTTCGCTACCTATATTGAATTCTGATCCGTTCCTTACTGTTCCAGTTTCCGAGTGTGAGATTAAAAAGCACATCCTTTCCATATCGTCAAACGCAGTAGGAGATGACGGTATCAGTCGTAGAATGATCACACCAATATTAGATATAATTGTTCCTGTTCTTGCACACATTTTTAATTCATGTTTAGAGTCTTGTACCTTTCCTGATGCCTGGAAGGCAGCTTACATAATTCCTTTACCTAAATCCTCCTGTCCTAAGACTGTGTCTGACTTCCGTCCTATTTCCATCCTACCCTTTTTATCAAAAGTTTTAGAGCGAATCATTCATCACCAGCTTACGAAATTTGTTACCCACAACAGCTTACTCAGTCCGTTCCAGTCCGGTTTTCGCACTGGTCACAGTACGACTACCGCATTGGTAAAGGTAGCTGATGATATACGGTCAGGTATGGATGATAAAATGCTTACTATTCTCACACTTCTGGATTTTAGTAATGCCTTCAATTCCATAGACCACGACATTCTGCTAGCCCGGCTTGCATCTTTAAATCTTTCACCATCAATAATTAATTTAATTCGTAGCTACCTTGTAGGACGACGGCAGAGAGTTAAATCTTCTGATTATTTCTCCGATTGGAGTTATATCTATGCCGGCGTGCCTCAGGGTGGTGTGCTATCTCCTCTTCTGTTTGCAATTTTTATAAACCCTATAACAATATCGATTTCATCATCCTACCACTTGTATGCGGACGATCTTCAAATATACACACAGTCTCCTTTGGACAATCTGAATTCCGCTTTTGATCTAGTGAATCACGATTTGTCGAATATTTGTGAATGGAGCAAGAATCATGGACTTCTTATTAATCCTATTAAAACTCAATTAATTGTAATTGGTAGCCCCGGGCTAATTTCTAGAGTTGACCATGATTCTTTACCTCCTGTCCTTATAAATGGTGTAACAATACCTTTCAGTAAAGTGGTTAAAAACTTGGGAGTGTACTTTGATGAACATTTATCGTGGACGCATCAATTGCAAGAGATTAGTAGAAAGGTTTTTTCTACCTGGCGTTCCCTAAAACGTCTACGATATGTTCTTCCGATACCCACAAAGGTAGTTTTGGCTGAATCCCTACTCCTTTCCCATTTAGATTATGCGGACGCTTCTTTCACTAACTTGACGGAGGAACAACTGAACAAATTGGAGCGCCTTCAAAACCTGGCTTTGAGGTTTGTTTTCGGTTTACGTAAATTTGACCATATCTCCGAGTATCGCCTCAAGTTAAAGTGGTTGCCAATCCGCTACCGCCGTGACTCTCGTGTTCTCTCCTTCCTTTATAACATCCTATTTGACACCCATTGTCCCACTTATTTAAAAAGTAATTTTAACTTCCGTACCTCTGACAGACTGGAACTACGATCTATATCTAATCTTCTTCTTGACATTCCTATCCACCGCACTAAATACTTTAATTGCTCTTTCATTGTAAAATCCATTTCCCTTTGGAATTCTTTACCTATCCATATAAGGCAGGCTAAAACTATACATCGCTTTAAAACTCTTATAAAAAATCATTATCTGGAATCATATTGTGTCAACCCTTAACTTATGTAACTAACACTTATTATTATAAATTAAAATATCATGTAGGTTTATCTATTGTATATATATATATATATATATATATAGATATATGTATTATATTATATTGTATACATATATTATATATTTATTGTGTTTATGTATTATTTTATTTTATTTACTTTTATTTTATTAAATATACTTTTGCGCAACTCCCATTCTCTAGCATTGTTTTCTCTAACACCATAAGGTTGTCTGGAAGAAATTGCTATCTAGTAATAAGGCCGCCTTTGTGTGCATGTCTGATTTTTGTAATGTATATTTTTTTGTTTTTTTTGTAACTTGTTGTGTGCACAATAAAGTATATTTGTATTGTATTGTATTAGATAGGTACTTATTTCAACTATTCTAATACGACTAATAATTCTATGTTCAGGAAACACACAGGACATTTTAAAATAAATAGGAGGACATGGCTGGTTCAAACACAGAAGAGTAACTTTTGTCTGTGACTTCGTGAAAACTAGGAGTAACAACACTATACATAATTACCATCACAATCCGTTCTCTAGTTTTTTAAAAGTGACAACGGTTTATCCATCCATCCATGTTTGCAAATATTTAGAACAGTAAAAGGATTCTCTAACGCCAGACAACGCAGTTTTTACTAAAAAAAAACGTTTTATTTCCCAATGAAACTTAACAGGCTATTTTCGGAAAGTCAACAAGAAATACAAGCTACCACTACTCATCTAGTTATGCGGTATCCACGGTGGTATTCACTTACCATGTTTAAATTAAGATAAGTTGTTTACATGTTTACTTCAATCAATCAAATGTATTCAATCTCTGCCTTCACATTATCTGCCTGCGCAATTAGTGAAATGTGTTTCCGATACACATCACTTACCGGCAACAAATTACCAGCAGCAAACAAAACAAATTACCGGCTTATTGATGTTGTTGTTACAATTCATTGTGATTACATTAATTATACAGGGTGTAAAAAGAGCAGTCACTATAACTTCGTGGGGTAATAACCAGGCAAGAGATATTTCCATTGGTACTAGTCATTTGCTTTTAATCCACTGTTTTAAAAATTTAAAAATTTTCAATAGGCAATGTACAACGTGCACAACACAGCGATCAGCTGATTACGCTGAGAGGTCAATAGCACGCGTAAGACGTTCATTACGTACTAGGGCAAAAATTATAAAATTTAAGAATTTAATGCAGAACATTGTTCCAAACAGTTTAGCCTTGCGACTAAAAATAAAAAATTGCAAAAAAAAATTTTTTTTTCGAAAAATAAATAATGAATCCCATCCCAGGTATCCCAAAGTTATAGTGACTGCTCTTTTTACACCCTGTATTTAATAACAAGCTCTAGGCATCCTGAGTAATTACTTAAAAAACACAGATATATTATGTAAAGTTCAGAAATCAAATAATTTACTCGATTTACCTACTTTTTCATTCTAGAAACCATTTAAAAAAATTATTATACACGATAATTTTTTCCATCTCATTTTTCATTGGGTATTTTTTATAAAAAAATAAATTTAGAAACAAAAAAACAAAAACAGAAAAATAAGTTTGCCTTATAAGTGGCATCGTAGATCTTTTCCGATTTTGATTTAGTTTTATTTTGTTTAAAAGCTGACGTGATCGCGGATATCATCTATACTAATCTATACTAATATTATAAAGCGGAAGAGTTTGTTTGTTTGTTTCTTTGTTTAAACGCACTAATCTCAGGAAATACTGGTCTGATTTGAAAAACTATGTTTTTGTTGGATAGTCCATTTATAGAGGAAGGCTTTAGGCTATATAACATTACGCTGCGACTAATAGGAGCGAAGCGTCAATGAGAAATGTTGCAAAAACGGGGATAATTATTCACATTGCATGCGCTGCATAAACGGTCACTCAAAAACTACGCGAACGAAATCGCGGGGACAGCTATTTAGCTATAATTAATCATTATCAGTTCACTCACGTCTAGACAAGCGGGGGTTCTGATCCAATCGGCATAATATTATTGGCTACCCTAAATGTATCAATGTTACTCAAGTATAATATGTGCTATGTACTTAGAACCATCCGCCTCATTTATCAAAGTCACGGCTTCGGATCGATTTGCCAGTCGAGCAGTTTGCTGCGATGTCCACTTCACAGATTAAAGTCTTCCAACCATGGACAGTTAAAAGCCGATGTGATGGTATTATAACAATGTGTGGGATCTCCACATAGACTTCGCTGGCTGACTACGCAGGAGTTATAGTGCCCAAGTGTGTGCAGTACACAAGAGCATTATATCTTGCTTTACGGACGACCGATACGACTGGCGAGAAAACAGGACCGACTTTTACACTCAGGTGATTGTTCTAAAGTACGTGGGTACTAGATCGGCCTAAATTTATTTAAATTGACTCAAAAATTACTAGACTAGACTAATAAATTACATTTGTAACGATGTTTGTGGTGCTCGCCACAAACTGAGTGCTAAATACTGAGCTAAAGAGGTCATCGAAATACTTACTTGATAATTTATTATTAATCGTTATAGTAATTACGGACTACAGCTATTATCTACGACCGACTTTTTGTCGAAAAAATATAGTATATAGTACATACTGCTTGCAAAGTGTAGTAAATAGAAATAAAATGCAGGAAAAATCTACCTTAACAATAGGCCTTATAAGTGTGACGAGGGCACCCTTATATAAAACACTACCGCGACTTCGTTTCCGTTTATCCAGCGCACGCAACGAAAGTCCCTAAATGTGAATAATTTTCCCCGTTTTTGCAACATTTCTCACTGACACCTCGCTCCTATTGGTCGCAGCGTAATGTTATATAGCCTAAAGCCTTCATATATAAACGGACTATCCAACAAAAAAAGATTTTTTTGAAATCGGACCAGTAGTTCCTGATATTATCGCGTTTAAACAAACAAACTCTTCCGTTTTATAATATTAGTACAGATAAGATTTTTCCCTAAAAACGGAGGAAGGATATTAAAAATTCGAGTAGTATGCGATAAGCGTAAACCATATCGGCTCCCTATAAGAACTGTAAAATACTTTATTTTCATAATATCGAAATTGAAAATGGCTGTAAACTGAAAATATGAATCATTGTATTGAATCCCAGAGGCAGGTAAATTGTTATATACAAAGGAACAATTGATAAATGGCGCACGTAGAAAATTATGCACACCCCGTTGTAGGGTTGTCGATAGTAATTTATAGTTATTGACATACATTTTTCGAAACAATTTTTTAAGGTAATAAGTTTACTCGGCAGCGGCAAAAACATCTATAGACGCTTTTCACGTCTATCTGGCCCCGTGCTGATAGTATTCGAAGAACTTGTGTCACGGAGACCAGATCCTTGAAAGTATAATTCTTAATATCGGGTAAGAGGCGACTACGACGAAAGTTGGTTGGAAAATAGACTATTTTAAACAATAAATTATTGATTTAAATGATAATAATTATTGTTAAATGTTTTTTTTATGTTCCCTCATCGTTTACAGCGCTCCATGCCTCTTACACTCTTACACACTTACAATAAGTTAATTTTTTTTAACAACTAGTTAAACCTAGAAATAATTTATATTTTTTTATTGTTACAATACAACATAGTATGCCGGGTCAGCTAGTGTATTAAAGATTTTACAAAATGTATACACATAACATGTATAAACATGCCCAGGACCAAGGAACATTAGAAACTATATTATATTGCATCGGCGGTATACAATTCCGCGACGTCCTGACTATAACTAGTACTTAAGTGGGTACATGTTATAATAGTATTTATTTATTTATTTAAACATCATGCACATTTGTACTTAGGCGGACTTAATGCCTCAAGGCATTTTCTACCAGTCAACCTTTAGGTGATTTGGATACAAAAATATGTAGATGTTTTCAAGACGAGTTAAAATAGGACAACAACATAGCTTTTAAGTATGTTATATCTTAAAAGCTATGTTCACTTTAAAATCCCCTTATTCGCACCCCTTATCTAAAAGTGTTATAAATTATAATATCTTAAAAGCTATATTTAATTTGAAATCCCCTTATTCGCAACCTTTTCTGAAAACACAAATTCTTTTTTTAGATTAAAATATTTATAAAAGACATTTAATTTGACATTTGTGACAACCCTACGCACAATACACGTAATATTTATTACATCTCGCTCATGTTGCTCCTTAAAAAGAGTTACGCCTGAAATATTCTCAATTTATATCAGGAAGTTTGATATATTATACGATATTTTGTTCCAACCTACTTGTTCTTATTTTAAATATTAATATGGATCATATCAAGGCACATTACGATATATTTTCTACATACATTTTCGATGACCTGTGATCTAATATACCTAGTTACTAATTATAAACTAATAGGTAGCTATTCATAATAATATAAGTATACATAAGTATCTACATCTGTGACAGCCTTTATTATTGGGGAACTACTCCAATAAATTTTAGTCGCAATATTATGTGTTAAATCTTTCTATTCTCATTTTCTTGGGTATGTTGGTCATTTTGGTAATTAGGTCGGAAAAATGTTGCAATAAATAAAATAACAACTAAATATCTTAATACTTTCATTTTTTATAATATATATATATATAGCGATCATATATATATATATATGATCGCTTCAGTTCGGATGATTCAGATGTTTCCATTGTATAGGTTTATTGTCATTATATTATATTATATTGGGTTTATTTTAATGGGGTCTATAAAGGCTGAAACAAGAAAATAATTCAATTTAACATCCAGAAATCCATAGGTACAAAAATTGTCAAGGGCCTTATTGTTTAAAATATTATTATTTTATTTTTCAATCAATTTTACATAAGCCGTAGTGAAGACATAACACCATTTTACTATTACCGTCTGATGCCTCCTGTGAGTTCTGCCGCACACAATCGCACGGAGAGTGGACGTCTGCGACTCATTTCCGGTCCACTATCGACTATCGAACTTCGAAGCGTTGCCCTGTGGTAGGATATAGTATGTTATATTATTTTATGTGATTTTTTAAGTAGCATAAAATATTACATCTGGCCGGTTTCCACTGATACACAATTACAATATAATTAGCACTCGGGCTTAAATTCGACCTTTACTCAAATTTTAAGTTTAATTTTTAAAAAACTTACTTCGATTTTCATGAACCGGCTTGGCATTTCGGCTGAACCGATTTGATTATTTTTAGTCTTGAAACATTCGTGGAAATCCAAGAAGGGTTTAAACGGTTTGTATGCTGAACGAAGTGTGCACGGGTCAGCTAGTCGTTTATAAGATTAGTAAGTACAAGACGCATCACATTATTAATTTTATCTAACCAGAAAGAACCTTTAATGGGCATTTAGCCAAGCAGTGACAGTGACAGCCCGTAAATAAGAACGGCTCTTTAAATAAAAAAAGAAACTTTAAATAGCGTTTCAGTTTCCGTTACTATCAAATTAATAACTTTGTCGGTAAAGTGGCAGTAACATACAATGTGGTAACATTAAACCTCGTAACGGCTGAGATCTACGGAGATGGAATGGCGACAATATTGCTTGTAGGTGTTTTAGTAGCCTCCTACGTTTTTTTAATTTGTTCAATCAAGTTCGTCTACGGACTTTTGCCCGTATCCATTTCTTTCTCTGTATTACATTTCTTTTTGTACTTAAGAATATATAATATATTTTTAGCTAAGTATGTCTACTACGTCGATAAGCTAACATTTGAGTAACCAAGCCATTCTGGACGCTCATTGGTTCTCAACGTAGTGAAGTTGTTGCGCATTTTCGTCTATCAGACCACGGACGTTTATTTTTAAATTTGTAATTCCATACTTAATTCTATTGATATCTATGTGATGTGATTTATTATCTTATTTTACACCTCATTATTGCGTTCTGATTTAATATTGTGATCTAAATATCGTTCATCGTTTCTGCTGGTCCAATTCTGGACATAAGCCTCATAGTATATAATTGTTTTAAATGGTAAATAAAGAAGAAAAAAGTATGTCTTGGGAGGTGGCCTTGACACCTGTACACCGAGCGTAGCAAGTATAGGATAAGATAGTAACAATCTTGACGGAAATACTGCTGCCCATTTCCGGATATATATTGCCTCTGTCGCATGGAAGTTCATGAGGAGGTGTTATTATTTATAATGTTTTGAGTTTTACTTTAGCGCGCACCAAGTCGCAAGTATTACAAAAATGCAATAAGTAGTTGTTAATTCATGGAAACTCCGACTAACCCCGACTTGGCATTACATGGATCTCACAAGTGATTACTTGAAGCGAGTCCGAAAGTGAAACCATTTATAAGGTATTAGAAAGTTATTTATACAGTTGATCCAGGTAACTAGTTACTAGACATAAATTGCAAAATGTTTAATTTTTACCATCATGTTTACACTAAACAGTAATTTAATCTAAATTTGATGTTTATATGTATGCTAGAAGTGTTTTATACTTTTGATAATCGGTCAGTGAGTGAGTGACTAAATTATGGAACTTTGGCAAATTATAATTCATTAAGTACTGCTTCAAATTGGATGATTTTTGAAATATACTATTTTATACAATAATTGCTTAATTACTGAATTGTATTTACAATGCAGTCTTATAGTTTCATCCTCAACGAAGATATAGGGTCGAAAATGTCCTCAACTGTTTCGAGAAATCATAGTACGGCCTCAACTTGGCGGGGGCACTGTCGTGCTCCCAGATAACATTGCTAATCCACAGGTAGAAAGAAGATAACAGTCTAGATATATATTGAGAAAATAGTAAACAGACATGCCCACTCTCAAAGTCATCATCCATCACAGAACGTTGACGGCTCAGAACAAACGGAACCCATCCGTCATCCCGGACAGATGGGTCCGGTAAATAAATTCCCTTTCTATTTGGTTTCATTGTGATATTGCTATAGTATGATCCAATTTGTTTCATTGTTGTAGGTGTCTACTAATTAGATTTTGGAGTGACCACTCTTAGGTAATTCTCTTATCGCCCCGCACTACGCAGCGCATGAATGCGTGTTCTTACGTTGCTTGTATCTCCGTTTGCAGAAAACACGCACAGAAGATGCACCCACGCGCGTTCATGCAGACCACGCGCCTACCAGCGGAAAAACATGCGTCCCGTGCGTGGGTGCGGGGCGAGCTAGGAACGAGTAAAAATCCCGCACGACGATGCAGATCTGTACTCCCGCAAGTACGCGCGTAGGTGCGTCGACACGCAACATGCGCCGTGATGCGTGGCAGTGTGATAATCGTCATAGGTCCGCTTACGTTATACTTTTTGTACGATCGGTAATCTGGCAGACATTTCCTTCACATGAACTCTGAGTGCCCGGCTTAATATTTACGATGTATGGCCTTTTTTTTCGAGGGGAAATGCGTTGCGCATATCCCGCAACCCCGGGACAGTGTCGCGAGGTTATGTTGGACTCCCCAGTGCTTCGCACTGAGTTTACCAACTAAAACCCCCCGATGTCCTTCTTCACGCTTTTTGGCGGGGCCATGGGAACTGCTGTACTACCACAACCCCCCTGGCGTATTACCTCATCGGGCATCATCTTATTATACATGACGGCGATGCTGCCATCTTTCTTCGCCAAGAGTTCCCCGGACATTAGGGAGCTCTAGCCCTCTGGAACCTTCGGCAGACGGCAGCCCCCGGTGGTACCGTCTACGGATCAATTCACGGCGCTCTATTTAGCGTATTGAGGTGCGCTAAGCATCTCCGTCCTTTACGATGTATGGCCTTAATAAAATAAAAGATTTAAAAAAACTCTGAACCCCGGTTTATGGAACGGTATTTAAATGTATAATCAACTAACATGGCTTATAAATCAACAACCCATATTGAACGCTGATTGGAGGAACATTATCAGAGAGAAAGGAATGTACAGATTTTGAATAGAATAGAATAATATTTATTTATGAAATGCAGGTACATACAATGTCATAGGTGTAAAACTTAATTATTAGTTTCACTACACTTCCACCTTCTTCAAGGTATACAAATATCTATTAGTGAACGAAATTAGAACATGCTATATATAAGCCTAAAAAACAGTACTATTATAAGATACTAAGCATATCCAACTATTTCAGAGCCTTATCATTTAAAAATATTATAATTACATCACGCTCGCACTGCCAAGGATGGGTAAAATTCCAGAGCTGAGTGCCTGTTTTTATCTAACTAATTGACAAAAATGTGTAACTCATTTGATGCCATACAAATTATACTTAAGTTTATTGTCAAAATATTTTTTTTACCAAAATGAAACTTAGCAACTTTTTTGGGAATATCAAGAAAAATAGGCTGCCTTGGGTTAAATCCGTACTAAGTAAAGTTTCTAGTCAGCAAAAAGATAAGTCTAATGACCAAAACCGTTTTAAACCATTGAGTTTTGTCTGGTCCAGTAAGTAAATGCTCGCAAAATTCTCACCAGATACCGCTGCACGTTCCACAATCGCAACCTGTTATCGATTAACGCTTAGCACATAGGGAATATCAAGGATAAAAAGTTATGACAACAATTTCGACGATTGCTTCGGAAAACAAACGTACGCCCTGTCAAAGCCAGAGTCCGATAAATAGGGGCCAAAACCGCCAAAAAATATTGCACGATTTTTTCGTTTAT
The DNA here is from genome assembly GCA_905187575.2 of Celastrina argiolus. NCBI lineage: Eukaryota > Metazoa > Arthropoda > Insecta > Lepidoptera > Lycaenidae > Celastrina > Celastrina argiolus. The sequence continues at coordinate 19,399,120 of LR994580.1, read as the reverse complement.
TATTAACCCCCCATTATTATTAACCCCCGTTTATTATTAACCCCCGTTTATTATTAACCCCCGTTTATTATTAACCCCCGTTTCTACTACGATACCTGTCGTTGTTTAAAATTAGTATGTAATTGTTGTGTTGTGTACAAAGCATCTGATACTTATTTCTCGTGCAATATTGTTGATTGTGAATGTGTTCATGTATATTCTGCTGGTTACCTTAATAAACAAATAAATGATGCGTATATATCCCTTGTATAGAGTTCACAGTGAGAGTTACTTTCGTTTACGGACGCCGAATAACGGAAATTGGAGTCTAAGTCACAGGTATATCGTCAAGTAATCGGTCCATTATCTACTTTTCAACTTGGAGCGGTGAATCATATTGGCCACGAACTAGTTGAATGTGAGTTCTTGTGTAGAATCACCGTAGATAGAACTTTTTCAAAATATATTTTTTTGAACGATTTTAAATAACGGTTTCGTCCAAAATCATATAGTTTACAAATGTTTTGCAATTACTGTCATATTTATTACGAAAAGTAATTACATAACTCAAGAATTTCGATTTACCCCATAATTATATATTATGTAATATACTGTAGTATGATGTAGACTCTAGCGCTGGATTTTAGATTTTCTTGATGATTTATTGTTTCTTATTAAGTTAAGATAAGGTTAAGGTTAAGAACCAAATAGCTTAATAATACCTATTTGTGTTTATTTTAAATACATGATACATGATTCATATCATTAATGCCCGTTAATTATACCTAAACATTTTAAATTAGCAGAAAATCATGTAGTTTGTTTGATTGACCAAATCTTATGTAGTCGACTATTAATAATTTTACAAATTTTCCGCTACTTTTTATGTGCGAAATGAAAGCGGTAAAAAGTACTCTATATTTTAATCCAGCATGAAAACAACTACGATCTCAAATTTAAACAAATCCGTTCAGTAGTTACGGCGTAACACATACAAAGTACAAACTTTCGCATTTATGATATGAGTATTAACTATGAAGTAAAATAGGTTGTGATCGTAAATAGTTGTGAGTTTGAAATGAAACAAATCAGCATTCAAGTCATGAGCTCTGCACAAAACGGCGCATGTGTTGTGTGTACTGCAAATACTCATCGAGAGTGTGCACATACAACTAGCAGGAGCGATAAGCGATTTCATCAACATAACCAATTTACCTCGAAATATAATCAAACTTTGAGCTTTTACGTTTTGAGAACAGTCCAAAACCTATGCAATTGGCATAAAAATGTTATAATTTCAATAACCTACACATAAAGGGTAGTAATAATATAATAATAATAATGTCAATCTGAACCCGTGCTAAGTATACGAAGAACTTGTGTTACAGGTTTTATAATATACACATATTTAAGATTTTTATTATATTAAACACAAATTTACTTTAAAGATATAAATATATGATTTTAATTAAAAGATAGTAATAAAAAAACAAAAAAATCTTACTGGTTTTTCTATATACCCAGTTGCCATTCTTACAGTAAACACAAATCTGACTGACTGACTAAAGCTAAAATCCATTGAGCTGTTTAAGTTGTAGAGCGTGCCAAACAAGTATACATACAAACGAACTCTCAAAAAACGTAACCCTTCTTCTTTCTGGCGCAGTCATTTAAAACACAATAAATAGATACATAATAATATTATGATGATTTTAAAATTAGTAAAATTGTGTAACTGTTATGTACTATTCAATTAATATTGAGGGGAAAAAAATTGTTGCTTATTTAACTTAACGTAAATGAAAGGTGCTATTTTTTAATGTTTTCATTTGGTAAGGAGAATATAGGTTCATTCCCAGATTATCTAACAAGAATTGATAGAGCTTGGTCTTGGGATGGTCTAGTGAATCGCGCAAAAATATGGCAACTTTTGCGTAGCTGGTCTGGTTTTAACTTTCCGTGTACCAGGTGACTAATCTCACCATACTGTACTAGGTGGGGTTTGATATACCCCAAATATAAATGGTTGTAAAATTGACATAATTGATATTTAAGATTGTTAATAATAATAAATATTATGTTTTATATCTAATAATGAATTGGATTAAGTAAAACAAATCTATATAATAAATGAAATCTTACTATTCAATAGACTTTTATTAATAAAATTACAAAAACTTTACTTTTTCTTCAAACTATTAAGCCTTTTCTTGAGTACTAGAATCTAATGGCACATAGTATTAGACACATAGTATTATTAGGCACACAGTCTTTTTAATTTATAAGCCTACAATATAACTAGTAAAACCCTAACAATTTGGTAAAAATAAATAATAATAAGACATATCTTAATGCCTTAAGTTTCCAAGGTCTTGAAAATCAAAATCTGCATGTTCCATACATATGGGCTTCTGACATTTTTTTTTCGGACGTGTCACACGATTTGTGGCCGACGCAGGACTAAATGTTTCGCACGGATCGGAGCAGCAACGTTGTATTTGCAGCTACTGAGAAAACCAACTCGCGCGTTTTTTTCGTTTAGAAATTACAACGATTTTTTTACCGCTGGGGTATGTCATACCCCACCTGGTACACGGAGGGTTAATGAAACTAACTATTGTCACCGAAATTTCTAAGCGTGCTATATCGCTTCCACCGCTTAAGTAGTCTGTACCTTGCGATGCGCGTTTGATGAGCGTACATATACTGCGGTCGGCGTCTACAGCGAAATGTATTGTAGTTAAATAAATGGTCTCAACAGAACACATAATGTACAACTTTTATACTCTCGCTATTAGCCAACGCATGTTTCATGGTAAAATATGCTCTAAAAATACTTTGATATGACTACTGTAACGATGCTTACTATTATGTAATATTTTGTGTGTCACTGCTTGGCGGAATGACAGCGACAGCTCCACTTTATATAACCATCGTTTTAGTGTCACTGCTATGGCATCGGCGTTGTCTTATATATTTCGACAATGTTTCAATCAGAGGAGATTTATGTCGACTGTAAATATATTTTGAAAATTAGTCGAAAGATACTTCAAACCATATGAATATAAAAACTCATATTAATAGGTAATAAATAAATAATCACCGGGGCAGAACGTGTATTAATATTCGTACGCTAGTACCGTAACGTAGATAATAATAGAGCATTCTTATGCCAGATGGCTTTATAATTATAATCGTTTGCAACATCTGTACCTATATATTAGGAAAACTGAATCTGAAATTAAAACGCTGCAAAGTTCAGGAGTAACTCTAATGTCTAAGTTACTGAAAAAAAACTTGATGGCATAAAAAATTCCGTTACAAAAAAAACTGAAGTTGCCTGTAATTTACGCTACAAATACTAAAGTCTAAGAGCCTGTGAACCCAGACCTTCGTTATTTTATAATTATGTGTTCCAATGCAGATAAGAATTAGATTTTAAAAAGAAGATTTTTGGTAATACCAAAAAATCACACACTATTATTTGATGAATTTAGATCGGTATTTTACACACCGTTTAGTACTGTTTATCTGCCAAAGCCACTGTAACCCAAACTTTATAATGGTCCATAACTCTTACCAGTGTTGAGAGCATACGCTGACAAGTTTTCAGCCTTTATAGAATAACTAAGATTTGGATTTCATGGGCTATTGTTCTACTATTTAAGTAATAAATACAATTAATTTGTCTTTAATTAAATAGTAACAAAAAAAATACATAAAAATTAATTGATTTGGTTAAGCAGCCAAGCTGCGGTCGCGTGCCGTCCGTGTCCAGGCGGCGCTCGCCACTATTTAAGTAATACATTAAATTAAAGCTTGAAACTTTTTTGTAAAATCTCTTATAAATAAAAATGAATTGCTGTTCGTTAGTCTCGCTTAAACTCGAGCACGGCTGAACAGAATCAGCTATTTTTGGTCTTGCAATATTCGTGGAAGTTCAGGGACGGTTTCAAAGGTTTCTATGCTCAACGAAGTGAGCACGGGCCAGCTAGTTCTATTAAAGATAGAGAAGAAGATTATGCTTTATTTTTTTAACAACCCCTAAAATTCCTTTAGTAAAAAGAATACCTATCTCGTATAAGTATATCGCGGGTTTCAACTATCGCGGGCCGAAATTTTCGTCAGCCTAGTGCGGGTCCTTAATAATAACTTATGTCTGTTTAACAATAATTAGGTCGTCCTTCCACCTTTTGCTTTGTATCAAATATATTATAAACAAGTTCTCAAGAACTTATGACGGGACCACATTGACGTGGTATGACAGTGTTTTAGATACATACAGGATGATTCATGGTTCAAATATTAAGCCGAATATAGTGTGAAGAGAATGAGACGTAAAGCATTTTTTGAGCACCAGCAGTATTACAAATTACTTAATATAATTTAAAAAATAAATTAAAAGCTCTAAAATAACCTCAAGTAGAGAACCTTACTATCCTGGAGCTCGCTGGCTCCTAGTCTATCACACCTAGTCATTACACACATACGCATTGTTCGTTGCCCTAAGAACTGGCCAGGATGGAAACTCATCTGTTTTGTGACTTTTATGAAGATCTTTAATCGTGATATGTCGCGTTATGGTAAGTAATTTATATGAGGTGCCAAAACAAAAAATGCTGTGCGTGTCCCTTTTTTCACACTTTATTTGGCTTGATATATAAACCATGAATCACTCTATCTATAAGGACGTACTATGATTTATGTTTTTAAAATATCCAGTTTTTTTTAATTATAAAGTTGAAGCTGATTTAATTTCTTTAGCTTTTTAAGCAACATTATCTAAATATGAAAATATTAAAACTGTCGTCTTGATAAGTTTCTCAACGACATTTCCAAGTTCGTGTGCTTGTTTAGTCTCTCATATTTGAACACATGCCCTTACTTACTCTAATTGTCTACAACTCAAATAAACCTAAACGTGAGAAAGTTTCAGTGTACATAATAAAATGTAACATCTTATATTACACATAGCTTTTGCTAGCGGCTTCTCCTTTTACCCCCTTCAAGGTTGAATTTTGAAAAACCTTTGCTTTTATCAGAATTAAAATATATAGGAGTTATCCAATACATAATTATATATTATTATACATAATATATATGTATTGGATTACTCTATACAATGACTGATGTAATGAAAACTGCCCAAGTCAAAGCTAGCCTACTTTAAGATCTCAAATTTTTTTTAATAACAGCATTTGTTATAGGTGTCCAATAACGCAAAAAAACAGTGTTTAATACGTGTTTTTAATTTTAGTTTGTTGCTATAAATACAAAGGTCCTTGGATTTTTTATTGAACTTGGCACGCATTTTGATCTCCTTTCTGCGGCGAAGCCCTTCCCACAGTCAAGAATAATTTTTGTATTGTACTTGACTCTCCTTTTTTTACATTTATGTTTTGGTAGGATTATAACTTAGTGTGAACACTTATGCGCTATGCATTGTTACTAGTACTAGCACAGTCGCAATACACAAGCTACGGGTTATCGATATTCTCTTTTTAGAAGATTATTTAGGTTTATACCCCAATTAATATAATATTCGTACTCAAAACCTAAGTATTGATATCTAATATAAAACCTAAAACCATATTTATACCTTAAAATAAGATTAAAATTAAAAACATATAATAATAATAATAATAATAACAATAGCTCCCCTCGCCGATTTCAGTGTCGGTAGCCGATATCATTGAAACCAGGCCAGCTACGTAGGAGTTATTTTATATTGCCCAAGTGTGTGCGCAATACATACACAAAGACGGGAGTAAAAAGAAGAGAGTTCTCTTCCTTTTACTCTCATAACCCAGTGGGACGGTAAACCGACACGACTGGGTAGAGAACAGGCGCAGGACCGACTTTTTACATGCCCATCCGACGCATGGATCATCTTTCTTGTCAGACAATCAGGTGATCGGCCTGCATTGTCCTAACCACAGAACAGATAAATAGGTTTTAAACATATAGAAGGAAATATGAAACATGTAGTTCCAAAATAAAATACCCATGTAAGTACTTAACAAACACTTTAATTTATATAACAATAATAATTATCAAAATAACCACAACGATCAATTGGCGTGCCGTCTTCACCCCACTAACTCCACTATCAAGACTAGTCGTTCGCTAAACAAAGCAAGCCGAGGGTTGAAATTATAATACCAATTTTGAAATTTTAGATTAGAATATTCGAAAGATTAGAAGTAGTAGGATTAATAGGAAAAATTTATACTTAGGGTCATTTCACACCGAAACGAGGTGGCAATTCAAAATTTAACTTTATTTACTACACAAGAAGATACACATTTGATTGAAAGATTTTAAATTTCTGCATCGAGCTGAATGTGGTGCTTGGCTCTTGCGAATGAAACTTGTTTCTTCTTGTGTAGTGAAAAAAACCGGCTAAGTGCGAGTCGGACCTGCTCATTGAGGAAAAAACAAATTAGCAAAAAATCACGTTATTTATTCCTGTTTTGGGTGTATTTTTGTTATTATAGTGATACGAGACATAATTTATGAAAATTTTAAGTAACTACCTGGGTTCATAAGATAAGTACTGTTTGTAAACATAATATGGACAAGTCTTAGTAATAAGGTCCAGTTTTATTCTTTGGGCACGCAATTTAGGGTTCCAGTGGGGTCAACTTTGAATATAAAAATGCAGTGCCGCTTCTCGTTTAAGTTTGATCTGACCCTTAGAGTTCAAAGATTCTAGTACTAATAAATAATTTCTAGGACTAGGATTATTTGGTTAACTTAACTCCCTACGAATTTCGATAAAACTATATACACGAGACACTCACGAACAACGAAATGGAGAACATTCAGAGGATGAGTATTCGAAGTATATTTAAACATTGAACACTTATTATTTGTTAACGTTATATATTACACTAACGAAAACTACACGTAACATAAAATATAATTTGATATAAATTTCTATAAATAATTTCATATTTTAAAATATATTTGCCAACACAATTTATACTTTTTGTATTTTATTTTTTAATTATTGTACTATATTAATTGAGGCTAAGTGAACATCGTCATGCAGTTATATATCACTGTTTAGTTTCAATATTCTCATAAATACACATAGACACAGATTTACATAGTAATGACATAATAAATTAAAATGTACGGAATTTATTTGAGTGAATACGGGTCTCTTTTTATCGAACATAAGCAAATTTACAATTTTATTTCCCATGCTTTAAAAAAAACTTACAGCATATTTATAGCATACCATATTTGGAGTGATATTTTCTAACCATCTATAGTAGCGAACAAATTATACATACATTTATAAAAATAACAATCATTTTTATTGCAGGTTGTTAGAAATTAGGAAAGAAAACAGTATTGTATCAAACAAATTATTACAACGCGTAGCAATGCTACGGGGAAGCGTATCAGCACTACTATAATGCGTAGCAATGCTACACGGACGCGTATCAGTGCTATGGTAACGCGTAGCAGTGCTACGGTAACGTGTAGCACAGCTACGATAAATACTTAGATTATTTTAAGCAACGCCACGCAATTTTGGCAAGATTCGACAAAAATAACACTAATAAAATACTAATTTTATACCAGATACTTTCTAAAAAGATATTGTTTTAGTCATGATATGCATAATATACCTATACAAATAACGTAACTTTTTTGCCAATACTAACTCTGGTTATATTAATGTTTATCATTGGTAATTTTCGGTATATATTCATAAAAATGTACTACATATTGTGTTATATAAGTAAAACAATTCACACAAATAGATATATTTGTAAAAGTATTTCATTGTGACTGTAAAAATATCTCAACCAACTCACAAACAAAACTGGTCCATTTTACATAGAATATAAACTTCAAAATTTGAAAAGGGTTTCCAAATTTTTTGAAACTAATATATTCATACAAATATTGTAATATATTGTGATGACATAACAAATGTAGACATCAACCTTTAGTAGGTTGAACGAAACCAAATTAAAATGTTTTACGATTAGATAATAATATTATATTATATTACTGCATCTTTCATTTCTGAGTTTCTTTGACTTTTTGCAAATTAATTTCAAAACATTATATGTTTTTAATCTTTAGCCACTTATATCAAAACAAATATAATAATAATATTGTTGATAAAATATATAAAACTGTATGGCAGTAATATCCCTAATCCACTGAACACATTAAATTAAAATACATTTTAGTGCATAACTAAGTTACATAAACCCAAATAATTGTTTTTTAACGCATTGAAACAGTTATTTTTAATAATAGATATACAATAATATTATATTAATCTTATTACAACATGAATTCTCAATCTACAGAGCAACGGGCGACCAAATATAGCAACAAAATTATAGATAACATCCAAATGACATATAAGGAAAACATAATTTTATTATTTTTAGAAACATTCAAATAAAATACATCTACGTAAATACTCAATGTACACATAGTATACTTTTAATTATTTACAAAATATGTGAAATTAGAATACACATTTTCACTAAGTTAAAAAACCCATAAGTTTACATTTTATATGTATAGATTAACCTGATTTTGTTTAAAGGTTTTTCCAGACAATTATTTCTTTAAATAATAAAAATAAAAAAGCAAACATTAATTTTTTTGTTTAAATATAATTGCTTATGTCGTTTATATACGTTGTCATGGTACATTCACTTCATAGTGTCACTATTGTATAAAGAGTAAAACAAAATTTGTGTTTCAAGTTTAAATAACTGAATTTATTAAAAAACTTATTTTATCCTAATTCAATGTTAAAAAACTATTATATCCGTCTAGTTAGACCTCTTAAACACAGCCTGTAAGGCAATACAATGTTGAAAAAAGTGGCCACATTCGCGGTAGTTTTCGGGACAAAATCAAAGTAATGGCTTCACGCGTCGTTCTTTGAACAATCTCGAAATTATGGACATTGGTGGCCAATGTCCATTATTTCGATAGTTTTCTCTACAAAATCCAATTAATACGGAACGAAATACGGACGTTTTAAAGGCCTCAAATTATACCTAATTAATTGTTATTAAGGTGATTTTCTATTTATTGTAAGTGATCGTACTAATTCATATCATATTGTTGTACCTACTAATTAATACTTTGCTTGTTTAGAAAATTTAATTTGTTAAACAAGCAAAATAGGGGTTTTCTTTTCTATTTATTTTAAGCATACCATTGCATTATTACATTTTCTATAAAAGCAAAAGGCGAAATGGATTTGTCCGTATTTTAAAGTCTATGTGGTCACAGCATAACACCTAAGAGAATTGGGTTCTAAGAGTCAGTTTATACCGAGACGCGACACGACGCGCAGTAAATAAAGTTCAAATTTGAAGCACTTTCACACGTTCAATCTCAAAACTGCACGCCAAGACATGTCTCAATGAGAACTGACCCTAATGGACTTTGAAAACTGTACATTTGAGCACATTTCAATCTAAACTGCTGGGAACTTCTACTCTACCTTATCATAGATAAACATTTATAACGCGTCAACATAAAGAGAGGGATGGATACAAACGAAGTCTGCATGCAATACGCCAGATCACGATATACCGACTTCTTTTGTATCAGTTACCATTTTATGTAAACGCGTTATAGTAAATGAAAATTTACACAAACACAATGATTTAACGATATTATAATAATCATTATTAAAAACTATTTGATAAATATAAAAATGTAAAATAAAATTCCGTTTCATTCGTTGTTGTATCGAACATTCAATATTGAGAATTGTAATATTCAAAGACTCAATTAAATAAATAAAAGTTACCACATGCATTTAAAAGTCCTACAATGGTTTAGTTTAATAAATTATTTTAAACAGTACGGTGAAAGAAACTCGCATGTTTCATTTAATCACACTTAAGCCAAGACCATTTGCCACTCCGACCAGCATAGGGAATGTAAAATGACAATATCAAATGACACTTAACTTAAACCTCGCCTCACCTCAGAACACAGAAACGTATGGAACTGTAATAGTTCAATTTCAGACGGCAGTAATAAAAGGCTACCTGTCTCTTTCTTATCAAAAAAATCAAAAATCAAAAATTTATTTATTTTCTCTCAATCTCAATCTTAGGTAAATAAATTAAATACAGTTTTCTGTGATGTGCGACAACATGTGATGAGAGACTGGTGTCTGTGCTAGGATGTACCTGTGTTACAGATCTTATAACAACAGTTTTAGGTAAGATTTAAGTATCTACACCCTTTTTTATCAGCGCCCCCTTCATTGGCTTTGATATACTTCTGCTGTCACGGACGCCATTTTACTCCACCGCTTTGTTTACATGTCAAACGTTGTCATTGGGAGATTTTTATGATTATTGTGTGATTTTAGATTTAATTACTGCTCAAAACTGTAAAATAATTCTGAATTAATTATAATATATACCATGAAATGATCTGTAGTAAGTTGTGGCCTATGCAAAATCACCCCTAAGTAGCTAACATTTATTTAAATTATTGTCCATTGTTTAGTTTATTTGTTATAAAGTGTTCAAAAATGTATTACTTTGAGTTAGCTCAGTTGTGGGGAATCAAATTCGCAATATTCTCAAAAAGAAAGAAAGTGATTCGCCTAATCCGCCATGTTTGTCAACGGGTTTGTTTATTTAGATATGCAGGCAAAGTATGCTTAAGTATACTAGCTAATAGTTCCATGAGTTTCTTTGTTCTGAGGCATACACCAGGAACTCAATTATGCGGGAACTGCAAAATGACAATGTTATATATCGGGGTAATTCTCAACTGTGGGAGACACAAAATTGGATGATGCGGTCTTAGTGTAGTGTCTTTGTACGCTATATTGACACAATCTCCTTCAGACTATCCCAACATGTCATAAATATGCAGAATCAATTACATTTCCATGAAAATTCGTATAAAATTTGAATATTACAACGCTCAATATTATAATACCTGTAAATAAAATCTCAGAAACTTAAATTATAATAGATGTTCCTAATATTACCAAAAATACATAAATCCACTAATAAATTAAAGTGTCAATAGTACAGTACACAAAAATCATCAAACCAAGTATCAATATTAAAATACACAAATTCATCAATCGAAACTCAATATTATAATACTCATTAAAAAAATTAGAACCCTTTAATGAAACCGTAAGCTTCTAAACTGGACATCAAAAGGTATATGAGCCATAGAGAGAAAAAGAAGATGGAGGTGAGGGTTTTGGCGAAGCGGGGTCCTCCCAGCTCCCCTCCGATGGACTTGCGCCGGCGCAGCATCAGCACAATCACGACTAAAGCGGCTTCGGAGCAGAACATCGTCACGCTGAACGCGAGGCTGAAAGAAGAATTCGAATTAAAGAAGATAATTTATTTGATGATAACTAACATCGTGGAATAAGATATAGTCCGTCCGAGATAAATTTAACCTAAACGTAAACAAATCCGTCTTTGACACAACCATAGATTAGTCAGTGATGCCAATTGGCCATTATTAAAACAATGATTATTGTTTGCTATGAATCCATAGACTATAGGGATTGTACTGCCGATTGTAGAATATATAGATATTATATTCTACAATCGGCAGTGTCAAAATGGCGTATTTTTTTTTTGTGAAACATTTTTCACTTGATGTTTAAAAATATTAATTATTGTTTAATTGTTATAAAATGTATTGGATAATTAAGTATAATCCTTTAATATAATTAATATATTAGTGAATAAGTGAAAATGTCGATGTTTTCAGTTTGTTTACCTTTAGGTTAAATTTATCAGGGACGAACTATACATAGGTTTTGTACAAGAAGAACGAGAGTGCAATACTGAGGAATGAAGGCATGTCTTACAACAAATTGCTGTAACAAAGCACTCTTCCTTAACTCTCTTTACTCTTGTAACCCCGTATGACAAATAACTAAAAGAGGCAACGAATCACGTGCAAATTCATACATGTTTGTTTTTTCATGTCAGTTAATCAGGTGGTTAGACAGCATTGTCCTAACCGAACTTGAAAACAATATAATAAATAAATATATTCCTTGTAGTTTCAATGTGGGAATTGAACCCGAGCGCCTGTAGCCGAGAGCCAAGTGCTAAACTCTGAACATGAGGTGTTCAAAGGGAAGCTTAGCTTTTTTGTTGGCCTTCCACAAAAAACTTATTAAATTTGATTTGTAGAAATATTTTGATTGATGATAGGTACTCACTTTCCAGGTTCAACGTGGAACTTCTCATTCTTGCTCCAGTGGACAAGGGCCGCGAGAGTCCAGGCGACTCCGATACCCAGGAATACGTTTACCGCGTTAGATCCCGTCACGTTACCGATGGACGCGTCCGCGTACTTGTCTTGAATAGCTGCTACTTTACTCGCGAACGTATCTGTTGAGAAACTAGTATTTTAATACTGCCGGCATCGGTTAAAACTACTTTCTTCTCTTTCACACGCAAAAACATCCGTGAGCAATATATCCAACATAATAGGTTGGGGAAAAAGTATTTTCGCTTTATTGAACTTTTGAAGAAGCTTATACTTATGAAAAGTGGATCACGTATGACAAGATCGTGCAAATAAAATCGTGGTCAAAGGCCGGTCAGGCTTCACAGACTGTGGCGAAACCCGGGTTAACTCGCAACAAGGTGATGCTTTGTGTGTGGTGGGATTGGAAGGGTATTATTCATTATGAGCTGTCTGTCCTGTCAGGCAGGACCATCGATCCTGAACTGTACTGATGAGATTAAAGCCAAAAATTGAGAGAAAACGGCCGGAATTATTCAACAGAAGGGGTGTGGTTTTTCACCATAATAACGCTAGACCTCACACATCTTTAACCACTCAGCAAAAATTACGGGAGTTCAGCTGGCAGGTGTTAATGCATCCGCCGTATAGTCTTGACCTTGCACCTTCAGATTTCCACTTTCTTGTTTTGGTCACTGCAGAACTCCTTAGGCAGTATCAGGTTGACATCACAAGAGGACTGCCAAAACCACTTGTCGCAGTTTTTTCATCAGAAGCCCAAAAATTTTTATAGCAATGGGATCATGTCCCTACCAACAAGATGGCAAAAAGTTATCAAACAAAATGAAAAAAAAACCTTTTTAATTGTTATATAAAATGCGAAGAAACTTTTTCCTCATGATATAAAAGGAATAGTTTAGTAACGCCACCGGTGCAGATCAAATGTCTCTCTCTCTCTCTCTCTCTTACTCTTTGTTTCTTTTGCACACCCAAAAAACCCGCACTTACGCACCCACCGCGTGAAGCATGCAGCCGAAGTGCAGTGGCAGCCATCTTTCTTACTTACTTATCGCGTATATATCGCTATCTCATACCGGGTATGCTGGTCCCGAGCGCGACAAACAAGATGGCGGTGACGGAGTCTTTGATGCCGAGCGTGCAGCCGAAATGGGATGCGATGTCCCCGATGACAGCGGTCACAATGCCAATGCAGATGATGGACACCACGAAGCACACGTAGCCGCCGCCGATATCTGTACAAAAATGTTTTTTTATTCATTTGCCATCAGAGTATAATAATAATAGCTCCCCTCACAGATTTCGGTGTCAGTAGCCGATTTCATTGAAACCAAGCTACGCAGGAGTTACTTTATAGTGCCCAAGTGTGTGCGCAAAACACAAAGACACTCTCTCTTCCTTTTACTCTCATAACCCAGTGGGACGGTAAACCGACACGGCTGGCGAGAGAACAGGCACAGGACCGACTTTTTACATGCCCATCCGACGCACGGATCATCTTTCTTGTCAGACAATCAGGTAATCAGCCTGCATTGTCCTAACCAAACTTGAAAACAACATTTTTTGTTGTTCCAACGCGGGAATCGAACCCACGACCTCCAGGTCGAGAGCGAAGCTCAGAATCACTAGACCACGGAGGAAAGTATGGAGACTATAAGGAGTATCACCCGTGTACATGAAATAGTGTCCGTCAAAAGGTGGCGCCACAATCGCATTAGAATACACTTTAAACCACAAGTTTTTAATAACTAAACTCAACACACTTCACTCTAACATTTATTGCTAACTTCATATTATACACTGTTGTAACTGTAGCGCCATCGTGGTCAATTTTGAAACTACAATTTAAGTATCTACTTTCGTCAGACACTTTTTAAGATTTCTGCATTACAGAGATAACACTCCGTATTTAAAGTCTCGCCTAGCCTAGCGATAAAGTTATTATTTTCAGTCAAAGCGAAAAACCTAGCATTGAGTAAACCAGACGCAGTATTTAGTAGGCACGAAAACGAAATGAAATCGCCATTTTAAACATGAATTCGTGAGTAATATCGATAAGCTCCTTTCCCTTAAGCTCCTTAACCTGACATTAAAAATAAATTAGTTTGCAATTTTCCACGTACGCCACAACTGAATATAAAATTACGGCAATCTTCTTTGCGGGAAATTAAGTTTTCAAAAGAATTTTTTAAATTGGGAACGATTTAGTTTATATCGTTATTTCTTGTTACTTTATAAAATACAAAAAAATATGTCGTCGAGGTTCAAATGAATAAGATAACTTACCAGTTGGTGGCACAAATGCGAACAGAAACTTCCAGAAGACAGTTAGTATGTGCATGATATAATCTGCCCAAGATGGAGGCTCGTCTGGATTATCTGAAAACAAGTCAGTTATAAGAACAGGGGGTCTACCCAACATGCTTTAACGTTTGTCGTTATCGAAGTACGCTATTTAAAAATGTATGGAATTGACTTTTGCGTACGACTAATGACGTCCTTAGTCGTCATCGATATTTGTAGTGCTACCCAACGTACATTTTTGTCGAAGACGATAACAGAAAACTTTTACGCATTCCAATTGGATATAATGTTATATGAAATGGCTACCCAACTTACACATTTTGACATTTTGTCGAACGCTATCATAAACGTTATTGTTTTCAAGATAACGAAGTCTAAGGAGGTGCTTTTAACTCCGATATCGAACAATATGGCGGAAATTTATTAATCAGCTGATATTCTTGTTTAGAGTACAATAGAGTTTAGGTGCTTTGCGATTATTGTTGGCCGCACAACACGAATAAACCTAGGAGAGGCGTATATATACAGTAATTGAAGGCAATAGAAGACATTCCCGACATTATTTTTTATCTCCCGATATAAAACATTGATAACTGATTCATATCCTGTTACTGGCTTTGATCCTATCTATACTGTATTGTTAATGTATTACTAATAAGCTGTTGGTTACCCAAACAAAATAATGCCAAAACAATGCCAAAAACTTAGCAGTGTTTGGCATAATTAGTGAATTACTTACAAGCAAGTGATCTGTTTAGGTAGTGCAAACTGCTGTTGAAGACAAGATAATATGAGATTTTGGCAAAATTACTAAGCTTTGGTTGGTAGGTAGGTACTCGGATTTGCAAACATAAACACCAATGCTAAAGACTGCTAAGTGAAAGAGATGATAATGAAAAAGAAATGCTTACTGTATTAAAAATATTTTAGAACTAGAATTAGGTAAATAGAATAATTCATCAGGAATAAGAAAGCATTCATGAACAAAATGTGGCCAAATGGAACTGTAAAAACAAATCTAAGTATACTAAACTATTTCTCATTATACCTACTGACTAATTAAGTGTAAATAAATACAACAATAATAATTGTTAATAAAACATTTTTTTCCAGTATTTGTAATTCATTTAATTCCTTTAAAGTTAAGTAACTTTACTTGTTAATATCTTAACATATAAAACATTGAAAACTGATTCATAAGCTTCAAATTACTTGTAAAACATTAGAAACTAAATAAGTATTAATATGTTTAATTGTTGTAAATCTTAGCAGTGTTTGGCATAATTAGTTTCAAAGTGAATTACTTATATTAAGCAACATCAAAAGCAAGTGAAAATCTGTAGGTACTGCAAACTGGTAGGTGAAGACAAGATAATATGAGATAAAAAATGGAACTGTAAAAATTAACAAATCTAAGTATACTAAACTATTGCTCATTATACTGACTAATTAAGAGTAAAATAAATACAACAATAATAATTGTTAATAAAACATTTTTTTCCAGTATTTGTAATTCATTTAATCCCTTTAAAGTTAAATAAATTTACTTGTTAATAACTTAAAGACTCACATGACGGTTCCTATCCTACCTAGGATTAGAACCTAGCCTACATGTTCCATAACAAGGTAGGAATTAAACACCCACCGTCTGACGGTGAGTAATAATTATGAAAATGGGATAAAAACACACCAGGCAGTATAAGTAAATATTTATTAATATGAAATGTCAATATTGAAAATTTGAGTGTCCCACGTCATTCTTTGTTTATTTTTCTTTTCAATGCCTTATCGCTGCAGGTCAGCAGGCACTAGATGGTGCAGGTGATGTGTCCTATTAAGGCTGCTGCAGCCGTTGTCTGAAAAAATATATATTATTAGCTTTATCAGGACTTAATACATATTATATAGACTTATGTGCTTTCATTCACACAAATATATTAATTATAATTAAACATATCCATTTTGTGATTTGTGAAAACCACTTGTTATTTTATTGTTACCTAGACAGGTGATGATAATATGTTTATATATGGATCAAGTTATATAAATACAAATAAGTTTTATAAATAATGATTAATTAAACAATGACTTTATACAGTAGTTACTTCAATTATACCCATATTGGCATAATATTATGTAGGGATTGGCATAATAATATTTATTATGCCAATCCCTACATAATATTATGCCAATCAATTTCCCATAAGGGTAGGCCGGCACATAATATCTAAATGTAATAAGATCCTAACATTCATACTTCATTCACTAACTCACATGGTTATGTTACGGGTGACGATTTTATTGATCAAGGTACACAGTATGAATGGCTACTTTAGCCATTTGATATTCGTGACTGCGTAGTATATACAAAGTCTCCCATGACTCCCATACGAAGTAGATAATATTATACTTATTAATATCGAATATGATGTTATGATAAATGACTGGCTGCCAGGTAGGCACGGAAAGCCTTAAATTGTATACCTACTAAGCACCACTTTTTTGTTCTACCATAATTATTGTTGCCGTTTGCATAAACATTCCATTTAAACACGTTACATAAAAGTTTTATTTACTTACCTGTGTTGTTGTTAACCTCTATTAATGTATGAATTTCTCCGTGATTGTATTACTGATCTATGGCATCGTGCTTTTTTGCACTCTTCATAGTTTGATTACACATCTTCTTCACTAATTACTAATAGCTTCAATCTACGTTCATCTTCATTGTTAAAAACATCGTAGCAACTCGTCGGCCATTGGGCAGTGTTACCAACTCTCATAAATATTTATGTCCAAACTTACAACAAAAGTCCCAAAATGGTAACAACTACTTAAAAAAAATCCCTAAATTTTTTTATGGCACTGAAAACTAGAAATATAATAAAAATAAATTAATACTGATAAAAATGTGATTATGTCCATTATACGTTAAGATACACTACCAACATTATTTTTTAATTAACAGATTGACTTTTAAAATTTTGGTCGTTATAGGTAAGTAAAAAAATAGAGACCCCAAATATAAACCTAAACAATTTTACACCTAAAAACTGCTTGTAGAAATTTTTTGCCACCGAATTTAGGGGAAAAACTCCTAGGTTGGCAACACTGGCACATGGTAGTTTGTTGTCTTGCATGATAGTCTAGTGACGGATTTGACAGTTGACACAGTTGACACTTGACAGCGAAAATTACGATAGATGGCGCCGGAACCAGAGACAAAACGCTTTAAAAATTACGCCAAGACGAAGCGCAATCTTAGTGCATGTTGGGTACGAAATCAATGTCGCTATCTCAAAACAGATAACGTATCTACAGAACTTTACGTAACTAAGCGATAGCATCTTGGGTAAGGGCCCAGAATCCTAAGATGTAATAATTATTGAATAAATATAAAATTTATTTACTTTTGGATTAATTACGCAGCAAATAAAAAAGGTGAGCAAAATCTAAAATAAGAATTTTCTATTTTGCTTTTTTTTGATTTGCTGCGTAATAATGAGAGTGAGTTGGTAAATAACTAAATAAATTTAAGTTTAAAAAATTTATTAGATCTAAAGGTTTACTGTTTATATGCTTTATGATGTGGGCACGGGTTAGCTAGTTATATTATAAACTAAATCTTATCTGCGGATTATCCCGCGTGAAATAGATTTGATTAGGGGTTCAATTTTGAAAAATCCTTAGATCCCTTCGTCATACGAGAAAAATATGTACATATGCGTCACTAGGGGTTCAAATTTGAAAAATCCTTAGATATTTTCGTCATAACATGAGAAATATGTACGTTTGCGAAATATACAATTTCTACCCTTAAAAGCAAGCTAGCTTAACCTGTGCGATGATACATCAATCACTTTTGGCTTTATTCATATTTTTATATTATTATTATATCTTGTCGTAAGTTACGCGCAAAAGAAACTCCTGTGGGAAATGTACGGTACATTTCCCCGTGATGTTATATTTTATTTGCGTAAGTCCTTCCTCGTAGCCTATTATATATCTGCACCAAATATTACCGAAATTAGTCCATTAGTTTCGGAGCCTATTCAATGCAAACGAACAATCCTTTATTAATTGTATTAGTAAATACAGTCACTATGACTTTGGGATATGATTATATTATAATAGTCAGGGTTCCCCCATACATGATTTTCACTTGATTAGTATCAAGCTAATTTTTCTTGAGTACCTTCATTTTGATGAGTCGCCCAAGATTTTCTTAGACGGAACTCTTGTTTCTGGTAGCTAACAGAGTTAGCAAGGAAAAAAAATCTCAATTTTCGAGCGTAGGACCAGGATAACGTACCACGCAATTTGTAGGACAATTATGTCTGTTGAATTACATACATATTAACTAAGTAATAAAAATAAAATCAGCTGGTTACTATTAATTTAAGATGACTTCGTTATCGATACAAGTTGGCAAGAGGGAACTCATTGATGAAACCATAGATTTTATAGGACAAATATTTTTTCGGATAATTTAGATAATTTATCTTAAGATTTATCAAAAAAAAATTATAAATATTTTGGAATCACCAAATCCACAAACTTTATTCTTGCTATCTCTGTTAGCTACCACAAACAAGAGTTCCGTCTAAGAAATTCTTGGACGACTCATCAAAATGAAGGTACTCACAAAAAATTTGCTTGATACTAATCAAGTGAAAACCATGTATGGGGGAACCCAGACTATAATACTTCCTTTTCTCATTCTAGAAATGAATTTTTTATTTAATTTTTTTACAAAATTTTCAAATATAATTTTTATTTTCTTTATTGATATTTTTGCGAGAAAATATAAGAAATGGTAAGAAGTAAAAAAACTTTTTTGTTTTGGTTTTTGAAAAAAAAATACATTTCTAAAATTTCCTCATTTTAGAAATGTATTTTTTTTTCAGGTAGTATATTCGTATCTCAAAGTTATAGTGACTGCACTTTTTACACCATGTATATTATGTCTAAATACGTCTCAAAGAACAAGTTACGGTGTAGATTATATTCTCAAACGTACTTTTATCTTTTAAAAGTTTGGTTTCTTTTCGTTTCTTTTTACTTGGCCATATAAGTACAATAATTCCTAGTCTGTTACAAAAGTATTATAATTCTTCACAGCGAACCTTTGATCTTAGTCATTCAAAGGAGTTCCTACCCAAGAATGTAAATGTTTTCTATTGCTCGTCTGTATAAAGGTTGTTCATTCAACGTGTGCTAAGGAACTACGGGTCACTGCATAAAGGATTCCTGAGCTTAGTAGGTACTAACATTATAATGCCCCCACGCCGATTTCGGTGTCGGTGGCCGATTTTGTTGACTCAAGGCCACTCAGGAGTTGATTTATAGTGCCGAAGTGTGTGCGCAATACACTTGCTTTTACTATTATCTTTATTAACCTAGTGGAATTTTTACATTACGAATTTTTACATCCCCATCCGAAGCATAAACCATATTTCTTGATAGAAAATCATACTTAAAAACAGTTTTCGTTATTTCAACGTGGGAATCGGACAAATGACATCTGGGTCGAAAGCCAATCTACCACTGGTCCACGGAGGCGTACCTATTGCCAAATCCATTGAATATTATATATTTATTTATTTATTTATTTACAAACTACAACTATCATCACAGGTACTTAACCTAATACAATAGAGTGATTACAATTAGGATATAAAATAAGTATTTTGCATATTATTTTCTTAATCAATATTATGTAATTAGAGGATTGGATAAAAAATCTACACATCACATTAATATTGTGAAAGTGAAAGTTTGGAGTTGTTGTATGTTAGTTACTTCAGAAGCTGACACCCTTGTAGCATATAGTCTATGTTTGGTCCCGAAATACATTCCCTCACTGTTTTCACGCGGGCAAAAGCTCTGTTAGGGTTATAAATAAAACAACGAACCTTCCCTCGTAAAATGTATCCCGATGAAGCAAGTTCGTGTTATTTCGTGTTTTCCATCAATTTAGCAGGCAATTGTGGCCAGCCAAGCTAATGGCGGCCAAGTGCTGGCCACTTCTGGGTAAGAGGGGCATTTAGCTCGCGTGCCACTGAGTGTCATTACACCTTATTGTTGCTCACAATTACTCTGATTATATCATTCAACGTGTATTGTTTATTCTAAATTTGAATGAGATTTTGAAAGAATTTAACTGTCCGAAACGAGCAGATAGTTTGATGAAGCAAATATCGAGTAATACACATTACACCAACCTGCGTATAAACATCGTTTTACAAGAAAGAAATGCATAATTTTATTTAGTTGCCTAAATAATAAATGTTATTAACTTATCTTAGGACAACCCTTTTTTTTTGATTTCGCAAGGGAAATGCGTTACGCATCCCCCCGAGGGGTCTATGGGACTCCCGGCTCGCTACGGCCGGTTTACCCACTAAAACCACTTGCGAATTGCCATCAGCCGTTATGTTGGGTGGAGTGCCTGGATCTGATCTTAGGACAACGCTAACCTAACTTGAAAACAACATTTTTTGTTGTTCCAACGCGGAAATCGAACCCACTACCCCCGAGGTCGAGAGCGAAGCTCATAACCACTAGACCACGTAGGCGCTAAATGAGGAAAGGTAGTGTAATCGTATCTTAAAGTTACTGTTCTTTTTACACTCTGTATTCACATTACCTGAGATGGCAGTGAGCGCCTCCGCGAACTGCTCCGCCCACGACGAGGTGCCGATGATGATGGATGCATTTGCACGCTGGACCAGCTTGTCCACGGTATTCTGGGAACAACAATATTACGCTTCACACCACGTCAATCTACGGCCACGTGCTAAGTATCCGAAGAACTTGTGTTACAAATTCCAGACAACGGAATATTTAATACTTTTATACTATACACATATTTAAGATTTTTATTTTATAATACACAAAAACACACATCCATGACCCAGGAACATTGTTTGTTCCTTCGGGGGGATTCAAACCCGCGACCACCAGCTTGAGCACCGACGCGCTCAACCACTAGGCTACAGAAACAGCAGTGGCTAACGGTGGGTTCTCCTTTATACTATAACCCAGTGGGTCGGTAAACCGACACGACAGGCGAGAGAACAGGCGCAGGACCGACTTTTTACATGCCCATCCGTCGCATGGATCATCTTTCTTGTCAGACAATCAGGTTGTCAGCCTACATTGTCCTAACCAAACTTGGAAACGATATTTTTTTTATTGTTCCAACGCGGGAATCGAACCCACGACCTCCGGGTCGAGAGCGAAGCTCTGCACCACTAGACCACGGAGGCGTTAATGTCAGATAGCGATGCATAAAGCACCTATGGCGCGTTTCAATAACCTATCTATCTATAAGAAGGTGTAGATTGCCAGTGACAACGGAAAACTTACAAATTTTATGACGTAGGTGCTTACGAGACGGGATTTTGCGAAATTCAAACCCTAGGGTGTAAAATGGGGGTGCAAAATAAAACTTTGTCGTTTTTTTTTTGTTGCGGGTTTCGCGTTCCGCGTTGCGGTCGTTATGCGATAATTGAACTTCGTCACAAGTAAAACTATTTATACGCTCAACGAAGTCACGGTCAGTTAGTGACTAATAAATGAATGACAAAATATCCCATTCATTTTTATTTTCGACATTCGTCATTTTCGTCATCGTTAGGGATGGCAAATAGGATTCTAGCATCGTCGTTTATAATAGGGGATCGAATTTGCGCTTCGACTTCTTTATTCTTCACTGCATATACTTCTTATAATAAAGGTTTAAGTCTTTGTTCTGAACAGCCACTTTTCAGTTTATTCGTTATCCCTTAAACGATTATTGTCTTTGTTTTTGTTACTTACAAATAAACATTGTCTTTTTATCTTAGCAATAAAAAATTTGCCCTAACTAAGTAATATTTAGGGTAAGTGCGCACTAGGGATTTATAACGCATGACATAATCGCAGCGCAGGCATTACTCGCGAGTTGTAACAGTTACTTTGTAACAATAACAGAGTACCGCGGAGGCAAAAACTTTACAAGTTACCTACTTTTTGCGGTTTAGGGTTTTCTCGTTACTTTTCATTAGCGTTTTCTTCTACTTTGAAAGTCTTTCCATACTTAAAAACACAGTATGTATGCGCAAGAATTTAATCCCGTTCATAATTAAATATTTTAATATAATGATGTCAATGAATGTAAAGGAATGTTTTATTTTTGTTAGTTTAATTCAATTATGTATAATTCACTTCTCCTCCATGTAAACTTTAACTGCAACAAATTCCACTTACTGTTTTGAGGACGTTTTTTTCGTAAAACGATGTACAAAGATTTGCTTCACGCGTTAACACATAAAATGAATTTGATCGATTTACTCGTCACCTGCAATTATTACATAATTTATTGTGTAACGTCAAAAAGGCCATTAACCTCGAGCTTATCGCGTGGTTTGATTAATTAAAACTAGTGAAGGCCACCTGACCGCCGCGCGACGTATCGACTAGTGCACACATTCCCTAAACTGAGGACCAACTCTGGAATCAAACAATGGTTCATTTGAATGGGATTAAAATTTGACAGTCCTTAAATTTAAATACGACGCGAGCGCAAATTTGTAATTGTCACTTTTTGTGCCCATCAAGATAGATCCACTAGTTTCGAGCCAATTCACGATTGTACACCTTAAGAATAAGATGGCCATTATCAAAGCTTTTTTAATGTACTCAATGTATTCTGACTATTGTTTTATTATATAGATTACATTTACAACAATTTTCCATCTTTTTGATAATTTTACCGTACGAGTTTCTTACGCCGAATATTTTCAATAGGCATCTTTTTGTGTTGACATTCCGAGAATAACTTGTTAATTTTTTCACTGTCATTCAATGAAATACGTATATACACGTGGCTCTACAAGTCGTTGGACATATCTACCAATATGTTATTGAATGTACTATAGGTTCTTGGTGGGAATTCATGTTATATAGTAAAACACAAACTACTTGCACTTTTTTCCCAATGTATAATTTTGTGTACGTTGATGTGGCCACAAAGGAGAAAGCCCACTCTCCATAGTGTCTCAGGCCCAATGTGGACATCAAAAAATCGCATTAAAAATGAGTGTTCTTAAATGTTAATAGTATTAGATATCTGAGAAAAAAACTTAAAATGCCGCCATTATTGTAGAAATATTTTTTTTTTAACTTTTTGTCTATTTTATTTTCAAGTCCTTTTCCGACTTTTCAATAATTTATAATAGTAAGATACTCGTATAATAAGATAGCCCTTGTTGTAGTGCAAGACTTTCAGTTATTGCTACCCAGCAATTGTGGCAAACAAGATTATCGCCTGACACCTAAAACATATTAACATTAGTGATAAATATTTTCAACCGTAAAAGATTTAACGATTAAACCATAATGAAAGAAATAATAGAAATATTTTATTATAATATTATGATTACCTGCTGCCGTGCAACCCACTGCTGTATGACACTTAATTCTTCGGGCTCTAAAATACGGTTCTCGGTAACATTATTACCACAACATATACAATGTTCTTCAGACATTTTGCACAATCAAATAGCGTAATCCTTTAATCCAGGGCTAAGTAATCGTAGAAGGAGATAACAAAACTACTAAAACAATGCCAAAGTCGTACGTGAAAAGCCGAAACAAGTTCAGGGCGAGAAAGCCAGATTGCGGTGAAAAAAATCGAAAACAAAACAAAACGCATCTTTGAGCAACAAGCGAACGGTCGAGATCATTCGTTTGAAAAATGACATTTCAGTCATCAGTGTTGCCGCTTGTCACAAAAAAATGAAATGGATAAATCGATTACGTAAAAAATAATCGATATAATATGACTTTTTATTAATCTTTATCGTTTATAGTAACAAACTTAAACATTGGTTTTAAGATAAATGTTTTTTTTTTATTAATTCTTTACCGAATTACCAACAGTGACCCGTTATTTGTATTTTACATGAAATGAAATGATATTTATTTGGTAAAAATATGGTTTACAAGATGTTATAATTTTTTTTTAGGATCACACATTTTGTCGCAGCTAACGACGTCCAAATACATATTATTTATTATATTATTATTTTTAACTTGTATCAGTACTTAAATTATTATATTTTTTCTACAAACATTTTATAAATAATTGGTTATAATATTATGTTTTAAAATAATGAAATAAAATCACACAACAATTTGATTACTATACATAAATAATAAGTCAATAGGTTTACAAATTATGGTATGTCAAAAGTACAATTTTATAATAATCATTTAATAATGTCAGGAATTAATAATTCATAATACTATCATCATACAAATATAAAATTTAATTAATTAATCATTTAAAAATTCTTTAATGAGTTTATTTTATTTGTTTATAAATCGATATTCGGATTGATTGATTAGAGTTTTATCATCGGGTAACATTTCACCTCAGCATTCTACTTAGGTTCCAAATAATCCAATAAAATTCCTTTTTTTATTGGAACATTACTGATTATAGTGGCGGTTATTTGAATGTTATCAAAAATCATGTCTCTTTATGGTACATTTC
The DNA here is from genome assembly GCA_905187575.2 of Celastrina argiolus. Classification (NCBI taxonomy): domain Eukaryota; kingdom Metazoa; phylum Arthropoda; class Insecta; order Lepidoptera; family Lycaenidae; genus Celastrina; species Celastrina argiolus. Next base: position 19,374,021 of record LR994580.1, on the reverse strand, counting down.
TGGAGAAATTAAGTCTTCTTAAGATGGCTGTCCGCTCTGGGCCTGAAATGGGCTTTCTCCTTTAATAGTCTCTATAATTAGCTCTCCCTGTATTGTACTAATGAGTGACGAGTCTACACATGAAAAAAAAAGTTTTATTTGGCTTCACTAGGCCCTTTTTAGCACTTACAAAGTTCGAAAACAAAATGCATGGGAATTGACATAAGCTTTGTAGCAGGACAGTTGAATTGACACGTCACTTATCGCAATTATCACTTAGCGAAGTTCAAATACAAAATGCATGATATTTGACTTGAATCCCCAAGTTTAATTTTCGTATTTTAAATAAATAAGCTAGCTGTTAACAAGTTTTGTGTTTATATTCGTTAATTAGTTTCGTGAACTCTTATCAATATAAATGTTACGAAATAATAGGTTTTATTACAGCGATTAAATTGCTACGTAAAGAAAAACACGCGAAATTAAAAGTCCAAGGCCAAACTACAGATACCAGTAACAATGATGAGTGGCTTTTTTACAGCTCTATACCTTTTTGAACCGTCTATGGCCTAGAAGGAGACTGTTCATTAGCACTTCGATTCCAATGTAATTTTTACTACAAAGCGAAGTAAATATTGTTTTCAAGCCTAATAAGAATGCAGGCTGATTGTTTGATTGATTAACAAAAAAGATGATCGGATCGGATAAGTTGTAGAAAGCCGGTCCTGCATGCTTACTCCCGACACAATCGAGAATCTATTTAGTTCGATCTCAACGGCTTTTAGTATTTCATTTTGTGAATTACTTTGAAATTTACCAGCATAAAGCTAATAAAGCTTTTGGAAAGATAATAAAGCTTTTGGAAATTCGGTCCTGCTTGCCTACTCCCGACACAATCGAGAACCGAATAAGTTCGCTCTTAAAGGTTTTTAGTATTTTATTAGGTGGATTACTTTGATTTGAATCAGGATAAAGATAATCGTTAGATCGTAACTTTTTGTACATCCGACCATATCAATCGACTGAGAATCAAAATAAACAAACGTCAATTTATTCGGGACTACGCGGCACGATTAAATCTGAATCAAAATCGAATAAGTTTGGAGAGTAAAGCTCCAGTTCTAAATCGCCAGTGGAGTCGCTCACCCGTCCCCCCATAGACGAGGTTAAATACTTTGCTTTCTTTAATGGATTCTTCTTCATCTCTTTTATATTTTTATACATCTATATCTATGGACGCTTCACACCACGTCAATCTGGGCCTGTGCTAAGTATCCGAAGAACTTGGTACCAGACAACGGAAATATATTTAATACTTTTATACTGTACACATATTTAAGATTTTCATTATATTATACACACATTTAACTCACTTCCATGACCCAGGAACATTGATAACTTTTTGTTCCCTCGGCGGGATTCGAACCCGCAACCTCTCGCTTCGAGCACCAACACGCTCAACCACTGCGCTATGGAGGTCATCAAACTCTTTTGTATTGCACACACAACAGGGGCCTTACTCTCCAAACTGATTTGATTTCGATTCAGATACGATCATGCCGCATACTTCCTCATAAATTGACATTTGTTTATTTTGATTCTCAGTCGATCGATATGGTCGGGAGTACAAAAAGTTACGATCCAACAATTTTCTTTATCCTGATTAGTTTTAAAGTAATTCACCAAATAACGTACGAAAAACCATTGATATCGAACGGATTCGGTTCTCGATTGTGTCGGGAGTAAGCCCCCTGGTTTAGTTCCAAATCCCGTGCCATCACCGAAAACGATGAAGGTCACTTAGATTTTTTTTATGTCCAAAACATAGAAACTTGATATAACCTCTTTTTGGAAGTCGATTAAAATACCTCATCAATTCCATGTAGCCGCTGACCGGATTTTACACTTCACTTGGGTTATTAAGACCAATCATTCACTTCAATGGCAAGACGGCAGACAAAGAACGTAATAATCCAACGAAACAATAGAGCTGTATTAACGTCGATTAAATCTGAACCTAGGTAGGGTAAAATCTAGGTTTAACGGCGAACCACAAATTGGTTATTGCTAAAAATACTTAGAATTTATTGTACAGTACTCGGCCGTACAATAAAACTTCAACACGCGATCGAAACGATGTAGTATATATTAGATATTTCATGAGCGATATGTTTTAGTTTTAAATGTACTTTGCACTACACGGTAAAATTTCAGAGAACACGTTTATTTAAAAATTCGTACTTGTACACATCTTGTAAAATACCTACTGTAAGTAGGAAGATACTACTACATGAAAAGGAGGATCGTCCCCACTTATACCACAGGTGGGGACGATGGTCATCTACGTCTAGGAGGGGAGGGGAGTAAAAGATGGCCTTGATGTGTGGGTAATTTCCGTGATTGTCAAAATGATTTCAATAACTATATCTACATATTATACATCGCTGCAACTTTATTGACTTTTGTTTTATTTTTGCAAAATAAAGCCTGTTTAAGCTATAATAGTTAAATTAATAGCACAATTAATATGAAAACAAAGACATCTATAGAATGAAAAACATTTTAAATTTTTGTGCTCTGGTGCGCTTTAGAAAATCCCGCAGAAACCGTAGATGCTTTTGCAATCATAAGTAGCCTATATCCTTTCCCATAGTCTAATGTATATTTGTTTACACAATTTTGAAAATTATGTAAACAGACATAAAAATATTTCTTCTTTCTAAGTAGAGGATATAATAATAATAATACTGATATCTTAGACGGTTCACACCGCGTCAATTTGGCCCTGTGCTAAGTATCAGAAGAACTTGTATTACCAGACAACGGAAATATATACTCAAAATCAAAAAAATCTAAACATTTTATTTCCATATAGGTTATTAAATAACACTTATAGAATTGTCCTACATGATGCCTACCACCGGTTCGGAAACTAGCCCGGCGAGAAGAACCGGCGTAAGAAACTCGCGCGGGGCCATCTTTTAGCAAAAAGATTGGAAAATTGTTCTTTTTCTTTTTAAATATAATATAATATACAATATACATAACAATGTTATGACTTAAAACTAAAATTATAAAAACAAAGAGTACAAAGTTGTAACCTAGCATAGAGGCACCTTATTCCCAGGGTGTGCAATCATCAATGAAATCATTAACCTTATAATACCCTTTAGCACACAAACGTTCTTTAACTAATTTTTTAAATTTATTTATACAAAGATTTTGAACGTTTTCTGGGATTCTATTGTATAGGCGTATACATTGACCTTTAAAAGATTTACCTACCTTGCCAAGTCTAATCACTGGTATATCTAATTTTTGCTTATTTCTAGTGTTTATACAATGGTTGTCGCTTTTTTTCTGAAATCATTTATATTCTTTTTTACATACAGCACATTGTCCAAAATGTATTGAGATGCGACGGTCAGAATACTTATTTCTTTAAACTTTTCTCTCAGAGATACAAAAGATGACAACTTATAAATAGAACGTATAGCTCGCTTCTGCAGCACAAATATAGTATTAATGTCCGCGGCATTTCCCCACAAAAGAATGCCGTAGGACATTATGCTATGAAAGTAACTAAAATAAACTAGTCTCGCTGTATCTTCATCTGAAATTTCTCTAATTCTTTTACTGCATATGCTGCAGAACTGAGCCTATCTGCCAGTTTTACAATATGAGGACCCCACTGTAATTTACAGTCTAGTGTTATACCTAGGAATACAGTGGTGTCTACTAAGTTCATTTTCTCATCATTTAATAGTACATTGGTTTGGACCTGCCTAACATTTGGCAGGCTAAACTTTATACATTTTGTTTTATTTGAATTTAAAAGTAAATTATTTACATTAAACCAATGTACCATTTTTGAAAGAGCACTATTTACCTCGTCATAGTTTAACTGTCGTCGCTTCACATTAAAAATTAGTGAAGTGTCATCAGCAAAAAGTACTATCTCATGCTTATCTTTTACTAGATACGGTAAGTCATTTATGTAGATGAGAAAAAGAAACGGACCTAAAATAGATCCCTGTGGAACACCTAACTCAATTTTGGTGCCAGCAGATCTTTTACAATTTATTTCCACTCTCTGAGTTCTATTGTTGAGGTAAGAACTTAAAAAATTTTGTGCTGTGTCCCTTATACCATAGTGGTATAATTTTTTGATCAAAGTAGCGTGCTCGACACAGTCAAACGCCTTGGAAAGATCACAAAACACACCAAGAGCATCCTGTGACCCCTCCCAAGCTTCAAATATGCTGCAAAGAAGGCTGATGCCTGCATCTGTTGTGGACCGACCTTTAGTGAAACCGAATTGATTACTATGTAGTAGATTATTCGAGTTAAAATGAACTAGCAATTGGTTTAAAATAATTTTTTCGAAAATTTTACTAAAAGCCGGTAGTATAGAAATTGGTCTATAATTGGCTGGGTCAGATTTACTTCCAGCTTTAAAAAGAGGCATCACCTTGCTATGCTTCATGAGGTCCGGGAACACACCACTCTTAATACAGTAATTGAATACTAAGGCTAAGTAAGGGGCAATGATGTCAATTATGGATTTAATAATTTTTGTAGATATTCCCCAGAGATCGGTAGTACTTTTAATATTCAGTAATTTGAATGTGTTAATAATGTCTCTGGAGGTAATCTCTTTAAAACTAAAATTGACATCACATTCCTTGACATTTTCTTTAAGCATTTTTTCGGCAACTGCAGGTGAGGAATTTAAGTCTTTTGTAGTTGAGACTGGAATCTCAGCAAAATACTTTTCGAAGACCGTCGCAACCTCTAGGTCAGAATTAACCTTTTTAACTTATTTGATACTTATTTGATACTTATTTGATACTTTTATACTATACACACATTTAAGATTTTTATTATATTAATACACAAATTTAATACACATCCATGACCCAGGAACATTGAAAACTTTTTGTTCCCTCGGCGGGATTCGAACCCGCAACCTCTCGGTCAAGCACCAACGCGCTACGGAGGTCGTCAAGTCAATATAAATCTACTTCTAATTATTTTCCGTATAGATAAACGCGAAAATAATATATTATGCACATGGTATAGACGGATCAGTCTTCGCGTATATATATATATATAACTATCGATATCGGTTTAATGTAATAGATAGCACTCAGGCCGGCTTAATCTTTATGATGGCCTTTATAAAATAAATAAATAAACCTAAATATCTTTTCCTACGTAGTTTTAAGGGTTTGGATCTGGAGGCTCTCAAGCGTGATACATCTTTGGCTGACTGGTCTTGTATCTACTCGGCCACGGATATTGATTTGAAGGTGTCGTTGCTAACAGATGTGTTAACCCATATTTTTGACGTTCATGCACCACTTAAAAGAATAAAGGTAAAACACGCGCCGGCACCTTGGCTTTCGCAGGACATCTTAACTATGATGGCTAAACGTAACAGAGCTCTGTTTCGATATAGGAAAAGACCAACTGACGATAATCTGGCAAAATACAAGTTTCTTCGTAATCGTTGCGGTCGTCTGTGTAGAGATGCTAAAAGACGCCACATACACTCGACTATTGACAATAGTCACTCCTCCCAACTCTGGAAATTCCTATTAACGCTTGGTATAGGAAAGTCTTCCGTCTGTTCTAACAGCACGGTAGATTTAAATGCCCTTAATTCCCATTTTTCCCTTGCACCAGTAACTGTTGACCAAGTTACCAAAGCGTGTACAATTTCTCATCTCTCCTCTTCTCCCCTCCCTACCTTTACTCCATTTTCATTCAAGTCTGTCACCGAGGATGATGTTAAGAAGCATGCCATTTCTATAACCTCCACTGCTGTGGGCAATGACAACCTTAGTCCCCGTATGATATCCCTTATCCTCCCTGAACTCTTGCCAATTCTCACTCACATTTTCAATTATTCTTTGTCAACGAGTTCCTTTCCTTTGGCATGGAAACGTGCTAATGTCATTCCTCTACCTAAAACTTCTAATCCTTCTTCCTTATCCCAATTTAAACCAATTTCCATATTACCCTACCTTTCCAAAGTACTTGAACACATTGTCCACATGCAGCTCTCTCATTTCCTATCCTCTAATAATTTACTTTCTCCTCTCCAATCTGGCTTCCGCTCTGGTCACAGCACGGTTACGGCGCTGCTAAAGGTCACGGATGACATAAGACTAGCAATGGAAAAGAAGCGAGTCTCTATTCTGGTTTTACTTGACTTTAGCAGCGCGTTCAGTTCTGTAGACTTTGACATCTTCCTATCTGTCCTTCGCTCCCTTAACATATCGTCCTCGGTGGTAGACTGGTTCGAATCATATCTTCGTGGACGTTCGCAGCGGGTCCACTATGATGAGGCTACCTCAGACTGGTGTGAGCTTGACGCGGGGGTTCCGCAAGGTGGTGTTCTTTCTCCTCTTCTTTTCTCAATTTTCATCAACACAGTCACTTCCTTAATTTTCTGTAATTTCCATCTCTATGCAGACGATCTGCAGATCTATCGTCATTCGCATATCGACGACATTGGTTCCGCAATCAGAGATATCAACGCTGACCTACGACGCATTGCAGATTGGGCGTAATCGTTTGGTCTATTGGTGAACCCTAAAAAATCGCAGGCTATCATTATCGGGAGTAAATATATGACCCAACGCTTATATGATGTCCCCAGAGTTATTTATAATGGTACTCCTATAGACTATTCAGACACAGCTAAAAATCTTGGCATAGTTATGGATAGCAATCTGTCCTGGAACTTTCAGATCAATGATGTGAGCAGAAAGGTATATCACTCATTACACATGCTGAGGAGCCTTCAAAACTTCTTGCCCTTGAAAACTAAAATCCTTCTTGTTCAGTCACTCATCTTCCCTATCCTTGATTATGCCGACTTCTGCTACTTAGATATTACCGAAGAGTTGTTAGCAAAGCTAGAACGTTTGCAGAATGTATGCATCCGTTTTGTGTTTGGGCTAAAAAAGTTTGACCACATATCTGCTTTTCGAGTAAAATTGAAGTGGCTCCCTATTCGTCTTCGGCGAAATGCCCATATTCTCTCTCTCCTTTACAATATCCTGTATAATCCTATGTCTCCCTCTTACCTTACAGATCGTTTTAACTTCTCACGACCCCCTGACATCCCTTGTAGGACTAGTGTCAGGACGAATCTCACTCTACCTTCCCATCGCTCCAACTTTTTCTCCTATTCCTTTACTGTTCATGCTGTCAGATTATGGAATTCCCTTCCCCACACCATTCGTGACAGTCCTACCATCACTTTCTTTAAAAAACGCGTAAAAGAACACTATCTTAACAGTGAATCCTAATATGATTATTAAATTATATTTATGTCTGTATATTGTTATTATTATTTATTATATTATAGTATTTATGTATGATATTTTTATTATTTATTATATCATAGTATTTATGTAAGTATATGTATTACGTATGTAAAGCAGTATTACGTTTATTATTATGTATTATATCTGCAATTGTGCACGCCCTGCCTGATATCTCTCATGTAATTTCTCTCTGTAGGACTGCTGGAAGAAATTTCTTTTAGAGATAAGTATTCCTTTTGTGTCGTATTTCTTCATATGTTATCTTTTTGTCATTTATGTGCACAAAAAATAAATAAATAAATAAATAAATTAAAAAAAAAAAAAAAAAAAGATAGCACGTTATTGAGTAACGATTATTGTGAGAATTTCAGTGGTAGCACAGAAAAGGGTCGCTCGCTGACCGAGAATGAACATTCATGGACTAAATTAAAGAAATTCTCAAAAAAGGGTTAAGCAGCACCCGGAACCGGGTATTCGAAAAGGGTTAAGAATGCGGATATAGTGTAAAAATGTCAGGATCGCATTAATAAGGAGTCTGCAATCACTCATCTCTAGGAAAAGTTTCAGAATGTATATAAAGGGTGTAAAATGAGCAGTCACTATAACTTTGGGATATGATTATACTACCTTTTCCCATTCTATAAATGTATTTTTTTTTTCTTTTTTTTTCTTAAAAAAATTAAAAAATAAATTTTTTTTTGCTTTATTGTTATTTTTGCGACATTTTTTTCATTTTAAAAATTTTTTTTTAGTTTTTGTGTAAGAAATAAATAAAAAATATACATTTCCATGATGAGGAAAGGTAGTATAATCGTATCTCAAAGTTATAGTGACTGCTCTTTTTACACCATGTATATTATGTAACGGTCATCTGATTGAACCTGCTTATTTAATTGAATGACTCGCGCTGTTATTAAATGGCGTTAAATATGTACGGATAGCAATGTGTTGATATATTTTTTTATTAATTAACTTTATTGTGCGTTATAATAGTACACATTTGAAAATTTTGAAGATTAAATATAAAATATTATATTTAAAATATTTTATTTCCAAATTAAACTTAACATGCTATTTTCGGAAAGTCAACAAAAAGGCTACCACCGGTTCAACCCTAGCCCGCCGAGAAGAACCGGCGTAAGAAACTCGGACTGGGCCATCTTTTAGCAAAAAGATGGAAAATTGTTTTTTTTTTAAAAGGGTATATATAATATGTTTACAATGTAAAAACTTCATCTATATATAACAAAAGTCAGAGTACATAAAGTACATTGAGGTAGCCTTGCATGTGGCTATCTTATTCCCAAGGTGTGCAATCGTCAATAAAATCGTTGACCTTATAATAAGCTTTAGCACACAAACGTTATTTAACTATCATGGTCGTTGGCTATCCATTAACACCAAGTTTTTAACTAAATAACTGACCTTGAATTCCTTGCTCTCTTTGATCCGCAGCTGGGCTCTGGTGATCCCGCTCGCGCCGGGGCAGCCCCATCATCGCCACTACCGCCTCGTCCTCCGGCAGCGTGGTGAGCGCTGATATGATCCACTAGGTGGAACACTGACCTTGAACTCCTTGCTCTCTTTGATCCGCAACTGGGCTCTGGTGATATCGCCCGCGCGGGGCAGCCCCATCATCGCCACTACCGCCTCGTCCTCCGGCAGCGTGGTGAGCGCTGATATGATCCACTAGGTGGAACACTGACCTTGAACTCCTTGCTCTCTTTGATCCGCAGCTGGGCTCTGGTGATCTCGCCCGCGCGGGGCAGCCCCATCATCGCCACTACCGCCTCGCCCTCCGGCAGCGTGGTCAGCGCTGATATGATCCACTAGGTGGAACACTGACCTTGAACTCCTTGCTCTCTTTGATCCGCAGCTGGGCTCTGGTGATCTCGCCCGCGCGGGGCAGCCCCATCATCGCCACTACCGCCTCGTCCTCCGGCAGCGTGGTGAGCGCGTCGATGTGCTCCACTGGGACCGGTATCAGAGTGTTGTCATCTGGAAGTTAAGGTAAGGTTATAATATTGTTTCTCGTCTTCGTCATATGATACAATGTACAAAGCTTAAGTCCCTATCGTCAGAAGTCTGACCCGGTGGTGATGGCAATTATTGAATAGGCATAATTGTGTCGTTGGCGTTTTGGATGCTGCTCGATACTGATGAAGAAAAACTATTTCTTTTATATTGCGTTTAATACTTTTGAGTATATATTTTTTTATACATTTCTTGTTTACTTGAAGTTGGAATACTGAATAAATTTACAATAAGTAGGACAAACAAATACTCTCGCATTTATAACAACATGCCATCAATTTATGAGAAAAGAACTCAAAACAGCAAGAATGTGATATGTTTTTCTCACTCGCTCCATACGTCACCTTTATGGCACGCTCCTGGTTTATTTAGTCTAAGAGCCATATAATGTGCTACTTTATTCTTATATGACTTCAAGTTACAGAGTGAACTTCGTACGTGCGGGTAAGCGATGAACTTGCGTCGTTAAATTCTCGTCAACTTCACTCAGCTCTACGTAATCAAAACTTCGAATATTTACTTTTTGACGGCTTATATTTAAACCTGACGTTAAAGGCTTAAGTTTAACGCTGTAGGATTGTCATTATATCTACCTGTTATAAGTTAGCTTACACGTTACTATTTCTTAGTTTTATTGAACGCCAATGAGTAGTGAATCCTCAGATTCAGTATTTTTTTCGTCGTTTCAGTAATTGATTCAATACTTGACATAAGCCTCCTCGAAAGTACTTCATGATAATTTTATAATACCTATGGACGCTTTACACCACGTCAATCTGAACCCGTGCTAAGTATCTGAAGAACTTGTGTTACAGGCACCAGACAACGGAAATATATTTAATACTTTTATACCATAGACATATTTAAGATTTTTATTATATTGTACACAAATGTCCATCACAAATGTACATCGTAAGAACTAGAAACTTTGGAATTTTTATGTTCCTGCGGCGGGATTCGAACCTGCGACCTCTTGCTCGAGCACCAACGCTCTCAACCACTGCGCAACGGAGGTCGTTAATTTCATGGGTGTAGTTGTCTATACTCTCCACGCTTGGCACGCAGATTGGCAAGTGCTATTCGTACGGCATCCGACGACTGATTATTATTTTTCAGCCCACTCTCGTATTTAACTTAATCTTCTATCTATATATATAAATAGATTAAGTTGTAGAAAATCTAATATATGTAAATGAATGTTCGTTAGTCTCTAGGTCTTGAAATATTCGTGGAAGTCTCGGGAAGGTTTACACGGTGTGAAAATACTGTTCTTATGCTCAACGAAGTGCGCATGGGTCAGCTAGTAAAATATAAATGTCAATGACATCCTAACATTGCCTTAACTGACTAAAAAGGTTACAGGCAAGGCACGTAGCTTGTTATTATAATAATTTAAAAAAATAGATGACCGACCTTCAAAAGTTTAAACTTTGTAATTATAATAAAACCGCCTTTTGGGACTAGCCTGTGTGTTTCAATCAGGTTTTTAAAAACGTGCTTTTTGTGAAAACATTTAACTTAACACTTTCATTTAAAAGCATTTAATTTAAAAACACATTAAAGCAAACTGATACAGTTCGCGTGGCATTTGAATAAATATTCATTATAATTAAACGACTTTACAAATGTATCTTGCTCATCTCAAATGAAAATAAAACCACGATGAATACGACTGCATTTATATGAATAAGGTTATTTGAATGAACTTTTTATGTCTCTTTAATAATGCGACCTTGGCATCTAACATTTAATGCGACCTGCAATATTTTTGTTGAATAATGTATATGCGCTATTATTTACTACAATTTTATAATATGAATACGACTTATTGTTTTGGAATTTAAGAGTAAGTACAGTAAAAGTAGAAATATTTTGCATTGCAATCATATCTCAATAGGCAGTCTCTAAATGTGCGCACCAATCGTGTCTATACAATCTGTAATATGAATGAGTAATAATACTTTAGGGTGTGTCTGGGACCCATATATGGAGTTTACTGTAAAAGTACCAGCGCTGAAAAAGTAACTTCTTTTTAATTGGACCTACTTTTGCAATAGGGAACCAATCCACACACTGATAGTTTTGAGAAAAAGCTATTTTTTTATAAAGCTATTTTTTTTTAAAAAGTGTTGTTATTTTGGTAAAGGTCTTTCTCTCCTTAAGACCTTTACCAAAATAACAACACTTTTTTTTTCTATACAAAATTTATACAAAAATAGCTTTTTAATGTTGTAAAAGTAGGTCCAATTATTGTATGGGCAAATTTATGATGTTGGGGCAATTCTCATAGAAACATGAAAGTTAAAAGTAAGTCATTCACCGCTGGTACTTACATAGTATACTCTACATAGGCACACACACGCCCTAAAGTATTATCACTCATTTATTTTACACAAAAATCTTCCATAGTGAGAGTATAGACGGACTTTATTATTATAATGACAGGCCAATAATTATTCTTGAAATTTTTATAAGCGTAAGAGATTTCAGTTTTGTTTTTGGGTATTTTGTATGCGTTGATTATGCAAGTTATCATGATCGTCAGTTTGTAATTTAGAATACCTTTTTTATTTTGTAAATAGATTTACATTGCCTTAGCAAGTTATTTCAGCTATGACGTCCATTACTGCACATAAGCTACCCCAAAGTATTTCATGCCTGGACTTTTTCATGGGGTTGCATGTACTTTTGTGGAGCGCAATGTTAAAATAATAATAGTGTCCGCGGAAACGCTGCTGCCGATTTCCGGATATAACGGGCGTAAAAAGAATAGTCACTTTAACTTTGGGATATGATTATACTACCTTTTCTTATTCTAGAAATGTATTTTTTTAAATAAATAAAACATTTTTCGTTATTCTTGCGACAGAAAAATAGGAAATGGTAAAAAGTTAAAAAAAAAATTTAGCTTTTGACAAAAAAAATACATTTCCAAAATGAGGACAGGTAGTATAATCGTATCTCAAAGTTATAGGGACTGTTCTTTTTACACACTGTATTCCCTATGTCGCCTCTTATGATGCCCAAGGCAAAGATGGTTGATGTGGGTGGGTATTTCGGCACCCCTCCGGCTTTTACCGTAGTAGTTTGTGCTATTCTGAAAAACTTTCTGCTTTTCTTTCCAATTAATAACGCCCTCACGCTATCCTGAAATTTATTGCGCAAAGTCCTCGAGATCTCGCGCTGAGAAATTTCTCGCTTTCCACAAATTCTTTCTGTATTATTGCAATTCTCACTTCATTTTACACGACTCTAAAAACCGTCGTTTGTGGAACCTAATGTTTTGTATAAATCTTGTTTACTGTGGTAATCAAAATTTTAATATTGATATTTTCGCTGCTTTAAACTCATGTATGTTGATGCTGAGGTTATGTTAAACGTATTACCTACATGCAAAGTTGCCCTTAATTATGCCTTAGCTTAGTTACAAATTGTTTCCAAAAATCCTTTATGAATGAACGCACATACTTAAAATAAATTCAGATATATTTAACCTAAATTCAGATTTTGATCTCTACAAAATGTAATACTGGTGGACTATCCATACAACACAATAACCATATTTTTATAAATATACATAACCCTTCTAACTTCTTTAATTATAACCATGTTAGACTGTCTATAATTATGAATCTATTGACATCTTTCATTAAAACTGGACCTTCTGTTTTCGCCGTAGCAGAATATATGTACGCAAACGCAATTAAAAAATACCATAAAAACTTTTTACATGATAAAGTAGAAACTGAAAAGTGAAAATCCGTTTCCAACGCCATGAAAATAAAATCTTTAGAGCATCACGTATGTTTCATACATTATATCACAATTAGCATAATTAGACAGGCTTTTAAAATACTGTATCACGAATCCAAGTTAGCGCGTGACATGTTGAATGTAGGGTTGGTAAAATATTTATTTTTTAAAACATTATTTTGAAACACTACCTGTTTGTCTATAATATAAAAGAGTAGCTTTGTAAGATAAGCCAAAATCAGTCCTACAATCCCCTAATATTCCTACGGAAACAATGATTACTGCGATTATTGCAAAAACCGTACATTTTAACGCAAAAAAGTAACTTTTTTGCGTTAAAATTATGTTATTTCTTTTTGTCAGAAGACTGACAACGAGGAATAACAAAAATAAGGTACTAACTTTATAAAAATCGATGAAAGAGCGGTTTTTATAAAATTTGGAACAAGCCATAAGAGTCGTTACATCAGCGCCATATTTCATAAAAATACATTAAGTAGTTTAGGTAGCTATTTAAATCAAACAAAAAATCCATGATTTATCATTATTTGTATAGAAAAAAATACGATTACACCTTTCAGCATTTCATGACTTAACGTTACTGATGTTTTGTTATAATTGGTAAAAACAGCTGCAGTCATTATTGTTTCGTATATTTTTGATAGCAACCCTGTTCGCTACACGCGCTACGAAGCTCTACGACGAAACGGGCGCGGCGCCTCTTCCGCCTAATTATTCTACGCACTAGCTATTTCGCCTATTTATAAATTTAGAATTGAAATATTAAATCATAATACTCGAAGGGGATCGCGTGATGTGCCTAGGCTTAAATCACGATAGTTAATCACCACACATTCAAAACATCCTTACCATTTATACTCGTATACCAAACAGATCTAAAATATTTGGACAATAAATATATATGTTAAACTTATACTAATGGTGCGACAAAGAATGATAAAACATGCAAACAAGCAAAGCTAGAGTACAAAAAGAGTATCTGTATACTACTTCAGAAATTGTCGTTATTAGTAATTTAGGAAGATATTTTGAGATTTACTTAAGAAATCTTCTACTTTTGAAAATATTCGAAATTCAATATTTTACCCCTTTTCTTATGGTGGCAAATCGTTGTCAGTCAGTGCGGTCGAACACAATAGCCTACGCACTCTTGTAAAACGGTGACTATAACGCGGGCCGCTTTCGCCGCTGCGATATCGCCGCTGCGATATCGCCGCGCCGCTCTCCGCTGTGTTCGTGGCCCAACAGTGAAAACTCAATATCTTGTTGCACTCTAGCGTGTAGCGATACATGACAAATATAAAATAATTCTTACTTGACACAGACAGACGACGGATCCGTCAAGCGTGCAAAGAAGAGTGCAGGAAAACACATTAGATATACATGCGTCATATAACATACACTAACAGTACCACAAAAATATTTAAAAAATTTTGTCCAAGGTGCCTTTTTTTAACTATATGGGTGTGTTGTTCACCTGGGCATGGAAGGCAAAACCCTTTTTTTATTTTTTTATGAATTTAGTATCTTTTCAGTACTATCCGTGTTTCAATAGTTACGGATACTACATCATACGTGTAGTCATAAACCATACTGCTTATTGTCCAATCAGCAAGGCGGATTGGATTAGGAACTTGTGCGAACATTATAATGATTATGTCATAATGGGACTAATCCAATCGGTAACACAGGACAATAGGCATAGTGAGGCTTGAGTGTCCGGTAGAAACATTCACCCACATTCAATAAAAACGCTGCCCCATTTCATGGGTTCTTAAGCAAGTCTACTCATACTTTTGTGGTACTAATACACTGACATAAAAGTGTTTTAAACATTCATATAAAATTGTAAAGTATCTATTGCTAGTGCGGAAGTATTCTTGCATAGTGGAAAGTGCGTTTGTTGCGTGTATACAATATCATGTGTGAACATTACACTGACATAGTTTTATGAGTAGATTTATGTAGAAGGCAAAGCTGAAAGGCACAGACCCTTGGGGTTATTTATCAATAATTAAAGACATTAATGAAGGTGATATGTAGCAAAATTATGATTTCGAGAAAATTTAGTTCAAACTGTCACTTAAACATTTTAGACTACGTAAAGTATTAAGTACATTAATCTAAAGATCCGCCTCTAGAATCAATGTACTTAATACATTACTACTCATCCTAAAATGTTTAAGTGACTGTTTAAACTCAATTTTCTGGGTAATTTTTTATTGCAACATATCACCATCAAGTTTTCTGCCGCACACAACAAAACTCAGCATTGAACTGTCGACAGCGGTATTGGCGGACTACATTTAATTTCACGAAAAAAGATGTTATTTTTTTAATCCGATACGCTTGAATCTCCTCTGGTGCCACGGGCGACGGCAATCTATGGTCTGCCCATTTTTCCCTATATAAAAAAAGAACAGTTCGACTGTGTAAAATTCTATAGAACAATATAATTATGGTTGGTAACATTTTCCGAGCAAATTATCAATTTATCCATCCACGTAATATTCTTTATGCCTATTAAATATAATTTAAATACATACGAGTGGGGGATCCTATAATTTTAATCATAACGTCTTCCTCCTTACCTTTTGAAGACCATCATTCAAATTCCTGCCTAATAAACAGGTTTCCTTGTAAAGGTGAACCACTTTGGCACTAATATTATATTACTACATGTTATATTATGTACACCTTAACATAGTTTGAGGTGTTTCGGTCTTGTATATTGTATTTGGGAGTTCGTCCCGCGCGTGGTGTGTTTTGGGATAATACAATTCACTCAATTAAGACTCAGCGGCGCCATAATAGAAATACAGGCTGTTACGAAAAATCTACGTATGTAGATTTATATAATAATAAATGTCGCTTTGGGAAATATAAATGGAGCCGAATAAATTATAAATCACCAAAATTGAATAGAGAAACTTTACTTTTTACTTTATTTACTTCTCAATTTGCTTTCTTTCTTTACTCTGCTAGACATAAGCCTTCCTAAAGTATTTCATGGGAGATAGTTGACTATACTCGCCACGGTTAGCAGGCGTGGAGTTTTAACATAATAATGTTCGCGGATATGCTACTGTGGGAGTACAAGTGGAAGCCCCAAAGGGAGATCTCCGACCGAGCGAGATAGTATGCTCGGTCAGGCCGAAGCCCAATGTAATAGTTTTCAGATGTCGTTTATGTAGTGCCGGACTTAGAAAACTTTGATAGCGCGATGCAGGATTGTGGCGCTAGTAGTACCGCCACACTACTGCCCATTTGAGGGGTATAAAACCAAAATTGAGCTAGTAGCACCGTTGGAAACCTTGTAAAAATTGGCTTAAATTGTTTGGCTAGTTTTGTACCAAAACCCGCTAAAACATACAGAAATCTGCCCACCAAAAATAGATTCAAAATCAAAAGCCTATAACAGTGCATACCAGTATCAAAATCCGATTAAGCTTAAATGATTTTTGTATCCTGTGATATTTTTGAAAAGTACGTTTTAGTGGGTATTGATATTATACACCTAATTTCCGGATATATATTCTCTATGTCGCCTTGGGACAGATGGTTGATGGGAAGGTGCTATTTTGTCTCTGCCACCCCATAGACAACCTGGCTTATCACAAAAACTGAGAAGAGAAACTACGAGTATACCAAATTGATTTTACTATATAATTTTTAATATAATGTCGTACTTATTGTACTATATCAAATTGCGTGACCGCCTAGCTTGTATTTTTTAACAAATATGTACTGTATATTCCAACAAGCAATTAACGATGTTAAGAAATTTTAATATATCTTATCATTTTAGAATACAATAGAAGTTAAATCATATATTTTGTTAAATAAGGTTTAATAATATGGTGGTCCAGATTTAGTGAATCGTTTTCTTATTTTGCCTTTATGTGGCGTCCAATTTTTTATTATTATACTATTTATTATTGTAATCATTACAAAAATATTTTGTAACAACCTGTATAAAGCGTAGGAATGGGTACATGTTTTATTTTGCTAATGGGACCTTACTTATCTGTTCATTCGCATCGCAAATGTATTATGCAAATTAATGTTTTCTTTCACTGTACCTTAATAAATTTCAGCATTATTTTATGACTGAAAAATAAACCGGTCTTATGATAGCCTGATATAATTTAATACGTAAAAGTTTTATATAATATTAAAGCACTATCTTTGAGATAGTTAATTTAAGACTTTTAAAACTATTAAAATATAATTTTTCCTGCAGGAGTTTTATGTGTGTAATGTGTCGAGCCAGCGAACGGTCGCGCTCCGCGTTATACACGAGCAACAAATATTAATTTATATTTGTGCGAATCGCGCGGCTGATTGCCGCTGCACGTCACCATGGCGCTCGTGGCCAATGAGTTGCTGGCGTTTATCCAGCATGCCATCGACACCATGGACGAGGTCAGCATCATGCAGATCTGCAAGTCTTCCTTCAACAGCGAGGAGATTTGCAAGGGAAAGCAGCTGTTGTACGAGACGCTCGGCCAAAGCGCGAATATGCCATCGCGGCGCAGAGATGGCACCGAGAGAAGCGTGCAGGACATAATCTCCCTGCTGAAGCAGACGGATCCAGACGACGTGCCGGATTTGTGGCGAAAGATCTCCACAAGCTGCCGGTGGTGACGATGGACCACGTCGACGTCTCCAGCCTGCTGAAGAACTTCAATAGTATGAAGGCAGAGCTGGACGAGATGCGAGGTAGGTTGAATGCATCGGAATCCACCATCCGTGATTTGCGTAATGAATTATTGCAAATTAAAAGTAATAATTCACTATGTATGTCACCCGAGCATTCAACCTTCGTAAATACGCGTCGCCGCGGCGCGCAAGCCGACACCTTTTGCGCGTCAGCGGAATCCGACGTGTCACCGACCGCCGCCGCTCCCGCCCGCCTTCCCCTCGAGGTCGAGCCGAAGCTGAGTCAACCAGCGACCCAGCAGAAGAAAAGTTTTGCGGATGTCACTGCCCGCTCCCCCGCACCTCCTCAGGGGGTGAAGACGAAGGGGGTGAAAGAGAGCCGCAAGGCTAAGGAAAGCCGTAAGGCAGAACCTTCTCGATCAAACGAGGGTGAGAGCAGGAGGTGCGATGAGGAGGGCTTCACATTGGTGGAGAGAAGAAAGAAGAGGAAGCCGGCCGTCCGCAACCACCGCGGCACCGCCGACCTGAGCAGCGCCTGCGGTGTGAAATACCCACCACGCCGCTGTACGTGTCCCGCCTGCACTGGTCCACGAAGGTCGAGGATGTCGTGGGCTACATCTTGAAGAAGACGTCCTTCAACTTGAGGGTCGAGCGTCTGGAGTCTCGCCATAAAGTTAACTTTAGTTCTTTTGTGGTGAGAGTACCGACAGATCGCTTATCGACCTTCGAGGTGGAGGAGTTCTGGCCGATGGGTGTAGTTTACCGAAGGTTCCGGGGAAGACTCCGGAGCGAGGCGCACATCACGTCGCCGATCATAATACGTGATAAATCTTAGTTATAATTATAATAATATGTATGTTAGTCTGTAAGGTATTTATAATATGGGCCTATGCCGCCCGAAATAAAGATGATTATTATTATTATTATTATTATTATTTATGCTTCGGCATGAATAAATAGTCTCTAACCAGTGTGCATGAGCAGAAGTAATAGCTTCAATATCTTAAAATTTGTAATTTTATGTCAATTTTCTTAGTAATTCAGAGAATGCTCTTCTACGTTTTTTTTTTTTTGCTATTTTCTACGTTTTTATTTTAAATTTTTAGTTATAAAAAATCACGTGTAGAACAACAAATAAATCAAGACTGTAATTCAAGATGACATCACAATTATCACTTACGAAGTTCGAACACAAAAAATAGGATTTGACATTAGGTTCGTACTAAATGACAATCGATTTTGTATGTCACTTAGCGAAGCTTAATATGTTAAAACCCATACATTTCGTTTTCGAACTTTGCAAGTGATAATGATGACGGCATCTCGAATTAGGGGCCAGGCTCGCCTTTCGTATGCCGCACGCTTACTACTTTATTCGCAAACCTAATTACAATTTGTTTACTGTTTTACTTCGAGTAATCCTTTATAGATTCCAGGTGGACTGGAAACATCGACAAGGTCTGAGGTGCGTAGCTGGCCTGGTTTCAACGAAATCGGCCACCGACGCCGAAATCGGTGAGGGGAATAATTATTGTAGTTACAATACTAATATAACTTTAAGAGCGTGTTATTTTAATTAATAACAAAAATAACAAGAATTCTACTTAAGTTCGCTGACTACAATTTGCCCTAACCGCTGCAACAACGATACCTAATTGTCGGCCATTGAAATCGCGATGTCGTTTCTAATGGTGTATAATTACACTTAACAGCAGTTTAGATAAACAGGTTTCTACACTAATAATAAACGCCCGGTTTCTGAAAGGCTGATCGAATCGTCGATCACCTAACATTCAAGTTTATAACCCGTTCTGAACATAGCGAGTGCGAGCGTAGCGCCGCGTAATGTTCACAAATCAGCATTCAGAACGGCTTGTTAGCTCAACTGTTAGCTAGTTAATCGAAGATTTGATTGGCCTTCCAGAAAATGGGAGATAGCGCGTTAACTTTGGTGGTGTGATAATAGTAGATATAAAAGTAATGACAAAAATAAGTGACTACTATAGATTTTAGGGTTTCATTAATTTTAACATTATTGTAATTTGTAGGGTCCAAAAAATCTATAGTAAGGGCCTTATCATACTAGCGATTTGCGAGGTGAGGCGAGCACGCAGCGAATACGTCGCGAACACTCCGTCCGTCAGCGTGGCCGTCGTGGACACGTGGAAAATACGAAACGTTTTTTGTCATGTTTTTGTAGCATCTATTATTCGTAGCGGTTTTTTTGCGTGTCAGTAACAAATTCGATTCGAATGCGCGGTGCTGTTATCGCCTGAAACGTATTCGTTACGCGCCGCCCCATTATAAGGATACTCGCAATCCTCTAAAGGTGATTTGTCTAAACATTTTTTACATTGATGATTTTGTCATTTAGTTTTTACACTAAAATAGATTGATAGAGTTGGGTAGAATAAGCACATTGCTCGTTTGATGTAAACACACCTTAGCATGATAAGGCCCTAAGGTGTAAGAATATTGTAATTTGTGCATAGTGTTAACATTGACATATATAGGCATAACATAAATGTAATAAAAGTGTAAATAAACATTTCTAAGCTGTACATTAGAACTTACCTCCCAGCAACTCCGGGTTGCCGAGGTTGACGTAGAACAGCACATCCTTCTCGTAGCTGTCTTCTTCTGTGATGTGGAGAGGAATGAACTTCCTGAAACAAAAACATAATATAAATAACTACATGCAATGGCGTACCTAAAGATAACTCCAAAATCAATTCGTGTATAATTTTGTCGTTTATGAACCAACTTTTAGGCCTCAGCCTCGAATTTTGCGGGCAGCGGGGCGGGAGCGGCGGCGGCGCGGGAGCGGCAGGATCTTTTGCGTATAATCAAATGGACCGGTTCCCGAAAATAGTGGCGCGGGAGCGGGTAAAGAGTACCGCACCCGCGTCTCCGCTGCTCTCGCCCCGCTGCCCGCAAAATTCGAGAGTAAAAAGATATTTGACTAGTAGTAGGTATTAGCGGACTTTAAAAACGTTCAATTCGTGTATAATTTTGTCGTTTATGAACCAACTTTTATAGTTCTTTTATTTTCTATAAAAATATATTTCACTCTTTCATAAATTTACCATCATGGAAAATAGGGTTTGATAATGGCATCCTAGAGATATCGAGGCAAATAATAACATTAATAACTAACATTTTTTTGTTTTTACTTTGGAAGTCAGATTTTTTTTGCTAAAAAAATATTATATGGGTATAGCTGGTGACAATATGGTTAACTTAATAATGACCAATTAAACAAAACACTAAGCACAATTATAATTGATTTATCTTGAGCTAAACAATAATCCTAATATTTTTTGGTAAATACAAACGGTACCTCATACAAAAAACAAAGGAACAAACCTCAAATATAGCACCTTCGGACGAAAACCACAGCTTTGTAACCGTCAGTTAGTAAATTTTGAGCTTTCTGATCGCAGCACTAAATAATACTAAAATGGCACTTAATTGTAAGCTTCGTCATTTTGTATTCTACTGTATTTTTATTAGAGAATAAGCATTGTAGTACACAAAGTACTTGTTACAAATTTATATGAATATACAAACGGTTTTGACGAAGTAGTATCTTCAATCTATTTAAATAAATTCGATATGAAATAAATAATAAAGTGCAAGAAATACAAGCACTTTGTGAATTTTTACTGTGTAAATTGAATTTTAATTAACAACTATATACAATAACACAAGTTTTTACAATAGAAAAAAAAGAAAACTTAACGTATATAAATCTATAATATTATTATATAACTCCTATTACAGCTTATATTCCAAAAATGCTGCGGAACGTCGGCCCCTTTGACAAAATTTGCAAGTCAATTGTTTCAAATTAAGGCACCGATATTCGTCCATTCTAATTTCGATCCTGCGCTTATTACAATAACGTCTATAATCGCGTGTATTATTTGGGTATACAAAAACTTGGGGCGATTAGTTTGCACAAAAGACTCAATGCGGAATTAAATTAATTAGGTCCCATTACGGAACACCGAGGAACGTTCCGCGATATTTATTTTAATATTTATGCTGAGTGAGCTAAATCTAGATGTATTTTCTCTTATCTAAGTCATTGTTACTTTTGTCAAAAAGCTTTGTTTGCCTCCTTATTTAACGACTACTGAAAAGGTGGCTGATAATTCATTGGATATTTTTTAAACAATATATATAAGATTTCCAAAAAATATTTCCAAAATATCTTACGCAAAAATAATATTTAAGACAAATATTAGGAAAGTTAAGAATTTAAGACAGATATTAGGAAAGTGGAAATCCTTTGATGATGGTCATTATTATGTAAGTAGGAGAGATGTGAGAAGAATGTTATCAAATATAAAACCGCCTCAGTGGCGGTTTAGAGCTTAGCCTTTAGAAAGTAGTGGGTTTGATCAACGCGTTGAAACAATAAAAAAAATGTTTTTAAGTCTGGTGAGGACAATACAGGCTGATTGTCTGTTCAAGGCCTCTTTCTAGTCGTTTTAGTCGTCTGTTACTCTAGAATTACTAGAGCAAAGGAAGGGAGAGTACTCTTGTGTATAATGCACATACTTGGGCACTATAAAATAACTCCAGCGTAGCTGGTCTGGTTTCAATGAAACTGGCGACCTGGCGACTGGCACCAAAAAAAATAAATAAACTTCAAGAAACATATTTTAAACTTCAAAAAAGATGGATTTAAAACTTACTTCGTACATACTTTATTCACCATGAACTATTTGAACATCACTAGCGCGTAACAGCTGCTACGAACGACTACCACGTAGCACTGCTACGGCACCAGCGTAGCATCTGCTACATGATAGGTTCTCTTTTGATATTAAAATAAAAGTTGAATCTTACAACTTTCATATTGCAATGGAAAGAGAGAAATACCCAAAACAGTGACGTGAACTAAAAAAAAGATTTATCAATTTGGTTTCTATTTATCGTTATCGTTTGTTTTCTATAGATGTCTTTTATAAGCAATGTTAAGCTTCTTTACATAATATTATAACTCACACTTGAGTCACTACCACTCAAGGCTAATATCCCCAAGTATTAAAGTATTCATTCAAGTATTCATGGGCAACAGTAATCACTTTCATTAGGCTATCATTCAACTCAGTTTTTTTTTTTCATTTCCTAATTTTTGCCCATTGAACAGTAACCAATATCCGTACCCGACATCAGTCTTCCTCCCTCCCAGCTGTGGGGGGTAACCGTGGTTGTCATTAAATTAATTCTTGAACAAAGACAATATATTTGTTTCAGCCCTAGTGACAGGGGAAACCCACATTTTAGCTAAGATGCCTAAGCTATTTATGACAACGAAGATAAAAATGAAAAATGTGTAGTATTTACGTATTACATGCTACTACTTAGCGAACGTTATGTCTATCGTATAATGTATATAAATTATATGTATTTCTTTTTTTTTTCAAAAACATTTTTTTTTCTTTTTAACATTTCTTATTTTTAGAAGAGAGAAGAGTCGCAAGAATAACGAAAAAGCAAAAAAAAATGTTTTAAAATATTTTTTTTTAAACATTTCTAGAATGAAAAGGAAGTATAATCATATCCCTAAGTTATAGTGACTGCTCTTTTTACACCCCGTTATGTTATAGCTACGTCTGTGATGGCCTTTACTACTGTAAATATCGAAAAAACTTCGATAGCGTGATGCAGGGTTGTGGCACTAATTGGTTCACCACACATTGTAATTAACGATGACATATTGGCTAAGCCACAACATTATTAGTAAAAGACATACATTATACATATTATAGGTATATTAGGAAAACGGCAGAAGTAACGTCGTGGCTTAGCAATAGCCAGGGTTGCTACCCAAATGACAAATATTATAAGACAAAGACATTCTTTAAGAAAACTATAAGATCAGCCCTAGTGTTGACGGCTAATAAATCCCTTCGCACTATCTCCGCCCGACCCTTATTAGCGGCGAGAAATCGATAGTGCGCCGCAGTCGAAGCCGAAAAAGTCATTTGTCGTCTTCCATCATGCCACATTCCAGGGGGCTGATTCAAGATGATTCAAGATGGCTTCTTTAATATAAATATTTTGGTTGATGCCTGGGGGCCGATTCAAGATGCCATTGCTAATTAATCGCTTACAAAGTTCGATAACAAAATGTATGGGATTTGACATAAGATGCGCTAAATTATCGCGATTTGGTATGTCATTTAGCGTACGTTATGTCAAATCCCATACATTTTGTTATATTTCAACACAAAACAGCAATCTATATATATAAAAGAAAGTCGTGTTTGTTACAACACTTATAACTCGAGAACGGCTGAACCAATTTTCATGGTTTTTGATTCGTTGGATTTGTCTCCTCCCCGAATAGCAGAATACATATTAAAAATAGTGAAAACTTGATGTGTAATGAATAATTAATCATATAAATAAATGCTCATATTTTGTTCATCAAATGTCAAACATTTGTTGTCAAATGATGTAACAACTATGCGTTCAGAAATCTATTAATGTATGCGTACTGAAGTGTCAGGTTGTAACTTTCAATTAGCAACGTTTTTCTAAATGCATATGACATTTTAAACGATATTTTCTTCTTTTTTTGGCATTGGCAACGATATCTAGGTACTGAAAACGAAAATGCAATTTAAAAAAATGTCTGTCTGTCAGCGTGTCTCTTTGCTCCGGCTAATCTCTGGAACGGCTGGACCGATTTTAACGAGACTTTCACTGGTAGATAGCTAAAGTTACAAGGATTAATTTAGGCTACTTTTCATCATCATCATCATCATCATCGGGAGCATTCACCGGGCGTTAGCTTATGTTAGTAGGAGTAATCTATACATCTATAATATGTATAAAACGTGTTAGTTAAATTATTGATAACTCAAGAACGGCTTTATCGATATGGCTGAAAATTGGTGAGGAAGTAGCTTAGAGCAAGTAGACGGACAAAGGATACTATTTATTCCATTTGACAGCGTTTCCGTGAACGTTGCGGGTTCTGCGTTAGGGTTTCGCGTTGTGGGTTCCGCGTTGCGGGTTCCGGATTCCGCGTTGCGGGTTTCGGGTTCCCATGCTGCTGGTTCCGCGTTGCGGGTTCCGGGTTCCCGTGTTTCGCGTTCCGGGTTCTGCGTTCCGCGTTCCGCGTTGCGGGTTTCGGGTTCCCATGTTGCGGGTTCCGGGTTCCCGCGTTGCGGGTTCCGGGTTCCCGCGTTGCGGGTTTCGGGTTCCCATGCTGCGGGTTCCGGGTTCCCGCGTTGCGGGTTCCGGGTTCCCGCGTTGCGGGTTCGGCGTTCCGGGTTCCGCGTTGCGGGTTCCGCGTTGCGGGTTCCGCGTTGCGGGTTTCGGGTTCCCTGTTGCGGGTTCCGCGTTGCGGGTTTCGGGTTCCGCGTTGCGGGTTCCGGGTTCCCGCGTTGCGGGTTCCGGGTTCCCGCGTTGCGGGTTCCGGGTTCCCGCGTTGCGGGTTCCGGGTTCCCGCGTTGCGGGTTCCGGGTTCCCGCGTTGCGGGTTCCGGGTTCCCGCGTTGCGGGTTCCGGGTTCCCGTGTTTCGCGTTCCGGGTTTTGCGTTCCGCGTTCCGCGTTGCGGGTTTCGGGTTCCGGGTTCCCGCGTTGCGGGTTCCGGGTTCCAGGTTCCCGCGTTGCGGGTTCCGGGTTCACGCGTTGCGGGTTCCGGGTTCCCGCGTTGCGGGTTCCGGGTTCCCGTGTTTCGCGTTCAGGGTTCTGCGTTCCGCGTTCCGCGTTGCGGGTTTCGGGTTCCCATGTTGCGGGTTCCGGGTTCCCGCGTTGCGGGTTCCGGGTTCCCGCGTTGCGGGTTCCGGGTTCTCGCGTTGCGGGTTCCGGGTTCCCGCGTTGCGGGTTCCGGGTTCCCGCGTTGCGGGTTCCGGGTTCCCGCGTTTCGGGTTCCCACGTTGTTTTTTTTTAGTTGAATTTTATCATAAACTCTTTTTATGCTCAACGAAGTGGGCAAGGGTCAGCTAGTATCTTATAAAGGACATTCTTGGGCTCCAATCTTTGTTACTTAAGGGCCACTTACGAGGAACGGAACAGTCACTATAACTTTGAGATACGATTACACTTCCTTTACTCATTAAGTAAATGTATTTTTCATATATTTTTATAGTCAAAAATAAAAATATATGTTTTACTTTGTGTTAGTAGTTTACATTTTATGTTAGTAGACTAACATATAGGTTATTTTAACGGCAGAAAAATGTACGGTTACCACGGGATTCTATTTTGCGCAAACGAAATAGTGGAAAACGTCTAGCATATTACGATTCTTATTTCGAAAATATTATATAGACTAAAGATGATTTTGTATCAAACTTTATATCTCTATAGGCAGGAAATTACTGTAATACATAATATTTCTACGACATTAAGTATGGGATGCTCGCTCAGTCTCCGCTAACAACCTCACGTGACCCATCATTGGTAGCTTCCGCACAAACCAAACTCTCTTTACTGTGTATTCACTGAATTGTGCCCTAAGGCTTTTACTTCGACATATTTTGTGTTGGAAACAATCTTTAACTCGTGATTTATCAAATCGATACGCCCATACTATTAAAAATATTTACACGCTGTACACAATCTATGCAATGTTTTGTCCTTGTCTGTCACGGTGACTTTTATTTTATTTTACTTATACAAATGGCAAGGGTTGAACCAGTTTTTTCCACCAACCAGATAGAACTATTTGTTGACGTTCCGAAAATATGTTGTTAAGTTTTATTTGGAAATAAAATATTGTTTTATCAAACATATATTCCGCATAAGAGCAAGCTGATAATGAATGTAAAAAAAAAAATAACTAACTGAAATGCAGCGCAATCAGTCCAATTATTCGACGGCGGGTATTGTAAGGAGTATGCATGAGTAATAGTTTTATTGATTCGCCCGCGCTATTCCAAGTATAGGTGCCCTTGGCAGCACTTGACTTATTTTTTGATATGTCACTTCGTTAAGCATCATCATCGTCGCTTTTTACTAACCATCTTATATATATTAAGTAGGTATCTGTCGTGCTTATAAGTAGTTACTAAACGTGTGAATTTAAATTTTTTTAGTAGCTAAAAATAACTTGAGAAAAGTCTCTCATTCGTAATCAATAAAAATTTTAACCCCCGTAAAGGGGTGTTATGAGATTGTCCCGTATGAGTGTGTATCTATCTGTGGCATCGTAGCTCTCAAATGTACGAACCGATTTTTTGTCTGAAAGCTGACGTGATAGACAGTGAGCTTTGATTGATCATCATCATAATTCGAGGGTTTTTCGTTTATTTTGGTCTCAGTTCCAGTACGACAATTTATTTATCAGAGCAACAGGTTATAAATCTCGGCAGCACTCAAGTTATATTTAGGCTGAAATTTCAACACAAAACAGCAATATCTTATAAAGGACATTCTTGGGCTCCAATCTTTGTTACTTAAGGGCCACTTAAGAGGAACGGCGAAGAGTAACGACAGTATTTTGTAAGACGATAATTTGAGGGGAAAACGCGCTAGCCCAAATAAAATACATGCCTCTTTATTGTTCACTAGCATTTCCCGCAGCTCCGCTCGTATAGGAACTGTACTTTTTCGGGATAAAAATTAGCCTATATGTCCGTGAACACATACTAAAAAGTAGCCGAAATGTTGGAAAAATAAAAATGTACAACAATATTTGTAAGTGTTCAAAACAATGAATACAATTCGCGTTAGCATAAGAAATCATAAATTCAATGGATTCTTTTATACCAAGTTTTATCAAAATTGGTTCAGCGTGAAAGAGAAAGGAATATACTATCGCCTTTATAATAGTATCATGATTTTCAGAGATAATAAATGTATGTTGGGGCCTTGTAAATATAATCGCTTTGGGACTCATATACTAGCGATACGGGCCAGAATGTGTCTAGCCAGTCGAGCGTAAGAAACGTGACACGGGCCTAATATGAACTTCGTTATCGTTATAATTTAGGAGTCAAATATTTTCAAACATATTATGTACGGCCCAATGAGTTTAATTTGAATTATAATTGTTATTTTAATCACACCTGCTCTCACGAGGATATAATAATGAGTGAACTATAGTTTATTTTATTTTAAGGCAAATTAGACAACAAAAGAATAAGATAATATAGGTATATTGTTATTCTGTTTTCTTTATTATTATTATTATTGTCCCGGCGAACTTGTACCTTGATGCACCGATACCAGCGCCAACTAATACACTAAAACTCTTCTTCGGAACCAGCTCTATCCATTGGTGAAAACAGTATGATTATCGATGCAGTAGTCTTTGAGTGTCTGTCCGAACCGGTGCAAAGTGG
Source organism: Celastrina argiolus (assembly GCA_905187575.2). Classification (NCBI taxonomy): domain Eukaryota; kingdom Metazoa; phylum Arthropoda; class Insecta; order Lepidoptera; family Lycaenidae; genus Celastrina; species Celastrina argiolus. The sequence continues at coordinate 19,345,919 of LR994580.1, read as the reverse complement.
TAGACATTTTATAGAACAAAGTTCAGAAAACATTTTTGTAAAATTTATTCTAAATAAAAAAAATGCTTTGACTAATTTACTAACCCATACTGAACGCTAATTGGTAAAACATTTATTAGAGAGAAAGATAGGGATAGATATTATATAAATTATAATTATATTACACTCGCAATGCCTAATTAACTAAAAGGCACCGATTTGATGACATACTATTGTATCAACCTTATCTGTGGTATTTTAACCAGCCTTACGAGTGCGAGTGTGATGTAATTATATAACTTATATCCCTCTCTTTCTTTCTAATTAATGTTTCACCAATCAGCGTGCAATATGGCTTGTTAACTTGAATGATAGGTTAGTTGATTTTTGCATAGCCTTCCAGAAATCGTCCGTAAGTGACATGAAAGTTAAGGTGTTATTGATGGCTAACAAGTACTACCAAATGTTAGTACATGCTACTAACATTAGGTAGTACCAGTTTCATTTCGAAACCATTTATTCGACGGATAGATACATTATTCTCTGACGCTAGAATTTTTCAATAACGCATACATTTATACGGGAACGTTTGTAATATTTCTTGGAGCTGTCTGAGCGGGGATTAGAGTGGGATTCCACCGACATGGCCGATGTTGGAGAGTGGAGATAATGACACAAACATACTATTGGTTTTTTGATGGAATATGTATTTAGTAATATGTTAACACTAAGAACGGTCTTTATTATTTGTTTTCAGCTATACAGTGCGTAAAAAGAGCAGTCACTATAACTTTGGGATACGATTAGACTACCTTTCCTCATTTTGGAAATGTATTTTTTTTTAAATTTTTTTTTAGTCAAAAACAAAAAAAAATTTTCTTTTCACCATTTCTTATTTTTTTGTCGCAAAAATAACAATGAAGCAAAAAAAAATGTTTCTAGAATGAGACAAGGTAGTATCTTATCCCAAAGTTATAGTGACTGCTCTTTTAACACCCGTTATAGGCTGTAATATTAATCAGTCCAGTATACTCGTATAAAGTACCAGCGCTGAAACAGTAATTTTTATTATTGTCGTTTACAAAAATCCATTCATACTTACAAACTTTCGCGTTTATACTATTAGTAAGAAGTGCAGTGTTACATAAAAAATTTTTTGCAAAAAATTTTTTTTCCATATCTTCGACAAATCGAATAAAATGTATGTTGGGTGTTTTTATTAGGTAACTACAGATACTGTGGACCGTAAAAACTTATTTTCAGGCCTAATTACATTGTACCTCCTCCACTCCTCATCCTATCTCGAGGCTATAAACATAAGTATTTGCTTAATTATGACTTTACTACGCCGTATACTTTTTACGACATTCATCATCGATAAAAACATCATCATCGACAAAAAAAAACCATCGAATAGGAGAGGAAAGATGTTAGGACACTTGATACGGCACGCCAACTTTATTAGAGGAATAATTGAAGGAAAGATAGAAGGTACAAGAAAACGTGGAAGGCCGAGAAGAACTTTTATGGAACAGGTGAAGGAGATACTGATGGTCGTATCGTATCAGGAGGTCAAGAGAAGGGCGGAGTGCAGAGAGGAATGGAGAAAACTCCACTGACAAGAGAGAAGCTCTTAAGTTACAAGAAGAAGATCATCGACAACTTTATACACTCATGTACTCTCAGTACTTTAGTGATACAGAGTACAGGGCACCGATTCTCATGTCTTGAACTTCGTTTCGAATCTCAGTCTGTCTCGTTCGTGCACGTATGATTTAGTGTGCGTGCGAGTGGGATAGACTGACGATAGATTCAAAATTTGAATCACCAGAATCGGGGCCACGATTTAAGATGTTTCAGTTTAGAAAAGTAACTAAATAAAATCTATAATTCACACAAAGCAAGCAAATCGTCTGATAGTCTATGTTTAGTCATAGACGACCTCACCATTAGAGTATATTATATACTAGTTAGTAGAAACGTATGTGCTTTTCTGGATGACCCAAAAGAAAAAAAGAACTAAAGAAAAATGACATTAAAAAAAGTCAATTTACAAGATTCTTGTTCACTTCCAAACAGTCCAGTCACAAGTTAGCGACGTCAGCTCATCGATCATGCCTCAATCACGTCCGAAGAATGAAGATCCGTTCGTTCATTCATTCATTCTTTGAATGACCATTCAAACGCCAGTTAATCGCTATTGTGTCCTCGAGGATTACGGTCTGACAGCCTTAATAAATCACTAAGTCAATTTTTCTTTTAGACTATTTTGCATAAAGTACGGAAATTTGGAAAAGGATTTGTCTTCTCAGACATGAAAATAAAAAATAATATTATTTGACACGTTAATACATTACAGCACACATAATACAAAGATTAACATTACAAAATCACAACAAGAAATGAGAAGTAGAAAAAATTATATAATCATAAATAATCACAGAGCAAAACAGACGAAAAAATTATATAATCATAAAGAATCACAGAGGAAAACAGACGAAAAAATTATATAATCATAAAGAATCACAGAGGAAAACAGACGAAAAAATTATATAATCATAAAGAATCACAGAGCAATACAAAGCATTTACTACTGTCGATGTCTTCTCATTACACCTCACCAAACGTGCGAAATCATTCGATAATTCCACAAGACTGCGCAAAGCATTTCGCGAATCTCTAACCTCTCCTAAACGATACACAATTGATAGCCCTTAAAGGATCGTAAAAGATTTCCTTTAAGGACTAACCTAAAAAGGTAAGGTACGTCAGACCGCGCGAACTGATTCGAGAATTCCTACAATTCGCGCGAAGGTCGTCGCGGATCCGTGTCTCATCTCATGTTTTATCGCAAGCTGCACGAACTATAGAATCGGATCCACAGAATATCAGGGACTGTGGTAACCCTCAGTCATAAACCTGTGGACTCCTATTCAGCGATTTGAGCACACTACCTACCTATCATTTAGCATTTTATATAGGTATATATTTTTTTATTTTTTATATTTTGATGTTTACCGTATTTTTGTATTGTTGCTTTACTTTTAATTTTTTTTTTTGTGATCCTTGTCACATGATTGTCTGTGTACACTTTTTTTAATGTTAAAATGTGTGTGTGTATTTCTTTATTTTTATTTGTTTTAAGTGTAACGTAGTGTAATGTCCGAATGTGTTTGTAAATAAATTTTTATTATTAATTTCGTGTTGTCTACGAAATATTGTTACATTTATGTTATCAATGAGTAATTTTGTCCATTCATCCCTAGAAACAAACAAGTTCTATGGTATGGTGGTCAAGCTAAGATTTCTTGATTTATTTGATTTTTTTAATCAAATAAATTAAGTAATTTTAATGATTGAAAACTTTTTCATTTAGGCATCTGAGAGCCATAACAATTAAACAAAACCCATTACAAAAATGAGTTTTCTGTAATACGTCTGAATGTAGTTACGTTGAGTAAAATCTGAGCTCCACCAGATGATACTAAATAGATTTACGTTAGGGTAGTTTTATCCATTTGCGAGCGCTCGGAAAGGTCGTTTATATTTTGTAGCTCCTCCGAACTGCATAACCTTTTAACCCAGAAACTAAACTGACAAGTTCGTGTTAAATCTCTAGAGCCAAGTTGCCATCGCTAGCTACGACGACCAAGTTCGGTAACAAAATGTATGGATTTAGACATTTAGATTTAGAGATTCTTGTGACACTAAGCGATGTGAGGTGATCTAGTAACTTGTAGATTTTGCAAGGCGAGACACCTTCTTCTTGATTGTCCAGCTCTTTATATAAGCAGGAGCAAGTACCTCAGGCTGCACGAATACTCTACAGCAGAGGAAATTCGCACCGCAGACCCCCATCATATCGTTCGCTTCATGAGTAACATCTGACTGAGAACGGTACTCTAAAGCGAAGGAGTCACAATAGATCCAGAAGTGTCGCAGTGACGTCTGGGCCTGATAAGGCCAGCCTTCGATTAAAAAAAGACACTTAGCGATGCTTATGTCACTCAGAGATGATTATGTCACTTAGTGATGCTTATGTCAGTAAGTGATTCTTCTGTCACTTAGTGATGCTTATGTCACATACGATGCTTATACCTTATATCTTTGTTTTCGAACTTCGTCATAGTAATAAGTAATGGTGACTTCGCAGAAGGCTCATTCGGTTCCATGGCTAAGACAGGTGAATGAATAAATCTGAAATCGGATTAGAAGCAGTTACGAACAAAAATAGACTGCTAATCGATCTTTGGTTCTTCGAATATGAAAGATTTTTTTCAAGTATAATGTAAAATTATGTACATCAGAGTTGGTAAAAAATAAATACTTTATTTTTTACCCGTCCGGGTACCCGGGTAGTAATAGTCACAAGTTATTTTTTAAACCCGACTTTGTAACAAACGAAAACAGTTTGTAGTTTTGTACTAACGTTTAATCTAAAACAAACTGTTTTTGTTTTATTACATTTTTTTAAATAATACAAACTATCGACAACGACCTATTGATAAGATTGTCTCAAAACTATTTACATTATAAGTAACAAGTGCGTTGTCGAAACAACAACATAAGCGTAATATAGGGCAGGGATGTTAGAACGCTCCGTAACCGTAACCGAAACTATCGGATATCCGATATTAAAAAATATCCATAACCGTAACCGAATACGAAAAACAGATTTGCTACTGTAAAAATGTAATATCCGAAACCGAAATTATCCGAAACAAACGGAAACGGAAATTTCATATCCATTTCATCCCTGATATAGGGCTCGTTTCCTTTCACACCGTCCTAGTAGCCTATTCGCGCCTCTCTCCATGCTCACCGGTCATGGCTCTCTCTAGCTAATTGGACATTTTGACGAATATGTGCCACTGGACATGATTTATATGAGCGCATATTACTGCTGTCGCTGGGAAGGTTTAACTCAGCAATTCAGGCTTAGTATTAATTAGGTTAATTTACCTCGGGAGTTATGTCCTGGACTATATAGACTAGGAGCTCTATTTAATGAGATTAAGTGAAGATAATTAGCTATTATTAATTAGTTCTTATTATTTATATAGAGAAGCTAATTAGTTATTATTATCTAGTCATAGAAACAACTTTACATCAACGTTACAAATAACTTGTGTTCACCCAGTCTCGATGTCCGATCGTGTGGTAATGACAGCTACCCTCGCTTAAAACATTTTTATTTATCGTTGTGACGGCCTTTAGATTAATGTACTTATTACTATACGACTTATTCTAAAATTAAGTGACTGTTTAAACTCAATTTTCGGGGTAATTTTTTTTGCAACATATCACCTTCGTCTATTCATGTCCTCTATTATAGCCCCCTCTATTTAAGTCTAGGGTTAAATACTTGCGCCTAAATTAATATCCACAATTATCACTGTCATCACCGTTTATCAAGAACGTTTATACCGATATAACGTGTCGTTACGTGAACGTCGTAATGACAATAGTAACATATAATATAGCAGTAACATAATATGATAATGCGTCGAGTCGTTTCCGTAGCCCGTAAAGCGTTATTACGTTACAGTAATATGCTAGGTTTGATCTCCACTTTCATTGAATAAGCCCGCGGCTCTGCCCGAACAGTATCCCACTGGAGCACTGCACTTTTTCGAGATAAAAGTAATCTGTAACAATAATATCTATGGACGCTTCACACCACGTCAATCTGGTCCCGTGCTAAGTATCCAAAAAACATGTGTTACAGGTACCAGACAACGGAAATATAATATTTAATATTTTTATTCTATACACATGTTATTTAAGATTTTTATTATATTATACACAAATTTAATACACATCCATGACCCAGAAACACTGAAACCTTTTTTGTTCCCTCGGCGGGATTCGAACACGCGACCTTTCGGTCGAGTATCACGTGCTTAACCACTGCACTACAAAGGTCGTCAAAAGTGAAAAATCTATGAGTTAATTAATCTAGGGTGTATAATATGTTATATGAGTAAAAAAATTGTATTATGGCAAAATTTTTCTCTATTTATAACAAATGTAAAAATAGCAGTCACTATAACTTTGGGATATGATTATACTACCTTTTCTCATTCTAGAAATGTATATTATATATAAATATATATATAAATATTACATCCTCATCATTTGAGTATGGAACTCTAAAAATGACGTATGCGCCAATACGTAAGAGTTCCAAACTGAAATAATAAGAACGGTACCCTATTTCTACGGCTTCGATGTCCGTCCAGCTGACTGTATCTTATGAACCGTTTCAGTTAAAGTTTTAAGATAATCTGTATTTCTGTGGCAATGATAACATATACTAACTAAAGCCAAAAATGTAAGTGGTTCTACCAAGAGAGATATGTTATGAGAGAGAGAGTGAGGGTAAGAGAGTTATGTGTCACCCGTTTTAAGAGCAAAGAAGGCATAAATAGAGCTTGTACTTGTATTATATATTAGTTGACCTGTCCTCGCATACCTTCAGGTACAATTATTTATTGCCGGTGTTTGAAAACTAATAATTTGCTGTATCTGTCCAATTGGTAAAGAGCGAGCGCTTAACTCAACTTACATTTGAAAAAGCGAAACTGGTAAGCTTTAGTGCTATTTCCTCTAATAATTATTAAAATAATCATTTTGTAGTTTTACTCTATATTTAAATATAAAGTAATATAAATGTTTTCATAATAATTATAAGTGTCCTTACTCTCCAAACTGATTCGATTTTGATTCAGATCGATTGTGCCGCGATTAAATTGACTTTTGTTTATTTTGATTCTCAGTCGATTGAAATGATCGGGATTACAAAAAAAGTTACGATCTAACGGTTTTCTTTATTTTGATTAGTTTCAAAGTAATCCACCAAATAAAACACCTAAAGCCGTTGAGATCGAAATGATTCGATTCTCGATTCTGTCGGGGGTAAGCCTGTTGAACGTGTATGTGAGAGCGGATCGCACTTGACCGTTTTTCCCAAAGTTCTCGTCTTTTAAGATAAAATCTTAGAAGGCAAAAAGATATATCGCGATCTCAAAAGAAACATTTCCGTTCTCTAAGTACCGTGCGACTATCTAACGAGTTTAGATTGTGGTATTCATGCAAGTAATGGTTTTGCCGCTAAAGACATTCAATTATAACATAAGATAAGAAAAACGTTTATTTTTCCACGAATAAACAAAAACATAGTAATCTCCTTTAATTAATTCTACCTAATATTTGTAACGATATTGCCTAGATAGCAATTCTGTCGAATAAACATGTGACTTTGACATATGTTCCATACCAAACCTGTTAAAGACACATTTATTCCATAGGTAAAAGTTATCTAATGATTGAAAAATCAGCCCTAAATAAACTCCAGAAAACAGCCCAAAATAATTTTATAAGAAAGTATTTTTTCAACAAGATATCGGTGATGACAGTATGAAGATCGGTGTAGGCTTTGAGTTTATCACGAACAGACAGACAAGAATTTTGTTTTTACCCGACTTTGACGAAGCGAAGCAGGGTAATGATATAATATGTAAAGATAATATAGCATAAATTAGTAGAATTTTACATATTATATCAATACCCTGCTTGGCTACGTCGAAGTCGGATAAAAACAAACTCATCACCGATGGATGGAGTGGTTTTCGAGGAAGTTATTTGTGTATTAATTGGACCCGGTAGGTCGCGCTGCTGTCAGTACGTCAATTCGCCGGGACAGCTTGTGTTTAATAAATTGGCGCTTTACAAATTGAGTGGTCCAGCATATTAGGACATGTCCTACCCTTCGCCTGCTTTTCACGTTCCCACATTGGAAATTCACCCACGAACGTTTTAAAAATGATTTATATACACAAACATGTATGGAATATTTAAATGACTGATCCCGACATCTGTACACGTCTATTTATCCTGACAAGTTCGAATTCGCATGTCATGTAGACGGAGTACGAACCGCCCATGAATTATTTAGTACCTAATACCTCAAGCCGGTAATTTATACAGCCAGTATTTTGAGGTACAGTAGGCCAAACAGAAACTTTTACAATAATAATATCTAAATTCATTAAATTCACCCTGTACAATCGGCAATCAAATCCAATCAATATATTTCGCTTATTTAAATATATGAATATTTCGGAACGTAGGTATTTTTGTGGGCGTTACTTTATAGGATCGAAATAATAACACCAAGCTGAACGTGTTTATATTATGAACAATCAAACCTATTGCTACAAGTACTTAATGCAAAGCAGACATTGAACGTAAGCGAATTTAGTCAACTCCATTTTTCTCAAGCCCCGCCATCCATCGCGCGCCACCCTGAACAGCCCTCTCTGTCATCGGTGACACACGTCTTCTCCTTCCTCTTTTGTAAGCGGCAACCGGCCTCTTGGGAAATATGACTAAACTTGCTAGGCTTTCTTTTTTTTTCTTTGCAAGCCTTACGTTTCAACTCCGACACGGCCATTCTGACTAGTCACACGTCCTCGTGTGTTGCTCCTGTAAAAGAAAAAAAACCAGCTGCCATATCACAAGCCTTTTGCTCGGCCTAACCTGACTCTACAATTTTAGGCCAATTTGCTAGTTTAATCTCTAATAGTAATCTCAACAGATACTTTAACTTCTTTAATGCACAACAATAAACTACGCAAAGTCTCAGGTAATGCCTATATGACCAGGGCTCTTTAGTCGAAATACGTTAGCCGCGTAACACGACGTGTTCTCCCCACGGCTAACACGTGTGCATCACTCATTGAATACACATCATGTGGTCTGTGTAGACCCCAACCTTCCAGCATCACACGCCCGCTGCGCTCCACGTCCTACTTGAGTTGCCCCAAGAGGTACCGACTTTTAATGGTTGCTGCTGCGAAATGATGCTTGGTAGGTCAAATACTGTCATCAGAATTTGACTTCTATGACACGGCTCCATCGCCGACATACGTCAACCGCTTAACACATTTGTGTTAACCGCGGCTGGCTACCCGTGTGCACATGCACAGCGTATGGTCTGTGAAGACCCCGACTCCGCCAGTATCACACTACAGTCAGTAGATAAACAATTACGCTCACCAAATAATTTTGGTTTCGAATGTGATACTTCAACGAAGTACAGACGACAGTCGTCTAGCCGCCGCGCCACCGCGCTGCGCTGCATCGCTCGCCGCGCTCCGTCGCGTCGTGTCGCGTCGCTAGCGTTGCTCGAAGCTCGATCCACTGTACACAAAATGAAACAGCACAAAAAAATGTTCAGACTATCTAAAATTAAGTTCTTTTAGGGATTTATTTACTAAGACTTCGCTGTGCCTGTCTGTCTTTAATCAGGCTGTATCTCAAGAACAAAACTATCGCGGTTTAAATATCAGCAACAACAATGAGATTAAAATGTTAGATTTCACTATGCAGTGAAATTAATTTAATTTCCTTTCAATGATCTAACTGATTGAATGAAAATAAGCTATTACTTTAGTGTCACACAATAACAAGTGATCAGATTGCACTGTCCTCACTAAACTTGACAAAAATAAACATTTTTAGTTGTACTGTCGCGGGAATCGAACCCACAAAGTCGAGTACTAGGTTCTAAACCACTGGACCCCAGAGTAATTCATAATAATAATAATAGCTCCCTTCACCGATTTCGGTGTCGGTAGTAAATTTCATTCAAACCAGGCCAGCTACGCAAGAGTTATTTTATAGTGTCCAAGTGTGTGCGCAATACACAGAAGGACTCTCTTCCCTTCACTCTCACAACCCAGCGGAACGGTAAGTCGACACGTCTGGCTAGAGAATAGGCACAGGACCGACCTTTTACATGCCCATCTGACGCATGGATCATCTTTCTTGTCAGACAGTCAGGTGATCAGTCTGCATTGTCCTAACCAATCCTAAAAACAACCTTTTTTTGTTTCAACGTGGGAATCGAACCCACGAATCCGGGTCGAGAGCTAAGCTCTGAACCACTAGACCACGGAGGCGATTCATTCGTCATTCATAATACCTGAAGACTCGCTAGTGCGTTTACAACCTTTTACAAAATCACCAAGTTGGTCGAAGCTAACTGAAGTCACTCAATGAACTTTCTAATCTTCCACCGCATCAGTGGACTGCCACGGCCTCTGAGACTCTTGGACCGTTGAGTGTGTGATGCCTTGTTCACCATTAGTTCCAGCTTACATACAGTAACTTCTGAAACATGAAATTAAAATGTGTTAATTCCATAAAACTCATATCACAAACAATATTATCCTGTTGGACGAATTTTAAACTATTCCATATCGCATAATGTTCTAAAAAGTAAAAGTCTGTTAAATCTGTAGGTAATATGTATTCCAAATTTACTTTAACAGATATTTTTATGGCCAGCTTAGGAATAAATAACAATGTACAAGACATTATTTAAAGATACTCTTTTTTTTTTTCTTTGTGTTAAACTCACCAATGAAAATTACATTTAAGTGTGTAGTTTCAAACTACCTACTTATGTTAACCCTCAAGACCCCATGATCAATTTATTGATTTATTGACTACTCTTAAGATTTGTTGTAACTAGAGATTTGTCAAGCCCTCAGCACTTGACTTTAAAACGGACTTCACGTAAAGACTAAGGGATAACACATTAATTGCATCCCAAGATTAATTATGACCAAAGCTTTGTTTATTTAACACACATGTCTTGTTGTATTTTGTTTCAACTATTGTAAAGGCTCCCGATGGGGACATTCGATCGTGGCATGAATTTCTGCTTGGTTGTGTCCCGACAGAAGATAACTTGTAAAAGCTCTGCATTAAGTTTTAAACTTTAATAAGTTGCAACTTTAAATAATTTTTTTAATTCTTTTTGAATAGTCTTTCTCGCTCCTACAAACTTGTCTACCTACTTACTATCATGTAAACAATATTTACAAAGATCATGTCAATGTTATTGTATAAGCCTGTTTGTTTACAACTTGTGCTCACCTGCATAAGACCTTTACTTGTTGTGTAATAATAATTATTATCATTAAAATCAAACTTTGATTTCTTCTTTATTAACTGTGTTGATTTCACTCTATTAATAAGAATATAGCTAGTATAATAACAAGTTTAAAACTCACATAATTTAAGTATCAAAATACTGTAAAATCTTTTAGTTTGAATCTCTTTTCTGTTACTAATACTGTGATTATAAAACCAGACTAATTCTGAACTTTACAATGAAATAAGTAATGATACTCATACTACCAGTTCACATCTTTGCGAAGCAAGTAGAATAGTCCATAAGATACACAATGCTCATCTGCGTTGGTTGGTTACCCAGCAAAGCTCATTCTATGCATCGGGCAAGCATGCAAGGTATGCAAGGCTATGCATCGTCCAGTCCAGCATTATCCCAATGTATTGTCCATCTACAAATAAAACAAAACAGCAATACAAACGAACACTAAACTTTAAAGTTTATTTAGATTTTTGGGCAAGCAATTTCATGGAAACTTTGAAATTGTATTTACTTTGAAGGCTTCCAAATTATAACGAGGAATAAAAAGATTGCTACCACCTGTTACCAAAGCCATCAAGCTTATAACCAAGACCTGTCGTTGACTAGCCAATATCGTGGTTCTATTGTAAATAGTCACGTTCCCATTGTCAATCGTCACATTCAGATTGTAAATCGTCACATTCCCATTGTCAGCACGTTACCATCGTCAGCAGCGCTGTAATCCCATCAATCGTCTTTCTGCTATGCATATACCATGCTGCCTTTGGTAGTGGAGGCTCCGTAATATAATCTGTTCCGTCTCAACGTGATCTGAATGTCCGCAAGGCCATATCCAATCCAACAATTTGTAGGTACCCTGTAACCATCTATCTTGATTTTGCGGGTATATCCCACTCTGATTTCGGAACGTAGGTATTTTTGTGGGCGTTACTTTATAGGATCGAAATAATAACACCAAGCTGAACGTGTTTATATTATGAACAATCAAACCTATTGCTACAAGTACTTAATGCAAAGCAGACATTGAACGTAAGCGAATTTAGTCAACTCCATTTTTCTCAAGCCCCGCCATCCATCGCGCGCCACCCTGAACAGCCCTCTCTGTCATCGGTGACACACGTCTTCTCCTTCCTCTTTTGTAAGCGGCAACCGGCCTCTTGGGAAATATGACTAAACTTGCTAGGCTTTCTTTTTTTTTCTTTGCAAGCCTTACGTTTCAACTCCGACAAATATTTATATATTTAAATAAGCGAATAATATCAACTAATATTAGACCTTCCGATAGAAGCTCCGGCGAAGTAATTTGCAAGTCGATAAGTTGCCGGCTCTAATCGTTAGCTGAGTGCAGAGTGCCTCGTCTCTGCCGGATCCAAGAAACTATTAAGGATTAACGAAACCTTCGGAGTGACATAGGAGATAATACAAAAACTCCTTTAAAATAGCTTGTACCATATACTACGTCGCCTCCGTGGTTGGAGGTCGGGGGTTCGATTCCCAGGTTGAAACAACAAAAATGTTGTTTTAAGTTTGGTTAGGACAATGCAGTCTGATCACCTGATTGTCTGACAAGAAAGATGATCCATGCGTCGGTTGGGCATGTAAAAAGTCGGTCCTGCGCCTGATCTCCCGCCAGTCGTGTCGGTTATCCGTTCCACTGTGCAGATTGAAGTTCAGAGTGAAGGAAGAAAGAGTGTTTATGTGTATTGCGCACACACTTGGGCACTATAAAATAACACACTTGCGTAGCTGGCTTGGTATCAATGAAACCGGGCACCGTCATCGAAATCGGTGTGGGAGGCATTATCATTACCATAACTCGAAATAGTAGGTACCTTGTACCACGTGATGGTAATTTAATTTTGGAGATATGTTTTACGATTTCTACAATTCAGGCTGACACCGACTTCTAAATTACGAAAATTAAAAAAAATAGGGCTAAACATATTAGCTTTTATCTAACACTTCTATAATAATAATTAAATGAAATATAACTATTTATCAACATAAAATATAGTTCTATTATAAAGGAAAACTATTTTGTGAGCAAGAATTATTTTATGATTTGAGCGCATTTTCAAAATCTGATGAGAGATCTTTAGCCTCGGCGTAAATGTATTTAAGTAATGTTGTATTTATGCGAACGGGTTTAAGGCCCGTATAAATAAAACAATCTCAAACCCAACCTCACCTTGAGAACCTATTTGACAGATAAAACAACGTTTCGTTTCACTTTTAAAAGTGAACAACTTTATTAATGTTACATAGTACTTTAATTTTTTTTCTTTTTATACCGTTATATTCATATTATAGATTACAGGAAACATTAAAATAAGTATAATGCATATTTTTATAATCTTTACTTTTACGTATTACGAAAGAAAAAAATTAAAGTATGTGACATTTAGTAAAATTCTTCATTTTTAAAAGTGGAACGAAACGTTTTTTTATCTGTCAAATAGGTTCTCAAGGTGAGGTTGGGTTTGAGATTGTTTTATTTATACGGGCCTAAGTATGGATGGATGGTCGATTTCTCTTTCAGGCCAAAACTAGTAAACTAAGATTATGATGAAATTAGGTATATTAGCAGTTGACATGTTGGATTAACACATAGGCTACTTTTTACCGCATACGCAGTAGTAGTAGTATTAGCAGCGGGAAACATCTAGTGTTTCTATAAATTTCATTTTGTGCACACTTAATCCTGTTTGTATTGTAAGTATGTTTTTACAAAAGATACCTTTACAGATAATATGATACTGCACATTTAATTTTCCTGTGATATCGAATAGTTGTGAATATGGAAAAACTAACTAATTCCATTATCAATTATCAAACAGCCTGATGTTTGAAGTTTTACTGTTGGTCAGCCATACAATAGACGATGTGATGTTTATGCCATAAAGGATCTACAAACCATTTCTATTCTCCATGCGACATGCATTTTACTGTTGGTCAGCCATACAATAGACGATGCGATGTTTATGCCATAAAGGATCTACAAACCATTTCTATTCTCCATGCGACATGCATTTTACTGTTGGTCAGCCATACAATAGACGATGCGATGTTTATGCCATAAAGGATCTACAAACCATTTCTATTCTCCATGCGACATGCATCTTTGAAAGGAATACATAGTAAAATTTAATATTGCAAAAGGATAGATCTACGAAGAACCGCCATAAATCGAATGCTAAAATGCACAAAAGATCGTTGAACACAACACAGAAACGCTGTAGGATATTTATTTATTGCTTTAATAGATTTTCTTCAGTCCAAGTACTTTTTGCTTTGTTTGAACGTCTCTTGATTACTAAGAGACTGAACAATTTAAAAGCACTTATTTGTTTGCGCTTTTTCAAATCAAGTTATTGTTTTCACTGTATTGGCTCTGAAGTTAATGTGTACTATCTAAATAATATAATAATAGCTTTTTTAAGACGATGATATAAGCATTAGTTCAAGTCAAAAGGCGAAAAACCGCGCACTTTTTATAACGCCATTAACCTTAAATAACTTTTAATTGTATAGCGAGAGATATCACGCCGACCAGTGTTTGAAATTTTAAAAACTCGTGTCAAAACAAACCTAAAACTATCCTGAGTCTTGCGTCTTGCTGCTTTTAATTTAACGAAACACTACGGTCTATAGAAATGCAAAATAGGTATTTGTAAAGTCTATTGCAGTCCCGCAACTGTCCGATCAAAGCAATAGAGACAACTGACGACCTCCGTAGCGCAGTGGTTGAGCGCCTTGGTGTTCGAGCGGGAGGTCGCGGGTTCGAATCCCGCCGAAGGAACAAAAAGTTTTCTATGTTCCTGGGTCATGGATGTGTGAAAATTTGTGTATAATATAATAAAAATCTTAAATATGTGTATAGTATAAAAGTATTAAATATATTTCCGTTGTCTGGTACCTGTAACACAACTTCTTCGGATACTTAGCACAGGGCCAGATTGACGTGGTGTGGAGCGTCCATAGATATTATATTATATTAAACTGCAGCTTGAACTGAAATTACCTATTAAAAGTAGATAAGAGAAATCGATGAATAGGTAATCCCTATTTCCTCGTCCCAAACTTAACCGATTTAGGTACGTTTTTCTTACTTGAACCATGTTCTTATGTGACTGCTCTTTTTACACCCTGTATATATATATATATATATATTTAAAAAGAACAATTTTCCCATCTTTTTGCTAAAAGGCTTTTGGTCCCGAGCGAGTTTCTTACGCCGGTTCTTCTCGCCGGGTAAGTCCCCGAACCGGTGGTAGGTCATCATGTAGGACAATTCTAAAAGTGTTAGTAACCTATTGTAGTGTACTAACCTATTTGGAAATAAAAGATTTTTTATTTTCATTTTAAACACAGCCGAAAATCTGGTCATATTTTTTAGCTTTTCAAACGTCGATATCTTTTTATTTTCTGAAAATAGAGACTAATAGTGTACATAGATATTCAAAAACAATGTTAGTATAGTGGTATTATCCAGGCAGGAAACAGGAGTTGCGTAGACCCCTGTTTCAGTATGGGAGACGGCCGTTGTGTTTCCTCTTAAGATAGTGTTTTCAAAATTGAACTTCTACGCTAAATATAGGTTTCATTGCTTCAACATTATTGCAATGAAAAGTATATCTTTTTGTGTATTGAATAAAGCTCAATTTTGAAAAGATGACAAAGTGCCCTTGTGTATCGGTGAGAGCTGACCTGCTGTTGTTTCTTTTTTGTATTTTGGGAGTTTTGTCGGTGACCGGCTATGTGACTTTGTTTATTGTTTCTTTGACAGAAACCACTGACGTAAGTAACTTGTCCTCTGTAGCCTAAGCATTTGAAAGTTTCGTGAAGTAAAGTTATCGATTGTGAATTGGGTTATTGAATGAATTTTAAAATCGTTTATTTATTCTTTATGTACAAAATTCTATAACTTAGATTAAGACAAACAGTAATAAAAAAATGTATTTTAATTGATGTTATTATAACCTTGTTAAATTAAAATGATTTAAGTACCATTAAAAATAATGAAGATATTGAACTATAATGTTTTAAAATTAAATATAATGTGCCAACGAAAAAGTAACGACCGATTGTGACGTCATGTTGTGAAACACTACATAGACATTACACCAACCTGCGTACAAATATCGTTTGCGAGAAACAAATAGATAATTTTATTAAAATTTTAAAACTGAAATTCTCCCATTTCTTATTTAAGATTTTACTCATAGTTTTGTTTTCTGCGTAACGAGTCCATAAGTAAATAAATCTAATATTGATTCAATAGCCCAAATGTGAAAGCACTGAAAACATATCATCATTCATCACACATTTACTTTTTATCACAAAACCTAAACCTAGCAGTGAAGTGAAACGTGTGTGTCTTTTGTGTAGAACATTTTTTCGCACAAAAGATAAGGAACTTTACAGAGGCTGTACATAAACCTTTTCGCTTGAGGCCCTCCATAAACCAGGCCACGGCCTAGGGCAATTGGTGCGTCGGCACACTACACATGAATAACATGCGTGAATAAAAAACACGATAAACTTACCTAAGTTAGGCTACTTGCGCCAAACTCTGAGTTAGTGTTTCACAGTTCAATTACTTGCACTTTCCCACTTTTTTAGTTATTTATCATCTTTATTAAAAATACGACTGAATTCGACTAAGTCACCATCAGGTGTGACTTAGTGCAACTGGTCGCGTTTTTTAATAAATTATTAATACATTTTTTACCCACGACCCATGAAATCCTCTTTTCCATAGGCTGTCACTGCCACTGATTAACGGAATGACAAGGATAGTAACTATAGAGACACTTGATTTGTGCCAATGTAAGTTGAGTCAAAATTTACTAACATTGATTGAACATTGAACACAAAAGATTGATTCATGAATATCTATTTTGATATTCATGAGTAAATTTTGAAGACAGACTTAAGTTAGTTAAGAAACCTAAAAGATAAGTTAAGTATATGTAATGTAACTAAAGAGACACTTGATTTGTGCCAATGTGAGTTGAGTATAAATTTACCAATATATTTGATATTCATGAATCAATTTTAAAGACAGACTAAAGTTAGTTAAGAAAACTAAAAGATAAGTTATATATTACGTAATCTACAACTTTCGATGTTTGCAGTAAATATAAAGTCGCAGATAGTTTTAGCGAAGCGGATTTATGGGGTCGGGTGAGATCGGGTGGGGTCAGGTGGGATCGAGAGATAAGCCGCGGGTCATCTCTCCCCGGATTTCCCACTTTACACTATCTAGCTGGGAACTGGGTAGTGAGAACTAGTATTATAATATAAAGTGTTTTTATAAAAGCAAAATTTTTTCAACCCCGACGAAAACAGAGGAATGTTGTAAGTTTGGCACGTGTGTGTTTGTTTATGGCATCGTATCTCCCAAACTGATGAACCGTTTTTTTAAGCTTCAGTTCTTCAATTTTATAGTGATATTTTTGTCTATGAGGATGAAAATAGTTTCTCTTTCTTTAATAATAAAATTTTATCCACAGGAATTTTTAATACACCGTATTTATACAATGCCTCCTTAGTTACAAAAAATTTAGGCTTCTAGTTTTATCCACAACAAAGTTATAAGGGGTCAAAAATTGCCAAAACTGGGGCCTTACTCTCCAAACTGATTTGATTTTGATTCAGATACGATCATGCCGCGTACTTCCTAATAAATTGACATTTGTTTATTTTTATTCTCAGTCGATTGATATGGTCGGGAGTACAAAAAGTTACGATCTAATAATTTTGTTTATCCTGATTAGTTTACAAGTAATTCACCAAATAAAGTACGAAAAACCACTGATATCGAACGGATTCGGTTCTCGATTGTGTCGGGAGTAAGCCCCCTGTTCAGAAAAAAGGATGGTACGGCATGCTCAACGTGTGACTTATTCGCATTACACAACATCACGAAGTATCTTTACAAAACTTAACTTTTTCATACCTTTAGTGAGTGCCGATTATTCAGAAATAAAGAGTTCTAAATTAATTTTTAATAACAAATGGATATAAATTTTTGCTAAACGTTAGAAGAAAGATTTTTTTCTTTACACCACGTCAATCTGGCCCTGTGATAAGTATCCGAAGAACTTGTATTGCAAAAACAAACTGACGACCTCCGTAGCGCAGTTGGTTGAGCGCGTTGGCGCTCGAACGAAAGGTCGCGGGTTCGAATCCCGCCGAGGGAACAAAAAGTTTTCAATGTTCCTGGGTCATGGATGTGTATTAAATTTGTGTATAATATAATAAAAATCTTAAATATGTGTATATTATAAAAGTATTAAATATATTTCCGTTGTCTGGTACCTGTAACACAAGTTCTTCGGATACTTAGCACAGGGCCAGATTGACGTGGTGTGAAGCGTCCATAGATATTATATTATATAATTACCAGAGAAAGGAAATTTAATACATCAATATATTTAAGATTTTGATATTATACACTACATTAATACACATCCATTATACTAAAAGTTTTTTTCCTCCTTGCCACCTGCAATAAGGAAAGGACGCGCTCAACTAGTGATGAGTAAAATTGGTATTGGTCTTGCAGTATCCTTAGTCTAGCAAGACCAAGACCAAGACTGACCAATTTTTGGTCTTGGTCTTGCTTTGCTCATCACTACGCTCAATCACTGCGCTACAGAAGCCGTCTGTTATGAATAATATTAATATCACATATACAATACCATCCACACATTAGTCAAGATGGTACCATATTGCTTACAGTTTCCCGAGAAACCTTGTGAATCTTACATTGTAATCAAATAGACGGTAATAGGATTATACAACTCAACTAAAATAAGGGCGCGTTTTAAGGCTTCCGTAATTCAGAATCGATAATGCACGCTGCACGCTGCACACGTCAATATAAAACTGGGTTTATATGACAAGACTAAAGAGCTAGAGCAAGAGCATTATTTCTTGATATTTTATTGTAAACGAAAGCGTTTAAGGCGAGGAATATCCGCAACTAGCACCACTCTTTTTAAAATAAATTTTACAATAACACAGAGATCTTTTTAAAAAAAGTAATCGGTTAAAACTTTAAGTAAATAGTTAAACTAATTTATTGGCATTTAATTACAGCTCTATTATACTGTATTTACTCTCATAAGTAATAACTTAAACGGCCGAGTGGTGCTAGTTGCGATTATTCCTCACCTTAACGTCAGTGTTTATTACATCAAAATATCAACGACCAGAAGCGAGCGAATTTAAACAGAACAACAAAAATTTACGTCCCATTTAATTGTAACCCTAACGTAAACAAACTTTCTATGACACAACCATAGACTAGTTAGTGATGCGAATACAATACAATGACTATTGTTTACGACTATGAATCTATGACTATAATACATTTTACAGGCGGCAGTCAAAATGGCGTATTTTTACTGTGAAAGTTTTTCATTTGATGTTTAAATATGTTAATTAAATGTTAATTATAGTTTAATTGTAATAAAATGTTTTGTATAATGCAGTGTGATCCTTTAATATTCCTGTGAAAGTATCAATAAGTGTGCACAATATTTATTTTATGTATGTGTGAAAATTTCGGGGTTTTTGGTTGAGGTTAAATTTTAAAGAGACGTACATCTGTTTACACTAAAAAAACTAACTAACCTAACTAACTTTACTAACTAACTAACTAATCATTCGCTCGTTTGATGTAAGCCTACCTTTATTCAATGCACACGCGTAGCTAAAATATTGGATTCTAATTAATTTAGCAGTGTTTTGTTAGTAATTCCTCTTGTGTACGACTGTACGATTAACGACTAATACAGTGTACTAGTTTCAGACATTAGTGTCACAGTAATAGTATTGAAATTCGGGTATAAAATCTGATGTAATATTATACATATAATCTATATTTTATAATATCATAGCTAATATTAAGAACGCAAAGAAGAAACTTAATTAAGATCAATAGAATCAGCTGCCTGAGGTCAGTTCACCTTTAACAACTCTATAAGGAGCGCAAAAAGAAATAAATAAGATCTTATTAAGTACTAGACGTTCCCCGCTTCTTCGTACGCGTAAAATGAATTGTGTTAATCCAGGGAATCATCCGAACACGACGTGAAAAAGTAACAAACAAACACACACACTCATACTTTTGCCTTTATAATATTACTATGATTTATTTTTTCTGCCTAAAATATCCTGAATTGACTTTACGTAACGTTATATAAAACGTCGCTTGTTGGAAGCAGCTTAAGTCGATAAAGAAATTGGCGGTATGTGGTTTAGAGATTATTTTACAAAATGTATGTAGCCATTCCACTCTTTCTTTGTCCCGCAGGCCGCATGTATTGTGGACGTCACAAAGCCTGCCTGCCGCGGCTTTCCACCTTGTTTCCTCAATATATGTGTGTTCATTGTTCAGTTATAGCACTATTATAACGTAGCAAATTGCTAGTACCTTATAACACCAATTACAACAATTTTCGATTGGTTCAATTGCTACGTTGACACAACAACAAATTTTAAATATGTATGCAGAATAGTTATCTGATTATTTCACAAGAAAGACGATGCGTTGGATGGAAAGTAAAAAGACTGATCTGTACTGCTAAGAATGATTTCGTATCTCAACAGCTGAATCCGCGATGAGTGTCAAATTTCCCATACTGTGAACTTCGAAATTTGACACCGGGGTTCTGCTGTCGAGATAAGCGAACATTCCTAGAGAATAGCACTGCTGCTCTTATGTATTGCGGACACAGTGCGACATTATAAATAGTTGGTCTGGTTTCAATAAATCGGCCGGTGTTGCCGAAATAGGTGCAGGAGCTATATTGCTGAAAACGGCTAACTTCATAAATGCCCGCACAACTGGCAGTACTTCAGCGTGGCAATTGTATGGCTTCTAAAATTTAAGCGCCTCTTATAGAATAGCACTGCTGCTCTTATATATTGCACATACAGTCCAACACTATAAATAGTTTGTCTGGTTTCAATAAACGGGTGTTGCCGAAATCGGTGCAGGAGCTATATTGCTGAAAACGGCTAACTTCATAAATGCCCGCACAACTGGCAGTACTTCAGCGTGGCAATTGTATGGCTTCTAAAATTTAAGCGCCTCTTATAGAATAGCACTGCTGCTCTTATATATTGCACATACAGTCCAACACTATAAATAGTTTGTCTGGTTTCAATAAACGGGTGTTGCCGAAATAGGTGCAAGTGCTATATTACTGCAAATGGCAAACTTTTTATAAATGCTAGTACGACTGGCAGTAATTAAGCCTGGGAATTGTATGGCTTCTAGAATTTAACGTCCTGGAAACGAACAAAAATTAGATAATATGCGGGGTTTGTTTGAAGGGTTTTACAAACATTCTACGTGTTTGATGAAAAACTGGATTGACCCCGTGTTTGAATGTAGGTACTGTGTTTGACAAACATATTTGAGGTTCAACCGTCGTGTTTGTCAAACAGAGTATACCTAATCTGGTATATGTTTGACAAACTTGTTTGTTTGAGTGTCTTGTGTACTACTGTTTAAAGAATATTTTTGTCACCTAGTTAAAAAGAGTCGCTAACACAATACTATTATATTTTACCAGGTTCTTTCAGGTTATATAGTAAAAATAAATAATATATACTGGAACTTATTTACTCAGCTTTCGTAGATATTCCCTTGTTATCCAGGTGCAACATTTAAGATATTGTAATGCCTTATTATTTCTGAATGTATTTAATTTTTGTTTTATAAAAATGTTGTTAATTACTTAACATCCAAATGCTTCTTAAAAATCAGGAGCCTTATCTGTACAGGCTATAATATTAATGAGTGATAATACTTTAAGGTGTGTATGGGCATCGTATATACAGTTTACTGGGAAACTACCAGCGCTGAAAGAGGTACTTTTTTTATTATTTTATGGGAAAATTTATGATGTTGTGGCAATTCTCATTCTAACATGAAAGTCAAAAGTCTTTCAGCGCTGGTACTTTAACAGTATACTCTACATAGGAGGCACATACACAACCTTAAGTATTATCACTAATTTATTTTACACCTTGTATGTCATCACGAAATAAAAAGGATAGCCTAGTACCTATGTACTTGAGGGACGCCTAACTTAAGAAGAATTTATTTACTCGCTAAGTCTTATATAACTTCTTTTTATGTTATTTCAAATGTAGTATCGATACAACTTTGTAATGTAGATAAACGAGCACGCAAACAGATTTAATTATAGACATTAATATTTTTACTCTGTTGTCGTCACTGCTATAAATAAATCGTTAATTTATAAACGCACCTGTATACATTATGTTAAACTGAGACACCCATCCCTGAAATAAACGAATCCGAAAATAGACGCGTATAATCGCGTGTGGAACACGACAAACCCCCATGAAATGTGACGGGGAAGTATGATGGTATATTAAATCAGTATTTATTATACAATATTTATATTAGGTAGGTATACAAGTATCAAGTGATTTGCCTAGATTTTTAAAAGATATCTTGTAAGATCGGGTGTTTTATTGTAAACGTTTTTAAGTTTCTGAATATTGTTGAAATCCTATATGATATAAATAAAATTTAAATTTGGAAGTAGATAGAAGAATAAAATATTTGACCGAATAGTGAAGCAGTAAGCGAATTGATTATATCTAAGAACATACAACGGTCATGTCAGCTTTAAAACCAACAAAAACTATATCAAAATCGGTTCATCCGCTTGGGAGATATGGTGGCACACACACACACACATACGCATAACCAAATACACACTATATTTTGGAAAAACAATACGCATAATTGATTGTCCATTATGAGTATTGTTTTTCTTTAGGGCAAAGTACCGTGATTTTTTTAGTTTATATGCGATATATGTATGTTGCGAAGTAAAAGCTTCAATATCAGCAAGACTATTCCTATTTCTAATCCTTTCATAACATGCGTAGTTCTCTCTTTCAATGATTAGTATTAACTTCAACTACGAATATGTTCAAGACGCTTTCCGAAATTAATTGCAGTTAAAGAATGTGCATCTACCTTTACCCTTCGATCAGCTCGGCGTCTATGACGCGTCAGAACAAATTAGGCCGACCTCACACTTAATTCGATGAGTCAGGGTCAGGGCTGATAAGCCATACAACTTTATGGATTAACGCCATATGAAACTTGAGACCAAATTACTTGCTTATGTCATTTGATCAATATTTATAATATGTGTGCCCGCGACTTTAGCTTTTTTTTTTTGAGTAATTTAAACCGTTTATGCAGCGCACGCAACGAAATTCCCCAAATGTGAATAATTTTCCCCGTTTATGCAACATTTCTTACTGACGCTTCGCTCTTATTGGTTGCATCGTAATGTTATAATATAGCCTAAAGCCTTTCTCTATAAATGGACTTTCCAACAAAAAAAAATTTTTTCAAATCCGACCAGTAGTTTCTGAGATTAGCGCGTTTAAACAAACTCTTCCGCTTTATAATATTAGTATAGAATATGATAGAAGTTGATATTTTTTTTCTCTCCACTCCTTAATTCCCTTTCTAGTTGTAAACAAAATTGATAAGTTTGTCTTACGTAAATAACATAATATCGAAATGTTTTAAAACTTGTGTGTATGTTTTAAAAATAACAATATTCAACCAAATTGGCGTGTAGTAAAACGATACAGAACCAAATGGACGTGTCTTGTGTTACATTGGAAACCAAATTCAGTGGACATGATATTATATACGAAAGAAACGGTATTAGATTCCAATTCGTCGTTTGAGATATGATGTCCGATTGTCCAAAGTATTTCATAGAGTGAAGTTGCCTAAAGTCGTCACGCTTGGCGGATTGGCAAACTTCATGTTAAAATACCAACAATGTCCACGGAAACGCTCAGATATACAGGGTGTAAAAAGAGCAGTCACGATAATTTGGGATAAGATTATGGGAATATATTAGAGGAAGATTATAGGAGGATATTATTTATTATTTGAAAAAAATACTTTTTTTTTGCAATTTATTATTTTTAGTCGCAAGGCTGGACTGTTTGGAATAACGTTCTGCATTAAATTCCAAAATTTTATAATTTTTGCCCTAGTACGTAATGAACGTCTTGCGCGTGCTATTGACCTCTCAGCGTAATCATCTGATCGCTGTGTTGTGCACGTTTTTTTGAATTTTTTTAATTTTTAAAACAGTGGATTAAAAGCAAATGACTAGTACCAATGGATATATCTCTTGCCTGGTTATAACCCCACGAAGTTATAGTGACTGCTCTTTTTACACCCTGTATATTACCTCTGTCACCTTTCACGACACCCATGGGAATGATGGTTAATGTAGAGTGAAGAATGAAAAATAATGCTATTTTACTCCGCCACCCACGAAGTTAGAAGGACTACCATAAATTCTGATTTAAATTTTGAATATAGATTTGTGTGCATTACTGGGCCTAAAACTGACATTCCCCTTTAATTTTAAAAATTCACAGTTAGAGCAGCATAGTGTTGTTTCGTCATCGCTTTTGGCAGCCCTACAGTATGTAGGGCTATGATGTCAACGGCTTGTAATGAGCATGGGTGACTTGACGCCAAACTCAAAGACATTTGGGTTAGTGGGGAAATAGGATGGCATTCGATAGTTCCTAACGGCGTTTATTAGTAGTATAGTATTCATTTTAACATTTATATTTTCATTTACTTTGGTATCTTTCTATACCTTGGTGGAGGCTAGGTTGACATCGGAGGACACCGGAGGAGGAGGGGGTAAAAAGATTTGTGATATATTTATAAAATGTTGAAATTAAATATATTACAAGATAATTATGCAGGTCGTACAAACTCAAACTATCAAAGCTTTATTGTAATTTGTATTTCATATTAGGTAATTGGTGTGTAATCCCTAGGATATTAAACTACCGAAGCCTTTGGTTATTTTTTATTTGAAAACGACCGGCAGGGTCGAATTTAAATTTCTGCCGCCCTTGGGCACTGAAAAAACCGCCCCTTAAATTAAATTTCACTCGAAATACATTTGTAATCTTATTTTAAAATTGTTAAATTTAAAAAAATATTTATCAAATTTCGTATTAATAAAACGTATGAGTTGAATTTCTAATTATTTCATAAATAATAAACGGTTAATTAAAAGAAAAAATATACCCATTGGAAACTTGATAGTCAGGGTTCTCCCATACATACATGGTTTTCTCTTGATTAGTATCAAGCTAATTTTTCGTGAGTAGCTTCATTTTGATGAGTCGCCGAAGAATGTCTTGGACAGAACTCTTGTTTGTGGTAGCTAACAGAGTTAGCAAGGATAAAAAAACTTTCGAGTGTACGACCGGTATAACGTACCACGTATTGTAGGACAATTATGTCTGTTGAATTACATTAATATTAACTAAGTAATAAAAATAAAATCAGCTGGTTACTATTAATTTAAGATGACCTCGTTATCGATACAAGTTGGCAAGAGGGAACTCATTGATGAAACCATAGATTTTGTAGGACAAATATTTTTTCGGATAATTTAGATCATTATCTTGAGATTTATCAAAAAATTATACCTAATAAATAATTTGGAATTACAAAATCCACAAACTTTATTCTTGCTATCTCTGATAGCTACCACAAACAAGAGTTCCGTCCAAGAAATTCTTGAGCGACTCATCAAAAATTAAATGATGGGTATTCACGAAAAATTAGCTTGATACTAATCAAGTGAAAACCATGTATAGGGGAAGACAGACTATGATACCACTAAAATATTTTTCTGCCTTCCAAATTTCGCCGCCCTGGCCATGTGTCTATTCAAAGTTATTTCGCGACGGTCACCCCTTCAGAAACTCTCAACCTTTTCAGTAAACTTAACTTTTTAATCAAAGTTGTGCAAGATAAGTCTCAATTTCAGTCGCAAATGGATCACGGTTCGGGTTCAGTTTACTTTTTTTCTCTTGAATATTTAACTTTGATAATGTATTGGACTTGGTAAAGGGAAAGATTTACATCGCTAAAGAAAAATATTTTTGTCAAATAAAATATGCATGTGGCAGTTTTGCTGTTTATTTATTATATTATTAAATTGTAACTACAATAAAGTTATGTCTTAACTTCTGAGTTTAAAAATTATATTTTACTTTTCTGGTAATTTCAAACGAGATAATTTAATCACTTTAAACTATAGAATCCTTTTGTCTTTTCTACAAAGACCAACGCAACGCCCGTTAGTAGTTACCCTTAGCTTGTAGAATACTTCCAAATTACAAAGACACGCGAAAAAATAAGGAAATCATAAGAAAAGCAACATCAAAATGTACAAAGCAAAAAAAAACATCAAAGATAAAAGTTTGCGTAAATGATCGTGTCGTGTTGGGTAACGAAACACAATTTATGTTACATTAATGTTACCCGCGACGAATGAACTAAATCTATCCCGCATATAGAGAACATAATTTAGGATAAAAGGTTGCATTTAAGCTAATCAACATAGATACAGTCTAGACTTTAAACTAGTGTTCTGAACATTTGAATTAGTTTAACAGTATTTTTGCCCACGGGAACTTGAATATTTTACTGAGACAGAAAGATAAACGTTCTATAAAATATACCGACATTGAAAGGTTTTGTATGTGTCGAATATAAGACTAAGTGAAAATTTCACCAACACAATATGTTAAAGTTAATCCTTCATTAAATATCATGTTATCCTTCTCGTATTTCCCGTCAATGAATGAGAAGGCATTTTAACAGGCCGTTAACACTAACATGCGTTGGTGAAATCTAGACTTAACGTACATATTTAATAGCTCACAGAGTAAAGAAATGAAATTCTGGACACCACAAAATGCAGTGTATCCAATTTCCAACAGCTGTGTTGTTGTCTGTCTGACGTCCATCCATGTGCTCTTTTATCCATTTTTATTAAAGAAAAAACCAAATCAATTTTACTCTTCACTTTTTAAACAGTTAACAAAACAGTTCACGTGTAGATTGGGTGTTGTCGCTGTCTCTATTCTACTCGACACGTCAGATTTCCCCTGCACGATCAGTACAGCTCTGGCTGTACTGATCGTGCAGGGGAAAGAACGTGACATGCTTTTTCGTGCGTGCTGCCGGCGTCCATATATTTATCGTTAGATATAAGACGCTAACAAAATGTCATGTCAAAAATAACTGACTAAAGAAAAGATACGATTAATATAATATGCTAATTAGACTGTAATTTTGGAGTTTTAAAAGATGAAGTAGTGACCTCGATAGACTTAATATTTTTAATTAATGAGAATCTGGATACAAGTTTCAAGCCTCGGGCACAAAAAGTTTCCCAATATAATTTAAGTTAATTTTAGGCCTGTCTTTACCAGTCTCTGATTTGCATATTGACTTGGAAAAAGTTATTTTGTTTAATAAGAATATTAGAGGAGGCACACGAGAGTTTATAAAATATGAAGTATGACTTAATAAAGTATTACAAATATAATATACGAAAATAAACTGCGCTGCAAAAGATAGTACAGGTAACTTCACTTTTATAATTATTTTCTTACAAAACTATAGGAGTAAGAGATTTTAAATAAAAAAAAACTTTTTACTATTGTTTATTATATTTATAGTGTTTTTTTTTATTTAATGTGTTGACCACCGTAGCGCAGTGAGGTTGCGGGTTCGAATCCCGCGAGGGAACAAAATCCTGGGTCATAGATGTGTATTAAATTTGTGTATTATTATAATAAAAATCTTACATAATATGTGTAGAGTATAAAAGTAATAAATATATTATATTTCCGTTGTCTGGTACCTGTAAGTTGTAACACAAGTTCTTCGTATACTAGCACAGGGCCAGATCGACGTGGTGTGAAGCGTCTATAGATATTAGTATTATTATTTAATATGTGTATTATGTTTTAGCTTTCTATTATTATAAGATACCTGATAAATTTGATTTATAATGTTTGTTGTTTAAAATTGTTTTTTATAGAACACTTATTAGTACTTCATACCACTTTTTTTCTTGATGCTTTGAAAGGAGTACTACTCTAACGTCTCTTATTGAAACACTAACAACCTTCCTCGGGAACTCTATCCATTGATGAAAACAGTATTAAAATGAATGCAGTTGTCGTTGAGCTTATCGCAAACACACAGGCACGGCGGAGTACATTGTTTTATAATAGGTACACTAGATGACCCGTGCCCACTTCATTGAGAATACAAACAGTGTGTGGTGAACCGTTTAAAATTTTCCTGGACTTCCACGAATATTTCAAGACTAAAAGTAGCCGAATCGGTTCAGCCGTCCTCGAGTTTTTCTAGACTAACGAACAGCAACTCATTTGTATATTTTAGACTAGCTGATCGGTGCCCACTTCGTTGAGCATAGAAACCGTTTAAACCTTCCCGGGACTTACACGTGTATTTCAAGACTAAAAATAGCCGAATCGGTTCAGCTGTTCTCGAGTTTTTACTGATATGAAGTACTTAATTTATATCATTTTATTAGCTTAATTAATTGTCCACGAATGGCCAAAGTGTCTATACAAAGTGGACAATCCCCTTTGTAGACCAATCATTTAGCACCCTAAAAGCAGTAGCAATGATCAGCCCTGCACAACGTCAGCTGTTTTATGTTTAAATTGTAAAGTAAATAATCTAATATATAAAAATCAATTGCTGTTCGTTAGTCTCGCTGAAACTCGAGAACGGCTGAACCGATTTGGCTATTTTTAGTCTTGAAATATTCGTGGAAGTCCAGGGAATGTTTAAACGGTTTATGTGCTCAACGAATTGGGCTGGGCTCAACTAGTGTAATATAATAAAAAAAGTTATACTATAGTCATTTAGGGTGGATAATCATCGTTCTAC
This sequence comes from Celastrina argiolus, assembly GCA_905187575.2. NCBI lineage: Eukaryota > Metazoa > Arthropoda > Insecta > Lepidoptera > Lycaenidae > Celastrina > Celastrina argiolus. Next base: position 19,317,123 of record LR994580.1, on the reverse strand, counting down.
AGATTTTCAGCCCTACAGGAAGTTACTGGGGGGATTCTCCAGCTCTCCTAGGTAGGAATGTAGAGGTACTTTTTAACCCTCGACGCAAAAACGATGGGGTGTTATAATATTTGACGTGTCTGTGTAAATATGTATACGTCTGTGTGTGGCATCGTAGCTCCCAAACGGATGATCCGATTTTAATACGGTTTTTTTTTCGTTTAAAAGGTATATCAGTCCGAGAGTGTTCTTAGCTTTGTTTGGTGGAAATCGGTTCAGGTGTTCAAGGTTATCAGGTCGTTTGTTAGGTGTGATAGGAATTTTTTAATTTTTTATTTAGTTTATTAACGGAAGTCGTTGGAAACTAATTGTGTTTGACATTTGTCATAAGGTAAAAATCACTTACCCCGAATTAAAGTCCTTGTACTGTTTTGTAAACAAAAAACTTTTCTAATAACGCCCAAATGGCTTTTCGGCGAAACGATCGCAGCTATTAAAACCGACTCAAAGAAAACTCAGTACAGTCACCACACTGTGGGAAAATACAAGTCTCTTATTATTAAAAAAATCTCATTTTAATAAAAAAAAAATAACCTTATTTCATGTTTACTATTACCACAAAGTACAGAGACTCGACCTAGTACTTTATAATGGTATCACCCTAATACTGGCAATTCGAATGGCTATTTTTGTTTTCTTCGATTTCCATGCACAATCCGGAAACCACCATCAACCACCACATTGTGAGCGCCACTATTGGAAAATACTAATTACTAATTTCGTTTCGTATCGTCTTCTTAATTAAGCAGTTCAATTTAGCTTAATGTGATGTTATGCTTAAAAATATGCTTATATTTATTTTAATGTCAATATTTGTACTTAATTCGGCATATTTACATTTTATAGTTTAGGTACACGTTAAAAGTATCTATTGCATTTCTTTTGTATTAAACATAGATTGTATGGGATGCTATTAAATAATATTATTAAAATATACCTTTCAAATAATAATTTATACTAGATGTCTAAGTATTAATTATTCTAATGTATTAATTATTTATATATATCCTATTAATTATTGTAATGAAATCGGCTGTATATGGCTTTACTTTAGATTTTTTGTCTAAACATAAGCAGAAAACTAGTTCTAAAGATACTAGCAGTATCCATAGTTGTCTTTGTAAAATGTTACATAATATGTGTAAATAAACGTACATATTAAGTACAACGAATAAACAAAATCCTAAAAATTAAAGAAACTATAGTCACTCTACAGGACTGGCCCATTTAATTTTTACTAAGCGTTTAAACCCGACACTTTTGTGTAAATAATTTTAAAACACTTCTCTTTTATAATAAAAAAACTTCATGAAAACTTAAACGAATAATTTCATGATATTAATTTCAGCGGCAGCTTGTTTTATTTAACGTTTAATATTATATTTTAAATCCAAACAGGCACAATGTAAGTTTGTATTGAATAAATTTAATAAATAGTATTACATGCACATGTGATTGCCAAGTCAATCTACTATTTATATAAAACATAAAAGATTTTTATTAATTTACACTTTTTTCACATTGTACAATGGCGGACTTAATGCCAAAGGGCATTCTCTACCAGTTAACCATAGGGTGGTCGTCTCCGTGGTCTAGTAGTTCAGAGCTTCGCTTTCGACCCGGAGGTCGTGGGTTCAATTCCCGCGTTGGAACAACAAAACTGCGCCTGTTCTCTCGCCAGTCGTGCGGGTTAACTTCCCACTGAGTTATGAGAGTAAAAGGAAGAGAGAGTGCTTCTTTATATTGCGCACACACTTGGGCACTATAAAATAACTCCTGCGTATCTGGGCTGGTTTCAATGAAATCGGCTACCGACGCCGAAATTGGCGAGGGGAGCTATTATAGGGTGGTGCAGAGACAAAATAAACGAAAAGATGCTGCAAAACGATGAGAGAAATAATATAAAATAGTAAAAGGAATAAAGTCAAATTTAACAAAATAGAAAATTTAATATTGATATGATCACTATAAAATGTTGTTAGACCGACCGACTACCCCGACTTGGCATCACATGGATCTCACAACTTTTTACGGTAAAAGAACTAGAAAGTGAGACTATGCTTTTTTTACTAGTTATGTGTTTGGAGGGATTTTGATAATAATGATATCTATGGACGCTTCACACCACGTCAATCTGGCCCCATACTAAGTATCCGAAGAACTTGTGTTACTGGTTGGTACCTGTAACACAAGTTCTTCGGACGCTGTCTGGTGACAACGGAAATATATTTAATACTTTTATACGATACACATATTTAAGATTTTTATTATATTAAACACATCCATGACCCAGGAACATTGAAAACTTTCGTTCCCTCGGCGGGATTCGAATCCGCGACCTTTCGCTCGAGCCCCAGTGCGCTCAACCACTGCGCTACGGAGGTCGTATTTTATCGATTACATTATGATAATAATATTAACTGTGTTTGTTTTTTCTTATATTATATCAAATAAGAGATAATCCTGACACAATTGTATCAGGAGGTCGCCGAGGTCGGGAACAATTGCCATCCCCTGGGGTCATCCTTGTTCTTTACCCTTGACACACTTACAAAGGAAATAAAAAGACGTTCTTCGTTTTGCAATAAAATATTTCCCATTTTGTTCGCGCTGAAAAATTCTGGGACCGTTTTAATCGGCTTAATAGGAGCCGAATTTCGACGATTTTTTCGCTATATTCTAAGCGTGATAAAAAGATCTCACGTGATATTTTGATCGTTTTGGTAATATTTTATATCGACTTCGTTCGCGTGGTTGTCGGAAACACTATCGCGATTATCTTTTGATTGCTCACGTTGATTTTTGTTATTATGATTATTAAAAAGGAATAATTCTTTCATACATATTCTTTTAAAACTTAAACCGTTTATGCAGCGCACGCAACGAAAGTCCTCGAATGTGAATAATTTTTCCCGTTTTTGCAACAATTCTCACTGACGCTTCGCTCCTATTGGTCGCAGCTTAATGTTATATAGCCTAAAGCCTTCCTCTATAAATGGACTATCAAACAAAAAAATATTTTTTCAAATGGGACCACTAATTCCTGAGATTAACTAACAAATAAACTCTTCCGCTTTATAATATTAGTATAGATTATGCGCTAAGTGATTGACTGACAAAAAAGATTAAATCCTTAAATTATGGTGAAATGAGTATGTTTAGTTATAATAATATTTATAGTTAATTATTTAAATATACAAATAGAGTTCATAATCTGAGTAAGTCGCCTTCATATTAACCTAGAAAAAGTGAAAACTTGTTTAGTTCAAATTTTTGTTTTGAATGGCATTACTAGTCTGTACAGCTGTTGCAGGAGTAAATAAAGAAGTATTTTCTTTGGCCCTTAACAGGGCGTCACGGTAAACATTCGAAAACTAGGACAAGGAAAATTAAATAGAAATTAATGCTTATTCGGGACGAAGCGGTCTGATAAATCCTTCCTTATTGATTCCAAGTATTGTTTGCCGCTGTCTAACTGAAGCATGCTACTTGCCTTTCATATTTGCCTTTTTAACATTGCTCAGGTGTATTTTCTTATAAGATACTCGCTGACCCGTGTCCACTTCGTTGAGCAAACAAACCATTTTAACCTTCCCTGGACTTCCGCGAATATTTCACGACCAAAAATAGCCGAATCGGTTCAGTCGTTCTCGAGTTTTAGCGAGACTAACGAACTGCAAATCATTTTTATTATATATGTGTGTAGTGTTGGTGATGATAATTACTATAATATAGCCAAAGTAAGTGGTATAAACTTTTAAAATAAGTGACGTAGCGATGTTTTTAGAAAATAATATATTATATAACCTTTTTTAGAAAATGAAAATGGTATTAGGCAATTTATAGACTTTTCACTGCAATATAATTAATATTTTATTAAAAGTCTGGAATCGTTACGCAAGGCCTTTTGAATCGCAAAATTCTCGGGCCTATTATTTTCCGGTTAAATAAGATGCTGGAGACAATAGGGCGTTTCACCCTGCTATGCTAATTCCTAACTTCAGAGTGAAAAGTTTTCTCAAATATTTTGTCACTTGAATATTATGTGACAGCGAGCGATTTTCAAATCCGTGTTTCTAATATTTATAAGTAGGTACTATTAAAAACAAGTTTGCCGAGGTGTTAATAAGTTTTAAATTGTACTATTTTATAATTAATAATAAACATTTAGTAATATCTATAGACGCTTCACACCACGTCAATCTGGCCCCGTGCTAATTATCCGAAGAACTTGTGTTACAGGTACCAGACAACAGAAATATATTTAATACTTTTTATATTATACACATATTTAAGATTGTTAAAATATTAATACACACATTTGATACACATCTATGACCCAGGAACATTGAAAACTTTTTGTTCCCTCGGCGGCATTCGAACCCGCAACCTCTCGGTCGAGCACCACCGCGCTGCTCCACTACGCTACGGAGGTTGTCAATATGGTTGCTGTTTGTTACTCTAACACAAAGTAGATAGTAAAACTCTCATAAACAATTTTAAAAAATAGTTACCGCTAGATCAGTCATAAGGTCAAAAACGTTTTACAGTGCCTGACCATGAATCGGACTTCAACCACGTCTGCAGTCGATACGGTTGCTTGCTAATGTGTTAAAATATTTGAGGCGTAGTGCAAAAAAAAATAAGAAGCTGAGATTTAGAAACTATGCTAAATTAATACATTCTGACATGATATTTAATGCTTGTACCTACCTACTGCCATACGTCTACATTAGTGTGAAAAGCAGTCAAAAACTTTACAATAAAAAATTAAGAGTTCCGTGCAAGATGGTTGTTAGATAGCGAGCGGAACGTAAGCAGACACGCGAGCCCACACCCGACTACCGGATGATCATCATAAACTTGATTACCTCAGCTCTGTTTTCCTAGGATAAGGTGATAATATAGCAGATATAATATGGTCATATCTGTATTAATATTATAAAGCGGAAGAGTTTGTTTGTTTGTTTAAACGCTCTAATCTCAGGAACTACTGGTCCGATTTGAAAAATTATTTTTTGTTGGATAGTCCATTTATAGAGGAAGGCTTTAGGCTATATAAAATTACGCTGCGACCAATAGGAGCGAAGCGTCGGTGAGAAATGTTGCAAAAACGGTGAAAATTATTTACATGTCCTTAAATGTGAAAATTTTTTAAACGGTTTAAGTTACTCAAAAAATAAGTAGGAAAGAATTATTCCTTTTTAAAAGTCATAATAACAAAAACCAACGTCAGCAATTAAAATATAATCGTGATAGTATTTCAGACAACCACGCGAACGAACACGCGGGCACAGCTAGTATTATAAAAGGCGGTGAGCTGACACATCTACGGATGAACCAATTTTGATCTAGTTTTCTTGTTTGAAAGATGACGTGATCGAGAGTGTTGTTAGCTATAATTCATTGCTTTAGAATTCGGGGGTGACGTCAACATTTTAATATTGTATCATTCATTCAAACGCATGCCGCGCGAAGAGTTTGTGAAATGCTAATCAATTCTAAGATCAACTAACGCTGATTGGAGAAAGATTTATTAAAGAGAAAGAGAGCGACACATATCTATAAAATTACATCACGCTTGCACTAGCAGGCTGGTTAATATACCACCGACAAGTCACCAAAAGGCACGATTGACATACGTTTTTTTTTTTATTATTCTCACCGAGATAATGCATTACGCATTCCGATGCATATGGGGACTCCTACAGCAGGTATGTGGGACTCGCCGCGTGCGAAGAGATGGTAAAGTGGACCCACTAAAAACTCGGCGACACTCCATCATTACCGCCGTTGGCAGAGCCGCGGGGACACATTACATACATCCGCGACTACATATGATTTGATTTAACCTTATTTATCCAGCCTTGCAAGTAAGAGCGTGATGTAATTATAATATAATAACTCTCGTTCTATCAGATAATTTTTTCACTAACTAGCGTTCAATTAATTTTGATGGAATGTGGTAAGAACAAAAATGAAAGAATCTCACTCATAAATAATATTGGCTTAAATCCATTAGATGTAGGATGTGTACAGAGCTGTTTGTGTAAACCGCCTAGAGTACTGTGTATTTTATTAGCACTTAAAGTTCTTTAGTGTGGATACGATGGGGTTAGCATGTCTCTGTAGACAAAACCCTTCCAAATAAAAAGATTTAAAATACGTTTAGTTAGGATTGTCAAATTGAATGCCAGTTGATGGATTTGATTAGCCTTTTAGAAACCGGCCCTAAGTGTTGCCTAACAATGCCTCCCACACCGATTTCGGTGACGCTCGCCGGTTTCATTGATACCAGGCCAGCTACGCAGGAGTTGTTTTATAGTGCCCAAGTGTGTGCAATACACAGAAGCACTCTCTCGTAGCCCAGTGGGATGGATAACTGACACGACTGGCGGGAGATCAGGCGCAGGATCAACTTTTTACATGCCCATCCGTCGCATGGATAATCTTTCTTTTCAGACAATCAGGTGATCAGCCTGCATTGTCCTAACCAAACTTGAATCAACATATTTTGTTATTCCAACGCGGGAATCGAAACCTCCGGGTCGAGAGCAAAACTCTGAACCACGAGACCACGGAGGCGGATAAGGCTGCGTATCCACCAGAGCTGTGCTGTGCGAGGAATTTGTTTTTCAGAACCAATAGAGTCGCTTGTCAAGAGCCGCGCTGACCGATGCGTGATAAATGAAGCGATTCTATTGGTACCTAAAAACACATTCCTCGCTACACAGCACAGCACAGCTCTAGTGGATACGCAGCCTAAGTGTTGCTCAATGACCGCGCGACAAGTCAAATTCGAGTCAAACGGGAATAAAATCTGACATCAACACGAGTAGTAGAATACTAAATTCACGCATATAGCCAATGTTTACACGCCACGTCTACGCATGACAAACGAGTACAAATGTTTAATTGTTTCAGTTAATGTATGTACAACATAAACATACAAAGGCCGTTTGAGCCGAATTTCGTTTCGCATAATACGAACGTTTCCTCACAAGTCTGTTGTTTACGCAGTTATTGTAATTACTTCCTGCCCTTTGTAGTTCTACTTTGTGCGGTCGAAGAGCAGGTTTGACGTTTATGGCTTTTTCATGGGATTCCGATATGAATAATAAATTGGGATCCGCGATTTAATACCATTGATATAATACTTACTATGTTTTGTTTTTAATCCATAATAAAATAAAGTCCTCCTCCTAAAAATTGTATGTCTGTTCGCAATAATCCTAAAGACCTGCGAGGATCTTCATCCTGTTTTCACTAATATAGTGGTTCTCGGTCACCCTGTAGATGGCGCAACTGTCAGTGCGTCAAGGTCTTCGTACCTTAATAATGAAGCAAAAATTTTGTACGCCAAAAATTTGCAGACGCGGATGAATACGAAATTTCCCACACCTATCCTTACATATTATAAAACAAAGTATTCTGCAGTCTGTATTTCTGTTTATTCGGATAAGACTACTGCACTGATTTTAATGGTATTTTTATCAATGGATAGAGTAGTTTTAGTGTGTTATTAGGACCAGGTAGGTGGCGCTGCCGACAGTGAACAAAGTACCAAGTCCGCTGGGATAGCTGTAGTAATCGAGACTGTAACTTCTTATGGATAAAATATACATATACAGACTATAATATTAATAAGTGATAATACTTCAGCGTATGTATGGGTCCCATATACTAACAAATAAAATAAAAGAATTACTTTTTTTTTAATTGTTGTATTAAATGTAATGTAAAAATTTAGATGTTGGAAATCTCATACAAACATGAAAGTGAACAGTCAGTCCTTCAGCGTTGGTACTTTTACAGTATACCTTTTAGGCGGCATATACACACCCTAAAGTATCACTAATTTATTTTACACCTTATATACATACCATGAAGAAATATATATACCGACTATTTCGCTCGTAATAAATTTTTCATTACATTTAAACGAGACATGTCTCCGTTGTATTTTGCAAACCGGTTGGTGTAATCCGTGAAAGCTGGTGTGGCAGATATATTCACGAACTGATATAAAAGCAACCTTTACGTAGGAGTACTTGACCTGGATTCACAAAAAACGTATCTATTGAATGAACGTGTGTATGGATGTTAGTTTTGTATGGCGTCGAATACAAAAGTTAGGAAATATGTTATTGAATGTACTGTAAGTTCTTGATGAAAAAACATTGCACAAAGTAATAATACACAAATTACTTGCATTTTTTTTTTGCAAAAAGTTTCGTTAGCATAATATCAGCCATGCGAACTATAAACGCATGGACTATAAACGCTTTTACCACACGTCAATATGGTCCCGTACTAAATTACCAAAGAACTTGTTACTGGTACCTTCTAGACAACAGAAACATAATATGAAATAATTTTATATAATATAGTTTCGACGCATACACATCCCATTATACTAGTATTAGTTTGACGAATTATTATAGGCGAATTTTGATTATAGTGTGACCTCTAGTACATATTTCAAGCCAAGATATTTTCATCTTATTAATTTGTAACTTATTTGGCTTGAAATAAGTACCTACTAGAGGTCACACTATAATCAAAAACTGGCCTATAATAATTCGTGAAACTAATAGGTACTATAAAAGCAAGTTGTGTATGTGTCTAATCTATATATTAAACTAGCTGACCCGTGGCCACTTCGTTGAGCAAAAAAAATATAAAAAAATCGTTTAAACATTCCCTGGAGTTCCACGAATATTTAAAGACCAAAAATAGCCAAATCGGTTCAGCCGTTCTCGAGTTTTAGCGAGACTAACGAACAGCGATTCATTTTTATATTATATAAGATTATACAAAGGCCCTCCTTGTTGCAAACTATAAAATTTAAGTCTTATTAGATAATAAACTTAACTTGCAATCCTTTTACATTTTACGGCCTTTGAAATTGTGCTGTTAAACAATATTTATTAGCAATTTGCAAAACAATAGAATGTAATATTGAAAATTAAGGTGCGAGCTCACGAGAGACTACTAAAATTGGAGATTTATAGGCTAATATTTGCGTTAAATAGCCATTAGGGAACCTACTTTTAAGGGGTACACATTCTCACCGCTGCAACTCCTATGTAGCCAGGATCGACAGTGTAACCAAACTCAAAAAAGCATTTGATATGATCTGAAGGGTGCTCGAAATTTATGAAGGTACCTTCTTTATTCTTCTGAGTAATAAGTAATCCGATGAAAAAAAGGTGTACAGTTTAGTATTCTGTGCTCGCGACTTAGTTCGACGCGACGTCGCGGAGCCCGACACCGCGACGCCGCGAAGCCCGACGCCGCGACGCCCGACGCCACGACGCCCAAAGCCGAAGCCGCGACGCCCGACGCTGCGACGCCACGACGCCTAACATCGCGACGCCGACGCCCGACGTCGAGATGCCGACGCCCGACGCCCGACGCCGCGACGCCCGACGCCGCGACGCCCGACGCCGCGACGCCCAACGTCGTGACGCCGACGCCCAACGTCGCGACGTGCGTGCGTGGGGTTCCTACTTCCTACCTACCAGCATTCGCGGTCCCGGCTCAGACGCGAGTCACGTCACACGCGGCGCCCGGTCGAATCACGGCGAAACAATCTTAATTTTGCTATTTTTATTATCTCCTAAAGTATTCATTGTATTTGCATGGTTTAAAGGACAAATATAGTCTTCATGGAATGCTTTAGCCAACTAACGTATTTAAAATGATAAGAATGACTACCGTGACGGTATCAATATTTTTCCAAAAACAGCTTTATTGCCCATTTTTTGATCCTATTAATTAGTTATTTAATAAATCTTAGAGATAGATAAACATATACTGTCACGGACTTTTTTTTTTTTTGATTATTAAAAAGGAATAATTCTTAAACCGTTCATGCAGCGCACGCAACGAAAGTCCTCAAATGTGAATAATTTTTCATGTTTTTGCAACATTTCTCACTGACGCTTCGCTCCTATTGGTCGCAGCGTAATGTTATATAGCCTAAAGCCTTCCTCTATAAATGGACTATCCAACAAAAAAAGAATTTTTCATATCGGACCAGTAGTTCCTGATGTGTAATATCTATACTAATAAATAAACAAACAAACTCTTCCGCTTTATAATATTAGTAGATATTACATTTTTCATTAGTTACCTACCTACTACCACGGTTTGAATACAATATTTTGTAGATTAATATAAGTGTATTCATTTTTAATTAGTGTATTTTTTTCATCCCGCAGGGCGTTATGCCTTCTTCAGGAGGGGGGACTGCCGACGCCGATGCCAGTTTACCCACCAAAACCCACCTGCGGATTGCTATCAGCTATCATGAAAGTGTCCCGGATTTGTCTAACACGTGTAGGTGCCACAACAAGCTGATCTACCTCGTAAGAGACCGGACTCCCCACCAAAATCTCCCTCCCTCTGACAGAAAGTAGAGGGTAAGCCTGACTTATAACAAAGTTATATTAAGTATATAGGTTTAGAACGTACAGTGTAGTTCAAGGGCATCAGCACAAGGCTAGTACTTGGTATGAAAGTACGCGTAAAATGTAGGAAATGTCAAAAGGAACGAGTTTAGTGCTGGAGCCGACAAAGCGAATACCGGCGTAATTGTGGACGGGAAACACGCCCGTTGACGCTTTAATAAAAATCGACAATATGTAGGAGAGGCTTTTTAGTCTTGAATATTCTTGATAGTCCAGAGAAGGTTTAAAGGGTTTGTATGTTCAACGAAGTGGGCACGGGTCAGCTAGTCTTATATATTATATAAAAATGAACTGCTGCTCGTTAATCTCGTTAAAACTCGAGAACGGCTGAACCGATTCGGCTATTTTTTGTCTCGAAATGTTCGTGGAAGTTCAGGGTAGGTTTAAACGGTTTCTATGCTCAACGAAGTGGGCACGGGTCAGCTAGTAATTAATTATATAGATAGTTATCGAAAGGACATTTTTTTACCAAGCTGTAATCGATGCTTCCTTCGACTGTCATTAAGGTTAAATAAAGAAAGGACACAGAAAATTGTCAGGGAGAAAACAAATTTATGCGACTAATGAGATTTTTAATTAAAATATCGGAGTCGAGGGCAGATGTGGAACTAATTACAAGTCAATACGCGCTGGACAAGTGCAGTGGCTTGTTATTTTATTATTTACGAGGTAAGTGGGATTTTTACCGCCCTGTGGTGATATTATTAACGCGAAAGTTTGTCAGTATGAGTACTTGTACGTGAAAGAGTAAGCTCTTTCACGTAAAAACTACTTAATGGATTTTATTGAACCTTGGTAGTAGTTTACATGATGGACTAACACTTAGGATACTTTTTAAAGTACGGTTTCCGCGAGATTTCATACGAAGTAGCGGGTAACATCTACAATATAAATAAATACATATATAACTATAAACAAATGAATATTTGTATTTAAATTTCTTTGTAATAAAATTTCTAATTTTCAAGCAGTGTGTGAATTGAATATGTTTATAGCTAAGAACTGATCACGTCAGCTTAACAAACATAAAAACTAGATGAAAATCGGTTCATCCGTTTGGGAGAGACGTATGCCACAGATAGACACACGTGAAACACCTCTCCGTTTTTAGTCAAGGCTTTAAAATAAATAGCTACATGCACGATGGCGTTGTTCACATTTTGAACTAGGAAAATTAAGGCTTTAGGGTTTTGGTCTTTAATAGATAAGGACAATCGACAAAAGTGATAATTAAGAAGTCCCGAGACGCATACGTTTTTGAAGTTTTACTTCTTTTAGCGTGTTAGGTAATAATGAAGGTTAATTAATGTTACAATGCGCGCGCACTTTCACACGATAAACGGACACCACGAAGTTGCATCAGAATTACCAACGTTGTTCTAAACCTAAACGTGTTTTGTTTAAGAGGAAACACCACGAAATTTTTTCCATACAAAAATAGGGGTCAAGGGGATTTCTATTTCCTCCCTGAATAATAACCTCTAGAGTAACAATTTTTGTCCTGAATATTTATGGATATTGTTTGTACGTCCCTATTTTTTCTTTTTTTTAATAAATTCATTATTTAAAGAGATATGAACGTTTAAAAACCTACATAAAATGGCCAGACTCTCCGCTATGTTTAAATATCTATGAAACAGATTTGACTTCAATAAACAACAAAAGCAAAAAATAGGAACCTAGCTCAATTCTTTTTTTAGCTAATACAGAAAAAAATATTTAAATCAGTTAAGTTTTGGAGGAGGAAACAGGAATCCCCTAAACGTCTATTTCTGGTACTTTTAATAGGTAATTTCAGTCCAAGTTGCAGTTGTCTCTATCGCGCTAGTGCTGGCTAGCTAAAGCACTGCGAGACAGCAATAGATTTTATAAATACCTATTTTGTATTTCTCTCAACCGTGGTGTTTCCTCTTAAGTCCTAATAATAATTTCTACAAGCGTAGGATAACGCGAAAGATACAATTTTTTGAAAAAAAAAATCAAGTTACGTTAAAGAAGTATAAATAAAATAAAAAGTTATGTGCGTACTCAAGTACACATGGACTTTTTTAGTAGTGGGTAGACCGTTAATTAGCACTTGAAAGAGTGCAGGTTCGATTCCAAGGCTGTGGTAACAATGAGACTTTTACAGACCTCGGTACATTATACCTACGGACGTTCAAACGGTGAAGGAAAACATCGTGAGGAAACCCACATATTTTTTTTTTATTTATTTCATCAAAGGTTTGGTACATACATATTAGTTAAAATTAGCATTACAAATATTACAAATATAATTATCTAAAATATAGTGAAACGGTTGTGTCCGAACTAGATAAAGATTATCTGTATTTCGGACCACAGCGCTCTTCCATTACATATGGTTGGCCCCAGAAGTATTGACTAGGCCGACTATGTTGCGACTGTTGCGAGAGTGCCGTGAATGGTGGGCGACCATGCGCCATTTAAACCCACCTGTCCCAGGCACTTACCAGGTTACCAGGCAGTATTTAAGGAGTGGTTACTTCGTTCGGAGACTATCGTATTAATGATCACTGATGCAAATGTCTACTTTAGATCCGATTGAATCGGAATGGAGTATAGTGATCATGAGGTACCAATAGATAGGTATGTATGTATCTAAATCAACCTGTCGCCAACAAAGTTCTATAAATATTTATGAACGGTGAGTAATTCAATCGTTTGCATAATATAATGTTTATCATTCCGCCATTCTGAATACTATTGTATTGTTACTGTTTATTCTGATATTATTTATTGGGCATTATTTTACCGTATATTTTAATATAATTTATTGTTTTCATTACAATGTTTTTAGGACAATGCTTTATAAATATTTCGTAGATAGTTTGTTATATTGTTGACAATTCAAGATCATCATCATCTTTTTTATGCCGGTTTTTACTGATTTTGCCGCAAGTTGTTCCACTATACAAACGGGACATTTGCGTTGCACTATAATTTAAATTAAATTACCTACAAAACTTAAATCACAGTGTGCTGTGGTAGTAATCTTTAAACATTAACCAGAAAAATAAAAAATATGAAAAAACGGGAGACAAAATAAACACCTGATCTAACCACTTTGGTAGATATAATGATAAGATCAGTCACGAGCAAAGGGCGTGGATGACGGCATTTTTAGTACAAATATGTAACCAAAAGCGCCGAGAGACACATTTATGAAATCATTGTAATTATTTTTATAGGTGATGATGATCTCTCACGTGCTTTTTCGATTGCCAACGTATAATATATCAGATCTTTTGTATATATTCCACAGGGTGCGCCATTTGATTGTGACTAGGAAAATAATTAACTTTATGTTACAGAATCTAATAACAAATTTCTTTTTGAGATATTTTTCCTAGTCGTTACTTGTCATACAAAATATGTAGGTACTATTGTTTATCAGTAAACCGACTTACGTGTATTTTATGTAATAACAAAGAAACTACGTTTAAAAAAACCGAGCCTTACAAGCAAACGTGATGTTATTAAAAAATATCTGTCCCTTCCTTTCTCTCTAATAAATTTTCCACCAATCAGCGTTCAATTGTGGTTGTTAATTGAATGCCATGTTAGTTGATCATACATTAGAAAAGCGTTTCAGAAACCGGCCCTAAGTCAGAGATTTATTTATTAATTCCATTATATATAGTACGTCCCGTTTAATTTTAGCGCAAATGTAAACAAACCCGTCTATGACACAACCATAGAAATGTTAGAGATGTGATTATTGTTTGCGAATATGAATCCATAGACTATATTCTACAGTCGGCAGTGTCACAATGGCGTATTTTTGCTGTAAAAGATTTTTAATTGTTATAAAATGTATTGGATAGAAGGTTGATCCTTAAACATTCCGGTGAAAGTGATAAGTGTGCACAATAAGTGAATATGTGAAAATTTCAGTGTTTTTGGTTTGTTTATGTTTAGGTTGAATTTGAAAGGAACTATAGGTTTTTGAACTGACATAATCGAGATTGATCTATCAACCATCATGGTCAGCGCGCCTGATGCTTGACAGGGGACATTTCCCACTTTAAAAAGTAACACCCTGTTTAAAGAAGTTCGTTAACACCTACTGGGCAGCTCTCCAACACTAAATATACGAGCGGTATTGGCGAGCGGTCACCGGACCACGGACTCGTATGTAGACCAGACATTTCATTCAATCTGTCTCTCTTCCTCCTCATCAATCAAAAAATTGACGATCTCCGTAGCGCAGTGGTTCAGCGCGTTGGTGCTCGACCGAGAGGTTACGAGTTCGAATCCCATCGAGGGAACAAAAAGTTTTCAATGTTCTTGGGTCATGGATGTGTATTAAATTTGTGTATTAATATAATAAAAAAAAACTTAAATACGAGTATGTGTATAGTATAAAAGTGTTAAATATATATTTCCGTAGTCTGGTTACGTGTAACACAAGTTCTTCGGATATTTATCACCAGGCTAGATCGACGTGGCATGAAGTGTCCATAGATGTTATTAGCATTAAAAAAGAAAAAAAACTATTAAAATACTTTTTTTCTTGAAGGATTATTTAGTGTTATTTTTTCGTTTCTTCAGCTCACTTGCTTTACAATGCCATGGCTTACCTACTAAAATATTTTTTTTTGTATTTGACTTTTATTTATTAAGACATTCCAAATATAATACCTACGTTCTTTTGTATTATATACGTTATTATATAGCTGGAATTTTTGTATCATTTATGCACACATTGTAATCCGTTTGTGCAATGTTATTCGGAATTCCATTACTATTCTATTGCCTTTGATTAATCTAGTTAGATTGTGTAACATAATTATTAGTAGAGATGTAACGGATATCCGGTAACTATCCGGTATCCGGCCTATCCGGCCTTGTTTTCACTATCCGGCCGGATACCGGATAGTAGTAAAGTATCCGGCCGGATACCGGATAGTAAAATTTTAAAAAATCTTATTATTTTATAAAGGCAAATCATACTCCAATAGGTTGTGGACACCGTTTATTTTTATAATCGCACATCAAAAATGTTTGTTTTATAAACAAGTCGCAAATTGTGATGAATAAATACCAAATTTTACGCGATAACACTCGAACGCCCCCGAGTCGACCCGATCTCCGGTTACGTGCGACCCGAATGCGCCTGAATATTTCCGATCTCGTTCACCGCGCCAAACGCCAATATTCAAATCAAACTTATTATTATAACGGATGTAAAAAGAGCAGTCACTATAACTTTGGGATATGATAATACTACCTTTTCTCATTGTAGAATGTATTTTTTTTTTACAAAAATTTCAAAAATTTTTTTTTTTGCCTTATTGTTATTTTTGCGACAAAAAAATAAGAAATGGTAAGAAGTAAAAATTTTTTTTAAAAAAATATAAAAAAAAATACATTTCCAAAATGAGGAAAGGTAGTATAATCGTGTCTCAAAGTTATAGTTGCTCTTTTTACACACTGTATATTATCTTAAGGCCGGATATCCGTCAGCCGGATATCCGGCGCTCCGGCCTAGTAGCTTGCCGAATATCCGGTATCCGGTATCCGGCCAACCTACTATCCGTTTCATCTCTAATTATTAGCCTGAGAAATGATGCACACGTACAGTTCCGACCGCGGCAAATGCTTGCCGTTCCTACTCGCACGCTCCGACACGAACGTTTATTCGAAGGACTTATCGCTTACGAAGTTTGTTAACCAAATCTATGGGATTTGACATAAGCTTCGCTAAATGACGAGCGAATTCGTATGTCATTTGTGCATTATTAATTACTGTGTAACATGTTTTCCCATCAAGAACCTACAGTACATTCAATAACATTTTCCTAACTTTTGTTTTCGACTCCATACAAAACTAACATTCATACACACGTTCATTCAATAAATACGTTTTTCGACATATTATGACGTATTACACATAATTATTGTAAGACTCAGATAATCCAAACCGCACCGATCTTACCGTAAGTTTGGAAGTAATCCAAACTGAATGTATTTTTAAGAATATTTTAAGGTTATACGTGGAGGTTCTTTTAAGAAATTTAACCGATAATACCATGGCTTAGTTTACAGCTGACCGGAAATCCTTTTGGGAAAGTGCTCCTGAGTAGTGTACGTAGCTTGTAAACCCGGCAAGTGCACCTGTTTAATGTACACAGATTGTACACCAGAGCACTATTAACGACACCTGTTCAGCTTACCAGATATTGCTTTACATCATGTTCATTATGTTCTGTGAATAATATTTTGATGTAGGTAAACTTTTTAGAAACTAAAATCACAAACACGTCCAGAAACAAATGCTACTTAATAAATGTTTGTCGTGGTCAGTAATGAGTGCTTTCGATATTTTGACGTGAATACGTCTTTATAATTGTATGGCCGCAATAATATAATAATATACTTGTCGCCCACGAAGGTTTCCGTATATAACGCAATATTTTTTGTGCGTTTTATGAGGTATTTAAACAATAGTTGAATGGGATCCCGTTAGTATTAATTTTATTTAGTTTCTAGTGTTTGTTAATATAGCAGCAACAGAAATACATTTTTTTATCTTAAATTGTCTAGCTATCGCGGTTCTTGTGATACAGCTTCTTGACAGAAAGACGGACGGACAGACGGACGGAAAGCGAAATCTTCGTAATAGGACCCTATTATTTATATTATACATTTATACCATTCGGTGGAAATAATATCATTGTATTTTGTAATGGGGGTAAAATCATTGTATCTATAGTTCGTCCCTGATAAATTTAACCTAAAGGTAAACAAACCGAAAACATCGAAATTTTTCCTTATTCACTTATTGTGCACTATTAACACTTTCACAGATGTGTTAAAGGATTACACTTCATTATCCAATACATTTTATAACAATTAAACAATCTATACATATAATAAATCTGTAGAGGGGTCATGTCTGTACATTAAGAATATTTAAGTGAAAATTAAAAAAAGGGGGTCTATATAAGCCACAGAACCTAAAAATAACATTTTTGAAAAAAATGTCTGTCTGTCTGTCTGTCTGTCTGTCTGTCTGTCTGTCTGTTCATATGGGAATGTTTGTCGTCGCATCACGCTAAAACCACTGTATGGAATGAAATGAAATTTAGCAGGCAGGTAGCTTACGACCTGAAGAGCATTATTGGAAATTATTATCCCGAAAAACGAAAGGGTTCCCGTGGGATCTTCAAAAAATTGTAGCTACCTATTTGACGGTATTTCAGCCAAACTACTCAACGTATTTAAATGAAGTTTTGCAGGCAGGTAGCTTATGATCTGAAGAGCATTATTGGAAATTGTTATCCCGAAAAACGAAAGGGTTCCCGTAGGATCTTCAAAAAATTGTAGCTACCTATTTGACGGTATTTCAGCCAAACTACTCAACGTATTTAAATGAAATTTGGCAGGCAGGTAGCTTATGATCTGAAAAGGATTACTGGAAATTATTATCCCGAAAAACGAAAGGGTTCCCGTGGGATCATCAAAAAATTGTAGCCACCTATTTGACGGTATTTCAGCCAAACTACTCAACGTATTTAAATGAAATTTGGCAGGCAGGTAGATTATGATCTGAAGAGCATTATTGGAAATTGTTATCCCGAAAAACGAAAGGGTTCCCGTAGGATCTTCAAAAAATTGTAACTACCTATTTGACGGTATTTCAGCCATACTACTCAACGTATTTAAATGCAATTTGGCAAGCAGGTAGCTTATAATCTGAAGAGCATTATTGGAAATTGTTATCCCGAAAAACGAAAGGGTTCCCGTGGGATCTTCAAAAAATTGTAGCTACCTATTTGACGGTATTTCAGCCAAACTACTCAACGTATTTAAATGAAATTCGGCAGGCAGGTAGCTTATGACTTGAAGAGCATTACTGAAAATTGTTATCCCGAAAAACGTAAGGGTTCCCGTGGGATCTTCAAAAAATTGTAGCTACCTATTTGACGGTATTTCAGCCAAACCACTCAACGTATTTAAATGAAACTTGGCACAAAGGTAGATTGTAACATGAAATAACCAACATAATATTTTTAGCCGACTTACAAAAAAGGAGGAGGTTTCTCAATTCGTAAATATATGTTTGTTTTTTATGTTTCTTCGCGGATATCTTCATCGTTTCTGAAACGATTTTAATTTTTTTTAATGTTGTGTAGGGTATAATTTAAATTTGGTCCCATTGTCACCAAAATGGTGACCTGATGATGGGATCCGTGAGGAATCGAAGGATATCCTCAAAATTTATGAGGAATAATATATTGATTTTGATTTTTTTTGAAGTATTCTAAGCATATGTTACCAAACAGTAAGGTTTTGTACCATATCCTGGATCTATAATATCAAAAAATTTCGCGTTTCAGTAAACTATATATATATCTATACTTATAATAAAACTCTAGAGAGGTCAATTCTGTACATTGAATATTTTAAAAAAATTCTTATTGGAGGATGATTGGTAATCGACACTGATGCCAAAAATGCAATCAATATTTTTTTTGTCTGTCTGTCTGTTTGTATGTGCACGTATGGAACAAAAACTACTGAAGAGAATTTAACCAAACTTAGTACGATTGTAGTACATACTCCTGAGCAGGTTATAGGCTATAAAACATAACGCTGAGATACATAGGAGCCGAGTAGTGACGATAAATTTGAAGTAAGTCGGACGAATTTCGACGCGTGTGGACTGCGGGGTGTGCGGGACGCGCGGGGTGATCGCTTATCTACCTACACAGAGACGCGAAGCAATAGAAAACAGTATTTTTAACCGACATTCAAAAAAGGAGGAGGTTTCTCAATTCAACGGTATATATGTTTTTTTTTTATGTTTGTTCGCGGATACCTTCGTCGTTTATGAACCGATTTTAAATATTGTTTTTGTGTTGTCTGGGGTATAATTCAAATTTAGTCCCGTTGTCACTGGTGACCTGATATGGATTTTGATATTTTCTGAAGAATTCTAAGCATATGTTACCAAACAGTAACAGGTTGTACACCATATCCTGGACCTAAAAGTACTGAATAGAACTTCTGAGTCCTTAGAGATACATGTTTGAAGATTTCAGCGTTGTTTAAAGGAATGCAAGCATAATATGCCACTACGTCAATCATAGTTATCAAAGTGTATGCCTGATGATGGCGTCGTGAGAAATCGAGGGAACTCCTCGAAATGTATAGGGACATAAATTACTACAAATACAAAATTACTATACTCATAGTAATTATGTATTTGTTTCGAGTAACATAAGCATATCCGACTAAAAACATAATTTTAAAGCAACTATCAAAGTAATACCACTACTGCTTAGTCTTTGAAGATATACGTTTGGAAATTTCGACATCGCTTAAAGTACTGCAAGCATATGTCACTATATCAATTACAGTAGTCATCACCACCCCTGTCTTCACCAGATAGTAAGTATCCACATATACCATCATAACAATATGATGAAATAGGCAAGTATTAAAAAAGGGGAAAAAATAGTTTTTAGCCAAATAAAACAATGAAAACCGACTTAAAATAATAAAAGAGTTATTTTATAGAACTCATAATATTGAGTTTGGATGGTACCGACTTTGTTATTATGAAAATTTGTATCTCATTTTGTTGATTCTCAGTTGATTGACTATAAAAGTCAATCAACTTTATATATTGTCGGCTATGAGAGCTTATATATATACTATTGGAAGTCTATAGTATAATATATAATCTGGGGGCACGGGAGTGCCCCCGTCAAGACGAGCCAAGCGAAGCGCAAGGGCACTACCTACCTTTTCTCGAAAGGTTTCGTCGTTTTTTTGAACTCTCATAACTTTGCTTTGGATGATGCTACATAGTTGAAAATTTCAACATGTAATGACACCAGTAAAAACATGAAACATACAAAGTTTCAATGTTGTAGCTATTATACTTTAGATTTTATCAATGTCTAAAAACCCCAGATTTCGTCACTGACTCATTTATAGATCATCAAAATTCATAAGGTACTTCCTGACGTCCTAGTAAGCTGATATTATTTATGTAAGCTGTTATTGCTACAAAACCAACAAAAAAATTATTAAAATATAAATGCCGCCATTTTGAATCCAATATGGTGGACGGTACAAAATGGATGTTTAATATGTTTATTATACGGATATGATCTTTAAGACATAGACAAGAGAAAAAAAAATATTATATTATACAATATTATACAAGTACATAAAAAAATAAGACCTACTTTTTGTAGGACCGATAATCGGTCAGATTTTTGCTCCATATTATTTCTATCCCACTTTATTTATTTGTGTGCGTTGCACTACTTGCAATCAGTATGTTCTATTTTATTCCGATTATTAATCGGTGACCGACTTTTTGTAAATGAAAAATATGTCTATGAGAAAATTAGTTTTATATCTATTTATTTAAAATTAGGTACCTATTATATATTTAGTAAGTAAAAATTAGGTAAGAATTAACAGACAGCAAGTAGTAATTTGCTGTCAGTGTACCTACATAAACAATATATTGCGTCGATCACTTGAAATTGGTCCGGCACAAGCTCCTTGAAGATACGTAAACGTAATAACTTTGTTAACAGGGAATCTTATGTAAAAACCGTTCGACACATCGATAGCGCGATGTAGGTGGCTTACAGCGCAATCTATGTTTGGAACTGTGAAACATCTAAACACACATTTACCAATACATATTTTAACCGTCGGTAACGATATAATGATAACAATAAACGAAAATATTACACGATCAATGTATAAATAATTTTAGTGTTTAATCTTATGACTATTATAATATGATTATATGATTTTTAACACGTCACGTCATGACGTTTAAAGATGGCCATAATCAAAAGAAAATCTTAAAGCTATTTTTCAAAAATAAAAATAAATACATTTTTTTTCCTTCCAAAATGCTAAGTTGCACTAAGGTGTATGCAGTTAGCATATTATATATTATGTTTATAAGAGCCGTACAAGAATTAGTACCTCTAGTGACCAACAGATGGCGGTGACCGTCGTCTACATACGATATTATTATAGACTTACTGTATTATTTTATTAAGTATCAACATGCTTTATTAAAGGCAATCTCCCTCGTATATATAAGTAATTCTCAAATTCTCGAATTTTATTAGTGTTGAATTTATACTAGTGGCATCCTAGGATATCCAAATAAGAAGTTTCACTCCAGCAATAAAATAATGTATATTTTATAATTTATATTTATTATATTATAATATAATTATAATATATTATAATAATATAACAATAATAAGAATAATATTATAACAAATAAAGAAATATGGACGAGACATTTATTTGAAAATCGGCCTCAACCTCTTAAAAATTACGGTGAAAGTTTATACACGGTATAATATTGACGGTGACATCAGTCGACGTCACTAGGCGTCACTATGCTAAGGCGCTGACTGTTCTATTTTCCGTAAGTAAAGGCCCGGGGTCAAAATAGGTTATCTTTAAATTAAAAAAAGTCCATTAACCAGCTTACAAAAATAAATGAAATCCCACCAAAAACATTTTAATGTAAAAATGTTGTCAAAACGAGCGTACACAGCTTACCCTGTGAAAAAGTTATCAGATATCCTATAAAGCCAAGCTCTACACTACACCTTAATCAAAATCTATCAAAAAGTGGTTAGATCTCATGTAGAACCAAAATTCTTGATCTATGCGCCCTTACTTCACCAGGCTTAACTTCACTTACGCTTTATAGCAGTTAAAACGTGATACTTGACCGTTTTGCTACCGTTACGAATATTTCATACGAATTCATTAATCGTGTGCTAAATAAACGGCCAAGCATCACGTTTTAACTGCAATGTAGCGTAAGTGAAGTTAAGCCTGGTGAAGTAAGGGCGCATAGATCAAGAATTTTGGTTCTACATGAGATCTAACCACTTTTTGATAGATTTTGATTAAGGTGTAGTGTAGAGCTTGGCTTTATAGGATATCTGATAACTTTTTCACAGGGTAAGCTGTGTACGCTCGTTTTGACAACATTTTTACATTAAAATGTTTTTGGTGGGATAATTTTTTTCCGCTCCTCTGGACGTAAGAAAACTTTTCTTCTTATATATATACTAATATTATTATAAAGCGGAAGAGTTTGTTTGTTTGTTTGTGTAAACGCGCTAATCTCAGGAACTACTGTTCCGATTTGAAAAATATTTATGAGACTAGCGACCCGCCCCGGCTTCGCACGGGTACAATGCTGATACTAAATACAGTCGTAATGCGGCGTCGGGTTCGGCGACGCGGCGTCTGGCGTCACCTTCGTCGTCGCGGCGTAGGGCGTCGGAATCGCGACGTCGAGCGTCGGCATCGCGACGTCGGGCGTCGGCATCGCGACGTCGGGCGTCGGCATCGCGACGTCGGGCGTCGGCGTCGCGGCGTCGGCGTCGCGGCGTCGGGCGTCGCGGCGTCTGGCGTCGCGGCGTCGGGCGTCGCGGCGTCTGGCGTCGGCGTCGTCATCGCGGCGTCGGGCGTAGGCGTCGCGGCGTCTGGCGTCGGCGTCGGGACGCCGGGCGTCGGCGTCGCGGCGTCTGGCGTCGGCGTCGCGGCGTCTGGCGTCGGCGTCGCGACGTCGGGCGTCGGCGTCGCGGCGTCGGGCGTCGGCGTCGCGGTGTCGAGCGTCGGCATCGCATCGCGGCGTCGGGCAACGACGATGCCCGACTGGTTTTGGTCGCAGCGTAATGTTATGCCTTCCTCTATAAACACATTTGGGGACTTTCGTTGCATGCGCAGCATAAACGGTTTAAGGCAATTAAACACCACGCGAACGAAGTCGCGGGCACAGCTAGTAATTAATATGTTTAAACATCAAATGAAAATCTTTCACAGAAAAAATACGCCATTTTGACACAGACGATTGTAGAATATAACACTATAGTCTATGGATTCATAGCAAACAAAAATCATTGTAATAATATTGGCCAATTGGCATCACTGACTAGTCTTTGGTTGTGTCATAGACGGGTTTGTTTACGTTTAGGTTAAATTTATCTCGGATGTACTATAGTAATCTCACACTTCAAATGGTTTTCAAGAATCGTTGTTCTTCATACAATGTAATTCTCATGAAACACGAGTAGTGCCAAAACTACAAACAAAATAAAAAAATTAACCCCCGAATTGTTAAGCAGTGAGCGAAGGAATCATAATTATCTATAGTTAAGGACATTCCCGATCACGTCAGCTTACAAACAAAAAAAACTAGACGAAAATCGGTTCATTCGTTTGGGAGCTACGATGCTACACACACATACACACACACAGGCACGCACGTTCACACACACAAACACACTATATTTTTGTCGGGAGTAAAAAAAGTTGAACGATAAAATAAAACGTGTTAAATTTTCATATTTTCAACACATTACCGAGTGTGCTCAGGTATAAACAAAATCCAGTGATTGCAAGAATCGCAAATTACTTTTCGCGTTTGTCGATTGGTCGTTCATAATAAATAGCAATTAGCAGTGTTTGCTCTACCGAGCGCCCTGATTGAGTTTCATATACAATTGAGTTAAAACGTGCAAATGTTTAAACAGGGCCCAATCAATTATTACGATACAAATAACACTAATATCTACATAAGTTATTATCAAACAAACAGATGGAACATAACGACATTTTTCTTTGCCTATGCATATTTTCCTTGTCTAGTACGTATAACACAAGTTCTTCGGATACTTATCACGGGGCCAGATTAATAATATAATAATAATAATAATAAGGCACTAGGCGGCACTAGGATAGAACAAACACAATTATTAGTCCCGATTTCACCAATGCTTGTTAATGTTAACGGCTCGTTAAAATGCCATGCCATCTCATTCATTGACAGGAAATACGAGAGGGACAACATATTTAATGGAGGATTGACTTTAACATGTGTTGATGAAATTGGCGCTTAGTCTATCAACATCATTTATTTATTTTTCGCCTCGCCGTAATCTAGGTAAAAAACATACACACAGGAATGAAAAACCAAGAAACAATTTCTGAAAGACTTATACAAGGTGTAAAATAAATGAGTGATAATTTAGGGTGTGTATGTGCCTCCTATGTAGAGTATACTGTAAAAGTACCAGCGCTGAAAGACTTAGTTTTGACTTTCATGCTTCTATGGGAAATGCCTCAACATAATAAATTTGCCTATAAAATAAGTTAAAAAAAAGAATCTCTTTCAGCGCTAGTACTTTCACAGTAAACTGTATACGGATACATACTCTAAAGTATTATATCAGATTAATATTACAGACTGTATATAATAAACGGCTTAAGTCTGAGGACTGGGAACATAATATTCGGAACCTCCCCGTCCGTAAAAAGAATAATAATGTTAAAAAATACAGACGAATTGAGAACCTCCTCCTTTTTTGGAAGTCGGTTAAAAATAGAACTTTGTGCTATTATAATATTATAGTTGAAAATCGATGTCAAAATCGACAACTCGACACTCGTGTGTTCGATATTCAACTCAATTACATGTACAAGGTGTAAAATAAATGAGTGATAATTGTGGTATGTCCCTTCTACGTAGAGTTTACTATGAAAATACCAGCGCTGAAATACTTTTGACTCTCATGTAATAGTTAATGGAATCAGGCGTTACTTTACGGAAATCCATAGCATACAATTTAAATATATTATATCTAGCAATATCCCGCGAAACAATTATAACCACAACCTGCAAGCAGATGAGTGAGTGTACGCATGTGCATCAAACGCATGCCTAACCTAACCACAACCTGCAAGCAGATGAGTGAGTGTACGCATGTGCATCAAACGCATGCCTATGCGTACACTCACTCATCTGCTTGCAGGTTGTGGTTATAATTGTTTCGCGGGATATTGCTAGATATAATATAATTTAAATTGTGTCTCATGTTTTTATGACCAATGTCTCAACATCATAAATTTGCCCATAAACTAAGTAAAAACAAACTCTTTAAGGGCTGGTACTTTCACAACTCTATATATGGGACCCATACACACCCCAAAGTGTTATCACTCATCATTAATATTACAGCCTCTACAACGTTCTATTCTGCGTGCTCTGAATGTTGTCCGGACTATCGGATTTCGGATTTCAGATCCTATAGCCCCAGTCTCAGTCTGAGAAACAACAGTAGGTATAATCCCACTTATTAGTTTGTGAACAGTTGTTCAGTAAGCCCCGATCCTGCAGTAATTGGCAGCGAGCAGGTGGCGTCTTCCTCCGTAATATTGGTCCGCGAAATACAGGAAATGAACGAAATACAAGATGTGTGGGGAAAAGTTGAACATAATTTATACACATACAATATTATAATTTCAGTTATGATGCCCACCCTGGTTATAGCCTCCTGCAAAATATTTCATGAAGGGCTCGCCACGCATAGTGAGCAAGTTTGGCGAGCGCAGTTTTCATAAAATAACAATGGCCGCGAAATATAATAAAAAAAACTGGTAGCACTGACACCGGGAGTGATGACAGAAATGAAAAACTAAACAGCAGGAGCATACTTCGTTGATGCGGGATAAAAAGAGAGAAGGATTACTTCCCCTCCTACACCGCGCCGGCGGTCTACTCTCCCTCCGTCCTGATGCAATTTTAAAATTTTTACCCGTCTCAAAAAGTACACAACGCCGCTAAAGATGTTTCCACTTAAAAAACTGGAAAGTTTTTTTATTTAATTGTGGTATGGAGTAGACAAATAAAATAAATTGAACAAAGTTTATACAGTCCTCGCATACGCTGCTTCTGAAACTGTTTCAGTCTTTGGATTTAACTTTTCTTAATTCTTTTTTTCTTCATTAAAACAAGATATATTTTATAAGATTAGTAATATATAACGATTAAGGTTTTACCGGTGGAATTAGGGACCAATGGCGTAACCAATGAGAATATTTACATTTTATTGGTTCTTTAAATATAAATCTTAAAGCTTTATATCACGCCAATGAGCTTGAACGACTGTTTGTCTTTAAATATAATGTCTATATAAACCTTAAAGCTTTATAATATAACGCCAATGACCTTGAACGACTGTTTGTCTTTAAATATAATGTCTATATAAACCTTAAAGCTTTATAGTATGCCAATGACCTTGAACGACTGTTTGTCTTTAAATATAATGTCTATATAAACCTTAAAGCTTTATATAACGCCAATGACCTTGAACGACTGTTTGTCTTTAAATATAATGTCTATATAAACCTTAAAGCTTTATATAACGCCAATGACCTTGAACGACTGTTTGTCTTTAAATATAATGTCTATATAAACCTTAAAGCTTTATAGTATGCCAATGACCTTGAACGACTGTTTGTCTTTAAATATAATGTCTATATAAACCTTAAAGCTTTATATAACGCCAATGACCTTGAACGACTGTTTGTCTTTAAATATAATGTCTATATAAACCTTAAAGCTTTATATAACGCCAATGACCTTGAACGACTGTTTGTCTTTAAATATAATGTTTATATAAACCTTAAAGCTTTATATAACGCCAATGACCTTGAACGACTGTTTGTATGGCGAGAATGGATATCGCGCCTAACGCAGGGTGTTGAAATCGTGTAAAAACGCATTGAATTTTTTTTGAGACCAAGTTCTCATTATTTAAATCGATAGTCCCCCGAGTCTTGCTTGATTTTAAAGTACTAATATAAAGTAACTTTCACACTCTCGTTACAAATATTTTGGGATTTTTCAATAAGACCACTATTAATTAAGAAATAAGGTTTCAAAGTACTTTAATTTTCAGCTTATCGCGCATACGCAGCCTTAGAAGTCTCAGACCTAAAAAATAAAAATTCTACACTTTCGCTAGTCACAAATAAAACGAATTTTATTTCCATTTTAGTATTCGTACCGAATCCTCCGATGGCGGTTGCGATTATTTGAAACGTCATCTATAACCGAATAAGTGGATCTAATCTTGAATAGATTTGGAATTGCATTAGAATTTGATACTTCACGACACTAGCGCCAAGTCGATTTGAAATTGAGTGTCGAGTTTATGTCAATCCAATAATCGTATTGTTTTCGAGATTACCACATGACTTGACAGCGTTGGAATCGAATTAGTTTCGAAAGTTAGTGCCCAGATTAGAATTTTACTATGAGCGCTTTTCGGGATACTAAATTTGCCTAGATTTAAATGAATTGAGAAAAAGTAGACAATTCGTATTTGTTTATTGCACGGCATAGATTTCAAAGTGAGTTAGTTTCACCGCTGATGGGAAACTTGGAGAGTTGCGGAGTCAGCTACTTCCATAATCCATACGTTAGGGTTCCATAATTTGAGTGTAAACATGCGAACACTATACAAGGTGTAAAATAAATGAGTTATAATACATTAGGGTGTGTGTATGTGGCTCCTATGTAGAGTATACTGTGAAAGTACCAGCGCTGAAAGACTTACATTTTGACTTTCATGTTTGTATGAGAAATGCGCCAACGTCATACATTTTCCCATACAATAATTTAAAAAAAAAAACCTCTTTTACAATAAACTCTGTATACGAGACCCATACACACCCTGAAGTATTGTCAATGTTTTATACCTTTTGATAGCTTACATGAAATGCCCTCATGATACAATTTTATCCACTAAAATAATTAATTAATTACAGGAGTAACAATGCCAAACTATTTTTACGATGCAGTTGGCTCGCGCGTATTGTGCATGCATTTGTGTGTGTTGTGTGTGTATGTGTAGGTATGTCTGTGTGTTGTCTTGTATAAATTGCGAACGTATAAATAGATCGGTGGAATTATAGCACATTATATTTCAGTAAGTCGCGTCATCGTTGCAATGAGGTATCATCATATTCACACGCTTCGGTGTGCTGATTGCGAATTTTATTATTACTGTTAGGAAGTTAACTACAATTCGTATGACAATCAAATAAGGCTTTAGAGAGGGGAATTCTCTAGACGGACATGCCCGCAGGCAAGAATACAGGTTTGTCCGACAGGCTTCGCTACTAAGTACTAATAGGTCTATGATATGCAGCGTATAAAGCTGCGTTTCCACTGACGCGGAGCGGGGCGGAGAGGAGCTCAGCGGTGCCCAAATTGACCAATCACTGTGCTCGTGCTGTTTCCGTCGAAACGGAGAGGAGATTTCGAGGATAGTGATTGGTCAATTCGGGCACCGTAAGCTCCTCTCTGGAGACAGCAATAATAATAATAAAGCCTCCAACACCGATTTCGGTGACGGTGGCCGATTTCATTGAAACCAGGTCAGCTACGCAGGAGTTATTTTCATAGTGCCCAAGTGTGTACGCAATACACAGAAGCACTGACTCTTCTTTCACCATCGTAATCCAATGGGACGAAAAACCGACACGACATCATTTTTTATCAAGACCCCGCTCTAGTGGCAAACTAATTCGATGTCAAATTAAAGTTAACTTACTAACTGTGAGTACTCAGTGACGAAAGCTATTAAAATTCGACCAAACTAATGTGCCATTCTACTATTTCACTCACATGCGACCAAGTGACATTTAAATTGATAGCATTGTAACCAAATTGAAATGCTTAAAAATAATCTTTTTGTAATTCCAACTGCAAAAGTATGCTTTTCGAGTATAGTTTGTCGGGTCTAAAGTATAACTTTTTTTGACAATCTATAGTTCGATAATTTTTTCACGCACTAGTGTCTAAAAATGTCTTCTATCTCTATTTTCTCTATATTCTATGCCTACTTTTTTTCACGATCTTTTATTATGCTACAGACCATGGACAATTTTTATAACTTTTTTTCGACAATCTATAGTTCGATCATTTTTTCAGGCACTAGTGTCTAAAAATGTCTTCTATCTCTATTTTCCTTGAAATGTTGATGAATCATGGAACATTAATAAAAATTATAATAATTTAAATTTCTAGCTGTTTTTATCTCTCGAGACATATTTTTGCAGTTGAAATTACAAAAAATTACGTTCAACACGTATGCCTCAAGTGGGACATTTGGTACACTTGAATTTGCGACACTCGCTTTTAAGGTTATATGAGAGATTCACAATGGGAACTCATGCATGTATCCAACCTCGCTTCGCTCGGTTGTATAACTCGTGCATTCGATCCCATTGTGAATCCCCCATAACCTTAAGCTCGTGTCGCAAATTCAAGTGTACCGAAATCCCTCACTTCACGCATATTTGTATCGAAAATAACTATTTTCGCATTGAGTCGGAACGGAGTAAGTACAATTCACTTTACATAAACATAAAATTTCAACTTTTAAATACATAACCTTTTTTTATGTCAGTTAGAATCAAAATACTAAAAATGCAGTTAAAGTTATTAGTTCATTTGTGACACAGATTAAGGAAATCTGAACTCTCGGAAGCATCCAGGTGAGGACTAAGTAGTGATCGAGTTAGCGGGAATTGAATCTAGGTCCATTCTCCGCCATTATCGACCAACTTCCACCAAGGAGAGTTGGACTCAATAGAAACTTCCCGGGAGAGTAATTAAATTCTATTTTTGAATAAAAAAAATAAGTGAGGTTAAGATATTTTATTAAGATTCTGATACTGTATACTTAAAGTTATTTAACAGATCCTTTACTCAAATTAAGATCACATAATATAGGAGCGTGGTTCGTTTTCGTTTCTCCTACCAAACAAATATGCTAATATCATAAGACCTTAAATTTAGACGAGATTATCCTATAAAATAATTAACATTGATTCATAATCGCGTGGTGATACTACGCGTCGTCCGCATGACCTTCAAATATGGCAGTGTGAAAGTTTGTTTTTGAATAAATATTGTCATTAATATTATAATTTGTAGCCTAATGTTGAGTGACCATAATAAACTCTTTTAATATAATTGAAGACATGAATCGATGAAGGTAATATGTCGCAAAAAAATCCCAGAAAATTGAGTTTAAGCAGTCACTTAATTATTTCAGGATATACCTATATAGTAACGTATTAAGTACATTGATTCTAGAAACGGATCTTTAGATTAATGTACTTAATACTTTACGACGTATTATAAAATGTTTAATGACAGCTTGAGCTCAATTTTCTCAAAACCATAATTTTGTATATTACATTAATGTCTTCAATTGTCATTCGGAAATCGGAATACATCCTATACACTTATTTTATGCGGTCATCCCAATGGTATATATATGTCGCAGTCATCTAATTAAATCAGCTATTTCATTGAGTGACTAGCGTTTTTATCGAATGACGACATTTAATTGAAAGACTACCTTTAGTCTTTCAATTTCAAAGTTGTCCTTACAACTCGTCAAGTTGTTTATTGTAACGTCCAATGTCTTGACTGAACATTGATTGAACGTCATTTAGTCATGTAGTCATTGACTGAACGTCATTTAGTCCGATTTTTTAACCGACTTCCAAAAAAGGAGGAGCTTTCTCAATTCGATGAATAAGTAGGTTTTTTTTATGTTTGTTACCGAATAATTTTCCGATTTTTAACCGACTTCAAAAAAAGGAGGAGCTGGAAAAAATTTAGTATAAATCCCTCTTAATTGGGGGGGTGGAGGGAGGGGGAGGGGGGAGGGAGGGGGAGGGGGAGGGAGGGGGAGGGGGAGGGGGGAGAACCCCCCCTACCACTCCCACCTTTAGGAGACTACTAGTTTGGTAGATATTTATGATTGAAGTTTTGAGGTTATGTCTGTGTTTCCGGGATATTTCCAGGAGTAAAACAGGGGAGAAAGGTGGAGACGGCGGTAAGGGGACAAAGGAAATCCCCCCTACCCTCCCCTCTAGTCAGCAACCACTAGTTAAGAAAATATTTACAGTTGTAGTTTAGAGGTTAGATAAAACAGACAAGTTCTACGTGGAGATTTGTTTTTGGGACAATGTCGGTCTGTCACGTCTCCGGCGCTGCGGGAAATGCAGCCCCTTCGCCCATGCGTAACGAATGACATCAACCAACACTCGCCTTAGGCAGCTCCGGCTTTCTGGTCGCCTTCGGCGACCAGCCTCCGCCGCCACGGCGAGTCCTGGTTTCTGCATTCCGTTACGGCGGGCGGGGGCTGCTCTCCCTCCGCGCCTACGCGCTTAAATATACACTCTAGGGGTTGACAGACAAGTACTACGTGGAGTCGGGGTTGATAGATTCGCTTTTAGTAAAATTCAGTCACCTGACTGATTTTATGTCCGCTCTCATATAAGGGCTATGTTACAATCCGCTAACTAATTGGACGTTGAGTGACGATTGTACAATCAATGTTCGGCCTAGTCTTTCAATTAATTGTCGTCATTCGATAAAAACGCTAGTCACTCAATGAAATAGCTGATTTAATTAGATGACTGCGACATATATACCCAATGGTATAGTGTTGTGTGAAAATGTTTTTAAAGTTTATTTAACTTTAAAAACATTTTCACACAACATTTTAGAGGTTTTAAAATGTAATAACTGCGCTGTTTCAAACATTTTTAGCCTGACACGCTAGTGATTCTAAATTGAATCTACGAGCTGCATCAAAGTATTCACAAATTAGATTTCTACATCGTCGTTTATGCCCTGTAAAAATAAATAAATTTCAATCAGCGAGTAATAGAAAACCGAAAGGGCAGTAAAGAGATTAGCGTGCGGACTGATGACCGTCGCGGGTAGGACGTCGGCAGGACGGTAGGTCGATGGCGTAGGACGTTCGTAGGACGGTAGGTCGATAGTCGGCGGTAGGACAGCGGGCGGTAGTAGACCGGCGGGTAATCGTGTATTAAAATAAACAACACTTTCTGGGCTTCATTGAAACCATACACAGGCTTATATTTCCACTAGACCACTTTTCTTTTTATAACCTACAGGTCAATAAGACTGAAAATATTGAACAGTTACCGAATCAATCGTCATTGTTTATCTATTCTAGTATGTCTTTAGTATGAACTTATATCCATAAAATTGCATTTAAGTCTTCCGTGAATATTTTTTTGAAAAACGTTTCCAAGTTGAATATCGGTTATTAAATAAAATAACTGTAACTCGACTTTCAATATCAAGGTTAGGTTAGGTTTTTCAATCGAAGGCTGGTTGTAATCAGGCTCTGACGTCACTGCGACCCAATTGGATCTATTGTGACTTAAGTATAAGTCTCCTGCACTGTTATTACGAATCTATTGAGACCTCATTTATTAAATACTAGCTGTGCCCGCGACTTCTTTCGCGTGGCTGTCGGAAATACTATCGCGATTATCTTTTGATAGGTCACGTTGGTTTATGTTATTATGATTATTAAAAAGGAATAATTCTTTCATATGTACATATTTTTTTTGTAACTTAAAATGCAGCGCACGTAACGAAAGTCCTCAAATGTTAATAATTTTCTCCGTTTTTGCAACATTTCTTACTGACGCTTCGCTCCTATTGTTCGCAGCGTAATGTTATATAGCCTAAAGCCTTCCTCTATAAATGGACTATCCAACAAAAAAATAATTTTTCAAATTGGACCTACTGGTCTTGAGATTAGCGCGTTAAAACAAACTCTTCCGCTTTATAATGTTAGTGTAGATAATACAAGTAGTTTTACGTAGTAGCGCTACGGTGAAACAACCAGACATAGTTTGCTAAAATCTGACTCTAAAATCCTGCGAAAACACACTGTTTTTCTTTAAACTATTTAATTAATAACCTTTGAAAAAAACGTAAATAGCGATATTTCATTAGGTACAAGGTATAGCTATACCAAAAAAGTAATTACACGTATTCATTCATTAATTTCGTTCAACTCTTTCGCTTACTCATTTTGTACAATACATTACACTTACGTACTTTTCACCACCGCTCATCATATATTATCCCCATCAATCATAAAAACCGCGTAACTCACCGGTTAAGCCCTGTCAGATCCCTCCCAGTCCTGTCAGGCTCCCTTGAATTATAGTACAGGAGGCGACCGCATAAATCGCGCTGTTATACTGACGGCTATTCAATTATTATTAACTTAAGGAAAATCCTTTGTCTTACTAATGTACTGATTTAATTATGTTGTGTTGATAGTGATAGTACCTACTACTTTTACGTATATTCTACCTTGAAGAAAACCGTTTAAGTCGCTTTAAATTTTGCTAATCTAGTTATTAGTTTAACATTTCTAGTTATTTTACTGCATATCTCAATGAGATACAGAGACGGCTCTATGAGTAGAAATAAGTAAGAGACTTATAATTTAAATCTTATTTTTGTTTATCTTATCGTATGAATACGTAACTATTGTCTAATTCTTGTGTTTATAAAATGCCAATGCATTCGGATTCGAAAGGCATGTGCAATCTTAATAAAAGAGGAAAAATACAGTGGTCAGAGCGTCCCACAGGAGTTGTTCAGTTGCTCGCTTTCAATACAATTCGTAAAAAGCTTTGGGATTTGTACATGATTGTCTTGTATTTTTACACACTCTACAAATGATACACTATAGAAAACCGTTACAATAGCTTGTCAGCATCATAATTCATTACTAATAGATACTAAACTTATAGAGTAAATAGGTTTAATATCTAGTAGTAATGAATCATGATGCTGAGTAACTTTTGTAGGTATAATTAGTATGGGACATCAGTACCTAGTAAGATACTGATATCGCATACTGATAATTCTATAGAATTGTAAAATGAAACACTTACGGATAATGCCACGGTTAAATTTTACTTTTAACGGCGTTTTTTTATCACGAATAATGAATGAATATTTATCGGGCAGATAGAACAATATCAGAAAATCGTCGCCTTACCTTCTCAACCTCGTATCTAAAAATCAATGTTTTCTTGATAATATATTATAGCTCAATACAAGTATATAAAACTCAATTAATCTAAAATATATAAAAATTAATATTTATAAAGTTTAGTTTATAGTATATAACTAAAGTTATAAATAGTATAAAAAGTTATAAATTGTAACTATATTATAAATAGTAACTTTTAGTACAAGCTAGATATAATACTCTACTGAAATTTGTAGGATTATAGATAAGTTATGTTTTCGAAAGATTAAGATTACTAACACAAAATACTAACTGTCACTGTCTGAAATAAATAATTTTTATTTATAAGAGTAAGTTGGGCATATAGTGGTCATATTTACTAGTGTGTTAGATACTCATTGCCAAGAAGGGCCGCAAACACCTAAGGGTTTGCACCAACTCGCAAGGTATTATCCCATATTACCGGCACAGAGTGACTTAAGGAATTACTTTAATCTGCTTTCGGTAAGCTCGTTACGTCGTTACTAGATTATGAACGTAGTGTATAATTTTAGAATATAATATTCTTACGAAAAATGCATACGTGAAACTAAAAGTTTGATTTAATTTGACATACGGACACTTTGTATTCCGGGAAAGGATGTAGAATTGGTTTGATTATGAAAAAGTAGTGTTCTCGTGGGATATGTTTGACAGTGTTTTTTATTGTCTTTTACAGTCAAAAGACTGAACCGATGTGGGTGAACTTCAAAATGACAAGTTAGGATGGAACAAGCTTTACGTCGGGTGAACCCAAAAAAACCTATAAACTAACCTCAAACATTTGCTTTATTGATAAGAAACCATGTTTCTTTATAAAACAACTCATATTGTGAAATGAACAAATAACATTTTTGATATGTTGACTCTTGTATACAAAAGACAATAAGACGAAATTTCCCTTAGGGCAGACGGAAATTGGTAAAATGCTTCCGAAACAAGGGACGGACGTCTACACAGATGCG
The DNA here is from genome assembly GCA_905187575.2 of Celastrina argiolus. NCBI lineage: Eukaryota > Metazoa > Arthropoda > Insecta > Lepidoptera > Lycaenidae > Celastrina > Celastrina argiolus. The sequence continues at coordinate 19,281,885 of LR994580.1, read as the reverse complement.
TCTGGTTTTTAATCAATTTGTTCTTTGATAGCTTTATCTATTAAAATGACAAATTACTTGAATAATATTCATCATCATTTCAGCTATGACGTCTACTACTGGACAAATCGTCGCTTCACCTTCACAACCTGGTATCTATAAAACCACAACTTTTCAGTAGAGTCAAAAAACTTAATAGTTTTAGATTTTACTAGTTGAGCCGTGCCCACTTCGTTGAGCACAAAAAAACCGTCTAAACATTCCCTGGGCTTCCACAAATATTTCAAGACCAAAAAATAGCCGAATCGGTTCAGTCGTTCTCGAGTTTTAGCGAGACTAACGAATAGCAATTCATGTTTATATAAAAGAAAAGATATAAGAAGACTAGCTGCTGACCTGTGTCCACTTTGTTGAGCATACCAACCGTTTAAACCTTCCTTGGACTTCCACGAATATTTCAAGACTAAAAATAACCGAATCGGTTCACCCATACTCGAGTTTTATCGTGACTAACGAACAGCAATTCATTTTTATATATAAGATTATGACATCTATTTTGTTTTAAATAGGGTTCAGTTACGTACAGTTTTATATTACATCCAAAATCCATGTCATAATAAAATTTAAAATTATTAAGGTTTTTGAATCTACTGAAAAGTTTTGGTTTTATTGATACGAGGTTATGAAAGTAAAGCGACGATAAGCCTCCCTCAAAGTATTTTATGGGTTTATTCGTTGCCTACACTCACCACGCTTAGCAGGCGGATTGGCGAGCGCAGTTTTCGGACAGTAACAATGTTCGCGGAAACGTTGCCGACTATTTCGCGTTGATACACCTGAGCGTTGATACTCCATTTTGGTTTTAGGCAATACACTTCCTTCCTTCCTTCTATCCATTTTTATTGTTCGTTTTTTTAATTCTATTTTTTTGTTGTTGTCTAAAATGTCCAAATAAAGTTTTTTAATTTATTTATTTATTTCCGGATATATATTCCCTCTGTCACCTTTTACGACACCCACGGGAAAGAAGGTTGATGGGAAGGTTTTATAATTTCTCTCCCCACGGTTAATTTATGTACTTTACCTACGATGAGGTAGGAAGTAACTTTGCTGCATACCAATATATTTATGACTAGCTTTTGCCCGCAGCATCGCTCGCGAATAACTCTGGATTGAACTGATGATGATGATGATGATGATGAGGAAAAGTAGCCTAAAATACTCCTTGTAACTTTAGCTATCTACCAGTGAAAATATCGTCAAAATCGGTCCAGCCGTTCCAGAGATTACCCGGAACAAACAGACATGCTGACAGACAGACAGACAAAACATTTTTAAATTGCATTTTCGTTTTCATATATTATGCATTTAGAAAAACATTGCAAATGTGAAAGTTACAAACAGACACTTCAATTTTATTTATTTGTATAGATGAGAAATAAAGCATAAAAGCAGTAGAAAAAAATAACAGAAACACAATCGTTCTTAAATTCTAATAAGGCTCGGTGACACTTGTACATAGATAGGAAGCGTTGTTCGCGATCACCGCTCGGACTATTCATTTCGAAGGATTTCTTTTTGCTCTCCCTCGTTATTAAGGCGTAATTTTTCCTCAAATCTTTAATTTAATATTGATTTTTTTCATTTCATTCTGTTAACTTTAAACCAATGTAGGTTAGATTGATTTAAAGTTAGGAGTAAAAAATTAAGAATGGCTCTAGGTAGACGTAGCGTAGTTCACAAAGCCTATTTGCCTCTAAACTAATCAAACTTTTTTTTTATTAAACAGCTAATGCTGTTAACTGGTTCTCAAATAAAAAAATAAAAAAAAAACAAAACTAAGATTCTCCATCTAAGATTAATTGGCGTTATGCTGGGGCCGTGAAACTTTCCTGGTTTGTTAAGTTCCATTTGGAAATAAAATATTTATAATTTTTTGATTCTGGACTATATTTCACGAATAGGCCTCTTGCAATTATTGTTTTCATCCCTTAAAACCTCCATCCATTCCATGCCTCCGTGGTCTCACTAGACCACGTCCGGGTCGAGAGCGAAGCTCAGAACCACTGTTCTGAGCTTCGCTCTCGACCCGGAGGTCGTGGGTTCGATTCCAGCGTTGGAATATGTTGTTTTCAACCACCACACCACAAAATGTTGTTTTCAGGTTTGGTTAGGTCAATGCGAGGCTGCGCGACTGGCTGAGGAGGGAGTGTCGCTCCTAGTCAGCCGCATAGAGCGGTTGGGGCTTCGGGTACGTCTAGACAAGACCGAAGCCCTACTCTTCCGCGGACGAGGAAAGAAAGGACCCCCACCGGGTGCACGGCTTCTCATCGGAGAGACGGAGGTCAGGGTGAGCCCCACATTAAAATATCTTGGGCTCACCCTAGACGGGAGGTGGACCTTCGGTCCGCATTTTCAGCAGTTGGGACCGAAGGTCATAAGGGTGGCATCAGCGCTGAGTCGACTCCTTCCAAATATAGGAGGACCCAGCGAAGCCTGCAGGCGGCTATACTCCGGTGTTTGTAGGAGTATGGCCATGTACGGGGCCCCCGTATGGTCGGATTCCCTTACTGTTAGGAATAAGGCCCAGCTGCGAAAAGCGCAGCGGGTCATAGCAGTGAGGGTAATCAGGGGCTACCGTACAGTCTCCTGGGTGGCAGCCACTGCTTTGGCTGGAGATCCGCCGTGGGAGCTCGAGGCGTCGGTGCTAGCAGAAGTGTACCTCTTCCGATCCGAGAAGAGGGTGCGAGGCGAAGCATCAACATGGGAGGAGCTCTCGCAATTGCGGAGGCTGGGGCAACAGTGGTTGCTACGGAGGTGGGGTGAGGTTCTGGCGCAGTCGCCGTATGGCAAACATACGGTTACGTCACTGCGCCCAGTCCTTGCGGCGTGGATGCGCCGCAAGAAGAAACCCCTCACCTTCCGCCTTACACAGGTGCTCACCGGACATGGTTGCTTCGGTGCGTATTTGTGGAAGGTCGCCAGGAGGGAGCCTACGCCAGCCTGCCATGAGTGCGGTGCTGCAGAGGACACGGCCCAGCATACCCTTGAGGTGTGCGATCGTTGGGCCGTGCAGCGCCATGATCTCGTGGCAGTGATTGGGCGGGACCTCTCGCTCCCGAGCATCGTTCGCTGCATGCTCGAGAGCGACGAGGCCTGGCAGGCGGTGGTCTCCTTCTGCGAATACGTAATCTCGCAGAAGGAGGCCTCGGAGCGGGACAGAGAGATGGATCCATCCTCTGCTCCGCTTCGCCGGCGTAGGACGGGGGTGCGGAGGCGTCGTTTTGCGGCCCTCCCATCTCACGTTTAGTACGGGGCTCCGGGAGAGGGATGGGTAACCTCCCCGGCTTAGTTAGTCTCGGCGCCAAAGGGGAGCACTTCAGTTTGCCGGAGTGCTCTCTCATTGTGATGGAAGTCCGGTCCCTTAATAGGTAGACTGGCCGGTCGGGGGGGCGTGGCCTGTGTTTGCCAGATCCAGGGCTCGCCTTCCACTCAACGGCTGATGGCAATCCGCAAGTGGTTTTAGTGGGTAAACCGGCTGTAGCGAGCCGGGAGTCCCACATACCCCTCGGGGACCCACCCGGGGGGATGCGTAATGCATTTCCCTTGCGAAACCAAAAAAAAAAAAAAAAAAAAAGGATGATCACCTGATTGTCTGACAAAATGATCCATGCGTCGGATGGGCATGTAAAAAGTCGGTCCTGCGCCCGTTCTCTCGCCAGTCGTGTCGGTTTACTGTCCCACTGGGTTATGAGAGTAATTAAACAAAAAAAACCGACTTCAAAAGGTAAACTAAAAAGAAAAAAATAAATTTACTTCGCACAAAGTAATACTTATTTTCACTTAAGTAAATAAATTTATTCTATAATTTTGAAGTCGGTGCCAAGTCCAGCGTTCTTTCATAATTTGTTTTCATTTAATATTAGTTTGTAAGCCAGTACTTTGGTAGGTACATAATATATTATACCTAGTAATAGTTACATTGATAGTTGTATATTTTTTTCTGATTCTTTTTTCTGTGATTGCCTACATATATTTAGTAATTTGATATACTTGGCACCGACTTCAAAATTATAGAATAAATTTATTTACTTAAGTGAAAATAAGTATTACTTTGTGCGAAGTAAATTTATTATTTTCTTTTTAGTTTACCTTTTGAAGTCGGTTTTTTTTTTGTTTAAAATTATTTTATTTTAAGATTTTTAGTTACGGGTAGACTGAGTAGGGATATTTAGGTACCGCCAGAGCAGCGCAAAAATTATATATATCAAGTTGATTGACTATAAAATGATATACAAATTTTAATAATATCATAGTCGGTACAAGCCAAACTGAATATGATTTCTATATATTTCTTTTATTATTTTTAGTCGATTTATATTTCTATATTTGGCTTAAAACAATTTTTTCCCTTTTTAATATTTACCTATTTCGTCATATTGTTATGATAGTATATATGGTATCTGGTGAAGATAGAGGTGGTGTTGAGTACTGTAATTGATATAGTGGCATCGCTTAAAGTATGCTTGCAGTACTTTAAGCGATGTCGTAATTTCCAAATGTATAACTTCAAAGACTAAGCAGTCCTGTATGCCTGTTTCTGATCTATGCGGTATACCTTGATAGTTGATTCAAAATTATGTTTGTTTTTAGACGGATATAATAAGCATATCGAGTAACATAAGCATGTTACTTGAAAAAAATACAAAATTACTATGAGTGTTCCTATAAATTTGGAGGAGTTCCCTCGATTCCTCACGACACCATCATCAGGCATACACTTTGATAACTATGAGACCAAGTTCGACTGTAATTGACGTAGTGGCGTATGCTTGCATTTCTTTAAACAACGCTGAAATCTTCAAACGTGTATCTCTAAGGACTCAGAAGTTCCGTTCACTACTTTAGGTCCAGGATATGGTGCAAAATCTTACTATTTGGTAACATATGCTTGGGCTACTTCAGAAAAAATCAAAATCGATATATGTTTCCATATAAATTTTGAGGAGTTCCCTCGATTCCTTACGGATCCCATCATCAGGTCACCACTTTGGTAAACACTGGTACAACACTGTAATTGACGTAGTGGCGTATGCTTGCATTTCTTTAAACAACGCTGCAATCTTCAAACGTGTATCTCTAAGGACTCAGAAGTTCTGTTCAGTACTTTAGGTCCAGGATATGGTGCAAAATGTTACTATTTGGTAACATATGCTTGGGCTACTTCAGAAAAAATCAAAATCGATATATGTTTCCATATAAATTTTGAGGAGTTCCCTCGATTCCTCACGGATCCCATCATCAGGTCACCACTTTGGTGACAATGGGACCAAACGGGAAGCACCACCTTTCAAATAAAAAAAAATTCATCCAAATCGGTTCACCCAGGCGAAAGTTGTGAGGTAACAAACATAAAAAAAAAAAAAACATACAGACGAATTGAGAACCTCCTCCTTTTTTTGGAAGTCGGTTAAAAAGAAGAAAGAGTGTCTTTGTGTATTGCGCACACACTTGGGCACTATAAAATAACTCTCGAAAAAGATAAAAAATGTTATCTTTGTCCAAGAACATTCTCTTTATACGACAACGTCATCAATGTAGGCACTTTTATGTCTCCGTCAATTTCAGCCCACTTGAACGTCAAGCGAATTACACACGAGCTGCACAAAGAAAAAACTGTATGCTAAGTGGGAGACCGTTCTTTATAAGGTTGGTTCTGTAAAATCCATAATAATAATTTACTTAGTTATTGTAATTTGTCCGTTAATCTTTACAATATTTATAGGTATACTAATATTATAAAGCGGAAGAGTTTGTTTGTTTAAGCCCGCTAATCTCAGGAACTACTGTTCAGATTTGAAAAATTCTTTTTTTGTTGGATAGTCCATTTATAGAGGAAGGCTTTAGGCTATATAACATTACGCTGCGACCAATAGGAGCGAAGTGTCAGTGAGAAATGTTGCAAAAATCATTCTGTTACTTTACCGGCACCTATACAATTTTGCTTTTGTAACGCCCAAAGGTTGACTGGTAGAGAATGCCCCATGGCATTAAGTCCGCCTTTGTACAGTTTGTGCATTAAGTTTAATAAAAAAAAAAAAAAAAAAAAAACGAGGAAAATTCATTACATTTGGGGACTTTCGTGCGTGCGCTGCATTCACTCAAAAACCACGCGAACGAAGTCGCGGGAACAGCTAGTATTTAATAAAGTAAAAATTATGGTTTTTTAAAAACCATACATACATGAAAATGAACTTCAATTTAAAGGCGGTCGTCAGGGTACCACGAGGTATTACTTTAATACTTTTTAATTTCGTGTACATAAACTTGATCTCTATTAATATGAACAAAAGGTTATTTTTATCTTGCGCGAAATCAACGTAAAGTAAATCTACTATAAGACCTCGTAAGCCTCAGATATAATGACATTCATTATAGACCGAAATCAAAGAAGGGTTACTTTATGTTCCTAATTAAATTTCTTCGCCCTTTCATGTGCAATTATTATGAAGTTTATAGATATCAAGACAAATTAGTACAGTCTACAATATTATATTCTTTACTAGTTTTATAAAGAGGAAAAACTGTATTCGCATTGAATTCAAATTAGAACACGATAAAGATCATAATATTATGCTACTCGTAACTCGGGCAAATCGCGCAAAAAAACAATAAAATTGAGAGTGTAAATATTAATTTGCAGTTTTGGAACATTAATACATATTTTATATTATATTTCTATGTATCCTACATAATTAAGAATATTGGATACATAAAAAGATGATGTTCCGAAAACGAAACATAACATTTATACTCTCAATTTTTATATTTAACAATCATGTTATAAATTATGACACGTGATAAAAAAGTGTGAGGTCACTCGTCGTTAAAAAGTTTGGACGCCGAAAGTAACCCTAAAAATTCCATTAATTATATTACAAGCTCGGCCCTCCAAGAAATGTTTTCTAGAAAATTCTCAATTCGCCACCAGCGTCTGCTTATGTTGAATGCCGCGGTCGCACGTCAAACAGATTTCTTCGCCTAAGTGCTCCGCATACAGAGCGCGCTGGAAAATGTCCCACATTTTTTAAAACATTACCCATATCGAGACTCCATTTGAATTTTTAATATCAAGTGTTTAACTTAGTCGTTATAATGTTTATGCAACTAATAGGGTATTTGCCTGACATTAGTTACTTTATAAATGTGCGCTACACATATGAATATGAAAATAAGAAAGTTTACAAATGAATTGATACTTAAAAAATATGAATAATATAATAATATGTTTAAGTCCATAGGTATGCTTTGACACCGCGTTAAATCTGGTACAAAGTTATCTCAGAATATATGTTACGGGTACCAGTCAACGGAAATATTATAGTATTTAATACTAATTATACTCAATACATATTATTTAAGATTGTTACAATTAAATATAATACGTATTTAATATACATTCATGATCCAAGAGCACTGGTTTTTTTCTGACCCGTGACACGTTCAACCACTAAACCACGGTTGTTTAAAAAACCCTTCACGTTTTATCTCCAACTGGACATGTTATTTATTATGTAAAGTGCATTTTATTTGGCCTTTCCAAGTTTTTAACATCATGGAGCCGGCTTATTTTTACTAAAAATATGCGAGACCCTTTTTGCGTTTGAGTGAATTTATGATTTGCTTTATCCCTATGGGATCCAAGGGAGCGAGGGTCAATCGAGATAAAAGAGTTGTTTCAGATTTATGGTGTAAATGTTTTTTTAAAATAATTTACAGCTAACGAGGAGACCGCAAATTAGGCGCTGGAAATACTTTTGAAAAACGAATCGGGGGACGTTTCGATTAATAAAGGTGATTATGTAGAGCAAATATTACAAGTTACACCTACATCACACTAAGACTTTGTAGGAGAGAGTTTGTTACTTCTTCGATATAATGTGCATCAAGTTATCTGTAGGGTGATGCAGAAAGAATGAGAGCACCCCATCAACCAGCTTTCCCGTAAGTGTTTAAATTTATCCGGAAATGGGCAGCAGCATCTAAAAACTGCGTTTGCCGACCCGCCTGTTAAAGAGTATAGGCAATTACCCCATCGCATCGTGTTTTAAAATTAGAGAACTGTCAATTCCAATACAATCCTAACGCTCCAATATAATATATTCAATAACAGATCTACAGGTTTTGTAAATGGTGCTCCAATTAGCAACAGTATGCGACCTATTGTTCTTTGAATATGGCCGGCTCATGTCCATTTCAGTGTCAATATTTGTTTAACGGGGTCTCCAGCCTTTGTCTTTTTGACGTGCTCGTAATATACGCACATATACGAGTAAATACGTAGTTCAACCACATCTGCATCGTTACCGTCGCTTTCTTGTGTGCACATAATATACATCTGATATTGGTCCAGCACTATACCGCTGACCCTTCGTATAAGCATAGTCTGTCGTCAAACTAAAACAACCAGAGTAGCAAAAAGTATTAAATTAAATGTGTAGTTTTAATTTAAAGGACATTTTAGTATAATTTTTAAACTTGTCGAGCGGTAACTTTGTAGTCCTTGCATATTATAAAACGCTCTGCGCCGCCTGTCTGTTCGATAAACTCAAAGAACTACAGTTTCTACACGCAGTTTTCGCCAATGGATATAGTTGTTCTCGAGGAAGGTTTTTAGTGTATTAATTAGACTCGACACCTCGGTAGGCACCAAGTCCTGGTACCTACGTCCTGTCGGTCCGAGGTACCTCCGCACTGACTGACGTCAAGAAACTTAATTCAAAGTCAGTATGTATGTCGGGGCAGCTTGTTTCTATTATATGCTATATTGTCGCCTCCGTGGTCTAGTGGTTCAGAGCTTCGCTCTCGACCCGGAGGTCGTGGGTTCGACACCCGCGTTTGAACAACAAAAATGTTTTTTTTCAAGTTTGGTTAGGACAATGCAGGCTGATCACCTGATTCTCTGACAAGAAAGATGATCCATGCGTCGGAAGGGCATGTAAAAAGTCGGACCTGCGCCTGTTCTCTCGCCAGTCGTGTCGGTTTACCGTCCCACTGGGTTATGAGAGTAAAAGGAAGAGAGAGTGTTTCTGTGTATTGCGCACACACTTGGGCACTATAAAATAACTCTTGCGTAGCTGGCCTGGTTTCAATGAAATCGGCTACCGACACCGATATCGGTGAGGAGAGCTATTATTATTATATGCCAGTGGAAGGACTGAATTTAAGATAATTGTTTGTCACGCTCCGTAGGCTGAGTCGGATAGTTTATCGTGTCACTCATCGTTGGGCGTGACATGGGATAATATTCCCCGGATTACTAGGATGTAGGTTTCAGGAATCGAGATAAACCCATATGGGGTTTTTGTACAACCATGTAAAAAAACAAAATAAAAAATATATGTATCTTCCTTTAAATAGTTGACGATTTAAAATAATAAAACATAAAAATTGTGAGTAAGAGAGAAGAAGTAAGATAAGAGCAGAATAAAGCGGCGAACAAAAATACACTATTGTTTAGAATACACCATAGCAATATTAAATGAGCTTAAGGTTCAGATTACAATGAAACGCGATGCTTTACCTTTTAAAAATCCCTTCAAAATTGAACTTTATTTCCTACACAAGACGTTTCATTGCAAGAGTTGTAATTAATTTGCCGGACTGCATAGCTCTGCGTCGCTCTTGTAAAGAAACGTGTACAATCTATAATATTAATGAGTGATAATACTTTAGGATTTACTGTGAAAGTACCAGTGCTAAAAGAGGTTGTTTAATTATTGCAGTGGAAAATGTATAATATTGGGGCATTTCTGGTTCAAACATGAAAGTGAAAAGTAAGTCTTTCGACGCTGGTACTTTCACAGTATACTCTACAGATGAGGCACATACACACCCTAAAGTATTAACACTCATTTATTTTACACCTTGTAGAAAGAAACAGATAAAAAAATATTCAGGTACCTATAATAATATTATACTGAATAGGTAATAATTAAATGTATTAATGAAAAATATCTATCTATAATTTTATTTTCTGTGATGCAAAAAATTTACCCCAGCTATGTATTTCGCCAGGAACCAATCCAGGTGCACTGATGTATCTTATGGTGTTGAGAATAAAGTTAAATTAAGAATCGCAATATTAAACGCTGCGTCTCGCTTGGGTGTAACCTGACCCTAATATAATCTGCGGCACTTACTACTTACAGCACCTTTGCCGCGGGAAAGAGGTTTAAGTTTATCGGAAAGCTTCTTAATAAGGAGCTTTTTCTGACTTTATATATCGCAAAGCTTCGGAAATGAGATTCTTGAGTTCGTTTAGCGCAACTTGTCGCCGACTTTATAGAAGGCCGTAGTGTTTAGTCAAGTAATTTAAGTTTTATATGATGAAACTTGTGAGATCTAATTTATTTGAAATATTAACATTTATTGAAACCTCATAACTTTGCCCGCAATTTCGTGCGCTCGTGTGATTTTCTCAAAAATAGTTATAGTGCGATATTTCAATATAACAATAATATAGTCGGATCTATAAAAATGTTTGATAAAACTTATAAACATAACAAAAATATGTAAATAAGACTTGGCTTATAGATTTCATTAACAGGCCAAAAATCTAAAAACAAATATTCACAATTCTGTTAAACCTACTGTTGTATTGAACGCCTCCGTGGTCTAGTGGTTCAGAGCTTCACTCTCAACCCGGTGGTCGTGGGTTCTATTCCCGCGTTGGAACAATGAAAAAATTTTTGTTTAGGTCCAACCTGATTGTCTGATAAGAAAGATGATCTCGGATGGGCATGTTAAAAGTCGGTCCTGCGCCTGTTCTCTCGCCAGTCGTGTCGGTTTCCCGTCCCACTGGGTTATAAGAGTAAAAGGAAGAGAGAGTGTCTTTGTGTATTGCGCGCACACTTAGGCACTATAAAATAACTCCTCCGTTCCTGGTTTCAATTAAACCGGCCACCGTCACCTAAATCAGCGTGGGAGGCATTATTATTATATAGTAATGTATGTTCTTGTTACTATCATTAAGCATTATTTACTATATTTCATTAAGCATTAGGTAAACCAATTTTACAATGCTCTGTTCACACAACTCACTCAAACCTTCCTTCTTTTGCTTCACGTATTTTATAATTAACGTTTGAATACTAATGGTCTTGTAGAATATGTTTGGAATGATTCAAAGGCCGCGTTGTATCCATTTGAATCGCTTTCTGTGTCTGCGGAAAAATCGAAAAGCAATTTATTTAAAAGTATTGACCAGGGAAGTATATTGCAGACAGAATAAAGCCAAGAGCAGATAAATGGTTCTATATTTTAATAGCCCGCAGGCATTTTGAGAAAAAAGCTTTTTATTTATTTAAAGTCAATTAATTCAAATCGTATGTCAACTAATCGGTGTCTTTGGTGAATGAAACTCATTTGTGGAATTTTAACCAGCTTTGCAAGTGCGAGCGTGTAGTAATTATAAACATCTGTCCCTACCTTTCTCTCTGATAAATGTTCCATCCATCAGCGTTCAATATGGGTTGTTAATTTGAATGCAATGTTAGTTGATCATACATTTGAATACCGTTCCAGAGACCGGCCCTAAGTCAAATATATGCCGCCAATCAATCTTTCCATTAAAAATCGGTAAATCAAAATTGCTATGAACTACTTTTCGTATATAACATAACTCAAGTATTACACCGCTATATTTGAAAGTGACACTATATTATTAATATTAAAAATATTACTATGCTTCACAAATAGCACACGTGTGCCATACAATTTTAATAGCTTTCGAAAAACATAACAAACCTTTGACAGTCCCTGAAAGGGCTTGTATGTGGGTTAAGGTTTACGAGCTAGAATATAATTTGTAATAAACCGGCTTTTATGGATTACGTTGTTTATTATATTTTTACACCCGACACGGTGATAGTTCATTTACATTTATGTTTGTAAAAGTGTAAATCACAGATGATAATATACAACATAATAATTACTAGTAATACACAAACTTCTTGCACTTTTTTGTACTAGGTATATAAGTATTTTTTTTTTTTTGTTAAAACTCACGACCGGTTTCCACTAAGTCATCATCAGGTTTATATCTGATGATCACGATGAAAATTTTATTAACAAAAAAATATGTAAAGTAACTTATACTTTATTATCTACTTTGTGCTAATACGGTTGAATAATTGCACGTGTTATTACAGTTTATCATAAATTTCCACCAAGAACTTACTAAAGATTATTTAAAAAATAAGAAACCAACATTCAATAACATATAACATACACAACATTTTCATAACAACACATGTTTTATTGTATTGTTTTAAATTTCGCGGAATGCATTCCAAAATATTAAAATGGATTATTTTTCACCGCACTCAGAAAATATTGGTACAAAAGCTATGCGTATTATCGCTTTTAAAAGTACCATTTTACGCAGTTTGTAGACATAAAATGTGATGTGGCTGTGTTCTGGACACAGACGTTTGTTGTATGTGAATACGGTCCTTACGTAGTGTAATGAATTCTTTGATTATTTAGCATCCTGTATAAATATGTACCTACCTATGTAACTAAAACACCCTATCCTCCGAGTTTCATTTAGTTTCATTATCATTAGTTTTTCTATTTGCTTCCCTTAGGGGCAGCTCAGACGACAGACTATCCAAACCGCACTTTTTAGTCTGTGAAAATAGAAGCTATGGCATTCATATACGCAGGCACTTGGGCCTTTATTCTCATGCCCCGTACTTCGTTTCTACTATCGGTCTGTCCTGCTCATGCAAATGAAATTTATCGCGCGTACGAACGGGATAGATTAATATTCGAAAGTAAGTTCGAGGCATGAGAATGGCAAAGCCATGTGACGTGTTGTGCGCCCAGAGTCGATCGCAAAAAAGTGTGCCGTCTCTGCCCTTAAACAATCCTTGGCTTACTTTCACAATTATTGTACCTACTATGTAACAGGTACATTGCTATTTAATAAACATTTATGACTCAATAAAGCAATAAAGACTACAATATCGCGAAAACACTGAAAAATTCCTAAATATTGCTCAACGGGCTTATCTTCGAGTTGCTCCGTGCCTCGTTCGCTCATTGGCTATAAAAATTTACGACCAAGTCGATAGCTTTTTTATTTTTGAATGTAGAATCCTTTACGAAGTTGAACATTTGGAGAACTGCTGACAACGCGCACATTTTGTTACACTGTTTTATGGTGCGTTTCAACACAAAAGTAACAACGAAAAGCTGTCAAATTGTATAGCGATCTATGTTTCCTTTTGAGGTTATAGAAACGCACCATTAGTCATTCGGATATAAAGTATTCACTCATTTACTACTAGCTGTACCCGCGATTCGTTCGCGTTGTTTTTGAGTGCCTTAAACCGTTTATGGAGCGCACGCAACGAAAGTCCTCAAATATGAATAATTTTCCCCGTTTTTGCAACATTTCTCTCCGACGCTTCGCTCCTATTTGTTGCAGCGTAATGTTATATAGCCTTAAGCCTTCCTCTATAAATGGACTATCCAACAAAAACATAGTTTTTCAAATCGGACCTGTAGTTCCTGAGATTAGTGCGTTTTAACAAACAAACAAAAAAAATCTTTCGCTTTATAATATTAGTATAGATATAGTAAACTAGCCATTCACGCGACTTTATTCGCGTTGTTTTTGAGTGAATTAAACCGTTTATGCAGCACACGCAACGAACGTCCTCAAATATGAATAATTTTCTCCGTTTTTGCAACATTTCTCACCGACGCTTCGGTCCTATTTGTCGCAGCGTAATTTTATATAGCCTAAAGCCTTCCTCTATAAATGGACTATCCAACAAAAGCATATTTTTTCAAATCGGACCAGTAGTTCCTGAGATTAATGCGTTTAAACAAACAAAATCTTCCGCTTTATAATATTAGTATAGATATAGTAATTATAGTAATATAGTACTTTATTTTATACTTTACATGTTTGTTATTTTATTTGCCTACATTATTCGGGATTCAAATCCAAATTATTAAACGTAAATAATTATTATCCTAGAAGGTGAATCTTCTTCATCTATTTAAGGACTGGGCCCTAGACGGTAGAGCTGCCGCCATTTTTTTATGGATAATAGTACCTTTCTTTCTTCCCCTTTTTTCCTACTACTTTTTTCTTTTATATAAGATAGAAAATTTATATGTGGCAAATAACCTAGTTACTTGTTTTATTTTATTTTATTGTTCTACTGCAATGTATTCAATGCAAAATAAGCAGCATTATAATCAATAGCACAATGATTTTACTGTAGTATTTGTGTCGAATTCAAAAATATATTAAACTCCATTGTTTTCAAATAAAAAAGGTTTACAATACGCCTGATACGAAGACTTATTATTTTTGTTTTTTTTTTCGGCATAAAAAGTAGTATATGTGTTAATGAAATAACCATACAAAGTAAAATCATAATAATATCTTTCGAGAAACATAGTTTCTTAAGATCAAATTGTATTCGCTTTTCCTATTAATATAAAATTGATAATTTTAATTGAAATACTATAAAAGTGGCTTCATTCAGATTGCGCCCTATCTGAACATTAATTTTTTAACCTGAGAAGAGATGAGGATAACCTCGTAAAAATGAGACAAAGAAGGAATGTAAATAAAAGAGGAAGGTATAATGAGGAAGAAATTTGTAATAATGCGGTCATTAAGCGCTATTTTTGTGGCGTACCTCGTACGGCACGTGTATGATCGGGCGCCGGTTACGAAATGTGTTACCTCATCATACATCACCACGTTCATTAATCACCATCAACCTTCATCACCGAACCCCCGGTATCTTTACATTGACTCTGCATTCACATTAACAATATTTTAGTAACTGACGTACATTTATTATCTCTATATCTCCATAATAATAAAAATATTTAGAAACTGTATAAAGAGTCGAAATGGATTTCAAGCAATAAAATGTTATCTCCCTGTCTGGCACGTTAAAAAGTTACTTGACAGACAAGGACAAAATATTGCATAGCAGTGGCGATGGCTTGGTTTTCAGAGGGAAGCCATGGCCATAGTATATATTATACATAGGAGTAGGTATTATTCCCTGTATAAGGTATGGCCCATGGCCTGTACAGGGTGTAAAGGGCATATGTAAAAGAACAGTCACTATAGTATAGTCACTTTGGATAAAGTTTGTACTACCTTTTTAATATTCTTTTTTTTTTTTAAATATCTATGGACGCTTCACACCACGTCAAGAAATTCAATTTATTTATTTATTAAGGGCCGATTTTTCAATCGTCAGATAACTTGTATCTGTCGAATAAACATGTGACTTTGACATTTGTTCCATACAAAAACTGCCAAAGTCACATATTTATTCCTTAGATAAAAGTTATCTGACGATTGAAAAATCGGCCCTTAATAGGTAATATAAATATGTTATTCTTGAGACTAAAAAAACTGTAAAAATGTAGAGATACGCCAGGTATCTATTTTATAGTTTTTCAGTGTAAAATATATTAATAAGGGGGTTTTTTAATATTATTTTATTTTATTAGAGATTTTGTCACAAATAATATATATTTTCTTCCAAAATCTCTACTAAGTAATCATTTAATGTCTCTAAGCACGGCCATAAGCGTAATTAAATAAAACAATAAGAAATCAGAATAAAACAACAAAAAAAAACGATAATCAATGTTCAATTCTAAAACTTCGGCCTCGGCCTCGCCACCAAATCTTATAAAATATACCTATAATACCAGTATTATTTTTGAACTTCGTAAAAACAAGATTATTTGATTTTTATATATTCGAACTAGACTATAATATACTTTTAAATTAAATTTTTATATAATACAAATGTAATGCTGCTATAATATAATATGTGCGCGGTAAAGTTAGGTTTTAATTTATTAAGCACTAAACTGAATTAGTTTAAATGTACGAGTATTATATCTCTAGAAGAGAATTTAAATCTCAATTTAATTATCCAAAGCTTTTAATTCTAAGAGTTCAAATCTACCAGTATACAGTACAATGTACTGACTGCACTAAACGATTTAGTGACCTCGACAGTCGTGTTCAGACTTCAGACTGTACCTACTGCTATGTAACCAACTAATGTACTTTGAAGACTGTCTTGTTTAACTAAATTGCAAGCTTACGGCGATGTGCTTGTGTGACAAAGATACTATACAGGCTGTAATATAAATGAGCAATATAAAAGAGAGATAACACTTTAGTGTATGTATCCGTCCATATGTAGGGTTTGCTGAGAAAGTACCAGCGCTGAAAGAGTTTTTTTTTAATTATTGTTTAGGAAAATTTGTGATGTTGGGTCATTTCTCATAGACACATGAAAGTAAAAAGTAAGACTTTCCGCTCTGGAATTTTCCCAGTAAACTCTACATAGTAGGCACATACACACAAAGTATTATACCTCATTTTCTATACCTTGTATAAATATAGTACTGTTACTAACACATGCAAATAATGCAGAGAGAGAATACTAATAAATACAGAGTATTGATATTAGCTAAAATTGTATGAACTTATTGCGACAAAATGTATCTTGTAGGTTATAAAATATTTGTATTGATTAAGATCAGAAAACTTTGTAGGTTAAGAACTAATATTATGTTAATGAATATTTTAAATTTTTGTTTGTTTTGTAATATTGTAGTATTAAACGTAACTTTTCATCATTTTGATGTAACATTAAATTATAAGTATTCATAAAAATAGTTTTAACGTTACTTCACATCGTGCTCTTGACCAAGTTAATCGAAGTTGTACGGTTGTTTATAGAACAGATAATTATCTTATCAGATATTGATTGGAATGTTTACTTTGTTACAAATAAAATATTTATTACTATATACAACGTAAACAATGAAAGCAATTTGTTCTTATTGTTTTCTTTACGTTTCGCCCCGTGTGTACCTACATGATACAAAACGCGAAAACTCGTTTAAGCACTTTGGTCTTAGTTTTGTATACCTAGACGCTAAAGTTTTATTCAAAATTGTTTTACGGCGAGCTTGTTAATAGGATTTTCTTTTATTTAAAAATAATCATGAAATCCTTATATCATAAAACAATATGCAGATAAAGCGCACCATAACTGGGTGTATCTGTTACCGGCCAAACCCGATTTAAGGAGAAACTAGTTTTGCCTAGGCTCAACTAGTTCTTCCTATACGCGATAGGATTAACCAGTATAGCCTAGTCCAAACTAATTTGTTCTAAGCTCGATAGGATGTACCAGTTTATACTAGGCCAAACTAGTTTATCCTGATATAGATGCGCACACTTAGGATAAACTGGTATGGCTTAGTCTAAACTGGTCTATCCTATCGGGCTTAGGACAAATTAGTTTGGACTAGGCTATACTGGTTAATCCTATCGCGTTTAGGATGAGCTAGTTGAGCCTAGGCAAAACTAGTTTGTCCTTAAATCGGGTTACTCCACAAAAGCAAATAAGAATCTTATGCAATTTCACAATGATTTCTAAAAAACATTATGCTTTAGTGATGTCTCCTAGATGTCCAGTGTGCTCTATTTAACTGTTGATTTTTTAATTAGAAAAGAAATTTCTGGAACCTCACACATAATAATTAAGAACATGAATGGATGAAGGTGATACGTCGCAAATCACTTAAACGTTTTAGTATATGTAGATATGTAGTAACGTCTTAAGTACATTTAGATTAATGTACAATATGTTACGACGTATTCTAAAATGTTTAAGTGACAGTTTGAACACGATTTTCTCGAAATCATAATTTACTACTACTACTTAACACCTTCATCCATTTATGTATTACTGAATATTGTATTTTTTTACTGTGTCATCTTACTTATAATAGCTAAGCGATAAAAAGTTACTCACTCAGTTTCGTTGTTTTCGAATGTGATGTGATCCTGGACGGCCTCGTACTGCGCGCCGCTCTTCGCCGTGCCGTCCTCAGTCCAGTACGGGATCTGCACCCTACCCCGGGCCCCCGCCGTCCTCGTCACTTTCAGGTCGTAAGTCCCCACTGATTCCGTCAGCTCGAAGTCCCTTTGGGGAAACGAAAACACACCAGAATGATCGTCGTCCAGTATCACCACTGTCGCCGAGGACGGGGAAGCCAAACAAGCACCTTTGGGAGCCGTCAGACGGACATAGAAATGCTCGTCCTCCTCGAACACGTCGTCGTCGATGACTTGGACCGTGAACTTCTTCTCGGTCTCGCCGTGACCGAACACGAGAGTCCCCTGGGCGACCACGTAGTCGGACCCAGCTTCGGCGGTACCGTCCTCGGTGGTATACTGGACCGAGATCTCGCCGGTCAGGTCTCCTCGGCGAACGACTCGCACCTCGAACGAGCCACAGTTCTCCATGACCGTGTAGTGATCGGGCTCGAACCGCACGTTCGGCCCTTTAGGTTCGACGACTGAACCCGATTCTCGTCTTTGAATTTCCGCCTTTACCTCGCTCAGGTCGCTTTGGGCTCTCTCTGATATTTTACGGGAGAAATCGCCGCCACCTGTCATTTTTCTTGTGGCTGCTACTCTGTAAAATGCCCTCGATTTGGGCCCTTTTGACATTAAGGTCTCTAGTGCCATCCTTTCCACCGTTTCTAAGTCTTCCTCGGGATGTTGACGGCGTAATTCTCGTAGTACCGAGATGTATTCTCGTTTTGACTTCTCTAGTTCTCGACTCTCCTCGTCTTCGGACGCAAAGTCGTCATTCGGTTTCAACGCCATCTCCACGGAACCATCTCCTTCGCCTTCCACAATTACTCCACGCTCGTTCACTCTATAACCTTTTTTCAAATATTTATAAACTAAAAGTCGTCTGTCGGCGATATACGCCGTCAGAACGGTTGCGGGGAAAAACAAAAATGTGACAGCACCCTCCCATACCTCGACCTCGCTCGGCGATATGACCGCCAGAATGAGGTACAACCACACATACGCGAACACGGACCAGGTGGCGGTCACCAGGAATACTCTCAGATGTTTGATCTTCCGAACTTCACCATCCGGTATAACGGAAACACATATGGCAATAATGACGAACAAATTGTATGCAGCGGACCCCACAATGGTGCCGGGCCCTAGATCCCCCGCCTCGAAGTTTTTTCCGGCGATCTCGATAACCGACAACAGAATTTCCGGTGCACTGGATCCCAACGCCATCAGGGTCAGATTGGCGACAGTTTCGTTCCATACTCGCACAACAATAATCTGCTCGCTCCCGTTTCGCCGCACGCGCACCTCCTTCTCCCGTGACGTGATGACTTCTATGGCGGCCATGAACCGGTCCGAGACGATGGACACGCCGATGAACAGGTACATCAGGGCGAGGAAGTAGATCGTGCCCCGGACGGCGATGTCGGCCGTGGGGACGTCCTCCAGGGGGCGCCACACCGGGATGAGGATCCCATCGCTGCACTGGAGCACGTGCTGGGCGGTGTGGTTGCGCGGAGCGAGACGGGCGGAGGGCGACTCGGCGCGCGCCACCACGCAGCAAGCCGCGAGCGCGGCGAGCGCGGGTCGCATGCCCTTTACCTTAAGCGATCCATGCGCGCGACCGGCGCTGCCAGAGGCCGGCGCCCGACTGAACGTCGCGACGGCGCTCTACCCCTCGCGAAAGGCTTTCAAAATTTGAACGCCGTGAGCCTGCGGGCTCGTCCTTGCACGTACTGATGAAGTTTTATTGGCGCCGAGGGCCGTAAAGTTAGACGTTTGCGGAAAAAACTTATTAGCGACATTAATTGTGCGTACACTCGCCGAGTCTCCGACGAACTAACGAGCGACAATGTACGCTGGAGCTCGGTGTTTGAGTTTAATATTGTTGTACAGTCGTCGCCGCGTATACCGGCGAACTTGTAAGTGAAATACTAGCACTATTAAATTTTAGTCGAACGTTTTAAGTTTAGTAATTAATGAGGAAACTTATATACAGAGTTTCTCCACATAATATAATTATATATTAACCAATTGTTTATTTTGAATATCAAACAAATTTACCTAATCACAATTCGTTACGTTTACTATTTATTACAATAATTAACACATCACGTAAGGCTAATATTATATTTTTATTTAAGTACATCCCTAACTTAAAAAATTACTTTTCAGTTAGGGTAACGGAAAAAGTTGCAGGTGTGGAAGTGTTCCCGCGGGGCGGCGCGGCGCTGACCGCGGCGGTCAGTTTATTTTCACCGCTTAGTAATTTTAACTTATTGCTGCATAAGCTCCTAAATGTTTGCGATATTTTATTTCTAGTAAACAAAAACACACTATAAGTATTTTACACATTATACGAGTATTATAACTTCTAGATGAATTGTGATGTTTAATTTTCTCTTAGTTATATCCGACGGTTCAGCGCGTTGGTGCTCGACCGAGAGGTTGCGGGTTCGAATCCCGTCAAGGGAACAAAAAGTTTTCAATGTTCCTGGGTTATGGATGTGTATTAAATATGTGTATAATATAAAAGTATTAAATATATATTTCCGTTGTCTGGTACCTGTAACACAAGTTCTTCGGATACTTAGCACAGGGCCCGATTGACGTGGTGTGAAGCGTCTAATTATTATTACAGTTATATCCTCTAGATTCTATTGCTTTTGAGTGTCTCGATGTATGATATGATATACAAGATCGTTTTTCCAAAATAGTTGTAATGCAAGTACTTTACAAGACGAAAATTACTAGGTACGAAATTATAAGCACTATTTTTAGAGATCGGACGACCTTCGCCAAGTCCTTTTAAATTATTTCACTGAAACAACATTGATCAATGAACTAATCCGAGTTAATTGGCAATCCATACGCCAGGCAATTATTTGAAATTGATAGCGCTACTATACCGTAGATGCCTATAGTTCGGACGATAGCAGTGACGTAACAACTATTTAATCTAATTTTTACGCAGCGCATTTAATCTAGTTTTTACATTACGTATTTAATCTAACTTTTGCATTCTTTGCAATTTACATACACTAATATAAAGCGAAAGTTTGTGTATATGTTTGTAACTTTTGAGGGAATTTTATAACATTTGGTATGCTGGAAGCTGACACCTTAGCTTTAATAATATGCAACATAAAACAGTGTTGGGATACTATTTGACACATAATATGCTACTTAAAATCCCATAGTTGTTGGGATACTATTTTAACCACCCGTGGGGCTAGTGTATGACGACCTCCGTAGCGCAGTGGTTCAGCGCGTTGGTGCTCGACCGAGAGGTTTCGGGTTCGAATCCCGCCGAGGGAACAAAAAGTTTTCAATGTTCCTGGGTCATGGATGTGTATTTAATTTGAGTATTAAAATAATAAAAATCTTAAATATGTGTATAGTATAAAAGTATTATATATATTTTTCCGTTGTCTGGTACCTGTAATACAAGTTCTTCGGATACTTAGCACAGGGCCAGATTGACGTGGTGTGAAGCGTCTATATATATTATTATTATTATTATTGCTTGGGAAGGGAAACTGAAGCACTTCCTACTCCTTCTTCATTCTTCTGATTGATTTCGTTGCGGGTAGCAAGACAGATCAAGCATATTATCCCTCGGGCACCCCTGAGATCAAAGGGTTTTCGAGGTCGGTTACCACTGTCGATCCTGGACGTAATTTGTAGGACAATTATGTGTGTTGAATTACATTAATATTAACTAAGTAATAAAAATAAAATCAGCTGGTTACTAATAATTTAAGATGACCTCGTTATCGATACAAGTTGGCAAGAGGGAACTCATTGATGAAATCATAGATTTTGTAGGACAAATATTTTTTCGGGTAATTTAGATTTAGATCATTATCTTGAGATTTATCAAAATAAATATTTTGGAATCACCAGATCTACAAACTTCATTCTTGCTATCTCTGCTAGCTACCACAAACAAGAGTTCTGTCCAAGAAATTCTTGGGCGACTCATCAAAATGTAGGTACGCACGAAAAACTAGCTTGATACTAATCAAGTGAAAACCATGTATGGGGCAACCCTGACTATCACACAATGATCAGGTTTAAAGTTACTCTACATATCATAATAATTGTTTAAAAGTTTTCTTGACTGACTTAAACGGCCAATGCGCGTTGTACTCGTGCACCAAGAGTTCCCCACGAAATGAAAAAATCACTATTGTTGTACGAAGTTGCCGAGTGAGCAAGCGCATTTTACAAGTTAGTCCACTATAACTCCTGAACTAACAAAGTTATCTAAGCCTTAAGTTTCCTTCAAAGTTCGTCTCATGGACTAAGTATAGCTTTAGGAGGCGTACGCCCTATTTATACAAAAAATGCGACGGACAGTAATGACGAAACCATAAAGCTAGGGATACACTTACTCGTATGCACACTAGCATACCTTGCACGTGTAACTGTCATGTGTGCTAACTGGCATGCCTGTAACTAGCAAACAAGTAGCTGACTAAAAGACGCGACAGCTTCTTGCATGCTAGTGCGGACAGTAAAGGCACAACTTGCACGTCAGTATTACTAGCAAATGTATTTGTCACATAATAGTATACCGTTGTCCGTTATGTAATAGGTTTAAAACAATGTAATGTCAACATGACGTTTGACACTGAGGCTTAAGATCGTCTATAATATTAGTCCTCTCAGAGAGGTTATAAGAGTAGGACCTATGTACCTAGTTATAAGATGTATCATAATATTATACGTGTTACCCAATAAAAGTAATAGTGTAACCCAAGGTCCATTCACACGTCACGTATTATTGGACGTGTGAATGGACCCTAACCAAAGGCTGTAGCATCACAACAGTATTCACTGTGTGCTAGACGCTAGTTACTCTTACATGGGTAATTTTCAGCTCTTGTCCTGATTAACCAGTGTGGCGGTACTACTAGCGCCACAATCCTGCATCGCGCTATCGAAGCTTTCTAAGTTCGGCGCCCATCTGCTATTTGATTGAATGACTAGCGCGTTCATTAAATTCTATTTTTACCAACAAATTCAATGAATCCGAGACAAGGACAGACATTTAATATTTTATTTTTAAAATTTCCAAATCTGTACTATTACAACGCACAATAAAGTAAAGTAACCAAAAAAGATATCAACACATTATATCATAATATCTGTACGAGCTGTTTGACGCCATTAAATGACCGTTCAACCAGATGACTGCGACATATACAACGTCTGAAAATATGGTGAGCTTTGGCCTGACCACAAGCCTGACCGAACATACCACCTCGCTCGAAGACCTCCCATTAGGGTTTCCACTAGTATTCCCACACTAGCATGTGCATCTCTACCTTAAGGGTTTCAAGGCTTAACTTCAGAACTAATAACGACAGTTTTATACAAATATTTAACACCACTATGCAATTTATACCTGTGTTACCCGGCTTTAAAATCTATTGACACCTCTTTCATTTAAATACAAACAGTAGTTTAGGATCTACAGTTAAACAAAGATAATAATAAATAATAATAATAGCACCCCTCACCGATTTCGATGGCGGTAGCCGATTTCATTGAGACCAGGCCAGCTACGCAGGAGTTATTTTATATACCCAAGTGTGTGCGCTATACACAGAAGCAATCTCTCTTCCTTTTACTCTCATAACCCAGTGGGACGGTAAACCGACACGACTAGCGAGAGATCAGGCGCAGGACCGACTTTTTACATGCCCATCCGACGCATGGATCATCTTTCTTGTCAGACAATCAGGTGATCAGCCTGAATAATAATGTAATATCTATGGACGCTTCACACCACGTCAATCTGGCCCTGTGCTAAGTATCCGTCTGGCCCTGTGCTAAGTATCCGAAGAACTTGTATTACAGGTACCAGACAACGGAAATATATTTAATACTTTTATACTATACACATATTTAAGATTTTTATTATATTATACAAAAATTTAATACACATCCATGACAAAAGTTATCAAAGTTCCTGGGAACTTTGATAACTTTTTGTTCCCTCGGCGGGATTCGAACCCGCGACCTTTCGTTCGAGCACCAACGCGCTCAACCAACTGCGCTACGGAGGTCGTCAAATCTCAATCAAATCGTGAATTGTCCTAACCAAACTTGAAAACAACATTATTTGTTGTTCCAACGCGGGAATCGAACCCGGGTCGAGAGCGAAGCTCTGAACCACTAGACCACGGAGGCAATTAACAAAGATTTACTACCAAAATTCCTTCCTTTTGTCTTCGCCGCAGTCGAGTAAAATAAGAGTCAAAAGTATATCAATGTTTTATTGTGTTTTCTGTTTGTTTTAACGAAATTTAATATAACAGGAAGTATCCCACAAAAATGTGTACAATGTCTGAGTAAGAGCCGGTAATATAGCCAAGATTAAGAAGTTATTTCTGCGGAATGTTATTAATATTCATTGAAAACAACAAACAGAAAACATTGAAATTTTAAGAAAAAACAGCCATATTTTTCTTAAAATTTCGTTTTTAGCCCCAAAGGAAAGTGGGGTGTAAATGTTTGACATTCTTCTGTATTTGCAACTGTATCTATATAATACGTCCCTGCTAAATTTAACCTAAAGGTAAACAAACCGAAAACATCGAAATTTTCCCTTATTCACTTATTGTGCACACATATCAACACTTTCACAATTAAGTTAAAGGATTACACTTCATTATGCAATATATTTCATAACAATTAAACAATAATTAATATGTTTAAACATCAAATGAAAATCTTTCACAGAAAAAATACGCCATTTTGACACTGCCGATTGTAGAATATAACCCTATAGTCTATGGATTCATAGCAAACAATAATCATTGTTTTAATAATGGCCAATTGGCATCACTGACTAATCTATGGTTGTGTCAAAGACGGATTTGTTTACGTTTTACGTTAAATTTATCTCGGACGTACTATAGCATTAGAGCTCCTAGACTAATAAATAGAATTTTAGGTGATAACTTCTTAAAGGAGGGTGAATCACTTAGTTACGTAATGCGTTTCAGCGCTAGTTTTTCTGGTTTCTCTTTTTCTCACGCAGCGGTAGTTCGTTCGTTAGTCTCGCTAAAACTCGGGAACGGCTGAACCGATTTCGTTTGTTGCTCGTGATTCAACTGCTTTTAAATGTTAATAACCGGAAGGTTTAAACTTACTTGTAGGAAAATATGCTGTTTGTATGCTCAAGGAAGTGGGCACGTGTCAGCTAGTATTATTATATATTCTGTTCTGTTTTTTATTTAGTTACTAAAACCGAATTTTCTTGATAAGATTCGTATACAAACTACACTAATAAGATCTACAGTGTGACCACGCTGGTAATAACGCTACGTATGTAAATTTCTCCACCCTATCTCATAGAGAACATTTTATTCCAAATGTTGTAAGCGAAATACGAAAATACAAAATTCACGAAACTATTTCAAGTAGACAATTCAGTCCTCTTGTATTTTTCGATTTATTTATAAATGTGTGTTTGCTGAAATGTTTATTTGTACAGTTATATAATATTATAGTACAAATATACCACATCAAGATGTGATTTTGGTAGTCTCGTAATATATGCACTATTGCGAGCTCAATGTACGAGTACTTCGGCAATTGTCGGTTTAAAATTAAAATTAAATTGAATACCATTTATTTCAGGCTGCATGGCCCATATTATAAATACATTAAAGACTAACATACATATATTTTTTTTAAACTAATTACACTACACGTTTTAACTGGCTTCCCAAAAGGGGCGAGGGAGAGGGAAGAGGCTCTCAATTGGGACTTTTTTTATGTATGTACACCGATTACGCTGATATTTATAATCAGATTCAAGTGAATATATTGTTGTTTTATTCAGAATAGTTTATCTCAGGTCCCATAAATATTTATTATAGCCTAGTAGTTTTCATTTAATTTGATTCTTAGTATTGAATGAAATACCAATTCCATTATTTGGCTCCGTTCCTGAAATTATACTATTTTTATATTGTTTTATATGATATGGCGCGGGTGCGAGCGGAACAGACCGACGATCGTCGAAGTTAGAGTTACGAGAATCGGGGCCCAAGGTACTGATTCTTTTGTCAATCCCGCTAGCACGCGCATAATTTGACGTGTGCACAAGCAGGATAGACTGTCGTTCGAAAGGAAGTTCGAGCAACAAGAATAGGCCCTGATCTAATGCCCCTCGTAACCTTTCACGAAAATTACTGAAGTAATCAATTAAGGTCAGTGTTCATATTAGTTAATTAATAACATATTTCGATAACGATAATTGTTTTCTAAAAATATTATTTGACGTCTTCGTCACAATCGAATGTTTTTCACAATATTATGAATTGATAAGAGTAACACCATTGACGTCCCCTGTAGCGCAGTGGTTGAGCGCGTCGGTGCTCAAATCTGTAGTCGCGGGTTCGAATCCGTCAAAGAAAAAAAACTATTTTCGTTCCTGGATGTTCATTAAATATGTGTATCCTACTAAAATTATTAATGCTCTCGTCTCTCGTTTCTATTTCACGCAACAACTACTGAACGGATTTTGATGAAATTTGGTATAATAGTAGTTTATAAGCTGGATTAACAAATAGGGTACTTTTTACGGCACTAAAATTTACAGATCCCACGGGAATTCATTTTTGGCAAAGTAACGAGAAACATCTAGTAATATAATAAATTTATAAAGAAAATAGAAAAAGAAAAACGCCTAAAGATACTATTATTATTTATTTATATCATTCTTTGTTCATTCTGTGCTTTACTCATCTTTTACGGGAAGATTTCTGTTAGTATAATTATTTCCTTATAAACTGTTTGAATGAACGAAAATGTTATTTAGCCTGTAATAAATAATAACTTTTACCCAGCACGCCACCAGATTACCTTCACACGTGGACCTTGGCTGGAAATAGCAAAAGATTAGCCAATTATTGATGTTCCCCGCCCAAGGCTGTACGTTATTCATAATTTCCTAGCAGCTGTCACACACTACTGGGGCCTTACTCTCCAAACTGATTTGATTTTGATTCGATCGTGCCACGTACTCTGTGTCCACTCAGGTTAATGAGGAATACCACAGTCCCTCATTTTCTGTGTATCCAATTTTATTGACAGGCGTAAGACAGACTACTCAAGGTAACAAGTAAGTAAAGTAAGGTAAGCGCTGATTACCTAACTATCGAACTTCATCTTTTCTCGAACTTTCTTTTCTTCTACTTCTTTCTTGAAATCAATTGCCATTTTTGTGACAACAATTGCGCAAATATTTCTTGCAAAAAAAATTGTAAAAATTTAATGTAACTAAAAAAATAAGAGTTACGAATCAGACGGCCATCTCTAAATTAGAAAAAAAGTAACCCCGAGTCATCGAGCAGTGATCGACCTGATTAAGATAAATTATTAATCAGCCTTGAATAAAAAAGAACTTGATCAAAATTGGTTCATTCGTTTGGGAGCTACGACGATATAGACAGACTTAATATGAAAGTCGTGTATTTTACGAGTATGTCCAACACACGTTTGTTTTCGTCGGGGCTAAAAAACCAATCAGTCAGGGCTTTATAAAAATTGACAGTGCCACAAAGAAATCTATCGAAAGATTAAAACTTGTTTGTGCCTAAAAATTGGCCCATGACATAAACTAGCGCTTATGTTGCTACTCGCTGCTGTATGGGTTGTATACCTTCATTACAATAAAAACTAGTGTGTACACACACTAATACTGCAAATTGATATTAATTTAGTAACAATATAAAGGTAGACTGGTCGATTTTGGATCTCGGTCCCTACCTACTAATATTATAAATGTCCGTTTGTTTGCAACGCTTTCACGCAAAGACTACTTGACCGATCATCATGAACACATATTATTTACATTCATTCGAATTAACGTAGCCTCGGGCAAAAGCTATAAAATGAATACCGTTCCAAAAAAAATAGTCAACATCAATATTAAATCTATACTAATATTATAAAGCGGAAGAGTTTGTTTGTTTGTTTAAACGCGCTAATCTCAGGAACTACTGGTCCAATTGGATTTTTTTTTGTTTGATAGTCCATTTATAGAGGAAGGCTTTAGGCTATATAACACTACACTGTTGCAAAAACGGGGATGCGTGCGCTGCATAAATGGCGTTCAAGAACCACGCGAACGAAGTCGCGGGAACAGCTAGTCTTATATAATTATAATAATTTAAAAAAATGCGATAATAAAATTAAAATCAAATTTACACTATTTTATTTTTGCTTTGTTATCATATCTAATATATTGATTTATATGGTTGCTTTCGGAGTCTGTCGTACTTATACGATTTGGGGATGACCAGGTATGGTGGTGATACACCTGAGTGGTATGCCATTTTGGTTTTAGGTAGTACCTACACTTCCCACCGGATATTAATTTGCTATTTGTTACTTTTTTGCTGTGTGCATCTGGTGTTAAATTTTGTATTTTAAATATAATATACAATCTTCACTTAATGTACGTATTGTCTAAAATGTCAAATGAAGTTCTATTTATTTATTTAATGACTCAACTTCCAGCCCATATCCCGTGAACGAAGGGTCTCCTCATCACGTTTGTTTCACGTATTTCGTGAATCTCGGCCATAAATCAGCGAACATTTTCATCAGAACACTCATTTATTTGAAAATTTTCGTTTTCTGTAAAACAAATTTTCGGCCGCGTTAGATTCTTCCATTTTGTTTACTCTCGGGCTGTCGTCTTTACCAGTAATGAGAATTTACGAGCCGAACTCTCATTTTATTATAATGTTGCCCAAATTTTAATAAACGGAGGCAGCTTGAAGGATAAAGGTGAAATAAGTTCTGATTTTAATGTTTACTTCACAGAGTGAGTAGTACTGTGAGTAACACTCACAGTGCCCTCTAAGAACAATACAATTTATTCCTTAAATGACGAAAGAAATGTATTGTTATTGTGGTTGTTTGTGACTCTAATAAAGAAGTCTCATACCCAACCTCACTTAAGAGCCTATTTGACAGATGAAACAATATTTCGTCACTTTTAAAAGTGAACTTATGTTAATGTTACATAGTACTTTAATTTCTTTTTTGTTTCTACCGTAATATTCATATTATAGATTATTGAAAAACATTAAAATAAGTAAAATCCTTATTTTTACCCGACTTCGGCGAAGCCAAAAGGAAGGGTAATGATTTTGGCAGTCTATGTATGTATGTATGTATGTATGTATGTATGTATGTTCCCTCGTAGCGGCTAAACCACTTGTCCGATTTCAATGACTGAGGTGTCAATCGATTCGTATTATTGCCGCAAGTAACATAGGCTATATAATATTCTGAAAAATTTTGGATTTTAAATATTATACCTCAAAAACTATCTCCAAAAAAAATTAAATTAAGATAATTGTCTCGTGTTTGGTATCAAAAGATAGGTCTTGGCAAGCACATTACGAAAATGTATTTATATTATTTATTAATTTTTATATTTTATTGTTAAATTCAAAATAAATGTTTAAAATGCGGTCGTACAAGTAGTATCTAGGAGTTGATACTTTCTATGTAATGTTCAATTTAATAAAAATATAATAATTATTATATTTGATGTGGAAACAAAAAAATATTAAATAAAAAAAAGATAAAAAAACTAAAACCCGACTTCGCAAAAAATGGGTCTAAAAAGGCTGAAACAAGAAAATAATTCAATTTGAAATCCACAAATGCATAGGTACAAAAATGGTCAAGGTAGAGCCGTGGTCGTACCCGCTAATAAGATCTAAGCATTAGTTCCCACCAGTCATGTTTCAGCCTTTTTAGACTCATTTTTTGCGAAGTCGGGTTTTAGTTTTTTAATCTTTTTTTTATTACGTTTTAATAAAGAAAAAATTTAAGTATGTAACATAAATAAAGTTCTTCATTTTTAAGGCGAGGAATAACCCAAACGGCTGTTTTAGTTATTACTTACGACAGTAAATACAGTATAGGATTTAGAGCTGTAATTAAATGCCAATAAATTAGTTTAACTATTTACTTAAAGTTTGAACCGATTACTTTTTTTAATAAGATCTTTGTGACATAAAATTTATTTTAAAAAGAGCGGCGCTAGTTGCGGTTATTCCTCGCCTTAACAATTAAACGAAACGTTTTTTTATCTGTCAAATAGGTTCTCAAATGAGGCTGGGTTTAAGACTTTTTTATTAATAAAGGCCTAAATAAATCATTACTATGACTAAATTAATGAAAACGTTATAAATTTATAAATTACTATAACTCATACGTGACTAACATTTTTATTTTATTTCACTGCACCTTATAGAATATTCAAGCACCCTCAATTCGCGAAAGCAAACTAACTGTTAGAACAAGGAGGCCATATTGTTAACAGAGCCAAAACTCGTCTGAATTTACAATGCTGAGCCTCTCTCGCACTTCACAAAGTGTCGACTTAATAGTCTGCTGAGGTATATTAAAAAGTAGGTATTAAAAAAAAACCTAAATTACTTAGCCTGTGTTACCTGAGCCCTGATTCATGATCCCATCGCTATTCATGGCTTACGAAATTCGAAAACAAAATGTATGGGATTTGACATAAGCTTCGCTAAGTGACACACGAATTCGCTTGTCATTTAGCGAACCTTATGCCAAATCCCATACATTTTGTTTTTGATCTTCGTAAGCGATAACTAGGGATGGCATTTTGAATCATGGCCCTAAACTAATATTACGAATCTAATAGATAATAGTTATTACAATCACTTAAATCGGATCAATGGTTAGGCGCTTTGACAGAACGAACTTACATAAACTGCCAAAACCATTTCCCTTACTTTTGGCTTACTTAATAAAAAACTGACAATTGCTACTTAAAAGGGCATGTAAAAAGTTCGTCCTACTCCTAGTCTCCCACCAAACGTATCGCCTATTCGCCCCACTGGCTTACGAGAGTTAAAGAAGAGTCTTGTGTATTGCGCACAAACATGGGTTCAAAAAAATAACTCCCAGCTTTTCTGATTTCAATGAAACCGACCATTGTCGCTGTGGGGTGCAATAATTTTACGTAAATGTTTTTCTTTTAAACTCCTAAAAAGTTTGCTACATAGTGCTCATGGCTGTACCTTAGAAACGTAACTACATACTAATAAGACACATACGCTCGTCTGTACGTGACATGTCACACAAACTCTACCCGGAGTGAGAAGAAAAGTACAAAATGAAACTTTGCACACGTGAGAAGCATTCACACTTAGCACACAGGTGAAAATGTCGCTTACAAGTAACAAAAAGTCATCGTTTGAAGTATAATTTTTGTTTCGAAACGAATAAAGTTGTAAGAAAATTCGTAATCACAGAGGTGGGTATCAAATGGGCGGATGCTTATTCTAGCAAGCTATCAAAGCTATTATTAAATGGGGACATTTAATCATAACTATAATAGCTCGCTATGCTATGCTATGCTTCCTTAAGAGAAAAAAATAAAGAAATAGGAATACTAACTGTACACTCTCAATACATTTTTGACAATGTTATGTATGTAAAATAAATATTAATTTATTAAAAAGTGTGACCAACACAACATAAATACTAGGATAAGCACAAGCTAACTGTACCGGTGACTAGAATCAGCAGAATTAGCGATTCTTTTAGAGGTTAGTGTATACGTTTCTACAATAAACTACCAGAAAATGTAAAAAAAATATCTATAAATAAATTTTTAAGAGGCTTACAACCAGCTGTATGGTAGGTATCATAGCTGAAACGAGCTTTCGTTTACACAAAAAAAAAATGATCTTGTTCTAGCTCTTTATTTTAAGGAGATAGCTGTCTGAATACTAAATATCTTTGAATAATTTGAAATTCTGTATGTTACTTTCACGCAACCCCTCAACGGACTCGAATATCTTAAACACAGATATGTTTGCGACAAATGTTACTAGATATTATGACAAGTACGATTCCTTAGGAATAGTACATTGTAAACATCTTATAAAAGTATATTATTATCTAATTTGAAGGAGAATTTGCTGTCCGTACATACGTGGTCTTTCGTGAACTGTGATGGCTAAACAGTTGAAATATTTACACATCTATTTCTGTTGCCGCTATAACTATAAATATTTAAGTGGGCTCCTACGGGATCCGTAATTATTGCTGTTTTGTTCGAAACCCGTTGCGTGTGTACGCGTCCGACTCGCTCTGGAGTTTTTTTTTTCGCCGAGAAATGATTCTTGCCGGATCCCGTGGAATATGTGCGTCCGTTAAGATGGTAAGTGGACGCAGCTATAACTCGGCAGTACTCCGACAGAACCGCCGCCCACGGAGCCACAAATATAATACAACCGCGACCGCTCAGGGGGCCTACTCAAGATGCCATCGCTAATTATCGCTTACAAAGTTCGATAACAAAATGTATGGGATTTGACATAAGGTACGCTAAATGACATACCAAATCGCGATCATGGGATTTGACATAAGGTACGCTAAATGACATACCAAATCGCGATCATGGGATTTGACATAAGGTACGCTAAATGACATACCAAATCGCGATCATGGGATTTGACATAAGGTACGCGAAATGACATACCAAATCGCGATCATTTAGCGTACCTTATGTCAAATCCCATACATTTTGTTATCGAACTTTGTAAGCGATAATTAGCGATGACATCTTGAGTAGGCCCCCTGGACTGGAGTCTCATATCTTTCGCAGTTAAATTAGCCTTACTCTAAGGCCCATGATAATAAAACAATCTCAATATCTCTACTTGAGAACCTACTTGACAGAAAAACGTTTTGTTTCACTTTAAAAAGAAGAATTTTACATAATATGTTTACTTTCATTCTTTTCTGTTTGAAAACGTATAAATATTGATTATTTTAATGTTTTCCTATAATCTATATTATGAATATTACGGTACAAAAAGAAAAGAAATTAAAGTACAATTTAACATTAATAAAGTTCTTCACTTTTAAAAATGAAACGAAACGTTTTTTTATCTGTCAAATAGGTTCTCAAGTAGAGGTTTCGATTGAGATTGTTTAGAAGGAGGTTAGGCCACTAGAAGTGGATAAATTACTAAGTAAATAGTAAACTAATAATGTGATTATTCGGCATTGTTCAAGTACGAAACACTCACCGCACTGCAATTCTAGTTTTAAGTTTGTTCGAATTACTGAAAACTCTGTTTGTTCAACATTGAAAAGTTAAATTCGTTGTGGTGCTCAGTTTTAATTAAGTGTATTATTCATCATAATAATAACTTCAGATGGAGTTATGGTAATTTATATTATAATTCCTGAAAAGCTTACAATATATACCTTCTTAATAGTTTTATAAAATGTGTAATATATGATAAATAATCGGCCTAATACTGAAGTGCTAACTAAAGTTAAGAGGCCTCCTATTTCTTCTGTCACTTATTTATAAAATGACAAGGGCAATAATTTACTAAACAGTGAGTTTGTTAATTATTCAGGCGCTAACGGCTGCACCAATTTTAATTAAAGTTTGTATGTAGCAAGTTTACACCTTAGCTAAACATTTTTATCCCGAAAAAGTATTTACGCGGACAGATCCGAGGGAAAACTAGAATATATTATAAGGTAAAGTTAATTCGAGGAGAAATTCATTACATTAAAATATAACTTTCCAAGTATCTTTGTGTGTAATCTTTTAATTTCACATATCATCAAAAATATCAACTTTACTGCTGTGTTTGGCGGTGTTCTCCCGCCGTAAAGCATACGACATAATATTCCGCACGAGTCGCGAGTTCAACGCACAATGGCGCTATAAACCGCGACCCAATCAATGTACCTGTTTGCCACTCGATCCGGGTCTGATGGCTGCGTAAAACCTTTATTGTCGTGACAACCAGTTGGAGCCGGTTCACATTGAGCAAATGTAACTATATATCGCAGTCATTTGGTTAAATCTGCTATTTTAAATTGAGAAACCTCCTCCTCCCCGAAGTAGCGAGGATACGAACCAGTTAAATTTTCAAAAAGAAAGAGCAATATGTGACATCACAATTTGTTGCCGACATAATATTATATTAGACTAATATATGGCGTTGGCAGATTGTGAGGTAACAAATTATTTTGCAAGACAGAGATAATGTTAAAAGCAACATTTAATTTCAAATAGCGCCAACCCAAATATTTATTTACTTTAAACCTATTCAACAATTTGCAAAAATGTACGAGCACTTCATGGATTTTCACAAATTTTTCAATAGTTGTTAACGAAACACTACGTCAATTGAATGCCTACTAATAGTATAAAGAGGGAAATATCTGTGTGCATTAAATAGGCTCCGAAAGTACCGGACTACTACTGAGAAAAATTGAGCACAGATATTAGACCACGATAAGATAAGGAAAATAACAAAACTTACTGATGCTCTATACCACTGTAAGAAACTTGAATGGCACTGGGCGTTCACGTAGCTAGACTGACGGATGATCGATGGACACCCAGGTTAACGAGTTGGAAGGGACCACCAACCGTGAGAGAGGCAAACAAGAGCCCTGATTCACGATGCCATCGTTATTTATCGCTTACAAAGTTCGAAAACAACATGTATGGGATTTGACATAAGCTAAATGACAATCGAATTCGTGTGTCACTTATCGAAGCTTATGTCAAATCCCATATATTTTGTTTTCGAACTTCGTAAGCGATAACTATCGATGGCATCTTGAATCAGGGCCCAGCACCACGCTGGGTGACGACATCATAAGGGTGGCAGGAGAACATTGGGTAGAGGCAGCAAAGGATAGAGAAATATTGGAATCTCAGAGGCCTTCACCTTCGAGAGAGAGGGATTCTTTATCAAACTAAACCAATTTTGTTATGAAACAACTGTATTAGTTATAGTAAGAAATATAAGGCTTTTTATTTTTATTCATTTATTATTAGACCACGGGGCAAGTACCTACGTGCAATAAGTACGATTCCCGCGGTTTTTTTTTAAAGTTACGAGAACATCTACAATAAGTTATATGTAAATAAGCAGGTAAAGATTTTAAACAATGTAAATATACAATAATGTTTCGTGGCGTCTCTTGAATTGCTAATACTGTATTGTGTTCACAGCCTTATAACCTAGGGTATAAATGTTTTATTGGGGAAGTTAAATCTCTCAACCCGACAGTGTGCGTATTGGCATTACATTGCACAGATGTCAAATGATGTGGAATTCCAGAATTATAATAGTACTTATTTGAAAGAAATAAATAAATAATAATAGCTCCCCTCACCGATTTCGGTGTCAGTAGCTGATTTCATTGAAACCAGGCCAGCTACGCAGGAGTTCACCAAATCGGAGTCCACTCAGCATGTGTTGCAAACATTTGCAACGCTGATTTTCATATTGATATCAAACTGATTCGATTTTCGATTGTGTCGGGAGTATATAGATAGCAGATATCATATATTATGAGCCCGAGCAGACAGTTCGACAGAAGTCAGTTCTGTCGCCAGATTGAGCGTGTAACTGACGCAATAAAAACGAGACATCAGCTGACTTCAAATGATTCAAATCTCGCATTTACGACCAGACTTGCAGCTGAAACTATTTAAGAACAAAGGCACTAATTGTACCGAGTCGTTTACTCGCTGTACGTGGTTGGAGTCATTTGAGACGAGACAAGACAATCACGTCACAAGACAAGATTCTGCTTGGGTAATGGACGTGAATTTAAACAACACTACAAAGATACACTAATCTTGTGCATTTTACACTGAAATGCACCTGATCTTACACAATTTCGGTCGACGAACCTTTCGTTAAATTTAATTGAAATAATAAGCTTGTGATACTCGAATATGCATATGTTTACCCTCTTATCAATTAAAAATTCAGTAAATATTTGACGCATTGTAATTCAGTGGCTCGGCTCTTGACTCTGGAGGTCTTGGATTCGACTCACCGGTTAGAACAATAAAAATCACTGCCTTAATTTTATTTCTTCTGATTTTCTATGTATTGTCGTATTCTTTACTTTGTACGTCCACCCTTCGATATCTTTATGGTGTTCTCATGATATATTTTTGGATGGCTGCCTGGAAGACATCGCTTTTAAGCGATAAAGTCGCCAAAATTGTACTGTATCATAATATTATTATGTATACACATTTAGACAATCTGACAATAAGTCTGCGTATCCACCAGAGCTGTGCTGTGCTGTGTTGCGAGGAATGTGTTTTTCAGAACCAATAGAGTCGCTTGTCAAGAGCCGCGCTGACCGATGCGTGATAAATGAAGCGATTCTATTGGTACCTAAAAACACATTCCTCGCACAGCACAGCACAGCTCTGGTGGATACGCAGCCTAAAGATGATCCATCGGATAAATGTCGATCGTTGTCGATCTCTCGCCTTTCGTCCCGCTGGTTAATGAGATTTATAAGAGAAAATACTAATGCTAATGAAATTGAAAATATATTGTGCACACGCTTAAGTACTAGAAAAATTTCGGTGCAAAACGGCCCTCAGGCATTCTGACTTTTGCACGTTTCACTTGAAGATACCATACAGTATATACAGAGCAAAGATACATGTAAATAAGAAAATCGTCATTCAGTATGACCCACGTGGAAGCCATACAAACCGGTTACTTCACGGCCTAATAATATTATACTCATACATCGATATTGAACAAATACTCTAGATATAGTTTATATCTAATGAAACTCAATACTTGTCATCGTAGTAAAAATATCGTGTATCTAGATTGTTCACCCCATCTACGGCGACTTGCTAATGTAATATTATTACTGTAGTGACGTAGTTAAATAGCGTATTTTTAAGTCTATGCGATGTTTTATTGGCGTAGGCTTTAAGGCATTGGCTAAAAACAGTCGTGACGCAAGATCTAATTACGTAGCTCTTTATTCATATTTAAAAAATATATAAATAAGCTTATTACTTAACTAGCTGCGCCCGCGACTTCGTTCGCGTGGTTTTTGAGTGACTTAAACCGTTTATGCAGCGCACGCAACGAAAGTTCCCAAATTTTCCCCGTTTTTGCAACATTTCTCACTGACGCTTCACTCCTATTGGTGGCAGCGTAATGTAATATAGTCTAAAGCCTTCCTCTATAAATGGACTATACAACATAAAAAGAATTTTTCAAATCGGACCAGTAATTTCTGAGATTAGCGCGTTTAAACAGACAAACAAACAAACTCAAACTATCGCTTAAACATTTTACAATATGTCGGAACATATTAAGTACATTAATCTAAAGAATCGTCCTAAAATGTTTAAGTGGCAAATTTAACTCAATTTTCTCGATTAAAAATTTTGCAACATATCACCTTCATCAATTCATGTCTTCAGTTCTATAAATACATAAACTTATAATAATTAAAATCATAACAATTAAAAAGGGTAACTCAACGAATTCCTGGCTTCCGGGAATATTCCGGTACCTCGTAGCTCCGGGCCCCAGTAACGGGAATTATATTTCGTGACTTTATTCAGAGGCTTCAGCTCATTAGGGATCGGCTATTATTATTGAAGCCGTTCCGTATCGATTTAGGGTTACCATGCTCCAGGAAAAATAAATTATTTCTTTTCGAAGACACCAACTCTTAAAAAAAGCACTCTTACACTCTAAATAGCAAATAGTCTTAATATTATGTTTAATTGTATGTTTATTTTACATATTTTATTTATTTGTCACACTCCCTTTAAATAATCAGTATATTGTGTGTTTTACACATTTGCTTATTATCTGACTTTGTATACATTTAAGTATAGCTGTAGGCAACATTCCATTTCATTATATTAGCTGACGTATATGATGCTAACTTTGTTCATAAATGATTACCTATACTACCTTATAAAGGCAGAGTATATCTTGATCTTATCATTATTTTAATTCATCAAACTACTTTGAGGACACAGATAACAAAACAATACACAAGAAAACAATCAACAATTTTATAATTATATACACTGGCTGTCCCAGCGATCTTTGTAGCAGCTTAGAATTAAGTTAACGCACTGACAGTAGCTCCACCTGCCGGGTCCAATTATTATATTTAAATCTCCCTTGATTATCTTTATATAGGTGAAAGATAGAAAGATAGACAGCAAACAGGAAGACAAACAGACAGACGCGGCGCAGAACTATGCTTTAAGGTTTTGTAATATTCTCGTTCTTAATATGTATGATGTTAGTAGGATTAGTGGCAACCCTGTCGTAGATCAATAAGAGTGCGCGCATTCGTCGCAGCGGAAGCGAAGCACGCGGCCGCTGACGAGGCAATTCCGTACACGCCGCCATTAAGTCCCACAACTCCACAAGACGCGGGTCAAGCGTTATTTTTTCTTATGTCTATGATTGCAAGAACTTATGTATTGTATATTACAAAATATTGTAATAATCTAAACTAACAAACTTAATTTAAAGTTTGTTAGGCTATAATGCGACTGGCATAGTGAAAATCACTGAAATAAAAATAGATGCTAGACCCTTATGGCTTTAACAATATTTTATGATATTTTTTTTATTAAAACCTTCTTTTGTCCCTCCCAAAGAAGTATTTAATTCTAAAAACCAAACTATAGTTGACAAACATAATAACTACGTAGTATGCACACTGTTCAGATTTATAAAGGCACTATAAATCTCTTTAGGACAACTGGCACATTAACTATAATTTTATTTTTAAATCATTTTAAATTTAGAACTCTTGTGACACCTAAAGTGTAAATATATAAATATAAACTTTACCGCGATAAAATATAATTATTTTTGATCACCTTTCATATTATAATAGTATCACCTAAAAGCCGAGTTCGCGTAAGAAATATACTCAAATCAAACTATGACATTTTGACCTAGTATGTTCGATCGGTCCGTCAGTTAGCAAATGTTGTAGTAAATGACGTACGTATCAGGGGTTTATTTGCTAGGCTTGAGACTTTTATTCTCGTGTTTTTAATTAATTAAGCTCTTGGTGTTACCTATATCAAAAATAATTTAAACGGTCAATCTATATAAAATAAACGTTGGTAGTGTATCTTAACGTATAAAAGACATCTTACATAATTACATTTTTATCACTATTCATAAATTTTTTAAATTTGGTTTTTTTAAGTAATTGATGCGGTTTTGGGGGTTTATGGCTTAAGTTTGGGGAGAAATATTTATGAGAGTTGATAACACTGAATTAAGACACACTACTTCAGATTATAACACACTATCGTGCGTTTGATTTTTTTTATTACACATTGACGTTTGTGACGTTTTCAAAAATCGAACAGGGGAAACGAACGAACGAAGAGCAGCTTTAAGAATTTTAAATTTAAAAAAGATAATGGGGCATTACATTAATTATTATGGGCAAATAATGAAAAAACCATGACACGTCGAGTATGTAGATGAAAACTATGAAATATATGTCGACAAAATACCGAAATTAATAATTTCCAATGTAGAAAATCATAATTATGCTTTTGGAGTCATCACACACGCACAAACTCATAACACACCCTCTTGGCATCCAATACAAAGAAACTTGGCATTATTTCATATCTTTTGAATATCGATTTTTAGTTCTGCGGTACACGATCGTTTGTTCATAAAACGGGTTAAATATTTCAGAGAACATTAACTAGATGTAATGGCTACATAGAGTTTTAAATTCTAAATCTAGCTCGTAATTCTATTATACCATTTAAATCCTACTAATATGGATGTATGAATGGATTTTATAAAATTTGGAATGGCAGATTTCATTTTGGGGGTATGATATCGCCAAAAACATCTAGTTATCAATAATGTAACATCACTAACTAAATTATAAAATGAAATATGTATATTATGATTATTGTATATGATATGCACCAGGTGATAGGTGGTTAATGCGGGCAATTACTTCCCCAAAAGGTGATGGACAATATTATGTATAATGCCCGATACAAATGAAGTATTAATAAATTTTATATATTACTAAAATTGCACTCACATGTTGGAAATATTTCCTGATGACCGGACATTATGTATAATGCTCAATTTATTACTTGGTCCGTAGCATATATACGAGTATTATCAGTATTCAGTATATAGAGGCTATTTGAAATTGAAACGTAGAACGCTGATTATCCGATTTAATTGGGACCGGGGTCCATTCGGATAATAAACAATTTGGATAATGGGATATAGGCTGCTAAAGAAAAAACGAACTGTCACACATAGAATAAATAAAACTTACAATAACACACCCTTGAACATATTAGATCCCGGTAGGAGTTTGGCTATTGGCGATTCTGATAATCAGCAGAAGTGTATAGGGAAGCCTCGCCAACGTTTTTGCAAAATACAGAAATCGCCGATAATGTATAATTGTAATAAAACAATTTTTTTTTTACTTTTTACCATTTTTTTTGTCGTAAAAATAACTAAAAAGCAAAAAAAAAAATTATTTTGTGAAAATTAATTTAAAAAAAGTACATTTATAGATTGAGAAAAGGTAGTATAATCATATCCCAAACTTAAAGTGACTGTTCTTTTTACATCCGTTATATGGGACACCCTAAAGTATCGTCAGTCATTTATTTTACATACTGTATATCGATGAAATAGTCTGAGGCGATATCCAGTAGTGGACGTCATACCGAAAAATAATGATGAAGATGAATTTTCTTTCACAATGTCAGTGGAACATTTGGAACCCAGTGAGCATGGCTTAATCAAGAACAGGTTGTGTTGGTGGTCTGCCAGCCGCCACCGGCAGCTGACCGACTGACACTTGGCACGCCTGTCTGGTCTCGGTAGACCATTTCATAAGGAAAAGGATAATATATATTTGACGTAGCTTAACAAACCTCAAAATTTTGGTTTGAAAGTTATGCAATCGTTATTTAGGATTACCGATTGCTGATTACTAGAAACTAAATGGTAAAAAAACCATAAGTAGGTATCTTTTATCGATTCAAATAAAATTATATAAACTACTTTTTACACAAATAAAATACAAAATAATTTTCGTGTTCTTGAAAACTAGTTATTTAATATTCGTTAATAAAAAATAAGTCATTATACGTTGGTTATGATACTGACAGGTAAAGGCTTAAAACATCGATTAAGTATCCGTGGTAGAAATATTTTTATTAATAAGTTGGGTTGTACAGGGTGTTTCATGGTTTATATATTAAGCTGAATATAGTGTGAAGAGAATGACGCGTAGAGCATTTTTTACTATGGCACCTCATATATATATATTAATTAATATAACTAAAAAAATCTAAAATGACTACAAGGAGTGAATCTTACTATGCTGGGGCTCGCTGGCTGGGTCTATGCACACGATAGCACTGGTCAATTAGCTAAGACCTAACCAGGATTGAAACTCATCTGTCTTGTGACTTTTATGACAGACTTGGTTTATCACTTTTCGAATTTATCACGTAGCAATAAGGTTCAAAAGTGGTAAACCGGATACTAGCCACTTTACGTAGAAGACGAGAATTAGCCTGTAGTGTATAGTAATTTACTATGTGAAGGTTTCATAAGGCATTCTGACACAATGACGTGATTTATACTATACAGTATGCTGTATGCCAGTATATGTGACGCAGTCATCTAATTGAAATCGCCATTTCATTGAGTGACTAGCGTTTTTATCAAATGACGACATTAAAATGAAAGACTAGAAAAGTGAACAATCGTCAGTCAACGTCCAATTAGTTAGCGGATTGTAATGTTGTATTGTCAGTCAGGTGATTGAAATTTTTTCTCACTGACTACTAGTCACCAAAACAAATCACAGTGTTGATATTTTATTAATTAAATCTACATTAAAGTGCGCTACTCGTATTGAAATAGTGTAACAGCATGGATTTATCTATAACAACGTCGCCGCCAGCTACTCTTTAAGAAAAATTTGAGGTGAAACTGACTGAGTGAAGGCATAATGAAGGTAAGTTTTAAAAA
The DNA here is from genome assembly GCA_905187575.2 of Celastrina argiolus. Lineage (NCBI taxonomy): Eukaryota > Metazoa > Arthropoda > Insecta > Lepidoptera > Lycaenidae > Celastrina > Celastrina argiolus. The sequence continues at coordinate 19,240,008 of LR994580.1, read as the reverse complement.
GGCACACTATTAAGGATGTATTTATGTTATATTATTTATCTGTGAATTATTTGTAGTAGAATTTGCAAAGTTACATTTATCGATTAAATATCGGTAGTAGTATGAGCGCAAATTAGAAAAAAAATGTCACCTAACTAGGTGTTCCATAAGTAGGTAATTCTACAACTAAGCTGTTCAGTCAAGACGTTGGACGTTACAATAAACAACCTGACGAGTTGTCATTTAGTCTTTAATTTTAATGTCGTCATTCGATAAAAAACACTAGTCACTCAATGAAATGGCGATTTCAATTAGATGACTGCGACATATGCACTTGGTAATAAAAATTGAAAGCCCTCATAAACTCGTAGCGCTACGGCGTAGCACCGTAGCAGCGTCGTAGCAACTTGCCATTACAATTTTACTATGTTGTTAAAATATTTCAAAAACGTTATTCGGAAGAGATTTATTGATATTTCATAAAATCCATTTAAAATTCGATCGGCTCGAATAATGGATCCCGTATGTTCAATTGGTATTTTCCATTATTTAACCATATTTCTACCTACAAATAAAAAAAACTATAACTCTATGTTACTTTCACTTTTATTACAAATTAAAAGGTACTTATTTATTAACATCCGACGTTAAAACAACGGGCTGTATAACGACACGATAAGTTTGATGTGTCTGTGTAAATGTGTATGTGTCTGTTTGTGACATCGAAGCTGAATTTAATTATTTATTTTGTTTGAAAGGTATATCAGTCGAGACTGTTTTTAGCTATGTTTGGTGGAGATCTTCAGGGTCATCAGGTCGTTTGTTAGGTGTGATAGGAATATTACACGCTAAGTCGGAGGTTTTTAATTTTTTTTTATTTAGTTTATTAAACCAGTAGATTAGATCAGAACGAATATACATAAATTACATAGACCTTTCTTTTGGATTTACTGTAGTTGGGTAGAAATATATTTACATGTTATTGAATGTACTGTTGGTTCTTGGTGGAAATTCATGTTATATGTATATAGTAAAACACTAACTACTTGCACTTTTTTCCACTTTATTTGATTTTTCACATTAATAATTACTTAAAATACACGACCGGTTTCGACATAGTCATCATCAAATAAAGTGGAAAAAAGTGCAAGTAGTTAGTGTTTTACTATATATGAAATATATTTACACTGTAATAATACACAAATTACTTTTTCCACTTTATTAGTTAATTAAGAGATTTATAAAAATACACGACCGGTTTCGACATAGTCATCATCAAATAAAGTGGAAAAAAGTGCAAGTAGTTAGTGTTTTACTATATATGAAATATATTTACACTGTAATAATACACAAATTACTTTTTCCACTTTATTAGTTAATTAAGAGATTTATAAAAATACACGACCGGTTTCGACTAAGTCATCATCAGGTGTAGGGAGGTCGTGTATTTTTATAAATCTCTTAATTAACTAATAAAGTGGAAAAAGTGCAAGTAATTTGTGTATTATTACTGTGTAACATTTCCATTAAGAACCTACAGTACATTCAATAACTTATGTAGAAATATATTTAGCCTGTAACAAAAACATTATGAGAGATAGCGATATTGCGAGGGATAGCTTTTGGCAAGTTGTCGGTCGATTACCCTCGCGAACGCAGGGCTTATCCTTATCCACACCCCAATAAAACTACCCGCAGCGGAGATACGCGGTAGACACGCCACGCTCAGTTCTTGCTTTCATGAAATTATTTAATGCTTTTTGAGTTTGTTACAAGCCTAAACCAAACTATAAACACTACACAAGTAAAAACTAAGCACTACACACATAATGATCGGTATTTCTCTACGTGATCGAATCAGAAATGAGGAGATCCGTAGAAGAACTAAGGTTGCTGACATTGCCCGTAGGATCAGTCAGCTGAAGTGGCGATGGGCCGGCCACATAGCACGAAGATTGGACGGTCGATGGGGCAAAAAGATCCTAGAGTGGAGGCCACGTACTGGCAAGCGCAGTGTGGGACGGCCACCTACCAGATGGACCGACGACCTGGTGAAAACTGCCGGGTCACGTTGGATGCAGGTGGCAATGGACCGGTCGCACTGGAAATGTATTGGAGAGGCCTATGTCCAGCAGTGGACAAAATAAAAGGCTGAAACGACGAACACGACGACGACGACGAACGACGACGAACGACGACGACGACGACGACACACATAAGGTGTAAAATAAACTATTGGTAATACTTTAGCGTGCGTATGTGCCTAATATGTAGAGGTTACTATAAGAGTACCAACGCTGAAAGACTTACTTTTGACATTCATGTTTCTATGAGAAATGCCCCAACATCATAAATTTTCCCATGCAGTTTTAAAAAAGTAACTGTTTCAGCGCTGGTACTTTCACTGTGAACTCTATATACGGGACTGGTAACTGGCAGCCGTAGTTTTTTCGAAAAGCTCTGGCTGATGCATACAGTTTTTGAGTTTTGTATGTGAGAGATTCGGATAGATATATCGGCTGTGCAGGTAGTGGCAGTCCAATGTGTGACGTATTTAATTTATCCGAATTAGTTTTAGTTTTGTTGAAATCCTTCATGCCTCTAAGCAGATTGTCTTTGCTGAGCACGGAATCAAATTCGATGATGATAGGACTTGTGCTATCATCATCATCATATCAGTAAGTTATATTTGTAGCAAATATTTTGAGAAACGAAAATTATACGAACGGAGTAAGTTTGTGCACTTTTTATGCGAATAATCTATATACAAGATGTGAAGTAAATGAGTTATAATACTTTAGGGTGTGTATGTGCCTCTTTTGTAGAGTACACTATGAAAGCACCAGCGTTAAAAGACTTACGTTTTACTTTCAGGTTTTATGAGAAATGCCCCAACACCATAAATTTTCCGATACAATAATAAAAAATAAAACTCTTCAGCGCTGGTACTTTCACAGTAAACTCTACATACGGGACCCATGCACACCGTAAAGTAAACTCATTAATATTATAGCCTGTGTAACAAGCGAATTACTTTTTGGTTAATCACGAAAACTCAATAAATTGCAACACCTACAAACTTGAAATTTGGCGACGCTGTGAAACAAAAGCTAGTACTATATTACGGGTAAATATAGAAAGATGCATCAAGTGTCGTGGAGAGCATCGACCCGGCGGAGATGCAGCTCCCCGACCCCTGGAGTCTGGACTGATGCCCAAATATTGGCGCTGAGTAGGTACTTTACTATTATATGTTTGCTACTAGAGATATTACACCGCAAACTTTCAAGAATATAATTATTATGTTATATATGGTTTTGTTCGCTACATCGTCCTGAAATAGTGAAACAAACCCCCCTATTTTAGAACATTCTTTATTAGTCTGGGTGTGACGATAAAAGCCTATAACCTACCTCCATACTATGGTATATATGCTATCAAACATTCTAAGAACTTTTCGGATTTAACCAGCAGTTCCTGAGATTAGTAAAATCTAACAAACTGTTCAGATTTATAATACTACTGATATAGTATTATTGCTTGAAATAGGCCGACGCAGGGGTTTAGTGGGTAAAAAACCCACATAACCTGCTCTTGCAATTATCCCCAATAGTATGGTATCTTCTGAAGATTTCTCCTTCAAAAAAAAAACTATACTTAATGTTATGACGATAGATGTAGTCCGTCGAAGCGAAGAATTCTGCAAACCACACAGTGAAGCCGGTAATTACGTGTTCGTATATCATTGTGTGTAATATAATGTGTATCGCACTGCAAACATAACTGGCCTCAGTTTTGTTTTATTATATCATCACTACATCATTTATGTTAAATCACCTTACGCCAAATCATGTTCGACCTTAAATCGGACCAGGGCAAGTTCCTCACGTTTAAGCCAATAAGGCCAAACCAAGTCGGACTCTAAATTGAACCGGGCCAGGCGAGGCCAACCGAGACGTGTGGGTCGCGGCGATGAAATTTATTCCCTCATCTCCTAACATCAGTATGCAACGTGCGCGAAGGTAAAATTACTTTACGAGCAATACGCAATGTATTTTTGTACTTAATTGTATTACATGACTAGGGTTGGTTATGGTATAATCATCAGCGTCAAACGCGTCCATGAGCGAGTGTAACCACTAGATCATGGACGCGCATGAACTCAGAACTTGACTCGTAGGTCGTGGTTTCGATTCTCACGTTGAAACAACAAAAAATGTTGTTTTTATGTTTAGCTAGGACAATGTAGGCTGATCACCTGATTGACATGAAAGATGATCCATGAGTCGGATGGGCATGTAAAAATTCGGTTTTGTTGTTTTGTGGTATCAATAAAATGTCCCCTTGAATTTTTCAAAAACACCTACTTGCTATTCCGGATAAAGCGACACCTAAGTATCGCAAAATAATTTAAAGAAATGGATGAAAAGATAGAAGTGAGACAAACACATATATATAATATTATGCTAGAACTAGCCTTGTAACGATGTGAAATGATATTGACTATGCGCTAAATATGTAACATAGCCGGCTAAAATACATTAGTAATATCTGTGTAACGCATCCAGCACTTCCCGCCAGAAATGGCAAGTTTCAAATACCAGCTTACTGGTAAAGCCTTTTCCATAAAGAAATACAGAACTAGCTGGTATAGTGTATTTAAAACAGTTTGACTTGTGATGAAATTCAATTACACCTAGGGCGGAACCCGAAACGCTAAATTCGCAAAGCAGAACGCGCAACTCGGAACACGCAACGTAGAACCCACAACGCGGAACGCGCAACTCGGAAAACGCAATGTTGAACCCACAACGCGGAAGGCGTAACTCGGAACACGCAACTTTGAACCCACAACGCGGAAGGCGTAACTCGGAACACGCAACGTTGAACCCACAACGCGTAACGCGCAACGTAGAAATTTCCCATTAGGCTTAGGCTTAATGGTGGAGTGCGTCGGTGCGCAAGGAGGTTGTGTCTGTCAAAAAAAACAAAAAAGTGTTCTGTGTTCTGGGTCATAGATATAACCACAAGATGTTCCTTTTTTTTACTGCTACAAAATTCTCCTCACATTAGTGCTGGTATCACTCTTTTGCACTGTGTATTACTCTCTACTAGTTATTATTACATTTGAATGCTGGCGCGCGTCACATTTTCAGGAATCCAGGCTTCAGAAAAGCTATTATGAACCAAACAGATCGATTATATGCTAATTCTTGTCTTTTATGAAATCAACACGGCACTACTTGTTACAACATTTTTAAAACATACATGATATCTCGCTCACTGTATGAACAGACCTTTACATGGCGTTTGGTGTATTTTGGTTGCATTGAATTTGCAAAGCTGTATACAATTTGAATACATTGTCCTCGGCTTCTGTCCGCAGTCGGCCTGTGGCCTGTCTTTATGCTATTTGATAAAATATCCATATTTTAAACTGTCTTGCTATTAGATAAAATAAACATATTTTCAGTTTTCTTCTTCTTATTGTGCCGTCTCCTTTGGGAGGTTGGCGATCATTAGGGCTATTTGTATTTTGGAAACTGCTGTTCTAAAAAGTGATTTGGTGCTTTTTCCGAACCATTGTCGAAGGTTTTTGAGCCAAGATATCCTTCTCGTCTCGTTCTACATAACTCCTTGCCTTGCATTATCAGTTGAAGGAGTTCATATTCTTTGGTGTTGCGCATAACATGTCCGAAACATTCTAGTTTTCTTTTCTTAATCGTTGTTAGTACTTACGTAGTCTTCTCTATTTTGTCTAGAACAATACTATTTCGTATGCGATCCGTCCAAGATTCGTCTTAGCATTCGTCTGTATACCCACATTTCTAACGCTTAAAGTTTTTTAGACAAAGCCTCTGTTAGTGTCCAAGCCTCTAATCCGTAAAACAGTACGGAGAAAACGTAACATCGCGCTATACGTGTTCGTAATTTGATTTTTATGAAAATGATTAATAAAACTAAAAATATATATTATTATATTTTCAGTTTTATTAATGATATTAAATAAAATAACCATACTTTCGGCTTTCTTTATTCTATTACATTAGATAGATCATCCGTGACTTAGTGGGTAGACCGTCGATTAGAACTCGAAAGGTTGAATTCCCAGGTGGTTGTGGCATGTACCAATGAGACTTTTTCAGATCTCAAGTATACGTACCCTCTAACGGTAAAGGAAAACATCGCAAAACTTTTTAATTATTAATATTTTTTCTGTTATAATATAACCTAATTATGTATTTTGTGTTGAATGTGTTTTACATTAAATATATAAAAACACCAAACAATTTAATGGAAGGGCAAAAAGGGGCTCAAGTTACAGCAATCGATACATCGCCGTACCCTAAGTGAGGTTCTCATCATCATCATTTCAGCTATGATGTCCACTACTGAAAATGAACCTCCCTCCCTCTACTTTTGTATTTTAAGGGGTAGTTGTCTATACTCGCCAGGCTTGGCAGGCGGATTGGCCCATTTCTATTTCTGCTACTATTACCCCCAGTTTCCCGAACGCTGTTCAAATGAATGATCAACTGACAGGACATTCAAATCAACGACCCATATTGAACGCTGATTGGTGGAACATTATCACACAGAAAGGAACGGACAGATATGTTATAATAATTACATCACGCTCGCTCGCTGATTCAAGTCGTATGTCAACTAATCGGTGTCTTTGGAGAATTAACCTTATCTGTGGAATTTTAACAAATCTTGCAAGTGCGAGTGTGATGTAATAAAAAAGTATCTGTCTATTCCTTTCTGTCTGATAATGTTCCACCAATCAGCGTTCAGTAGGGGTCGTTGATTTGAATACCATGTTAGTTGATCATTCATTTTACCAGCGTTTTGGACACCGGGGGTCTGTGTAATAAGGTAACACTATTACATTCGCATTTCGTATTACCTACGAACTATCAAGTAAGTTTGAAGAGCTTTTGACATGTCAAAACATTACATTAACTCTGAGGCAAGCAGTGTTTGGTCAGTCACCGAAATTTCTTTGCTTAGGCCTTTCATTGATAAAGTTTTAGGTCCAGGGAGTGGACTGCGGACCAATAGCTGGGTAAATAACGACCAGGGTCCAAGGGTCGCGTATTGTCAGCAGTAACTAGTAAATGAGGTAAGGTCAGGGAAAAAATACAATATATTGCTTAACAGAATAGGTTTGAATAGTAATGTTGGTTTTATACATTATATGGTAAAAAAGTTTTAATATGTTCCTGGGTCATAGATGTGTATTAAATATATGTAAATAATATAATGATAGATAATATAATACAAATCTGGAATATGAGTATAGCATAAAAGTATTAAATACATTTCCGTTGTCTGGAACCTGTAACACAAGTTCTTTGGATTTCACCAGATTAACGTGGTGTAAAGCGTCCACAGATATTATTATTATTAAATTAATTATTGAAACAGGTCATAAGTGAATGCCTCGAAAAGATAGCAACGTTCCTTAAATTCTGTTCAAATATCTTTTGCCGCCTGTACATAATATAATATACTTTGTAGTAGTATTAAACAAGCCCAAATGCGATTATTTCGAGAAACTTCCCCGGAGCTCGGCCGACCGTGGTAATTATAAGCCTGTTAAATGTTATAACTTATAAACGAGCACGCTATAATACAAAGGGTACACGGTGTCTGTTTTATCTTCCATCCGTCATTTGCAAATACGTCTGTTTTAAAGTTATTTTATCGTTTTATGAGGTGAGTAAGTAGTTTTGATTGAATATTTATATTACAAAAAGGTATATAAATTCCTAGATTAAATTAAATGGCGCTCAAGCCAAATGCTGTCCTTGTCATACTGCTAAAAACTGACAGGGACAGCCTGTGACTCCTAACTTAATAAGAGTTTTAGTATCCGGCGGTATAATTTATCTATTTATTATTATCTATATAAAAAATCTTTTTTATCTCTTTTTATATAAAAATGAATGGCTGTTCGTTAGTCTCGCTAAAACTCGAGAACAGCTGCACCGATTCGGTTATTTTTAGTCTTGAAATATTCGTGGAAGTCCAGGGAAGGTTTAAACGGTGAGAAAATACTGTTTGTTTGCTCCACGGGTCAGTTAGTATTATTATTATAATTTAATCAAGAAAATAGTTGAATGACGCTTTGTCTCTGCAACGAGGAGCTTTGAACCTAAATATTGTATGCCTATGTACGGAAACCCCCGAAGTCCCATTAATTTGAAGTCCGATATTTGTGGAGAACTTGCCGCTAACGTGGTGACGCGGTAACGTATGCAACAAGTTCCGAACTCGATAATTAATTGACCAAGTTTCGTCAACTCCCTTGGTTTCGATCGGGCAATAAACATGGGCTCGAGAGCGACTTAAGGACCGATAATAATCAGGTCGATATCCAATAGGCGTCTTTTTAACCCCCGGCGAAAACAGAGTGTTCTAAGTGACGTGTATGTAGTGTGTGTGTCAATCAGTGTCATTGTATCCGTAGCAATTTAATCATTGAAGGTGATATATCGCAAAATGTTTATATCGAAATAAATGAGTTTAAACGGTCACTAAAACGTTTTGGGATATGTCGTAACTCGTAACGTATTAAGTACATTGATTCTATAGAAGGTTCATTAGATTTTAAATTAACCTTCTATATTATAAAGAGGAAAGAATTGTATTTTTGTATGTCATCTGTACTCAGTAAAAGTACTGGACCGATTTTAATAATTATTTTTTCATCATAAAGCTACATTATCACTAAATAACAACATAGGCTATATTTAGTACTAGATTACTATAGAGATCTTTAGAAATTTCTATTAAAACCAACGGAAGGTGTAAAAAAATTTGAGATAAAATGTTTGCTGTTCGTTAGTCTCGTTAAAACTCGAGATCAGCTAAACTGACTCGGCTATTTTTGGTCTTTAAATTTTCGTGGAAGTCCCGGGAAGGTTTAAGCGGTTTCCATGCTCAACGAAGTGGGCACGGGTCAGCTAGTACGTTATACGTTACGAGATATTCTAAAATGTTTAAATGACAGTTTGAACTCAATTTTCTGGAAACGAGATTTTTGCGACATATTCACCTTCATCCATTCATGTCTTATTCAGGGATTATTATATATTTTTTGTACTTCTAAACTACAGCTGTCATGAGACAGGCGTCGTTTGCCCTATAATTACGAGTAGGTGAAAATAGTGCGTTTGATGTGTGTTCCACTTAAATTCGGTTATATTATAATAACAAAGTTAATATCCTTGAAGGATCATATTATGATCGACGTAAAGGCATTTAATTTACAATCGATACTTTATTTCTTTTACTTACCTAGTAGATACTAGACAATATTATAGGTTCTGTACTAAATAATAATAATAATAACATCTATGGACGCTTAAAACCACGGCAACCTGGGCTAGAGTATATATCGCGATCGATTATATTATTAATACACAAATTTAATACACTTCCATGACCCAGAATACAGAAAACTTTTTGTTCCTTAGGCAGAATTTGAGCCGGCGACCACCTACTCGAGCACCAAACACGTTCAACCACTGCTCTAGACACTAGACGTCTTCATTAAAAAAATACATATATTTTCAATTATACATTTTCTGCCAAAACTTCGATTAGTATTATAATACGTAAGATATTCAATTGAAATAGTAATTAACAGGCATGTTATTACACCATGTGGGATACTTGTGATCCCGCAATGTTTTCCTTCGCCGTCGAGTAAAGTTGTTTCATTTACATATTCAAATATTAAACACTTCCGCGTTGCGACCCGGACATCGACGTAATATATCTAAGGAACATGCACCTTATACATGGGTGACCCACTACCCAGGTGGAGTCAGGGGAGGGCAGCTGTGAAAATATTGCGGAAAATGTATGAACTCATTATATAGATCATTCGCGGTTGTTTGTCCTACACACTACACTACATACTATACCTAATGCTCCATGTATTTGTGTAGTATTAATTACAAAACAGCCGCGGACGATCTGACGAAAAAATCCCAAATTGCCCTGGGCTGGGCTAGAAGCTGAACGAAATTGACTGTATACTGGCCCCCTTATTTATAGAAATATTTACACACTGGATAAGCTCTTCAATGATTTAACGTATCTGACAAGGAGAAAACATTTTATAGCTTATACAGGATGTCTCATGGTTCATATATCAAGCCGAATATAGTGTGAAAAGAACAATATAGTGTGATTTTTTGGTTTTGGCACCTCATTTAAATTACTAACCATAACGTAATAAAAAACTACGAAGGTCTAAAATGACCACGAGGAGTGAATCTTACGATGAACATGCTCTTTTTCTATATACACGAACGCACTGATCATTGATCTAACACCAGGTTGAAACTCATCTGTTTTGTGACTTCTATGGAGTTCTTTTGTCGTGTTATGGTAAGTAATTTATATCTTTCTCCACACTATATTCGGCTTGATATATGAACCATGAGATACGCTGTATAGTATGTAAATATTGTAAATATAAGGAGTAAGGGTGGGATTCCAAAAAGGACTACGCTAAACGTACATATGTATTTTTCCACTGGCAATAAAATGTCACACAACTGTACCATTGCGTCGTAGTCATCAAATTTGTACAATATGACTTGGGCCTGAAACGTAGCACTGCTGCAGGTATTTGTCACACGTCGAACATATTTTGTACAGATTATAATGCGAGGTTCCTTAATATGATACGTCGATGTTCCCGCCTTAATAAATGTGTGGAATTTTCCGTGGGTTGGCGAAGGAGTGTTGTGTTTTGATTTTATTGAACGCAAGATGTTACTTTAATTATGGCTGTGTTCGCGATACGGGGTTAACCAGAGACGCTGTACGTTTTCAGAGAACATTTAGGTATTTCACTGTGTAAAATTGTGTGTGGTTAGTTATAGCTATGTGTATAATATGAGCCTTCATTCATTAAAATCAAAGTTTTCCGCATTAACTCTGCTCAAGTGACAAAAACTTGAAACTAAGATTAAACTAGCTCGCTTTTGATTTAGAAGATTATAATATTATATTATATCAAGAAAGGCACTAAATATTATTATAACAAATCGTTAGTGGATATAAATATTATTCTAAGTTATTATTATTATGAATGATAATAATATTCCTTCCTAAATTATCTGACGGTATCTAGCGCACTACAGTCTACAAGAAACTACATATCATAGCTGGAATACTGCCAGAGTACTCACAAACTTTAACTGTATCTTATAATGCCCGCTGCACACGTAACGATAAAACTGCACAGTTCAGTTTTAAACCAGTTGGCTCGCGGGCTAGCGTCGCTCTAATTCTTCGTAATATATTTTTGTACGTTATTTAAAAATTTAACTTTAGGCGCACCGCACACTGATTTTTTCGTGGATAGTAAGTTAGGCTGATCCGTCATGGGACCGTCATCAACTAGGAACCGCCGAGTGTACCGAGCGAGAGAGATCTGTATCTTTCTCGCTCGGGTACACTTGATGAAAACCAGCTGCTCTTCGTAGGCGCACCGCACGTAGATATTTTCGCGTATAGTAAGTTAGGCTAATCCGTCATGCTCCGTAATTGTATAGCTGTATTTTGTAACTGACGTCAAAAAAAAGAAGGAGTTAGCCAGTTTTTTTTGTATGTACGCCGATAACTCGGAGATTTATGATCCGTTGTGTGATTCTTTATTTATTGGGCGCAGAATAGCTGCCATTTGGTCCGCTACAATTTTTATTTTACTTTTTATTTTTGTTTTACTTTTGAACTATCTTATATACTATCTGCATACGTTTAAAAAATATACTTTGCATGTTTAATAAAATGAATATACTTTGATAACCTATGTACAGTCGGCTGCACTAACATGGATACATCTACAACTTTGCAAAAATATGTCTACGTTTAATTTTTCAAAAATATCGTCACCTTATTGCATTCAAAGCGATGTAAGCAGCAAAGTGTTTCAAAATTATGAATACATTATTTTCATAATGAAGTAAACAGCAGTATTTCAGTGAATAGTATACACACTTAAATTCATAATTATGAATACGCGACAAATTTCAATAATATGTAAACATTGTTTACTTCATTACAATGTAAACAATAATTGTATCAATAATATGGATACACTTATAAAATTTTAGCACTTTTCACTATTCTGCAAATATGTTTTAATTGCCACAAAAATGTACCCGGGGTATGTTCCAATAAGATGTATACATTATTTTTTCTTTTTCTTTTCGCACAGCCGTAACTACAAATGGTAGAAACATGAAATTTGGACTACTGAATTCGTAAAAAATCCCTTTTTGCAACTCCGACAAAAATAGAGGGATTCTTCAAGTCTGTCTGTATGTCTGTCTGTGGCATCGTAGCTCCCAAACGTATGAACCGATTTTGATGTAGTTTTTTTTGTTTGAAAGCTGAAATGGTCATATTAAAACACTAAATCTATGATTCAACAAAATAAATTTGCTTACTGCTGAACAATGCGAGTGTTACTTAAAAATAGTTTTACTTTTATGACTAGAAAAAACACAAAAAGAAAAGAATTATGAAATTTATTACAGTCGATAAGAAATTTACCTAAATATATATTTCAGAAACTATTTTTGTTAGGTTTTTACTTCTACCCTCAAACTATATTTATGATATTTTAATATATTAATTTTGTTTATCTTACAAAATGTTAGCTTGCGTGTCTGCAAACTATACTTTCATTACAGATATAATTTTGGCGTTTATTTATGTGTGTTCGTCTGTTTGCCTGTGGCATCGTAACTACTAAATGGATGGACCGATTTTTATATACTTTTTTATTTTTATTCCAAGCTGACGAGATCGCAATAATTCGTCATCAGTTCATTCACTGTTTGACTATTCATGGGCTAGTTAAAAAAATAATTTTGCTTTTCTGACTAAAAAAAACACGAAAAGACAAGAATTATCCTATTTATTGCAATCGATCAGAAATTTTACGCAAACATAATATTATATTTCAGAGACTTTTTATCAGGTTTTTACTTCTACCCTCAATCTACACATAATATGATGAAAACGAAACCAGAAATATTTAGTCACGAGTTTGTACAACAGAGTTAATTTACAGTCATCGTTCGCACTTCGCAATATTTATTATTCAGTAATTAATTTTTTTTGGTTTGTTTTTGTTTTTAAGCTTAGGTAATCCAAATGGAGTCATTTAAAACGAAAATTTTTATTATTTTAAAATATGGGATGTTTTTCATTTTGCCCGTGTTAGTTTATATTATTTATATTTACAATGTTACTAATATAGAACGATATTAACATCGTTTAGTTTTGATCATATTATAGTTTGAGGGTAGACAATAAAAACTGATGAAAGTAGTCTTTGAAATATATACGTTCGCGTGAATCGGAGTTATACCTATTACACTAAAGAATATAATCGATATTCTAATGTATGTATGATTTTTAAATAACCGTCAATAATAATACCCGTCAACATATCACCTCTATTATTTATAGAATTAATTATTGTATTTATTGCAATGTAATGAAATTTTGACCAGCTTTTTCTGAAACACAAAATAAACGTTTACATTATAATGAAATAAACAATGTTTACATGCTACTGAAATTTGTCGCGTGTTCATAATTATGAATTTAAGTGTGTATACTATTCACTGAAATACTGCTCTTTACCTCATTATGAAAATAATGTATTCATAATTTTGAAACACTTTGCTGGTTACATCGCTTTGAATGCAATAAGGTGACGATATTTTTGAAAAACTACCGTAGACATATTTTTGCAAATTTATAGATGTATCCATGTTAGTGCAGCCGACTGTACCATAGATAGATATGAATAAGGTACAAAATTATCTTACAAGTGCGACCTGTCTCTGTCTATTTTATCTGTGTTGTTATCACTATGTAACTCATATCAGCCATAAAATTCCTGACACCTGGTTTACACCGATGAATATAATCGAACTGTGCAGTTTTATCGTTACGCGTGTAGCTGGCTTAAGGCACATTACATACATGTAATGTGCCTATGCCTGAGAACGAGAACTCCTTTATATATAAAACCGTCATTGACTTTAAGTAGTACGTTAATAAGACTTCGCCATTGTTTGGTCTACTGACTCTTCACCTACCTGTTTTCTTTTTACAGCTAATAAAAAAGGATAAACACCTTGTACATTTTTATTTAAAGAAGTCTATGCCATGAACGAACTTAACCATAGAACTCGTAATTTACGTGTAAGTCTCGATAGGCAGGCCTGCGATTTTCCCTAGACCTGCGGGCGATTTCTCAACTCCAGGATCATCTCAAGGATCATCTCCAGCATCATATATAGGATCATCTCCAGGATCATCTCTAGGATTATCTCCAGGATCATCTCTGGGATTATCTCTCGGTTCATCTCCATGATCATCTCCAGCATCATATCTAGGATCATCTCCAAGATCATCTCTAGGATTATCTCCAGTATCATCTCTAGGATTATCTCTAGGTTCATCTCCAGGATCATCTCCAGCATCATATCTAGGATCATCTCCAGGATCATCTCTAGGATTATCTCCAGGATCATCTCTAGGATTATCTCTAGGATCATCTCCAGGATCATCTCTAGGATCGTCTCCAGGATCTGGAGATTCAATTACATTTGCCGTCGACGCACGCGGCGCGGTCGCGTCGTCCCAACCCGTCACCTTCCTTATGAACTGTTTATTCATCTCGTATATTCGCTTCAGGCGCTCCTCGCCCTCCCTGTCCGTTCTGTTAAGCGTGTCCCTGTGCTGATCTCTAACAAACAACCTAGCCTTGTCGTACTTGCGTTTCAAGCTCTTCAGAAACTTTTTGAATTGGCGAGTCTTGTTCTTCCTCAACTTCGACTCGTCCTTGAAGGTCCTCTCTATATCTCTGACGATCCGTTTTATCAATTTCTGCATTCTTTTCTTCCTCTTTTTTCTTTCCTCCTCGCGTAGCCTGCGATTTTCGTCGCGATAGCGGGATTTTTTATTTTTCTCCGAATGTGCTTTGTGTTTGAGTTTCTCGGCCAGGGGTACCTCGTAGTCGGAGCCGCCGAAGGAGGCGTCCAGGGGCCCGACGGGATCGTAGTCGTAGAACTTCAAGGCGCAGCAGACGAAGGTGGTGCGGCCGCAGAAGTAGTCGCCGCGGTAGACGCGGTACTCCGGCGCGCACTGCTCCGGCCGCATGCAGCTGCCCCACGGCATGTCGTACTGGTTGGGGTCACCACACGGTACTCCCCACGGCCCTGCAATAATATAAAAATGTTAAGGCATTCCATGTCTACCTAAAAACGTATTTTAAGTGCAGCGTCCTATAAAACTGTTTTTTGCTTACACATTTGGATGGGGCTGCTCGATTGGATGGAGACTAAAAACTCTGGGCAATAGAGCTGAAAATCGAACACACGAGTGTTCTACTAACCACTACTACTGTTCATTTGACAACCAGTGCAAACTCTACTAAATGGGAAAAAATCGACTAGTGTCGATTTTTTCCCATTTAGTATTCTGGTTTAATAAGATAGAATTAAGGCTAGGACCAAAGCTAGGACCAGTTCTAATGGCTGTAGCCTAAATTCGATCTAATTTGATTTTAGAACCATAACACTGATGGTCTTACTAGCGGCTACCATGTTAACCACATCCGTCTTCGGAGTAGCAGTGTCGAGTGCTTCTTTCTTCTTCTGTTTGTAAAGGTCTCTGAACTCGTCTTGGTATTTCCTCTGGTCTATACTGCTTTTGTCTTTATGAGCTCGACGCCAGTACGTAAATTTTGTACCGATAGGCCGTTTATACATCTGGAAATGGTTTCAAATTGAATCTGAGGTAGGTTAGGTAAGGTTACTTACATACGAGTATTATGCTAAAAGTACTACATTTTAATCTAATGTAATAAAAAACAGACCTGTTTTTGAATATCGTAGGACGTATGTAAAAGGTATAGTAGAATACCTTTTACCTACGACTACGTAAGGTATTGATACTGGACATTTGACGGTAAATTTAGAAAAGTTAATGCTGATATTATGTTATTTTCTACCTGATGCTCCGGCCAGATACCATCTTCTGACATATCAAACAAATCTCCATGCCTATAACTATTTTTAATTTTATTAATATCTATAGAATGTGAGATGTTAAAACAGAATAAAAATATAGTAGCATATAAAATTCGCTTCATTTTTATATTTACGTATTCACATATCGACAGAATGTGGTTTCATTTCATTTTCGCATCGATAAAAAGTTTGGGCCGATAAAATTGTACTTCGCTGGAGAATTTATTTTCAATACAATTTATTGCTCTTGTGTATTTTACAACGGAAGCGAAACGCGATACGTAAATATTAATTTTAAGTGGGCCAACATAAAATGGGATCATTATTTTTTTAAATAACCGTCACGATCAATTTTAGTTCTTTAATAAGCTTTAGGCTTCCATCAACAATACACTAAGTACCTAGTAGACGAGTAGATAACGTGTTTAATAATAATATTTTTATTATAAAATCATTACCCTCCCTTTTGGCTTCGCCGAAGTCGGGCAAAAAACTAGATACACTACATTCACCTTACATAAGGTTGATGTGCTTGGTTAGGTCAATGCAGAATTTTCACCCGATATTCTGTTAAGATCTTGCACCTAATCTTTCGCCAGTCGTGCAAGCTAGTCCGCGATCCTGCCTAACGTATCCCACCAAAAACATTTTCATGTAAAAACGTTGCCAAGACGAGTCTACATAGCTTACCCTGTGAAAAAGTTATCAGATATCGTATAAAGCCAAGCTCTAAAGACTACTCGCCCTAAATCTACAAGCACCTTGATCAAAATCTATCAAAAAGTGGACAAATCTTATGTAGAACCAAAGTTCTTGATCTATGCGCCCTTACTTTACTAGGCTTAGCTTCACTTACTCTACATTTCAGTTAAAAGGTGATGCTTGGACGTTCTATTTCACACACGATAAATGAATGCCTATAAAATCTTCGTAACGGTAGCAAAACGGCCAAGTATCACGTTTTAACTGAAATGAAGCTATGTAGACTCATCTTGGCAACATTTTTACATGAAAATGTTTTTAGTGGGATTTCATTTATTTTTGTAAGTTGGTTAATGGACTTGTTTGAGTTTAAAAAATAACCTATTTTGACCCCGGGCTTCGCTTTATTTTTCGTCTGGAATTTAGATGATTTATTGTATTTCTCTTTAATTTGATACCCATATTGTGAGAGTACCTGTGAAAACGATAAATCGCTATTTTGGATTAAAAATGGCGGCATTCATGAAATCTTTATTTTATTTTATTAAGGTAACAAACAGCCATTACATAAATATGTATAGATAGTAAGTTAACAATCAAGCCTAGAGTACCATTACTAAATACATAAGTAAATGACATTGAATTAATGAATTCGCAGCGCATAGTCAATATACATTACATAGGCTACTATGGTGCTTTACACAATACAGTACAGGTATGAATGATGATGTAAAAGAGACTAAAATACAATAATTTACCCAAAATGTTATGCGACGCCTACCGACGCCCAGCGCCACGACGCCCGCCGACGCCCAACGTCACGACGCCTGCCGACGCCGAGCGCCGTGACGCCCGCCGACGCCCAGCGCCGCAACGCCTACCGACGCCCAGCGCCACGACGCCAAGCGCCGCGACGCCGAGAGCCGCGACGCCTGCCGACGCCCAGCGTCGCGACGCCTGCCAACGCCCAGCGTTGCGACGCCTGCCAAAGCCCAGCGCCGCGACGCCGAGCGCCGCGACACCTACCGACGCTCAGCGCCGCGACGCATGCTGACGTCCAGCGTCGCGACGCCTGCTGACGCCTAGCGTCGCGACGCCTGCTGACGCCCAGCGTCGCGACACCTGCCGACGCCCAGCGCCGCAACGCCAAGCGCTGCGACGCCTACCGACGCCCAGCGCCACGACGCCTGCCGACGCCCAGCGCCGCGACGCCTGCCGACGCCCAGCGCCGCGACGCCTGCCGACGCCCAGCGCCGCGACGCCTGCCGACGCCCAGCGCCGCGACGCCTGCCGACGCCCAGCGCCGCGACGCCTGCCGACGCCCAGCGCCGCGACGCCTGCCGACGCCCAGCGCCGCGACGCCTGCCGACGCCCAGCGCCGCGACGCCTGCCGACGCCCAGCGCCGCGACGCCTGCCGACGCCCAGCGCCGCGACGCCTGCCGACGCCCACCGCCGCGACGCCGGCCGACGCCCAGCGCCGCGACGCCTGCCGACGCCCAGCGCCGCGACGCCTGCCGACGCCCAGCGCCGCGACGCCTGCCGACGCCCAGCGCCGCGACGCCTGCCGACGCCCAGCGCCGCGACGCCTGCCGACGCCCAGCGCCGCGACGCCTGCCGACGCCCAGCGCCGCGACGCCTGCCGACGCCCAGCGCCGCGACGCCTGCCGACGCCCAGCGCCGCGACGCCTGCCGACGCCCATCGCCACGACGCCTGCCGACGCCCAGCGCCGCGACGCCTGCCGACGCCCAGCGTCGCGACGCCCAACGCCTGCTGACGCCCAGCGTCACGACACCTGCCGACGCCCAGCGCCGCAACGCCAAGCGCTGCGACGCCTACCGACGCCCAGCGCCACGACGCCTGCCGACGCCCAGCGCCGCGACGTCTGCCGACGCCCAGCGCCGCGACGCCTGCCGACGCCCAGCGCCGCGACGCCTGCCGACGCCCATCGCCGCGACGCCTGCCGACGCCCATCGCCACGACGCCTGCCGACCCCCAGCGCCGCGACGCCTGCCGACCCCCAGCGCCGCGACGCCTGCCGACGCCCAGCGCCGCGACGCCTGCTGACGCCCAGCGTCGCGACGCCCAGCGCCGCGACGCCTACCGACGCCCAGCGCCGCGACGCCTGCTGACGCCCAGCGCCGCGACGCCTGCCGACGCCCAGCGCCTGCCGACGCCCAGCGCCGCGACGCCTGCCGACGCCCAGCGTCGCGACGCCTGCCAACGTACAGCGCCGCGACGCCGCGACGCCCAGCGCCGCGACGCCGACGCCCAGCGCCACGACGCCGACGCCCAGTGCCGTGACGCCGACGCCCAGCGCTGCGACGCCGAGCGCCGCGACGCCTGCCGACGCCCAGCGCCACGACGCCTGCCGACGCCGACTGTGTGAAGTGCTAATATTAGCTAATACCAGTTAGTATTTCCAACAGTACCTTATACCTAATATATAATCCAATATGGTGGTCCACCATATTGGATTCAAAATGGCGGCATTTACATTTTAATATTTTTTTGTTGGTTTTGTAGCAATAACAGCTTATGTAAATATAACTTCAGCTTTCTAAGATTTCCGGAAGTAACCTAAGACTTTTGATGATCTATAAATGAGACAGTGACGAAATCAGGGGTTTTTAGACATCGATAAAATCTAAAGTATAATAGCTACGACATTCAAATTTGTATAATTCATGTATTTACTGGTGTCATTATATGTTGAAATTTTCAACTATTTAGCATCATCCAAAGCAAAGTTATGGGAGTTCAAAAAAACGACGAAACCTTTCGAGAAAAGGTAGGTAGTGCCCTTGCGCTTCGCTTGGCTCGTCTTGACGGGGGCACGACCGTGCCCCTAGATATCTAGTACGAAAGAAAGAGTGATATTGTGTATTGCACACACTTAGGCTCTCCGGGTCTAGTTTGTGATATCGCAACCGTAACCGAAATCGGTGTGGGTATGCCGGGCGCATTATTTTGGCCAGGCAGGATATTAATAAATTGTTAAACGATTACCTAATACATACTTCGACAGCAAGGCGAAACAAATCTCCTACCAAACTTTAGACAATATGGAGTGCTATAAAATGCAAATTCTTTGAATAGGATGTGTGATGAAGAGCAATTTTGCATTATGCATGGAACCACTACTGTCATAAATCCGCACGCTCGCGCGGACGACCTTTTTGTCCTTTTGCAATTTCTCCGTTAGATTGTGTGTTAAGCATTTATGAGTTTCTTTTGTTTGTCATTTACTTAGATAATAATTTAAAATGAACTTTGGTCTTGAAAGAAAACTATCCTTTGCTGGGGAGACTATAATCGCTTACTCTAAGGCGATACCTGGGATCATTTCTTAGGTATACAATGTATGAAGTAGGTAGTACATTAGCTTATAGAACTTTACGCCCTCAAGAGTCAAGACATTATACCTACTATATTATAAGCGTGTTATGGAAAGTTCTCATATATTTTTATAACTAATAGCCAAAATATTAGGTCTATCACTTTCATAGAAAAAATCTATGTAAATAACAAAGAATTTTTCCAAATTAGGAACAAGGATATAGGTAATATGTTATTTTATTTTAGGCTTAATGTAATGTACCTCAGTAAAATTGGAATAAATAATAGATAGAACTGTAAATATGGCTGAGTTACCAATAACTGAAGACTCGCATATACAGCGAATTCTTATCGGTGGACCAGGTTGTAGGGATTTTGCTGTGACTTCGCATAAATGTCTCTATAGCTTTACATCAAATAAAATTGATTTTTATTATTTACTTATATACTTATATCAACCACGCCAATCAGTCTAGATACCAGCTATGTCTACTGACACAATATATGTTACCATTAATGAATTTTAGAGCCCAAGAATCATTTCAAACCATGAGCCCTTGTAGACCCACACACTAGCGTTTTTCGAGCGTCGTCGTGTCAGCGTCCGCACAACGTCAACGCCAGCGGTGGCCGGCTACTGAACGCACGTTCGGTAGCGGGCAGCGCTAGCATCCGAAGATTATTAGTATCATATAGGCTAGCATCCCGTCGCCTAAGTGCGTTAAGCTCTAATACAGCCATACTCAACCTTATTTTTATAGGAGCCGCAAACATGTGTCAGCCATGGTGTCTTCAAATTATTTCGGATTATCCGTTTGTTTCGGATAATTTCGATTACGGATATTAAATTTTGGTTTCCTTTTTACAGTAGCAAAAGTTTCGTTTCGGATTCTGTTACGGTTACGGATAATTTTATAGATCGGATATCCGATAGTTTCGGTTACGGTTACGAAACTGCCTAACATGTCGAGGGCCGCAAGCTAGAACCATTTAGGTACTAGATATTACTCGAAGTGTAGGTAATTGATAAGATTTGATAAGGGCCACAACCTTATAAGGTAAAAATTTAAATGGTTTTATGATAACTTATGATAACTAAATATATTAGGTATGTAATAGGATTTAAATAGAAACAACGGAATGCAATATTATCATAAAATTTATTCTTTTTAGAAGTAGGTTTAATATTAATATAGGAAGCAAAACCTTATCTCCTGTTTTACAAAAATAATGTTATGGATAGTTAAAGTTTATAAAATCCAGTCATTTTTGTTATAATAAATCTTATAAAAACTTAAAACTAATAGAAAAACATTACACACGAAATCTCAGATTAATTTGATACTCAACATTTATATTTTACATTTAAGAAGCAAAAGAAAATAAAGCTAACACTTAAAAATTAAATTATTACATATGCACAAATTGCGATCACTAGCTTCAAGGGTTTATTTCATGTCTCTTGTAATGACCTCAACAACTGCTTCAGATTTTTCCAACCACACCCTATGGTCCTTGTGTTTGTCAGCTGAAAATCTTCTTTCATTACCACATAATGTGCATTTCAGGACTATAAATTTGTACTTCTTATTAGTCTTGAGTTTCATTTTTAGAGATTTTTCGTCAACTAACATACATCTACATTTTTTACATATTTGCCTTTTTATATCAGGATGTCTAAAAAAGAAAAATATCTATCTAAATTTGTAAATTTGTGAAAACTGTTGTAGAGGTATGGTAAACTGGGTGAAATTTAAAATGGAGAAGATGAAATTATTTTATGTAAGTAGGTATATAAATTATATATTTTTTTAATCATTTGGTATGATTACAGGCTAGAGAAAATAATTGATCAAAAATCGATTGATGCAGTTTTAATGTTAATCAAAATAGGGCAAAATAATTGATCAAAAATCGATTGATGAAGTTTTAATGTTAATCAAAATAGGGCTTGCAAATTATTTTAGTATTTTTTGCTAATAACATTACAGTTTCAGATTCTGCCTAGATCCTTTTTGAAAATTAACCCTGTACCCGTGTTCAGTGTTGTTGACGAAGATAAATATATACCGGAATAAGATAGACCCCTAGAACCAAACATAGTACCTATTCATAGTAATTAACTTATAAGATTACCTACATTTTTAGAACACTCTTTTTGGCTATATTTATGATTAAATTATCGTAGTAGGCCGACAATGCTGGATTTGACTTGACCATTTCTTTGCTTAACTGAAAGAATTAATTAATATAAGTATAAAATTTATGTTTTGTTTATAAATCATACGTGAATTGAAATTAATATCTTACTTGATACAAAAAATTAATTCTTTGAAAAGCATCATTTCCTTGTACTTTTCTCATGATTTTTTATATTTTTAACGTATAATAATAATCTGTTTACACAGAAAAATACTATCAAAATAAAAAACACCTGCTGAAAATTATAACATCGGTTAATTTCTTGTCGTCTTCTTCTTCTTGAAAGTGGCCACTGGCCTCAGTTAATTGCCATTGCCAATGTCAAAATAGAAATTTTGTGTCAGTGTTGACATTTTGTACGATATACTTTTTTTTATTAATAGCAGTAAAGCATAGAACTAAAAGAAAATTAAATGATAAATTAAAATGGTCGGAAAAAAATAATTGGTCTTGTCTCGTCAAAGTCCACCTGTGTTCAATTCAAACCAATGGATATTAAATAGTAATGGATAACATTACCAAAAATAACGCTCAAATATTTTTTATATTTAGCGTAGGACAAAACAAGAAGACTACGTTTTCACTTTATATATATTATAGTGGTTGAGACGGAAGACACTTATATCCTATTATGTGCTGAAAATCGAAGGAAATTTAGTTGAATTTTATCTCCCACTGGATTTGTAGGATGAACTGTAATAGTATGGTGCTTCTGGGTTTATTCTTTGTAGGCTCAGATCCAAAAAAAAATTGACACTCTAGACTCTAGTCTATGGTTGATACCTACTTAATCTGTGAACTTGACACTGACAGTGAAACCAAAAGGTTAGGAATTTTTTAAATTTTATTTGAAAAAAAAACATATTTTGTTTAATATTATTGTTATTTATATTTTATTTTAGTAATTCTTTGTTTTATTAAAAAGTTTGTGTTAGCGGCGACTATTAAACCGATAATTAATTGGATTAAAGCACAAAATTAAATACGATTAGTTGTTACCGGAAGAGTTTACAATGCTGAATAAAAATAGAAGTGTTTTATCTAGACTGAAAATAAAGAATCATTGTTTCCATAAATACTTCTCATCAAACAAAAGTTCAGGAGAAATAGACGTACCTTTCACAAATGGGTAAGCGCGAACAATTTTAGAGGTTATCTGAGGACCAAGGTACGAAAAAATTCAATAATCGTTCCTTTTTAGTACAACTTTAAAACTCTCAACCGGGCGCTACGCAAGATTTGCTGATGGAGCCTGTGTCGCCACACTTGGGAATACCAGTATTCTTTCTACTGTTGTATCAAAAACAAAATCAACTTCCAACTCATTCCTTCCCTTAGTAGTTGACTACAGACAGAAAGCTGCAGCAGCCGGTAGAATACCAACAAATTATTTACGAAAAGAACTAGGTATGTTTATTGTACTAATGATTATAAATTATCATTAATTTTAATAGATGCCTCAACATTGTATAATATCAAATTATGTCACCTTATTTTCAGGACCAACTGAACGAGAAATACTAACTTCACGTCTCATAGACCGTTCTTTACGACCACTGTTTCCTCATGGATACAATTTTGATACTCAAATAGTTTGTAATATGTTAGCAGTAGATGGCACAAACTCTCCAGAGACAATAGCAATTAATGCAGCAAGTGCAGCCCTTGCAGTTTCTGATGTACCATGGAATGGACCTGTAGGAGCTGTTAGGTAAACTTCGATGATGAAATTATTGCAACTATAACTTTTGCTATATTAAAAAAGTCAACTTAAATTGATTGCAAACAAAATATGTTTATATGTATGTATATTAATTTATATGTATCTATACAATTTCTACAAATCTTTCATGTATGTTACACTACATATACTTACTATTTCTCTCTATAAAGAATCGGACACATAGACAATGAAATGATAGTAAATCCAACAAGGAAAGATCTGGAAAAGTCAACCCTGAATTTAATAGTAGCGGCCACTTCTGGTAACCTGGTAGTGATGCTGGAGGGCTTTGCAAACGACATACTGCAGCAGGATCTACTAAAAGCCATCAAATTAGGTATGAATGTAAGTCAAACATTATGATTCATTGAATGTGAGGGTCTCTTCCATTAAAGAGCTAAAGAATTAGTAATAGTTTATATTTGGCAGTTTCTCCTTACCTTATATCAAGCTACAGAGAAAAAACAAGTAAATAAGCTAAATATTACTCTTGAAATGGGCTTATTAACATAAACGAAATATTAATTTGATTACTAATGTTTATTAAATGCTAACAATATTAACACTAGAAGGACCGGGCTTCATACTATACCTTCAAAGACCGCAGCCGTCAATTTGACGGCATTAGAGATTCAATCAGAAATTATTGCGTATTTTACTTCAAATAAAATGTAAATAGTATCAATTTATTTTTAAATCATAACAAACAATTTTAGTGCTTAAACTGAGTAAAATTTTCAATAAATAATAGTTTTTTGAAATCTTTTATACATTTTCCACAAACAGCTTTTTTGTAGATTGTGCAGTTTTCGCACGTTCTATTTTTTTCTACAATTATGATTTATTTTACATTGCCGCCTCTTATTGTTTCTAGTTTCAGAATTACTTTCTTGACTTTGAGCCGCAGCTGAAGTAGATTTTTTTTCACATACTCTGCACGTAGATCGCTGACTAATTGAAAGATAAAATCATGCCGATATATATTTATCCCTGTTACTTTTCGGTATATACTTAGTCCACGAGTTTATAGCTGCTAAATCAAGTATATTGTAAAAAAAAATGAATGGGCCATCTTCGACTTCCAGCTCCTACGGTGTACTTGCGTGCTATCGACGATGTCCACACCAAATTTAGTTTCATTATAAAATTGAACTGTCTCAGGCAGCTTTTTTTTATCAAAACCTATGCTAACGTTGGGGCGCAGAGTACTAAAAATAATTACATTTTTTCCTGGTTTTCCTTGATAGATAGTAAGGGTTTTTTCGGTCTCTGTTTTCATTATAAATCAGGGGAATCTACTTCAGAGTCTTCCGATGAAGAAGTGACCTGTTCCGGCTGAAATTCTTCATCACTGGTTTCACAAAGATTGTCTGCTAAATCATCACCACTTTCATCACCTGATACATCTTGATGTATATCCAGATATCGCGACAGTTCTTGTTCGATTTGAGAACTATTGAGTTGGCGGCGACGCATTTGTATAATAAATTACGACTGCTCACAAAACGAATCTAACGTCTACTAAATGTAATGTAAACAAACTAAACAATAACAACTTACTCAAAATTCAAAATAAATGAAACAAAAGTACCCGCATTAGTTCGTAGAAAAATTTGTTTACTATTCTTATCACTGTCTTCGTATGCCGTCATTTTGACGGTGTGCGGTCTTAGTAGGTATTTTTAAAAGAATCTCATATACTACACATAATTTAATACTTTTTTATATGGATTTAGACTAACAATAACAAATTAGGAAAAGTCATAAAATATGAAAAGAAACACCAACATGGTGTGTAAAATATTTAAGAATGAAATCGCCGTGCCGTCAAATTGACGGCCTTGGTCTTTCTAGTGTTAAAATAATAATATTAGTAGCTTTCGTCCGCAGTTTCACCTGCAGTATATTGGGTTTTACTCTCTTATATATTTTTTAAACTGTATTCCATGTTACTTATTTATAATTATTTATAATTCCAATAGTGAAAGAATTTATTAATGTAAATAGTAGTGTAAATAGCTAAGTGTTAACATGTAAAGTCAACCATGTATCTGGTTAATTTTGAATCTTATTGCTTCATGATAAGGTCGAAAAGTGATAAACTGGTTGGCAACCATATCTTTTTGTACTGGAAATGTGTTTCTCATTATAGGAACTAAAGAATCCCAACATATAGTACGATCTATTGAACAACTCCAAAAATCCCATGGAAAAAGTAAAAGGGAATATGAAACTTTACCACCTTTGGATCAAAATATTGTTGATTCCATTAAAACATTATCAACTATGAAGATTAGAGAAATATTGAGGTATGTATAGTTTTTTATATACTGAAAATTATGTAATTTATTCTTGATGTTAAAACTGTGTAGACGTTATTACATAAATTAATCAAATAGAGGAGTATGAAATTTGGCATGGTTAACGCTTTTAAGAGAAAACTGAACTTGTATATTTAGTATATTTTTTAATGTTTAGAAATACATTAAACAAATAAAAATAATGTTCCCTACCATCACCTAAGATTAATACCATCTCTAGTCCCCAAAAAAGTATTTGGCTACCCTTTTTAATTTTAATGTAGTGTAATTATATAATTTATTATTTCTACAATTTGATTTTTTTAACATCTCATTACCTGGCGAATGTCGTACCAGGTTAGAATTAAGTTTATTGACGTACTGACGCAGTAGCGAGCAGCACCGTCTACCGGGTCCAATTTCCACTAAAACCTTCCTTAATGACTTTCCATTGGTGAAAACAGAAGTATTGGTGGAAACATGAAGATTAGTGCATTAGTCTTTGAGTTCTATATATCTAGAATATACAGACAAACTAATGTGTGGACTTAGTTTTATGAATATTAGATTTTGTGCGAATCTGTTAACTGTTCACTACTGAAAACTGTTCACTAATTTAAAATAATGTTGTAAATTATGTAACATAAAGAGACTATACCTGCAGTCAAACTGCGCAAGCAGTTTTGCGAGGCATGTTTAATGTAATAAAATTTTTAATAAATAAATAAATATGACATTTCAAATCTTATGAATTTAGGTTACTAAATTTTTTATGTGACATAGGTAATTAGCGTTTTCAAATCACCAAATCAACTTTAAAATGTTTTAAAACTTTTGTCTCAGTTCGTTATTAAACATATCTTCGCTTTACCTTCTCAACCTTATATCTAAAAAATTTATGTAAAATTTAATTTTCATATACTTTAGGTTAATACAAGCTACATATAATACTTAACTGAACCTCATTTAAATAAAAACCTTTTCAGTACCTAGAGTAATAATAAAATCTAAAATTTTCTTTTTACTCTATTGAAAAGTTGTAGTTTTATAAATACGAGGTTGTGAAAGTAAAGCGACAAACAAGCGACTTTATTGGCATACACCACGCGCACAATAGTGATTAGTCAATTTGGGCACCGCAAGCTCCTCTCCGCCCCGCTCCGCGTTAGTGGAAAGGCAGCCTAATTGTGTGGTCAACACATGTTTATTGACTACAGTCTCATGACTGTCTAATTGTGTGGTGAACACGTTTCAGTGACTACAGTCATGACAAGACGACTCGCGACGTAGCTGTGTCCGAGCTGCGGCAGACTGTTCTCAATCAGCTGAGAGACACGGAGGTGGATATGAGTCTGCTGCAGGACTGCTTCAACAGCCACCTCCGACAGATCTTCAGGGATATGATATTTGAGACGGACACGCGCTGCGACGGACGGAAGCTGGATGATTTGAGAAATATTAGCTGTGAGGTAAATTATTTTTGTTCATGTATCTACAGGCTTTGAAAATACGGAACCCATATGGTGTATATGGGTACTGTACATAGAAAAAGTATTATCACTCATTTATTTTACACCTTGTTTATTCAATAGCTAAGAAAACCATATTTTTTGCTTAATGTGACATTAAGTCCTGATTTCACCAAGGCATGCCTTCTCATTCATTGAATGAAAATTGAAAAAATAGGAATTACGAGAGGAACAACATGATATTTAACGAAGGATTAACTTTAATAATGCTTAGTGAAACACGCCCTTACGGTGTTCTAAAAGGTCGTTAATCAGATAAACAAAACAGAAAAAGACTAGGAAAATTGATTTATTAAAAATCTTATGACACAGTTCTAGTTTTTTTTTAAATCGAGCTCGCAATTCCTTTCACCATTTTTCGCTATCTCCTGTATTTTAAATACACCCTGCATGTTCTTTAATTTCTAATAATATACTTTAGGTACTTTAGGTGTAGTTACTGTTATTGGTAAGTTATTGGTACTTTAGGTAAAATTTTAAAATATCTGTAAATGACTGTTACAATAAATAATTTATTGCAGGTATCCTTATATGAGCCTTTACACGGAAGCGCCTTATTCCAACGCGGACAGACTCAAGTGTTGTGTACTGTGGCTTTTGACTCACTAGAGAGTGCTATGAAAATGGATCCTCTTACTATGATAACGAGGTAAGAAATATGAATTAACTTGAATAGATTACTTAATTTTGTATATGTCGCAGTCATCTGATTGAAATCGCTAATTCATTGATGACTAGCGTTTTTATCGAATGGCGACATTAAATTGAGAGACTAGGCCGAACATTGATTCAACAATAGTCAGTCAACGTCCAATTAGTTAGCGGATTGTAATGTTGTATTGTCAGTCAGGTGATTGAAATGTTTTGTCACTGCTAGTAGTCATCAAAACAAGTTTTTGTCCGATAATATTCTACCAATCAGTGTTCAATGTGGGTTGTTGGTTTGAATGATGATATTTTCAAGCGAATTGTATGAATAGCGTTCGAGAAACCGGGACTACGCAGGACTGCAAAAATTATCCTTACTTTTAGCTACGCCTAAGTCGGTTACAAAGAAACAAATTTCACATTCCCAGTGGTCTAAAAGAGAAGAGTTTCTTCCTGCACTACGAGTTTCCATCGTACGCGACCGGCGAGACGGGCCGCGCGGGCTCGCGGCGCGAGGCGGGGCACGGCGCGCTGGCGGAGCGGGCGCTGCTGCCGCTGGTGCCGCCGCCGCGCTGCGCCACGCGCCTCACCGCGGAGGTGCTGGAGAGCAACGGTCAGTGTCGACTATTGTCAAAGGCTGATTACCTAATTGTCTGACAGTACATAATATAATACATGCGTCGGATGTAAAGAGCTGTTCTCACGTCCGTCGTGTCGGGTAACCGTCTCACTGGGTTATGAGAGTAAATATAGAACTAAGAGAATGTCATTGTGTATTGCGCACGAACAGGGTGGTTTCAACAATCCGGCCAGTGACGCCGAAATCGGCGTAGGAGTTAATTTTACATTGAATTGAAATTTCAATCAGAGTGTACAACAGATATTCGTGTCTATAACACTGCCATTTTTTATACCCAGGTTCCAGCTCCATGGCGTCGGTCTGCGGCGGCTCGCTGGCGCTGATGGACGCGGGGGTGGAGCTGGCCGCGCCCGCCGCCGGCGTCGCCGTCGGCCTGGTGTCGCGGACTGATGATGGACACATAACTGACTACAGGATACTCACTGATTTGTTAGTGAGTTTGTTTGTACTGTTATTATAATAATAATATCTATGGACGCTTCACACCACGTCAATCTGGCCCAGTGCTAAGTATCCGAAGAACTTGTGTTACAGGTACCAGACTACGGAAATATATTTAATACTTTTATACTTCACACATATTTAAGATTTTTACTATATTATACACACTCTCATGACCCAGGAACATTGGAAACTTTTGTTTCCCGCGGCGGGATTCGAACCTGCGACCTCTCGCTCGAGCACCAACGCGTTCAACCACTGCGCTACGGAGGTCGTTAATTGTTTCCTTAATTATGTTATATAATAAAATTCTCCACCCTTTTGTCTGTTCGCAATAAACCCAAAGGATACTGCACCGATCTTCATACTGTTTTCATCAATGGATAAAGTAGTATGTTATAAGTTTTTTGCCACGAACAAGGAAATAAGAATCATGTAGGCAGAAAAAAAACCATTTACTAAAAAAATTACTTCGTTATCGTAACATATAGTTATGATAACGAATACAGACCAATTGAGAACCTCCTCCTATTTTTGGAAGTCGGTTAAAAAATAATTGTGTGCTCTCTTTCAGGGTATTGAAGACTACATGGGAGACATGGACTTCAAAGTGGCGGGCACTAAGAAGGGCATCACGGCCCTGCAGGCGGACGTGAAGCTGCCCGGCCTGCCGCTGAAGGTCGTCATGGAGTCCGTGCAGAAAGCCTGCGACGGCAAGAGCAAGATCATCGATATTATGAACAAGTGCTTGGACAAACCGAGGTAAAAACAGGTTGTGGCGTGTATCATTAATACAGATTTATTCTCCAGAACTCAAGTATACGGGCGCTGTAACGGCGAGACCTAGACCGATGGAATTGGTGAGACCCAGACGTTAAAAACCTCCTCCCAGGCAATACATAAATTACTTTGCTCGCAGAATTATTCTGTAAAAAAAAATATTCTCTAATTGAACTTAACAAGCTTTTTTCGGAAAGTCAACAAAATAATGGTTCAACCCTAGATCACCGAGAAGAATAGGCGTTAGAAACTCGCACGAGGCCATCTTTTAGAAAAATATGAAAATCATCCAATATGAAATGAACAATAAGAATGTCACTTGTGTGTATGTCAAAATGATAATTAAGTAGGTCACGTCAAACAAAAATCCACTAGTACCTTGAAAATAGTCAATAGGTACTATAATAATATGCTATCTGTCTCAACTTGTAACATACTATTTTACTCTGACAGACAAGGACGGAAAGAGAACATGCCCGTGATGGAGGAGATGGAAGTGGAAGTGCACAAGCGGGCCAAGCTGCTCGGAGTGGGGGGGATCAATCTCAAGAGACTGTATTTAGAGACCGGAGTTCAGGTCAGTGTTGTTGGATGATAGGAGTCCGTTAGTGTCATGACACAAGGGTTAGTCAATTCAATCAATCGTGAATTATGATTCAGTTATTGTGACTGACGGAATCAAATATCGACTTTCTAGTCATTCCGACAGATCGTCGGTCATACTTCATTATGCAATACATTTTATAACAATTAAACAATAAAATATATTTAAACATCAAATAAAATACGCCATTTCGACGCTGCCGACTGTAGAATATAGTCTATATAGATTCATAGTCGCAATCTATTTTGATATAGTTTTTTTGGTTTGAATGTTTAGCAATATTCAGTATCATTTTTTTTTTTTTGATGTCGCAAGGGAAATGCATTACGCATCCCCCCGGGAGGGTCCCCGAGGGGTATGTGGGACTCCCGGCTCGCTACGGCCGGTTTACCCACTAAAACCACTTGCGGATTGCCATCAGCCGTTTAGTGGAAGACGTGCCCTGGATCTTTCAAAGCACAGGCCACGCCCCCCCGACCGGCCGGTCTACCTCATAAGGGACCGGACTTCCGTCAGATTAAAGAGAGCACTTCGGCAAACTGAAGCGCTCCCCTCGGCGCCGAGACTGACAAAGCCGGGGAGGTTACCCATCCCTCTACCCGGAGCCCCGTACTAGACGTGAGATGGGAGGGCCGCATAGCGACGCCTCCGCACCCCCGTCCTGCGCCGGCGAAGCGGAACAGAGGAAGGATCTATCTCTCTGTCCCGCTCCGAGGCTTCCTTCTGCGAGATAACCTGTTCGCAGAAGGAGACCACCGCAATATTCAGTATCATCAGTTACTGATTGACAATGTCGGAGTTACTTATAATGTAATGTTGTTTTACAGATAACACCGATAGACGAGACGCGGTACAGCGTGTTCGCGCCGTCGCAGACCGCCATGGACGAGGCGCGCGCCCGCATCGACGGCACACTCGCCGCCGACCGCGCGCCCGAGCTGGAGTTCGGTGCCATATACACCGCTAAGGTATATTCCGTTCCGATTTAATGTGATCTAAATATATGAAAAACACTCCCAAATTAATATTGTTTTTCTTTATTCGGCGGTGAATTAGTGTCATTTAATTTGGAAACATCAGCCGCAATGAGTGAGCTTTGTTTATGTGCATTAAGATTCACGCGAATGGATGAAGGTGACATGTAGCAAACTTTTGATTTCGAGAAAATTGAGTTCAAACTGTCACTGAAACATTTTAGAGTACGTCGTAAGGTAAGTACTAAATACATTAATCTAAAGATCCGTCTCTAAAATCAATGTACTTAATACGTCACTACATATTATCCTAAAATGTTTAAATGACAGTTTAAACTCAACTTTCTGGGGAATCATTTTTTGCGACATACCACCTTCATCGATTCATGTCTTCAATTGTGCCTCGCAGGTGGTGGAGGTGCGCGACATCGGGCTGATGGTGACGCTGTTCCCCAACATGGCGCCCGCGCTCGTGCACAACTCGCAGCTCGACCACAGGAAGGTGAGACTGGTTCTATTGTTTATTTTTTAAATATCTATGTACGTTTCAAACCATGCAAATCTGGTTCCATGATAAGTATCCGCAGAACTTGTGTGTTGCCAGAAAACAAAAGCAACAAGATAGTTTTATACTAAATACTATACATATATTTAAGATTTGTATTATATTGTACACATTGACTGAGGAACACAGAAAACATTCATGTTTATTTGGAGGGATTTGAATCCGATGTAGACTCTGCAAACAATGTTCGTTAAGTCCTCAGGATGCTCCGGGGTCGGAGCGAAACGCGCGTCGAGTTTTGCAACCTGCATGGTTGTGTGGGGCTTTGCACTATCGTGTTAACATTAGTGGTGGTGGAGTTTTCAAGTTTTTGCTCACGTGTGTACACTCACTAATCTGCTAGCAGGTTGTGGTTATAATTTTTTCGCGGGCGATCCTACTATTAACTAGATGTAATATATTTAAATTTTAGGTTTCATGATAATGATTTAAAGATTATGGTGCGGGAATGAACATAAACATATATTTTTTTTCAGATAATGCACCCGTCGGTACTCGGCCTGGACGTGGGCGCGGAGCTGCAGGTGAAGTACTTCGGCCGCGACCCCGTGTCGGGCCAGCTGAGACTGTCCAAGAAAGTGCTCACCTCCCCACCGCCGGGGATTGTCAGGAAACTGGACAAGAGCTAATAACTAAGACTATGCTATCTACCTATATATACCAGGCTGAAGCAAAGACATAACCGGTGTAAAAAGAACAGTCGCTATAACTTTGAGATATTAGGAATACTACCTTCTCTCATTCTAGAAATGTTTTTTGCTTTTTTGTTATTCATGTGACAACAAATAAGAAAGTAAAAAATATTTTTTCGTTTTTGGCAAAAAAAATTAAAACATACATTTTTAAAATGAGGAAAGGTATGATCGTATCTCAAAGTTATAGTGACTTACCTTACCTGTATATCTGTCTTTTTCACCCTATAACGACACATCATGAAAGCGAAGTCTGATATTAGCAGTCCATCCACGTACATCTATGAAAAAAAGTTCTATTTTGAATGCTTATGGGCTAGCCTACTAGCGCCTACAGACGACAAATTGTCTCTCGCCCAGTATTTGCATTCCGATTATCGACTTTAGCGGCCAATTGTGCCAATTTCATCAACACAATATGTTGAAGTTAATCCTTCATAAGTATATGAATTTCGGATTCTAGAATAAAATAGGACTTTGAACAATTTAAGTTATGTTTTCAGACATTAATAGAGAATAGACTGAAAGTTTAAATTATTATAATGCAATGTGAAAGCGAGCGAACCGTTGCGCGGCGCTCGCGGCTTTATAATCTTCTTCTCCTATATATATAAAAATGAATTGCTGTTCGTTAGTCTTGCTATAACTCGAAAATGGTTGAACCGATTAGGCCATTTTGGGTCTTGAAATAATCGTGGAAGTCCCGGGAAGTTTAAAAGGTTTCTATGCTCAACGAAGTGGGCACGAATCAGCTTGTAAATTATAAAACAATTGGCCAATTACATGTATTTATCAATTTGCTGTAAACTCGCAAGGATGATTAACGTGTAATCATATTATCATATAATTATGTATTAAATATTAGCACAAGAATAAATTAAGAAAGCCAAATCTAAAGATACACAATGTTCAGTTTAGGTACATATAATATAAAATCTATTGTTATAAACAGACTTGTAAATAATGAATAAATAACATTTTAAATTACTCAAGTATTTGGTTTTGTTGTTCCAATTTAAATCCCATGTTTCCAAATTTTATTTTAGTTATATTGCTAACTATCTCAAACAGCATTGCCTTATTTTTTTATAATTGCTTGTATCTCGAAAACAGTGCATCGATCCTACTGCAAAATAATGAAAATGGTGTAACATATTAATATATTTTACGATTTGATAAGAGAACCAAAAATAAATGAGTAAAAAAAATTGTGTTCTAAAAGATGGTTGGTGAAAAAAATCTTTCTCGGCACTGGGGTTTCACAAAAGGTTTTCTCGCACAACTTTAAATTTGGTATTGCCCCTCCATTGACCTTAACAATCAAACAAGAATATTATATTTCAAATTTTATTGAAAGAAATAACTGTACATTTTATGAAAAATATTGTATCACATAAGGACGTTTTGTCGAAGGCACTACATTAAGTTCCGGGATATATTAACATAATATAATCTGCTCGGCGGTGCAACAAGCACTATAGTACAAACTTTACTGACTACAATATGTATAAATTGGTTTATTGCATCGCCAGCAGACCTCCCGAAAACGCTTACAACTATTAACAATATCATAAAAAAAAAGGAATTTATAACAATACTCTCGGGTGGACTACACGCGAATCTTAACACTAGTACACTATAAATATATGTCAATGTCGCATGCAGTCGTCGATGATTAAACATAGGTATAAAAACAACATCAAATACCACATAGGTTAATACTTGCAGTCTTTGATTTCGTTGTGACTACCAGCATTATTATAACTATTTACAATATATTCGATTGATATAATTAAATATTATTTCGAATAGGAGCGCTCTGCGCAGAGCATGTTTATACCGAACACCGTGCAAAATACAGTGGCATAGTTCTTATACTAACAAGTGATACTATGGCTATAACATTCTTAGCGAAAAAAATTAAAAGTTTTCCAGTCCAAAAATAACTCAGTACATTTATGCATAAATATCTGTATTAATCTACTATGGTATTAATTACAAAAATAATTAAATGTGTCATTTCATACTAGTAAATGTTATTTCATAGACTATAAAACCAAACTATATTTATAATTTTCAACAAACATACAACCTGGCTTTTGGCTCTGTACACAGATAAAAAAGCAGTAATATTTCGAAAAAATAGTTCAGTCCCTAGTCTATGGTTAGTTCATAGTTACAAAAATAACCATTTCGTATAATGAGATCATTGCGACTATCTCCAACTATTGCCACTATATTCTTTAAAACTAATTCATTGTATATTGTTAGGAAACGAACATAAAAAGCACAATCGTAAATATAGACAAATCAACCACAGACAGATTATTATGCTTAACAATAATGGCATAAGATTGAACATTTCGCAAGTTATTTTCATTCAACATCGGCGGCATAACCTCAATGCTAAAGGCAATTTTTAGTCTTTACGTATGATGGCAAGAATTTCATGTAAAATTAATGTAGCCTCTCTGTTTCAACAGGGGACGGAGCTGCCAATATTAATTTATACCCTGCACACACCTCAAGTCCATTTGTCATATAATCGAGTATTATCATTTCGTCGAATCGTGTCCGAAGTAACTAAGTAATAATAAAATATTAAAAGGGTAACATTAATGTATAAATATAATTTATAAATAAATCGATTATATAAATCTTATTGTAATTGTTACACGCCTACGCACCACTCGACTCTTTCTGCTACATTTTACATGCAGCAGGTGCAAGTTTAATATAAGGAAAGCCATAACTATCGTACATTGAAAACAGAATTTTAATTTCTGGAGACGCTCGCAGCCTGCATGACCTGTAAGCATCTCAGGCAGTTCTCGTTGCAGATTACTGGCGCCCGCATGACTTAACTTACTTTGACAATTGAATCATAATTTTTGGAAAATATGCTTTAATCCTTAGAGCTGGTACACATTAGGCGTTTATTTAAGCGCGCTTTGCTGATGCGCGTTTTTGGATAGAGAAAAAGCGCGCGCTTGGGTATGTACAGAGTACACTGTCTGTACAGAACTCCTGGTTCTCAAAACGCGGGTTGACAAAGCGCCTAATGTGTACCCGCTCTTACTTCTGGAGATGCTCGCAGCAGATGGTTACAGGTGGGCGGTGCCGGTCACTGGCTCAGGCCGAACAGCTTGAGCGCGTTGAAGGCGGTGGCGAGCGCGACGTCCTCGGGCGCGCGCGCCAGGAAGCCGGCCACCAGCTCCACGACGGCGGGCAGCGCGCACGGCTCGTTGCGCTGGAACGTGCAGTAGCGGTTCACGAAGTTCATGGATCTGGAATCACACGAGTCGAATAAATAATAATTGAAGACATGAGTGGATGAAGGTGATATACGCAAAATACTGATTTCGAGAAAATTTAGTTCAAAATGTCACTTAAACATTTTAAAATATTTCGTAACGTATCGAGTAGATTAATCTAAACATCCGTATTTACAATGAATTTACTTAATACGTTACAACATATCATAAAATCTTTAAATGACAGTTTAAAATCAATTTTCTGGGTAGAAAATTTTTGCGACATATTATATACCTTCATCAATTCATGTCTTCAATTATATTGTGCTTAGTATCCGATGAACTTGTGTTACGAGTGCCATACGTACATAAACGGAAACATGTTTAATACTTTTATACTAAACACATACCTAATATTATAGGCAAATTAAAGGTAAATTTGTTTTATTCAAAATGAATATTACAAAAATGTTTTCTGAACGTCGTCTCTATGTGATGCCTATCACCAATTCAGGAACAAGCCCAGCGAGAAGAACCGGCGAAAGAAACTAGCATGAGCCCACCTATTACCAATAAAATATATCTTTTAAAAAATGTTACTGCCGGCCTAGCAACAAGTCATGTTCTATTGTTTAATAAGTTTACACGCAAAAATAATAATGAAGCTTACACAAATTCTTAGATCTAGAAGTAACATAGGATACTTTTTATTCCACACGGTCGAAACCGCAGGCAGAAGTTAGTATTTAATATATTTTATTATATAGTAGATAGAAATATTATACCACAGAAATATAGCCCCTGTATCCTTTTGTAATGCTGTTAGTATTTCTTAAATAAATAAATAAATACTTCTCACACATTAATTTTACAAACAGTGCCAAAGCTATTCCGTCGTATGTTTGCGTAAAATCCATATCATACAATCAATGTATCCAGCGATAACGCGCGGAACGAAGTATAACTCAAAAAAATTACCTCTCAGTTAGCGAGTCCTTAACATGTAACGGCAGCTTGGAAGCCCTCATGTTGGGGTACATAAACGGGGAGTCTGTCTCCACCAGCAACTTGTCTAGGGGCAGGATACCTTCCGACAGCAGCCGTCTAATGCCCCCGTCGCTCTTGTCCTTGCATATGTACCCCGTTATGCCCAAGTAGAAGCCCTTCTCGATGTACTTGAGCCCTTGCTCCACGGAGCCGGTGAACGAGTGAATGACAACTGGCGGCAAGCGGCTGCCGAACTCGTCCAGGATCTTCAGCAAATCCTCTTGGGCTTCCTTCTCGTGAACGAACAGCGGTTTCCGCAGATCGCACGCTATTTCCACCTGAAAATTATAATTTAGTCATGTTATATACATGGTAAGACATTTATAATATACCAGATATTTATTTTTGACTTGGTGTTTTACGCGACGCGCGAAAACAACTCCTCCAGGAACCGTACACTTTTTATCCTGTAAATTTTAAATATAAATAACCAATGTGTCCATCAACAATTGAGGGGTATAAAATCAAAATCCGCTGTAATGCTTCTGGACCAAATTTGAGTTAGTAGCACCGTTGGAAACCTCGTGAAACCTTTAAAATGCTTGGCTAGTTTCGTACCAAAACCCGCTAAAACCTACAGAAATCTGCCCACCAAAAATAGATTCAAAATCAAAAGCCTATAACAGTGCATACCAGTATCAAAATCCGATTAAGCTTAAACGA
Source organism: Celastrina argiolus (assembly GCA_905187575.2). NCBI lineage: Eukaryota > Metazoa > Arthropoda > Insecta > Lepidoptera > Lycaenidae > Celastrina > Celastrina argiolus. Next base: position 19,201,842 of record LR994580.1, on the reverse strand, counting down.
TTTTTGTATTCTGTGATATTTTTGAAAAGTACGTTTTAGTGGATTTTGATACTATACCCCTCAATTCAGAGCCTAACTAGTTAACTACCTCCTATCGTCATCGCATGTTGCTACTACACTGTTGAACGTCACATCAATACGTGCATCATATATTTACAAACTTTCACATGTATAATAGGTATTTGTATTAAATATGTTATTGATTCTGTAATTCCATAATGGTTATATAAATATTTAATAAGTGCATTATGTCGTGCATATTATGCACGTATATCTTAGCAACGCGTGCATCGCTGCGGTTATAATAAAAATAACCTCACAGATTACGACTAAAAGCCGACCTTCGATAACGATTAAAAGAAGTTTGCAAGACTTATTACTGGGCAATGAGTTTCTTAAGAGATTGTCTATATAACATGTTACATAATACAGCTAAGACATCCTCTAGACTTGAGTCTAAAACTTGCACACAGCTCACTGATGAATGTAAGGAAACCTGCGTCAAAAAAAAGAATCACGAAAATCGGACCAGCCGAATTGAGAACCTCCTCCTTTTTTTGGAAGTCGGTTAAAAAGGAAGCGAACTGTCTAGGTATGCGCGTGTAGTGGACTTAGATATTGCTCAGATTTTTTTTCTTCACATTGGGCAAAGTCAAGAGCCACTTGTTAGTGGTGGTTGATATTTGACCAACTTTCACGTAGGTAACACAATTTAATACGTCTGGCGTAAAATTTAAGTACCTACTAATTATCAAAGTGTTCCAAATTATATTTCAATTACTTCGCAACCTTTATACTTATCGTTCCGTAATTATGTAAATTATAAAATGTGTTAAATGTTTATGGTTTTCGCAATCATTTTTATTGCTTTGTAATTTGAGTTGCTCGTGGTATATTCGCGGTATAGCTATACTATAGAGAGCATGTTTATTGCTTACAACAGTTCTAGATTGATGTCTCGGTCAAATAATTTAAGTTTAAATATTCTATGCTGTTTATGACACAATTTTAGTATATTTAGTTTTTAAGCGCCGCTGACTGCTATTGCCTATCTATATCATCTTTTGTACCTAATTTTTTTTTTAAGTTTATTATATTACTTATAAATTTGTCTCCCTGAAAGACTTGTGTTCACTGAAAATTAGCATAGTTCACTATGTTCGTAACATTATGCTGAGTAATCACCTATTTAATTTTGTTGTTTTTGCTTGTTTTTTTATTTTTATATGTTGGTAAACATGTGCTGTCCTTCCGTCGGTCCTTTCTTACAACTTCGTTATTAGGTAGTGGTAAAGTGGTCTATCCCCGAATTTGTAAGTTATGAAAGAGGTACAAGTTTTTAACTTTCCATGATCCTTAGGAAAATTATTTTAATTTAATTATTTTTATGTTATGTTTTAATATTCGATTATATAGTTCCGTAATACATATATAGTTGCCACTTAATAAAAGGACAGTTGGCTTCGCAAATCAGGACCTTTTTTTTTTAAAGTGTGGGTCCGACTTGTTCACCCTATCGTAGACAAGGCCAATTCTTTGCTTTATTTATTTTTACATTTTTTGTGTTGTGATATATTTTACATTTCATTTATTTACAATTCCAGTTTTTTACTCATGTTTCATTCTTTTAGTTTTGTTTATTTGTTTACTATTTAATTTTTTACAGGATTAAAATTTTTTACATTTCACCACTTACATCACACTTGCGCCCAGCGCAAAATATCCCTTCGGTTGCAATTGGTACTCATTATCTATACTAATATTATAAAGAGGTAACGTTTGATTGTTTGTTTGTTTGTTTGTTTGTTTGTTTGTTTGTTTGAATGGAATAGGCTCTGAAACCACTGAACCAATATAAAAAATTCTTTCACCGTTGGAAAGCTACATTCCTAGCGCTGAACATAGGCTATATTATATGTTTAAAAAAAGTAGGGTTCCATACTAAAACCCAAAAAATGTAGCCCAAAGTGTAAAAAAACGACCTCCAAAAATTTTTTTACGGTATGTTCGTTATTGTCACGAAAAGGTTATTATGAAAAAAAATGTTGAAAAAAATAAGCAGAAAATTAGAAAAAATAAGAAAATACGTGATGGTCACGCGAGGTTTGAACCTGGGCTCGATCGATTCACGTCGTTGCCAGTTTATATGACACGGGTCTCATGGTAACGACATTGTTTACAAATGGAAAATAAAAATTATGAAATGCTATAAATACCGTTTTTATATCAGCTTAAACTATTTGGATTAATAAAATTATTAGGATTAACAAAAACATGAATCCCAATAGTTTAAGCTGATATAAATACGGTATGTATAGCATTTCATAATTTTTGTTTTCCATTTGTAAACAACGTCGTTACCATGACGACCGTTAGACGTTATAGACGTTTGGCTGCGTTTCCATTGACGCGGGGCGAGGCGGACAGGAGCTTGTGGTACCCGAATTGACCAATCACTATGCTCGAAATCTCCGCTCCACTCCGCTTGGGAACGACTAAGTTCCTATGCGCCCCGCTCCGCGTCAGTGGAAACGCCAAGATTGGGGAGGTTTTCCAAATCTATACATCTATAAAAATAATTAAAATTGAAGTGTCAGTTTGTAACTTTCAATTAGCAACGTTTTTCTAAATGCATATGACATTTTAAACGATATATTCTGCTTTTTTTTGCATTGGCAACGATATTTACTGAAAACGAAAATGTAATTTAAAAAAAAATGTTTGTCTGTCAGCGTGTCACTTTGCTCCGGCTAATCTCTGGAACGGCTGGACCGATTTTAACGAGACTTTCACTGGTAGATAGCTAAAGTTATAAGGATTAATTTAGGCTACTTATCATCACCATCATCATCGTCATCTAACTAATGATCACCGAATTGGCTGGACCGACTGTGACGGGAGCATTCACCGGGCTTAGCTTATGTTAGTAGGAGTAATCTATACAACTATATGTATAAAAGTAAGTAGTGTTAGTTAAATTATTTATAACTCAAGAACGGCTTTATCGATATGGCTGAAAATTGGTGAAGAAGTAGCGCAAGTAGACGGACATACCATTTGACAGCGTTTCCGTGAACGTTGCGGGTTCTGCGTTAGGGTTTCGCGTTGTGGGTTCCGCGTTGCGGGTTCCGCGTTGCGGGTTTCGGGTTCCCATGCTGCGGGTTCCGGGTTCCCGCGTTGCGGGTTCCGGGTTTCCGCGTTGCGGGTTCCGGGTTCCCGCGTTGCGGGTTCCGGGTTCCCGCGTTGCGGGTTCCGGGTTCCCGCGTTGCGGGTTCCGGGTTTCCGCGTTGCGGGTTCCGGGTTCCCGCGTTGCGGGTTCCGGGTTCCCGCGTTGCGGGTTCCGGGTTCCCGCGTTGCGGGTTCCGGGTTCCCGCGTTGCGGGTTCCGGGTTCCCGCGTTGCGGGTTCCGGGTTCCCGCGTTGCGGGTTCTGCGTTGCGGGTTTCAGGTTCCCATGCTGCGGGTTCGGCGTTGCGGGTTCCGGGTTCCGCGTTGCGGGTTCCGGGTTCCCGCGTTGCGGGTTCCGGGTTCCCGCGTTGCGGGTTCCGGGTTCCCATGCTGCGGGTTCGGCGTTGCGGGTTCCGGGTTCCGCGTTGCGGGTTCCACGTTGTTTTTTTTAGTTGAATTTCATCATAAACTCTTTTTATGCTCAACGAAGTGGGCAAGGGTCAGCTAGTTACAAAATATTTTGCATCAATAAGTGGCCCACCGTCGCCGGCCCACGCCAGCCCATCCACGCCACATTAGCATTGCATACAATAATGTTTGTTTTTAAAAACTTTTTTACATTCACTATACACTCGTAAGTATATAAATTTAAAAAATATATATATATTGAATCAGGACCATTAGCCATGTCAAGATTCTTATCAAGTAACGAGTAAAAATCTTCAATCTTATCAAAGTCTTAAGACACCGGTGACCTGGTTAAGATGTCTGCTAGATAAGTTCTATTTTTGATAATATTTTGCCTCCAAACAAAGATAATACTAGCATAATATCCCTTACACAAACTTTTACTAGAAAAAATAGAAAACTTTATGCAACATTGGCAGTATAAGTACACATTAAAATCGGCCTTGTTCTAATCCAAGGTGAACCACGTTCACAGCACGTGCTTTAATGTCCATCAAATATCAAGATTAATGTGTCCCTCTATAAATATTACTTGTAAATCTATCGAGTATCAGAATTAATGTTTCCTACTACACAAAAGTTATGAATAGTATCCAACAGGATATCGGAATAGCTGTGGGCAGGATGTATATTATGTCAAAGGAAATGGACGAAATAACAAACGCCTTTTAGATCTTAAGATAACATATTAATAGCTGAATAGATGTAGATATTAAAGGGGCTCCGTCTTCTATTGTTAAAATCACTTCCTGCATAAGGGTCATTGATTTGCTAGGTTTTTAGTGTTTGGCCTTGATATGCAAAAGTCTATAGACTTTATAGTAAATATGGTAAAATTAAAAAAAAAGCCAAGTCTCGCACTTGGCTCTAACACGCACACACAGCGCTCGAAGAGTTCGGTACAAAACAGCTGTAAAATCACGTATTTTGTTTTCTTAAGAGGAAACAGCACGGTCGAGAGAAATACAAAATAGGTATTTATAAAATCTATTGCTGTCTCGTAGTGCCTTAGCTAGCCAGCACTAGCGCTATAGAGATAACTGCAACTCGAACTGAAATGGGGATTCCTATTTCCTCCTCCAAAACTTAACCGATTTAGTTATTCTTTACTTTATTAGCTAAAAAAAGGATTGAGCTTGGTTGCTATTTTTTATTATGTTGTATGATATAGTCAAATCTGTTTTTTTTAGGTTTTTGAACGTCCATATCTCTTTAAATAATGAATTTATTAAAAAAAGGAAAAAATAGGGACGTACAAACAATATACTTACATAAATATTCAGGAAAAAAAACAGCATTATCCAGAGAGGAAACAAGAATCCCGTAGACCCCTATTTCTGTATGGAAAAAATTTCGTAGTGTTTCCTCTTAATAGTATCTGCTGTTATAGCGGCAGCTAAAGTACATCTGTCTAGTGTCTAGCTATCACGGTTCACGAGATATAGCCTGGGAACAGACGGACGGACGGACACCGAAATTCCAGTCATAGGATTCCATTTTAACCCTTTGTGTATGAAACCCTAAAGTATATCTAGACTTATCATCACTACCAAAACTACCTCGCATTGCAGCCAGTCCTACGCCTCGGCTGTGGAGACATTACCTACTGGAAATTATGATGATAATAACTTTTACCTTTAACGTTCTAACCCTAGTTATGTAATACACGCGGTAATATAAAGTAGTCCTGGTAACAATCATAATAACCGATTTCCTTGTCGATGTGTTTTGTTGAAGCCCGGAAAGCTATGCTATTAGGAGTTCTACTTATAGTGGCTAGTGTCCCAAGTATATGCGCAATACACAAGGACACTTTTACGCTCACTACTTCCATAATCCAATGGGATGCAGAAACGACATGCCTGACAAAAGAACAGGCGCAGAAAGAATACTTTTGCACATCCTACGCTTCTCTTAACCAAACTTGAAATAACATTTTCAGCTGGAATCGAACCCACTGTCTCCGAGTCAAGAGAGCCCAGCTCTAAACCAATGGAACATGGGGTGTAATCGTGATAAACACGTCATCGTTGCATAAGAAACAGACTTATTCACTTGTTGATGAACTGCACACTATTTGCTTTTAAGTTTTAGTAAACTGTATATCCTAAATACCAGATCGTGTCCAGATGTACTACAGCTCCAGCACGGCCCTATATATAGCGCGTGACGTCTGTAAATGTTGAGTCACTGAACTGATACGAATATAGGGATGTCAGTTGCACGTTTTCTTAAAAAATATTATTTTGGGCGTCAATTAAAAATGTAAACTTCGAAACATCTGGAACAGTTCCAAGTTTACTACAATCTGCGTTGGGTTTCATTGTTTAAGATTTTTATCAAATCTTTTAATAATATGTATACAATACTTAATTAATTATTAGTATATAATTATTATTCCATTGACCAATACGAAGTTTCGAGAGCAGACGGAATTATCTATTTGGAATCTAGACGATAACAGATCTCATTATTACATGTAAGCATAAACTATTTTTATCTACATAATAATAGTAGAAAGTGGTAAGTGGTGAAAGTGTAGTTAAAATAATAAAGCAAGGAGGTAAGGAAATGACGAGGGCCGAAATAAAGCAACGCATGTAAATAGCGTTAATCGCGTGTTTCGCAAGTTCATAAAACGAAAATACCGCTAAACTGCCAAATTAAAATTCTTAACGTTCAGTGAAATATTTCGTTCATATTTCGGAATGTCTGTTTTGGAAACTGGAACAACCTATTGGCTATTACATGTATATTTTTTAAATTATACAGTTTTATACAACTGTCCTTTTGTAGAGAACCACGACCCCTACAAAGGACGGAAAGATCTAAAAAATAAAAACTGGCTGGCATCAATTCACTTACTCAGGGATGAAAATTAGACATCCCTTATTCCTATCCCTAATATTACCTATAAATGTCCGTTTGTTTATTACGCATTTACGCGAAAAGAAAAAGTCCCGATTTCACCAACTCGCTAGTGTTACGGAATGTTTCTCTCCTCTCATCCCTCTCGTATTGCCATGAGATGGGAAATACGAGAGGGATAACATGATATTTAATGAACTTTAACTTATTGTGTTGGTGAAATTAGCACTTAACCGATCATTATGAAACTTTATACATGTTTAACATTAAACATGTATACACATGAAGGAATTGGAGGTACCTAACATTGGATTCTATTTATCCCACGCGGGCAATGCCGCAAGCAATAACTAGTAAAAAGGCATTGACAACCCTATGTTTGTCCCGCTCATATCAGAGCAGCACCTCGTGTTCAGGCCGACCTCTGGCCGCTCGAAGATCAAATGAGATCAGAGTTCAGGTGTAAACAACTGTTCCCGAAATTTCTGGAACATTCGTCCTTGAAGTATGCAATTAACTTAGATATGATGTGTAACGCGTTACATTTTGTATCATGCCCTGTGCTAATTAAAGTGTCAGGAACAGGAGTAGTTCAAATGATGCCCTACTCACGGCAAGGCCAAAACAATATACTCATATTGTCTAATATTTCAATATGAAATAGTTACTAAATATGAGTTCCCAACAAAACTCACCTGTCTTTTGAACACCTCTCTCTGTACGTGCGGCTCGGAGAACTCCTTGCTGTAGTTGAGTCCGCACTCTCCCACAGCAACACACTCGGGCGCTGCGGCTATCTCCATGAGCTCTGCCCACATGTCTTCGTCAACCATTGACTTGGCATCATGAGGATGTACACCTTAGCAAATTAAATTGAAAAGATCATATACTTATTATATAATATATGATATCCATCTTTTGGACAAACATAACATCAATAGTGAAAAGACATTAAAGTATAAAATTCCCATTGGAATAGTAATAAGATTTGAAAGAGGACAAAAGAAATTCCAGTGTTTTATGAGTAATGCTGAATAAGCATTATGTTACTAGGATAATTGAGTCACAACTCACAAAGCCTATAATGTCAGAACAAACAGCACATGTTTAACATTAAACATAAATATCTTCTGATGTTCAATTCTCGTAACTATTTGTGATACAAGAATGTTTCGGTCGACACAGTCTCATTCACTCATGTATGCCATCCGAACCAAAACTATATAAATCACAAATAATTACGAGAAATGGGCTTCTGGATAAAAGTACTGCATAATATAATAAATGGTTATAACTAAAAAAAATGTTTTATTTCCAAATGAAACTTAACAAGCTATTTTCGGAAAGTCAACAAGAAAAACAAGCTACCACCGGTACAACTCTAACCTCCTATATTATACACAGTACATTTGCATACTGCTTTGAGTGACAATAATTTCAGGGCATTTCCTGCTAGTAGGGAAGGAACACAACCTTATGCTTTTTACATTTAAGAGCCCAAATTCCTAGCAATTAGTGTTTTTGTAGTTGGTATAGTTGTGACTATCCTAATAATAAGCTCAGTAATGACCTCACCTGCAGTAGAGTAAATGGTGCTGGGGTAAAGTCTAGTCAGTCTTAATGCTTCTTTGCTGCTCCTCACTGAGGTGCCAGTAACCATAATTTTTTGTACACCTAAAAAAGAAGTTAAATATATGTACAAAATGTTTTTTTAGAATTATTTTATTTATTCAGAACAAATACAGCTTCACCAATTTCGGTGTTGGTGGCCACTTTAGATGAAATCAGGTCAGCTACGCAGGAGTCATTTTTATAGTGCCCAAGTTTATGTGCAATACACAAGGACATTTTATCTTCCAATATAATAATAATAACCCAGTGGGATTGTTAACCAACACAACTGGCAAGAGAACAAGTTCAGAACTAAATTTTTACATGCCATACAACACATGGATCCTTTTCTTGTCAGACAGTCTGATGATCAGCCTGCAATGTCCTAATCAATCTGAGATAACTTTTTTGTTGTTCCAATGCGGGAATCAAACTCACAACCTCCAGGTTGAGAGCCAGGCTCTGAATCACTAGACCATGTAGGTGTTATATATTAAAAACCAGTAAAAGGATGGAAAGCATTGTTTCCCCTTGTAATATAAGATTGAGCAGATGTAAAATGTTGATTCATAATAAAATTCCACTTTTGGGAACATATTGTTGATAAACTTGGAATCATGATCATACAACTGGTAAACAAGATTCAAGGATAATTTAATTTCCAGACTGCATTTGGTCGGTGCCAAGTGGCCATCTGGTTATTAGGTGAGTCACTAGTGGAGTGCACAATACGGGAGTCATTTATATACTAGGGAAGTTATCCATTGTAGCAATGATATTACAAATAAAAATAACTTTCAAAATTATGTTCTTTTCATCTCAGAATGTTCAGAATACAAATATTGATTGTGATTTTACAGTACAACTAGTTGTAAGTTACAAAATAGTAATTTGATGGTGTTTTAGTCAGATATAAGAAATTACAGGACATGAATTTAAATTTATTAAAGTATAATGAAAAATCATATATATAATATGCATTAATCTGGATACTCTTCTTAGAGAGTAGAGGCATGGAATGTGGCAGCTACTGACAATAATTAAAAACAATTTAACAAGCAAGACAACATTAAATATTTATAAGTTCGGTTCTAATGAACAGTAAACAATCATTTCACCAAAGCTATTAATTCAGTGTTAAATCAAAACGAATGTTCCGCTGTTACGTATGTAACATATTTGCACGCAACATTGCTGCACTTTAATTGCAGCTGATGTATCCTCACCTGCGTCTTTTGCTCTTTGTATCACAGAATCCAGATCACGGCCGTACTTCTTGTTCGTTAAATTTGCACCAATATCAATTACAATAAGATTTTCGTAACATCCTTTGAGGTCTTCGGATACTTGAACTTCTTCGGACGTCATCCTGATTTTTGTGAAGCTTATTTATGTGGTGTTTCTCTAAAATTTACGAACTTATTATTTTTCTTCTCAAGCTATATCAAGCTTACTTTAAAACCATACTTACAAATTGAATCAAACACACTTGCTTAATAAGCTTCTTTAATTTTTATTGACTAGTATTTTATTACACCTTCTTACTGAGATGCCACCATGTTTGTGAAGTTTTTATAAAAAAAATTGAAACTTGAAAGTCTCTCTTTATCTTCCTGAGCTGCAACGTTATGTCAGTAGTATTCTTGCTATTGGCTAAATTCATAACATTCATAAATTTTATTGGATAAAAGTATCTGACATTTGTAATAACCAATATAAAGTATCGCGTTTAAATAATATGCAGTCAGCAGTAGTGGTGGAATGCCTATGTTAACAAAGTGAGAATTTTTTTATCAGATTCATTTAAGTTTAATTTAATATTAATTAATATTCCGAAGCTTTATAAGCTAAATTTTGATTTGCATACAATTACATAATAAACTGATTTAAACTCATTGTTAATTTATTATCTATAAATTACTCAGAACAAAGATCATAAATTATAATCTTTGAATTATGTCAAATTGACAAGCAACACTGACAAATGACAGATTGACAGTTGACACTGGAATCTCTATTTTGGTTTTGTAAAATCTCATGTAAAATTAAATCCGTACCTATTTAGGTAAAATATAAAACCTTACAATCATAATCAACAACCATGAATGTTCGTAATTTTATTAACAAAAACCTTGTTGTTATTGTAATGGTTCCCATGCTTGTCGGTGCTCATTACGGCTGGATGAAACTGCAAGAAGTCGATAGCCTAGTTTCAGAGAAGGAACGCAAAAATGTGCCTATCTATTCGGTAAATATACCTATTTTAATAAAGACATACTTTTTATTTCTTCACTACATACTGTTATTTATATAATCAGCAATTGCACAACATTTTAGGATTATTTTAGGTCTTACTAATTTAAAAAATCTATCTTCTCTTTTAAGTTAGTTTTGTCATTACCTATATTATTTTATAACAATTATTTTAAAATGACAATCAATATATTTTATGAGCCTAGTAGATTTTTAAGTAAAAAAAAAATAAGTAGGTACAAAAAGTTCTAGCTAATGTTTCCTGTTTTAATGTAATATTGTTATTGTTTAATAAAGTGCATACTTACCAGCAGTATATTATTTTTATTTTGTTTTCAGTGGTTTAACAAATAAACAAGAATCTGTTTTCGGGGGAAGCAGTCAAGATGTTAACTTTTGCTACTTGCAAAATAGGCAGTGTGAAAATCATGCCTTAAATTTTTAGGAATATTAGTGCAACATAGTGTAAATATTACTGTTAAATATTTTTATTAAAAAACTTTTAAAGTAAAATCATGTGTTTATTGATGCATATTGATAATTGTAGGCTGTTTAGTTGAGTTGTTTTATTGTTGCAGCTTATAAGCTCTATTACTGCAACAATAAAACAACCCAACATTATGTTAAGGCAAGTTCCACTAACAGTTCAAAGTCTCCATTATACACATTGGTAATTTCATAAAAACTCATTAATTAGATGATTTGATAATTGAGGAGTATAATTGTTCTGATTTAATTTAGATTATATTGCTAGGAGAGAATTCCATTTGATCAGAGAAGGAATGATATTAGTAAATTATGTACTTTATTAACAACATATTTTTTATTGTTCCAAAGGATAAAATGAGATCATTTATATACTGTGATCTTGCTGCCTGTTGTCACTAAGCTATATCTCCTTATCTGTCCCTAGATTATGTACTCTTCTTTTACCGCTATGTCAGCAAATACTAAAAACAAAAAATAAATATTTTAGATCCCAGACTAAATCCCGGAAAGTATTTTTTCCATGTATTAAGTTATGGAACCCGGACATGTTATTGAGTTCTAACTCTACCATACATAAAATTTCAAGTTTATGTATCTACATAATGAGTTAGTTAAGTATCTACCAATGATGTTGATAAACTTAAATATAAAAATGTCATAATTTACTATCAACTTATGATATTATATCCCATGAAGTAAAATAAATACTCGTATATAACTGAATAATTTTGTATATTTTATTTATATATTGACGGTCCGCAGTTTCGCGGGCGGCGGTAGTCATATGGTCGGTAGATGTCCACGCGAGTCCAGCTCAGACTTCTTCTTGGGCTGTGAGCGCTCGTTCACGATCAGCTGTGGCAACAGGGACGACGATTGCATCTGGAACATATTTGTGTTACTTTTGGCGTGTTTCACCCAGCAATGTTAAAGTTAACGCCATGTTAAATATCATGTTATCCTTCTCGTATTTCCTATCAATGAATGAGATGGCATGGTATTTTAACATGGCGTTAAATTTAACTTTGTTTGGTGAAACACGGCCTTAAGATTATAAAAGGATAGGCAGATAGAACGCATCTACCAACAGAATGAACACGCTAAAGCAAATCAGAATCAAAAGCGAATACAATTTCATAATAAAACACGACGATACTCGACTATTAGAAGACTGGAGAACCCAGTTTCGTCCTCCAAATCTTAACCGATATAGATACTTTTTTCATTATCAACTAAGAAAGACATATAAGCTATGTTCCTATGTTTCGATTTTATCATAAAATTTACTCCAATATGTTTCCTGGATGTTTTAACACAGACGAAAATCTGGCCATACTTTTTTAAGTTGAACGTCCAAAAGAACGTCCGTATCGAAAAAAATAGGGATTATTTATATACTTTTAGTATACATACATATTCAAGAAAAATATTGATACTATAGTGGCATTATTCCAGGGAGAAATTTCTTTGTATGGAAAAACGGACCTTGTGTTTCCTCTTAATGTCTTTTAGGAAGCGACGTTCTTCATTCTTAAGAGGAAACACCACGAATGTTTTTCCATACAAAAATAGAGGTCTAGGGGATTTCTATTTCCTCCCTGGATAATTAGTCTAGAGTAACAATTTTTTTCATGAATATCTATGAATAATATTTGTACGTCCCTATTTTTTCCTTTTTTTAATAAACTAATTACTTAAAGAGATATGGACGTTCAAAAACCTAAAAAAAACCGCCAGACTCTCCGCCGTGTTTAAACATCTAGGAAACAGATTTGACTACATTATGCAACAAAATCAAAAAATAGGAACCTAGTTAATTTCTTTTTTTAGCTAATAAAGAAAGAATTATCTAAATCGGTTAAGTTTTGGAGGAGGAAACAGAAATCCCCTAAACGTCGATTTCTGGTACTTTTAATAGGTAATTTCAGTTCTAGCTGCAGTTGTCCCTATCACACTATGAGGGGCGAGGCTTGAGGTAGGGGGACGCGGACAAATACGTACACACACGCGTGATGTGACACGTAGTCGATAATGATATCGATAAACTAGTGTTGTTTATCGATATCGACATTTCTAGTTTCTTACATCTTTTTCGTGAAGTCTATAGCTTTTTTCATATTTATTATTAAATTATTATATTACACTAACTTTAATTATATAAATCTAATTAAATTATATTCAAAAAACATAAAAAACTATTATGCGTCCATCATTCTCTCATGCTTACTGCCAAATAACGAGGATCGTATTGGGCCATAACGTCAAATAGCCGGTCGCCCAAAACGTATTATATTATAATGTTGTAAAGGTTGCCTTTACGAGCTGAATAATTACAGCAAGAATACTCTAAAAATGTTAGTAAAAAGTGTCCAAAATAATTTTGAGCTCGATTTGTATAAATCTTAACTAAAATCCTATTTTATTTTTGGAGAAATAATATCTTATGAATGGACCCCAGTTGGTGTAAGTGTTTTGAATAATTTAGATTACATTATACATTTTAATTTTTTGTTAAAATAATTATTAAGATTTCGCTTGTTTGTGAATTATAATCTTGTTCTTTTAAATTTTGATTGTAATTAGCTTTTGATTCTGAATTTGCTTTAGGGGCTAGATGTCCGGTGCGCTATATCTGTCACTTGACTGGTAGAAAATGCCTTGAGGCATTAAGTCCGCCTATGTACAAAAAGTGCATGATGTATTTAAATAAATTTATTATTTTCTTTTGAATACCTAATAGGTCCAATAAACGTGGCGTTACCAGTACTACTTCAATGAGCGGTTTTTATTTTGACAGTTCTACTAGTTTAAGAAAAATGCTGATAGATGGCATTAAACCTAAGTAATATGTCAAGTTCTGTGTAAAATATCAATTTCCGCTTTGTTTTTTGTTTGTTTACCTTTCAACTTTCTTTCTTTCACTTGCAATAGTTTATTATTTATTAATTGTGCCCTGAGAACTAAACTAAACATGGCTAGTCTATGCGTAGTACAATTTTGTAAAAATATAGGTAACCACCGCTTTCCCCAAGATGAAACTCGGAGATCAAGATGGATAGAGGCTATCAAACATAATATAAAAACAGGATTAACTATTTGGTTGAGCGCGTTGGCGCTCGAACGAAAGGTCGCGGGTTCGAATCCCGGCGAGGGAACAAAAAACTTTTCAATGTTCCTGGGTCATGGATGTGTATTTTTGTGTATAATATAATAAAAATCTTAAATATGTGTATAGTATGAAAGTATTAAATATATTTCCGTTGTCTGGTACCTGTAACACAAGTTCTTTAGATAATTAGCACAGTGCTAGATTGACGTGGTGTGAAGCGTCCATAGATATTTATTATTATTATTTATTATTACTATAAGAAAAAAATCCTTTATATTATTATGTTCAAGTCACTTTACGCCAGCAGATTTCATCTCTCCGTCATCACATTTGGCAAGAGCCCCAAGAGGTAAAATATTTAATATCTTAGCGTGCAATAAGAAATAATAATAACGTTTATTGACATAAGACTTAAATTAGTTAATTTTTTTAAATTTCTTAACCTAATAATTATTTGTTTGAAAAATCAAAGATATTGAAGCTAGCGAGCTATAATGTATGTAGGTTTCCTCGGAAGTGTAGGAGATCACTAAGAAAGGAATTTGAAAGGATTATTTTTGTGTATGAAACAGCATACCTACAGTGACTGGCAACCCTATTATCCACCCAACAATGATCACAGATTTTTTTTGACATATTACATTATGCAAGCGCCATCTTACGGTAGTCTCTGTATTTAAAAGTGACACTTCGAAAATCCCTCATTAAAGGAACCGTTTAAAAAGTTCATTACTTAAATATTTATAGAAACTCCTACAGTTTTTAAATGGCAATAATTATCAATTGTTACATTTTTTTTTTTTTGAAGACCCATGTTCCCCCTATCATGAACAGGGACAATTATTTTCTTATTTATTTTACGTAATTTGTTCTTTATGTTTTCATTCATTCTCTTGTTACACTTTTTAATTTCTGCCATACATATTGCATCCTTTTTTGTTTATTATTTACTTTACTTTTTATACTAATTTCTTCGCTTCAATTCTTACATTCTACCATACATTTCATATCTCATTCATTCTTTACTCATACATTTCTTCTTACATTCTCTGCGCTCTGCGCCGAGTCTCCCGTCGGTTGTTGTCTTACTCAGTCAATTTGACAAGTTCGTGGTCTGCCAAACCACTGCTACCACCACCAGCTTCGATCCACATTCGTTAATACATTGGTTTTACTTACTGTCTATTGCTATGTTTTTTTTGCTATACAATTTTTGATTTTCTTTATTTTATATCTTATTTAAATATGCTTTACTGTTCCTTTTTTATAACTTAATTTTTTACACGTTATTATTTTTACAAAACTTTTACATACTATTTTATTGTATACTCTAAATTAATTGCTTAAGCTCAAATATTTTTACCAATTGTTACATTTAACTATGTCTAAATTTAATAGCAAACATAGACATTAAACATCTCATAGCACAAGGAATAAAACAGTAGGTACTAGGGGGGTAAGAAATGCGCACCAATTATTGTCGTTGTATCGAGGTAACGCTATTAACGTTGATGGAACATTGCTGATGAGCCGTCATGTTCCATTATGGCTCAGAACGGAAGGTATCAGATCGATGTTCTAGCGCTGTGAATTTATCTTTGAAATTACCTACTACTGTGGTAATATTATAAATAACTAAATAGTTTGTTTTTCGTGTTGTTAAATTCGTAAATACCTAGATAATAAACATTATTTTGTACAGGCACCTAAGTAATTACGTAACGGTAGGTATACATTTGAAAACTATGAAAGATACCACACAGACCTACCTTTTTGATAAGGCTGGTAGGCTGCAGATGCAGAGGTCTCTAGCAGCACAATATACAGGCTGTGATATTAATGAGTAATAATACTTTAGGGTGTGTATGTATGTACGTCTTATGTAGAGTTTATTGAGAAAGTACCAGCACTGAAAGAGGTACATTTTTTTACTTATTGTATGGGCAAATTTATGGTGTTGAGGAATTTCTCATAGAAACATGAAGTCAAAAGTAAGTTTTTCAGCGCTGGTACTTTCACAATAAACTCTACATACACACCCTAAAGTATTATGACTCATTTATTTTACACCTTGTAGCCAGCACATATGCGAAGTATATTTTACAGCAATTACTGTTAAGATACCTGTGCCCTCCGACTCTTCTCGTATTCGTCGTGATCATTGAGAGAGACGTTGAAGAGGAAATTTTCGAAGATCGGGTGTCTTAACAGCTGTTCACAAGTCCACCGCATGTTGGGGTCCTTGTCAACACATTTCTGTAACAATGTATAAATTATGTATTATCATTAGAGGAATTACCTACACTTATTTGTCACCTGCCCATTTTATTTATTTACTAGCTGTGCCCGCGACTCCGTACGCGTGGAAAAGTAATTTAGGGCAGTGTTATAATAAATCTGTTTAAAAAATATTTTTAGTTATAAAAACTGTCGTCGAGGTATTTAAAAAACTACTTTATGTTGACAATTCCTACTACCAGCTTGACAAACGACCGTGTACAATTACTATAATGCGAACGGGACTACTTGATAGTACGCTCACATACACGACGAACATCTAATAGCGCCGCAGCGGCTGCAGACGATGATCGTTTCTACGCCGACGCTGCTGGTGTGGCGACAATGATGACAGCGCGCCGTAAAATTTTGCGGTCTTTTAGCCTTTAGGTGCGTAAGTCCGACTCGCACTTGCCCGGTTTTTTATTTATTAATAACCAAACACTTACTTCACTGTTAAAGTACTGTTTTTATACAGAAAAATAGCAAAATATAGAAAGTCCCAAAAGAAAGAAAACAAACCTAAGTTTTACCTAACATAAAAACCATTCGGTCCATAATAAAAACTAAGAAATAAAAATATCAAGAAAAACATAAATCTAACTTATATTGACATAACTTTTTTAGATTAACTGTAAACACAATACTTATGTTAATCAAAATTCTATGTATTATGCAGTTATCGAATACATAATTTGGACAAAGAAGACTATAAAAATGTACAGTAATAGTAGGCTGTAGTATGAATTTTAACGGACGGAATGAGAACTATAATATACAATGCAAAATAATATTATACATTGCTAATGATGCTCGCTGAGTATAACTCTCGGATAACGTATTGTATAAATGTAGGTACCTACTCAACTTTGCTATAATTGTATTAAAAGTACAGCATTTGGCGTATAGATGTCGCTATTATGGTCTGCTCTGCATCGCGCTATCGCTTGTAAGATAGATTTGTTTATGAGAATACTCTATCAATATTATGATATTTGGCAAAAAAACCCATAATAATCTGTTAAAGGCTAGAATTTCAAAAGGTAACTCGATTGGAATCGAGTTGTATCAACAGTTTTCCCCTGTAACACAGTTTAGTAACTATCAAGATGTTTTTTAACGTATATATTATAAAATAGAAAAAAAAAAGAGCAATATATTTATGAAAATCTTAAAACTGTTTTTAAAATTCCGTACCTCAAAAGGAAAAAACGAAACACATATTATAAGATCATTTGCATGTTGTTGTTGCATGATTTTTTTAAACTTAGTACCGTTTGTCATGAATGTGTATAATTGAAACTTATAACAAATACTTAGGTCTCTAATATATTCAAGCTGTAACCAAATCAAAATTCTATGTCAATCAGGTTTGTATTGTGCAAGTCCAACTCGCACTTGGCCGGTTTTTATTTATTTACTTATTACTAACCTACGCTAACAAATATGTATACAGTACCTACTTATCACAAAGGACTTTACAGTAAAAGTACTAACTGATTTTATACAAATAACTTTCGTAATAAACTCAAGAAAAAAATTCTTAGATTGTCCCTACCTAGCAAGCCTAAAACTAACAAATAAATGTCACTCCCGCGGCCCCGGTGCGTTTGCTGCGAATACAATTTGAAGCGGCGCGGCGGCGCGGCGCGGGCGGCGCGCGGCTCCCGGACCCGGCGCGCGCTTCCTACAAACGTCCAGCAAAAACGACATGATCTTTTAAAATTGTCATAACTTTTTTATTTATGAACCGATTTACATAAAACAAACACTAAATGTTAAGTGAAGCTTGCCGCAATATATTAGTGAAAAGTACATCTTAATCGGATAAGCCGTTTCTGAGATTAGCGTGCACAAACCCACAGACAAACAGACAAACAGACAAACAGACAAACAGACAAAAATTTCAAAAATCATAGTTTTGGGTACTATTGCGTAAATAAAGGTCCCCTATCATATTTTTTTTCAAATATCTTCAATGTACAGACACGACTCCTCTACAGATTTATTATATGTATAGATAGATTTATTTAAGAATCATGCACATTTGTACATAGGCGGACTTAATGCCTTATCTCACTTAAGGCATTATCTACCAGTCAACCTTTAGGTGATTTAGAAATAAAAATAAGTAGATGTATTACTTGTACAGACGAAAACATGTAGACTGAAAATGAATAATTTAATTTCCACAAACCGACATACCAATCAACAATCAAGGTGTTTTAAGTGTCTCCTAGGGGCCTCATAGGTAATGTATCGCTAAAGACTAAATCGTTTTTCATCTGGCAAATAACATTAGATATTTGACTCTTTGAATACAAATGTAAATATAAAAAAAATACCTTTAGAAAGTCTAACACTAATTCGTTGTTCGCATACCGTTGCGGTATCTTTTTCTCTAGGGGCTCTAGTGTTGTAGGTTCTGGTAGAGACATTCCCTGTAAAATAATACTTGTATTATTACCCAGATGATATCCACCTTTTAAATATGAAGAATAGCAAATAAATCAGATTCATAAAGGACGCCGGACGACAATACTTTTAACAATAATTCATTTAATTATTTAGTTATGAATTAGGTCCGCTTAGCTATGACCTACCTGGAAAAAGGTGTTCTGTGAGAAGATAGTCATGTGTCTGGGTAGCAGGTCACCTAAGGTCTTCCTAATGAGGTACAACTGGTCGAGGTCACTCTTGCCGGGCCAGAGAGCCTCGCTCGACAGTAACTCCGCGAAGACACAACCTGCATTATGGGTTACATTAACAGCATACGTAATGAACCTGGTCAAGTAGCTAACGAGACGCGAACTACAAGCAGTTCTAGAATTGCATAATTACATAACAAGTTGTACCTACTGTAAACGTAGTAGAGACATTAACATTATTCCCCGATTTTTGAAAGACTGATTAAATCGTCTGTTTAACATTTGAGTTTTCACCAACGCTCATTGGTGGACGTGGTGAGTGAGTGAAGTTGTTGCTAGTAATTTTATCTGTGAGCGTTCAGAATGGCTTGTTAACACGACGAACATTCGAGTTTAATTCGAGTTTGATCAGCCTTTCAGGAACTAACTAAAAGGATTCAATGTAAACAAACCTCAAAGGAGCGTCAAATGTGAATATGTGACAATTTAAATGTAACATATTCACCGTGCAATAAAGATAAACGATACACATTACTTTGGTGGTATTTTTAAATTTTGTTTCCATTTAGATACTAGCTGTGCCCGCGACTTCGTTCGCGTGGTTTTTGAGTGACTCAAACCGTTTATGCAGCGCACGCAACGAAAGTCCCCAAATGTGAATAATTTTCCCCGTTTTGTAACATATCTTATACAATACAATACAAATCATTTATTTCCAAAAAAGTACATTAGCCAAACGTTACAGTAACATTCCCCCAAACTAGGCGACGCCTGTCCTATGGGGGACTCAAAAGAGTACAAATTTATAAGTGGCGGCTTAGAACACAACTGTATTTCTTTAAAATTTAAAACAAAGTGAAACAACAAGATACAATTATACTTTAAAATTTAAAACAAAGTGACACAACAAAATACAATAATAACGACATACTTTAAGAGAAAAAGAAAAAAGAGAAAAATAATATTTACAATTAAATTAAATTAAATTAAATTAAATTAAATACCATTTATTGCAGGCTGCATAGGCCCATATTATAAATACCTTAAAGACTAACATACATAATATTTAAAATACTTAAAAACTACACAATATATCTCACTAACGCTTTGCTCTCTTGGTCACAGCATTGGACCGTGGACTATCACAAAAATATTTTTTTTGAGGAAGGTTTTAGGCTATAATAACAGTACGCTGCGACTAATAGGAGCGAAGAGTCAGTGAGAAATGTTGCGAAAACGGGGAAAATTATTCACATTTGAGGACTTTCGTTGCGTGCGCAGCATAAACGGTTTAAGTTACTCAAAAAATATATATGAAAGAATTATTCCTTTTTAAAAATCATAATAACAAAAACCAACGTGAGCAATCAAAAGATAATCGCGGTAGTGTTTCCGAAAGCCTCGCGAATGAAGTCGCGGGCACAGCTAGTATTAGTATAGATTGAATTAGAACCATCAGAACGGAGTACACATAACTCACCGATGGCCCACACGTCGACCGGCGTGCTGTACATGGTGTCGCCGACCAGCAGCTCGGGCGCGCGGTACCAGCGCGTCGCCACGTAGTCCGTGTAGCTCTCCCCGGGACCTGGACATGTTGGCGGAGTGGACGGGTCAATGCCTACTGCAGTGGGCTTGACAGCTAGAAACTATATAGTAGAGAACATTGAAACGAATGCTGAGGATCAACCACCCCGGCGTCTGCCATGGATACCTCCTTGATTTCTTGAAAAATTGTAGTTTTATAGATACAAGGTTGTGAAGGTAAAGCGACGAAATACAGTGTGTCCCGCGGTTCATATACCAAGCCGAATATAGTTTGAACAGAATGACGCGTAAAACATTTTTTATTATGGCACCTCATATAAATTACTTGCCATAACGCGATAAAAAAAATACAAAGGTCTAAAATGACCACCAGGAGTGAATGTTACTATGCTGAGCCTCACGAGTCACGGGCACCTAGTCTATACAGATGAACGCACTGGTCGTTGACCTAACGTCGTTAACCTGACTAGGGTTGAAACTCATCTGTTTCGTGATGTTCTACACCTCCTTCTCTTCAGATTATATTCGGCTGATATATGAACCTAACTAATCAAAATATGAAGATGGAAGAAGTGTAATTATTTAGTTTGTGTATTATTATTGTGTAGATACTACCAACGGTAGACGCTTATATAGCGTGCACCACAGCAAACTCAACGTGACCACCTTTGAAATGCACTTGGTCTACCTAACAATATAAATATAAAAATATTGTAAAGTCCCATTTGAAAAATTATTTTTTGTTGGATAGTCCATGTAAAGAGGAAGGCTATATTATAACATTACGCTGCGAGTTGCGACCAATAGGAGCGAAGCGTCAGTGAGAAATGTTGCCTTCTATTAACAAATTACTCTAATCTATGAATGTTGCAAAAACGGGGAGACTTTCGTTGGTGCGCTGCATAATTGGTTTAAGTTGCTCAAGAACCACCCGAACGAAGTCGCGGGAACAGCTAGTAACAATATAAATACTTAAATATTGTAGCGACCAAATGACAGATTTCCTTTCATCATCAATCAATGTAATCATTCTGTCTATTCTTTCGCAGAAATAAACCATTTATATGGTATTCATACTACGCGTGCTGCCTTAAGGTTTATAGGACTCCAAGGCTGTACGTTTGTAGTTTGTACCAAATCCTAACTATAGGTACGTAGTAGATCGGTCTTACAGAGGATGAATTCAAAGTAGTGCGGCAGTGACCACAAGAGCAGATGATGAGATAATAATAATATATTTTGTGACTCGCTCCTTGTTTTGGAAGTCGATTAGAAAGGAGGATAACTCTGATATTTTTAGCTCTAAGTATACCTATCTAGGTTAGGTTAATGCTGGTAACTAAAAAACTTTTAAAAAATTGTGCTTCATTAGTTAAGCACTAATTTTCTCACCTAAATCCTAATGTGGAAATAGTAGGTCGATTAACAAGTTTATATTTTTAAATAATGACCTACCCACTCGAGAGAAAGGAAATGTAAATAGCTATTGGGCGTTTTGTGTCAACTTTCACAATACCAAAGCAAAATGTTTGTATGATGTGTTTGCTGCTTGAACAAAACAGCTGTAAGATTGCTGGAAGTAAGTCTACAACTCAAAACTAGTCCTAATCAAGAGTAGTCTTCCGTCTTAAGTATAAGATTAGAGGCAAAGATAAAAATATAGAGATAATAATAAAAAGAACTTTGTAGTAGGTTCAACTGCTGACTATGTTTCTATACAAATAATACTATAGTTCTGTAGACTGTCTGTAATCAAAATAACTGCACAAATTGGTATCATGTTCCAAAATTAGCGTCTACCGGCGAACCGAAGTTCGTGACATTTAAGCAGACCCACGCGACGAGGGTTCCCATCCGTCCGGATTACTAGGGATTTCTGCGGATTTTTTGGTTTCAGTGAGATATGAGTAGTAAAACTAAGCACATAGGTAATACCAATTTAGTATTTACCTTTCTTACTTCCCACTCCTCTCGAAACCAAATATAAAGCTTAGCGCGTGCTACTTTGTCAGTTATCACTGTTACAGTTAAGCTGATGCTTTGTTTTATTTTGCGACTCTTTAGACACAGTTAATGTTCTTCAACAAAAATCAAAATATCAGGCTTTTGTCGGGAGTCGGGTCTCTTCTCAATGGTAACCCTACACGCGCCGCAACGAGGTCACGGTCAGTCGCAACTCGCAACGTTTAACTTCGTACGTAGATACTATTGTTTAACAATAAAGAAAAAAATATTATTATATTATTTAATTAACTAATTCTGCTTACGCATTTGGGGACGTAACGCGTTTGATGATGTAGCGTCGGGTAATTGTAGAGTTATATTTTTATATTATACTATATAGTTAATAATGTCGCTTAAAACAATTATTTTATAAGAAATAGCAACAATAGGAGTAATAATCGGAAACATGTGAAGGCTATGACGATCTTGCTACTAATATATTATTAGGTCCTTACTCCTTACATATGAAATTGGCGTTTTGTCGTACTGGCCACTTTGATCTTAAATATATCCTCTTTGGTTATGAATTCCAAATTCAAATTTAAACAGCTATTTACTCATGCATTTGTGTTTTGAAAACCGTAATTCATTTGCTTTTTTCTCTTTTGCTTTTTTTCTGCGTCACTCATTTCACAAAATGGAAAACTTAAAATATCCCATTATTTACGAGTACGAGTAGGGCTTGCAATATCCGTTCATTTTTACTATTCGGATAGTACGGATATTAATATTTTACTATCCGGATTATCCGGATAATACGGATATTTTTTAGTTTTTATTATAAATAAGACTAGTAAGCTTTTGTTACACGTTTTAATCAGTCTCTCAAGCAAAATGACAAAGAAATAAGTAACTATACCAATATTTTAAGTAATAATCACATAAAAAACTAGTAAAACTAGTACACTTTCTAAAATTATACAATAAAACACTGATCATACCACATTAATAATTTGTATCTATTCTTTTCAAATTAAAGCAATTATAATTAAAAGTGAGATCTTACATTTATCATAAATCACAACATCCCAATAAAATCAACCTATTTAAAACATAAGAATTAAATAAAAATATCACTTTTCGTGGCAAATCAGCTCAATTATAAACAACAATAGTATAAATCTAATATAATAAAACAAAAATGAACAAAATATCTCGAAATTATCAAATATCAGGTAATTCTTAAACTATTTTTTATCCAAATTTTGGTAATATGATCTTAAAAAGCTTAAACTATCTAATGAATCTTCTTTCATGGAAGTTCTTAAATGGTTACATAAATATCCTGTAGCAGAAAACACTCTTTCTGCTTCAACGCTGGTCGGTGGTATTGATAAAAGAAGATTGTAAACCCTTGCTAAATTGCTTGCTGCTCCTCTGCCCATTTCCATCAAATAGTGCCATCTCTACTCGAATTGTGGTGTCTAAATCATTTGTTGAAGAAGTCGGTTGCTGCGCAGAAGATGGCTGACTCATAAACCGGATGAGTTTTTCTTGTAATATTGTGATAAAACAGTTGAAGAAGAGCAACCTTCTGTATCTTGTGTATTTTCTGTTGAAGTTATGACTGTTTGATCTGATTGTTGTGTTTAAAAAAATGTAGAAATAATTTTAACAATCGTCAGTCTCACAGATTCGTTCGAAGGATTTTCAAAATATTGAATTATTGTGATTTGTGAAGTAAGTAAATAATTACAAGTGATTAACTATATTAAAATAATATAACGCAATAACACTCATGTGTTTTACAACTTTTTATTTAATATTTAAAAGAGAAATACAACTATCCGTAATATCCGTAAAATGCGGATAATTATGCAAGTCAAATCCGGATTTGAAAATCGGCGGATATCCGGATAGTACGGATATCCGGATATCCGGATTGCAAGCCCTAAGTACGAGTTCCACCGTGGCACCAGTGCTGCAGAAACGGCTCGAAGGATTAATGATGTGTATGGGGGTGGTGTCGCAAAAGAAAACACAGTGCGTTTTTGGTTTCAACACTTTCGTTCTCGAAATTTCGACCTGCAGAACAAGCCCCGTGGACGGCCGGAGACCAAGGTCGATAATGATGAATTGAAGGCTATTATGGAAGCAGATCCATCGCAAACCACATCAGAGTTAGCTACAGGCTGCGGTGTTAGTGACAAAACCGTTTTAATCCACTTGAAGCAAATTGGGAAGGTGAAAAAGCTTGAAAGGTGGGTACTTCATGAATTGAGTGAAGCAAACCGACAAACGCGCGTCGACTGCAGCTGCGTTACATTGCTCAACCGGCACAATAATGAAGGAATTTTAAATCGGATCATTACATGTGATGAAAAGTGGATCCTGTACGATAATCGTAAACGCTCATCGCAATGGCTGAACCCTGGTGAACCAGCAAAGTCTTGCCCCAAGCGAAATTGACTCAAAAAAAGTTACTTGTAAGCGTTTGATGGACAAGTGCCGGTGTCGTACACTATAGCTTTCTTAAATCTGGTCAGACGATTACGGCTGATGTCTATTGTCAGCAACTGCAAACCATGATGGAAAAGCTCGCCGTTAAACAACCGAGACTTGTCAATCGCTCTACGCCACTGCTGCTTCAAGACAACGCTAGACCACACACGGCCCAACAGACGGCTACCAAATTAGAGGAGCTTCAATTGGAATGTCTAAGACATCCACCGTACTCTCCGGACCTTGCTCCAACAGATTACCTTTTTTTCGAAATTTGGATAACTTCTTGCAAGGAAAAAAATTCAATTCCGATGAGGCAGTCCAAACCGCTTTCAAAGATTTCATTGTTTCCCGTCCGAATGGTTTTTTTAGTAAAGGGATCAATTAACTACCTATATGATGGCAAAAGGTTATAGATAGCAATGGTACATATTTTGATTAATGAAATATATTTTAATATGAAAAAATCGCCTTTATGTTCCTCCCATACAAAACGCCAATTTCATATGTAAGGACCTAATATAATAAATAAAGACTACATTTTATTTCTCCTAAGTAACCTATTAACCCTATATTGTTAGAAGTGTTGAGTTCTAAAAAGCCATAGAAAAAATTAATTCCAATAAATATAAAGCGGTCGGTCTCTCGCAATGAGGCCATCGCGATATACCCAAACCTAATGTAACCATTTGTTACTGTTATCGACCATCAACCTTTTAAGTGCGATACATTTACTCTAAAATATGCGCATATTCAATGTGATTTTTACAGCTCCATCGATTTACTGCCGCTGCAATAAGTACCTACTTGAGGGTAAATAGGTACCAGTCGTCGCGTGAGATGATTATAATTCCAATCCTATAGGCTTGCCCTTACCCGTCTTTGAAGACTCTCATCTAAATTCCTAATTAGGGATAGGAAGAAGCCCTAACCTGTAGGTATTATTATACAGGCCAGGGCATGTTATAGGTCTAGGTTGCTACCAGCAGCCAAGGCTGGTTCTCCTTCACAGAGAAATGAGAATGTGAAGGAGAACCAGCCTTGGCTGCTGGTAGCAACCTAGACCTATAACAGGCTACAGTCGTAAAAAATAATATCATTGGCAGATAAAATGATTTCAAAGAAATTTTCAATGAGATGTAAACAGGTCAAAAATATATGTGTATAATTTGTCAAAGAAAAGATCTGCGCTTAGTTTACCTTATACTGACTCACATTAAGTAGTTAAAAAATAAAAAGGAAACATAATTACTAGGCACTCTCCTCATGTCTCTTCCAAAAGGTATCATGGTATGAACTGAATATACGGATGTGCCGCTGCCGCCTGGAAAGGAATGGGAAAGGATGGAGATAGATAACGGTTGGAAGGGAATGGGATAAAAGTTTAACCCCCGGTTACTGAAAGGCTTTTACCGGGGGTAGAATTGGCTATTTGGTTAAAAATGTATCTTATTATATGAAACACGAGTTCTGCATGTCCGAAAGCGAACTTTTTACTATTTCAATTAATTCAAGGTGAAAAAATATTGCAACGCTTTTAACTTACCCAACAATTTTACAAAACTAACAAAATATGGGAGAATTTTAAACGGTATTTCGTATTCGTTTAAGAAACATAATTAAAAGCTTTTGAAAAGTCTATTTAGGGCACATGATTAAAAAATGTACCTAAACGTCTTTACATAAGCAGTTAATCATGTGCTAATTTACTGTACATGGTAGACCATGTATGTAGTACATGTACAGTTGCAGAGCTTACGACGCCGGTCAGCAAGAAGTTTCCCGACTTGTCATGAGTGTGAGCTTACGAGGGAGTCACCGTGAGTTCAGACATTAGATTAGATACGCACTGATCATACTCGCGTAGCCGAAGTCGCACAGCTTGACCACGCCGTCGCCGGTCAGCAGGATGTTCCCCGCATAGTCACGGGTAATGAGAGACTCTCGCAGGACTCGTCGCCGTGAGTCCGGACTTTAGATTAGATACGCACTGATCATCCTCGCGAAGCCGAAGTCGCACAGCTTGACCACGCCGTCTCCGGTCAGCAGGATGTTCTCCGGCTTGACATCGCGGTGGATGCAATTGTGGCGGTGACAGTACGCCACGCCTTGTAGAGTCTGCCATATTATCTGCTTTGAGAGCAGCTCGGGACAGCCCTAGAAAATTACTGATATCAAAAGATAGGTCTAATAGTACTAGAAAGTTATACTTATTAATAATGCACTCGTGCTAAACTAGAGGTTGACAGAAATTTTAACCGGCTATTGATATTTTGCTTGGCAATTCAAGCTATCAAAAAATCAAAAGTATTAATGCGTTGAAGATCGAAGTGACTCTACCACAAAGCACAGTAGGGTTCTAAGTAGAGCCGGGCGCATCTGAGTTAAAGCTTACTTAAGGGATAAGAGATTTTATATGCGGGGATGACGGATTTACACTCCAATTACCAAATGTTATATAATGTAGGCAAATTCCCATTTTGCGGACACGGTTTTTTTCAAATCTAAAATTTGGAAATTCAGAAGTGACATAAATTTCCTAAATTTTAGCTTTTTTTATCTTTTTATTATTTTGATCGAATATAATTATAAACATATTCAAAGTTTTTAAATTTGCAATGAAATTTTATAATAAATAAATATTTCATTGCAAATTAAAAAAAAAGTCACCATTGCCATAAAAATATCGTGTGCCCGCAAATCATGGGCGGTCGCATGCACAGTATTTAATTTTAATATAGCTTAAAACTAGATCTCAAAACTCTTTACGGCAAAAGAACTAAAAAAAAATTTCAAGTCTCGCAAGAATGCGAGACTTGGCATTTTTTACAACTTTTTATATCTGAAGAAGGTTTCAACTTATTTACCTGAGTGTATTTCCAAAAGAAATAAAGATAAATAAAATAAAGTTTAAGTAAACGTAAAACGTTATTTATAAAATGTAGAGCATGAATAAATATATTTATTGGTTGATATTATAATATTTTGATTTTATATTAGCTGTAGTAAGTGTAGGCCGTAAGGTGAGTTCATGAGAGTAATCTAAGGTATTTTTATATTTCTAGCTTTGTTTTTTAAATATACTAACTTTCACCACACCTTCCTCCACACAAGCTTTAACTGTTCTCTATACTCTCGTCGCAAAATTCTCGAAAAGCAGTACTCAAAATATCACGTTTTTATAAATTTGTTAAAAATTAAAGCAGTTATTACTAAATGTGTCCGTGACAAACGCTCAATGCCAGTAGGTACAGTCGGCTGCACTAACATGGATACATCTACAAATTTGCAAAAATATGTCTACGTTTAATTTTCAAAAATATCGTCACCTTATTGCATTCAAAGCGATGTAACCAGCAAAGTGTTTCAAAATTATACATACATTATTTTCATAATGAAGTAAACAGCAGTTTTTCAGTGAATAGTATACACACTTAAATTCATAATTATGAATACGCGACAAATTTCAGTAGCATGTAACCATTGTTTATTTCATTATAATGTAAACGTTAATTTTGTGTTTCAGAAAAGGCTGGTCAAAATTTCATTACATTGCAATATATACAATAATGAATTCTATAAATAATAGAGGTGATATATTGACGGGTATTATTATTGACGGTTATTTAAAAATCACACATATATTAGAATATTGATTATATTCTTTAGTGTAATAGGTATAAATCTGATACACGCGAACGTATATATTTCAAAGATACTTTCATCGGTTTTTATAGTCTACCCTCAAACTATAATATGATCAAAACTAAACAATGTTAATATCGTTCTATATTAGTAATATTGTAAATATAAATAATATAAACTAACACGGGCAAACATCGAACATGAAAAACATCCCATATTTTAAAATAATAAAAATTGTAGTTTTAAATGACTCCATTTGGATTACCTAAACTTAAAAACAAAAAACAAACCAAAAAAATAATAATTACTGAATAATGAATATTGCGAAGTGCGAACGATGACTGTAAATTAACTCTCTTGGACAAACTCGTGACTAAATATTTCTGGTTTCGTTATCATCATATTATGTATAGTTTGAGGGTAGAAGTAAAAACCTGATAAAAACAGTCTCTGAAATATAATATTATGTTCGCGTAAAATTTCTGATCGATTGCAATAAATTGGATAATTCTTGTCTTTTCTTGTTTTTTTTTGGTCAGTACAGCAAAATTATTTTTTTAACTAGCCCCTGAATAGTCAAACAGTGAATGAACTGATGACGATTTATTGCAATCTCGTCAGCTTTGAATAAAAATAAAAAAAGTATATCGAAATCGGTCCATCTATTTAGTAGTTACGATGCCACAAGCAAACAGACGAACATACATAAATAAACGTCAAACTTATATCATAGTGTAAGTTTATGTAGTTTGCAGACACGCAAGCTAACATTTTGTATGATAAACAAAATTAATATAATATTAAAAAATCATAGATATAGTTTGAGGGTAGAAGTAAAAACCTAACAAAAATAGTTTCTGAAATATATGTTTAGGTAAAATGCCTGATTGACTGTAATAAACTTCATCATTCTTTTCTTTTTGTGTTTTTTCTAGTCATAAAAGTAAAATTATTTTTTAAGTAATACTCGAATTGTTCAGCAGTAAGCAAATTTATTTTGTTGAATCATAGCTTTAGTGTTTTAACAAGACCACGTCAGCTTTCAAACAAAAAAAAACTACATCAAAATCGGTTCATCCGTTTGGGAGCTACGATGACAGACATACAGACAGACTCGAAAAATCCCTCTGTTTTTGTCGGAGGTGCAAAAAGGGATTTTTTACGAATTCAGTAGTCCAAATTTCATGTTTCTACCATTTGTAGTTACGGCTGTGCGAAAAGAAAAAGAAAAAATTAATGTATACATCTTATTGGAACATACCACGAGTACATTTTTGTGGCATTTAAAACATATTTGCAGAAAAGTGAAAAATGCTAAAATTTTATAAGTGTATCCATATTATTGATACAATTAATGTTTACATTGCAATGAAGTAAATAATGTTTACATATTATTGAAACATACCACGAGTACATTTTTGTGGCATTTAAAACATATTTGCAGAAAAGTGAAAAATGCTAAAATTTTATAAGTGTATCCATATTATTGATACAATTAATGTTTACATTGTAATGAAGTAAACAATGTTTACATATTATTGAAATTTGTCGCGTATTCATAATTATGAATTTAAGTGTGCATACTATTCACTGAAATACTGCTGTTTACTTCATTATGGAAATAATGTATTCATAATTTTGAAACACTTTGCTGGTTACATCGCTTTGAATGCAATAAGGTGACGATATTTTTGAAAAACTAACGTAGACATATTTTTGCAAATTTGTAGATGTATCCATGTTAGTGCAGCCGACTGTACATGGCCGCTAGATGTCATGTTGCAAAAGAAATATATTAAAACGGTTGCCCAATTTTTTAATAACACACGAATACGCGATGGTAGGTACGCCCAAGAATTGCGTGCATTTTACCAGATTGCTTTTGCAGCATTTTTATATAAACCGTTTAGAAAGATTTTAAATCCGCAAACTTTTGTAAAAATACTATATTTAAATAACTAAGTAAACTGTCGAGCTTATATACCCGACTGTTAGAAAGTTTTCGAGAGTACCTATTATATGCCTGCATGTATGTTCGTTTGTAATTATATTTGCAATGTGACTAGATGTAACGTCATGTCAATTATATTGATTAAATTTGTACTATGTTTTTTCTTTGATTTAAAAATCTAAAACTAACAGAGACTAACAGATTTTTGTTTTTATTATATTTAAGTAAGTATTCAAATGTTTTTTTTTACCTATAAAGTTGAAACAAAAGACTAATATTTCTATCTATAGAACATTAGCTGTAAATTGTGTCTATTATCTACTTTGTGATTGTGTGTGACTGTGTTGTATGTAAAATGTTTAGCGATTAAGATTTAGATATAATATTTTTTGCATTGCTTGAATTTATACACGTATATCTTAGGTTTTATTGTAGTCACTTTATGGGAACTTTTGCAAAAAGAAGCGTTTTTATACAAGGAATAGAATATAGTAGTATTTCTGTAAAATTTAGTATCTATTACGAATCGCTTTAAACTAAGTCTCGACGGTGTTAAAGGTTGATAGTAATATCTATAATAATATAGTACTATATGGACTTTTCACACCACAGTAATCTGAAAATGAATTTCCACCAAGAACGCACTGTCCATTCAATAACATAATATTATCTTCACACTATGTCAATCTGGCCGCCCTGAGCTAAGGGCGTGTTTCACCAAGCAATGTTAAAGTTAATCCTTCGTTAAATATCATGTTGTTCCTCTCATGATTCCTATCAATTAATGAGAAGGCAAGGTATTTTATTAACATGCCGTTAACACTAACATGCGTTGGTGAAATCGGGAATAAGGGCGTGTTTCACCAAGCGATGTTAAAGTTAACGCCATATTAAAATACCATGCCTTCTCGTTCATTGACAGGAAATACGAGACAGGAGAGGGATAACATGATATTTAACGAAGGATTAAATTTAACATGCCTTGATGAAACACGCCCTAAGTATCGTAATAACTTGTGATACAGGTACAACGGAAAGTATATATTTTAATACTTGTGAACTATATACGCATATTTAAGATTTTTAATTTTATCCATGACCCTCGACCTCCGGGTTGAGCATCGATGCGCTTCGACCTTCGACCACTGCGCTACGGGGATCATGATTATTATGGTACTTCATAGTTACGTGAGTAATTCGTTTATAATTAACTAAGTTTGTAGGCTGCTCCAAGTTTCCAACACGAAACGTTTACAAAGGTCACAGTTCAATGTCTAAGGAGCAATTTTAACCGAAAAACTCATTTAACGTTACGGGTGACCTTGTAACTGATGGGATGGATAAAGATCAAAAGTAAAATTTAAGAAACCTTTGTCCTCTTCATATCAACTGTCAAGTAGTAAGTGAGCTGATGATGGAGGATAGTCAGCTTTCAAACAAAAAATCTTGATGAAAATGGGTGCGTGCGTGTAGGAGGTCCGCGCGATGCCGCTTTTCACTTTTCGTCGGGAGTTTAAAATGGCGTTAAAAATATTACCAGAATGATGAAGAATGCCCAGGTATAATAAAGGGGTTGCCATCAGTCGGTATAATAGTAGAGTGTAGACTGTAGTTTTTGTCACAGGACAATTTAATAGGTCAATCCCTACTGCCAAGTGGTATTTACTTCAACAGGGACTACCGGCCAGTTTCAATGACTTATCTATCTTTAACAAAAGGTTAAAACAGATGTTACAGACGATCGCGGTAAGTCTATTACGTATACTGACTTACTATATAGGTATACGTATGTACTTCTCCGACGGGCGACAACTGACAACGTAGAGCGCCTTTTCACGAGTACCTAAGCTGTGCCAGGTAGAGGCAGGCTTCTTTTTTAATCGACTCAAAAAAGAGCATATTGCATACCGCACGATATATTTTATTACCATAAAAGCTAATGAAGCCCTGGCTAACAATAATAATAGTGTAAATTTGATAATAAATTATCTAACACAATTAATGTGCATACCTACCACATTATTATAGTAATTACAATAGTTAATGACAAGACCTCAATAGTGACTCGTTTTTATGACAACCAGCTGGTAACCACAGTCCACACGTGATGTTTCACGGTGCGATGAATTTGCAATACTGGTTCATGTCCATTGATGCATTTAGTTAGGGAGTCCACAGTCGGACGAATGTGGTCGATGACCCGTGTGGTAAAAAATATGTCCACAGCCGAACATACACCCCCCGTTTTTTGGAAGTCGGTTAAAAATCTGTGCGTTACGGGACACTCATTTGTGAAATCGGAACTAAGCCAAACAGACTGTTCGTAACGCGTTACATAACGAAGCGATAGGTACCTACATCTAAAAATAACAGAAAAATGTATGTTATCGTATTATGTTAGATATAAACTATAAAGTCTACTTAAGTAGGTACATGACACACATTCTTTTTCTGAAATTAGATGCACTTGCAATATTCAATGCCAATAGCGGATGCGACCACGGCTCTGGCTTGACCATTTTTGTACCTATGCATTTCTAGATTTCAAACTGTTTTTTTTTTCTAGCAAAAGCCTTTTTGCAAAGTCGGGATAAAGTTTTTTTTTAAATGTAAAAATAAAGATTAGGTACCTTACTTATACTTATTTTAATACTTTCCTATTATTTATCAATATTATGAATATTACGGTTCAAAAAGAAAATAAATTAAAGTACCTAACTACTATGTAATATTAATAAATTTGTTTAAACTTTTAAAAGTAAAGCGAAACGTTATTTTATCTGTCAAATAGGTTCTCAAGTAGAGGTTTCGATTGAGATAGTTTTAATAAATACGGGCCTAAGACAGCGTCATCTGTATGTAACTACTAGGTATGTTATATACCTACTTAGTTGGACAAAGAAAAAACAAAAAAACGTTGGACAAAGCTCAGTGGCTTTAGGAAGATGTCATGTCATAACCAGAACTATTCGGTAGATAAAAAAAGCAAGGTATGTTTTCTTTATGTCGTCCTGTTTAAAATCTTTCGTTCGTAGCAGTCTTTAGCGTTACATTTGATTTGGTAAAAATCGTTCCGCACGTGTGTGCATTATGTTGTAAACTCCTGTTATGTAAAACTACTCTTGTGCTACTTTAAAACAATAAGCTGACATGTTTGAAACGTCCGCGTCGCTATTGTAGACGAGGTACAAGCTAGCTCGTAGCCTATGTAGTTTACTTTGTTACCTGATAAGGCACGTTAAGTAATAAATCATTTTTAATTATTATTACCATCCGATTCGTTTTCTGATAAAGCTTTTATAAATAATAGTTTTTAATCTAGGCTTATATAGTACTAGCTGACCCGTGCCCAATTCCTTGAGCATAGAAACAGTTTGTGATGAACCGTTTAAAGTTTAAGCCTTACCGGGACTTCCACGAATATTCCAAGACAAAAAAATTGCCGAATCGGTTCAGCCGTTCTCGAGTTTTAGCTAGACTTACGAACAGCAATTCATTTTTATTTATAAGAGAAGAATAAGATATTATAAGAATAGATGTTATACGAGTAGGCTAGGCTTATATAGTGAGAACTAAGCTCTACACACATCTGTCTATTATTTATCAAAAGGTCGAGGTGTAACTATACTTCTATACTAGATAATATTACAAAGAACAAAGATAATGCTTGTCAACTTAGACTATATTTGAATAGGCTCCAAAACTACTTTTGTGGAAATTTGGCAAGGAGATCGACTAGACCACCGGGTCGGTTACTTAGGCCCGTATAAATAAAACAATCTCAAACCCAACCTCACCTTGAGAATCTATTTGACAGATA
Organism: Celastrina argiolus; assembly: GCA_905187575.2. NCBI lineage: Eukaryota > Metazoa > Arthropoda > Insecta > Lepidoptera > Lycaenidae > Celastrina > Celastrina argiolus. The sequence continues at coordinate 19,167,543 of LR994580.1, read as the reverse complement.
AAAAAACGTTTCGTTTCACTTTTAAAAATGTAGAATTTTACTTATGTTAACTATAATATACTTTAATTTTTTTCTTTCTTAAAACGTAAAAATAAAGATTATAAATATATACATTATACTTATTTTATTGTTTCCTGTAATCTATAACGGTATAAAAAGAACATAAATTAAAGTACTATGTAACATTTAATAAAGTTGTTCACTTTTAAAAGTGAAACGAAACGTTGTTTTATCTGTCAAATAGGTTCTCAAGGTGAGGTTGGGTTTGAGATTGTTTTATTTATGCCTTAGACTTTCCTCGCAGCAAAATGTACAGGGGGCCTACTCAAGATGCCATCGCTAATTATCGCTTACAAAGTTCGATAACAAAATGTATGGGATTTGACATAAGGTACGCTAAATGACATACCAAATCGCGATCATGGGATTTGACAAAGGTACGCTAAATGACATACCAAATCGCGATCATGGGATTTGACATAAGGTACGCTAAATGACATACCAAATCGCGATCATTTAGCGTACCTTATGTCAAATCCCATACATTTTGTTATCGAACTTTGTAAGCAATAATTAGCGATGGCATCTTGAGTAGGCCCCCAGAGCCCTTATTAAAGATATTACAGCCATCAGTCGCGAAGTTCGAAAACTATGATTAAAATGTATGGGATTTGACATAAGCTTCGCTAAGTGACGTGCGAATTCCTAAATCACACGTATAGTTCTCTCGCGGTTTCTTTTGCGTACGAAATTACACGAACCGTCTAGTATCTAAATAAAATTACTTACAGAAGGATATTTCTCCAACTCATGTAGGACGGTATGGTCACAGTATTCGAAGACCAGGTGCAGCTTACGCTTCCTCCGAAACACTTCTATCAGGTTCACCAAGTTTGGATGCTTTAAATTCTAAAACAAAAATTGAACTCTCATAAGTACTTGGGTACAGTATGTACCTATACTTATTAGTCAGGGTTCCCCCATACATTGTTTTCACTTGATTAGTATCAAGCAAATTTTTCTTGAGTAGCTTCATTTTGATGAGACGCCCAATAATTTCTTGGATGGAATCATCAAAATGCTTGTTACTAATCCCTGACTATATTACTTATTGGGAAATATTAAGCAATCATTAGTTTTCTCTTCGCACGGATGCATGCTATGCATGGTGATCGATAAGTAATATCGTGTATGATTCGACAAGAAACATGTAATTTACGTGGTTTTCATGCTAGGAATGTACAGGGGAACAGCGTGTGGGAGGACATTTTTACACGCAAAGCAAAGCACCCTTAGTCCAGATTTTACCTACGCTCGTTAGTGTTAACGGCTTGTTAAATTACCGTGCCTTCTCATTCATTGATAGGAATTACGAGAGGAACAACATGATATTTAACGAAGGATTAACTTTAACATTGCTTGGTGAAACACGCCCTAAGCCTAGCTTTATAATATTGCTCAGCCGATGTATTTTTATTAAATTTTATGGGCAAAGGGAAAAAAACGGGACCCTATTAGTGAGACTTCGCTGTCCGTCTGTGACTAGGCTATATCTTAAGAACTGTGATATTGAATTTTTAACTGATGTAAGTAGGTATTTATATTGCCGCTATCTAGTTTTTGACGAAAAAAAATATTTAAAAAAAGTAATATCCCAAAGTTATAGTGACTGCTCCTTCTACACCCTATAAAATATATTTCCTACTAACTATATTTTAAAGATCATAATTTTTTTTTTAAATAATGTTAAATTTAAATAATGTTTTGATAAGCGTACTAAATTGCCGGTTCCAAAAATCCGGCGGATACTAAGCTTTTCTTTAATAGAACACCAAATAAAAATCTCAGGCTCTTACCAAAATAGGATCCTTAGTTGTGTCATTGCACAGCTATAATGTACGCAATAATAATACTATGTAGGAGAATGTAGAGTTCTTAACTACTTAGTGCATAGGGTACTGTTTACCTTCAGCATCCGTATCTCCCGCAGTGCAATTTTCCGTATGAGAGGGTCATCCTCGTTCTCCACGAACTTCTTTATCGCGACGATCTCCCCCGTGTCTCTGTTTCGGCATTTGTACACGAGGCCGTACGAGCCTTCGCCTAGTTTTGCCAACTTTTCGTACCTTTCCATCGCACGACTGCTGGCGCGCGATCTACGAAAACATACCGTATCAACGACCCATACTGAAACACTACTGAAATTCACACAAGCTACATATTCCCAAGTAGAGACAGGGACATCCTTAAAATATTCCCCTATTTTTCAGTCACGTTTTTGTAGCGTTTCACTATTGAACCGTTTAAATCAGTCATTAAGTAGTAATGTATTATGCTTTTTTACAGGTACCTGTTATAGGTAGCTTTTATTATAAAATATTCACAGATTGTTTTTACAGTAACTACACATGACACAGCTAAACGCTGTTCATGAAGGAGTTTAATAATTACTTAATATTGGCCTACGTTCCGTGTAATATATTATGATACAATTATAAAACCTTGCAGAAACCAGGTACGGAGATATTAACGTCTTATCGATTTCTCCCCCCATTTAAGATTTTTTAATAATTTCGCCTTTATGAATAAGCGAAATAACAGTTAAGTTTCAATGTACGTTTCGGCTTTATATTATGCATAATCTCCTAAGAAAATAATTAATTAATATAAAATATTATTATTCATAATATAATATTCATCTATAATGTGTACAGGTACTGTTGACACAAGTTATTCTGCAGTAAAGAACAGAATTTTAAAAATGAGTTAAAGAGTTTTTAATCATATTTTATTACAGGCATCGCCTTCTATAACCAAGGAAGTGAAGTAGTATAGATATTATTTTATTTTTATGTTTGTCCTTATAATTTTATTGTTGTGGCTAAAACAGTTTTTGATACCTAATAGGTACTTATTTTTATTTATCAAAGGGTAGGTATTTTAGGATTTTATAACAAAGAAAAAAACAACTGCGTTTTAAATAAAAATAATAGTGTGCCCAAGCCCTATACATAATGGGACCTCAAAGTTTAAACCAATTTCTCTAATTTTTGGAATGAAATGCGAAAGTATGGAAATGATTGATGACTCCACACTGTACAGTTTACATGAATAAAATTGTATAGAGCTATAGTGTTGCTTTATCATTTCGATTATTCAGAAACTTTACAGCCGATCTTAACTCCTATGTATATTTAGAGTTAATACCTAAGTTTAAAGCAACAACAAAACTAGATACCTAAGTTCAGTAACTATGGCAAACCCACTGGTAGGTATTCTTTAAGTATCCATAAGTGACCATAATACCTACCTTCTGGGTAGAAGAGGCAAATTGTTGCCGAACAACCACAGCTTTTTATCACCGAACCATTTCTCCATACAGGAAGCCACGTTGTTCCACAGTTTAAATGACGAATTGTCTTTCCAAATCACAACACTATTCATTCGTATTTCAAAACAGTAAATACCATTTCCCGCCAAAGTTACTGTCAATATTTTCAAAATAACACGGTCAAATAAAGTTTTTGTTTTTGTCGAACTAGCCAGTCAAGAGCTCGTCAGATGTGTTGACTTGATGAAAGCTGAAAAGCTTTTAGTTGCAATGTGGAAAATATCGATCCGTTCGTTTGTTTACACTTTCCGTGGCCCTGTGTACATGACAACCGCAGACACAATACAGAAATTATATCAAAAATGTATGAATCAAAATCGATTTACAATAAATTGATACGGCCATGTGTTTATTGTTAATCCCTGTAAGAAAATTGTATCTAAACTGTATGAAAAGAACCATCAAAATATGTATGTATCTTTTAAAACCAGGTTCAATGCTCTATCTATCTATTCGTAGGACGATGTAGAACATAAAAGAATTTATATTTTTTATTAAATTTCATTAGTAATAGAACTTACTAAGATACAGATTACGTTAGTGGTCAATAAAATGAAAACATCGTAACTGACAAGGTCACCGCAACTGTGGGCAAGGGTTTATACGTACCTCACGCTATTTTGTACACGGTACTAATTTTTACCGCAACTTCATAGGTCATCATTATCACCGTCCAGTAGGTAGTAGGTACCTATAGCCCCTAATACATAGGAGGAAAACGTAATATTTTATTAGAAGATAACGTTTTCCTTCATCGTTGGAATCACAATGTATTATGTCGGTCTATGTATAAGGACCTATACAAGATGTAAAATAAATGAGTGATAATAGTTTAGGGTGTGTATCTGTATTTTCCTCGTATGTAGAGTCGAATCTGCACCTTCTTGAGTTAACTACTCTGGCTCGTAAAAATCTCCGCTTCTAAAATTAGATAACTTTTATGTCTTTTATTATTTGTACTCATATGCAACAAATCAAAACCTACACAAACCTATCCTACTACACTCAGAAATAAGAGCATAGAAGTAGTCTATATCTGGGGGCACGGCAGTGCCCCCGCCAAGTTGAGCATAGCCGTCGCATCCTTTTCTCGAAACATTTCAGGTTATTTCAACGCCCTGTAACTTCTTTGTGGATAAAACTAAAAGCCTTCATTTTAGTTACTATAAAGTTGTAAGTGGCATGGTATTGACATGGTATATTTTAAATTTCATTCAATGTGAAACAGAAGCGTAAGAATTACCTATAAGTTGTCAAAGTTTCTTATTTATGTCACTAACTCACTCACTCGAGACCGATCATCAAAAGTATTAGGTTAGGTTAGGTTACTCAATTAAAATAAAACTCTGGGCTTATACAATAGAGTCGTAAATCAAGCACCTAGCAAATTTCCATTTCCTAACTGGTAATATATTTATACATACTAGCCTAGATTATACCTCTTTATCATAGTTATTCAGAACCTATAACTAATGAACCTGAATTTGCCTTTAAACTTCAACCTTGTGCTTAAGAGGCAGAAAAAATAGCTAGCGAACAATGTGGATAATAATACAGTGTTGCCATTTTCTTCGATCGGTGAATGTCAGCTGTCTGTGATTCAATGAACATTTTCATTCTGTCAAATTACGTCGTATGTAATGCGCGTACAGCAACCGTATTTGTTTTCTTTACGATCAATGATAATGTTTTTGTTATGATAGGCCATAATGTGAACATTTAAAGTATATTGTGTAAACAGTGATGTTATATGTAACGAATTAAAGGACACGCGAAACCTCGGTGCAATTATTTTATTAAAATTTCCTGTTCGTGAATTGTTGACAAAATAGCAACTGAAACTAGTAGGTGCATTGTGTAGTCGTGTGATTGAGATAATATTCTCTCGAGTGTATAATGTGAACACAACTGTGCTTTCGTAGTAAATTGTATGTAACTCTAGTTTATTAGTGTGATAAAAGCGTGTTTCACTATGGGGTCGACAGGTGTAACTCTTGCCGATCTGCCGAATATATTTATAATGATCGGCGCTCTAGTTGCATTGTTTGCAATGCTTGTTATTCTTCTCAAGTGAGTGTTGTTTTTATATAATTTACAAACATAAGAACATTTTGAGTTTCCAACCAAGTAGGTACAAGTACAGGGAAATACCTAATATTCAATAGTTATCAGCTGATATTGTGTGTTGTTAGTTAGAAATAGCTTGTGGGAGGCTTTTATTGAATAAATATAACCTATTTCATCACTATTAACTATTTTTAGAATTTAATGAAGTTTAAACAATAAAGTACCTACCTACTTACCTTCTATGTAAATTGTTATATTCATTTAGTAACATAATTCTAATGCTTTTTAAATATGAATATAATCTTCAAAAAGGTTTCAAGAATATTAAAATACCTATTCTAAATTTGTTTTCTGAATGTTGTGTTGTTTATTAGTGTGCAGAAGATATTATTTCTTTTGTAAAATTGTTGATTGTGTTTCTTTTAATGTAGATAACATAATGCTGTTAATAAAGTAGGTAAGTACAATTTTACAAAATTAAGTAAATATTTAAATTTAATTTTCTTGAATCTTTAAAAACAAATCCAAGTTAATGATGTAATGACAATAGACTTATGGCTAATTGATGATATTTTTTTTAATTTAATAAAATACATTTTTAAATAGGTACAAATATAGTTAAAAAATATAAGTGTCACATCAAAATATCAATCCATATATAAATTTATTTACACATTTTCATGGAACCATTTTCTTTATTATTTCACAACAAAACTTACAATCAGACTTATTTCACACGTAATTTCTCAAATGATTCATTACTTTTGGATTAAGATCATTCTTTACAATTATGAAATATCATTAATATGTTATACCTATATTACATAGATTAATAATTGGTCGCTTTGACTAGATACCGTCCAGCGTATTGAAAAATGCGGCAACAAATAATACGCCGAATTCGGCGTACCCGCGCCAGTCGCGCTACAAGCGTAAAGTGAAGTAGACGTCTCGATAATTTGTCAAAGATTTGTGTGAGAGCGAAGCGAAATGCCGATTTGCATAGTCAAACTATGTAAAAATAATACTACATGAAACAAGAAAAATACTGGCATCACATACCATTAGTAAGTATTGTATAAATCTTCTAAAACACAGTCAAATAATATAATCCTAAAATCTCCGATCGGAGTACCGCTTTGTGTTCAATGTTGCCTTGTATTCAAAAATTTTTAACCATATTTAGTATCAGATTACCCGTGTTTGCCACGTCATGTCATGTCATAGTAACGCCAAGAAACATATTGTTTACGACTTGACAGGCAACCATGATATGACGTTTGTGCGTTGTCATTTTGGATTGGATTTTATAACGAGTCGCCTGAATTTGCGAGTATTCGTGGTGTAGGGGGCTTAAGGGAGATAGTCATAATTCCCCCTATAGATATTTTGAATGCCGGAGTTGCGTCTAAATATTTAAAAAAAAAACAAAATTTTTTAAATATTATTTCAATGATGCGAAACGGAACGTAAACTTTATGCTTTAGTACAGTTTTTCAAATGTAATTATGTGAAAACGTGAAACGAAACGCAACTCGCCATCTCGGATGGAGGATATTATCAGCTAATGTATAATTTGTGCGTTATTCCTCTGCTTCCGAGTATACCTATATTATGTTGGTATACTCGGAAGTATATTTCGTTCGTATCGACTTCTGCCCGATTCACTCTAGTTAAGGAAAATAGGTGATTGAACTAGAATAAACAACACACTTTTCCAGCGCATTTTGCGTGGCAAATAAAACTTCGAAATAAATAACCCAAAAACTGAAGTATTCGCGGAGGGAAAGAGGGGGGGGGGGGCTATATTTGACTAGTAGATAGGACATGACTTTTAAGGCCTTATTAAAATTTTGAATCATGAACGTTTCCTTGATATATATAACATTTTTAGTAAAAATGTTGTCACAGCGGATTTGTTTCATAATATAATATACAAAAAGCATAAAAACGAAAAGAAAATTATACCGAAATATTATAATGAACTTAAAAAATCTGTTTGACTTTAAACTTCTATTCCCCATCGGCATATAATTACGTGAGGAGTAAATTTGTCATCATCGATGGCGCTCCAGGATTTACTGAAGAAGCATTTACTTTATTAATAGTTTTAGTAAAGTAAACGCTCCTTCTTAATGTGATAAATGTAATGTTGTTTGCGCGCTAATTTCAGATGAAATGGCCATACGCCAGAAAAGTATGTGGGACCAAAATCAAACTCGTATATTGACATGGGCACTGGTGTAAATGACACTTCTGTGTTAGCTTCAGAGGCATATGTCTTCCTATTAGTTTGTTTAACTGAGCACTGGAAACTGCCTATAGGATACTTTTTAGTGCATGGCCTAACAGGGTTCTATATATATATATTATTATAGTATATATATATATATATATATATATATATATATATAGTATATATATATAATTATAGTTAATGTTGTGTGACTTGGCCGTTGACAGATGGATTTCTAATTATTGACAGATTTTATAGCTTATTGGATGACCAAAATTTCTGCGTTCTGGTCTTATCCGGAGGTTCTCAAATAGGGGCTTGAAAATGCGACAAATGGTGCCTGAAAAGGATGGTACGGCAGTGTTTGCTTCGCGCTCGACTTGGCGGGGACACTGCCGTGCCCCCAGAAGTATCTATCTAAATAAAAACTCTTTTTGAAAATTATGCCTCATAATTATTTAAGAATATGAAGAAGAACCTTCATAAAAATGATTATGATTTCATGTTAAAGATTTTTTTTATTTATTAATCAATTAAATTACCACACCACAGCGACGAAATATTTTCCCTATTGATCGGGCACTAGTCAAGTAGCTGGCAACACAATTATAGATGCACACTACAATCTTTGCGCATTGTTTTACACACACTACAATATGAAGTTGCCGCATTCAGGAATCTGTCATTTCTTGACAGCGCTCTATCTAGTCGAAGGCGCTGAGACCAATTAATAATCTAAGCTATATTATATAAATTTTTTTAATTATCCAAAAAAATAGTGAGTTAAAATCTGAACTCAACAGGTTAAATGAAAACTGTGATAATATGTACCAAAAAAACATAGAACTACAAGACATTGTAGACAGTTTTGACAAGTGTAGGGATGAATATGAGGAAGCCCTGAGCAACACAAGTTTGTGGAAGCGGAAATTAGAAGAAGCCCACACCCAAATCCAGATGTTGGAAAGCCAAATACAGGAGCTCAATTCATCACAAACTCAAACCTTATTCCAGGAAATGTTTGAAAGGGATCCAAGTATTTTTGAAAAAGATGTCACAAATAACATAAAAAATTTGCCAATTATTGACTTGACAGGTGACGATACTATACCCTCCCAAACATTTCAAAGTAAAAATAAATTAAAAAAATATGTTAAAATTAATAAGCACATAAAAAAAACAAGAAAACTATTGGTAAAGAATAAGAAAAATATTTTGAAATTGTCCAAGTTAGCAAAGGATAAAATGTATATTAAAAATCAATACTTAGCTAGTACTAAAAAGCTAGAAAACACAAAATGTACCTATGAGGCAGAGGTATGCAGTCTCCAAACCGAAATCACAGACTTACATAACTCTTTGAAATCAATTACTAAAAGATATGAATTATCTCAGTTAGAAATATCTAGTCACATATCTGCGTTGAATACTTTATTAGAAGTGTCTCATTACAATGAAGAAAGAGTTGAGTCTTTATTGAGACTTAACTCAGTGTGTCATTGTAAGGTAAGCTGTTCAACGGATAGTTCTTGTGTTGAAGGTGTGGAAACTCCTACTAAACCCTCCATTAAAGAAAACTTTGTTGCATCATCGGCCACAAGTTCAGACTTAATCAGTATATACAGCGATGAGCTTGGACGGGGAGTTGGGGTGCAATTGAGTAAGTTGTATGATGGACAGTCAGTGTACAATACCTGTATGCCGGGTGCAACATTTCAAGATATAATTAAAAAGGTTTTATGTACAGCTCACTGTCCTAATACAACACTGATAATATTATTAGGGAGGCGAGGAAATGTCAATAAAATTCAAATGGAAAATTATATTGAGCATCTAAATAAACTTAAAAATATTAGTAAAATTATATTATTTACGTTTCCTTATATAAAACAGTTGCCACGGGAGAATATTATAAGATATAAGCTCAACAGCCAATTGTATACTGCTGTTAATAATAATTGCATATTATTAAATAAATATGACAATAAAATAAATGTAATTGACATTAATAATATTTTATCTTATAAATTATGTAAATTGACATTAGATAGATATTTTCTATCTTTTTATTATACAAGACTTATAGCTAGTACGCTATACAATTTTTTATATTTAAACTCAGCCAAGAATTTGGCTAGTAAGACAACAACTGCTTCTTTTGAGCAGTCTAGTTATAATAATATGACTTATTATAACAGCTTGGAATATGTTCCAATTAATAATCATTTAAATTAGACTGTAAGACAACAGAGGAAGTCTCTCGCACCATAGTTGTAAGTAATAATACAAATAATATAATTAAACATAATAAACTATGTACACTTACGCTGGTGCATCAAAATATACAAGGTATGGCTAATAAAGAGCTAGAAATTGACTTGTTTTTAAATAATAACAATATAGATATTTTTTGTATTACTGAACATTGGTTCAAAAAAAATGAAATTATATTCAATTTTAGTATGCACCAGCTGGCGAGTTCTTTCTGCAGAGAAAAAGCCATAAGAGGTGGGTCACTTATATTAATTAACAAGAATTTGAAATATAAAGAACGGAAAGACATTGTGAGCCTCTCTACAGAAAGAACAACTGAAATAGCCTGCGTAGAGGTGGGTGACTTTATTATTGTAAGCGTATACAGGCCTCCATTAGGATTATATGATTCATTTGAAAAAAATATGGAAATATTACTAAACAAGGTATGTGCATCTAACAAACAAATACTATTATGTGGCGATTTTAATATAAATATTTTAGAAAGTAATTCTACTACAGTTAGATTCACATCTTTGTTAAAATCATATAACCTAACAAATTTATTTCTGGAACCTACAAGGATCAGTAGCAACTCTGCAACATGCATTGATAATATATTTAGCAACATAGATCCAATTAATAAAGAAATAATCAACATGCTAAGATCTGATCACTGTGGACAGCAAGCAATTTTTTATATGAACAATAACTGTAAACAAATAAATAAAGACAGAGGTACATGTATACCAATAAATGTTAAACGTATTGAGAAGTTTAGAGGTAAAATAATGGCTAACATTGGAAAGTTAGAATATCATAATAGCCCAGATAGGGCATTTGATAAATTATTTAAATTAATTAAATATCATTTTGACACCATTTTTACCTCTAAGACAGTAAGAATAAACAACAAAAGTAAGTTTAGCGAATGGGCATCAACAGGTATTTTGAAAAGTAGATTCAAGTTGTATGAATTATATAATGAAAGGACATTTAATCAAAGTGAAGACTTTAAAAATTATGTGAGATTATATTCTAAAACATTTAAGCAAGTTTGCTCTGCAGCTAAATCTCTTCACATTAAAAATAAAATTAAAAATTCAAATAATAAAGTAAAAACAACATGGCAAATAATTGCGACTGAAACTGGAAGAGTCACCACTCGCAACTCAGATTTTAAATTAAATGTAGATAATAAAGTAATTAAATCCGATAATGAAGTTGCTACAGTTTTTGAGAAATTCTTTGCTGACATTCCAGTTTCAACAACAAAAAATTTAATTGCCTCTTCTGTTGATGCTGAATTGCTTCTTACAAAAAATGTAAAAAAGTGTGAAGTTGACTTTCGATTTAAAGAAATAGCACCCCAAGACATAATAAAAACTTTCAATTTATTAAATATTAAGAATACCGCAGATTTATGGGGACTATCAACGAAAGTTATTAAATCGATAGTCGATATTATCGCACCTTTCCTATCAACAATTTTTAATGACTGTATAAAAAGTGGCTCTTTTCCTGATTTAATGAAACATAGTAAAATAATACCTCTTTTTAAGTCTGGTAGTAAGTCGGATCCATCCAATTTCCGGCCTATATCTATTCTACCAACGTTAAGTAAAATATATGAAAAAATTATTCTTAATCAAATGCTAGCACACTTTAATATTAATAATATTTTACATGAGAAACAATTTGGTTTTACCAAGGGACGCTCTACAACAGATGCAGGCGTCGATTTGTTAAATTATATTTTTAATGCTTGGGAGGAATCGCGGGATGCTCTTGGAATATTTTGCGATCTCTCCAAGGCATTTGACTGTGTGCAGCATACAACATTAATCAGGAAACTAGACCACTATGGGGTAAAAGGTCCAGCACTTGCCCTCTTGAAATCATACCTATCAAATAGAACTCAGAGGGTTGAGGTGAATGGAAAAAGATCCTTAGGCTCTAGAATAGAGATGGGGGTCCCACAAGGGTCTATTTTAGGACCTTTTCTATTTTTAATTTACATAAACGACCTACCATACCTCATAAATGAAAAACATGGGATAGTATTATTTGCTGATGATACGTCTCTTATTTTTAATATGAAACGGCAAAATATATGCCATGACGAAGTAAATAATGCTCTCTCAATGATAGTACATTGGTTTAGTGTCAATAATCTTTTACTTAATAATAAAAAAACAAAATGTGTAAAATTCACATTGCCTAATGTGAGGCAAACTGAAACCAATGTGCTATTAAATGATGAACGTATGGAACTAGTGGATACTGCAGTATTCTTAGGTATAACTTTAGACTCTAAACTTCAGTGGGGCCCCCATATTGCTAGACTGGCCGACAAACTCAGTTCAGCAGCATATGCAGTTAGTAAAATTAGACAATATTCAGATGAAAGTACAGCACGCCTAGTGTATTTTAGTTACTTTCATAGTATAATGTCCTATGGCATTCTGCTATGGGGCAGTGCTGCAGATATAAATAGTATCTTTGTGCTGCAGAAGCGAGCTGTTCGGGCAATCTACAAGCTGGCCCCCAACACTTCTCTTAGAGAAAAGTTTAAGGAAACTGGAATACTAACTGTAGCTTCTCAGTATATCCTCTCTAATGTATTATATGTTAAGAAAAATGTAAACCTGTTTATAAGAAAATGTGATAATCATAATAGAAATACTCGGAATAAGAATAAACTTGTTGTTCCAGTGACTAGACTAAGCAAAGTAAAGAATTCGTTTAAAGGCCAATGTATACGCCTATACAATAGGATCCCAGAAAACGTTCAAAATTTTTCAACTAATAAGTTTAAGAAAGTAGTCAAAGAACGTTTGTGTGCAAAAGCTTACTATAAAGTTAATGATTATATGAATGATAGCACACCTTGGGAATAAAGTAGCCCCCTACAAGGCTACTTATATATAGTACATTCTATGTTATTTAGCTTTAGTATTGACATATTTATATGTAAATTTATACTTTTTTTAAAAAGAGAAATTTTCCATCTTTTTGGTAAAAGATGGCCCCATGCGAGTTTCTTACGCCGGTTCTTCTTGCTGGGCTAGTTCCCGAACCGGTGGTAGGCATCATATAGAAACGACGTTCAGAAAACATTTTTTTGTAAAAATTTACTCTGAATAAAAATATTTGATTTGATTTGATTTGATTTGATATAGATTTGATGTATACTTTGTGAACCTATCACCTGCCGACAAGGTCCCACATATATGCCACAATAGAGGCTTTGTAAAAATACTTAATAAGAAGAGAAACAGTTCTTTTATGATTATATGGTGTGAATTGTTTACAATTTCAATACATTTCATAATCTAACCTAAACATATTTGACCAAACTTATTTTCCTTGTTATATTTAGTTAACACTTGATTTATTTCAAGTGAATAGTAATAGTTTAAAAATGAAAAAGAATCAAAAAGTACCTGTGAAACCAAACTTTGTTTTGACTTCCTATTACTATGGAGAACAAACATAATATGGATTTCAATAGGTGCATATTATTGTATCTAGGTATTAATTTCGCAGAACTTACTTCTTGATTTAAGTACCTATTTAAAAATATAACTGACCTTGTACATTTTCACATCATTTGAAAAAAATAACCTTACCAAGTTCTGTAAAGTCTATGAACATTCAACGGACAATAGGTTTTTTGACAAATTACTTCAAAAGTTATTAGACAGTAATAATCTTCTCAAAGAGTATTAAGCATGACCTATCAGAATGGAAAGTGACTAGTTTCCACCTCTTATAGTTAGGAATGCTAGGGGGGGACCAACTTGTACAACACTTTGCTAGTCTAATTACTCAAAAGTTCACTTAATAGAAATGTGTGTACCTTGCCTTTTTTGGAAAGATCTATTTGACAATATCCAACAAAATGAGGTGGACTGAGAAAAAAAATCTTTCCCACTTCACTTGTAAGAGGTGTGTGTGAAGGTACACCTAAAATATATATACCTATTAAATTATTATTATTATAAAAGGCCAAAATTAAACTGTATATTAAATATATAATATTATATACCTAAAAATATATAATATTATATACCTACTACAGAATCCTATAATATCTAAATTACCTACAAAATATTTAAAATAATATTTTAATTACTAACTGACCTGTGACCACTTTGTTGAGCAACCAAACCATTTAAACCTTCCCGGGACTTGCACAAATATTTCAAGACTAAAAATAGCATGTTCTAAAACTTAAGGAAACAACTACCTAGACTACATTAAATTGCAAATTTGTATTAATACTTGATTACTGTAAAAAAATAGATTTATTTAATAATAATAAATATATTTTTGTTTCAGAAACATGGAAGTAATAGGTATAGTGGGGGAGGGCCGGGAGGACCCCTGGCCGCGGACAATTCAGCCGCCCCGTCTGATGATGCAGAGGGTACACATACCTTTCACATTTAAGTTAAAAGAAAACGAACCTATAGAATATAGTGGTGAGTAAATATTCATATATATTTCACTTGCAATAAACAATAACAGTACAAAAAAATTAAATACCTAATTTTATTCATAACAAATTTTACTAGTTACATGTTTTCTGAATGTTGTGTTCTTATATTATTTATGATAAGTATTATATTTTTTTTTAATCTGTAGCACTTAATCTAGCAAAGGTATTCAATTAATCCTTGTTAGCAAAACTTATAATTGAATGTTTTGTGCAATGTGCCATAGAGTTTATCTAGGTAACATATTTAAATATATTTGCAACAAGTTATAATAACTACTTTAACGTTTTGTCGTGTGAATGTAATATTTAAGATGATATTCTCTGACGATTTTGGTGACGGTTTCATTGCAACAGGAGTTATTTTTTAGCGCCCAGGTGTGTGCGAAATACACAAAAGTCACTCTCTCTTCCTGACTCTCGTAACCCATCGAGACGTATGACCGACAATACTGGCAAAAGATCAGGCTCAGTGCAGACGTCCTAACCTGATTTGAAAACAATTTTTTTGCTGTTCCAACGGGAAGTTCGAACCCACGACCTTAAGTAAGGCCGTGTTTCACCAAGCAATGTTAAAGTTAACGCCATGTTAAAATATCATGGCATGTCATTGACAGAACATACGAGAGGGATAACAGGATATTTAACATGGCGTTAACTTTAACATTGCTTGGTGAAACACGCCCTAAGCCAAGCTATAGAGCTATAGAGGAATCCAGGCTGTGTTCGTAGAACCTATTAGGTATCTGTGCTAGAAGGGTATTAAGGTAATGCTGTTAACTCTACACATTATAAACTTAACACATAGCCTTTGCGCATCATACGAAAAAGCATCATTATGTAGCAATATATTTTATATTGAATTGACATTTTATAATCAAATATTGCATTTCTTACTGTAATATATTTTTTTACTGTCAACGTTTCATGAGACCACGAAATCTTTATAATTATTAATTGGGTCTTAATCATTTTTGTAAAACTAACATTAACAGAATCAGTTTGAAGTATTACGCCTGAACTACTAGACATGGTTTATGTCTATGTAAGTGTACGACTACAAGTTCAAGTATTACGCTAAGTGGGGACTGTGGCGAATGACGCTTGCTTCACTTGCTTTCTTTGAGATTGAAATTAGGAAGCAAAGAAGCAGATTCAGAGCAGCCAAAGAGCAGATGATTAGTACCTAAATTGCTATGTCAGGTGAAATTTTTTTTAACTTGCTACGAAGAAGGAAGCCGTTTGATTTGACATTTATTAAAATAACCAATTTGGCAGTAAATACTTACGATTAGATCATTTAGATTTTGTACGCCTCATTATCATTTTCTTATCTTTGACTTCTGATGTAACAGTAGTGATGTTCGGGTTACAACATATTATGGAGACGATTATATTGTAACTGAAAGGTTTCGTAATACCCAGTACCCGCCATTAAGGCACATGTATGTAAATGACTTCTAGACTTATCGACTGTTACACTAACTAGAGGCTGGAACTGCTTGACTTAAACTGGCGTTAATATCTGTATAAATATACCGCGATATAATACGGCGAGTTGTATGTCGTCATCATCATCACCGAGCCCAAATGTCCTGTATAGACCTTGAACTGTGAAGCTTAATTGTATTTTTTTATGTAGCAATATAAAAAATAATTGTTACAAATAAGCATTTTCCACGTGTTACTTCTTTCCTGTATTTGATCGTTATCAGCAATATCGAATGGTGTAATGATACAGAATGTGTTTTTTTCTAAATTAATTCTGGTTCGATGGCCTCCTAGGAAAAAACATTTTCAACAACTTTTTAGCTGTTAGGAAAATCGAGCTCAGAACTCCTTTTTTTAGGATTTTTCGCTAAATTTTCGGATTTTCGCCTACTTATACCCTTTTAGACATTCACTCTGTAATCTGTATATATCTGATAGAAAAGAGGATAAATAAAATGACATTGTTACCTACAGCTCTGTATCGAATCGAACAAACCCTTGATTACGTAACTTCGGTGGCTTTCCTGTTCCTGGAAATCGTCTGTCGTTTTGACGCTTGAACTTTTAACAAGCGATTTAAAAATTTCAAAACGTCAAAATTTTGACATTCAAACTTTTTAAATGGTTTTAAGTTTAAACGACAGACGTCAAAAACGTCAAAATGACAGACGATGTTCACAGATACCAAAGTTACGTAATCAGGCGGCTGGCAGCATCCTTTCAAGTGACCTACCACTAAGCTACATACACCTCTACTACTACTAGAATGGGCGTTAATCCCTCTATAAATAAACCACAATGTTATAATCCCTATTCTGCAGAATTTTCTATAGTCCAAGGCTAACTTGAGTTTATTGCTAATGTAATTTACTTTATCTCCTTCTTTGGACATAATAATTATACAATTATTTCCGTACATTGTAGATATTAGATAAAAGTTAAATAATGTAAGGTGAATCATTATGTAATTGCTGTTTATTACGGTGCAGGTGTTGCTTTAGTGTTTTCCAATTATTCTGTTAAAATAAACATTTGATGTGGTTCGATTATAACAATTCTTTGTATGAATTGAATGTATTCACTTCACTGCCTAATTCAGACACACTACATTTTTTTGATTCATTTCGTAGCGAGTCCCAGCGTTGCCCGGGGGACATGTTAAATCTGTAATTTAGCAATTTAGCATCCGTTGGCACTCCTAAGATCAAATCAAAAGGGTTTATGTATGAGGTACACAAGAGTTGTCTCTTGAAATCGTTAACGCGGCTACCAAGCGGCTTTACATCGTCCTACATATTTTCATCTACCATGACAATAGAGATTTTTCCTAAATTCCTAACATCAGCTGCGCAAAATAAATTACTTTGAACACATATCTCGCTCGTCCAATCTAATCGTACATGTTCCCGGGCGTTCACCTCTAAAATAAAACAAATATACAAAGGTTGTTTTAATTTAAGATGTCAACGTAAATAAATACATTTCTCGGGGCTAATGCGCCATTTTCTTGGCACACCGTGTATATTGTAACGTAACGTGTGAGAATGGTGACGTATAATGCGGACTGCGAACCGCGTACGCCCGCCGACTGATGCGGCGTACAACTTTTTAATCATACTACTTGAAAGAAAGAAAGAAAACATTTTTATTTTGACCATCATACGACACAATGAAACATTTTAACGAACAATACTTAGTGTCTATTAATAATAATATTAATATGTAGTATAATGCCAAAATTGACTTACTATAGTTCGTCCCTGATAAATTTAACCTAAAGGTAAACAAACCGAAAACATCAAAATTTTCACTTATTCACTTATTGTGCACACTTATCAATATTTTCACAGGTATATTAAAGGATCATACTTCATTATCCAATTCATTTTATAACAATTAAACAATAATTAATATTGACGCCTCCGTGGTCTAGTGGTTCAGAGCTTGGCTCTTGACCCGGAGGTCGCGGGTTCGAATCCCGTTGAGGGAACAAAAAGTTTTAAATGTTCCTGAGTCATGGATGTGTATTAAATTTGTGTATTAATATGATAAAAATCTTAAATATGTTTATAGTGTAAAAATATTAAATATATTTCCGTTGTCTGGTACCTGTAACACAAGTTCTTCGGATGCTTAGCACGGGGCCAGATTGACGTGGTGTGAGCGTCCATAGATATTATTATTATTATTATTAAATATGTTTAAACATCAAATGAAAATCTTTCACAGAAAAAAATACGCCATTTTGACACAGCAGATTGTAGAATATACTTAAGCCTATAGTCTATGGATTCATAGCCAACAATAATCATTGTATTAACATTGGCCAATGAAGAATGTTCACTAATTTTGATTTTTTACGTTTCATATAGTCCATATAAAATAAAAAAAGTGTGTGCAAAAATTATTTCGATATGTCGCTTAGTTCCCGAGATATTGAACTTTAAAGGGTGCGAGTGACGGTCGGCCGACGCTAGGTGCGGTGACGTCACGGGTCATACGCTCACGCGGTACGTTGCGCGCTCCAGTACGGTGTACTACGAAATAACGCTAATATTATTCGAAATGTTGAATTCAATTAGAAGGAAATCATCTGTTGTGCCAAAATGTAAAAGCACTACCACCAAAGCACCGGAAAAGTTTTTTTTTTTGGTTCCAATGGATATTAAAATTACGTATTTTAAATAGCAGTTTAAAAACGAAATGGCTAAAAGCAACCTAAAATAGGAAACAGTCACAAAATATCATAAAGTGTAATTCGTTTTCGGTTTTTCGTGATATCGCACTTATTAAAAAAACATATTTTTTTAAATAAGTGCGATATCACGAATAAGGTTTTGTACACCTGTTCGAACAGAATTCATAATAACAATAGGTAGGAAACTAATAAATTAATCTATCATTGTCCATGTATCTAATTACGAGTATTTGTACGAGTAGATATAATATAAGATGCGTGTGATTAAACAATATTATATAGATATATAATATATTTAAATAGATGAAATGCTTTGGGAAGTAGGGGTAGCACCGCGGATATGAGGTTACCTACATGGAGTACCTGGGTGTACCTTGTTACTTTGTAAGCAAACACAATGAGATTAATGAGTTATCATGTCACATACTATTTTCGAAATAGTTGTTATAAGTGGCAAAATTTATGCTTTTTAATTTTTACTCCTCGCATTTCGGCAGCAACAAAATCACTATTTTTTGCACAATAGAAGGCAAGCATTAGTCCATCTATTTTGGGTAAATTATCCGAGTTTTTTCATATCATTCACCCATGTTGAAATGAACTTATGTCTCCGGCGGTATACTGCGCGCAGCGTGGGCGGCAGGAGCTGTACGACCTGTGACGTCACACTAACACTGCGCCAACGCGCGGCGATTTTAAATTACCGAGATTAAATGTCTATAGAATTTACACTAATTGATATTTTGGCATGAAACAAAAAATAGTGTATTTATATTCATATAGGCCTTACTGTGACAAAGTTACAATCAATTTGTCATACCCAGTAACATTCTCCATTGACATCACTGACTAGTCTATGGTTGTGTCATAGACGGGTTTGTTTACGTTTGGATTAAATTTATCTCGGACGTACTATACATTGTCCGAGCGAAGTTACCATTCTTTAAATACTGTAGTGCCTGGCGGTTTTAAATGTCGTACGGCTGCCCAGCACCGTACACATTGGTACACGCTACAACCTGGATATCGAATCCGTACACTTCGGAGTACGGAGTACAAGACCCGTGACCTTTTCGTTCAGCGTATAAACACTTTTACTTGTGATGATATTCAATTACACCGGCGTGGAACCTGCAACGCTTAACCCGCAAACCCAGAACCCGAAAACCCCGAACCCGCAAACCCAGAATACGTAACGCTAAATCTACAACCCTAAAACTTACATACACACACAGAATACAAATCTTTCCTATTTATAATAATAGTGTAGATGAGATAATTGTCTAAAATCTAAAAATGTGTGTGTGTGTGTGTGTATACGTTACTACATACACGCACACACACGCTCGCGACTTCGTCCGTAACCTTCGAGCCCTATGTTGCTCGTTACACTGTACACATATCCGTTCGGGAAGTTGTCAAGGATGAACCGAAGAAATTGCACCGCCCGCAAAACGTTCTGGTTAAAAGTTACTTAAAACAAAATGCCAATTATTAATTGTGCCAAGTATTGAGTAATACGTGTCGACACACCGGGTGTTTGGTGAACCGTAGTCTATCCATATAAATCCCCCGGTTATACACGGATGTTACGGGACTGTAACGTCCACGTAACGGGTAAAGACTAATTAATCCTCCCGTTGCATTATTTTTGCCGATTTATTATTTTTAGACCGTTCTTGACATATTCGCAATTTTTTTTCAGCAGTAGATGTTTCAGTCTTTGTCTGATACGTTTGTTAATACCGGAAGAGGATGATGACTCATGATACATGATGAGTCATCGATATATAAATATCTTAAATTAAATAACTTTAAAATTTAATAAAACTAGGCATTTGCATCCGATATTGGATGATTTATACAGTATTCTCCGAGCGAAGTAACCACTCTTTAAATACTGTAGTGCCTGGGACAGGCGGTTTTTAAATGTGCGGTTGCCCAGCACATACGGCTTTCTTACCACACAGTCGGCCTAGTCCTAAAGAAATGACTTTTCAATACGTGGGGTCAACCATGTTTTTTTTCCTTTACCGTTAGAGGGTTTGTATAATGTACTTGAGATCCGAAAAAACCTTATTCCAACATGCCACAACCTGGGATCGAACCTGCGCCCTTTCAAGTGCTAATTAACAGTCTATCCACTAGGCCAGGGACGCTCGTTTTTAATAACACCCGGGTTAACTGCGGAAGAACATAACTGAAAATTAGGAAATTAATTCGGTTTATGTCATAAATAATAAAGATAAATGATTATGATCGTGTCATCTATAAATTATAATATCTGATAATAAATTGGTTTCCATAAGATGATCTAGTAGTGGCGTATTCGTTTCAAGGATCCGCATTCTTCTAAAATGTTTAAAATAAACGAAGTCTGTTTTTGTTTAAATGCCACATTGATATTCTAATCTATACTAATATTATAAAGAGGTAACGTTTGATTGTTTGTTTGTTTGTTTGATTCACGTCGTTGCCAGTTTATATGACACTGGTGTCATGGTAACGACATTGTTTACAAATGGAAAATAAAAATTATGAAATGCTATAAATAACGTATGAACATAAACTTCAACTATTTGGATTCATTAAACTATTTGTCCACCACTAATAAATAGTCGGGTCATTTTAATAGGTAACATTTGACAGTTTATCAAAAATGAGCGACGTAACGTTGTAACGACGACATAATAAAATAAATATTTTCTTTTTGTTAAAACTGCAGAATTTACTAAACTTTATTTAATAATTATTAGATATTTATTGTCAACATAACCAATATGAGTTTTTTTACGATTTGCTTTCACTGATAAACGATCTTAAATATAATATACAAATTATGATTTAATGAAATAAACGTCGTGATAATGTTACGTCAGTTAACACTTTTTCTTATAAAACACTAGAGACTTACTCAAAAAATCTATTAATCTTTTAACAACTATAAATATACCTATTTAAAAAAAGTACTTAACTTATAAGTTGTAATAAGAATATATTATAAATGTTAATTTAAAAATCAGATCGAAGGAGTTAGATCCATGGTCATAATTCACGAACAATAAAAAAAAAATCGAAAACGTCATGTTAAGACGCCACTATGTCTTTTGTCGTCATTTGTCTTTGTGCGAAGTTAACGTCTGTCTGTTCTGTCTTTTTTTCTTGCTACTGAAAACGAAAATGCAATTAAACAAAAATGTCTGTCTGTCTGTTAGCGTGTCCCTTTGCTCCGGCTAATCTCTGGAACGGCTGGACCGATTTTAACGAGACTTTCACTGGTAGATAGCTAAAGTTATAAAGATTAATTTAGGCTTCTTTTCATCATCATCATCATCATCGTTATCTAACTAATGATCACCGAATCGGCTGGACCGACTGTGACGGGAGCATTCACCGGGCGTTAGCTTATGTTAGTTCCATCTATACATCAGCTATTTGTATTAAAGTAAGTCGTGTTAGTTAAATTATTTATAACTCAAGAACGGCTTTATCGATATGGTTGAAAATTGGTGAGGAAGTAACTTAGAGCCAGTAGACGGACATAGGATACTATTTATTCCATTTGACAGCGCAGAACCAGCAACGTTCACGGGAGGGTTTGGCGTTGTGGGTTCCGCGTTGCGGGTTCCGGGTTCCCGTGTTGCGGGTTCCGGGTTCCGCGTCGCGAGTTCAGGGTTCCCGTGTTGCAAGTTCCGGGTTCCGCGTTGCGGGTTTCGGGTTCCCATGCTGCGGGTTCCGCGTTGCGGGTTCCACGTTCCCGCGTTGCGGGTTCCGGGTTCCCGCGTTGCGGGTTCCGGGTTCCCGCGTTGCGGGTTCCGGGTTCCCGCGTTGCGGGTTCCGGGTTCCCGCGTTGCGGGTTCCGGGTTCCCGCGTTGCGGGTTCCGGGTTTTCGCGTTGCAGGTTCCTGGTTCCCGCGTTGCGGGTTTCGGGTTCCCATGCTGCGGGTTCCGCGTTCCCGCGTTGCGGGTTGCGGGTTTCGGGTTCCCATGCTGCGGGTTCCGGGTTCCCGCGTTGCGGGTTCCGCGTTCCCGAGTTAGGGGTTGTTTTTTTTAGTTGAATTTCATCATAAACTGTTTTTATGCTCAACGAAGTGGGCAAGGGTCAGCTAGTCAGAAATAAGAATAAAAAGTGCAAAAATACAAAACGTAAGTGACACTAGTCCTGCTTCCTGGTTCCTAGACTCCTGTTGATATTTAAAATACATTGTACAGATATTTAAAGTGCAACCTGTTATCTATGTTCATGAATATTAAAAAAAGTTCCTTTATGAGTTTTTTAATAATGACATCGCAAAATGTAAATCTTTTGAAGTCTCTTCCGTCCCCTAAACGCAGCTCATTCGTGCAATGAAATGTTAAATCAACCTAAGATATATGATCCCTAAAAATAAACGGGTAAGAGTTAAATTATTTACTGGTGTTTTTATGAGTTATTTCTACCTATAGTTAAATACTAACCTCCAATATATTAGATAATAAGTTCCACTAATTGCCGCGGAACGCAATTCTTTCTCGATGAAGACGAATACATCGCTGAAGAACTTGAGTGAGAAACTAAGTTTTTATATGTATGTTAAGTAGGTTAAGTAGGTAATTTAAAATTCAGGACCAAAATATGTAATGTTTGTTTGTTTGTTCAAAACAGTATGGCACTTAGTGAAGGTTATGTCAAATCCCATACATTTTGTTTTCGAAATTCAAAAGTGATAATAGCGATGGCTTCTTAAATTAGGGCCCAGTTTTTTTGTTATCACTATTACATGTAGCTGTGTAAGATGTAGCAGCAATGTCTGGTTATTTGTTGGCCAAATAGCACTTTTGATTGTATAAAAATCTTTGAAACCAAGACCCATAACAAGTAAATAAAAAGTAAAATCTACAAAAAACCTCCCAAGTCCGAGAGAAGAGAGCGCACGAAAAGTTTCGTACAAAACGTCTTAATAAATATAATATGCGATAAAAAAAGAAAATTTCAACTGTCTAGCTATCGTGGTTCTCGAGATAGAGCCTGGGGCCTTACTCTCCAAACTGATTTGGTTTTGATTCAGATTCGATCCTGCCGCATACTCAAGAATAAATTGACATTTTGATTCTCAGTCGATTGATATGGTCGGGAGTACAAAAAGTTACGATTTAACGATTTTCTTTATCCCGGTTAGTTTCAAAGTAATCCACCAAATATAGTAGCCGTTAAGATCGAACAGATTCGATTCTCATTGTGTCGGGAGTAAGCCTGCTGGTGACAAACAGACAGAGAGCGGTCTTCGTAATATCCAGTTTTTAGAGTTCCGTGCCCAAAGTGTAAAATGGGACCCTATTACTAAGACGCTGTCAGTCTGTCCATCTTTCTGTTTGATTTTTTTTATTTTATTCGACCGCATATATAATAATGGGGTTAAAAAGAGCAGTCACTATAACTTTGGGATACGATTAAACGACCTTTCCTTATTTTGGAAATGTTTTTAAATAATTTTTTTTGTCAAAAACTTAAAAAATAACACTTTTTACCATTTTTGTCGCAAAAATAACAATAAAGCTAAAAAAAAATTTTTTTTTTAATTTTTGAAAAAAATATAATACATTTCTATGATTCCCTCGTTCGACCAACAAAATATTGTTTTCACGTTTGGTTAGGACAATGCAGGTTGATCACCTGATTGTCTGACAAGGATGTCCATGCGACGGATGGGCATGAAAAAAGTCGGTCCTGCGCCTGATCTCCCGCCAGTGGTGTCGGTTATTCGTCCCACTGGACTACGAGAGTGAAGGAAGAGAGAGTGCTTCTGTGTATGGCGCACACACTTAGGCACTATAAAATAACTCCGGCGTAGCTGGTCTGGTTTCAATGAACCACCACCGATTTCGGTGACGGTGGATAGCCACGCCACGCCACGATATAATTATCGTGGCTTGACATCATACACTTGTACAAATCGTGCATGTTATGCTTTAAGCCACAAGGACGAAAGGATCTTTAAGATCAGTCCGACGAAACAGAATGTTGTTGTTACAGAATGTCTGGTTTAGTAATTTTAATTCTGTGATAAATAACCTTTCAGTCTATACTAAAAAATATTTGACGGCCTGCGGTGGCTATGTGGTTAGCGCGTCGGCGCGGGTTCGAATCCTGCCTAGAGTAAGAAGGTTGCTACTTCTAAACATCTGTACCAATATTATAAAGGGGAAGAGTTTGTTTGTTTGTTTAAACGCGTTAATCTCAGGAACTACTGGTCCGATTTGAAAAATTCTTTTTTTGTTGGATAGTCCCTTTATAGAGGAAAAATTTAGGCTATATAACATTACGCTGCGACCATTAGGAGCGAAGCGTCAGTGAGAAATGTTGCAAAAACAGAGAAAATTATTCACATTTGAGGACTTTCGTTGCGTGCGGCTGCGTAAACGGTTTAATTTACACAAAAAATATGTATGAATGAATTATTCCTTTTTAATAAAAAAAGCTTAAAGATCCTCTCCATCCTCAGGTGTGACGTGCTGCGTGTCGTCAACAGTGCGGTACTGGCGGGCGAGCTGGTGGGGCGCGCCGGTGCGAGAGCTGCACCAGACGCTGTGGGGCACGCTGCCAGAGATACTGGAGTCCTCGCATCTTAACTTCACCAGGTACCCCAGTGGCTTCAGGTTCCTCTATTAGTCCGTGGGGTGCCGGAGCAAGAATAGTACCTGCCCAGCAACTACATTAGAGGATGTATATCCGGAAATGAGCAGCAGCGCTTCGGTGGACATAGCACTGCGCTTGCTAACCCGCCTGCCAAGTGTGGCTAGTGTGTGTGTGTGTGCAACTGCTCCTCATAAAATACTTTAGAGGAGGCCCCGAAAAAACCCCGATTGAGAGTGTAACATTTCTATCACACCTAACAAACGACCTGATGAACTTGAAGACCTGAACCGATTTCCACCAAACATAGCTAAGAACACTCTCGACTGATATACCTTTAAAAAACCGCACTAAAATCGGATCATCCGTTTGGGAGCTACGATCCCTCAGACAGACACATACACATTTACACAGACACGTCAAACTTATAACATCCCGTCGTTTTTGCGACGGGGTTTAAAAAACTATATAATAACTCCATTTCTATCGGATTCAGTCAGCCCTTTTCATTTTGAAGACCCTTATCTAAACTCCTTTTGAACTCCCTCTGAGGTTGCGTTGCCATCCGTCAGGGTTTCCCCGGATTTCTCCTAATTTTGAGGGCGTCCGGGAGCGTCCGGACCGGACGGCTGATATCCGAATTTAGTTTTTTGGAATTTTGAGAGGCGTATATTTGCGTATATTTGTTGGTTAGGCAGAGTTCGGGTTTTCATGCGGTAGGTATGTCCTAATTTTTTAATTTTTAATTTGGCAACCCTACCCTGAGGTAGTTTCCGCCATCGCCACTCGCATATTATGTTAGCAGTAGGTGCGGAAAGTCCTTGGGCCTGGGCAGTGACTCTGAGTGTTTCTACTGGCTCTGCTGCGTTCAGTAGCCCTTCTCTTGAAATTTCAATAGATCAACGTTGGAATTTGAAAGTTCTCCAAGCTTGAACACGCCAATTGGTTTGAAATTGAATTTCGATTGTATAGAACGTAATGAAATCAGGATTGAGCTAAACGCCATTTTTTACTCAATTTGACCGCTGTGTGTTTGTATTGAGTTCCGATTCATTGTTTAATAGCAAATAAAAATCTTTTTCGTAATAAGAAAAATTGTATGCGGCCTAATACGCAACTAACTTATCGTCATGCGCAAAAAAATCCCGCAGCAATAACAATTCCAATCCAATGTTATCGGTATTGTCGAGAATATCACATGACTCGACCGCAAAATTTGCATTCGAATCGGCTTGGTCTTAGATCGGTACTGAGATTAGTTTCAAGAGCCCGCATATCCAATTCATATGTAAAGTAATAATGTAATAAAGCAATAGATTTTGCTTATTTCATTTATTATTATTGAACAGTGAACACACATCATAATATGTGTTTGCCAACTTAAATACCACTTATTTACCGTGCAATAAGAAATACAGCGACAAATTCATTTCGTCCCTAAGGGCGTGTTTGACCAAGCAATGTTAAAGTTAACGCCATGTTAAATATCATGTTATCCCTCTCGTATTTTCTGTCAATGAATGAGATGGCATGGTATTTTAACATGGCGTTAACTTTAACATTACTTGGTGAAACACGGCCTAACGGCCTAAACCTTTGTTATTTTTTTTGGGGTTTAACTTTCATGTTTGTATGAGAAATGCCCCAACGTCATAAATTTGCCCATACAATAATAAAAAAAATAACTCTTTCAGCCCTGGTACTTTTACGGTAAACTCTATATATGGGACCCATACACTTAGTATTGATAATACTTTAGGATGTGTATAGGACACACTTATTTTACACCCTGTATATGTTACAAATATAAAATATTATGTTCCATGTATTCTTATAGCTGGATGCATTCGTTTCTAAACGAATACATCGACAGTTTTAACAAGGACGTACCCTAGTACTTAGGTAGAGAATTGATTGTCTCATTGATTATTAAGGAAATCCGGTAGGAATCGTACATTTTGCCGCAATAATAAGTAACCCATCGCGTTGATTCCTGTAAAAAATTTTATCAAAATCGGTCCAGTAGCCTCGGAAGCTATTCAATGTAAATAAAACATCAAGTCTTTCCTCTTTTTAATATCCTTGTCTGGCATGTTAGAAAAGTCACTTGACAGTTGACAAACAAGGACAAAACACTGTATATCTACCAACGTTTATACAGTGTAGTACCTGAACATTTTATTAGTATATTCTATTCGCCGAAATAAAACAGGTTCTCGCTGTGCAGGTGGAACCACATGTATCGGTATTGCACACGTGTGTTTGTATAGGTTGGTCACACGTCGTCCTAGGCGGCGGCGCCAATGGCGGGTTTATGAAATCATTGCGAAATGTCATCTCAATGTTATCGGCCGATGCCCGATACTCTCGCCGCGCCGGCCACCGCAGCATCACTCAGCAGGGCTGCCAGATTGTATCTTTTATAATATGACTAGCTGTGCCCGCAACTTCGTTCGCGTGGTTTTTGAGTGACTTAAACCGTTTATGCAGCGCACGCAACGAATGTGAATAATTTTCCCCGTTTTTGCAACATTTCTCACTGATGCTTCGCTCCTATTGGTCGCAGCGTAATGTTATATAGCCTAAAGCATTCCTCTATACATATATGGACTATCCAACAAAAAAATATTTTTTTCTTATATGTATGTATGAAGCGGAATCTTTACTATGGAATGAACGTATTAGCAACATGACAAAATATAACGTATTGTCGTTTCCGTTGAACGTGTATTGATGTGAAGTCTGTAGGTTTTTTTCTCAAGTTGGCACACTTGTGTTTTTGCTGTTTTACTAAAATATTGACAACTAAAAAAATATTGATAAATTCGAAAACAAATAAAAATCGAGTTTTGAAATAACTAGGTATGTATAATGGAGTCGAATTTCGTATAATTGCAGATATCGGAAATATTTTTGCTGGCAGCCCTGGGCCAGCATGCTTAGGGTGGCCACCCACAGCATATTTTTTCTGACCGACTTTTTGTAGGTGAATAATAGAACATACCTTATGATCTAAATAACGACACACAGTACAAGGACTACAAAAACAGTAATATTTGTATGGTGGAACCATCTAAGGCTAAATCGGTGGAATGATCGCCCTACAAAAAGTTGATGGGCACCCTTATACCGAAAATATTGCGTGACTGCTCACATAGTGTTATAGTAGCTTTAGATGGACTGTATAAACAGGCTGTAATATCAATGAGTCATAATACTTTAGGATGTGTATGTATGGGTCCCGTATATATAGAGTTTACTGTGAAAGTACCAGCGCTGTTACATTGTTTTTTTTTTACATATTTTATGAGAAAATTTATGATGTTGAGGCATTTCTCATAGTAACATGAAAGTCAAAAGTAAGTCTTTCAGCGCTGGTACTTTCACAGTATCTGGGCGCACGACATTATGGCCCCGCCCAGATAAGGTCGGCCGTAGGTACGATCCTTTTCTCAACAGTTTAGGCGATTTTCAACCCCGTATAACTTCGTTGTGGATAAAACTAAACAATCCGAATTTATAATATATATCACTTGTAAGATAGATAATATATACATTGTGTATTCATGCGATTGCCAAATCAATATACTTATTTATTTAAAACATGAAAGATTATTAATAATATTGATATGATCACCATAAGATGTTGTTATAATATACCGACCGACTTACCCCAGCTTGGCATCACATGGATCTCACAACTTTTACGACAAAAGAACTAAGTAGCGAGACTTGGCACTTTTTACAAGTTGTGTTTTTGATGAGATACTCTACTATACATACTCAAATCATACACAATTACACACCCTTAAGTATTATCACTCTTTTATTTTACACCTTGTATATCGCATTTAACTGTACTGTATGCTGTACAGTACTGTATATAATATATACTTAATATTATGTAGATGGCAATATTAAATAATTATGCATAAATCAAAGTATACCTATAATATACCCGTTTCGAATCAGTTATAATAATATATAAATGTTAACAACAAATTTAAATTCGGCCAAATTGGTCATTGTTTTTCTCTTTATTGCGCGGTAAATAGGTGACATTTAAGTTGGAAGCATTATAGCATATCATTGAGCTTTGTATAGTAGCTTTATAACGACAATCTATTACATTAGCATTATACTGTATAGTGTATACGATTTGCGTAGACGACTTTTAGATTAGAAAATTCTTATCTAGATTCTAGGCTATGCAAAAGTGTAGTTTTCTATTTTGAAAAATCTACAGCTTGTGTGAGGTTGTTCGATAGTTTTACGCTACCCTCTAATCGTCGGTTTCGATATCTTTCTATAACTAAAATATAAAAACGTTTACCTGTTACCGTGATTTGTTTAATGTACGATTTCCCGTTCATAATGGTCACAGAACTTCGTTCTTCAATCTACTTGGACGAAGCAAGTGTATAACTTTATATTAATTAACTAGCTGTTCTCGCGACTTCGTTCGCGTGGTTTTTGAGTGACTTAAGCCGTTTATGCAGCGCACGCAATTAAAGTCCCCAAATGCAATTAATTTTTCCCGTTTTTGCGACATTTCTCAATGACTCTTCGCTCCTATTGGTCGCAGAGTAATGTTATATAACCTAAAGCCGGAATATCCAAAAAAAAAATATTTTTTCAAATCGGACCTTTCCTGTTCCTTTCCTTTCGGTTCCCTGAGATTAGCGCGTTTAAACATCTTTCGCTTTATATATTAGTATAGATTGTAGGACATTTCCTATGTATTCTTCTTGCAATCGGAGATGACATAATATCCCGCTATGGCTGTTTCTAGGCAATTAGGTTATTTTGAATAATGTTTCCGATTAGCGACAGCCATCAGTTTATTGAACGGTTAATGTACCATAATATTATTATATTGAACTAGCTGCTTAGATTATATACTCATGAGTATTAGTAGTACTCATGATATCATGAGCATAATATAATCTAAGGCCCGTATAAATAAAACAATCTCAAACCCAACCTCACTTGAGAACCTATTTGACAGATAAAACTTTCGTTTCTTATTTTCATCTGTCAAATAGGTTCTCAAGTGAGTTTGGGCTTGAGACTTCTTTATTAATACGGGTTTTAATTATTTACTAAGACTAGCTGTCCCGGCGAACTTCCTACCGCCTCAGAAAGTTCTTGACGCACTGACGACAGCACTGCCTACCGGGTCCACATAGTACAGAGTACAGACAGACGCGTTAGAGGAGTTTGTTTTTCTTTATTAACACGCTTTAAAAGCTTGGGTTTTATGCATGTATGTATGTAGCGGACTCTTAGGCCCGTATAAATAAAACAATCTCAAACCCAACCTCACTTGAGATCCTATTTGACAGAAAAAAAAAACGTTTCGTTTCGCTTTTAAACATACGGGCCTTAAAGCATAATTTTCACAAACTTCCAGAAGTTAGATTAATTTTAAAATTTGTATTCGTAGTAAGTACGTATCGAGGAACAATGACAATGCAATTATGCGTGTTTTTTTTTTGTTTCTTAAACTTTTATTTATAACATGACGCAACATGACACAAGATGACGAAATAGAATATACGTAGGGGGTCTACGTCGACACCATACCACATAGCCAGATCATCATGCCCTATCAATCGGGAAATTTTCAAAACAATAAGACCACATTACACTTGCTAAAATACAAGTGAGTCTTCAATAGCTTAGCAGCCGCCAGCCACTGATAGTCATAATATTATGTAACAGGAAAATGCGCCAAACCATTTCAATCACTTGACAACAATAAAACCAACTGTGTATGTCGATAGTCGATACGAACGAACGAAATTCTACTACTACTTAAAAATTACGCTCGTTTGGCCTCGCCCTAAGGTGCATGTCATTAGCCATATACAACTGATTTAATGGTGCAGCCTAAATAACATAAATACAATCAGCTGTGTGAAGTCAATGGCCTTAAATGCGCATTAACGAGCGTGATTTCATATGGTATATTAGCTTATGGAAACTTAAATTATATTATTTGTCTATCGAACGTCTAAACGTCTTTACATAGGCATCAAGCAGAAGATCATAAATATTATGCTCAAAATATGCTTAATCGATTTTTAATGACCTTATAATACAGTAGGTGTCTGGTCTAGTGTTTCGAGTAGACATAGACACAATACACATTAATGATTCTTCAAACTAGACAGCCAAAATCGACAAACACACACATACAGTGTGTAAAAAAAACAGTTACTATAAATTTGAGATACGATTATACTATAGTCAGGGTTCCCTCATATATTGTTTTCACTTGATTAGTATCAAGCTAATTTTTCGTGAGTATGTACCTTCATTTTGACGAGTCGCCCAAGAATTTCTTGGACGGAACTCTTGTTTATGGTAGCTAACAGAGATAGCAAGAATAAAGTTTGTAGACTTGGTGATTCCAAAATATTCACTTTTTTTTTTTGATAAATCTCACGATAATGATCTAATTTATCCGAAAAAATATTTGTTCTACAAAATCTATAGTTTGATCAACTTGTATCGATAACGAGGTCATCTTAAATTATCAGTAACCACCTGATTTTGTTTATATTACTTAGTTAATATGAATGTAATTTACCATTTTTTAATCCTTGCTAACTCTGCTTAGCTACCACAATCGAGAGTCCCGTCCAAGAAATTATTGGACGTCTAATCAAAATGAAGCTACTCAAGAAAAATTTGCTTGATACTAATCAAGTGAAAACAATGTAAAAGGAAAGGTAGTCAGGGTTCCCCTGACTACCTTTCCTCATTTTGGAATTGTATTTCTTTATATTTTTTTTTTTACTTTTTACCATTTCGTACTTTTCTGTCGCAAGAATAACGAAAAAGCAAAAAAAAAATTTTGTTTGTAAAAAGAAACACTTCTAGAATCAGAAAAGGCAGTATAATTTT
Organism: Celastrina argiolus; assembly: GCA_905187575.2. Lineage (NCBI taxonomy): Eukaryota > Metazoa > Arthropoda > Insecta > Lepidoptera > Lycaenidae > Celastrina > Celastrina argiolus. Next base: position 19,135,382 of record LR994580.1, on the reverse strand, counting down.
AAAAAAGGTATAGTGACTGTTCTTTTTACACCCGTTATATAAGCGACATTTAAAATGCTGCCGCTAACCTATCTTCGCACGGTAGGACTAGTCCTACATATTATTTCTGCATATTATTTCTAACCGACTTTGTAGGACGTGTGCGTTGCACTATTGCAATCAGTATGTTCTATTTTTCACCAAAAAAGTAGGTCACCGATTATCGCTCGTGGGCTTCGGACGAGTTTGCCTAGCCGCGCCGGAGCTCGCCTTATTAATGTCCACGCACTCTACGTCTAGTGTCAAGAGTTCAAGACGCTAACCGCTAAAGACTGCTCTTATATAAATTGTCGACATTAAACAGATTGAGCGTCCGTTAGGGATCTTTTTCAAATTAAATAATATGCCGCTTTAACTAGAGTAGAGTTACCTTAGAATAAAAAAATAACGTTATTTTCGTTCATATCCTGTTTTTTATTAAATATTTTATTCAACTTGCCCTGTTAGTATGTTAGTGTGGGCCTTGCGAGTTAAATTAGGACCACTTTTTTGTCGTTAGACTAGGTTGAAATTTGGTTTACTAACGTAACTTCGGTGACAATGCAATTACATGGTACCATGAAGCTGGTCTCAAGATAGAGTCGTAAAGTCGCCATGGGAACTCCTAAACTACATAATATATAAAAGAAATCCTTCTAATTTCGACTCGTTTGAATATTCTTGACAAGCACTCAGAGCATTTGAATAAAATCTTGTTTTTAAAACTTTTTTTTATTAATATTATTTACTTATGTTTATACATAGGCCGAAAAAAACAAGAATGTGATTAAAAAAATCGTAAGTAATATTATTTCCTTGCAACTGGAATGCTCCTTTTGTATACGTATAATCCGAGACAGCACAAAGTAATTAGTTGTACCCCAAAACCAAATATTCTATACTCTATTAATCCATTAAGATATTATCCATCATAAATCAATAATTAAATACAACATTCGACTAATCGCTGTATGAACTCATTCTTTACTTTAGCACTCTTCACGATACATTATACACTGACCTTTATGCTGCATATTTTATTTGAACGTCTGCAATTTGCATAATAAATGTTTCGGCTGTGGCGAGTATTAATTTATAAAAAAGATCTTATTTTTATAGTAACAAATTTACATGATTCTTACAGATACAACCCACACGACGAGAGCGAAATGGGACTGTCGTCGGAGACGCTGCAGCTGGGCGCGCCGCCGCGCAGCTGCTACCCGCTGGTGGTGATACTGGCGCGCGACCGCCGCGACACCGCCGAGCTGAGGCCCGACGACACCGTGAGTACACGCTAGCGCTGTCTCCACATGACCCGCACGACAGAGCGAGATGGGGCCGTCGTCGGAGGTGTTGCAGCTGGGCGCGCCGCCGCGCAGCTGCTACCCGCTGGTGGTGATACTGGCGCGCGACCGCCGCGACACCGCCGAGCTGAGGCCTGACGACACCGTGAGTACACGCTAGCGCTGTCTCCACATGACCCGCACGACAGAGCGAGATGGGGCCGTCGTCGGAGGTGTTGCAGCTGGGCGCGCCGCCGCGCAGCTGCTACCCGCTGGTGGTGATACTGGCGCGCGACCGCCGCGACACCGCCGAGCTGAGGCCCGACGACACCGTGAGTACACGCTAGCGCTGTCTCCACATGACCCGCACGACAGAGCGAGATGGGGCCGTCGACGGAGGTGTTGCAGCTGGGCGCGCCGCCGCGCAGCTGCTACCCGCTGGTGGTAATACTGGCGCGCGACCGCCGCGACACCGCCGAGCTGAGGCCCGACGACACCGTGAGTACACGCTAGCGCTGTCTCCACATGACCCGCACGACAGAGCGAGATGGGGCCGTCGTCGGAGGTGTTGCAGCTGGGCGCGCCGCCGCGCAGCTGCTACCCGCTGGTGGTGATACTGGCGCGCGACCGCCGCGACACCGCCGAGCTGAGGCCCGACGACACCGTGAGTACACGCTAGCGCTGTCTCCACATGACCCGCACGACAGAGCGAGATGGGGCCGTCGTCGGAGGTGTTGCAGCTGGGCGCGCCGCCGCGCAGCTGCTACCCGCTGGTGGTGATACTGGCGCGCGACCGCCGCGACACCGCCGAGCTGAGGCCTGACGACACCGTGAGTACACGCTAGCGCTGTCTCCACATGACCCGCACGACAGAGCGAGATGGGGCCGTCGTCGGAGGTGTTGCAGCTGGGCGCGCCGCCGCGCAGCTGCTACCCGCTGGTGGTGATACTGGCGCGCGACCGCCGCGACACCGCCGAGCTGAGGCCCGACGACACCGTGAGTACACGCTAGCGCTGTCTCCACATGACCCGCACGACAGAGCGAGATGGGGCCGTCGACGGAGGTGTTGCAGCTGGGCGCGCCGCCGCGCAGCTGCTACCCGCTGGTGGTGATACTGGCGCGCGACCGCCGCGACACCGCCGAGCTGAGGACCGACGTCACTGTGAGTACACGCTAGCGCTGTCTCCACACGATCAGCACGAAAGAGCGAGATGCATAAATGACGTCATGCTCCGCTCGCAGAGTAGCATTGACTCTTAATTTGTTATTGTACAATTAGATAATATTCATAAAAAATTATTAAGGTAATTAGATATTGTAACTATTAGCAAAAACTATAATTATAAAAATTACAGTTCACGACTACAACATTTAAAATGTTGTAGTCGTGAAAAAAGGCAATTACCTAAACGAAGTCGAATAAAAAAATCCGAAAAATCCTACTCATGTGAATAATAAATACTGTAATTTCATGTTATTAACTCAGAACTAATAAAAAGACCTAATGAAGACTGAGCTGCGAAGTGCGACCCACACAATGAGGCCGGACTAACTACGCATGGTTCATTGTTCAGTCCGCCTTTACAGTATGTATCACGGACATGTCTTTCGCCAAAAATTCTTAATATTAGTTACCATACTCCTCCCAAAACTCCCAAATTTTTTATGAAATTTTATATGCATAAATTCAGTAGGTCTGAGAATCGGCTACTATCTATTTTTCATAGTAAGTGATAAGAGTTACCCGTAACATTTTCCGCGTTGCAGGTTCCGTGTTGCGGGACCCGCGTTGCGGCTTCCGCGATGTATTTCGATTTCATTACAAACTGTTTGTATGCTAAACGAAGTGGGCACGGGTCAACTAGTTATAATATATAAGAAAAATACCCATACTCGCTCATACAGTTCGCCCTCCTTCCTATGCATATGATACTGTCCCAGATTTTACAAATCATAATTTATAAATGTTTGATCACCTAAGGTCATTTCATCATTGTACGGAATATATCTATGGCACGATTCCAGGGTTAACAGATTATAAATCTTTTTATTACCTACGGTCAGTCCATTACCTACCATATATGCTACAGTCGCAGAGTTCACAGATTATATATGTATTTATAACACTACAGGTGGCGCTAGTGAGCGTGGTGCACATCCGGGACGACCAGTGCAACCTGCCCAGCGGCGTCATCGCGCAGTACCTGAAACAGGCCAACGGACACTTATCGTGTTTAAAAGTATGAATTATATTATTGTCTGATATTCACATAGGTCATAGACCAAGCGTGAACATTTGACAGGTCCGTCCGAATGTAACGTTATCGAATGATAATTTTATGAAAAGTATGACAGCGGAGCTTTCAAACGTTCCTGCATGGCCTACTCAGGACTGAGCACTGGCATACATACTGGCAGTATTTACGTCAGGATAAGTTATATTTCCAATCAATAAAACCCCTACAGATGTTTGTACTTAGACTAATAGTTTCATAAAATTTTATAAAATACGGCATAATATTAAATTGAAACTTTTACTAGTCATACAGTCATATAACTTATAAAACACTAGCGACCCGCCCCGGCTTCGCACGGGTGCAATGCTGATACTAAATTAAATACACTACAGAAAAACTATGAACGTTGTATATAAAAACATAGCGGCCCGCTCCGACTTTGCACGGGCATAAAATATAATATATGCCTATGTCACTCAATGAAAACATGATTATAATCAATCCAGTATTTTTGATTCATTCATTACTGCCCTTGGCCTGCACGCATTAAATTTGGAGTAAAACAATTCCTCTTTCCCTATACTTACTATGAAGATTTCCTGCTATCTTTGGAATATCTAAATTCATACAATTTTTATTACATTACCCATTTTTACTTATTTACTTTTTACATTTTTACCTAGGTATTTATTTTATTTTTACAACAATTAATATATTACAGGATGTCTTTATACACAACGTTCACAGCTTTCTTGTCATTAGACAATACAAACATGTTTTCTCTTGAGGTTACTCTTGAAAGAGCGACATACAGATGGCCATGTGAAAAACAGTCAACGCTCAAATCTCCCCGCACTGCCCCGTTCGGCCGGTACCGCCCGCCGCAAACGCAAATTTTAAATTTGTAATATCTCCGAAAATATTTGTTTAATTTACATGCTGTAAGGATGTTTGATCTATATTAATTGCACACTGTATTTAAGGTACTAAATTCGATAAGGATTAATGACGTATTGCTTAAAATATCTTCGTAAATAAGCCATTTTTTCACGTAAAAAGTAAACAATAAAAATGGTTAATGTGGGTTATCCCTAAAAGATAAACATATACCATCGCGGACTTTTTTGTAGACCTTTTTATGGTGTACAATACTGTAGTACATTAATTTGATCTAACTCGTAGGGTTTAGGCAGCGTTTTTGCTAAAATAGGTTAATTTACGACATCACGTTAGAAACCTCTAAAATTAGCAATGTTGCCTTAGTATATTATGCATGTATTATACATATTATAAACCTTCCTCTTGAATCACTCTATCTATTGGAAAAAACCGCATCAAAATCCGTTGCGTAGTTTTAAAGATTTAAGCGCACATAGGGATATAGGGACAGAAAAGTTTTATACTATGTAGTGATAGTGATGATTGTGTAAATAAGTTTTAAAAATTATTGTTAAATAGGTCTACAAGCTAAGCTGTTGTTAAATAAGTCTACATCTTTAAATTCTTCGTTGTAAGTTTAAATTACTTAATTAAAATGTAATGAAAAACTTTAACGCTGATTTTCTGTAAGACTCTTGCACCATAATCCTACAGATTACACCATAGTCCTACACATTACACCATAGTCCTACACATTACACCATAGTCCTACAGATTACACCATAGTCCTACAGACTACACCCTAGTCCTACAGATTACACCATAGTCCTACAGATTACACCATAGTCCTACAGATTACACCATAGTCCTACATATTACACAATAATCCAACAGATTACACCATAGTCCTACAGACTACACCTTAGTCCTACAGATTACACCATAGTCCTACAGATTACACCGTAGTCCTACAGATTACACCATAGTCCTACAGATAACACCATAGTCCTCCGTTCCACACTGATTGAACAATGTGTAATTTCCCAGCAACTATACGTGTCTGGCGAGCCGGACTCGGCGGAGGGCGCGGCGGAGTGCGGGCCGAGCGCGGAGCTGGCGGGCGCGGCGCTGTGCTGCGTGTGCGCCGCCGCGCCGCTGTCCCGCGCGCTGCTGCCCTGCCGCCACGCCTGCCTGTGCGCGCGGTGTCTACGTGAGTACTCCCACTCCCGCCACTTGCCGTGTGCGTGGCGTGTTTTAAAGTCATACCTTCTTAAAAGGAAACTCTACTAAAACTTAAGGTATTTATAGAATCTATTGGTGTCTCGCAGTGACCTAGGTAGCCAGCACTAGCAAGAAAGAGACAAGTGCAGAACGAACTGAAATTACCTATTAAAAGCACGAGAAATCGACGTTTGGGTGACCTCCGTTTCCTCCTCCAAAACTTAACCGATTTAGATTTTTTTTTTCATTATAAACTAACAAAAGGGTTGAGCTAGGTTCCTATGTTTTAATTTTATTGTATATTGCAGTCCAATTTGTTTCCTGGATGTTTAAACACAGCTAAAAGTCGGATCATTTGTTTAGATTTTTTAAACATTTGAACGATGTCTCCTTAAATAATTTATTAAAAGAAGGAAGAATAGGGACGTACAAATAATATACATAATGCATATTTAGGAAAAATTCTTGCTATAGCGGCATTATCAAGGAAACAGAAAATAGGCGTTGTGTTTCCTCTTATGGGAGTACCCTCCCACATTTTTACGTAACGCGTTACGGTGCCAGCTTGTCTTGCATCCCTTTCTCTCACGCATACGGCATAGTGGCTTCCCCTCTCTCTCTAGCCCAGAGCGCTAGCCGTATTAGGTTATAATTTCCTTTGGGTGTCCCCCGCCTCAAATCACACACATTTTTATTTTAAATGGGAGTAGTTGACTATTCATCTAAAACTCAGGAGTCAGGAAATATAGAAAAAAATGTCAGACCATTATAATAAAGTATTAGATTACGTAGATTGTATAGCGTTGATCCAGTTTTATTTGGTCGCTCTACAGTCTATACAACTGTACAAAACAATAAGCAATTAAAAGTAGTGAGTCACATTAGTTTGAAAACAACTTCGTTTTTGTCGCCTTACGCGCATTGTGAACTATTTCAGTTACATTTTTCCTGTAATTTCGATGTAATTGTCTGTCTAATTACATAAAAATATGCAGACAAGGAAAACCTCTTAGGTTGAACTAAGATGCTGTAGGTAAAAACATGTCGCTACGACTCAGCGCCAGTGTCAGTTGTGGCTTATTGTAAAGTAACATGAAAAATCGTCGACAAACATACACTACAGGTCAAACAGAGAACCTCCTTTTTAAAGTAAATTAAGAGAACCTCCTTTGGTTAAAAAGCCTTAACCTGCCAACAACCCGCAAGCAACAACAACGTAACTTACGATAAGATAACACATAGATCACGAGCGCAGCGGCTGTTTAAGTATTCACGCGGGACGCCGATGATCTGCATTGAGAAGCACTGGCAATAACGCGCGGTGCGGGCACAGATGCACTGATTATAACAATATTTAAAAAAATACTATAAAACACATTATCTATACTAATATTATAAAGCGGAAGAGTTTGTTTGTTTAAAGGCGCTAATCTCAGGAAGTACTGGGCCGATTTGAAATTTTTTTTTCAAATTGGACCAGTAGTATTTTTTGTTGGATAGTCCATTTATAGAGGAAGGCTTTAGGCTATATAACATTACACTGCGACCAATAGAAGCGAAGCGTCAGTGAGAAATGTTGCAAAAAACGGGGAAAGTTATTCACATTTGGGGGCTTTCGTTGCGTGCGCTGCGAACGAAGTCGCGGGCACAGCTAGTGCTTAAATATAATAAAATATATTAAATAAATTAATATTTAAAAATAAACCTATCATTTAAAAGTAAGTCACTTTTTAAATTTATTTTATACATTACTACCTTATCCGCTATCGCCTATACCCAAGTTCTCACCGTGACCATAAGATATTCCCCACACGTCGCGCATATCCGATCGCGTGCGCTGCACAATGCCGAACCCCGACCTCCGCCGCGTTTGGAGATAATGGCGCCCTTGGAGGACCTCTCTGGGACCTCGATAGCGGGATGTGATCATCGATTATGTGGAACCTTAATATGAGAGGTGGAGAGGTCATACTCGAACTGTCTCGAACGAGAGGAAAATTATTTTTCTGTACAATGTCCCTTCTCACAAGCGTTTGTTTATCGCACTTTGCATTCGCTCCTCGTCTAATGCTGTTTTTATTGGTAACAAAGTTTTTGTTACTTAGTTTAAAACAATACGAATGGTACCCTTAGTAGGTACGCGCACCTACTAAGGGTCCCGTAAACTATAAGATTACAAAATGTCGTGCAAATAGCATTAGTATCAATAGGTACGGTGGCTCTATTTGCTTCAATATTCAATTCAGTTATTTATTTACCAATTAAATATTTATTTATTTATTTTATACACTTTATGCACAATGTACAATGGCGGACTTAATGCCACAGGGCATTTTCTTCCAGTCAACCATAGGGTGATGCAGAGAAAAAATTAAAGAGACGAAATTAAATATGTATTCAAATAAAATATATTCTATGAATTTCTCCGGCTTCTGTTGTCACTAATATCGAGCAACGACTAAAAGTTACGTTTCTTTCTTAGGGTGTTATTTTTTTTTATTTTAAACAAATATGTTTTGCAGAGAACAGAAATAATAATAGTAAATAACCGGTACGAATTTCAACTATCTAGGTATTACTACTAAGATTATATTATGATGGGCTTGGTTTCTACTTCAGTGGGTACGGTATCCTATAAATTAGTCCATACCTTGACTTAATTATTCATAGATATTTTTGGGTTCCATACTTTAAAAAGGAAAAAACGAAACTAATAGGATCTGGTCTGTTTTTCTCACATACTTATCCATGTTTGTGCTTAAAGAATTTAAGGACTTAAAAAGTTTTTTTTTTATTTCCAGCCAAACTGGACAAGTGTCCGATTTGCCGCAGCGCGATCAACAGCTACTTCTGCATACGCAACGAGGGGGGCGACGAGCACGCCAACATGAAGCAGCACTACCCCATCAACAGGCGAATACTCAACCTCTTCCATTACCACTAGCTAACTAGAGTAAGTACGGTGGCTGGAAACACAAATTTTCGGAAACTTAACTTTTTGTCGTCGGTTAATAACACTTCTAGAAATGTCCTTCATGATACTTACCAGTTCGGAAACTAGCCGAGAAGAGCCGGCGTAAGACACTCGGCGCCTCGGCTCTTTTAGAAAAAAGATGGGAAAATTGTTATATGAATGGATGATGGTGGTCGCAAAAAATTTTTTTCCAGAAATTTGAGTTTAAACCTTTACTTAAACATTTTAGGATATGTCGTAACGTTTTAAATGCATTTATTCTACAGACGGATCTCTAGATTAATGTACTTAATACTTTACTACGTGTTTTAAAAATTAAAATGTTTAAGTGTCAGTTTGAACTCAATTTTCCCGAAATCAGAATTTTACTACATATCACCTTCATATTCATGTCTTCATTTGTAAAACGCAAATTCGAATTCGTTCGGATTCACATTTGCAGGTTCCGATAATGGCAGCAGCGCTGTATGGGAATCTAATTTTGACGCTGAATTGAGTTTCCGATAATTTGTGACTCGAGCTACTGGTCGCCGAAAAGAATGGCGACATGTAGGTTATATGCTCCGCTTGTATACAAATGCCCCACCACTTTCCCACCACTACTGCCCTGTAGCCAGGATCGACAGTGGTAACTAGCCCGTGATATGATCTCAGGTGTGCCCGAGGGACATGCTAGATCTGTGTTGGGCAACGAAATGGAACATAACGCAGAAGTGTATTAGTTCCAATAAAGAGCGGGACTGAGACAAATAAAGTCTACATATCCCACTACAAACCGATACTCGATCTTTTTCCACTAGGGACTTTTTTACAATCGTAACGTGTTAGATACCTTATCTGCATAGGGAGGTAAAAAAATCTTTCGAATAATCTATTTGAAACTTGGTACATTGTGAAACAGGTCCTTGGGCATCAGGTAACTCGTCTCGATAGTAGATGCCGAACCTCACTAGTATAACGTTACTTTGCGCAAAGCGCCACCTTACGGATAGGCCGGTTACTATAGTTCGTCCCTGATAAATTTAACCTAAAGGTAAACAAACCGAAAACATCGAAATTTTCACATATTCACTTATTTGTACACTTATCAACACTTTCACAGGTATATTAAAGGATCATACTTCATTATGCATTACATTTTATAACAATTAAACAATAATTAATATTATGTTTAAAAATCAAATGAAAATCTTTCACAGAAAAAAAAACGCCATTTTGACACTGCTGATGTAGAATATAAGTCTATGGATTCATAGGAAATAAAAATCATTGTATTAATATTAGCCAATTGGCATCGCTGACTAGTCTGTGGTTGTGTCATAGACGGGTTTGTTCACGAGTGGGTTAAACTTATCTCGGACGTACTATACAATATAGTATAGCTTACAGCCACATAGAGGTATATCAAAAAGTTAGAACACATAGTGCCAGTCATAGAATCCTAATTACTTATACTGCACGCTGCCACGTGATAAATTTTTGATTTACTTTGCACTGCTTCCTGCTATTTTTAAACTCGTTTATAATAATTAACTAGACTTAGGCCGTGTTTCACCAAGCAATGTTAAAGTTAACGCCATGTTAAAATACCATGCCATCTCATTCATTGACTAGAAATAAGAGAGGGATAACATGATATTTAACATGGCGTTAACTTTAACATTGCTTGGTGAAACAAGCCCTTAGTCCCGATTTCACCAACGCTTGTTAGTGTTAACGGCATGTTAAAAGACCAAGTCTTCTCATTGACAGGTAATGAGAGAGGGATAACATGATATTTAATGAAGGATTAACTTTAACAAGTATTGGTGCAATTGGTACTAAATATCGCGCGGAAACGTCCTCGTTGTCATCACAAAAATGGCCTATGTATGTATTGTACATGTAATGTTTCTCTCGAATTACTATCCGTTTCCGAAACTGCATTAAAATCCGTGGAATAATAAAAAAGATGTAAGCGAAAAGACAACGGAACAAAGACTATTTTATTATTAGAGATAGGGATTGAGACAACTGATGTCAAGACACGATACTTCAGGCATAATGTACAACCTCATTTGTTTCAGTCTTCTGGTATGTTAAGGACGTGTTTCACCAAGCAATGTTAAAGTTAATCCTTCGTTAAATATCATGTTGTTCCTCTCGTAATTCCTATCAATGAATAAGAAGGCATGGTAATTTAACGAGCCGTTAACTCTAACATGCGTTGGTGAAATCGAAAGTGAAAAATCCGAAGCAATAAGCTTTCACAATATAGTGTCAACTTGATCTCTTCAATGCCTTACAAGTTTTCATTGTTTACAATCAGTACAAAATGTTCTGCCTTATAACTTTGCGAATAATTTATCAAACAAACATGAAAATAAAAATAATTTTAGAATTAAATCGAAGATATCGTAACAAAATAAATTAAATCACCCCAAGTGCAATATTGATCCCAGAATAGGAAATTACGTGACAGTAAAATTGTGTTACTTAGATATATTTGAACACCTCACAGTAAAGTTTAAGATATTGAAAACTAATACCTTGCCTATAACTTCTATATTTTGTGATTTAGTCACGTCTGTATTAATGTCTATACTGCCATTAATACCGAAACATAAATTATATTTAGTTTTGTAATGATAATTCCTTTTTTTTAATACAACAATCAACGTGAAACGGATAATTTAATGATTTTTGAAGAATTTCAAATAGATTCAGTCCATCTTAGCAATAAATACGCAATTTAAAAAATCGTGCATGTAATTAAGTATGAAATGAAATGAGTGCAAAAGTTCTATGCTATTCTGCGTATGCCCACGTTAGACGTTTGCTTGACACATAAACCTAGAATGTTACTTTCCATAGACAACAGCTTAAATCTGTGGACGGTGATTGTCAACAATATAAAACGCACAGGATGCAATGCGTATTTTATCAAATGGCGGTTAACTAAAACACGCCCTGTACTCGATGTATGTAGTTAATATTGACTGAGAGTCGCGTTGTGTTTATTATAAGCTGTAGTGTACATTATATAAATTTCACGTATTTTTTATAGTAGATCTTCAGTTTGTAGCCACATTTTCGTAATAAAAAATCTGACCCCCCATTTCCGAAAGGTTGATCAAATCGTCAGAATGGCTTGTTAACTCAAAAGTTAGCTGATCGAAGATTTGGTCAGCTTTTTGGAAACCGGGGGTTAAGCCTCTGAAATTATTGACAAAATAAATGTTTATTTTATTACTTACTTACTCTTGTAAGTCAGAGGTATGTTTGCTAGTATAACGGTCTAGTTGTACTAGCAAACATACCTCTAACCTACTGTAATATCAATTTGACCAATAGCGAATCCATGTTTGGAGTCCTATAGGAGAGTGGACCAAAAACCGAAAATTGACAAAGAAAACAAAAATCGCTTGCTGTATTTAATGCTGGTTCACATTAAGTTTTGCTTTGCGCAGCCGATGCAAAAGATCTCTAAAATATAAAAGCATAATTATTTTTTATTATGTAAATAATGAAACAAGAGGCTTCGCTTAGGTTATTATTTATTTACATGTAATGATCCTTACTATAAATTCCTAAGACGTCTTCCTCAACAGTTATTTATCTCTAACAACAAAACCCTTTTCCTATTGTGCTAATTATTTTACTATTAGTACTTATTTATCGTAATGAAAATATTTTGTCATAAAATAGCTCCGCGCTCTATTAACTCCATAGTCCTTAAATACAAAGTCAAAATTGTATTGGTTATAAAATAGTTTTACATGAGAAATAAAATTTATTTTCTTTACTGGCAACATACGGTCTTAATAGATATGCGGGATAAGTCAAATACATCATATTTTTTATACATAGTGAAATTCTGTTTTAGTATATCGATGTAAGGATATTTTTCTTGTTTAATTGTTAAAATAATTTTAAATTTTCGTGTACTACTACAATGATGTTTATGTTAACTGAGAAAATGAGCAATTTGTGTGGGTGCAAGATATGTATCTGTGATAATAATAAATGTTTTGTGAATTTGCCGTGTATATACTGAGGGTAGATGTAAATTCATGTCACGTGTGATTCATATTATGTAACGTAGATGTAATAGCGGATAGAGACTGTATTATTTATAAAATGTAATGTAATATATTAGTAGATTTAATAATAAAATGTTTAGTTTAACTTTATCATTTGTTTATTTTCAAAACCTCTTCTTAATATACTTAACATTTTTATTTTTACTACCTTATTAAGTCTGCGTTTCCACTGACGCGGAGCGGGGCGGGGAGGAGCGTAGCGGTGCCCAAATTGACCAATCACTATGCTCGTGCTGTTTCCGTGGAAACGAAGCGGAGATTTCGAGTATAGTGATTGGTCAATTGGTGCACCGCAAGCTCCGTCTCCGCCACGCTCCGCGTCAGTGGAAACGCAGCCTAACAGTCATGTAATGAATTTACTACTGGCTTATCACAGGGTAAATTAGCTTGAAAAAATAAATACTGTCTGCACAATAATTAGTTTACCTAAGTCCATACTTTAATTGTTTAGTATACTACCCATTTTTCTCCTTTTCTCTTTCAGAATAGAGTTGCGAATTCTTGACAGCCGAGTAGAGACTAAACAGTAGATGTAGCGCTTGTATCCGATCGTTCAGAGTGTTGCCATGTACGGGTATGTCGAAAATCCCACAGACTATGTCGACATACTGCGACAGTGTGCAGTCAATATTCGCTGGGGGAAATCCCACCTCGTTCAAAGTGTCCTCCATTGTCTCTGGCCATTCCTCCATCAGGCTGTCAATGTCTGGCATTTTGCTGTGTAAAAAAAAAGTTTAAAAACATAATAATATTTATGGACAGAGTAAAATATTTGGTTTTTGCTGAACTGGAACTGCTGTTGTGTTCAGTTCATATTTTATGTATTAAGTGCGAATAAATTATATAATAATGTTCTTACTATCAAAATAACATAAGCAATGAGCATGTTTATCAAGTTGTTCTGTGGGTCTGACATATGCAAGAATAACGGGAAGTACTCACTTTCTATGATTTTCTTAATACATTTTAAATAATAATGTAATATGTAAAATATTATGTATAATATCGGTAACTGTTATGAGCTGATACTTATTCACTGAAAGCAACTTCTTTACTAAATTTAGCGCACAAAGGGAAAGCATGGAAATTGAGAGATAAACTTTTTGGGCTCGCTAAAATAACGCTTGCTTTGTTTCGTACAGGCCTAAAATGGGCCCACCCATCGAGTGTAGGCAGTTATCGATTGCTATGAGGCGACCAGACGGTCATTTGCCAGTCTTCCAACCTGTTTCAATAACCTATCTATAGACCAATACGTATTCAACCTTTTGCTATAGATAGATAGGTTATTGAAACGGTCCGTAAATCCGTAATCGACTTACTTAGTGTAGGTGACCGTAGGCGCGGGCTTGGACGTGTGCAGCTCACTAACATCTTTGATCCATCGCTCGATCGCCTTTGGATTCATCTCGACATTCTCGATCTTTCTTGTTAGCTGAACAGAATATAATTACAATTGTTAACCCCCGGTTTCTGAAAGGCTGATCAAATCGTCACGTCACGCTCATAAGTAAATATCACTAGCACCGTTCACCATTGAGCGTTCAGAGTGGCTTGTTAACTCAAATGTTAGCTGATCGGAGATTTGATCAGCATTTCAGGAACCGGGGGTAATTTTTGTGGCTCCAGAGGTTGCCCTCGTCGGTGCCCAAGCCGGAGCTCACGTGTCCATAAAGAAACAAAAATGTTTTGTGTTCCTGGGTCATGAATTTGTATTAATTAAATGTACGCAATCTTCATTATCATCATCATTTCAGCTGTGACGTACATTAATGGACATAAGACTCCCCGAAAGTATTTCATGGGGCACAGATTTCAGCCAATAAATATCAAAATCCGCGGAAACGCTGCTGTCCATATATCCGGATATATATTCCCTCTGCCGCTTGTTACGACACCCACGGGAAAAAAGTTTGATGGGAATGTGATATTGTCAGTGGCGTAAGCAGGGTGCCTTGGCGGGGCCCCGTATAAAAATTTGTTTGGGGCCCCATATGAAGGTTAAATGTTTCTCACAAATGAACAAAGAAATATTTTCATAAAATTACAATAAATACTTATTTGTCATCATAATTATCTGCAGCTTTTTCCAAATTTTTTTACAAATAATTAAAATTAAACATACATACGGGGCACTCTTGCCAACGGGGGCCCCGTATAATTGATACGGCTGATACGGCGGTAGCTACGCCCCTGGCTATTGTTTCTCCGGCACCCCAAAATGTATAAGTACAATAATGAGATAAAATATTAAAAATCTTACATTTCTTCGTGTTACGGTTGCACAAGTATTAGAAATCTTTGCACGGGCCCACAATAATATTATTACTGTCGTGGTTTGAAAACGTCTACAGATATTACTTTTATTAATATTTATAATACAATATTTATAAATATTAATGTCATGATCATAAATTAAGTTTGCGAAAGATGTTAATTATTAAATGAATCTCTGCGGTCGCTGCCCACTATATACAGAGTGTAAAAAGTGAGTAAGTATATAATCTGACATCTAAGTTGTTGTTTTTACGAATTTTATATATGTACTTCAATTTACCGGCCAAATTTTATACTCCTCTGGTTCACATTTAAAACTATACTCAAGCCTTTGCTTCACTTCTACTACACATTCTACATTGTAATAATATGTACGTATATATACCACAGTGGATTTGGCGCTGCTAGTCTTGGAAATGGCTCTCAGCTGTAGGTGAAGTAGCGCAGAGTCGCTCTGCTCGGAGGCTGGCTCATCCAGAACTGTCAAACCTGAAACACCAAGCGCCGTCGGTATGCTAATTGCGAGTCTTTGCTCGGCATGAAGAAGTATACCACAATTTGTACGGCATCGAATTAGTTACCATTGTTTGCCACTAGAGGCGATACAAATGGAGAATGTTACTGGGTATGCGAAATTGATTGTAACTTTGTCACAGTAAAGCCTATATGAATATAAATACACTAATTTTTGTTTCATGCCAAAATATCAATTAGTTTAGATTTTATAGCCATTTAAAAATCTCGGTAATTTAAAATCGCCGCGCGTTGGCGCAGTGTTAGTGTGACGTCACAGGTCGTACAGCTCCTGCCGCCCGCGTTGCATTGCCGCGTATGCCATAATATACATAAGTTAACGCTTCTCAGTAAATTGATGTTTTATTTCATTTGTTATTTCATTTCAACATGGGTGAAGGATATGAAAAAAGGCAATCGGATAATTTACCCAAAATAGATGGACTAATGCTTGCCTTCTATTGTGCAAAAAATAGAGATTTTGTTGCTGCCGAAATGCGAGGAGTAAAAATTAAAAAGCATAATTTTTGCCACTTATAACAACTATTTCGAAAATAGTATGTGACATGATAACTCATTACTCTCATTATGTTTGCTTACGAAGTAACAAGGTGCCCAGGTACTTAATGTAGGTAACCTCATATCCGCGGTGCTACCCCTACTTCCCAAAGCATTCTATCTATTTAAATATATTATATCTATATATTGTTTAATCACACGCATCTTATATTATATCTACTCGTACAAATACTTGTAATTAGATACATAGACAAAGATAGATTCATTTATTACTTTGCTACCTATTGTTATTATGAATTTTGTTCGAACAGGTGTACAAAACCTTATTATCGCACTTATTAAAAAAATGATATGTTTTTCACGAAAAACCGAAAACGAATTACACTTTATGATATTTTGTGACTGTTTCCTATTTCAGATTGCTTTTAGCCATTTCGTTTTTAAGCTGCCATTTAAAATACGTAATTTTAATATCCATTGGAACCATAAAAAAAAACTTTTCCGGTGCTTTGGTGGTAGTGCTTTCACATTTTGGTACAACAGATGATTTTCTTCTAATTGAATTCGATATTTCTAATAATATTAGCGTTATTTCGTAGTACACCGTACTGGAGCGCGCAACGTACTGCGTGAGCGTATGACCCGTGACGTCACCGCACCGAGCACCGGCCGACCGTCACTCGCACCCTTTAAAGTTCAATATTTCAGGAACTAAGCGACATATCGAAAATTTTTTTTACACACACTTTTTTTATTTCATATGGACTATATGAAACGTAAAAAATCTAAATTAGTGAACATTCTTCATTGTAGTTTACTTCTTCACAGTTTTTTCTCTCTGCTCAACGTAAAGAAGTTAATTTCAGGTCATCCAGATCCCACGTAATATACCTACAAATTCCTTCTGAATGTGAACCAACAATATGCGAGCTAGCGATATTGGCGCCTCTACCATTTACATGGGAGGTTAGGACGAGATCGACAGAAGATTTTTGGTAGATCGCACAAGATTTGTCAATAAACTCCAGCACTCGGGCAGCGGTCCTCCCAGACCAGTGGCGGGCGTGGTGACCCTGATGAGCGCGTACGCGTAGCCCATCGCCGCACATACCAACTCACACATACCCAAATTGTCGATAAACTCTATGCACGATCTCGGGCAGTGGAATCAAAAGCGCAAGCGTGCACATGTGTGGTCCCTGCAAAAGTGATTGCGCTGAAGATTTTTGGCAGATTGTTCAAGACATACCCAGATTGTCAATAAACTCCAGTACGTTCTCGGGCAGCGGTCCTTGCAGGCCCGTGGCGGGCGTGGTGACCTTGATGAGCGCGTCCGCGTCGCCCACCGCCGGCACGTACTCCGGCACGAACGGCTGCAGACGGAACTCGATATCTATCTTCTGCGGGGTGTACCTGGAATAGACGTATTGTTAACCGAATGTTATGTAAAGCAAAAAATATTTCATAATTTACAGACATTTCCTAACCACTCTCATTGCGCATGGACATCACACCCGCATCACACTGAACATAACTTGACCACCGAACCTATTATGAATTTTAGTATTTTAGAGGCTGATCAGGTCAAAAATATAGGTGACATGTTAGTTATTTAATTTTTTTGCGAGAATCGAATACTGATTACGTTTTACGAACATATTTTTGTTTTGAAGACTCGCTAATCTTCGACTTTATCGATACGATACGACAAAAAACGAGTTCATCTTACTTCATGATGTACTGGAACAAGTTGTCCAAATCCGGTGGCACCTTCAGGTCCTGGTAAAGTTTGGGGTCGTAGGCGCCCTCTGCCGGTATTACCACTCCCCCCTTCTTCCGCCCACTGCCCAGGTGTGCTAGGAGTGGGTCTGCTCTATCCACACCAACATCATCACTGTCCGTATCTAGAAATTGTAGTTCAATAAAGTGGGTATCGCCAAGCTGGTTTTACCTTTTTTTTTTTTACCTGTTTAGTTACCTGACCTCATCATTTCAGCTACTTATGACGAGCCCAGTTTTCAGATAATAACAATGTCCGCGGAAACGCTGCTGCCCATTTCCGGACATATATTCCCTTTATAAAAAAAATTATTGTTGGGAGGTGCTATTTTTTCTGCGGCACTCCACGGATAATACGCCGTTACACAAAGTAGATAATATAAACCGTAACCTATCCGGGTTAATATAAAATCTAACAAGGCATATTATGACAATAAATTTTTGTATGTCTTCGAAATAGCCAATTAAAATTAATCCCCACTTATAAATACCGGAAAGGTGCCCGATGCGATCAGTCTGCTGCATCCGCAAGCTGTTAAAAATACCATGAAACGTTTTTGTGTCTATAATAAGATAGTTTAAAACTCGGTCCTTGTGTTCACTTCAGTGTAAAAATAGTCTTAATAGTATTTAAAAGGAACGCGCTGCGCAGTAGATCGGCTCGCGTCGGGCTGTTAGAAATGTTAGGCGACGTGCCATTATAGTACCTAGTCATCATTATCATCAGACAGCTATCCGAAATCGTAATAAATGATAATCAAAAATATTTTATTTCCAAATACAAAAAATAATAGGCAACCACCGTGCATCGGTTCTAGTAAGTGTACGTCACGATATAGATAGGTATATTCACTTACCAGAACCGTAGGAATCCATTTGCTTACTGGACTGTCGGCTTACTTCCTTCTTTCCTTTCAGGTTTTTGTTCTCTTTTGAGTCAATCTTAAAATCTAGAGACTGAAATACGTTCATGTTATGATAAATCTGCATTGCAATGCAATGATTAGGTATGTACGTAATTTTATACTTTTTGAATGTTCAGGTCAAACCGAGTCCAACTATTATCTTTGAATCATACACAATAATTCTATACCTACAAGATATAACGCACAATGGAATGAAATATTACTAAAGATTCTTTATGAGCACCTTATCATCTTCAGAAATATTGGGTTTCGATTTCTCACGACTCAGATCACTGTCACTGTCGGAATCGAAATCGTGTCTCGCCGTATGTCTTGTGGGTGGGTTGAATTTTGCCATAACTTTATCTTCCTCCTCGGAATCCTCTGGACTTTCTATTTCTCGACCATCCACCTCGACGGTCTCATCGTACATGCCTCGCGGATGCGACTCTAAACAATGAGTTTGACAGTGTTTGTCGCTGGTATCCATGGCAACTGACCATCGAGGAAACAGTTTGGAAACAGTTCCGCATGCATCGGAGAAGGTCGGAGGAATAGTACATTCCACACGTACATCGGGGTTCGTTGTACATTGTTAAAAATGGTGCCGGCACTGATAGGCACGATGATAGTCGCGTGTCTGGTGTAGACCTATTTTTAAGGATAATTTATGATACAGGATCATAGGAGGGCACGATTCCCGAAAAATCGAACTCGGCCCGCATTAAACATGTCTTTACCCCGGCTCCACACTACTCGCGAAGTTGAACGAAGTTAGACGAATAGGATAGTGTAGAGATGCACTTCGGCTTACCTCGTCAAACTTTACTAGTACTTCGTCGTACTACGCCAAGGAACTCCGCGAGTAGTGTGGAGCCGACTTAATTAAGTTTTAACTCGGTCTGAAGAATTGCATTCGCAACCTCTACTTGAGAACCCATTTAACAGATAAAACAACGATTCGTTTCACTTTTTAAAATAAACAACTTTACTTATGTAATATGTTACGTATTTTCATGTTATTCTTTTTGAAATTTAGTATAGATTGTAAAAAATAAAAAAAAGTATAATGTATATTTTTATAATTATACATTACGTTTCTAAAAGAAAAAAAATCTGTACATAACATAGGTTCTCAAGTAGAGGTTGCAATCTCAATTTTTGAGACCGAGCTTGAGACTTGTTTATTAATACGGGCGTTTATGAAAATTTCATAAGACGATTATGACGTGGTGTTACAAACTAAAAAATAAATAAAACTACCTTTTATTAATAACCATAAGTATATTATAAAATTAATAACTAAATAAACATAATATAATGTCTCTTTAAAATATGTTACAGTACAAAAATACATAATTGAACAACCCGAAACAAGGAAATATCTCACATTTAGAAAAAAATATTTTCAAGAATATGAAACTTCACGTTATTAATAAATTATTCAAATAAGTTGCGCTATTACATCCGGTTTACCTACATCATTTCACTTGTTCCTTAGGCTCCAACCTACCGTTTAGTTATAATTATTCATAATTTACCACTGCAACATTACGTTATTCAGTTATTTGGTCGAGAACCCCCTTCGGGTTACCAAATAAGTTTTCCAGGAGAATTTAAATTTTGTATTTAATTAGATTTTAACCTTTCGAATTTCCACCTGATAACCGGGCTGCCACAGCCGCTGTTTAAAAATAATTTTAATTTAAAACAATTATTTGAAGCTATCTTCTTTCCGACTGCTTATTTCCAGTTTTTAACCGACTTCAAAAAAGAGGTTCTGAAGTCGGCCTGTTTTTTTTATAATACACGAACGGGTGAGCACCGTAGGTAACACTTGCGGCAATCGTACGCCAAAGCTATTGATTTTACAAAAATATTGCTGGAACATAAACTGTGAAACATTTTCTCTAGTTTGTTTGTAAGTATCGGAAAATAATCGTAAAGG